>CM061559.1:224474737-225767237 GCA_030864225.1 Capsicum baccatum var. pendulum | reverse complement strand
CGTTGATTAAGCAGCCCTAGAATCACTTTACTCTCATGCATTTTGAGTATTTTATTAAAATCTAAAAGATAATAAGCATCTTGCTTTTCTTTTCGACGATATACTAAGCGCCAAGCCTACCTATGTTCTGTCAACACCGATAATATAGTATATAATCTTTCTCAATATCTTTATTTATTCTTTTTGGCCTTTTCTCAAGAAAGGGGAAATTGAAGACTGAGAACATAGGAGGTCGGTGGCTAAGAGACTGACTTAAGAAATTAGATTGAGTCGACGTTCGTGGTGCTATATATCGTTCGTGATCCCTACCTGGGAATCACATCACTCCCCTTTGACTTTCAATGAAGAGGCAATGCTTTAGAATGTTACTAGGCGCCTTATGCCAATCAACATCGTTCGTTCTCCCCGCCTGGGAAGAACTTCACTCTGGGGCGACAAGCCTATTATCTTGAAATAGTTCTCACTCTCAGTCTTACTATCAGTCTCTTTGAAATAGTTCTCACTCTCAGTCTCACTATCAGTCTCTTTGAAATAGTTCTCACTATCAGTCAGTTTTCCCACATCCAGTAGACTTTCTTCTACAATTGTATATTGAACTAATAGAATAGTGAAAAGTTATTAGAATAGGATGAGAAAAGGGCTAAGAGGGAACCATAGGATATTACTTAACCTAAAGGGGCCTAGGGCACCAAGCCTACCAGTTTTTCTTTCAAGCTCAAAATAAGAAAGAATATAGGAATTGAAACTAAAATGAGTTAATTTATTGGATTAAGAGGTGGAACTTCTCTATATACGCTATTTTGCGGTGAGCGAGGATGCTTTCCCTCCTTACATTGGAGTAATCTCTTTCCACTCTTCTCTGATTGAATCACCTTTTCTTTTCTCAAGAAAGGAATAACCAACCTGATATAAGTATTATATAAGCAAAAGAGTAGGCAAATAGCAAAAAAAGTGACTCATGATCTTGGAATCCCAATCAGAAGTGATAGTTTGTTCCAGGAATGCCATGGATCCTAACAATATCTTAAAAGTAGAGGTCACCAAGTTCGAAGAGTTACACAATCGCGAAAGCAAGGAAGCCGACCAATTTCTTCAAAGGAAGGGAATAAAAGTTGGTGACCCAGAAGAAAAAAAAGTGGAATATATTTATACCTGTGGTATGAACCCCTTACGGGCCACCAAGGCCCTACAGAATCCCCATTCTAAAACCGCTAATCATAATCTTGTTATGACTGTACCTCTTATGGGGAACTCTTTCCAGGCAGCACTAATCAAATAATAGGGAAACCCGACCAAAGGCTTCGAATTTTGCGAATTACACTAGTTCAAATTTTCATTTACCAGCTACTTGTTTCATGGTTTTTATTTGAGCTGCAGACCCCACTTTGGAATGGGAGATACCCACATTAATAGTAGGTCTGATTCCAGAATTGAATAGGTTGGTAGATAAGAAGATTTGTCCATTAGTAATGGAAATTACATTAGTAGGAATATAAGCCGAAACATCTCCCAATTGAGTTTCAATTATTGGTAAGGCGGTCATACTTCCTTCACCTAAACTCGAACTAAATTTAGCGTCTCTTTCCACAAGATGTGAATACAAATAAAAAACATCTCCTGGATAAGCTTCATGACTGGTTGGTCTTCGTAATAGAAGAGACATTTGGCGATAAGCTTGCACTTGTTTAGAGAGATCATCATAAATGATTAAAGTGTGTCGTTTATGATATAGAAAATATTCAGCCAGAGCTGCTCCTGTATAAGGAGCAAGGTATTGTTGTGTAGCAGGGGAATCCGCCATTTTGGCTACCACAATAGTGTATTCCATCGCTCTTCTTTCCTATAAAGTCGTTACTACTTGGGCCACAGAAGATGTTGTTTTTCCCAATAACTACATAAAGACATAAACCATTTTGACCTTGTTGATTGAGAATGGTGTGTATGGCTACTATTGTTTTACAAGTCTGTCTGTCCCCAATAATGAATTCTTGCTGACCACATCCTATAGGGATCATCAAATCTATAGCAATAAGCTCGGTTTGAAGGGGCTTATATACAAAACGGCGCAAAATAATACCCGGGGCGGCAGATTTAATTAATCAAAATTCAGAAGCTGAAATTTCACCTGTACCATCAATAACATTAGTGGCCATGATTAAGATGCACATAAACCGAGCTATCCATGGGAAAAAAGTTCAGAGGGCCATATTGGAGTTATGACCATCAACAAGCACTATGACTTCCTTATTATAGGGATAATTGAAAGAAAGCTTAGTGAATATTGTTAGTCTTACTTGATTACGGTGGGCAGGTTATTGTATTCACAAGTGGATGTCGCTTGGACATATAGAGGGAATGGGTGATTCATCAAGCTACTTTCGTTACTACGGTGGGACTAACTCCAGCCAGTATCCTAGCGGAATGTGGCACCGGTTCATTTCATGGGAACACCTACATCCACAGCGGCGAGCCAATACTCTCTTGCTCTAATGTATGCGACCCAATTCATTGGTATAAGAGGACCGATCCTCTCATTACTAAGGGTGAATCAAATCCATATATCGCATTTTTTTGGACCTTTTTTAGCCCTAATTGGCCTGTAACTAATATGAAATACAGACTCACACCAAACAACACGTGTTAGAACATATTGATTCACCAGGCAAGAGATGTCATTTGCCCGTTGGAAAAAAGTTGGGACTCATGCAAACTAAAGAGCGCCCTTACGCACTAGTTTGATCGGGGCGCCGCAACTAAGATCAGAGGGATAAACTTTCCCGTTATCAAAACAAATATTTTATTTTCAGTGTTCCTCACTTGTTTTTAACTTTCTTTTTTACGAAATGCAATTCCGAACTACCGGAGCAAAAAACCTCTCCAGACAATTGGAGAAGGAGAAAGCCATTCCTATGAGCCTAGAACTGTGATGAATGAAGTAAGAATTTTGGGCTAGGGCTTGAGAATTTATATCTAGGTGCTTGTATAGTTCCCGATGAGACCGTTGACTTTGCGAAAGCCCAAGGTCCCCTCCTTCTTTGCTTGAAGTTCAGGTATCCTTCCTTTACCGACTTATGAAATTGAAGCATGTAGTCTCACCGCTAGTAGCCATGATACCTTCTTTGGCCCTGCGTTACACACCTTATCTATCCTGCCTTCCGCCCTTGGAAACAGCCTTTCTTAGCTTTCGCCCTCCCACAAGAAATAGAGTTCTTTAATTCGAAGCTCCGTACTCTTGTGAAAACGGACTACACTGTCTCAACCACCCGTCTTTCCTTTCTTTTGTTTGCTCTGGACCCGAAAATGCCTGTTCGCTTGTCATTGGGGATCCCAATCTAACTTGCTCGTGGTTTATTAATGTTGGGGTTGTTTTTACAAACCTTTCTGTCAATTAAATAAATGAATCAAGATGTCAATGAAAACGTATTTTATCCCCTATCGCACGAAAAGGGAAACCTATAGTTTGTTTGATAGGCCCAAAAATGCTTCTTATTGGTTCCCTTCCCCCTATCGATGTGAATGGATTTTTAGACTAAACCCAAGACCACGCTTTTCTCTTTTGAGTCTGCTCTTAAGTGCCTAGCCCAAAGAAGGAAAGACGAGACATAGCTAAGGATAAGGCGATGGAAGCAAGACTGAGTCCCTATTGGGGAGGCCTATTTTGCTTTGATACAAAGGAGTTCATTAGATGCTTGGTAGGATTCTTCTTGATTTAGTATTTGTATTGGATTTCTTTTCTGATTTAATATACTTACGCATAGAAAATGTGACATAGAGCCATACCGGCAAACCCCTCTCTCTGTTTTGAAGACTGGACATCAAAATGCCTTGCGCTCATGGCCCCTTCTTCATGTTTAAGTGAATCATGGAAGCAGCCCGAGGTGGGAATGAATCCTTCTTGTGTGCTTTCAAATATTTCATCTTCTGTTGGGTTCTCCTGGGGAACTCGCCCTTGGGATTCAAAAATATCTATTTTTGCGTAATCCATCTTTGAGCCACGGCCGAAAGAACTACCTTTCACATCCTAACTCAGGCTCCTACCTCTGTCTTTTGCCTTATCACCCTTATGCTCCTTTCCTTGCCAATGGATCAGAATCTTTTCCAACAACGTCCAGGACTCTATCATCCCAACCACCCTACGACTGAGGAATCAAACATCAAGAGATAAAATAAGGCAAGAGACGCTCTAGCTAACTGATAGATAAGGCACCCACAAGCAGGGACCGAAGAGATAGAAAAAGGAAAGACACGCCAATCGACCTGAATAGATAACCTGTGGGAGAATCAGTGCACCCAACCTCAAGATAAGAAGAAAAGGCTGCTTTGGATACCTTTCCTTTCATTCGCCTCTTCCCACAAGAAATGACGTAGGTAGTAGTGCTCGTTTTGGCTAGTTACGAGAACTCAACAGTTGAGATGACTCGACTCGTATCAAGAGTAAAAGCTCCTGGCTAGCTTTAGAGCACACGACAATTGGTACTACTTCGTTATCGGTCACCGTTAAGGATGATTTAGCTTGTGTTCATCGAATTGATTCCAGAGAAGAAAAGTAAAAAAGGAGCTTTCTATTTAGGT
This sequence comes from Capsicum baccatum var. pendulum, assembly GCA_030864225.1. Taxonomy (NCBI): domain Eukaryota; kingdom Viridiplantae; phylum Streptophyta; class Magnoliopsida; order Solanales; family Solanaceae; genus Capsicum; species Capsicum baccatum. Next base: position 225,762,665 of record CM061559.1, on the reverse strand, counting down.
CCATTCGATGAGTATCCCTTGAATTTACGTTCCACAAGTGCAAAGCCTTCCATTTAGGTGGTTGAAAGCGCCATAAGGACTATGATCTCTTTTGTTAGAAAAGAAATTACGTAAATTCTGCCTTTTTAGATACCAATTTCCCACACTTTCTATGAGGCAAAACCTCACTACACAACACTGCATTTCGACACAAGAGAAGAGGACCGGGCGCTTTGTATCTTCGGGATAGGAGTTGGAGGTCTTCTTTAAGAGAACTTAAATCTAATACTCATTATGGATCAACTCATGTTTCCACTCTATTTTCATTATGAGGATGTATCACGTCAGGATCCATTCTCAAACCGAATCAAGCCAACATTCTGGAAGTTCCTGGATCATGTAAAATAATAGTAGTAACAAAGACAACACCTTCTATCAAAAATGGAAAATTGGCTATGGATATTTCGTGTGGTCAGAAATTAATACAGACACAAAGGGCTTCAACAGCAAAGTTATTTTGATCCAATCCATTCTTGGGGTCAAATAAAGACGAAAAAGGATATGTCAGTGACCTAGCATGACAAAGCACTCTCCGAGGGCATGAAATGTCACATTTTTTGGTCAGAATATCCACAGTGATGTCTCTGTTAGATTCTCCACTCAAAATAATGGAAAGGTCAATACAATTCTCAACGGAAATAGAATTTTGCAAATTCTCCCCCGAACTGGAAAATCATTTTGAGATCTTCGAACATATTCGAGGGTTCAATGTTACTATTGTAACTTCGGCCAACACACAAGATGAGACTTTACCACCGTGGAGTGGCTTTTTGCAAAAAAATGAGGGGGAAACTCAATAAGATATCGGAGAAAAGAAACATACGAGATCACAAACTCAGATTGCTCGTGGCTAGGCTAAATATGAATTGAGACGAAAGCTTTATAAAGACCTTTAAAAAGATCTCGATCTTTATAGTGATATGCGGGATAAACATCGTTAGTTGTTGTCCAAGTTGCCAAGAAATAGTGTCTTTGCACGAGTTAGAAACTGTTGTATTTACACGGGTTGCCCTCGTTTCATATATGAGTTCTTCCAAATTTCTCATATCCTTTTTCGTGGATTATCATCTCGAGGTCCTTTGATGGGCATAAAGAAATCATCTTGGTAGAAACCACCAAACCAATAGAACAAGGGTTAGCTCCACAGTAGGTCTACAAGTAGGGTAAGTAGGTCCATTACTAGCCAGATCTGGATTGAAAAGACCTAATGGACTAATCCCTTATCTAGGATCATAGATGCTAATGGGGCGAGAATCGAAGTGGGGGACCCCTCTACTGCCTGTTTCTATCTCCTGTCAAGTATGCTCCCCAGACATAGACTACGTACAGGGTCGTACTCTTGGAAAGATAGAATATCACCACGTGAACATAACATTACATTAAGTTATGATTGTAACTCCCGAAGGATTGAATACTATTCTAAATATAGTAAGGCAGAGAACTGTTGTTCAGTGGAGTGCCGGAGTGCGGAGGTTATTCCCATCATTGAAGTCAGAGTGTGGGACTGAGCCTTTTGAATGAGAAAGAAGAAAAATGCAACATAAACCAATGTAAATATCATATTGACTTTCTCTCGCCCTACTTCTAAAGATAGATAAAAAAGGTTTGAGAGAATTTCATAAAGTCATTCTCTCCTTTCTGAAGCTGTGCAAGGAGGCCCCCCAGAAGAAAGCCCCACCCCTCTTTTCCCCCTTTTAATGAAGGACCCTCGCTTCGCTTCCTATTCATTTGTGGGTCTGGAACTGATTTTTTTTCAATTTTGAGAACTAACCAACAAAAAAATCCGTAGCCCAGGTGACTTGTAGCCTCCCTCTCGCCCAAATAAATAAAATGGGATGGATCAAATCAATAAGTTTTTTGATTAATTTAGGGCGCAGCGAAGCCAAATTTAATCAAGGAAAGGGGGCTTACTTTTCCTGACGCTGATTCATCCTATTCAAATTTAGCTATGCTAATGGAAGAGAAAAAGTTTTTAGATAGGATGGACCCCCAAGAGATGAGCGAGAACCCCCAATTGCATAGGGGTCACACTCTGTCCCACTTGGTGGACGAAATCTTCTCTCCTTTTAAAATTCTTTCTCCCACATACCTTTTTTGCCCTCTTTCGCCGAGGAGGAAAGAATAATCTAAAAAACGAATAGAGACCTAAATTTCCATTAGATTCATTCCTAAGCTTGCTTCATTGCAGCAAGATGATCAGTCCGAGAGTGCTGGAGAGAAGACAAAGTGGTAAAAACCTCTCTTATTCAGTCACCAAGAAGTCGGACGACTCTTTAGTAACCCAGGGTGATCCGACCCCTTTGACGTTTTTTTGTTGTATACCCTCTTCATCCTTTGGAGGTGGAAGAAAGGGTACTCACATTTTAATACATAGTAGGTACCTAGAATGCTAAAAGGTGGGGGAACAAGAGTTGTCATGATAGAAAAGATAAATAAATAAATGACTATAAGGAACCAATGACTCTCTCTTCTTAAACAACCTATATCCTCTATACTTAATTAGCATTTGATAGATTATCCAACCCCGAGAAATCTTAGTTATTGGTGGGGGTTCGGTTCATTAGCTGGTATTTATTTAGTTATTCAGATAGTGACTGGCATTTTTTTAGCTATGCATTACACACCTCATGTGGATCTAGCTTTCAACAGCGTAGAACACATTATGAAAGATGTTGAATGGGGCTAGTTGATTCATTATATACATGCTAATGGGGCAAGTATGTTTTTCATTGTGGTTCACCTTCATATTTTTTGTGGTCTATATCATGCTATTTATAGCAGTACTAGGGAATTTGTTCGATGTCTCAGAGTTGTAATCTTCCTATTAATGATTGTGACAGCTTTTATAGGATATGTACTACCATGGGGTCATATGAGCTTTTGGGGAGCTATAGTAATTACAAGCTTAGCTAGCTATATACTTGTAGTGGGAGATACCATAGTGACTTGGATTTGGGGTGGGTTCTCCATGGACAATGCCACCTTAAATCATTTTTTTAGTCTTCATCATTTACTACCCTTTATTTTAGTAGGCACCAGTCTTCTTCATTTGGCCGCATTGCATCAATATGGATCCAATAATCCATTGGGTGTACATTCAAAGATGGATAAAATTGCCTCTTACCCTTATTTTTATGTAAAAGATCCAGTAGGTTGGGTATCTTTTGCTATCTTTTTTTCCATTTGGATTTTTTATGCTCCTAATGTTTTGGGATATCCCGACAATTATATACCTGCTGATGTCCTCCCCACCTCATATTGTGCCAGAATGGTATTTCTACTGATCCATGCCATCCTTCATAGTATACCTGACAAATTGGCAGGTGTAGCCGCAATAGCACCAGTTTTTGTATGTCTATTGGCTTTACCCTTTTTTAAAAGTATCTATGTACGTAGTTCAAGTTTTCGCCTGATTCACAAAGGAATATTTTGGTTTATTTTGGCGGATTGCTTACTACTAGGTTGGATCGAATGTCAACCTGTGGAGGCACCCTTCGTTACTATTGGACAAATTTCTCCTTTAGTTTTCTTCTTGTTCTTTGCCATAATTCCCTTTCTAGGATGAGTTGGACGAGCAATTCCTAATTCTTACAAGGATGAGACTAATCACACCTGATTAGTGAGAAATTCTAACACCAATCATTTACGAGTGAGTATCACACCAAGAATTTACAAGCAGATCGAGGAATGAAGGGACAGGAATTCGAAAAGAAAGAAAGATACGGATTTTGAATTAGAGTAAAGGCACGCTAAGACATTCCTTTTCATTCTTTTGATCTGCTTACTTTGAATAAAGAGAAAAAAAAAGAATAGATAGGAGGAAAGGCTTTACATAAAACCACAGAGCGAGAGAGAGAGAGCCTTCACTTACCTGCTTAACTGTACCCTCCTATCGTACCTATATAGCCTTTTCTTTAGTCATATCTAGTTTCAGTTCTGCTTCTAATTACTGATGGGGGAAGGCTTTTTTCTTTCATCCAGTGCTATATCTAGAGGTCCAGTCCCCTAGGTCATTTGATATCTCTAGTTTGAGTTTGAGTTCCGTTCAACAATCCAATTCTATTAGATCGCTTACAGTCCCCGTAGTGTCCATTACCTCTCTCTTTTTCTTACCTTAACCTTAGGCAAGCGAAAGACATAGGCTTGAAACTCAAGTGTTTGTATATCCATCCCAGATTACTCTCTCTGATTCTGCTGTTATAGCTCAAACTTATACAGACAACACTGGAGGTGCGTGCTCAATTGGGAAGTAGCCAATAAAAGGTCTTTTTCCGGAAATAAAGGATTGCTACCCTTGTCCCTCACAGCACCACCCTTGAAGCTGAACTAAATTCTTGTGCCGCAAGTGACAACCGTTTTGGTACCTTACTATATGTTTGGCCTTCATTTCCTCTTCTCTCATATCTGGCCATATTTCTGATGGTGAAGGAAAAATTCTGACAATAATAGCGATAATGGAAATCTTCGTTCCTCTTTTATGATGATGAATGGAACTGCTGTCCCACGTAAGCCTTTGGAAGCAAACAATCATAAAAAGGAAAAATTGAGAAGTAGTCTAAGTAGAGCTAAGGTAAAAACATGGGCAATCCTGTGTATTCGATCTACTGCTCTCACTTGCCCCCAAAAGAAGCATAATGGATCATTGTGATTGTGTATCGACTATCACGCACTAAACAAGATAACTGTGAAGAAGAATACCCTATTCCCTTGATCGCCGGCTTGTTTGATAGATTGGGGAAGGTTAAGTTCTTCACAAAGGAATATTTGCGCAAAGGATATTACCAAGTGTGTAGAGCCAAAGGAGATGAGCCCAAGATCATGTGCTTAAGAAGGTATGAAGCATTCTAGTGGCTCGTGATGCCGTTCGGTAAGGCACCAGCCAAGTTTTGCACTCTTATGAATAAGATTTTCCATCCATACCTTGATGAGTTCGTGGTGGTATACTTGGATGACATAGCATTTATAGTAATACCCCAGAGGGGCACGTGGAGCATCTACGTAAAATCTTCCAACTACTCAATTTTACATCAAGAAAGTGAAGTGCTCATTCATTAAGGAGGAGGTAGACTTCTTGGGGCATGTCATAAGCCAAATCAAGATGGACGGGGCCAAGGTGTCTGCCATAAGGGAGTGGGAGGTGCCTACTTCCGTGACCGAGTTGTGATTATTTCTGTGCATTGTGAACGACTATTGTTGATTTATTTAGAAAGGGGTATTCCACCATTGCTGCACCCGAAGAAGAACCGTCCTTGGGAGTGGAAGGAGAGCTGCCAAAGAGCCTTTGAAGAGTTGAAGGCCGCCTATATGTGCCAAAATGGGGGAACTTAAGGTGCACTCTTCTAAAAGGAATGTCATGATACAAAGTGGGCTGGTCATCCAGGACGACAAGGCACGCGAGCACTCTTGGACTTTTGGAACCTCTACCAGTGGTGGACTTCATCACAGTACTACCATTGTCTGATTCCATTATGGTCGTGGTTGATAGATTCTCAAAGTATGCAACCTTCATTCCCGCATCACCGAATTGCAAGGCTGAAGAAGCTGCTCCTTTCTTACTTAAGAACGTGGTTAAGTATTGGGGACTACCACGGACTATCATAAGTGACCGAGACTCGCACTTCATGGGTCAATTTTGGAAGGAGCTCTTTCCACTCTTTGGTTCGGAGTTGCACTTCTCCACGAGTTTCCACACTGCCTGGTAAATGCCATACTTGAGTCCTACTTGAGGCACTTTATGAGTGAAAACCAGCGGCATTAGGCTAGGCTTCTTGATATGGCCTAATTCTCCTATAACTTTCAAAGGAGCGAAGCTACATGGCGTGCACCGTTCGAGTTAGCAATGGGGCAAGAACCGCATTCTCCCCATACTTTGGTGATTTCCTACAAAGGCAGAAGTCCCAGAGCATATCGCTTGGCAAAGACTTGGGAAGAATATACCGACACCGCCCGCTCATACTTAAAGAATGCTGCATAAAAGATGAAGAGGTTCGTGGATTAAAAATCAAGGACTTGTCGGTAGATTAGCTAGCTCGCACTCTAGTCTTTCATTCATCTTTTCTGCCTCTCGCTCTATGAGGATGCGCGCCTATCCAGAACGTGCAAAGTAAAATAGTGGTAGATCAACTGGATAGTGTGGCAATAATTCAAGCCCAATTGTTGTATTTTGTGAAAAAGGATCTCTCTCTAACCCTAGTGAACTTTATCAACAATTGATGAATCATCCTCTACCTATATATCAATTTCAGAGCTTCTGTTTCTATGGTAAGTTTGAGACATGAACTCTATGTTATGGCCAAATCCAATGCTTCCAGCAATCTGCATGAAGCCAACAACTGGAGGGGACAATGTAAAATCCTCAATTTCATCTTGTTTAAGATGCTCCATTCAAGAAGTGACTGATCGATCGTTCGATCCGACAGGGTGAGCGAGGATCAATCGACTGAGTTCTTCCCCAATTAGCCCTGATTGGAGCAGAGGGGAATACTTCCAAATCCTATATCGATCTCCTTCGGCGTGGTCCTTTAGAAGGGACCATTAGGTTGTTATCTTTGGTGTCATTACCATTGAAAACTTCCCTTTCTTTGTTCCAATTACCGGGGATTTCTTGTTAAGAAGAGGGCCAATATGTGACTATGAGGGAGAAGAATCTGCAATATGTATTTAGTTTGTAATTTTTTTTTTCTTATGTTTGATAAAATGTTATTCTTTTTATAAGTTTAATAGCAATATTTGCCTTCTTTCTCAAGAGACCTCCGAAAGGAGGTTTCCAACCTAATAAAATTCTTAATTATTATAAATAATAATTGGGTTGGGCGGATAGTATTTTGTACTTTGGGTAGTTTTGCATCCCATTGTTCTAAAGTCCAGAGTATTGTCTGTCTTGAAGGGGACCAATTGTTCTTAGGGAATGTCATGGTACTAACCATATCATAGACGGAACAAAATCATAAGAATAATAAAGAAAATCTATTCAAATTCATATTCGAAAATGGGATTATCAACTATACTTGACTGGAAAAACCAGCCAATCTATTCTCTTGGTCTCCCCCCCGTAACTTGATAAATCATAAGAGAAGAAGAAGTCGTTGCATAGAAAGTCGTGCTTACTATCTCCTCCATCATTGTTATGTAAGAGGAAAAGAGAGAAAAGCTTACTTTTAGGTAGTGGCCTAAACTCTAAGAAGTCAACATCATGCTACTCAGACTATATGCTTAACACATGCAAGTCAAACCTTGGTTTTCGGAGTTTGAAAGAGAAGGGGAAGAAGCGGGGTAGAGGAATTGGTCAACTCATCAGGCTCATTACCTAAAGATTGCAGGTTCAAATCTTATCCCCACTTAATCAGTGGAACATTGTTCACTGGGATAGAAGGCCGATCCCAACCCGTCTACAAAATGGGGCTAGTGTTCAGTCTTGGTTAGTTCCACCTCTTTGCAGGGCGATGAAATCAGTAGCTGTGGAGCACAGATGGCCACTTCTGTCACTATTAAAGTCCATCGTTAGAGCTCCTTTCCAACTAGTCAAGTGGTTTTCCGCTCCTTCTACTCTAAAATACATTGTGCATACTTGGAGCTTTTCACAGTCAAAGGGGTGGCAAGATCGGCATGCCTTCTAGTTATAGTTGACTTTAAGTGCACCTGAACTGCCCATAGTCATCTATTTATGGGCTTGCACTCAATATTCAATCAATTTGTTTTTCCGCTTTCTATCGCACGATTCAACTATTTATTTATATATTGTGTGAAGTCTAACTAATGGAAAGTGCCTATGAATTAGTTCCAAGAAAGTGGCCATTCACGTCAGGAATAGAGGCCGTTAAGGATGTACTTACTTTTTCTTTTTTTCATCGAGATTGGGTTGGTGTTTAGTGTACCGCTTGTGACGCCTATGCTTTGAAAGACTACATAGTGTACAAGATTGAAAAGAATAATTGGATGGATACCTGGGCATTAAGAAGGAAGGATGCTTTCAGAGGCGAAAGTCCATAGGGATATACCGTCTGTGATCCATGGATCTCCAATCGGGAAACTGTATCCAAGATCCATCGCTAGTCTGCGCTCATTGGAATTTTCAAACTTAGTGAACTGAAATATCTTAGTAGCTAAAGTAAGGGAAATCAACCGAGACCCCATTAGTAGTGGCGAGCGAGAGAGGATTGGGGGTTTGAAGAAAAACAAACACGAAGCTTCGCTCCTCTCCTTTTAGGCGAGCTACTTCGTTCCTCAGCAAAGTGTTCACTTCTTTTTCGCCAGGTTTCATTTGATTTGTTGTGGATTGGATGATTGAAAAACCAGCAAGCTACGGCTTCAAAGCTTACCTTATTTAGAAAAGGAGAAGAGGCTTTTTTGTAGATGTTGAAGTTGAGTAAGGGGGGCGGAGCTTGAAGAGAAAAGCAAGTCGTGCTAGCCTAGAAATGTTTTTCAGCAGCAAGCTATGGTATAACAACCCCCTAGCCTAGGTTAGGGCGAAAACTCTAAAATCCAAAATGTTGGTTAGGGTTTCTCTCCATTTAGGCGAGCTACTTCATTCCAAACCTTTCTCTAATAATAAGGTAAGCTTTCAAGCCACCGCCCTTTAAAGGAGAGGGCACAGTGAACTGATATTATGAAAAGATTGGAAGATCTAGCCAAAGAAGGTGATAGCCCTGTAGATTCGTTCCCATGGTTCATTCCTTCCTAGTAAAATATGGCGTGCTTGAATTCTGATCGCTTTTACAAGAGAAAGGGGGACCACCCTCTAAGCCTAAGTATTCTTAAATGACCGACAACGTACAAGTATCATGAGGGAAAGTTGAAAAGAATCCTATTTAGGGAGTGCAATAGAGAACCTGAGATCCGATTTGAACAATCAGTCGAATGAGCGGAGCTTAGAGCCTTTACGTTATGTAAAGCACACTCACTCTAATGGTGTACCTTTTGCATGATCGGTCAACGAGAAATTGGGAACAGTGGCTTAAGCCCTTAGGCATAGGCGCTTTCCAGAGGTAGAATCTTATAGTTCTTCCTATTTGACCCAAAATCGATCGATCTATCCATGAGCAGGATGAAGAGAGGTCCAACAGGCCTTCGAGGACCGAACCCACGTATGTGGCAAAATACGGGGATGACTTGTGGCTAGGGGTGAAAGGACAACCAAGATTGGATATAACTGGTTTTCTACAAAATCTATTTCAGTAGAGCGTATGATGTCGATGGCCCGAGGTATAGCACTCAATGGAATAGGGTGGCCTCATTTTGCCTTACCAACCCTAGGGAAACTCCGAATACAGGCCTAGATAGTTTGTACAGATAGACTTTTTGTTTGCTAAGATCCAAAGTTGAGAGGGAAACAGCCCAGATCATACGCTAAGGTCCCTAAGCAATCACTTAGTGAAAAAGGAAATAATCGAGCGATGACAACTAGGAGGTGGGCTTGGAAGAAGCCATTCTTTGAAAAAAGTGCAATAGCTCACTTGTCTAGATCCATGGCACCAAAAATGTATCAGGTCTCAAGTGATTCACCGAAGCGACGAGACCTTAAAAGCTGCTTTCTCAAGTGTCAGTAGCGGAATGTTCTGTCAATCGGGGAAGGTTTTTGGTGACAAGACCCAGAGGTATTAGAAGTGAGAATGCTGACATGAGTAACAAAAAATCCTATTAAAAACATTATCGCCTGCTAGTGGAAGGTTTTTTGCCTTCAGTCAATCTACGCAGAGTGAATCGGTCCCTAAGGAATCCCCAAAAGGGCCTAGTCCGATGGGTACACGAAAGTGACAAAGTTGCTTTGACTACAAAACCATGCCTGACTACACGAAAGGGCTGCCCCCTCTTCCCCTCACTCTTTTTTCCCTAATATGAACCTTGAGTCATCAAAGCCTTTTTGACTCGGCCTAGCTCGGTCGTCCTACGTGACTAGCGCTTTAAAAGGTGAAACTCTCGGTCTTAGTTTAGCGACCTATCTTCAGTAGTGGACTTTAGTCTTTTTATTAGAGTAGGGGTCGCGAGAGAGCAGAGCGTACCGTCCTGCCAAAGTCACGAGTCTATTTATAGTCGCGACTGTTGTCATAGTCAACAAGGTTGAAACTTCCAGGAAAAAAACTTTGAATTGGGAGGGCGATCCTCCCGGTGAACTGACCGTACCCCAAACTGAACCAGGTGAACAAGTAGAGTATACTAGGGCGCTTGAGAGAACCGTATCAAAGGAACTTGGCAAATTGACCTCGTAACTTTGGGAGAAGGGGTGCTCTCCTATCTTTTGATTAGGACAGCGACACATACCAGGGGGTAGCGACTGTTTATTAAAAACACAGGACTATGCTAAGTGGTAACACGATGTATAGAGTCTGACACCTGCCTGGTGCTGGAAGGTCGGAAGGAGAAGTATTATAAGCTTTGAATGGAAGCCCCGGTAAACAGCGGCAGTAACTCTAACTGTCCTAAGGTAGCGAAATTCCTTGTCACATAAGTAGTGACCTGCACGAATGGTGTAACGATTGCCCCGCTATCTTTTACATGGACCCAAATTGAATTCTCCATGAAGATGCGGAGTACCAACGGCTAGACGGTAAGACCCCGTGCACCTTAACTATAGCTTCGCAGTGACAACCTTAATCGAATGTGTAGGATAGGTGGGAGGTGGTGACACACAATGACTAATCCTGAAAAACCACTCTTTCATCTAAGGATGCCTAACCACCATACCGATTATTCGGGGGGAGGCAGGACACTGCGAGGTGGGTAGTTTATCTGGGACGGATGCCTCCTAAAGAGTAATAGAGGTGTGCGAAGGTAGGCTCAAGCTAAGATTCTGCTCGTAAGCATAATGGTATAAGCCTTCCTAACTGTGAGACCAACTGGTCAAACAGACACGAAAGTCGGCCATAGTAATCTGGGAGTCCCATGTGGAAGGGCTCTCGCTCAGCGGATCAAAGGTACGCTGGGGATAATAGGCTGATAACTCCCAAGAGCTCTTATTGACGGAGTCTTTTGGTACCTCGATGTCGACTCATCACATCCTGGGGTTGAAGAAGGCCACAAAGGTTTGGTTGTTTGCCGATTCAAGTGGTACGTGAGTTGGGTTTAGAACGTCGTGAGACAATTCAGTTCCTATTTTCCGTTGGTGTTAAAGGGAGAACTATGAGGAGCCAACCCTAGTACGAGAGGACTGGGTTGGGATAACCTATGGTGTACTGGTTGTTATGCCAATAGCAGCGCCGGGAAGCTAAGTTGGTATGGAAGAACTGTTGCACCATGGGAAATCCTTCTCTATTCAAGTTCTCGGATGAGGTTTTTGAACAGAAGTTCGATAGGCAAGAGGTGTAAGCACCGCGAGGTGTGAAGCGATCTCGTACTAAACGAAACTACTTTCACTTTCCATAACAAAAATGAAAGAAAGTCAACCTATTCCTGAAATTACGGTCAGTCTTGCTACCTCTATAGTTGTTGTCCCCTACTTGCTCATTCGTAATTACTACCACAAGAAAGTTGCCCCTATCTCTAAAGGGGCTTATGCACTCCATGACTTTCTTATGTTATGAGGTCTCGAAGAATGAATTTAGCTACCAACCCTAGTCAGTTGGCTTAAAAACTTTCTCTTTTTTCCCATGCTTTCCGTTGGTAAACTACCAACCAAAGTGCTCTATACTTCTTCACTACTCGTACAGGAAAGGTGGAAGAAATTCAGTCTCTATTTTTAGGAGCAGATTAGTCAAAGAATGAACAAAACCCATGTAAAATGATTTTCTTCTACCCACCGCAAGTGATCTGTGCTTTATGCAGAGTTCCACTTCATTGTTCCCTCCTTCTAATAGTAACACCTCTTCTACTAGTTCAACTAGGTCGTATGAGCAAAGCACTCCACCTGAGTTAACTTAGTTATTTGATGACATCAACAAAAATAGCGCGGAGTTTCTTCGACTCAGAGGTAGAGAATTACCTACCGAGTGGAACATAGCAGATCTTATTCAGGTTGTTATGGGAGACAAGGCTCTTTAAATTCTATGACACCTTCAAGCTACCTATTACGATGTCTTTTAATGGAGTCTTCGAGTTATCTTTTAGAAGATCACTTGAATTTTCAAGCTTTAACCTACAATGTCCTCTAGTATGAGGGTACTTAGTGGATCTCTACACCACTTTCTTTTTATTCTATAATGGATCATCCACGTTAAACAAATTGGGCTCACAGAGTACTTCAGGGCTGGAGTGAAGAGCCACAAAAAAACTATCAAGAACTGTATAAAAAGGGGTCGAGAACTACATAGATCTGAGACTTTCCTTCTTTGGTCTGGGAGGTAAGTTATGTAGGCGTACAACTTTTCCTATGGTTGTATTCAATCACAAATTACCAACGAATCAATTAATAGTATGCCTGTGCCAGAAGACCTTCTCGCAGATGATTTGTTGTCAGTGTGCCGTGAGTGGCTTCCCAATGAATAAGCTGCGATTGCTCTTGTTGATACAGTTTTATTTTTAGGCAGTTTCATATTCTAATGATCCCGTCTTACCTGATGATTAGGATTTGCTTTCCCTATTTGAAAAAAGGAGATCTATGTCACTCTCACTATGCTTCATACATAAAATTCTACTGCTTTCAAGGGCTCAAATAGATTGATTTGAGAACTTGTTTCAGGGTTGCCCCATGGGAGAACTTCCATAATCTCTTTCACTTTCGAATCTAATTCTCTTCTTAGTGACTTTATATCTCTTTATTTTGAAGCTTGTCCAAAGCGGTAACTATATGAAGGCCTCACACCGGTGCTAGTTGAACCTTCTTCGGTCTCTTTCAGCGGCGAGCTTACTTTTTTTTATTAGTATTGAATTCATGTCATTGTCACTCATCATCCTTGTTAGAAATGGAACAAGAAACTCTCTTTATGGGAGGGGAAGGTTATATTTAGTAAAAATTGACCAGAATTCCTCCACTACGGATGGACTGATCTAAAGAGCGGAGACTTAATTCGATATTTACAGTTGCTATAGGTTAGGGCTTCTATCGTTCTATTCTATTTCTATAAAGAGGTAGGCAACAAAGACAAGGGATCTCTCTCGCTATGGATAGTTGTTGTTTGTGAGAAGAATCTATTCCGCTTTATCCTTTCAATAATTATATTGAATAAATACAAATTGATCCACTGGTATTTTGATGCTCTATCTCTACTTCTCGAAATCTCACTCACAATCTATGTCTCACTTAGGGATAGAAAGATAGGATTCTTCATACAAAGCCAATCGGGAACCTTCTTTCCAAACTCGCTCGACACATAAAAGAAAAGACGAAAGACGAGAAATGGTGCAAGGATCAAAACACTTAATAGACATAGAAGAGTAAAAGAAATGTTTCCTATCCTACCGAAAACTTGGTTGAAGCTAGTTAGGTCCTCCAGACAGTCAAGTATTGACACCGGATTAGGTTTGACCTTCTTTCTCAATATCCGGATGAACATGCATTCTTTCCTCTATAGTATGGTAGAGTATGGTAGACTTATAACTAATCCAATCGGAAACCTTAATTCGAGAGATCAAACTAGCAAGGATAATATCGTAAAGTTGGAGAGGAAGAAGAATGCAATCATAGAGGGATCAACATGTAAACTTGAAGGGCTAGCGAACTGTTTTAGCTCAATAATGAAAGTTAAGGTCGATCGGAGGAGGCCTTACCTCTTAGATGACCCAAGAAAGTCATTAAGCTATTGGATGGATCCTCCTAACTGTAGTTACTTAAGGTCGAGTATTAGACGAGTGAGGCCCATAGTTTTAATAGGTTTTCACTTGAGCTTTCCACAGCAAAGCAAGTCTACAAGCCACTGCAGTGAGGTTATAGGTCTGATTTCTTGCTCGTATTGAGATCTTAGAATGCGATACGCAGCCCCTCTGCAAGGTTACTTTAGATAGTGGTATTTTCTGTATAAGATTAGCATCCCCATTCATTGGTTACTTTGTACTTAGGTTATGATTTCCGATCTTAGTAGCCTTTATTCCTATCCCGCGAAAGCACATAGGCTTTTTTCCCTCAGTTTCTGCTCTCCTTGCTTTAACTAAATAACTACCTTTAACTTTAAGTAGGACTCTAAGAGCTCTACTTAGAATGAGTTAGATTTCCTGTAAGAACGAATGGTGGGATGCTAAAGAGATGGCTATGATACTAGTGAAATTAGGTAATCGACCAAGTAATCCACATATATGATAAAAGAGCATTCCATCCCTAGTGTACTTATCCACTGGCATTGAAGGAGAAGAATGGCAAGGTATGCTTCCACAGTAAGGATTGCCGCTTAGTCTAATCCAAGAGCAAACAAGGGACACCTCATTAAAAAAGAACCTGAGCTAAGAGCGGGGCATTTCAATTAAGGTATAGAGAAAGCTCCAAGCAGCTACCATTGATCAACCTTATTCAGGAACATCAATCAAATATCTTACTTACTGTATAACTTTCCTGGTGAAGGAGATAAAGTTTGACAAGCTAAGAAAGTCTCGTTGAAAGCAGGAACTCAGACTGTGACGACTATTTTCACTAGTTTCAAAGTCTTAATTGACCCTTGGGATTGAATCTGGCTAGGGGTTCCCTCGTAAATACTAAAACTTTATTACGCTGAAAATAGTAGAGGTGCGACAGCGTTTTGGTTATGAGTGGAAACTTACTTTCTGTCTGGTTAGTAGGAATTTCTTGCAAGCTAAGGGATTAGTCCAAGTTAGAATGAGAAGTAAGAGATTTTAATTGAAGTCGGGGGGGCTGAATAGAGAAATTCTCTTCCCACGTAGCGCTAAGAAGAAAGTTCCGACAGCCTATGATAAAATAGCACAAACAAAAAAGGGCTATGCGAATAATAGTGTTAGTAGTTCGTGAGGCTAATTTTGAGCTAGATAGTGGATTGATGTTCACTGTAGCATTATCTGACCTTGAAGGTTAAGTTAGTGTACCATGAACTCCATCCCACATATTTGGATGTTGTGGCATCAGTTATCTAGCTATATTCTATTACCAGTTGGCACCATTTTGGAAAACTTTAATTCTGGTTACTGCTTGTTAAATTCCGTTAGGTTCTTTGTCAAATACTAATTGATTCGTATCCATATTCTTTGGGGGTCTAACTTTGGTTTTTCTTTCCTTCGAGATAAGATAGACCCTATCAAAAACTAGTTCTAGAAGCATCTTCCATTCATCTCGACCTCTACTGATCTTTTTTCTGATGATGATAAACCATCATCAATTTGTATAGTATATATACCCCCCGAGCCCTCTTTTTGTACCATTTTATTCTTTTTAAAAGAGGGCCTAGAACTGGGCTCTCTTCACAACCCCTAAAGGCGTTAGGAAGAGATTTAATTAGCCAACGTAATAACTTCAATATAAAAATCTATCAAGACCAAAAACAAAGAATATCATCTCCTAGGGAGTCTTTTTATTTTGCATATCTTGACTTGAGAATTCTCCTCACGCTTTTCCATCACGATTTTCTCTTCGAGAACACTCACCTCGTCGATTATTCCCCTAGTTAATTTTATCTTAGACATTGAGATGTTCATGCAAAGTATTCTTTTCTACCCTATGTAGGCGGTACAAGCTACGGAGCTGTAGACTTAAGACCTAAGGACATTTCTTTGACGGGTGATCGGGTCTTAGAATCCTCAGGAAAGTGTAAGCAACTGTATACAATTTCGATTTTTCTTTCTATATATATATATGGCTTTCTCTTGATGGAATATACCAAGCAAAATCTTCAGTTTAGAACCACAACTCAGTGAAGTAGGTGACAACTGCTATTAGGGTCTGTCTTAAGGCATTGGCTCTCTAAAAAAAGGATTTCCTATCATTGCATGGGTTCCTTTTTGTATAAAACATATTGACTACAAATTGAACTAAAGAAAAAATATTGACTGTTAGACAAAGTGAAGACCGCAATATCGACTTAGAATAATCAAACGCCCATCACGAGTCACACGGGCACCCCCACCAGGTAGAATAGTTGTGATATCCCCATCAAGATCTAACTCTAAGAGGATACTATTCATTTCTTCTTTACACTGCTGTTTGCTTTGGAGACTAAACAATGGAAATAATACATAACATTCAGACAAGTAACGATAATAAGAAAGACAAGGGTATAGCTGTTTAAATCCCCGGTCAAAATCATCCAACATCAAATTTTGTAAGACCTTAGTGATTAAACCAACGTGTGGGATCCATACTTCCGTAATAGAACAATTTATGCCATTTTTGTCATCGGTATCTTTAAAAAGGATGAAACTAAGGATATTACGTAGCTATCACGCACCAAGGGTGCCAGCTTTTGTAAAATTCTTTTATGAGGAATAGTACCTTGTGAGAGTGCTAGATTCAAGATGAAAATAGTTAGTTTCTTCCCCACTCCACCTAATTTGGCAAAGAACTCATGGAGATCTCTGGTAAAACCACAAGACTACTCCTAAAAGATAGATGAACGCTTAAAAAACTATTCAACATATGCGCCAGAGCGATTAAAAGGAGATCCTCCCTTTCACCGGAATAAACAACCCATTTATGATCAGGTCCCCTGGCTGACATAAAGTTTCAACATAAAAAGAAATTGCCCCATCTTTGGGAATACTTAATAACTTAAGTAGGGACAATGATTATATTATATACGCTTAAAGGGGGCAACAAAAATAGATCACCAAGTTTAGCATAGACATATAATATTTACCGGGCAAGTTGCTGTGCGGAGCATGAATAAGGTAGATTTTTCCGTGGTTCCTCACCATCTGAATCAATTCAGAATGAATAGTATCTCTATCTAGCTATGTTATTATTACAGTGTTATCTGCACCCAGCCATTAAGTAGAGATATGGAGAGAGAGGACAGCTTTGTCACAGACCTTTCTTTGCTTTCTTTTATGAACTCCACTGGTCGTCCATGGATTACAGGGGCATTCCATAGTATATAAATACACTTTTGTATCCTACTCTACAAATCCCATTTTCCTTAAGCATATAGAAACCTATGATTCCAATTTGCATATGCTGCTGCTTTGGTGAGTTTAGTGAACATGGCTGGCTCACCTGATCTATCAACTGAGTAGTAAGCCTCCTTGGGATAATTATCAATATCTCTTCCTATCAAAATGAGATTAGTAGGGTGCCCTTTTTAAAGAGCCATCATGTCTTTCAATAGAAACTATTGGCAATTGCCTTAGTCATTCTCTTATATAGTGTAGTCCCTATAGCAATAGGCCTCGGTCTAGTGAGGTTTTACTTTTTTGGGAATCATTGCTACGAATAAGGATTGAATTTCACCTGGTTTGCTCTTTTTTGAATTCAATTACCATATGGAAATGGAGATCATCCAACATTATGTTCCAGAATTGCCCCTGAATTAATCAACCAAGTAGAAGTTGAAGTTCAGTTGGAATCCATATAGTGACGTAGTTTTTTTCTATGAAGAGCCCGCTATTGTTGATAAAGAGCTTACCTCTCCGCCTTTTATAGTCGCGATTGTTATTATGGAAAAAAAGTTTGTTTTCTATCAAAGAAGCATGCTTAACAAGCATATAGCATAAAGGCATTCAATTCGCGTCTAAATGAAATGTTGGGCAAGGGCCCGTACTCTCTCTTATGTGGATACGCTTTCCCTTTCGGATATGGTATATGGAAGGGGAGGTGAGATCTACTTATTGATTTTATATTAGATGAGCAGTCGTACTATGATCGTTCGGGAGACATGGGTCCACGTGCTACACACAATAATGAATTGTTATGCGGTCGGTAAACTCTTTCCTTTCTGCGGGCAGCCTATCAAATCGAATCAAGTATTTTGGAATATGTCGATATATCATGTACATTTATTCGCTTTTCCATTTTTTTGGATTTTCCTGCTCGTGCCCAGATAGAGAATGGGCACGACTCCCCTTCTCCCCATTCTACCATCCAAACAGGCTGACCGTTCTAAGTTTTGAGGTTGGGTCAAATAGAACCAGATCCAATCAGATTTGATCGTAGCTTCGAGTTCAGGTGTCGTACTTTGGCCAGACCAGAAAGAAGGGGGACAGCGAACCTCCTTCCAAGAGGCCAAGGTTGCTTGCTAACTCTCAACCACTTGTTAGAAGGAAGTGCAACTTGATTGTCGGGGGGAATCAATGGGAAGGAAAAAAGAAGGTATATTATTCTATTTTTTCCTTTGGTAATGATTGGATTTTTGTTCAAGGGTATGTTAAAAACCATCTTATTTTCTTTGTTTGTATCACCGAGACACCCAAAGGGCCGGCCATATGTACCTCGGGAGCTCCAGCCCACTTAAATTAAAATAGAACGAGCACTTACGACTAAGGGAAATGGAATGTCGACCACAGGGTGAGAGAATCTTATAATACGAGGGCTAGTGACTGGTCAAGTCATTAAACTTAGTCATTTGATCAACATGGCTATAAGTGGACTGGTTTTACGGGTTTAAATTGATTACGACCAAAGTTGCGGCTACTTCAACCAATAAAAGGGTGATACCCTATTCAAACCAAAAGAAGTACCTCACCTCACTTACGAAGAAGTTGTTGGAGATGGGCTCCAAACTATGAGAGTTTGCTTTTTATCTTTCTCAGAGCAATCTGATCAAATAGGAGATCAGACCACTCCTAGTGTTTTAACTATTCATTAATGGTCGGCTTAATTAGTACCCTTTCGGTATGTGTTGCAAACACTTTCATTTTTAGACTCTCATCCTATCTAGAGAAGAGAAACTCGAACGGATAGAACAGATGGTCCAACTACATAACTTTTTCTCTTTCATTACTTCCATGGTCGTGCCTCGTGGCATGGCAGCACCCATATTATTGAAATAGTTCGTCAGTAGAGATGTTTCCACAGGTGCCCTTTCTTTCAATGGTACTATAATTACTATTCCTATCCCTTCATTCCCTCTTTTGGTCTATCTACATTCCAGGAAATTCATACATCCCACGGATGAAGCAAAAAGTGGAGTCTTGGTCAGAGTAAGCCGCCCTATTCTATTACCAGACATAATTGGGAGAAGCTCATATGAAACTAGAGCTAGAAATGCTTTATTTTGTTTCGTTCCCATTCTTCATTTCCTTCTTCACGAATCCAAGGTGGACTTCTCATATTTAGAATCTTTCTGCGGTGTGCTCCATTTACTATTCTTTCGTACTCTCTTATTTTTACCATGCGATAGGTCAGCGAAGCCTGAGTGGGCGCGGAGAAGGAAAGGCCAAACACTTTGGCCTAACGGGAATGAGCAATGATTAAATGAGAAGATGAGGTGCCTCAAGAAATCCCATTTAGAAAGAAGGATCGAAGGTTTTGGGCCTGTAGCTTTCCCCGTACCCCCTTCATCAGGCGGTGCTTGTGTGGAGGGTACGCCACCTGAAATCGGGCTTGAAGCTCTCACCTTACCAACAAGCCGAGAGTTGATGACTGTTGGTCACGACTACTATCAAAAAGCTCCTATTCCCTTTTAAAGAACAATCCTTTCCTGGATTTTTCTTGAGATATCTCAAGATAGGACAAAAAGCCTCCTAGTGATCTTGTATTTGATTCTGCATGAATTGAGTTACCACTCCAAGAGAAAGGGTTAGATCTGGCCGGGTTACAGTCAGAGAGATAAGCTTTCCAACCAAACGTCTATACCTCTCTGGATTTTCAAAGAGCAGGCATCATCCTTACTGAATTTCAAAGTTGGATCCATAGGAGAATCCACATTGCTCCCAACAATCCAGTCTGCTCTAAAAAGTCTGTAACATACTTCCTTTGATAAAGTGATATTACCGCCTTTGATCTTGTTACTTCAATACCTAACAAGTATCCAAGCTTTCCAAGATCCTTGGTAATAAAGTGTTTACTAAAATACTGTTTTAGGTCAACAATTCCTGTCCTCTCACTACCTGTAATTACAATATCATCAACATAGATAGCAAGGATTAGAGATCCACGTTGGATATGATGAACAAATACTGAATGATCAACCTCATTTTGCTTCAGCCCATATGCAGAATGAACGACGACTAAATTTAGCAAACTATGCCCTCTGGATTCTGTTCTAGACTTACCAATCTTGGCTAGCTTGTTTTCCTTGCGCTAAGCCCTTCTCTTATCTACAATTTTGGCAAATAGTGAAAATCACTATTCCCTCCAATCTTTATGGAATGATTTGACCCCCACTCCGAGCATGCTAAACCGTAGTATGTTTTTTAAGAAGATCCTTCCCAGTGTGCCAAGCCCCCTCCCAACGGTCTCAGGCCATGGTCTGGGTCAATGAACTAGTCTCATCCCCCTAACCTAAGAGTTCTGGTTATGACCAGCCAAAAACAGGTCCTCTAGATGCCTTATAACCATCCTTTTTGCCCATTCCCGCTTATGCGTACTTCATGGTTGATAGGCCTACAGATGCTTGAGGCCCCGGAATAGCCTTGATTTCATGTTCTCCCTCTTTTCTTAGATTAGGTTAGCATTTATGCTGCTTCACGCAACTATATTCAATCTATTGAGTAAAGAGGGCAATTGAATCAGTCGTCATCCTTTGCTCTTGTGCTAAAGGCTCTCTTACCACAGGTCGTCATTCCATCCTTTTTCGAAAAGGTAGATGCTTTTCTCCTCAATTCATCGACATTTCAAGTTGACATCTCAAACATAATCCTGTTTTTGGTAATGGCCTTGGAGAATGACTTGCCACGCTTTCTAGGCTTGACTCTTGTGGGATGGGATGTGCTCAGCCTCCTCTAACTCTTTCTATGGGTTAGAAAACTTCCTTAAGTAAGCAAACATCATATTTATCTCTACTGCTCCCGCAAATGGTGATGTCTCGATTCCCATTGGTCGGTCTGCTATCAGGAACAAACCTTTGTCCAAGTAATCTTGAATTAGATTCCATCAATTTATACAATTATTTGTAGAGTGAGTCCATTTCTCGTGCCATTTACAATATTTTTTTCCTTTTCTTTCTTCTTTTTTAGGTATCTTATGTCCAGGCAGACAGGTCAAAAGTTGTTGATAACCCGGCGGATGCTTCAGAGCTTCAGATGCCAACCAGTCGGCCACGATCTTACCTTCTCTCTTCTCTGAGTATGCTTACAAAAGCACTGCCAATCCCTTTGAACAAGATTCCTGTAAGCTTGGATCAGTTGTGCTTGAGGGTGATTAGAGGAAATCGAATGAATAACAGCATACAAAAAATATTCCAAATCTGTTTCAAGAATGACCTGCTTGTAACCCAAATCCCATGCCAACATAAGGCCACGGTAGATGGCCCAGAATTCATCCACATTCTTGGTTGTACAATCCAAATTATCAAAGAAAGCTGACACCCATCCGCATTTATTTTAACATAAAAGACTGTAAGGGGAAACCTTCTAACAAAAATATTCGTTACTTCTCTCTGATTGTGATTTAACATGTGTCGTATTATACCGCTAAGGAAAACAAACAAGAACCAGGATAGGCTACTACTCTTCCCCTTTTTGAATCAACTTGTCCGTGCACTTACCACTTCTGAAAACTTGCGAGCGAGTGTCGATTGCTCCTTTGCCTGGGCAAGATCTGACTACTCCTGCCCAAAGATGGTGGGTTATGAATACAGATTAGCTACTGCCAAAGAGGCCAGGAACGAGCTTCTGTTTTATCTAAAGAAAAAACGTCTTCTTTTCTCTCTTCCTGATCAGCGGAGTTAGAGTGATCTGGTGAAGCCCCCCTCTTGTTGTACCGAAATAGAGATCTGATTTAAATGACTAGGCACAGCATATGAGTTCGATCCATTAGGGTTTTTTTTTCAGAAAAGAAATGAGAGACAAGAAAACATCTTTGATTAATATTAAAAGGAACAATCTCAAATAGACCAAGATCCAATTTTGGGTCATTTTTTGGTGAACATGATCTGCCATAATCTCTTCAATCCCTTCATTTATGTGCCAGAATAGAGAGAGATTTAGTAGGAAAGTGGAAGAGGCCTTTTTGTATATGATAATCAAAGGGAGTGGGAAAGCTGCAGTAATTCTTTGGAAAAGCCCGATTCTCTTTATCTTCGAGCTTTCATTCCTCAATCCACTGATTCCTTCCTTCATATGCCTCCCCACCAATAGATAGAGACATAGGAATAACTGAACCACGTCTACAAAATGCCAGTACCATACAGCTGCTTCAAAGCTAGCGTGATGCTCCTTGGTCAAATGACCAAGATATTGGCGAATACCACATATGATCGAGAAAATCGTACCTATAATCACATGAAAACCATGAAAGCCAGTTGCTAAGAAAAAGGTAAAACCATAAATACTATCCGAACTAATGAAGGGTTCTTGATAATATTCCATTCCTTGAAAGCCTGTAAATACTAGAGCTAGTGAAACGGTAGCTACAAAAGTGTAAACTGCTCGTTTTTCCTTCCCCGCGAGTATAGCATGATGAGCCCAAGTTACGGCAGCTCTAGATGAAAGGGGAATAAGGGTATTAAGAAAAGGGATTTCCCAAGGATCTAAAACCGCAATCCCTTTTGGGGGACAAATACCTCCGATCTCTACCATAGGTACCAAAGAAGAATGAGAAGAAGCCCGAAAAAGAGCAAAAAAGAACATAACCTCCATACGATAAACAGAATAAAACCATATCGAGGTCCTAATTGTAAGACTTTGGTATGATGTCCTTCGAACGTGGATTCGCGTAGAACATCGCCCCACCATACAAACATGGTATATAGGAGAAATATGAGGCCCAAACTGAGAAGTGTTGCACCCTCTTGAAATGAGTGCATGTACATCACACCTCCTACGGTTGTTGCCAAAGCTCTGAGTGAACCCGAAATAGGCCATGGACTTGGATCTACCAAATGATAAGAATGCCTCTAAGATTCAATCATAAACCACTTTACCTTGGTACTATGTAAACTCCCCCCCCCCCCCTTTACCCCCACCCCCCTAAAATAGTAAAGTAAAGAAGGGCTCTTTGGGGTCTAATTTGTTTTCTATCTGACAGGATAAACAAAGAAATAGGAAGGGATGGTTCTTTTATTCCATTAATAGAAGTCTGACTAGAAAAAGAATCTCTCTATTACTTTGAGAAGAGAATCGTTGGTTTGACCGACGAACTACGTGGGAAAATAGACCTTCTTTCTTTGATTTAAAGCATGATTTTTGGAAAGTAATAATTCCATTCAGTTCGCTTTCGAAAAACTTGCTGATCACGGATTAGTTCATTCTGTGCCGCCAACGGCCTCAACTCAAAGGAGCAGGTTGATCTCTTTGGTTGAGGCTGCATTCTTTTATTCATATTCAACTTGACACGTGGGAAGGGCTTACTCTACTAGTGGCTCGTCTTGGTATCACTCCCTTCCCATACTATTCCTCCCCACTAAAAAGAGCGATTGAGAATCTCAAGAACCTTTCCAAGCGTCTGTCTTCGCGGGGCAATTGGAAAAGAAAGGAGTATTTCATTTTTTTACAGCCTTCCATTCCACTATTCTGATCGAATTAATTGCTCTTCTAAACGACCAAGTCATAATGAGATTAAAAACCGATGCTTCCTTGGCCGTGTGGAACATGGATTAGCATTATGTCATTCCTACAAGTGATGACCCACCCAGGATTGCTATGTACGGACTTAGAGATCAAATATAATATATTTTTTTCCATTCCTCGTGAGCCACTTATTTCTACAAAATAAGAGATTAAAGTCATCTTCCTTTTTTTTTCAAGAAATCAACGGCGTTACACCATTGGGATACTTCGAATAAACTTGAATACATATAGGATACACTGGTGCTAAAACCTTTTCTCAAAAAATCTTCCAAAATGTTGGGGTCGTTGCTTCGGATCCTGTTCTCCTGGTGTGAAACCAGTTGGTTCCATAGTTTTAGAATTCTGCTGATCCCAAGTACTCCATCTCCATCATTGCATATAGGAATATAGAAAGTAAAGAGGAAAATGCATGACCAGAAAAATTGTGTGAAATAAGTGAATTTATCTAGTTGAGGAATTCTTAATTGATTGAAACAAAACGATTCCCTCAATACAGCTTAACTCCGTCAAGCCTATACTAGTAGTAAAGAATTGTAGAGAACTTTAGTTGGTTGTTGACCAACTAAAAGCATGGGATCAGTGCTGGGTAATAGACTGACTATCAAGGAGTGAAAGCCACTTGACTGGTTAGAAAGGGGGTACTAAAAAGAGACTGCTACTAATTAGACTAGAAAGAAGACAGTAAGCGCCGGGTAAAGTGACCAACTTGAATGGTGAGCTATCCTATAAGACTAAGAAGTGGGGAGAGAGAAGGATAACCTCTTTGAAAATGACAGAGCCTTTTAGCCGCTACTTACACATCTGGAGTTTCGGATTGAACTAGGGAACGGAATTCAAGTGTAACAAAGGCCCTTAGATAGGACTTCATTTGTTAATAGAAGATATTTTATTTCTAGTAACGCTCATCACAACCATCATAACCTAAATCCAGGACTGCTACGGGCACTAATCCTTCTATTTAATGTTTTCTTTCTCCTCTTGAATGTACTTTGTCCTACATCTCGCTAAAGTAAAGGTTATTCAGCAGTATAGGCAAGTCACTCTTAACCCTATAATGAATTCAGATATGCTGAGCTAAGAGCTAATCAAAGTCATGTAGCTCCTCTATCTAACGATAAGGTAAGCAGAGATCTTTTGATACCCCCTGTTCAAAAATGGAGATAGAAAGGAGAAAGACTAAGTCATCTTCTACGATTGGTAGAGGGATCAAACGACTTTGAGCTTTGGCATGTTGTACTCGTGGGAAGGAATTCCATTCAACTAGTTCAATGACCCTAGAAGATCGTCTTACTACTATGTTGTGGGACCGCGAAGAAAACCTTCCACTGGAGCTTGCTTTTCTCTCGCTCCGCTTTCTCCCACCTGTCTTCTTCCCACTATAGTGAAAGATCTTTCACCATAGCAAGAATCTCACTGACCTTCTCAGGAATTTACTAATTTTTAGCTAGGGATCCCGCTAGCTTTACCTTCCTCCTTTTTTATATAATCAATCAAAAAAATCAATCAGACAAATCAAAAAAGCAAAGTAAGTTCCAGGGATGTAGGTAGAGGAGGGTTTCTCAAAAATCCAAACCTAGTGATCTCATCATACTTGATGGGAGAGAGGAAGCTTCCGAACCATTTTTTCCAGCTAGATAGCAAGCGATCACTCAGAAATAAACACTAACTGAAAGCGGCCTGGAATGAGTACCTATTATTTATAGGAATCAAACTCGTGTCTTCGACATGAAAAGACGATGTCCTAACCACTGGACAAAAGGGACCAAAAAGACATTCTTCATATACCTCAGCTCCGAGAATAGAAGTGGTTCATTTTCTTTCTATACGCAATTCAACGATTTCGTTTGTGTTCATGTTAGCGATTTCTGATGTGAATTCGGCGGGACGTCCCCCCTTCCTACGGGTTCCCCCTCCGACCTAGTGACACACCAACCATGCCCCTTCTTTTTCTTCGATCATAAATCCCCCTGATCCTTTTATTTTTCTTTTATCCCCCCTAAATAAGTAAGATCCCGCTCTTTCAAATTCAAAAAAAGAGGGATGTTATTCGTTTGGAGTGGCGAAGGCCTATGCTACAGTAAGTAAAAAAGTAGGTTGAGGTTACGAAGTCACTTAGTCAACTAGAAAACTCTAAAGAAAGGGAGGCTAAGGTTACGAAGTAAGGTCAGCTAGTTAAGAAAAGCTCAGGTTATTAAATCGCTTAACCATTAATTAATTAAAAAATGAAAGTAGTAGTGAAGCGTCGATACGGAGTTGCGTTAGCTGTGGATATAGACTAGGCTAAGGGACGGACTTCATCTCTTCTATTTTCTTCACTTACACCTTACACTTCAGCTGAGTCTAATGAGGCTCAGGTGCGGAGCCTTTCACTGTGGACCGAGACTACGCAATGGTAGAACACCATGGAAACTTCGCTGACTGTATCATCAACCTTCATTTCACTACGCTCAATAAGAACCTAGAATGGCAAAAATAGGGTCATGTTCCGCTTCCAAAGTCAGTCGTCTACAGTTCACACTTGGGAAAAGATGATTCTCCAATGGTTCCATTCCTTCTTACTGTACTTCTGGGTCAACCTAACCTGAATGGGAAGAAGAGGATAGCCAAACTGCGGTCCACTTTGTACATTTGCTGAGCAGACCACTCAGGCATTTTAGAAAAGGGAAAGGAATTTCTCACCCCGAGGGAGGCGGGAAGCTACATCTTCTAGAATGAAAGCTTCACCTTTACTTTTTTAGAGTGTATTGCTATTTTGAAACAAAAAAAGGTTTATGGATGAAGTAATCATAATGACAAGTGGTTACAGTTGCGGAAAGTGGAGAAAGTTGGGAATCGTCGGTTACCTTTTGAATCAAAGTAGCGATAAGATGAGTATTATGACTACAGGGGGAGAAGCAAAGCTTCGTAGAGAGCTTCGCTTCCTCCTCGCTTCTTTCCTGGCTTTTTGCTCCTCTCCAACTAGTCAAGTGGCCCTTGGTCCACCTCTAGCACACCCTAGGTGAGCATTCCTCGCCTGCACAAGCAAAAAGATTATCTCCCTCAGCCTCTTATTATGCTGGAAAGCCTAGGAACCATGCATTCCTCCCGGGCTGGGCTCTCACATGTCCGGGATCCGATGAGATCTACCAACGATTGGTTTACGGAAAAAAGAGTTAAGCAAGGTCCAGGAGATTGATAAAAGAACCTGGCTGAAGTCAGTCTTGTGTTCAATTCCGCTGTTGGAAGGATTTCTTTCTGCCATCTGTCTTTCCCTTCTCTCTCTTCTCTTAGTAAAGGTAGGTTCAAGTTAATCTTTTGGCTTGCAGGGTCAGGGACTGCAATCAGCTGCTTCCCTTTTAGTCATCTGCTCATTCTTGACAAATCTGATTGGGTTTTCATAATCTGGAGTAAAAAGATTCGAACCGTTGCATGCCGGTACTAAAACATAATGCCTTACCACTTGGCTATACTCTATAGGCCTATTTTAGATGGTAGGAACGGGGAGAGGGGAAAGGAGAAGCAAGGATCAAATAACGAGCTGAGCCGTGCAAGGACGCGGGGATATAGCAAGTAAGCAGCAAGGTTCTCCCCTTAGGACCGAATACAACAAGCTCGCGACTCTAATAGAAACAAAGGGTAAGCTCTCTGCTCTATTTTCTTGCAATACTATGCCTATCAAAGTTAGTGAAGGCTTCTGTAACCTGATACTTGTTACGTTGTTCGACTGAACTCGTTAGCTCCGCGTCCACCGAAAGTCGGTAACCTTCGTCACCATCAGCATTTGGTACTCTCTCGATAGCTTCAATAGTTCACTGAAATCCCTTGGTGTAATAAACCGCAAGTCCTTCAAAAAGAAAGACATAATAGAATAATGAATTAATTAATAAATAAACATAATTCAAAAAAGAAAGGGTTGGTTAAGAACTATTGACTGTAAACCATAGCAGTTACAGTCACTCAATGGAGATGTTCGCCTTTGTTTGGAATAAAGATGGATAAAGAGTCACTTGAGCCTGGAACTGATAAAATTCGAGGAAAACATGAAAGCGGTCACTATATCGGGGGTCAAGACATGACCGTGACTTAAGGAAAAAGTACCCTTGAAAAGACTAACGGAATGGGGGAATGACTACCTGTAATAAAGCACAGGCTAATACGATCCGACCAGAAAAAGCAAGGTTTAGATTACCAGATCCTGGACACAATCTTCCTAGAAATGGAGAGCCACTTAACTGGATGGAGAGGACCACAAGCTGGCGAATCAGAAAGATTTGTATGGAATGTCCGACTCCTGCCTGAGCTTTCCGATCAACCAATCCCCTATTTCAGGGACATCTGTGTTAGGTAGGCCCAGGGATCACTGATTATTGGAATGAGCCCATCTCTCCAGACTATCATTTATTGGTCAATCCGGCTAACAACTCCTGCATCTCCTACCTCTCTGTGGGGGGCCCTTTTTTATACTAGTTTGCTGCTAGGAGTCCCTAGAATCGAATTAATAATCAATAGAAGTCCCAATAGAAGTTGACTGACCTGGCTCTTCAATTGACAATCTACTGCTCTCTAATAATACCAGATGCCCATGCTTTGATTTGAAAGCCCTAGCCATTCCCAGGTATTCAGTGTCTGGTTCGATAGGACCAGGAAGAGAGGACTCTATTTTACCTCCTCCATTCAGTCCACTTTGAACCCATCCCAACGATGAACACCTTCCTACTACAAGGTGAGGCTCTTTCCTTCCCCTAGAGTCCACTCCGGGTCGGAGGATAAACTAGTCAAACTTCTTGAGCAGCCGAGATATTGAACAACGAACATTTGAAACAATTCTTGACTCACCCTAAGATAAGAGGGAAGGTCGATTTGACTCGAATCCTGGACCTGATCTTGAATCCTGTACCGATTAATGATGCGATGGGGGAAGTTTTTCTTTTTACATCAAAGCTGGACCAGTCGAGGCTCGTCTATGCCCAATCCCGATGGGCCTTCGATTTTCCCCTACCCTAGCTCTATAATCCACCCGTCTTCCCCAATCCCTAAAAGCCCTCTGGGGGCATAGCCCTCTTTCTCCACTTGAGTCTGGAGTTCAGTGGCTTTTATCGTTAACGAACACCTGCGCTAATAATATAAAGAAATGGAGAGTCTATGCCTTGAATGAATCAGTAACAAAATATTAATAGAATGAGGGATTAAGAGACGGATAAGGAGGGAATGGCCTATCAATCATTGGTTGACCTTCCCTTGAACCAGTCATGGAGCTCTCAACTGAGTTGATTAGGCTCTGGAATTGGGGATTTTGATTCGAAAAAATGTGGTGCGGGTTTATCTCTCTCGACCAGCTCAGGTGAAAGAGAGGATGTAATTCAGCTCGAACGAAGTGAGAGGGCGAAAAGGAAAGCTCGACCTATAGGGAGAGGGAGGGTGATCGAGGGGACCCAAACTTTTGATCTCTTCTCTATGGCGGGAGGTTTCTTTCGTATCAAAAGTGTGTTGGGGAGGCCAGGGAATATGGATTTGATTGAGAGGAGATGCTTATTCCTTTTCTTTCTTAATAGGATTCCCATCGTTTTCAGTCTACAGCGAAGGAGACAATGGCGAGGCACCGAACATGTTCTACCCTCAACCTCCATCCGTCATTAGTAATCTCAATTCAATTTTTCTATTCACTAGTACATTGCGCGCTACAACTAGCTGCCCCTTGTATAGGCTTGGAAAAGGTTAGCGCGTAACAGCTGATGAAAAGCCAGCAACTTTTTAGAAATCAGTTCTGCCCAAGGGCCCCTCTCCTTACAGGGGTTGAACTCCCCTTTCTTCTTATTAGTCAGATAGGTTTGGAACCCTATACAAGGGTCTGCTTGCTGTTCTTCCCTATTTCTAAAGTAGCTTAGGAACTCCACTTGTTACCACTAAACGACGAAGCCAGGAGCGGAAGAAGGGACTTGAACCCTCAAACTCAGCCTTGGCAAGGCTATGCTCTACCATTAAGCTATTTCCGCCAGCTAGGGTAGTGGCGAAGAACTCCTGAGCAATTCACATATCACTTGATACGGACGACTTTTGTTTTTCCGCCGGACCACATTCTTGACCTTTGATCGAGCTTCGAACATGAGTAGATAGGTGGTTAGGGGGTAAGAGGGTCGGCTGGGGTTATCCCGCCATCTTTACCCACTCGTAACCTCAAGGTTATGAGCCTTGCAAGCTACCAAACTGCTCTACCCTGCGCCGAAGATGAGAACTGAAAACTAATAGATAAACAAGGGTAAAATGCGCCCCTCCACCCTATCTAAACAAATAGAATATCCCATTTATACAGAATGGTAAAGGGGCTTCAATGATCATCGACCATAGAAGTAGAAATGAAGCATTAATCCTTACAAACTTGATCTTGTTGCTCCTGGAAACAAACATGCATGAACCATTTCACGAAGTATGTGTCCAGATAGTCCAAAATCTCGATAGTTAACTCTTAGCCTTCCGGTCAAAAAACAACATCGATGAAGGCGTGTAGGTGTAGTATTCCATGGTAGGGATTGTAACTTTCCATAAATTTCCCATTTCTCACTCAACGAATGGAATAAATAGAGTGAGAACTAGGCACAGCGCACTCCGACTTGAGAAAGAACCTCCAAAACAAAGGATCCTTGCTTCTTTTCATTTGGCGAATAATAAACCATCACCTAAGCAAGTTAGCTAATTTCCTCGTAAGATACTTTAGCCGAGGGATTTTGAAATAAAACTAGACCATGCTATGCTAAAAGATTCCACGTCCACTAAGTGAGATGCCCATAAACATATCAATCAATTTAGAAATTGAATTTGTGTGTCAAGCAAGTTTTATTTTTATGTAACCTAGCCCGAGAAAACATCATGGATAAAGTACGGCTGGGTAGCAAGCACAACTAAACCAAAGCTTCATGCCATTTTTCAAAGGACAGTGGAATTCCGGATGAACTGCTTTTCGACTACCTGGTAGTAAAGCAGGGAATATCATGAAAAAGAATAGATGATTTTTGCTTTTCTCCGGATATTTAGTGAACCAATCCCAACCGGTTCTAAATATTCTGGAGGTGTGGCTCACCTAAATGTTAATGTTCAGAAATTATGGGAACATTCTTGAATCAAAAACTGGAACAAAAGAAAGTCTTTTGTACCCTGTTTTGACATAATCAACTGATTGAACAAACCATCAAGATGCTAAGCTGGCAAAAGAGCTTTGAGACTCCCCATCCGAGGATAGAATATGAATCAATTATGAACGTACGTTCCTGACCACCCCTCTTTCGTTTGCTTCCGATTGGGTAAGGTTGGATTTCATTTAGGATTTTATGATACTTTCGCACAAAAACAAAGACCAAAAACACTTGAGTCCTGAGTTTTTGTCTTATTAGCTTCTAGGCCGAAAAACGTGTGGATAAGGTCCATGCACACTAGTTAAACTTCAATGCGCTCACGTAAAACATATGAACTGAACTAGCAAGATTAGGGTTGACTCAAGGAAGAAGGAGAAGCTTAAGAGCTGGAAAGGATTAATAAGCACATCTACAGTACACTTTCTTTCAACTTTCACACGCACATTTTTACGAAAAAGTCTTTATTATTTATATTCACAATTCACATAAGTAGTGAACATTTTAGACTAGGTTTTGGCCCATACCATACATGCAAACACAATAAACCAAACCAAACAAAGACACAACTTTACTTAATTAAGTGAACAAAAGACATAGAACTCCATTCAACATAACAAAAAAAGCAATACATCACACTACTTTGTGTCTACAGACACTTATTGAAATAAAAGTCGAGGGCCTTCTTTCTTCTTTCTCAGTTTAAAGAGAGGAGAGGAAAAATCTCTATAAGATAGAAGACTTCTTCGTCGAATTCCTTCAGAAAAGAAGTGAAGATTCCAATCCGACCTTAAAAATAGTATAAACGAGAGGAGTGAAGTGAGTTTGAAATTGACTATTTTATTCAAAGAAATATCCTTCCCTGCGCTCACTCTTCCAAGACTGTTGCGCTTAGGTCATTCTATTTGCTAATTGACTTTTCTTGATCTTGCAAATCCTCTCTTTTCTACTTTCTAAGGAATGTCAAGCCTGTCCGTTTACGAATTCCCTGTTCACGAATAGAATGTGCGATGGGACCCCTTCCTTGATGAGGATTGCTAAAATATTTCTTTTTTAATGAAAAAGACCAATTTTCTAAGCTCGATGTAGGAAGTGGAGGTTCTGTAGACAAGTTACTTGAGTCATGTAGCTTGTTTAGAGCATTAAGGAATTCATTCTAACAAATAACGATCTATCGAGTGAGGGATATAGAATCTAAGGCAAGCAATCAGTACACGAATCCCTTCCTCTAGAAGCAGTGAACCCGACTACTTCACGCTGAAGTTCATACTCATACTGATCTACAAACCACCTATCTCTTTGATTTGTCCTTCCTGACCTCTCTTAAGCCTTTCAACAATTTTTTAGGTAGCCTCCTTAGGACTCTCAAAAAAGTAACCTGGCCTGATACCTATTCACTCGCCTGGCCCACTCGTATCCATCATATATAATATACCTGACTATCGAGGGAAATACACCTCTTAGATAAAGTCTTCAATCGCCTGAAGATGGCACAGAAAGACAAAAAGAGAAAAATCGATATAAGATAAGACAGGATGTCAAATTTCTCCTAATTTTACTTTCTACCACTCCATGGAAGTAAGACTAGCAACTATTATATGGCCCTCCTCCTATTAGGGCAACTACTAATACTGGCTCGCTGAGATCGACAGGAAAGACAACTAAAACTCAAACTGCAGGAAAGAGAGAAAGAGGGGGAACTAGATGAGCTTACTACTCCAACTGTAACTGGATCAAAAAGAGAGTGGACTGAGCATCTTTTTCTAATTTCAAAGATCTATCAAATCCCATTTGAAATGAAGACTCTTGCTCTGCTTTCAAACTTTCCAACTGCATGTGAGTAAACTCCTACTTGCTTTAAGGCAGTCTAACCCACGGGCTGCAACCACCAGCTTGCTAGCAGAACAAAAGACTTGAACCGGATAGCTGGAAACTAGTATTTCCACTAGATATATCTCAATGGATGCAAGGCTTACCTTGGCGCTCCTACTGTTAGAACTCCAACTGACAAGGGAACTCAAGTGGAAGACCACTTCCACTGCCTGAAAGCCTTATCATTGGAAGAAAACTGCACGATTAGCAGTGAATAGGATCAATCTTTCATATTCTTCTCTTCGGCATAACTGCTAAGCAGCATACTATAGCAATAGACCAGTCCACTAACTAGAAGATTCAAGGCAAGATCATAAGTGGGGCAGGACGGTAGCATACCTCCTAACATTTCCCAGGTAATGAAAGTACATCCTCTTGTCCAGCCGAGTCTTTTATACCTTTTGCCTTGTTCAGAGTTGACCCTATTTATACTTTGATTCTCGGTAAAGCTCTAAGTGAACCTCCTTCCTAACCGAAAGAATGGAATCTGGTAATCCAACAATAAGATAAGGGAAAATGTCGGCATAACCACTACTATTTCATCTGCAGCTCTTACCGTTGAAGGAATCAGTCTTGCTTTGGCTTGATTGCTTTCACCAGGTCTAGCTAGGCTGGGAGTCGATTAGCCCGAGTTGTGTTGATATAAGTGGCACTTGAATAGGAAGTAGCCATCGTTAGAGGAAAGAACTTGTATTACAAAGATTCATAAACTATAAATCTGGTAATTCCTACCAGGGTGATGGGTCAGAGAGGATTCCATTGCTTTAGGGCAGGAATAACGGAATGGTTAGGGGGCTTGTCTTTAAGCAGCTGGCTTCTACGTAGCTACAGCTGCAGAGGATAGTCTCTAAAAGCTACAACCGTCTCTTCTTATTATTCTCCGAAAGCATAACTAGGTTTTGCCAATCACTCTACTGACAGAGAACCTAAAAGCTACCAATAAGCCTTTAGGCAGACAGTGGAAATAGTAAATATCGTCTTTCTTTACAATGACTTCTTCCTTTCCTCTTCACCATACGAAATTCTAGCTCACCCTTGGATCAGGGGATACCTTAAGTCAGCGGTTTCCTTTGAAGATAAGGCATTTACATAAACTCCAAAACCGTACCTAGGGAGCTTACATTAGGAAACTCCCAAGCTTACTGAGGAAGGAACAAAATAGAGAAAGACACCGTCCAACCACTTTTTATGTGCGCGTACTACTTTTGAGTATCTTTGCACTGCTATCTCCCTTAGATCATTGGCTACCAGAAAGACTAGAACTCAGGAACATCAATATGGTTAGGGATCATTAAGGTATGACCCTTAGCCTATTCTTTTCTGCCTTTTGAATGAATCTAGAACCTCAATTAGCAGATTCATTAGAAACCTTTCTTGGAAGACTCAATTCATTAGATAAGCCTAGTACATAATCACTGATAGGATCATTCCTTCAATTAACAAATAATTTTTGGGCACTTTGAAGCAAGTTGATCTTAGAAGACTAACCTCGTAGCTCACTTAGATCAATCAGTTCAAGCATTGATAAACCAGCCTTCCTTCTGTGAAACTCACTTTGTTGGATTGTTGGAAGCAGATGAGCCCGTGCAAGCATTAGAACATTTATTCTTGCGATCTACAGAGTCCTTATGGCTTGATCCTTTATAGACTACGTCTTTTCACTGGAAGATGGTAAGTCTACTGATGTCTCTTGAATAACCTTCAAATATGCATTATCAAAGAGGATGACAGTGAGAGATTTCTGAGTAACTTGGTGTAATCATCAATCCCACACTAATTCCACATTATAACATGTCTTGATCAGTCCCGAACTTGATCAAACCAAGATCTTTGTTGGACCCTTCAAGTGTGCTATATACGGCACATCCATCAAATGATAATAGATACCTTTGATTAAGCACATAACCGTATAGTACTAAACATCATATGGAACTAGTCACCCATTACGGGTTACAGTGGGACCAATGATGCCCATCCCTATTAAAAACCATCTCTACAGAAAGAGATGTATCTCCTTAAGTTTTATCCTTCGGAGAAATCTACTATCTTTTCCTTCAAACATAGATTGAGGTTTTTTTTCCTTCCAATCAAATATATGAAGGTAGTGGACGTGACCGGTTAAGATGAGAACAAGACTTTAATCGTAGCCCTACTAACTCCTAAATACCTATTACGATCAGGTATTCATCAGTTAAAGGACACAAATTAAAAGTTGTCCCATAGGACAGTTTCGCTTCAGTGATATGATGGGATTTTACCCCAACATCTTTTTGGCAAAACCAACATTCTTATTCTGATGTGTGACTTTGAATCAGATGTCCAAACGCTGATTCTATCCAGTAACTTTTCTGTACAGAAAGAGCCACTTGCTTATCGGTGATCACCAAGCAAGGTGTGATCATAAAGGGAAGGTCACTCTGCGAGATTCAAACTGGTAGTCCAACTACACTATTTAGTAGTAGGAAAACGGAAAGAGTAACCAAGATCTGTAGTTACCAAATCGGCTGACCAAAGAAGGATATCTCATACCTCCAACAAAGAAGTATTGAGAACCAAAGAATTGTCGAACAATCTGATACCGTACAAGCCCTTTTAGGAAAATATGGGATCTCATTAGCCAACATTCCAGCACTGAATAGATCAAAGGAATTTCCTCCTTCTCTCAGATTAACGATGGACATTCTTGGTCAGAAGTTCAATCAGTCTAAGATTGAGAGAACCTCAA
Organism: Capsicum baccatum var. pendulum; assembly: GCA_030864225.1. Taxonomy (NCBI): domain Eukaryota; kingdom Viridiplantae; phylum Streptophyta; class Magnoliopsida; order Solanales; family Solanaceae; genus Capsicum; species Capsicum baccatum. Next base: position 225,727,457 of record CM061559.1, on the reverse strand, counting down.
TAACCTAACTGTGGGAAAGAAACAAGGTTTCCTACTATTTTCCTCAGTCACATGGCTCAACCACCCTATGAACAATGAGTTATTAATATAGCTCATCGACCAATCAGGATATGATTGGTGGTAATAACGACGGACGTCTCCTTCTCCCACTACATACCCGAGGAAAGAACAACCCTTTTTGGGGATTTCTATTTCCAGGGAGGTCCCCACAGAATTCCAAACCAAGGGAATTCTGTGAAGAAACGGTAAATTGCTTAGTCGAAGATCTCTGGACAAGGTCAAACTCCTTAATCCAGGACTTCTAGAACTTTACCAATATTAGGAATTAGGGTGCTAATGCTTGCGATAGTCGTTAGTCACCACGACAATCGTCAACTTCACCAGACCAAACCAAATAGGTATATTCTTACTAAGAAATCATCATATTCAGCCTTAAAGCATATGTTTAACCATATAACAATAAGAATGAATATGAGAATACCCGACCTGGTCTGTGAAATTAGAGTGGAAACAGAAAATTCCTTACGAATATCTCAGAGAAATCTCTGTAGGATCTGAATCCTGCTTAAGTACAAGGTAGTATACAGACCACCTAATTTCCACTTCAGGGTCACAACTTCCTGACAAGAATGCAGCCCACAAGGGCAATCTCTTCAGTTGCAGATGCAGAGGTAATTGAAAAGGATCTGAAATTTAGATCCCCCTTAATTACCGGGTCTGTTCAAACAGACCATGCTAAGAAAACTTAGGACATCTTACAACCTCCTTCGTCTTCTACTTTCCCTATCGATCTAAACATGTCGGCTTCGGAGGGGGCACCTAGGTTCCAACCAGGAATCAGAGCGAGAAACGAATAAATCCCCTTTCCACTCTGATCAGAGATTCTATTGGGATATTAGGATTTCTCCATCACCCCCAATAGTGCTCTATTCGACATCAATAGGAAGATCTAACCACTTAATAACTATTAAGCAAGACTAATTCTGTGCTCAAAAAATCCTACGGGTAAGGGGAGGAATACCCCAAACCATTGGGGTTGTATTTATGTACAACTCCTAATGATATCCTTATGGCTTGCTCCTAAAAAGAATAATCAAGCAACCTTCTTCTTTGTTCCAGAACAGACATTCCATTCTTTTCTTTCCCAACACTGACCTCTCTGGTCGAATGTTAGAGTTGACTCTACTTCAACTAGTAGTCTTTAAGTCAGAATTTGACATCTCATATGACATCTATACCAGCAGACTTCTTCAGACACTAGTAAAGTAAGTAGCTACTCCAGCCGATCTAACTCCAGAGGATCCAGCTTATTTGTTGGATAGGTTAGCCCTTTCTCCTTCAGGAGATGCAGCAAGACTACGTTCTCATCTGAGTTCTCTTCCTCAATCCACTCTAAGAAAAATACAAGTACAACTACTCTACTTTAGAGTAGACCCAGCTTCCCTCCGAGTCTCAATTAGGGTATGTGGTCCTATCCTAAAAGAAAGATCCTATCTTGCCTCCCTGAAATAAAGGGTTTAAACTACCTCTGAAGAGGCCTCCCCTTCCGTACCTACTCCACAAGGTTTTGCTCCTTTCACTTCCTCTTCAACAAGATATGACCCTTTTAGTGGCTATAGTGGTGTACTTAGGTAATGAAATTCTCGACCAACCCTATCCCCTAACCCTCGGAGTGAAAAAGGCACATATCCCACGAAGTCTCCATTCTTTTCTTCTCCTTCTGGAGCCTCCCTCATCGGCCATGCATTGAAAGAGACCAATTCCAATAAGAAGGTCTTTTATTCTCCCCAGTCCCCATATACTTCCACCTCGACTACCAGAAACCAATCTATTGAGAGTTCTCCCAACAAGCAGAAAGAGAAATTAGAGTTTCTATCTGAAAACCAGCGGAAGCATTGGATGGGGGAAATCCTTCGAGCATTCAAGGAAGGCTTAGAGATAGTTGATCTACGAGGCAATATTGGCAAGATTCCTGAAAGACAAATGGTGGAAGCTTTCAACAATGATTCTTTCCTTATCCGATTATTACACTATCCTTCTCGTTGTCTTATCATAAACTCCTATCCCTCCTACTTTCTTTAAGGCTCTTTTCTTTTAAAGTAAAGATAGGAATGAGTGAATCGAGTTGATCGAGCTCATCTTTTGGTAAAGGATTTGATAGCCTAGGAAAGATCGATGGAAAACTTTTTACGAGACCTCTTAAAGCAAGGTAAGCTAATACCCCAAGAGCACAGCCAAAGCATGAAGATTTCTTTCTCACAATAGTACGGTTTTCTCCTATTTGTCTAGCTCTTTCGATGGGTCTCTATATCATTTTAGACCGTCCCTCTTTATTGGCTTACCCCACCGCTTAAGGTAAGGAATTGTGGGGGAATCAATTGTTACGATTTTGTATTACAACCTAGCCCCCTTCGCTTGCTTGATTGAGGGATACGAATGAATAATATTACTAGAGTCGATAGCAGCAGAATATACTTCTCACTTGAGGGTGAGGACTGAAATAGTAAGGACGATCAATATTTCTTTCGGGGGAACAGAGAATCCAAAGCGGAAAGGTTGCAGTCAACCACTAATAGAGTATTTGATCCCTTTCTGATTCCCCTCAAACCTAGCTCACTTCATCGGTTGAGAAAGTATGAAAGGGCGTCCTTCAAGCCCTTTGCTTTGTTTGTAACAATTCTTTCATCTCTTATTTAAAGCCTTTTCAATTGGCTCTTTCTTCCCTTCTGGTTTTTAAAAAGGTTGGCTACTGGCCTTATTCATCGTTGGATAAGGAAAAAGAAACCTCACTATTACCGACACTATTATAGACTATAGACACATTTTGGTGTCTTTCTGGCCTGGTGGCCATAACCCTTTCCTATCAGCTTAGGTTTTACATAGTATAGAGGATGGGTTAGTAGTTAATTTCTATCCCCTTTTTACCTGTATTTAGAGTCGTGTCATTGTTGTCTGTGCGAGCTAGTGTTCTTTTTGATCTTGCGATGAGCTTTAGCCATTCTTTGTTGCTTTAAGCAGCAACATGTTCCGTTGTAGAAGAAGCAGTTATGAAGAAGTCGTTCATTGTTGGAATCTCTCGTATGAGATTTCCGGTGTTATGAGGAATGTTGGGATTTCACTTTACCTTTGGAAGGAACTACTATTATATCGACCTGCGATTTGTCTAGTTCCTAATCGGTTAAGTAAGTTTTGAATGGTCTGATGTTGTTATAATCCGTCAGCCTTGCTACCTTTAATGCTGTGTGATTGAATGTTGAAGTAGTGTCATATTAAGTGTTGGTCTTGGTTAAAGTTGGTTTACCAGACAGAAGAGTGGAAACCAATATTATTATAATACCAAAAAGAACTTATCGCGGGAGCAGCCAAAAAAGAAGAAACTCCTTCAACAACAAAGAAAGAAATTGTGTAGGTAAAGAGAAAGATAGGCAATCCTCTTGGGCGGCCGAGAATGTTATGTAAAAAGGACTAAGGAGGATCCTATCCATCAGGAGAAGGAGGAGGAGTAGGAGCTAGCCTTAGGGACAGAATCGAATGATTAGGAGATAAACAATGAGACAAAGAAGAGCACTTAGACAATTCACTTTGAGTACAGGGAAGTCTACTGGTAGGAATTCCTCAGGGCGTATTATGGTTTTTCACCGAGGGGGTGGATCAAAGCGATTGCAGTAAAGAATTGATCTGAAATGAAAGACTGAGTCTATAGGCGTTGTAGAAAGGATAGAACGTACACCTAATCGCTCTTCTCGGATCGCTCCAGTACGATGGTTCCCCGGGGGGCCCGCCAATGCAACACAATAGAAGAGTTTGCTCCGCCGCGTAAGATCCTCGAATCAAAATCAACCACGACTACCATCTGCGGTCCATTTTCATTCTCTTCCCTGCCCGGGAAGGAGGATCAAAAAAAGGTAGTTTGCTTCTCTCCTGGGCGGATGGCCACTTATGTAGTGGTCGACCTTCCTACCAGAATGCCTTCTTGGTTGAAGAGCCCCTTTAATACTAGTAAGGATACAGGAAGTAAAGAAACTTATGCGAAGGACGTTTTCTTCTCTGCCCTCTCCTCTCCAAAGGCCAAGGGAGAGACTGCATCTCTTTCCTCCGATAGCTCTTTTGGTTTCCTAAGGATAGCGGTAGCTGGAGAAAAGCCCATTTTTTTCTCTCTGCGAATGAGAGAGAAAGTAAGAGGAAAAAACACGTTCTCTCTTTACGAGATCCGAAAGTGGAGAACGCATAGCATTCGATGGGTACATCGGATCAAACGTAAAGCAGCACTCTCTTGGCAGAGTTTTAGGTGGCAAGATACTTTAGGGCTTGTTGGAGCTTCTGAGCGTAACGAATCAAAGCCGAAGACGGATCAAGGTAGCTTGCCTGCCAAGCCGATAGGCGAAGGGTTGAAGGATGGAACAAGCAAAGTAGATCGCGCACCTGTCGTGTGACCCATTGGTCCTAAGCAATGTCTTGCGCGAAGTGACCCACAACGAAAAAGATCCCTTTTTTTTATGTTAGGGGATCACTAAAATGCAACTTCGATCGGATGTGAGTATCAAATCCCGCCGCTGAGATGTCCAGCGGATTCCTGGGCCTTGACAAATGGCCGGTCACCTCTTACATTAGAAGACCAAAAGGCCTAGGGCATAGCAGTATGAACCAATGTGAATGAGTGTAAGTTTCGTTTCCCAAACACGATTGGTGCTGACTACACTCTGTGCTATCGTGGTAGAAAGAGAGGCCAGGCGGTGACAATTGACAGGTTGTCATTGAGCATTCCTAGTCACATGGGAAAAGAGGTCAAATGGCAAGGCAAGGCCATACGCTCGTTTGGCTCCTCGCGGAGTATAGCTCACATCCAAACATCTGATTGGGGAACGGGACAACACCCATGAAGCTCCGGCGGAAAGGAAAGGCCTGCCAGGCCGTATGCCTATGGGTGCAGGATTCTTCAAAAAGCATAGGCTTACTCGGAGACCTGGGACCTTGGCTGAGTAATGAATGAAGGGAAGCTCTTCAAGTTTTCTCCGCCACCGGCTTATGTAGTGGTAGGCCTTATAAAGCTTGCTAAGCCTCGCTTCCCTCTCCCCTTTACATATCTTGTGGAAAATAGTCATCGGCATTCTATAAGCGAATTGACCGAGTCTACAAAGCTTTGCTTTTCTTGTAGTCGGCCCGTAATGCCTCCCTTCATTTGCTTGACTCCTTTCAGCTCAGAATGCCTAATTCCTATTATTTAGTGCTAGAAGCTAGCCACCATAAGCTCACCCTTTGGTTCTCGCTTCCAGCGCAGAAGGCCAAGCATTCTGCCAGACGTCCTGGCCTGGGAACCCCGTTCGCCTTTGGTACTTCAGTAGATCTTCATAAATAAAAAGCGCTACTTCAGCCTTAACTGCAACTACATTACGCAAGCCCCACCGATACCTACCTATAGAGTCAAATTCAAATAAAAAAAGTGACGGCGACTTTCTAGGTTTATGGATTCCGCCAGCTAAACTCCATCAAACTCCTCAATCGATATCAACAAGATGTCGTGACCGCTTAGGCTTAGTTTACTTTGGTTGGAATGTAAACTAAAATAAGCGGCGTTTACAAAGGGAACTGAAGGTTTCCTTGTTTAGTAGTATGAAAGTAGTTCTACTATTAAGATGTTTAATATTAATACAATAATACATATTAATACAATAAATAATTAATATATTAATATAATAAAACATATTAATACACTCTATGTTGTGTTGTAGCTGTAGAATAGAATGTCGTTCTCCCTTACTTTGACTTTCTGAGAATGACTTAAGTAGCTAAGTTTCCAAAGGTGAACACCCCCTTGTCCTTTATAGTATAGTCGTAAAGGGCTTCTAAGAAAAGTAAGGAAGAAGGCATTCGAAAGGCCGACCACTATCTCATAGGCATTTTGGTAGAAAAACCGACGACTACACGGCTCTATACCAAGTCATGAGCGATAGAGAAGCCAAGCCGCCATCTATAGGCAAAGGGACGAAAGCCCGACGAAGGCCTATGCTACAGTAAGAAAAAAAGTAGGTTGAGGTTATGAAGTCACTTAGCCGTATATTATACAAAGGGAAAGGCATCGGTACGGAGTCACGTCAACTGTGGATATAGACTAGGCTATAAGTAACGGAGTCTTAAACTATAAACCGAGACTACACTAAGGAAAAAGGAAGCTTGACTGAGAAAAGAAGTCAAGGAACGAAGCAGTTTCTCTAATAGCCACGTTGAATAGAATAGGCGGGCGAAGGCTTTTTGCAAAAGTCTTTTTTGTCTTGTAAATGCATTTTTTTCTATTTAGAGAGAGGGGGCTACAAGTTCTTAGGAAGAGTCATACGAGATAGCTCACGTACGGTTCAGGAGTCGAGCCCCTGTGCAGGGGCTTAGGTTAACACTTATATAATAGCCAGTCATCAATTAGAGGCGGGAAAGATGGTGATGAATTGTGATTGGTCTAAACCTTCGACTAGTGACTTATTGTGGCCTACCCAGAATGCCCATACAGACTAAGACCTTATTCACACAGCAAAGAAAGGACGAGTGGAAGGGGGCAGTCAGCTGGCTGCTTCTTTTCCATGGGCTTTGCTTCACTTTATTTTTTAGAAAAAAGAGACCAAATGAGAGTGAAAGGCAAGGGCAAGCGATAGAAAGGATAGTCCCTCACGCGAACTACTACTACTAGAAAATGGTGAGACCATTAGTGAAAAAAGGACGAAGGAGGATCCTATCCGTCAAGAGAAGGAGGAGTAGGAGGAGTCAGTTTTCTTTGAAGATCGAGAAAGGTAGTGTCGGACAATTATGTCATTCGGAAGAAGTCTTCTATAGAAGAAAAGCCTGTTATGAGTAAGTGGAGAGCAAAGATCTCCAGAGATTCTTATCTCATTCCATTCCAGTGGCTTAACCCGTAACCAATGGCGAAAACTCAAAAATCCATGGTTTTCTGGTAGAACCCTATTTCTCCTAAGTTGTTTCGAAACGAAAAAAAAAGAAGCGATTTTTCGCACAACTTGCTCATAGTGCAAGTCCCACTTGTATATCGTATTTGGACGAAGAAGCATCAGACAGGTTGGAGCTCTTACCTTCTTGGGACTCTATGGACCAAGATCTACTTTTATTATAAGGTCAATACTGATCTACTTTAGTAGATCATATGGATGTAGAAAAAGCAACTAATTTGGATGAAATAGAAACATCTCTTTTCCATTTCTATTTACCCAGTTCATATCTTTGTTTCGTGTGTTCCTGGGAGGAATTCGATCTCGGAATGCCACCTAAATAACTATGGCCAGAGAGTCAAATAGGTCGGGAAGAAAGAGTCTGAGGTCGGGTCGGACGACATACATCTTGGTTGGTTCCACCACCACTAGAGATTGGACATATATATAATCTTTCTTCTAAAAAATAGATTCTTATATTCAAGGTCGTGTAATAGATTTATGATATATAATACGTCAGTATGGAGTCTAATTCCTAATAGGTTTTATTCATCTTTCTCCTATGATTTTGTTGGATATTGGGAACGTTTAAAAAGTCGCATTGATTTTGTTAGATGGAAAGAGATTTTTCCTAGTTAGAAAATACTGGATCAAATTCTTAGTTCAAAGAAAGGGTGGGAGAGATTGATTGCAAAGATCATTGGAATGAATGGTTAAGGCAAAGAGTGAGGGAAATGTTGATCAATCGATCTGGAAAGACAATCGTGGTGAGAGCTTTTCATCATACCCTACCAGGCTTGCTTTGCTCGGATGTTCTTGCCTTTGTCCCCTACGCCAGCTTGCTCTCTCATCCCTCCCACCCTTACATATACCTATGATTTCCATTTGGTTCGACTTTTCATTGATCTACATGGGAATCTTCATCAGATCGATCATGCAGTTAGGGCCAATCAAGCAGAGATCGATTGGCCTGCCAGAGAGCTGACACTAGAAAACTGAGACCCACAGCACCAAGAAAGCTGGGCGACATAGGATCAAAAGTTCAGGATGATGTGATCCAAGTCAATGACGAGGCAAAGAAGTTCCTTGACTTTGTCCATTGAGTCAGTAGCACGCTTGCAAAGGGTAGAAAGCGGACAGATGCCATCTAATCGGATGTGAACAAATTCCTGAAATCCGCTCTTAGAGTTCGAGAATCCAAGCGCTGGCAAGTCAGCTAGTGAACCAAGGGGCAAAGAAAGGGGGCCTTTGGGCCACTTGACTCTAAGGAAAGGGGAAAAGTTAGTTCCGTCTTCTACAATGTATGCTCTTTAATTGGTTCATACTGGAAGAATGGATGGCGCAGGAGTCTCTCTTCTGAGACTTGGACTGATGATGAATTTCCTGAGGTTCTTGGTGAATTCTTGAGGATTAATCTTGAATTTGAAAGCTAGGGTTTCTTATTCTTGGAAAAGGGGATCTTTAATTTGAGAGGAAATTGAATGATGAATGATTATTTAGGTCAATTGGGGCTAAATTTTGTGTTTTATGATGAGTTTAGGGCTCAGGAAAAAGACCCAAATACCCTTAAATGGATTTAAAACGTAAGCTGAAAATTGACCATCCTAATTTTTGGCCTTGGCGCGACGCGCCACTATCGCGCCAAGCCACTGGAAAAGGGACAATTGAGACCTGGACAAACACTGCGACGCGGAGTTATCACGGTAATCCTTTGAAGTGCAAATTTGGCTACCTCCGCGATGCGCTACCATCGCGGAGGCCTACTGGAAATTGGCCCGATGTGCCAACATCGCGGATTCGTACTGGAAATTGACAATTGTCATTTGAACTATCTCCGCGATGCACTAAGGTTTAAAATGACGATGTTTAATGACTGAAACTTTAAATTACCATAACTTGTTACCCGATTATCGCATTTCAACAAATTTCATATCATTGAAAAGCGAATTGAATTTTCTATACAACGGCAGGCTCTAAACTGAAAAATGATAAGTTTTTCAAAATTTTAATTTACGAATACTCATGCACTGGGACTTAGATTATGCTAGGTACATATAGGGTGTTACAATATTCTTTCACGACCCGAGTCAGGGCCCTGGCCGCGACAGGTATCCCGAACCATGAAAGCCCGAGAGACCCCTATCTCTGCCCAACCCACTAGTGATATTTTCCGCTCTGGGCCCAGAACCGTACGTCTTTAAAATGTGTCACTAGGAAATAAGGTTTTCTTACTTATATACCAGTATCCCTCCTGCGTTTTATCGATGTGGGGCTCCTTCCTAAGTTGGGGTGTTACATATACCCCCTCTTATGAATTTAGCGTCTTCGCTGAGGTTTGTCCCACCGAATGGGAATTCAGGACTAAGGTTTGCCTCGTACACTCATTTTGAACTCTGGCCTACATCGATAGGGCTGACACAGGAGCGACTTAGATACTATTCTTTCACCACTCGAGCCGGGGCCCTGGCCGCGTTGGGCATCCTAAACCATGTACGGCCGAGAGACCCCTGTCTCTGCCCAACCCACCAGTGATATTATCCGCTCTGGTTCTAGGCCTGCACGCCTTTAAAACGTGTGTTTTATCACTAGGGACTAAGGCTTTCTTACTTATATACCCAGTATCCCTCCTGTATTTTATCGATGTGGGACTCCTTCCTAAGTTGGGGTGTTACAGAATCTATCAAGGAAAGATTGTGTAAATATATCCCAAGTCATAGGTGGGGAACCAACTGACTTGGAATAAATATAGGAGCACTGCCACTGCTTGGTAGGACCATGCATCTATAAGGCAGTATAATCAACCCTGTGAGAGTCAACCAATCCCACACTCTGAGTCTTTTGTGGCAATTGACCAGAAACTTATAGGCATCTTTATGTTGATCATCTTGAAACTGTGGTGGATCCATCTTCCTAAATTTTCCAAACCACCACTGCTACTTATCAGACATAGTTTCCCTAACCCCACTAATAGCTCTAACCCTTGGTAATGACATACCATCATACCTCGGTGCTGGCTGAACCACTAGAACCTGATAAGTTAGACTGGGCTGCTGATTTGGGGTCTACGCTCCTACCTTATTTGTGAAACATGTGGAGTACCAAATGATTCGCCTCCTTAAGTTATACTCTCCAAAACTCGCAAAATCAAATCAAGATATCCTAAAGAATAGGTGTAGCAACAAATCCTGGTGGTGTCTGACCTAGGCCCATATCATTAGCTGGAACCTGATCATCATCATCACCAGCCTCGAACTCAACCTCGAGAGAACCCGCTTCCATATGAATACAATGCATGATGTGCAAACGTGTAACTCCGATTTCAAATCAACAACAAAGTTAAGCAAAGAACTTCATGTCTTAAGGCGGATCAAATATCAATTTCAAAATCAACTTAACTGAAGTTGGAGTATTCTCATTATATAGTATTCTAAACAATTTATTTACCATAGCAAATCAGTCCATTGTGTTAAAAAAAATAGGGAAAACAGTTCAAAACGTACAATTGACTTATTTTAACCTCTCAAATAACACCGATACCCGCATAGATGCTCGCCCCTTCACCTATACGGGACCCCCATTCTTCATTACTCCCATTACACATAACTAACACATAAGCACTTCGAAAAAGAGTCTAAGAAAGTTTCAACTTGCCTCAAATTGAACCCCAAGCATCAATTTATAAAGCTTACATATGGTCAAAATCTGTACAAACACATATTTTTCGTGAGAATACGAGTTCAGTGACTCTCATATTGCTATATTTAGCTCGAAAATAGTCAAATCTCAATTTTCATGAATTTAAAAAATAGAACTAACTCCTAATCATCTACCCCAACCATATCTTCATATTACCATTCAAACTTAATTAGGGAATATCACGTCTAAATTATTGCCAATACCACATCCCAGAATGAAAATTTAAATCAAAATTCTAAGAAAACAATTGAAATAGTAACTTATAAATGTCAAACTCCACGCTTAAACCTCAATTTCTCAATCTTTTTTAATCTCCTTTCATCAGTATAATCATGACGTCACCTACTGTTACCATGTTACTCCCAAAACACACAATTTACATCCAATCTCAGAAGGCACGTCATTTTCTACCAGTGATGATATTATTTCTTAATCATAAATCCACTTATTTTAAAAATGGAATAAACAAAATTTCCCACAATGTGCTACTGTCATTCACGTCTCCATAGTACTAGTGAGTACAATACGTGTTAATTATAGTCATCATTCTGGAAATCATTATTGGTTATAAAAAAATAACTCTTTTTCTAATTTTACCGATTTCTATGTACCCACACTAACACCATATTAAGGCTGTCTAACGGGCCGGGCCGGGTCAACCCGGAACCGGCCCCCTCTCTCTTACCGGGTTCCGGGCCGGTTACGGGCCGGTTTTGGCCTTAACCGGGCCGGGCCGGGCCGGGCCGCACAGTAAAAAAAATAAAACCCACCCGGAACCGGCCCACTTAACCCAATCCGGTCAAACCCGCTAAAACCCGGTCAAACCCGGTCAAAACCGGTCAAAACCGGATAAAAACCGGTCAAATATACACTATATATACGCTATATACACAATCTATACATTAAATATACACTTCTATAGAAGATATATACACATGTATAGGTTAAATATACACTTCTATAGAAGATATATACACATGTATACGCACCATTCAATGTATATATACTACTACTTATAAAATATACTACATTATATATACATTACAATATGTATAGATATACTTATATACTAATTTATAAAACATATACACATGTATAGGTTAAATATACACTTCCATAGAAAATATATACACATGTATACGCACCATTCAATGTATATATACTACTACTTATAAAATATACTACATTATATATACATTACAATATGTATAGATATACTTATATACTAATTTATAAAACATATACACATGTATAGGTTAAATATACACTTCCATAGAAGATATATACACGTGTATACACACTATTCAATGTATATATACTACTACTTATAAAATATACTACATTATATATACATTACAATATGTATAGATCTACTTATATACTAATTTATAAAACATATACACATGTATAGGTTAAATATACACTTCTATAGAAGATATATACACATGTATACGCACCATTCAATGTATATATACTACTACTTATAAAATATACTACATTATATATACATTACAATATGTATAGATATACTTATATACTAATTTATAAAACATATACACATGTATACGTTAAATATATACTTCTATAGAAGATATATACACGTGTTTATGCACCATTCAATGTATATACACTACTACTTATAAAATATACTACATTATATATACATTACAATATTTATAGATATACTTATATACTAATTTATAAAACATATACACATGTATACATTAAATATACACTTCTGTAGAAGATATATACACGTGTATACATTAAATATACACTTCTGTAGAAGATATATACAAATGTATACATTAAGTATACACTTCTATAGAAGATATATATAATGTATACATTAAATATACACTTCTATAGAAGATATATATAATGTATACATTAAATATACACTTCTATAAAAGATATATACACATGTATACATTAAATATACACTTCTATAGAAGATATATATAATGTATACATTAAATATACACTTCTATAGAAGATATTAAAACTTTAAATTGATAAATAAAAAAAAAAATAAAAAACAACAACTAAGGAGTGAATGAATTTGTGGAATTTTATTGATTGCAAAATGATCCAAAATTTATAATTTACATGAATGAAAAATCTATAAATTATGCATCATTTTTTCCAACTCATGCATGTTAATATTAATTGGAATTTGCATAGGATAGTCGAAGTCAACGGGGGCAAACCCATGCATTGGACTTGATTCTGTTGAGTTCTCCCGTGAAGTCATTATTTCTTCAAGTTTGAGCTCGTCGCTTGGCTCTGGTTCCATTCCTTGGTTTCTTCTTTCTGCTCTAATCCAGTCTCTAAGGCAAACTAAAACATTCATTGCGTTGCTTCCCAATGAGTGTCGGTTGTCTCCAAGCTGCTGTCGTCCCTGACTGAAGGCGCTCTCTGATGCAACGGTTGACATTGGAACATTCAAGATATCTCTGGCTAATCTTGAAAGTACAGGATATTGTGATTCATTATTTCTCCACCAATCCAGCGAGTTGATCCGTCGTCTGCGATCCTCTGGTGGCGTCCGCAGATAATATTTCAGCTCCTCCCGATAAGTTGATGTGTAAGCTCTGTCATCCACACTGTTCCAACAAGATAAATCATAAAACGAATCAGGAAAACCACTATGTGCCGACCTTTTAGAAGATGATGGCTCCTCGGGAGGATGAGGAGCGACAGTTGGACTGATATTTGTAGGTACGGCTGAATCAAATAAATCAGCATAGTGATTATATAATTTGTCTATATAATCTTTTGCATCAGCCGTAGCCGTCCACAAATCAGGCTGCTCTTGTTCAGACTCACGGTTAGTATTTATTTCTAAGTTAGTATAAATAAGCGTACTAAAGTGACACATATGATTAAATTTCATGCAAGGATTTAAAATAGCACCAATCATGTAAATAGGGGGAATCGGGAAGAAATATTTTTTAAATTTCGTAAACATAGCGCCAACAGCTTCTTTATAACCTTCTTTATTTTTATATTGTTGGAGCAAACCAGAAATATCGGCTATATATGCCAAAATATTACAAACAGTAGGATAGTATGCACCGGAAAATTCAACCGTAGCTACATAAAATTTTTCTAAAAATTTAACAAGATCATTAATTATAACCCAATCAGAATTATGTAACATGCAATCAGCAGAATCAGCAAAAGAACCACAGTGTTGGTTAAAAGTTAGTGTAATAGGAATTCTATATTTATAAAAAGTTTTTAAAAATTCATACGTAGAATTCCATCTAATATCAATTTCCTCAGGCATTAAAATCGGTGTAAGTCCATTTTCTTGACATTTAACTTTAAATTCTTTAATTCTCGCTCTACGATTATTTCCTTGAATGAAACCTACGGCAAGACGAATTTTTTCAATATAAACCTCAAAAAAGTCAAGACCATCTTTTACAATTAAATTATAGATATGACATGCACACTTAATATGGAAAATTTCAGGAAAGGGTGGAGATAACGTAGATTTTATTTTTGTTATAGCATTCTTGTTGTTAGAAGCATTATCAAAAGCAATACATAAAATTTTATTTTCTATACCATAATATCCGGCAATTTTAATAATAGAATCAGAAATAAATTGTCCAGTATGCTTGCGATCTTCATCATATAAAAAAGCAAGAATACGTTTTTGCATTATGAAATTACTATCCATCCAATGACAAGTAACAGTTAAATAATCATTTTTATTAACAGCACGACCAAGATCAGAAGTTAGGGGCAATCTACATTGAATATTTTTTAAGAATGTTGATAAATAAAAACAATATTGTGAATGGAGTTTAAAAATATCAGACCGACAAGTAGTTCTAGGAATACCATTAAACATAGGATTATAAATTGCTTGTATATAACGGATAAAAGCATCAGAAGAAGGAAAAGTAAAAGGCAAACAACCCACAGCTACCATTTTAGCTATTTCTTCCCGGTCCCTCAATTTATTATACTTTTTCGCTACTTGACCGGTTGTTGGGTCCATTCTAGTTTGCGTTGACCCACCAACATCCCCACCACCTTTTGCAATATTTAACTCTCTTTTGTGATCTTCAGCTATATGTCTCATTAACGTACCCGTACCCCCTTGCTTACCGCCACTTCTATGCTTATATATTTGTTGACAAATATTGCACTGCACCTCACTATCTGATATACGTTCAAAAAATTGCCATGCAATACTAGTTCTTTTACGGGGTTTTGGGGCACTGGGAGGACGGGAAGGGAGATTAACTGATTCAGATCTAACGTTAGCATGTCCTACTGCGGGTGTTTCAGCAATATTTTCATCATCTTCGTCTACATTAACTGCATCTACTTCATTTTCTTCTTCTATACCGTAATTTTCTTGAAATTCTACATAATCCATATCGTGAGCACCTACACCTATTTCTTCCTCAAAAGGTGTACCAAGCGGTACCGGAGGCGAAGGCACACGGGTATATCTATTACTTGAACTACCTCTACCGCTAATAATTCGCTTTTTACTACCACTACCGCTTCCGGGACAAAAATTTTTAACACCTTTAGCAGCGAGGTTTTTTAATTTATCCATAATATAAATTAAATTAAACTAAAAATATTCAAAATACACAAATATAACAAAATTAAATATTAAACAATTAATACAATAAATAAAAATTAAACGTAAGAGATGGAACGACAATACCAAATTTGGGAAGTATCCGAAGATTGCGACTTTAGAAACTTCCGCTCTTACTTTGTAAACGAAAAAATAAAAAATTAAAGTGAACACTTTAAGAAATTAAATATATTGAATATTTGAGAATTGAGAATTGAGATTTGAGAGAGAATGAGATTTGAGAGATTGGAAAATTGTGTGAGAAATGATTTGAAGTAGTAGGGTATTTATAGATTTATTTTGAGGATTAAAAAATATTTTATATTTTTTTTTTTTTTTTTTTTAATGAAATGGGCCCAAACTAGCCATTTGGACCCAAAAACGGTAATATTACCGTTGGGCCAACGGCTAGTTTGGCCCAACAGAATTTTTTTTTTTTTTTTTATTTTTTTTTTATTTTTTTCGGTTACCGGGCCGGGCCGGGCCGGTTAACCGGCGGGCCTGGACCGGGTTGGTCCGGGCCGGGTTAACCGGGCCCAATTTTTTAAAAAACCGGACCGGGACCCGGTACCCTAAAGCCCTAGGGCTTTCCGGGCCGGGTCAAACCGGTCCGGTTTATAGATACGGGCCGGGTCGGGCCGGGCCGGGCCGGGTCAGCCCGGCCCGTTTGACACCTTTACACCATATGCACCACGGCCCCACGGTATCAGTAAAGAAGAAAAAGAATTAAGAAATAAGGGTTGTTTGGTATGATGAAAAATATTTTTCCATAAAAATAAGTTGGTTTTTTATTTATTTTTTTATGTTTAGTTGATGAGTGAAAAATATTTTTCGAAAAATATTTTATGGTGTTAGGTTGGTGAGTAGAAAATATTTTTTAGAAAACTATTTTCTCTTGTTTGATTGATGAGTGAAAAAATATTTTTTAGAAAATACTACTAACTATTAACTAGTATACCAGTATCTCTAGCAACTCAACAATTTGTGAGAAATAATTTAAGCATAACAAATAATATTAATATCGAATACTAAAATATTACAATCACAAAATTTAAGAAACTATTAATTAGCAAATATAGGAGACACTTTCAACATTTTATCAGGACAATATCAAGATACTACAAGCAATAGAAATATAACGGAATGAGAAGCTTATTCAACCTTGTTAAACAAGTTTCATCAATGACAAAATGAACTAGCAATTAGCAAAAGTAACATAGGCAAGTCTTCTTCTATGCATATGAAAATAACAATACATTCAACGAACATTGGAAAAAGAAAAAATTCGAGCTTCACTATTTTTTATTTTAAATAGTGAAAAATTGAAATAAAGGACAGTGAAAAATATTTTCGAATAATATAAATTTTTGAGAAATATAAATTTTTTTGAGTCATGTGTATATGAGTGTTGTTGGGGTAGGAAAGAGGGGTGGAGATGGGTTCCAGAAAATAATTTTTCTTGGTCCATGAGGGAAGTCATTTTCCCTCAAATAGAAGAAAATAAATTATCTTGAAAAATATTTTTCCCAATATTTTACTACAACTAAATAAAAAAAAAATAAGAAATAAATTTCTAAAAAACATTTTCCATCATACCAAACACACCCTAACTTTAACAAAGTATCTAACCTAAACAAAATTGGCGAGGATGCCTCTCAAAGCAGCGAGTGAAAACAATTTTTTACTGTTAACCACCGGGTCCCTCTCCTTCTCTTTGTGACTATCTGATTCTATTTTTTTTATAAATAAGATAAATCCTTCTCACTTAATTCATTCTTAACCACATAAATAATTAAATTATGATCTTGCCTCCCCCGTCCCCCCTCCCCTCTCCCAAAGTCACTAGTTAAACTAATTATCTAAAATTCTCAAAACTTCTAATAATTCTCAAAATTCATTTGGAACTTATATCAAATATGTAAAATTACTAAAAATCATATTTTGAATCTATTGAAAATATTAAAATATCAATTTAGGATTGTCTTGATTGAAGATTGATCGTAACTATGCTTAACTTTGTTAAAACTCAAGAACCCAATTATTAACTTAAATCATTTTTGGGCACCTAGAATTGACACTACCTATCCCCACAAGTCAAAATCACGTATAAAAATTAGATATTTAAAATTAAAAAAACTCACAGAACAACTTGAAGGATCGTTACACAATGCATCATTGAAATTCAAATTTTATGTAAAACAAATACTGGAACAAAAAAAATATTCAAGTTAATAAAAATTGAGTTTAATCTACAACAAATGTTAAAGTAGTATTACTACTATTAATAAGAGTGAAGAAGCAGGCAATTTTTTGTCAACATGTCTGCTTCTTCACCTGATTCAGTTGCTCCATGATTTTACTATATTATTTCTAATTTATTATTTTAAGTCATTTATATATAAGAAAATTAATAATACTTAATTAAAAAGGTAAAATAGACATTTATGACATGTCTGTTTCAACTGCTTCAATCGTAGTTTTATTATATCACCTCAAATTAATTATTATAAGTCATCTAGGTATTAAAAAATTAATAATATTTAATAAATAATAAAATTATTACTACTATTAATAAGAGTGAAGAAGCAGACAGCTTTTCGTCAACATGCTTGTTTCTTCACCTGCTTCGGTTGCTCCGTAATTTTACTATATTATCCCTAATTAATTGTTTTAAGTCATTTATATATAATAAAATTAATAATACTTAATTAAAAAGGGTAAAATAGACATTTATGACATGTCTGTTTCAGCTGCTTTAATCATAGTTTTATTATATCACCTCAAATTAATTATATAAGTCATCTAGATATTAAAAAATTAATAATATTTAATAAATAATAAAATAGATATAAATGATAAATCAATTCTTGATGTTTTAAAGTAATAGGACATCTTATATGAGACTTATTTAAAAAAATTCACAAGTATATTTGCTCCTTAATTTTACTATATTACCCCTAATTAATTATTGTAAGACATTTACACAAAATAAAATTAATAATATTTAATAAAAAAAAAAAACATTTATGACATGTCTACTTCAGCTGCTTCAACCATAATTTTACTAAATCACCCCTAATTAATTATTATAAGTTATTCAGGTATTAAAAATTTAATAATATTTAATAAAAATAAAATTGACATAAAATGATAAATTAATTCTTGATATTTTAAATTAACATGACATCTTATATGAGACTCATTTAAATATTTTTCACAAATATTTTTTCATAGTAATTTTGCTATATCACTTCTAATTAGGCATTATAAGTCATTTAGGACATATTCACTTCGCTGCTTCAATCATAAAATTTGGTTGAGTATTGAATTTATTTCAGTTCTATTTAAATTGGAATAGAAGAAAAAGTATTTTAAGAATTATTTTAAGAATATAATTGAATATCAATACCACAAATTTTTTGATAAGGAGAGTAACATATGTTATTTGAAAATTACATAAAAATATTATAAATTACAATGCTAACAATTTAAAATATTAAAAAACATATTAATAATCTGATTGGTTATCTAAATTATATTTGGGTCACGTAAATTCGGGATAGTTTTGAAATTTTATAATTTGCATGTTTTATTGTTTTAATTTAGTAATTTGTTGATCCAAATGATGTTTTCGAATTTAACATGTTTTAAAAATTTAGTACTTTTTTTATTTTAATTTATTTACTTTATTTTGGTAAAATATTATATATTTAAAAATTATGCAAAAAAATAATTATAAGTCATAACTATTAACATCTTATAATATTTTAAAAACACATAGTAAAAAATATGATTGATTTTTGAAATTCTAATAGTGTCACATAAGTTGCGATAAAGCAAGTAACATAAATTATTTGAAATTACATTAAAAGATACTTAAATCACAAAGACTAACAACTTAAAATATTTTTAAAAATATATTAGTAAAAAAAATTTGATTGACTCACTAAATTCTAAAATTGAGACAAAGCAAGTAAAATAAATTACTAAATTACATAAAAGATACTATAAATCACAATGATTAGCAGCTTAAATTATTGAAAAAATTTATATTAATAAAAATTTGATTTACACTTCAAATGCTATTTGTATAAATAACATATGTCAGTATCTAGTGTATAACTAAAACTCGAAAAGCTTACCTTGTCAATGCAATGTATCGGGTTATAACATATAGTCTTCTTTCTAAATTTTAAATTTTTTACTAGGCTTAATAAATTTTAAATTTATTAAGAAATATGTTATGGATAAACTAGTAAATTTAGTATTAAGGATTTTTTTTGTATTTTTTTTTTTTTACAAATTTAAGTGATTTATACTAAAAGATATCTTCTTTGTGAACTAATTCATTTGAGACCTAAGTAACGTCATAATTTACTAGGTTATATGCTATTGTGTTGATATCACGATAAATATGATCTAGCAATTAAAAATATACAATTATTATAAATAGAGGTGATTCATTAGTTAATTGTGCATTATTGTATTATCCATATGATAAATGTGGTATAATGATTAGAGGCATATAATTATTATAAGTAATCTATATCTATAATCTATAATTTATAATATATTAAAAGTGTGAAGACCCTTAGAAAAGTGAATTGAACTTTTTGCCCTTCATTAAAAGTATCTGCTTTAGACAAAATCGTCTTTTCACTATTTTTCTATTATTTAAGAGTTGAAAATTAACTAAATATTTATTGTAAAATGTTTTCTTATTAGAAGTCATTAGAATTAATGACAACTAATATTTTTTTCATTAATTTAAGAATTCTAAAATTAAAACCCAAATAATAAGAACTCTTAAAATATATAGTAAACCCTAAAAGTTTAAGGACTCCTAAGATATATAGTAAATCTTAAAAAATTACCAAAAATATATGCAAAAGAAGAAATTAAATGTCTCCAGGTTTCCTTGAAGAAAAAACGTGCAAACAATTTTGTAGGGGTAGGAGTATACTATTTTAACAAAATATAACCAATTAAATTATTTTAGGACATTTTAAATTAAAATATTAAATTAATAATATATGACAATTAATGTCTGTACGTTTTCTTTTCCTTGTTTGTGGAAAAAGGAATCCTAAAAAATATAGTAATAATTAAAGTGTCTCCAAAACTCTATAAATACAGACAACTTAAACAAACGCTACACATAGTATTAATTAAAGAGTCCAAAAAAATCCTACAAATACAGACACCTTAAACAAACGCACAAGTTCTCACAAACACACCAAATTCATTGTCCTCTTTAACCCTTAACCATCCCCAGGTTTGTTCACTTCAAACAAAGTGCTTTTCTTGATTGTCCTTTTATAACCAACAATTGTTAGCAAAAATAGTTTGATATTTGATCTTTTGTTATGTATTTTATTGAACATGTTCTAGGTATTTGAGGCATCGGAGGTGAGTTTCGTTGAAAAGGATGAGATTATGGTGGTGAATTAAGTTTGGAGAAAGTTTATCACTTGATCTTGGAGCTTCGAGAATGACCTTTGAAGGAACGCTCAATGATAGGACGAAAGAGTATTGCAAAAGATATTAAGTTTGAAGTTTAAACAAAAGAATTTAGTTGTTTTTATTAATTAATGATACGCACGTTTTATCTAAAATTATATATATTCGCATTTACATTTTTCCAGTTTATGTTGTTGTGCATGTTCCTCAATTACAATATAAAGATAGACATGAATTGAGATGAATATAAATATGAACTCCACACTGATGAAAGTGATATATATACACTTCAAAAGTCTGAGATCATGATTGAGGGACAAGTCGTTATTTAGAGAGAAGATTGAGTTTTATTTGTCCATGAACTCTAGACTTAAAAGAATTCTTAACTTAAAAGAAAAAATAATTATTCTTGTACTATTAAAATAGGTCTCTAATTATTTTTCTTTTCTTATTTATTTGTTGAATTCACTCTTTGATTTTGTAACAGGTGCTTTGTGTTGGCCATATGGAATCCAGGCATTAAGAATTAGTACATTAGATGATACAGTTTATCAGCCTTGGTTAAAGTACTCACAATATAATCGTGCATTTTTTTATCTTCATGGACGAATTTTTCCATCATCCCTTACATTATGTAGACGATTTGGGCTGCACTGGACGATATTGTTGGCACACGTTGCCCAACCTCGAGGTGCTCAAATTCATAGGCAAAGCATGTGAAGGTTACATGTGGGAACCTACTAATGAATCATTTTCGCGATTAAGGTTTTTGTTATTTGATGGTATCCATTTAATAGATTAGAATGCTGCAGAGGATAATTTTTCTGTCCTTGAGAGTCTCTCTATATCACATTGCTTGAGTTTAAAAGATATCCCAATAGAATTTGCAAATATTATGACATTACAAGTGATTGAGTTAAATGATTGTTCAGCTGAGCTAAGCACATCTGGAGAGTAGATCCAACAAGAGCAAGAAGCCATCTCTCGAGGGAAAATGACAACCATACGTGTATGTAATACTAACACAAAAGAGGTATGAACATTTTTCAAAAAATGTATTTTAAATTTTTTTATGTTTGGTTGGCTTAAATATTTTAGAATATATTTTTCTTAGGAACTCAATTCTCTCCAATTTCAGAAAAATGACTTCTCTAGAAAGAGGAAAAAACATAACTCTCCTACTCTTCGGATTTTAATAGTGAATTTCTTAGACTATAATTTGTGTTTTTTGTGTACTTTGACTATCGCTTTATCTTATTATGACTATTGTTTATAATGATTTGAGAGGTTGTCTATAGTATTTGACCTCAATTTGGCGTATATTTAATGTGTAATAATAATAGTATAGCTAATTTCAGGAAAAAACAAGGAGAATAATGGTTATAAGAAGGAGTTTCTCATCAACTATGAAGAAGATTACGAAAAATTATTTGATTCTGTTGTAAAAGTCAATGGAGAGTCTACTATAAAATGAGATTTTATTGTCTATCATAAATAACTTCTCTAACTCACATATAAGGATGAGATATGATTATATCCCACTCTCTCCAAACTTCATTGTTAAAATTACATTGAGTAATCGTTGATCTTCGTATTATGTTCAAAATTAAAGATATTAACATTGCATCTGTTTAAATGTATATATATTTGTGATTTAATTGAATATAATGTTGCACATTATGTAACTTTTTAATTGGAACATTTTGCATTTTCGATACTATATTAAACATTGAATTATGCTTTTCGTTGACGATGTCACATTATTTTTGTAACTAAAGATTTAATATTGCACAAACAAATATATGTAATTTTCTTCTTCAATATTAAATACACGTGCTAAGCGCGTACACTAAATTAGTTTCAAAGAATATCTTCTTTATCAACTAATTCATGTGACACTCAGATACTTCTATACTTGATCAGGTTGTGTGCTATTTTCGTGCTATCACGATAAATATAGTAGTGTAGCGACTAGTAATATATAATCATTACAAATATATGTGGCTCATTGGCTAGACTATATGATACTATATTAGTCTCACGAACAATATGATGTAATAACTAAAATATGCAATCGTTCAAGATGATTCATTTCAAAGAGTATCTTTCTCATCAACTAATTACAAATGATTAGTGTGGATAGCAAGTAAAATCATATAATCATTCCAGATTATTTTCTACAAATATTTCATATGAGGCACTGATATTTTCAGGTAGCTATATTTATTCTTTATTGTATTAACATCACAATAAATATAAGTATAACAATTATCATAAGCAGAGGCAATTCATTGGCTAGATAATACATTAATATTGTATTTAGCCAAGTATTTAGTGTGGTATAACAACAGGAACATACAATCAATTCCTTTTATAGTTGTGAGAATGATTTTTATTACCTAATGTATTATAGAAATTAAATTTTTTGAAAAAGAAATACTTGAGCAATAAGAATTTTCAAGTTAAATATAATGTCAAACTATAAAAGTGGAGCTTAATCTACAAAAAATGTTAAATAGTAGTAATAAGTGAACTCAAACTAATGTTAAATGCTATTGTATTTGTATCAGGATAAATATACTAACGATTCGAAATATATGCAATCGTTACAACTATAGATGGTTCATTAGTTAATTAGTTATGCATTGACAAGAAATATGTAATCATTTAAAAATATATGTGGCTTATTGACAAACTATATGATACTATATGAACTCACAAAAAATATTATCTAACAATTAAAATGCATAATCATTATAAGTGGTTCATTTCAAGGATTTTTTTCATCAACAAATTCATGTGACCATATGATATAGTCCATTAGCCAGGCTATATCCTGTATTGGCTTCATGATAAATGTGATATAGCAAGTAAAAATATACAATCAATGCAGATGATTAATTCAAGATTATCTTTTACAATTAATTCACATGATACATATATACTTTTAGCTCGCTAAATTTATTCTCTTCCGTATTAACATCACAGTAAATAAAAATATAATAATTAGAGATTGCAATTATCACAACCACAAGCAATTCGTTGGCTAAATTATACATTAATATTGAATTAGTCAAGCAATTAATCAGATATGACAAATAAAAATATACCATCATTTCGTGTGGATAATTTTAATGAGTATTTACTTCATCGACTATTTCACTCTAGAATCAGGTATTTCCATAACTATTGATATCCTAACATGATATAATAACTAGAAACATATTATCATTCAATAATTTATCACATAACTCAATATTTACACTAAATCAAATCATATATGTAAATATGAAAAAATATATTGAGTAAATACAATAGATGTTTGATCATGTTTCACGAGAGACACAAATACTTTCATACTTGATTAAGCTCTGTGCTACTATCGTGCCATCAAGATAAATGTAATCATATAGTGACTAAGACTATATAATCATTACAAATACATGTGACTCATTGGCTAGACAATATGTTACTATATTGATCTCATGATAAATATAATGTTGTTAGTAGAAAAACACGGTCAATACAAATATAGGTGGTTTATTTGTTAGATTGTGCATTATTGAATCATTTTTGTGATAAATGTGATATAACGATAAAAAATATGTAATTATTACATGTGATCTCAAAGATTTTTTTCTACATCAGTTCATTCATACGAGGTCCAGATACTTTAATACCTGATTAGGCTTTGTGTTATTATTGTGTCATCACGATAAATATAGTAGTGTAGCGACTAGAATTATGTAATCATTATAAATATGAGTGCCTCATTGGATAGACTATATAGTGACTAGCAACATGCTATCATACATATGATTCATTTCAAAGAATGAGAAAGACATATTTCCCCCCTGAACTTTTCCTCCCGACTCACTTTAGCACTTAAACTTAATTTTTGTTTATTTACCCCCTTAACATCTTTAAAATGTATTTGTTTGACCCCTAAAGCTGACGTGACATTTTTTAAAAAAAAAGAGGCGCATTTATTTATTAAAAAAATTAATTTCAGTAATATTATATTTAAAATATAATAAAAATTAAAAATAAAAATAAAATAAAAAATGGACTTTTTTTCTTCTTTCTTCTTCAAATCATCATCAACAACAACACTCAAACCTCCATTAACAACCTCAAATTTTTTTCACTTTCCTCCATTAACAACACCACCCAAGAACAACAATTTCCTTTAATTTTTTTTCACTTTCCTCCATTAACAACAACACCAAGAACAACACTTTTCTTTATTTTTTTTTTCATTTTCCTCCATTAACAACACTACTCAAGAACAACACTTTTCTTTATTTCCTTCATTAACAACACCACTCAAGAAAAATACTTTTCTTTAATTTTTTTTACACTTTCTTCCATTAACAACACCACCTAAAACAACACTTTCCTTTAATTAAAAGGGAGAAAGACTAGCGGGTGGGGCTGGGGGGCGCTGGAATGGGAGAAAGAACGGGGGTGAGGTGGGGTGCGGGGCTGGAAGGAAAGAAGAACGGGAGGTGGGGGGAAGGGGTTGGAATGGTATATATAGTACATGTATATTTTTATTTTTAAAATAAAAATACATAAAACTAATTGTATAAAATATATATTATTTAAATGAAAATAGGGTGGGGGGTGGGGGCATTTTTTAGTCAATATATATATATATATATAATATCTTTTTATTTTAAAAAAAAATACATAAAAATAGTATGTGTGTGATTTTTTTTAAAAAAAATTTTAATTTCTTATATAGCAATGATCTGCTACTAATGTGGCACTGACATAGCGCGTGTGTAATCTACTTTCCGTTGTGAGAGTGATATTTAATTTTGAGGAATGAAATAAATATATTTTAAATATATTAAGAGGGATAAATAAATGAAAATTAAGTTTAAGTGGTAAAGTGAGTTGGAATTAGAAGTTGAAGGAAAAATATGACTTTTCTCTTCAAAGAATACATGTTTCGTCATAATTCATGCATGATAATCAAAATGACTCATTAGTCAGATCATGTTCTATTATATTGGCCCCGTGATAAATGTGATATAGAACCCGTGATAAATGAGATATAGAAAGTAAAATCATACAATCATTGCAAGTGGTTAAATTCTAGTATTGTCTCTTAGTATTAATTCATGTGAGGCGCACTAGCTGACTAAATTAGTCCTCTATTGTATTCATAGCAAAATAAATATAAATATAGCAGTTAGAGATCACAATTATCTTAGGCATAGGTGATTCATTGGCTAAACTATACATTAATATTGTATTAGCCAAGCAGTTAGTATCGTACGACAGATAGACACATACAGTTAATTTTTTGTTGTTGTTGCAAGTACAATTTTTACTACCCAATGCACCATTGAAATTTAAATTTTATGTAAAAAAATATTGAAAAAAAAAATCAAAAAGAATTTTCAAAATTATGTAGTATTTAGTGAACTTACATTGATTTTAAAATAAATTTATTATATAATTGATATGTATAACTAAATTCAAAAAACTTACCTTGTTAATGCAATGTATCGAGTTATAACATATAGTTTTATTTTTCACTTTTAATGTTTTTACTATACTCAATACTTATTATGAAATTTACTTATTAAGAAATATATTATGGATGATAACTAAACTAGTAAATGTAGTATTAAGGAGTCTTTGTGTAAATTACTTTTACATATATAAGTTGTTTATTTTAAAAAAAGAATATCATTTTTGTCAGCTAATTCATTCGAAACCCAAGTAGCGCCATAGTTGGCTTGGTTATATGCAATTGCATTGGCATCACGATAAATATGATCTGACAATTAACAATACAATCTTTATAAATATAAGTGGTTCATCAGTTAATTGTGCGCTATTATATTGTCCTTATGATAAATGTTGTATAACGATTAGAAGCATATAATTATTACAAGTGATTTCAAAGAATATCTTCTTTATCAACTAATTCATGTGATGCCATATATTTCTATACTTGATCAGACCCTGTGCTATTATCGTGTCATTACGATAAACATAGTAGTATAGCGACTAGAAATACGTAATCACTATAAATACATGTGACTCATTGACTAGACTATATGATACCATATTCCTTATGAAAAATAGGCAAAACCCATATGCAGCCCCCTTAAGCGTGTCCCATTTTTCACCTAGGCACCTCAAGTGGACATTGTTTCATTTTGACACCTCAAGTAGCCATAAAGAGTGTCATTTTGACACCTTTTGCTGAGTTGGCCAGGTGCGTGTATTGCACCACCATGAAGGCGCGTGAAAGCCATTTTTTGGCTGATGTAGTGCCCAATTTGGCCCACCAACAGTATATTAACTCATTTTCATTAATTTATACCTTTTTTCTTATTTTTATTCATCATTTTTGTCAATTTTAAGCTTATTTAATGGTGAAAATTATTGGGAGAGATTTAAAAATTAGATACATATTTAGGAGTTTATCTTGCCAAAAATAATATATTAACTTAACGCCCATTAATTTATACTTCTTTCACATTTTTATCCGTTATTTTTGTCAATCTTAATTTATTTAACGCTAAGAATTATTGAGAGAAATTTATATACACATTAAAAGGTTCGTGAAAATTAAATAATAAGCACCTTTTTTTTAATCATTAAGGGTAAAATTGATGAAGAAAAATAAAAAATAAGCAACATCAATGAAGAATAACTAAAAATCAAACAAAATTAATGAAGAAAAATTGAAAAATAAAGCTAAATCAGTGAAGAAAAATTGAATTTAAACAAAATCAATAAAGAAAATTTAAAATCGAAGCATAAAAACCAAGAAAAATCAATGAAGAAAATTGAAAATTGAAGAAAAATTGATGGAAGAAATTTAAAAATAAAGCTAAATCCGAGAAGAAAAATTAAAATCAAACAAAATCAATTAAAAAAACTAAAAATTGAAGCAAAATAGATGAAGCAAATCTGAAAAAAAAAATGAAGCTAAATTCATGAAGAAAATCTAAAAATCAACTAAAATCAGTGAAGAAAAATTAAAAATTGATGGAAAAAATTAAAGATGATTGGGGTGCGGGGAGGGGGAGGGGGAAGGGGTGTGGGGTCTTTGAAGAAGATACAGAGGGGAAGAAGAGTGTCGGGGTGAGTAGGGTGTTAGAAGAAAATATTAGCGGGGTGCGTGGGGTGGGGGTGAAGGGTGGGTGAGGTGTTTTAAGAAGAAGACTGGTGGGGTGGGGGTGGCGGGTGGGTGGGTGGAGTAGGGTGGCGGGTGGGTGGGTGGGGTGTTTGAAGAAGAAGGTTGGTGGGGTGGGTAGATTAGGGGGAGGGGGTATATTTTATTTAAATTAATTATTTATAAATTATTTGGGCATTTTTTATTTAAAATTAATTATTTATAAATTATTTGGACAAAAATGACACATGTCCGCATTTTATTCGTCACTTTCCACCTCAACGGAGAGTGTGTTTCACGCACTAAAATTATTTTACTGATTCAGCAAGACATGTCAAGGTGACATACTTGAAGGCCGCTTGAGATGCCAAAATGGAACAATGTCCACTTGAAATGCCTAAGTGAAAAATGAGGCGTACTTAAGGAGGCTGTGTATGAGTTTTGCCCGAAAAATATGGTGTGTAACTAAAATATTGAACCGTTGTAGGTGGTTCATTTCGGTGAGTATCTTTCCATCTATTAATTCTAAGTAATTAGTGTTGAATAGCAAGTAAAATCATATAATCATTGCAGGTAAAAGTTATCTTTTGTAACTAATTCACGTGAGGTCATAGATACTTTCAGATAGCTATATTTATCATCTATTACATTAATATCACAATAAATATAAATATAGAAATTAGAAAGTGCAATTATCATAAACAGGTAATCCAGTAGCTAGACTATACATTAATACTGTATTAGTCAAGAAATTAGTGTGCTATGATGAATAGAAATTAGTATTATGAGAACAGAGGTGGATTTAGAGGCTAACGTGAGAGTTCTTGGAAACCCAGTAATTTTCGTGCAAATCTTATAGTTATATTAAGAAATTTAGTAAATATATAAAAATTATAAGTTGGGAACCCACAATGAAGTGTGTTATTCTTCTAGTGGCAAAAAGGGTGCTTGCTGGAGCACTGTTTCCCTTTTGGTTAGGTTCTAACCCTATCAATAATCTTTTTTTCTAATTTTTATTTTGCTCAAGAAATCCACAAACTTAAAATTCTAGATCCGCCTCTGTAATCTTTATCATTTATTTCGTATTTTACATCGTTGAATGAAATTGATGTTTTGAGGAAATTTTAACTTTCAGATTCGCCACGTAATTTTTGAAAAGGAATTAAGAAAACCTTTTGAAATACTTAGATGATTCAAAACAAGAAAATCATTTAAGTTAGAAATTCTAGGTAAGCAGTTCCTATTAACATTTTAGGGAGGTTTTTAACGCACCTAAAATGTCCGCTAACTTACGGTTATCCGAACTGTTTAAAAACTATCTTTGACTAACTTTGAATAAAGAAGAAGTTGTTGTTTTTTTAAAAGAAAGTGATTTTAGGAAAAGATTTGTGTAAAAAATAAATTTTGACGACTTAGCAGGGGATTTAACTAAGTGTACGCAAATGAAAAGCAAAATAAGCACATAAAAGGGGAAAGGGAGAATTAGAAGATTTAAGCCGTTAAGCCTAAACCAATAAACCTGTCCTAAACTAATTTGGGCTTTCGGCCCATCATCACCTGTCCTAATCTATATTTTTTAGCCCTTTTGGGCCCACAATCTGCTTCACCTGTATTAGAATACAACCTTGGTTTCAAGGCCCCAAATAAATAAATAAATAAATGATTAAGTAAAAGAAGACAACAATAAAAATCGAGACTTTTCAAGTTTCTTAGCGACCTCATCAATGAGTTTTGACCCATTTTCCTTCTTCATCTATCTTCTAGCACCCGCACGCCATGTAGTCGACCTTGGGTTTAAACTTCGAACTTGACTCGAAGAGGTAGAACTCATTGGCCATTACGAAATGCAAGAGGAGAGGAGTTCATTTGGACTTGAGATATTTTTTGCATGCAAAGAAAAGATAACAAAATTAATATACGTTCAAGGCATAAAAGTGACATATTTCAAAGCAAAAGAAAATATCAAGAACCAATTTTTGAATGACAATGATAAGCACACTTGCACAAGAATGAGAGTCAACAAATAAAATGCAAAGCAAAGCAAAGACACTCACTTATATGCCTCATTATTTATGTTCATACAAGAATGAATAAAGGTAAAAGAAAGAAGGTCATATTCAATGAATTAATGCGAGAAACAAACAACGTAAGCTTGCGAAAGTAAAGGGATGAGGTAACAAGGAATATACTCATGACTTCTAAACTTGAACGAACATAAACACTAATTCATATAACAAAAGAAAATAAAGGTTAACTTTTCAAGAAAGAGAATCTTTAAATTTCAATTAATGCGACATTAATGAAAATTCATACATCTAAATTACAATCAAAATTTAATGAAAAAATGTGTAATCACCTATGGTTTATATTTCTATGGCATCGTTTATTCTCTTTTGATATTATGAATAAAAGAGAGACATGAATCAAATCTTTACACACACAAAGAGCACATATAACAATTCGGAGTAAGAAAATAAGAATAAAAGTTTAGCATCTCTAAAAGTGAAATATCGTTCAACAATCATACTATACATGAGTCAAAAATATCCAAATAATTCTATTTAGCTACAAAAGTCCGAACTTTCTCATCATTTTGACAAGACAACATGCAAACAAAAGAGAAATAAACATCTTGGATGGAAAATAAAGCTAGCACTTCATCTCTTATATGAGGAGTTTGAAATCCATTAAAATAATTAGAAAGCAAATAACAAATTCTTGACTTAACTAATTACTATTTTATCTAGGCGAAACAAACAATAATAACAATTTTTCCAGCATAAAAGAAACAACTTTACATGCTAAAACAAACATATCCGCCAACAATGAATTTAAACAAGGCATGAGTTCGTCTTTTGAGAAAAGATCAAAACTTTATATATAACAATCAAAGAATAAAGTCAAAAGGAAAAACAATTAATATTAACTATTCTTTTCAAAGTAAAGGAAATTACTTTACATGCTAAAAAAAACATATCTACCAACAATGAGCTTAAACAAGACATGAGTATGTTTTTCAAGCAAAGATCTAAATTTTATCCAAAATAATCAAATAATAAAGTCAAAAGGCAAAACAATCAATATTAACTATTCTTTTCAACATAAATAAAATAACTTTGCATGCTAAAAACAAACATATCCACCA
Source organism: Capsicum baccatum var. pendulum (assembly GCA_030864225.1). Taxonomy (NCBI): domain Eukaryota; kingdom Viridiplantae; phylum Streptophyta; class Magnoliopsida; order Solanales; family Solanaceae; genus Capsicum; species Capsicum baccatum. Next base: position 225,696,471 of record CM061559.1, on the reverse strand, counting down.
ACAATGAATTTAAACAAGACATGGGTATGTTTTGCAAGCAAAAATCTAAACTTTATCAAAAATAATCAAAGAATAAGGTGAAAAGGCGAAACAATCAATATTAACTATTCTTCAACATAAAAAAAAATAACTAACTTTACATGCTAAAAACAAACACATTCACCAACAATGAGTTTAAACAAAACATAAGTACATCTTTTAAGCAAAGATTGAAACTGTATCTATAATAATTAATGAATAAAGTCAAAAGAGGCACGTACAACTATTGCTAACTCATTTTTATATCATGAACGTGAAAATAACTAAATTTTCGATACCACAACGTCCTATGGCCTTCAAGGCAATCTACGACAAACAATCTCAGCAAATAACATTAAAACTACGAACTACGAAGAAGAAAATGATGAAGAAGAAAACGATAACTAAACCAAAAAAAAAAGGTGTGTTTACCTTTTTGGGGCAGCAAAACAAGACTACGAGCTTCGTCGGAATCAACCACCACCGAAAAACGTCCTCCACAACTTGAATATTTTGATTAGCCGACCAACTCTATGAAACAAAAATTTTTACTAGATAAAAATAAGTATTTTGCTCAAAAGGATTTTTTCACCTTTATAGCCTTTTTTTTTTTTAACTTTTTCACCACTTTTCTACCAAAGTAATATTAGTATTTATAGGAGAGAATGTGGTTTTATATTCTCTCTTCCACCAATGTGGGTGAAAAGTATTTATAGGAAAAGATGAGGATTTATTTCTTTTCATCCACCAATGTGAGAGAAAAAGCAATTAAGGGTGTTTTTAGAATTTTAAAATTGAAGATAAGGTGAGGTGGAAGATAATGGGGGGGGGGGGGGGGAGGGGGGGGGAATGGGGATTATACAATATAGTACAACTTTTGAATTTTAAAATTGGGAAAGGTCAAAGTTGGGGGAAAATAGTACAATGTAGTATAATTTGAAATTATTTTTTGGTGGGAATTTGGTAGAAGTTGTGAGAGTTTTTGAGAATTTTGAGATATTTAAAATATAACCCCAATTGGATTGAAAATTTAGCCATATTTATTTAATTTTGACCAAATTAAAAATCAATTGATGGATTGCATTGCAATTATGGACAATTTGATTTCAATTAAGGCCAAATCTAATAGATTGACTAAATTAAATTAAAATTCAATACGAATTAATACTTCTTTTAATACCGGGCTTCTTGATTTAATAAAATCAAATGCATATTTATACAAATAAATTATTTTGATGATAAATTATATTAAAATTAAGATTTTAATTATTATATTTATTTTTAAAATAAATCTTAATTAAAATCCAATATTCCATAGAATAAATATTTAAGTAATCAAATTATATAATCTCGTATAACTTAACACGATAATATATAATCGCTACTTAAAATGACAAATTACGTACAAAAAATATTTTGAAAATTTTTTATTCGGATAAAATAAATATTTTAATTTTATTATAAACCGAAGAAACTAAGGATTAAATTTAGTCGTGGAGGAAAAAAATTAGGTGTCAAAAACTGCCCCTCCCTTTGGGTAGGGTGGATAAAAGTAACCCTGGGCAAAGGGAGGTTGACGTTCCTAATTTTTGTCCGACTACAAATTCGAATCTGAAAGAGGTTAGCTTTCACACGAGTTTCATAGAGTTATGGCCAAACTTTGGTATCAGGTTTCCTAATTATCTCAAGTTACATGAGAATTCAGGCCACTTGTAGTTCATAAAACTTGATTTAAAGCACGATTTTTAAAAAATTCACCAGCTATCTCAGTTTTGGAGTTTTTGATAAAACCAAAAATCTAGAGAATAAAGGGATTTGGGGGGTGGGGTGGGGGTTGGAATGCAGTCGAGTTTTCAACAAAGAGCCCAGCCTACATATCTCTAAGACTCAAAGAATCAGACTGCTTGTAGTTCGACTCAATCGGTAGAAAAGACAGCCTTTTATTTCAGACGATCTTTGGCCAGGGATGAGTAACAAGTCGTTCAAGTTATGAAAAAGAGGCTTGTAACCTCTTAACCATGAACTTGGAGCTCTTCACATCCAAGGGTAAGAATTTACCTGGACATAATTTTCAAAACTCTAAGTGTCCTATCACTCGAATTTGAAAGAAAGAGAAGGTTACCCTCGATATGAGTTTAGAAATGTCCCGAAGGTGAAGCTGAAACTGAAATATCCCAAAATACCAACATGTCTTCTAACAGGGGTTTAGTTTGATTGGTGGTGGTGATCATCCTTTAGCTTATGTCCAAAGAGTTTGACGTCCCTCTCCAAACTACGTCCCATTTTGCTGCTAAGAAAGAGTTCCACCTTGTGTTGCATCCTATCTGGAGTCGTCCGTACCTGTGGTTTTGATTTGAGATTTTCATCCTTTTGGATGTTCTCGACAATGTCTCAAACAAAAATTATTAGTGCTAAACATAATTCATGAAAGAGGTATATAGTGTTTACCATATCTCTACGTGAGTTGTCACTTGAAAAGCGAAGTCATCCTTTCATGTACCTATTTGAAAGGAAATTACTTGCAATAATAGACACAACAACCCTCTTGCTTATTGCATAATTAGCTCCATTGTCGATTGAATATGTCTTCAAAGTGGGGAGGCTCTTTTGGATACCGATGACACTTTATGCAGAACGGTCCCTACAACCGTGTAATCTTATGTTGATGCGGTAACCCTTTTGAGTCATCTATAATACTTGTGGAATGATAACCTTTCTGGTTATTGACATAGTTCTTTGCATATGATCTCAGGTAAGTCTTGCGCATCTTTTGTATCGATACGACTTATAAATTTCCCTCGAAATACCAATCTTTGGATAATCTTATACATTATTTGATGTTGTATACGAGGCGACTTACAGATATCCTTTGAATTACTAGCCCTTAGGTAATCCCGTACATTATCCGACCTTGGATAAGAGATGGCTTACAAAATTCTCAGGAATTCCTCCACACCATCCGACCTTGGATACAATATGGCTTATAGATATCTCTCAAATTGGTAGTGTATGGGTAATCCTGCACATAATCGGTCTTGGATATGACACGACTTATAGAGAACACTTGGATTTATCAATTTGATAATCTCGCATATTCTCCGATAAGAATTTAGTTGCGACTTATGGATAACCTTTGGACTATTAATTTTTTGGTAACCTTGCACACTATCCGGTTAGGATGTTGGTGCGTCTTATAGATGACCTATGGGCTATCAACTCAAAGGTAATCTTGCACACTATCCTATTTCAAATAATATGACTTATAGATGATCCTCAAATTATCAATTTAAGGAAATCTCATATGTCGTTCGCTTTCAGATGACAACTTAAAGATGTCCCTTTGAGTCATGTGTTTTTGATGCATTCAGATGCTGATTCATAAATTGATGAAATTATCTTGATATCAGCGTATGCTATCTCGTGTGTCAACAGATATTAGATGGTGATGATATCCTCGACGCCAGCGTATGCTATCTCGCGTGTCAATAGATATTAGATGTTGATAATATCCTCGATGCCAGCAAATAATATATCGCGCGTCATCAGATATTTAATGCAGATGATATCCTCGATGCTAGCGTATGATATCTCAGACCTCATCAGATATTTAATGCAGATGATACCCTTGATGCCAACGTATAATATCTCATGCATCATCAAATATTTAATGCAGATGATACCCTCGATGCCAGCATATGATATCTCATGCGTCATCAGATATTTAATGCAGATGATATCCTCGATGCCAGCGTATGATATCTCGCACATCATTAGATATTTAATACAGATGATACCCTCGATGCCAGCGTATAATATCTCACACATCATCAGATATTTAATGCAGATGATACCTTCGACGCCAGTGTATGATATATCGCACGTCATCAGATATTTAATGCAGAAGATACCCTCGACGCCAACATATGATATCTCGCGCGTCATCAGATATTGAATGTAGATGATACCCTCAACTCCAGCTATAATATCTCGCGCGTCATTAGATATTTAATACAGATAGTATCCTTGACACCAGCATATGATATCTTATGCGCCATCAGATATTTAATGTAGATGATACCCTCGATGCCAGTGTATGATAGCTCGCGCATCATTAGATATTTAATACAGATGATATCCTCAACGCCAGCGTATGATATCTTGCATGTCATCAGATATTTAATGCAGATGATACCCTCGATGCCAGCGTATAATATCTCATGCGTCATCAGATATTTAATGCTGATGATATCCTCGACGCCAGCGTATGATATCTCACATGTCAACAGACATTAGATGCTGATGATATCCTTGATGCCAGCATATGATATCTCGCGTGTCAATAGATATTATATGATGATATACTCAACGCCAGCGCATGATATCTCGTGTGTCAACAAATATTAGATGATGATGTCCTTGACGCCAGTGTATGACATCTCGTGTATCAATAGATATTGATGATGATGATATCCTCGACGTTAGTGTATGATATCTCGTGTGTCAACAGATATTGATGATGATGATATCCTCGACGCCAGCGTATGATATCTTACGTGTCAATAGATATTGATGATGATGAGATCCTCGACGCCAGCATATGATAGCTAACGTGTTAATAGATACTAGATGATGATGTTATCCTCGACGCCAGCATATGCTATCTCGCATGTCAACAGATATTAAATGATCGTTTCGACAATGGCATGAAATGGCCCCCTTGGCAATTATATTAAATGGCGCTTCCAGTGATTTGAAAATAGTTTCACCTGAGTTCATTTGTTTGTGTTTTGCTTTCAACATGTACCTGTACTCAAGGTAGACAGTTAGTAGACACAATGTCGCTCTCACTGACGACCACAGTCAAGCTTTATGACAGTTTAATTATGAATACTGAGAATCATGATTTGAATGACTTTTTCTACTATTAATCATATCTTTTTGAATAAATAATTAAATAGCAAATTCATCGGATGCAAGTAAATGGGGCAGAGTCCTTGTTTGGGGATTACTCAAATACCGTTTGCTTCACTCTAAGACGAATTTTGAGGATGACTTTCTGCTCTTCCTCCTATTGAGTGATCCTTTTGATTGTTGTATTTATTGTGTCGACTCCCTTGAATGTACCTGCACTCAAGGTATTTCTATTACCTGCAAAGTAAAAACAACTCAAATGTTGACGTGTTAGATTCCGTTAGTAATAAGTAAAGCAAGAAGATAAGGTAGGAAGTAAACACATAGAGTTGTTTTCTATCTCATGCGAATTGATACATGAAGTAATAATGACTCGAGAATTTCAATGAACAAGATTTTTCTCAATGATATGTATAGGTGGAATTTATCATGAAGGTTCAACTCTTCTTCTTCCTTCAAGAAAGTGGAGGACAACAAAATTTTTGAAGATAGAGGCCGGGCCGAAAGGCTGCCTACGTATCTCACGGGGGGAGAAATCAGGCCCTACGTAGTTCAAACTATAATGGTTTTTTATGATTCTAAATTCAACTTTCCTAAAATGGTAACAATCATTTTGGAAGTTTTAAGAATGATTGTGGACTTTTCTAAGAAACTTGGGAGACTTGGAGTACGTTTGGTCGGACTTTTGTATAATGGGGTATATGTTTTCCTAGAGATGTTCTATGGAAAATGGGATTGGATCAATTCGCCTTTGATTCGAATCAACATAACACGTATAAGCACATAAACAGTTATATTACACAAGTATATTGTAATAAATGTGCATCCTAATTGGGTGACCCTTTTGAGACAAGGGTTTATGACTAACGAATTTTGAAGAAAATATACGCCTTCTTAAAGCCAATCCATTATCCCGAAAAACTTTCATAGGTATACATAAATGACATAAGTGTCTACAAAAGTTGCACAAAAAGGGATCCAATCTTTAGGAAAAGGGAAAATAACATGAGAAAAAAAATAATGTCCCACGTAGGGATGGGAAACACTAGTTCTTGAATGCTCTTCTATCGGCCTTCGCCCTCTTTGATTTATCCACTTTTTGTAATTGGAGAGATCCGTTGATAATCAAGCGATTTTTGTATAGTTGTGCCCTAGATGTAACCATCCAAATCGATCAATTTCTTCCTTGGCTTTCCTTAATTCCTGTCTCAATTGGTGTATGATTGAGGCATCCTTACACGAAAGTAAGCAAAACAAGCTTTCTCCCAACACCCAAAGGATGATGGATTGGAATAAATAAATATATATTTTTTCAACACATAAATATGATTCGCCTGTAATTGACTCGAAGTCAATAGACGCAGGGCAGGTTTTCTAATGGATCCAATACCTCCTCGGGTATAGGGTCGTCCTTGGACCGTGCCTAAAATAGGGTTTTGATTTTGCTCGATCCCAGGTGTCTAGAGTGGGTTTGAACCAAGTTCCCAAGTGGACGACTTGGGTTTGGAAATACGAACAGCCATCAGACGCCTCACGTGCTAATAAACCGTCGTATTTCCAACACTTTATTTGGAGTTGAACAATAGGGACCGGGACATCCACGAAACTCCAAAATAATTTAATAATTAATGCGGGATTATGCTATGAGATGTAATAATTAAATTCCGTAAAATCTAAACATATAAACACGAAAGAAATTTAAACAATTAATCAAAAGATGAAATCAAATATTTGGTTAGAACCTAGTTAAAATCCCCAGCAAAGTCGCCATTTCTGTTTTGCGAAAATTTTGACTTTCAGAGTCGCCATTTAATTTTTGAAATGGAATTAAGAAAATCTTTTGAAACACTTAGATGATTCAAAACAGGAAAATCATTTAAGTTAGAAACTCTAGATAAGCGGTTCCTATTAACATTTTAGGAAGGTTTGTAAGACATCTAAAATGTCCGCTAACTTGCGGTTATCCGGACTGTTTGAAAACTATCTTTGACTAACTTTTAATAAAGAAGTTGATTTTTTTTAAAAAAGAAAGTGATTTTAGGAAAAGATTTTTATAAAAAATAAATTTTGACAACTTAGCAGGGGGTTTAACTAAGTGTAAGAAAATGAAAAGCAAAATAAGCACATAAAAGGGGAAAGGGAGAATTAGAAGATTTAAGCCGTTAAGCCTAAATCAATAAACCTGTCCTAAACTAATTTAGGCTTTCGGACCATCATCACCTGTATAAATAAATCTATATTTTTTTTATCCCTTTTGGGCCCACAATCTGCTTCACCTGTATTAGAATACAACCTTGGTTTCAAGGCCCCAAATAAATAAATAAATAAATGATTAAGTAAAAGAAGACAACAATAAAAATCGAGACTTTTCAAGTTTCTTAGCGACCTCATCAATGAGTTTTGACCCATTTTCCTTCTTCATCTATCTTCTAGCACCCGCACGCCATGTAGTCGACCTTGGGTTTAAACTTCGAACTTGACTCGAAGAGGTAGAACTCATTGGCCATTACGAAATGCAAGAGGAGAGGAGTTCATTTGGACTTGAGATATTTTTTGCATGCAAAGAAAAGATAACAAAATTAATATACGTTCAAGGCATAAAAGTGACATATTTCAAAGCAAAAGAAAATATCAAGAACCAATTTTTGAATGACAATGATAAGCACACTTGCACAAGAATGAGAGTCAACAAATAAAATGCAAAGCAAAGCAAAGACACTCACTTATATGCCTCATTATTTATGTTCATACAAGAATGAATAAAGGTAAAAGAAAGAAGGTCATATTCAATGAATTAATGCGAGAAACAAACAACGTAAGCTTGCGAAAGTAAAGGGATGAGGTAACAAGGAAAATACTCATGACTTCTAAACTTGAACGAACATAAACACTAATTCATATAACAAAAGAAAATAAAGGTTAACTTTTCAAGAAAGAGAATCTTTAAATTTCAATTAATGCGACATTAATGAAAATTCATACATCTAAATTACAATCAAAATTTAATGAAAAAATGTGTAATCACCTATGGTTTATATTTCTATGTCATCGTTTATTCTCTTTTGATATTATGAATAAAAGAGAGACATGAATCAAATCTTTACACACACAAAGAGCACATATAACAATTCGGAGTAAGAAAATAAGAATAAAAGTTTAGCATCTCTAAAAGTGAAATATCGTTCAACAATCATACTATACATGAGTCAAAAATATCCAAATAATTCTATTTAGCTACAAAAGTCCGAACTTTCTCATCATTTTGACAAGACAACATGCAAACAAAAGAGAAATAAACATCTTGGATGGAAAATAAAGCTAGCACTTCATCTCTTATATGAGGAGTTTGAAATCCATTAAAATAATTAGAAAGCAAATAACAAATTCTTGACTTAACTAATTACTATTTTATCTAGGCGAAACAAACAATAATAACAATTTTTCCAGCATAAAAGAAACAACTTTACATGCTAAAACAAACATATCCGCCAACAATGAATTTAAACAAGGCATGAGTTCGTCTTTTGAGAAAAGATCAAAACTTTATACATAATAATTAAAGAATAAAGTCAAAAGAAAAACAATCAATATTAATTATTCTTTTCAACATAAAGGAAATAATTTTACATGCTAAAAATAAACATATCTGCCAACGATGAGTTTAAACAAGACATAGGTATGTTTTTCAAGCAAAGATCTAAACTTTATCCAAAATAATCAAAGAATAAGGTCAAAAGGCAAAAAAAATCAATATTAACTATTCTTTTCAACATAAAGAAAATAACTTTACATGCTAAAAACAAACATATCCAAAACAATGAGTTTAAACAAGACATGAGTATGTTTTTCAAGTAAAGATCTAAACTTTATCCAAAATAATCAAAGAATTAGGTGAAAAGGAGAAACAATCAATATTAACTATTCTTTTCAACATAAAGAAAATAACTCTACGTGCTAAAAACAAACATATTCACCAACAATGAGTTTAAACAAAGCATAAGTACATCTTTTAAGCAAAGATTGAAACTTTATCTATAATAATCAACGAATAAAGTAAAAACTGGCACGTACAACTATTGCTAGCTCATTTTTATACCATGAACATGAAAATAATTAAAATATCGATACCATAACGTCCTATGGCCTTCATGGCCATCTACAGCAAATAAAATTATAACTACAAACTAAGAAGATGAAAAAGATAAAGAAGAAAACGATAATAAAACTAAAAAAAAAAAAAAAGGAAAGGTGTGTTTACCTTTTTGGGGCAGCAAAACAAGACTACGACCTTCGTAGGAATCAACCACCACTGAAAAACGTCGCTGGCAACTCAAAAATTTGATTAGCCGACCAACTCTATGAAACAAAAATTTTTACTAAATAAAAATAACTACTTTGCTCAAAAAGATTTTTTCACCTTTCTAGTCTTTTTTTTTTAGTACTTTTTCACCACTTTTCTACCAAAGTAGTGGTAGTATTTATAGGAAAGAATGAGGTTTTATTTCCTCTCTTCCATCAATGTGGGAGAAAAGTATTTATAGAAAAAAATGAAGATTTATTTCTTGTCATCCACCAATGTGGGAGAAAAAGCAACTAAGGGTGTTTTGGAATTTTTAAATTGAAGATAAGGTGAGGTGAGAGATTATATGGGGGGGGGGGGGGGCGATTGTACAACTTTTGAATTTCAAAATTGGAAAAGGACAAAGTTAGGTGAAAATAGTACAACATAGTACAATTTGAAATTATTTTTTGGTGGGAATTAGGTAGAAGTTATGAGAGTTTTTGAAAATTTTGGGGTTATTTAAAACATAACCCCAATTGAATTTAAAATTTAGCCATATTTATTTAATTTTGACCAAATTAAAAATCAATTGATGGATTGCATTGCAATAATGGCCAATTTGATTTCAATTATGGTCAAATCTAATAGATTGACTAAATTAAATTGAAATTCGATACAAATAATATTTCTTTTAATCCCGAGCTTCTTGATTTAGTAAAATAAAATGAATATTTATCAAAATAAATTAATTTGATGATAAATTATATTAAAATTAGGATTTTAATCATTATATTTATTTTCAAAATAATCCTTAATTAAAATCCAACATTCCATAGAATAAATATTTAAGTAATCAAATTATATAATCTCGTATAACTAAATGCGATAATATATAATCACTACTTAAAATGATAAAATTATGTACAAAAAATATTTTAATTTTTTTTTTATTCGGATAAAATAAATATTTCAATTTTATTAAAAATCGAAGAAACTCAAGATTAAATTTAGTCGTGGAGGACAAAAATTAGGTGTCAACAATTGATATGAATTAAGTCGCATAAGATGGTATTAAATTTGATATCAACTACATCAAATTATACATTTTTTGATTTTGCAATTAGTAACATTTGACATGAATATTGTATTTTGATGTTTATTGGTGCTCATTACTCTTTGTCTTTATAAGATTGTTGGTATGAACAAAGTTTAGTTTTGGTATTTAACATAGTATATGTAATGTTCTTCATCTTCTTCTGCTAGAAAATAAACACAAATATCAATCATGGTTAATACTGATTAATTTTTCTTACAACAAAAAATTATTTGACATCAAACAATTATCAATTAATTTATTTTTAATATTTACTTTGATAATTTTTAATGCAATATCCATACATACACTAAAAAAGTTATGTAAAATAAGACATAATTTTTCCTATCGATTGTCACATTCATAAAACTCATTCAATACAAATGTGATATATGCGAAACTGCATCGATATCAATTTTAATATCAACTTAATATATTGAGAACACAAAAAAAGTACTATTACTTAAGTATGAAATGAGTATATAAACTGGTCTCAACGTAATTTATTAAACAATTCATGGATACTGTATTGTGTACTATACTAGTTTCATACACTAAGAACATTTATAAGAATACATCATTTGTATGTAGAATCTTATATACCAGCACAAACAATAAACTGTTCAGTATTTTCATTAATATCCATTGTCCTATATTTTGTTGTCACATACAATAGATATTTAATAAAAAAATCGATAATACTACTTTTATCATCTAAATACACCATTACTCCCGTGTCATTATGTATGAGCATTGGTGGGCATGTATCACTTATCAAAAACTTAATTTCAATTTTGATTGAGGTAATGTCAATCTTCAACTATTTTGATATTGCATTAACCAATCCTCTATACATTGAATTTGCATCTTATATAATCCCATCTACAGTCAAATCTTTTGGTCTCCCTGTAAACATATTACATAGTTCATTAGTTGAAATTATTTGAAATTTTACAATTTGAAAATATGAAAATTCATAATTTCAACATACTATGTTTCATAATTTCAACATTCATAAAATAATATAGCAAAATAAACATTATATCGAAATTGTTCTACTCAAAGCAATCAGAATAACATTATTGAAAACGATTAATGTATGAAACATGGTCGAATTATGAAATCATAGATTGAATATTATTTTTGAAAGAAGAAGTCGTTTATATGCTAATGAAGTTGGAACAATACTTTAATTCCACATTTTAACAATAAAGAATTTAAGAAACACATACAAAACTTATTTAATTTTTGAAATACGTTTGATTGCAAAATATCAATTTGCTAAGTAATGAAACATACCTGACGAATCCCACCTCCCTCCATGACGTATCATGATTGAATGCAAATTATCAAAATTCATATTTTTATAACACAAGAATTACTTATGTTTATTTTCTTTCACAAAATAATTTTCAGCAGTTGCATAAAAGAAACGAAAATTACGAATTTGGTTTACTAACAAAAAAATAAATTGTGTAGAAAAAGAAGATAGTGTCTGAAGTTGGAACCTCTTCATGGAAGCATTAAAAATAGGAGAAAAGAAAAATGATTAGAGGGATTTGGGGTGGATTGATATCAATAATTAAGGTTAACTACATTTAAGAAAAGAATATTGTATATTAGTTGTATTAAATCTTTATTTTTCTTTCAATAAATACTTTTTTGTATTTTTGTAAAAACAAAAAAAATCATTTTAACTATTTTTTTTTTTTAAATAAAAGTGGCTATAACTTGAAAACTAAAAAGTTTTGCTATAACTTGTAATAAACAATCTAATAAGTTTATTTAGTTAAGAGATAATACATCAAAACCCCCCTAAACTTGTCCCGACAACTTACTTTAACACTTAAACTAACCTTCTATTTATTTACCCCCTTAACATCTTTAAAGTGAATTAATTTCACCCTTTAATATATAATACCACTATCATGGGGGAGAGTGCATCACACTCGCTGACACGTCAGCACCACATCGGAGCCATGTAAATAAAGTATTTTTTAAATATTTTATTTTTTAAATATATATAAAATTAAATTCAAAAAATTACCCCACCCCCCTTTTTCATTTTCTTCACAACCACCCATCCTCTCTCCCCAACCCCTGCAAACACCTCTACCCCCGTATATAAAAACTGCCGCCACTCCTCTCCCACCGTCCACCAACCACACCACCACATCACCTCACCACCACCACATAATATATATATACATATTTTTAAATACTAGTTTAGGTATACGCGCCTCGCGCGTGTACCTCACTTTATTGAGTTCAAACGTTACACTAAATAAGATATTTGTTTAAATAATAAAGATGAATATAATAATTAAATTCAACATCTTTTGAGAAATTTATTTAACTAAACCTAATCTTTACCAAAAAAATTATCAAAGTCGATCGACATTCATCTACCACCTGTAAACTGCAATAAAATAATATGACGATAGAGATATCAAAACAATATAATTAAATCTAATCTTTACACAAAATTTTCTCAAAGTCGTCTGACACTCATCTACTACTTCTAAACTATAACAAAATAATACGATAATAGAGATATCAAAATAATACAACTAAACTTAACCTTTACACAAAAAAATTCTCAAAGTAGCAATTTAAATACAATACAATTAAATCTAACCTTTTTCTAAAAAATTCTTCAAACCCGACCGACATTCATGTAGCACCTGTAAATTCATCTACGGCCTGTAAGTTACAATAAAATAATACAATAGTGATCAAACCTGTAAACTATCACAAAATAATACAATAGTGATCACAAAGCTTCAGTTTTGATGAAAATAATTCTTGTATGGGTAAAAATTTTGACCCTAAAGAATGACTTGAATGAAAACAAAGAAGATATATTTACATATCTACACACACGTTAGGTTCTATTATGTTGTAAAAAAACAGTGGAGAAGTTAGAGTTAGAAAATTAAGCATCCACCAATCTAGACATGCAACCAAATCAAGTTAGATAAGCATCAATCATATTTTTTGAACAACTGAATCGGTCTCTTCTCAAGTTTAATATGCATCTCAATATTTATAAAAGTATATATATATATATATATATATATATATATTACTATTATATATCACAGAGAATAGGGTTTTTTGGTAGTCCTCACATGATTTTTTTTGTTCTATTTTACCCTTAATTAAAGTTTTTATCTGCACGTGCCTCGCACGTGTAAAATTTGATTATAATTAAATAATTTTATCTATTGTAGAGATTTTAATGAAATGTTAAAAGTTCAAATCACTTTTCAGAGATCCTTCACACTTTAATTTAATAATGTAAACATAAACATATATTTTAGTGTAAGTACATATATATATATTACCACCACAAGTTTTATGTGGTTGATGAATAATCACTTTTGCATTTATCATGCAGTACCTCTTTTCGTTGCTGCTGTAGACACGTGATTTTGTCCTCTTAAAGTTCAATTTTATTCACTTTTACCCATTTTATGTTATCCTACCATGTACCCTCACCCGTGTGATAATCCCTCCACAAAATGACAAAAAAATAACAATCCCCTAACTAATTTTGTCTTACTAGCAACTTACCCAAACAAAAATAGACACCTAACCCTTATCCCTCCAATTAAAAAACAACACCTACCTACCCTATCCTAACAACCCATCCAATCAAAAACCACATCACACCCTACCCCCTACCCCCTACCCCACGTGACCCCACCTACTTCACCACTACCCCTCACAGCATATATACACATTAAAAGGGAAAAGAATAAAAAAAAACGGGATTTTTTTTGGTTTCTTCCTCATAGCAGAAGAGGGTCCATTTTTTTTCTTACACAAAACTCACACCAGAACACATGACACTTACATATATACATTCTCTTCCATTTAGGCTCCATCATCAATATACCCAAAAACCAGATATAAAAGCTTCTTTCTTCACTGAAAAATAGATAAAAGAAACCCCCCCTCCACGCCATTGATAGAAGTTGGTCATTTTTTGGTTTCTTCTCTGCAATACACATCACAAAAAGAAACACTCGTATTGTTACACACAAAATACATAAAAGGAGCACGATTTTCACGGGTGGGTCACAGTTTCATCGCCGTTCAGCTAAAGGTAAGCTTTTTCCGGTGACCGGAGCTCTGGTTATCGGAAGCCGCGACGTTGCTCCGATTCCATCACTACCTATTTAAGCTTAAGTTGAAATCTGCGGTTTAAGTTCGGGTTCAGGTTTTCGATCAATTTTTTTTAGATCTATTCGAGTTTGAATTCAACTAGAATTGGGAGGTTCGATGTTCTAAGGTCATTTGAGGCCTCAGTTCAGATTGCTATTTTTCTATTCGAGTGGGATTCGTCGCCATTGAGGTTCTATTCAAAATTCTAAGTCTGGGTTTTCTTATTATCAACAAAGATCAGATTGTCGAAAGGTCCATTTCTTAACCCGTTCTCTTTATTTATCTATCTTGGTGTGTTGAATTGGTTGTGATTATGTGTGTTGTGATTATGTTTTGTTGGACTTTGTTGATGTCGATTGTTATGATCATGATGTTTGGTGGGTCGATTTTTGGTGGTTTGAAGAATGAATTTGATCATGCTCTAATGGATTGATAAGGGGATTTAGGGAAGGAATGGAGAAATTGATAAAAAGTTGAACGTAGATTAATGTTGGTTTGTTGTCTTTTGTTCCATTCGGTACAAGTGAATGTGATATATTTATGCCATATTGAAATAGATAGGCAATATAGGTTTGGGTAGGCAAGAATTTAAGATTGATGTTTTGGTTGGATGTTGGAATGTGCGTGTGAATGTTTCTTTCTAGTTTATCGTATTTAATTCAATTGTATAATTTGGCAGGGGAATGCTCCGAAGTATCTGTATATATTTATTCACCGGGGAATGCTCTGAGGTATCATGTACCCGGAGGACGTTCGTGATGAAGGCCCGAGGTGTCGGGTAGAGCATTAGTTTAGGATTAGCGTAGGTTTATTTTCAGTCCCTTTTTATTTCGGGTTGTAATAATTGGACTGGACTTTACATTTCAGATTGTTTTATTTTGTTTGATTATTTTGCGTGCTTTTGTGCGGTTCATACATTTCTTAGTGCCAAAAAAAAAAAAATAGTCGATACACTCTACCAAGAGACCGTGGCTGAACCACGGGATCAAGAGGTGCCTAACACTTTCCCCTCGGTCAACAGAATTCCTTAGCCGGAATCTCTGTTCGCAAACCAGTTCAAAGAGTCAAATGGTTTTGAAAAGGATTTTCTAATGGTGACTTGGCACACCAGATTATGCCAAGTGGCGACTCTGAGTAAAAAATGTAAATAATCCTTTCCGAAATAAATTTTCATTTCTTGTCACTTAAATAATAAAACCCTTTTCGAACATTAAATTATAACCATTTTTTTGAGTACATAAAAAGGGGTGTGACAACTGCTAGAGGCTAAGAGAGAAGTATCAATTTGAACCATATTTGTAGTACGATTATTTTTCTTTCTTTCATTCTATATTTAAAAGTCAAATCTTAAAAAAATTATTGATTACATTCTTATTACGTACTTAAAACTTTTAAAATTTGATATTTCTTAATTTTTCTTATTTTAACGCTTTTATATTTATTTCTAAATTTTTCGATAAATCTAACCGTATCAAACTTCACAACATTAGACGTTTGAAACATCCTTTGAACCAGGGTGTTGGAAAAACAAAGAATAATGTTTTGAAAGCCCAACTATCAAGTATGTCCAATGACGAACACAACCTAATGAAGCGCTGCATTGGAAGGATGCATATAGACTGAACAAATTGGTTGCAACAACCATCCAACTATGCTTACATCTTAATAATTGTGTTTTCCATTTTTAATTGTTCACATTATACTATCAGTTGCATGGCGGAGAGTACAAATCACTATTTAAGCCCAGTCTTTTATCATTTTAATGGCCAATCTTATGAATAAAGTGTAGGGTAAAAAACACACCTAAATTATCTTGATTTGTTTAGTTTTTTTCATGAACTATTATTGAACCTCTTACTAAAAACACTCTTTCCTTTTTCTCTATTGACAAACAGTTTACAAATTATTATGACGACTTATGAATAAAGTTAAGGGTCAAAACACACGTCAAGTATCTCAAACTTTTTAGTTTTCTACCTGAACTTTCACCAAACGTTTATGCATCTAAATGATTATCTAAAATAAATTAAAATAAATAAGACATTAGCATCACCGAGCTAGAGAAAGCAAAACCAGATGTACCTGATAAGACCTCCATAAATCAATCTGTAAATTGAAACCTTTAACCACCTATGGAGCAGGGAAATCATTCAACTACTGAATTTTGGAAAGACGTCAAAATTTATTATGGTGTGGATCGTGTTATCTAGCTAAATACTTCTTTAGAGAAAGTATTTAATTTTTGGTAAAATTGTAGTGTTAATAAAGATTTTACCCCAAAATTAGGACTTTAAATTTAACTTAAAACAACTATTTTCCTGTAATTATGAAAAAGAATCCTAAAACAAAACTAACTCCACTGAAAAAATTTAATCAATTTGGAATCGATACTAAACTTTCACGGTCGTCATGTACTTCCTTTGAAAAGAAGTTGTAATATTTGGTATTGCACCTATTTCTTAATCACTAATTACTTTGATGTGTCAAACTCTAATTCTACTTGGACAATAATACTCAAGAAAAAAAATTCTCATGATTTTTAATAAGGAAAGATTTTTTCATAAATATATTTAATTAATTTCTAACTCTTACATATTAAGAAAATAGTAAAAAAATAATTTTGTCTAAAGTAAAGACTTTTTAATTAAGGGTAAAAAGTTCAAACAACATTTCTAAGACCCTTCACACTTTTAATATATTATAGATATTGATATAGATAATAGATTATAGATTATAGATATAGATATAGATTATAGATTATAGATTATATATTATAGATATAGATATATAAAATTAAATTAAGAAAATTATCCTCACCCCCATTTTTCATCTTCTTCACAACCACCCATAGTAAAGACTTTTAATTAAGGGCAAAAAGTTCAAACAATATTTCTAAGATCCTTTACATTTTTAATATATTATAGATATAAATATAGATTATAGATTATAGATTATAGATATAAATATAGATTATAGATTATACATTATAAATATAGATATATAAAATTAAATTAAGAAAATTACCCTCACCCCCTCCCCCCATTTTTCATCTTCTTCACAACCACCCATCCTCTTCCGCCCCCCCCCCCCCTCCCCCAACCCCTGCAAGCACCCCCACTCCCATATATAAAAATTGTCGTCACCCCTCCTCCGCCGTCCACCAACCACACTACCACATCACCTTACCACCACCATATAATATATATATACCCATCACCACCAATTTCTCCACCCATCAAAATTTGAATCAAACATGTAATTTTATTTTTTTAAAGGAAGAGAAGATTGAAGAATTGGAGATTTTTCAATTGTTGACTTTAACAACATAAATCAGTGATTAAAAATTCAACCCATCTTATAAATTCTATCAAAATCAACAACAAATTCTCTAAAATCAACAACCAAACATCCAAATCATGTCAATTTTTTAATTTTCAAAATCAATTTCATTTTTTTATTTTATTGATCTAAGTTGTTGAAGGAGAAGAAATTGGAGGTGAGGGTAACAGATTTGGTAATTGAAGGAGTAATTGGGGTTAAGGTTGGGGGAGGGGGGCTACTGGTGGTGGATTTGGTTTGATGGGGGGGGGGGGGGGGTGACGTGTTGGGAAGATAATTAGGGTGGGGTGTAATGGGGGTGGAGGTTAGAAGAAAAGGATGGATATATATATATATATATATATATATATATATATATATATATATATATATATATATATATATATATATATATATATATATATATATCCATCCTTATATGTAGGTTTTTTCTTTTAAAAAAAAATCAAGCATTTTTTTTAAATGTCACGTCGGCATTAGGGGTGAAATTAATTCACTTTAAAGATGCTAAGGGGGTAAATAAATGCGTGTTAAGTTTAAATGTTAAAGTAAGTTGGAGTAACAAGTTTATGAGGTTTTTGATATATTATCTCTTTAGTTAATTTTCCCGTTAGATAATGATTGATCATTTGAATCATGAATTTCATTGAGCCATTTCTTTGGCTGGAAAAGTGTTTTTTTTTTTATTAAATAAACCCGAATGCATTAAATATATGGTTTTCGAGATTAGACACACATATGTACTGTATAATAGATCGTTACCATTCATTTCAAAATTATTGACAAATCTAAAATAAAAAGTAGTACTTACATGGAAACTTTTGGGGTTATTATTGTCATAATGCCATTTAACCAAACAGGGTCAAGAGAGTTCCTTTTATTCATATATATTCGTGAGAGTAATTGCAGTATTACATTTTATTGTTGCATGTATTTATTCTTTTGTTATTATGGATATATTCGATGGAATGAGAATTTTATGGTAAATTTCCATCACTCAGAAAAGTGGACTAGTAGTTAGTAGCACAGGCTAGTCAAGGCGTCTCTCGGCCACGGCTGCATCATTACTCTCTTTATAACTCAAAAGAAGAAAAATATAGCTAGGCAACTCAATGAATTTGATGGCCTAAAGCCAAATCTTAACCAACAGTTTCAAATATATTCGATAAAATTAATTTTTGAGTGCATCGCATGTGTATCTCGTGTGTCACTCGTGTATCTCGTGCGATAGACGTGCATCTCGTGCAACGTAAGTGCATCTTATGTGCATTTCATGCGTCATACGTGCATATCATTGTCAATCAGTCAAAGTATTTAGAAAAAAGGGAAAAGTCATTATTTCCACCCTACACTATACCTGAAAAGTTGAAGACACACTTAAACTATTGAAGTTACCTAATATACACCTAAACTATTTAAAAGTGAATTTTTTTACACCCTAACGCACATACAACCAGTCTCATGCTGGGAGGTGTTCTGCACTCGCCACACGTCATCAATATATCACTGTCACGTCAGATATTATGTGAAAATTACAATAAATAAATCTCATGTCATTATTATTGCTTCTTCCTCACTCTACTTCATCAATTCACCATTGAAGAACCACCATTGAAGCTATTATCACCCACATATCCATTACAATTATTTTCACAAAATACCATCAAATTCAAAGTTACACCCAAATACTCTTACTATTAAAACCTGCAACAACGTTTTTACCCTATTTTTATTTTTACCATAATTGTAGATCTTTCATGGAAGCCAACTTGTTCATATTTATTTTTCTCCTTTTGTTAATAAATTATTTATTTTTGTTTCATCACTATCAAAAACACATAAATTTACTTAACAACTCTCATTTTCACTATAATAATGCTAAAAAGGTTCAAATCTTTACGAGAGAAAAATCGAGATCAAAAGTCGCATATTAATTTTCTTCACAAGATCCACCACAAAAATTATGCCATCACCATTGTTATTATCGAAATTCACAACAACAATCACCACAAATTTTTGCATTCACCATCAAAATCACAACATTATCATTTTCAATCATCAAAAATAAAAACATACCCACTACTCGGTTTTTCATCAATCACCAACTTCACCACTAAATAGTGAAGAATAAGCACTCAATTAGTGAGAAAAATAGATCTAACGAAATCAAATGACTGTGATAAGAAAAATGGAGAAGAGAAAAAGGACAAAATGAAAAAAAGAAGAAGAAGAAATGAAGAAGAACAAGAATGGTTGTCACTGACGGAGAGGAGGCTATGCATTTTTTTTTTCTTTTCTGTTTTGATTTTATTCCAATAGGAATAAGCAATGTTCATGGAAGATCTGCAACTAAAGAGATAAAATTTCAAGTATTGAGCTTAAATTGGTTTTCTTGTTTTCTAGAAGAACTTTACCTTGCAACTTCTTTAAGTTTTTTTTATTGGTAAAGATGGCGAATCCATAAATCACCAATGATCAGTTCTTAGTTTGGTCATATGATTCTACTATTTCGAGGACGATCGACTGGCAGAGCATCATCTGCAATAGCAATAATCATACTACATTCTTCTTGATTGAAATTCGAGTTCAAAAATTGTTTAACATCTGCCAAGAGAAGGGGATTCCATTGTGGAGGAACCTCAAAGATCATTTATGGTGAAATCCTTTTATTTGCCAAGTGACGTTGTGATTGGTGACAATATCGATACATTTCGGAAATACTAAGCTCTTTAGGTGTGCTTTTATGCATAACACTGGCCATCATCTAGCAAGTCTCTTCCTTTGCTCGTACGGTGATGTCTTTATCTACCAATGTTAACTAGCTACCCTCTACTTCATATTGTAATCGACATTGCGTTTAACACTATAATTAAAAATGAATGTGTTTGTCTTACCCCTGTTTAAGGAATAAGGTATAGGGCTGAAGAATAGTGCACTATGAAATTTAATTTACAACGTGGAGAGAAGCTGCTGCTATATATATGTATGCAATCTTGTTTGGTTACAATCTAGGAGGAGAGAATTAATTTCTATGCTTCTTTTAAATTCATTAGTATTTTAAGTCTGAAATTGATAAGATAAAAGTGTTACTAGACTTAGGGGTGAACAAAATCGAATCAAAAATGGCATCAAATTGCAATGAGTCAAACAAAAAAAAAATCGGCTAATGATTAGTTTGACTTGATTTGATTTTGAAAAAAAAAAGATTTGAGTTGGAGTCTTCCTCAACTGATCAACAATGGAATAAGTTTAAACTTTCATCTTCATAAGGGGTTTCTCAACCTCATCATCTGTGACGGTTCTTTTTCACTGGCCCTTAATTATCTTTAGACTATTTGGATCTTCTTAATTCTTTTTAAGAATAATATTAAATCCATTGAGGATTGCCTACGTATCATGTTCAACATGAATCAGATCATTACTAGTTCATGAATATAATAAATAATAGTTTTCTTTCAGAAAATGAATAAGTAAATGAATAAAAATTGAACCAAAAGTAAATCTTTTTCATTCATTTTCAAATATTTTTAAGAGATAATGCTCTATTTCACCCTTGAACTATACTCAAAACAGCCGAGACACACCTCAACTTAAAAGGGGTCTTATTACCCCTGAACTAATTAAAAGTGTAGTTTTGACGCCCTTAGTGCCTATGTGGCACATTTGTGGCACAACACACTAAAGGATCCACGTAGGCACACGTGTGTGCCACATAAGCACCAAGAGTGTCAAAACTACACTTTTAATTAGTTTAGAGGGTAATAAGACCCCTATTAAGTTGAGGTATGTTTCAGTCATTTTAGATATAGTTCAAGGGTGAAATAGGGTATTTTCTCTATTTCTAATACAACAACTTAAATAAAAGAAAACTAAATTACCTAAAACTGCAACAGAGTTGAAATACTGAAGAAATAAGATAAAAACGAATACATAAAAAGAAAGAAACTCTAAGAAACAAACTCTAAAAGGACTTAATAAATCATAATCAGGATGTCTTCCAAAGGTGTTTTGGACCTTAGTTGCTTCCTATACTTAAATATATCCTGGACAATATTGATGGTAAATGCGGAACGAAAGTACGTGCTGTGTCAATCTAAACTCTCATTATCCGATGAAGAAAACCATCATAAACATCAATCAGGGTATCCTTGAGCTGAAGTACTTACTCCTTAGCCTCATTCATACTTTCGTGGCAATTCAGCACCCAATGTCGAGTAGTATGAACGGCATGCTTCAAATCTTATTCTTGTTCCTGAGCTCCTTGACTTGACAACAAAGTGCATTTCACTCAGTCATCCCCTGATTTTTTTATCTCAGTTTTTTATTAAAAGCTATGAAGTTGTCACGACCCAAAAATGAGGGTCATGATGACACTTATCGTGGCGTACCTTGACAAGTAAGCCTATTATCCAAATTAATATAAAAAGAGGAAAAGATAAAAATATCTCAAGGTAAGGCTTCTAGAATGAAGTCGAACCATATAAGTAATTATAACAATGCGAAAAGAACTTATCCAAAATATCAATCATGCCCAAAACTAGGTGTCAATAGTGTAAGAACAACTAACACAATTCAAGAGTCAAATACATCAAAAAAATAACCACAAAGGAATAATATCTCTCTGAATACTAATAAAGACATAACTACTATAGAAAGATATAGGTGAACTTCGGACGCATGAATGTCCAACCGCTACCTTGGAAGCTCCAACAATCGCACGAGTCAATCAAGCTGAGGCATACTCGAGCTAGGACATCCACCAAAAGGGCGCAGTAGGCATGAGTATGGTCCACTTGTACTCAGTAGATATCATAGGCCGACCAAGCAAAGTAGTAAATAAAACATAAAAAATATACACTAAGAGCACGTCATCTGCAATCAGAAAATGTCCCACAACGATAGCCAACACCGCTTGCACTAGCAGTTCTAATATATCTCACATATATTGCAACATCACACCAAGATAGAAGTACGTATTATATCATATATAAGAAGAACAATGGAGAACATGCATATAAAAGATTATCAAATACAAGTAAAAGAAGATACGATAAATACATAGATGACAAGTCACTATGGCAATACAACACAACATAGCACAATAAAGTAAGTGCAATGTATATGACAATGATGATGATGTACGAGGTCATCGCACAACCTCTAGGATCGTCGCACAATTCTCGTATACACCTACGGAGTCAAGCCTCCCAACGCAGGACCCATGAGGAGTTCGTCAATACGTATACAATCTACATATCTCATATCTCTTTTCCGGAACATCCCTCGGAACGAGTTTTATAAGGTGTTAAAAATATCTTCTCTCCTACACATCCCTCAGTGATGGTTTTAAAAAGGTGTTGTCAGTATTTCTCAAATGTTGCCACGGTGGTACCAATATTTCATAAATGAGAATGTAATGTTCACAACCAATCACAATGAGTATTTTCACAACCAACCACAATGATATATTTCCACAATCATGTGAGCCAATATTCATTCATTATTTCAGTTTCATCCACAAATTTTCACATGTTTCATATGCCAAATAAAGTATGAATATAATCACAATACACCAATGGTACCATATTAAGCATCTTAACAATACAATACAATACAATTAATTCACATGTATTCAAGGCTATTAATATCATATAGGACCCCACACGGTCACACATATTACATAATAACTCAATTTTAATAATTACGTCACATATAGGCCCCACACGGGCACAACACATAAATAGCCATTTTTAATGATTAGTTCCCACCCTTAGCATGTATTTTGTATCATCATTTATACCCAGCCTAGTCTGAAAGTGTTAAGCCATAACTTACCTCAAAAACTGAAACCGGTCCGCTACACTTCAAACCCATGACCTTACTTTTCAAGAACAATATTGAACTCCACTAAAAACATCAAATATAAAATTTACACGTCAAAACAAAACCAACGACACCCATCTTGACTACTTTTGGTTTGGGGTCAAAACGGACGCCTAAAATGGTTTTTCGAAAAAGAATGGAAAAATTAGAACTTTACTACAAAAATATGTTCCCTATACTTATAAGAACCTATAGTTGAAAAACTAAGTTAAATCGAGTAAAAACGATGATCAAATCGAAGAAAAACTATTTTTGAGCTTTATCGGGTAAAATCTTTGAAATCCAGGTTAAAATAAAGAATCGAAGTTGTTTTGAAGGTTAAATTGATGAAAAACTAGTAATTATATGATAAAAACATTATTAAAGTGAAAAGAAATGAAATTGAGGTTTAAAATCAAGCCTAAGATTTTTGGAGTTTTGAAAAATTACGGCTTAAGTCATCGCCAGCCACCTTAACTTGTTCCAAAAATTCACTTAGATCCCTTAACTAAAGCCAGTACCTATCAGGCATCTCAAGTGCTAAAATTGAAACCTATCAGGCACAAAATGCTGATTTGGCAAAAAGAGTATTTTACACTCTCCTTGGGCGCGTGAATTGGAGAAAAAAAATATTTTACTTTTTTAAATTAAAAAACTTATACTTTAATTATTTTATTAATATAATTTTTAATTTTTAAAAAAAGCACCCAACCCCCCCCAATCGATTTCATCGTCGTCTTCATCACCCCTTCCCCAATTCGTCGTCAACCCCCACCCCTACCCCCCTTCCCGTCATCGTATTTTCTAGAAAGAACAGTACTGAATTAAAGTTGAGCCATGAGTCGAAGGATATTTTTTTCCCCTCATAGGACATCCATGTTCACAACCTTCTTATTTTCAACACTCTTAAAGCTTTGTATTTCATCTTCATTGCCCCAATTTTTAAATATTTATGAAGACGACCTGGCCTAGAAATCCTGTGAATGCGAGACCTAGGTCCATCAAACATCCAGCTATCCTCATCAAGGGATTTAACCTCTTTGTTCAGTAAAGCTATTAGATCAGATTTGAAAACTTGAATACCCTCGTCTTTGCGGTCTTGAATGGAGATGAGAGCAGTTAGGAAGTTGAAATCATCAACGGCTATAGATGATGTGGGTCCCATATTTTCTTCGATCAACGCCATCATTGAACTCGATTACCTCACCGGTGATGACGTCAGTGAAATGCCCGTGCTCATTTTCCTTTCCTTCGCCCCAACTTTCATCTTCATTGCCAAAATTCTTGATAAATGTTGTGCTTTTAAGATTTCCACTTCTACAAACTTTTAATCAAATTTGTGGCCTAATCTAAAAGCACCTTTGAATTTTACAAATCCTGAGGATTTGAGGATCTTGTTGCTTTTCCTTCTATTCCAATCGTTGGAGGGGCGCATGGAGAAGAAGAAGAAGACGACTAGGGGATGGGGGTGCTTTTTTTCTTTTTAATTTTAAATTAAGAAATAATTATTAAATAGAAAATTGGAAAAAATCAGCAATTTCACGTATAATTTTTTTTGGCCACGTATTTTTTTCTAATTAGTTAATTTTGCCACGTCAGGCGAGTATATTATACACACTCTATGCCTGTTGCTGATTAGGCAAAAAAGACCCAATTGGATCAAAATTCGGGTGGGTTAGGGGTCTGATTGGTACAGGCCTTAGCTGAGGGGTCTAAGTAAATTTTCGGGACAATGGGTCTATCGATGACTTAAGCCAAAAATTAATCAAGAAATTACTAAGAAAATGGTGAATTCTTACCTTAAATCCATAATAAAACCAACAAATGGATGTTAATTTAGCTTCTCAAGCTCCCACGAACTTTACTTTTAAGCTCTCACACTATTTTAGGATTTAACTCCCAAGAGCCAAGATGAAAAATGAGCAAAAAAGGCCAAAAAAGAGGTATTTATATTGCAGATGTTCTGGTATTTGCACCAGATTTTTCCCTTCAAATTTACCCTGGATTTCGATAGGGTGTCCAAGATTCGTTCGAAGTTTGATACATGCAAATGAAATATTCAACCATACTAAATTTGATGTTCTGGATGTGATGGCGATATCAGATTTTCAAAAAAAAATATCATTTTCACAAAGTTGATCCTCAAAACCCAAAATTATAATTTTTTAAATCGAGCGTCGAAATGAAATTTAAAAGCCGTAAAATCGTACCAAATATGCTAACACCCTAAAATCAATATTCAGGATCTGCTGTCAAAGTTGGATTTTCCATTCGAGGTCGTTTCGACCAAATGTGGGTCTCATACCCATATTTTCAATTTCTTAACTTTCGATCAATAGGTCGAAATGAGCTTGGGTCCACCGGGGCCTAAACCAAAGGTCTATTTAGCCTAAGATAAATATTCTGGAGCTGTTGGCACAGTCCGTTCAGCCATCCATTGCACGGATTAAAAGATATCCACATAAGTTTAAAATAAGGCTCTCAAAGCCATCAAAAATCACAATATTGCATAAATGATACCAAAATGCATCAAAATCATGTCAATCACTCCCACACTCCAGAAATATCATAATTCAACTCGAGGAAGGATAAAATAGTCAAATCACATAAAATCACAAATCTCACATATTTCATCAATTATTTAGATCGTTATAGAGTGTCGTGCTATTTCTTTCTCTCGTCTCATATAAACCTTTAACTAAGCCTGAAGTCTAGATTTTGTGCACGTCAATAAAGTCTTCTTTTTTTTAAAATCATTCGACTGTTGATCCATACCTCCTGCGATAATGTCTAAGTCTTCTTGCAATTTCTGAATGATAACACGATGTTCTTTCTCAACCTTCTTATGATTTAACCTAATTCTAACTTCAAATCTTGCCTCATGTTGGGCCTACTCTTATTTATCGCTCTTCACATCTGTATTCAGAACATACAGAGTGGATTGATAGTTCTCTTCTATCTCACACCGTGCATGCTTAATCTTAACCTCAATCTTTGTTTCACGATCTACTGGTTCTCTAGCTGATTTTTCTAGCATGACCCTTAGAGGAGGCTGATCATGAAATCATGGAAAATACCAATATTTCACCTCGCCTTTGTCACAACCTTCCACCATGTCACCAAAACCTGAGAGTATATATCCTCCCTAAATCTTAAATATTTTAGACTTTCTGAGAGAAATGTTAGGGAAGAACTCATACATAAAGTCTCAAATACCTTCTACTAAAGGTAAATACTAACGTCGACTAAGTTGTCGCATAAATATGAGTGGTGCATAAGGTTGAACACCTCAAAGGCCCATTAATACAATGAATTGTTGAAACATAGACATGTATATCACCTTTTCTAAAGGGGACCAATGATAATAGTGTTCGCAATAAATTTTCGTCGACGCAAAAAATTAACTACAAGCAAAAATAAAATAAACAAAAAGAATAATTTTATATAAATGAATTTTGTGGGTACAATTCTGTTATTCTCTTGATTCATCTCTCCTAAGTTTTTCCATTATTTGAGGGCCTTTGCAGCGTGATTCTCGAATGTAGGATGATTTGAGCCTCCTAGAAATGTTTTTGGATCTTCAGGAATTGTCTGACAGCACTTCGTCTTATCAAGTTGATCTCCTGGCAGAACTCCGTTAGTCAATTCGTTGAAGAGTTGTGTAGTCAATGCAAAAGCTTCCTCCAATGCCTGCAGAATGTCCTCCATTTTATTTTCTTCCCTTTAGAATGTTATGTTACTCCCCTATTTATAGTTGTAGGGGGTAGGACTAGTTGTTTGTGATTGGCCGAAACATGTCACTTTGCCACTTGCAGCCTTTTCACTGGTTGCTTAATTTGAATGAGATTTTCACATTATTTGTACATGTAGCGGCATCTTATTGGTCTTGAATTTGACTGGGATGCCACGTTACTTGATGAGTTTGGGCTTTAAGGTAAGATGGACCTTGATGAGGAATACAATAGGCTTATTATTTTTTTAAGCCCAAAATAAGTTTAAACCCAATAAAATATGGATCAAATTTAAATTTTATATGAATTTGATCCAATAAATTTTATGTGTCCACAGATGCCCCCTACTTCAAGGTTGGTCGACGTGTAGGCTTGCCGAAACTTGGCGGCGAGACTTGAAGTACCCATGAATGTTTTTTCATTCTCGTGATTTCAAAGGTATTTGTTTCTCCCAATGTTAATCATGTCAAATTGAAGCATCATTCTTTTGATACCGACACTTATCGCCAGATTGAAGTTTTACGTAGTTGACATCAATCTGCATAGAACTGAGAAGCTTCATCCAGTCAACACTGTAGATGTGTTACATCTTCAGTTTTTTGTACAGGTTCATGCAAATGGTCTTGATGTCAGACCAAAAAGGTCGACATGATTGATGTTGAACCATTTAGTGCACTACTTCCTTACTGCTTGATAAGAAAGTGACTTGGACTGCTTGATAAGAAAGTGACTTGGAATGAATTGATTTTATCATTGACGACGCTGAAAGTTTCCCATTTTAGCTTCAGTGAGCGTGTACTTGGTGTCATTCTTGCGACCTTGTGATGATGAAGTTTTGAGTGTTTGGAGTCTATCGTTGCAAAGCAAGCATGCAGTGCATCTCATCCGTGGGTTTCGGCGACAAAAAGGCTTCGAGTGAGAGCATCCCATTCTTTTCAAGGAGCACGTACATGGTGTCATCCAGATTGATAATATTGACATGGGGAGTAACCTTTTCTGACTTTGGTGAGCAAGTACTAGACGTACGTCCACAAAAATATTTATTCACCGCTGGGAGAACAAAACTATGAGTTGTTTGATTCAAAAAAATGGAATTCAATGTCCTGATACGTCTATTTTATCAGTTTTGCACAGTGTCATGATAAATTTTGTATTTTGATATAGGAGTATCGAAATCAGGAGCCATTTTTTGCGTTGGAAACTAGACTCGTAGAGTTACGTCTCACGCGAGAATCACAATTAGATTGCATCCGAATAGTCCCAGATATAGCTCCAAAAATAGCCTTCTAATCTGGGTTCCCTAGTTATTTCAGCTTTGCGCAGCGTCACCATAAACTCCATATCTCGATGTAGGAGTATCGGAATCAAATTTCATTTTTTTGCATTGAGAAGTGAAATCACAAATTTATATCCCACGTGAAAACCACTATCATAGAACTTGCATATTTTCTCAGGTACATTTTCGAAGTTGCATCCTAAATCCAATGATATTCTACTCTTCATTAGCTTGTGAATACTTCATGAATTTCATCTTCTACTTCAAGTTTTTGGGCCGCATCACTTTTGTAATATGTTGAAGGCCAGGATAAAGAAA
This sequence comes from Capsicum baccatum var. pendulum, assembly GCA_030864225.1. Classification (NCBI taxonomy): domain Eukaryota; kingdom Viridiplantae; phylum Streptophyta; class Magnoliopsida; order Solanales; family Solanaceae; genus Capsicum; species Capsicum baccatum. Next base: position 225,667,471 of record CM061559.1, on the reverse strand, counting down.
TATTCAAAGTACCACAAGTTTTTTCCTTATCGAGAAGACTTCATTGCTTGGTAGAAAATGAAGAATCCTTTTGCCTTAAGGACGACATTTTCAAAGGTCTCCAAATATGCATTCAAACTTCATACTAATTTTTTTTCTTTTTTTTTTGGAGAGCCGTTCATGGTTTAGACTCATACGGGCCAGGAGTGAGAAACACTTTAAGCTCGTGCCTTAAGGAGCATTTTGACTTGCAGTTTAGGCTCATGCGTCGAGGAGCGTCTTGACTTGCAACTTAGGCTCGTGCATCGAGGAGTGTCTTGACTTGCAGTTTAGGCTCGTGCATCGAGGAGCGTCATTCAGTTTATGTTCGTGCGTTAAGGAGTGTTCTTGACTTGCAGTTTAGGCTCGTCCATCAAGGAGCATCTTGACTTGTAGTTTACGCTCGTGCATCGAGGAGCATCATGCAGTTTATGCTCGTGCCTTAAGGAGCGTCATGTAGTTTATGCTCATTCCTTAAGAAGCGTTCTTGACTTACAATTTAGGCTCGTACATCAAGAAGCATCTTGACTTGAAGTTTAGGCTCGTGCATCGAGGAGCAATTTTGACTTGCAGTTTAGGCTTGTGCATCAAGGAGCATTTTTGACTTGCAGTTTAAGCTCGTGCAGTAAGGAGCATTTTTGACTTGCAGTTTAAGCTCGTGCAGTAATGAGCATTTTTGACTTGCAGTTTAAGCTCATGCAGCAAGGAACGTCTTGGAAAAGAATTCTTGTAATGTAGCTTTCCTCCCAGCCCTTTATAATAAAGTATTATTGCACTTTAATTTGGTATTTATTGCCCCCATTGATTGAAGCAGATATGCATTTGATCTTGTGTCATCTTTTGAAAGTTGGAGTTTAGAAGCTCTTTGATAACTTTTTCTTTTGTGAGCAATCAATGTCCAAGTATCACCCTTCTTGCTATTGGAGAAGTCATTTTCCATGAATTTACTTGTTGTTTTCTTCAAGGCTGGAACCTCAATTGGCTCAAAGCTCCCTAATTGTAGCATGATGATTTCTTCAACTTTTGGTGATTCCATGGAGCGCGTAGCTTGTAGAACTTTTGAAATTAAACCTTTTTTATGGTCCAGTTCGACGCTAACATGATTTTCATCAGCTGTATCGCCATCATCGACGATGATCTTTCCCTCTTACATTAATGTCATGATGTTTTTCTTCAGGGTGAAGCATTTTGTGGTGTGAAGATCAACAATCCGGTGAAATTCGCAGTACTTAGGATCATCGACTTTGTTTGATTCTTAGGGTCGCTTTGACTTAGGAAGTTCAATGACTACTTTGGCTAACAACTCGTCAAGAATTTATGAACATCAGAGTCAGAAAAAGGATATACCGTTTCTTCTAACTCTTTCAAGGTTGGTTGATTTTTCACCTCTTGCATTTGTTGCTTTGGAGCTTTCTCTTTTAACTTTTGTCTTGTAGGGGACTTCGTAAAACTCATAGTTGTCATCATAGATTCCCCAATTTGATTTTCAGATGAGTCTTCGAATTTCGTGACTTCCTTCCTAGGATCAAAAACAAGTGATGCCATTCTATGACTTGCAATACTTAGATCTATGTCATGAGTGCGCGTAGCTAATTCTTCAAAAGTTCGAGGCTTAATTCCTTGGAGGATATACACAAGGCCCCAACGCATCCCTTGAATGCAAACTTCATCCGCGGAACTTTCAGAAAGTTGATCCTTACAATCAAAGCTCAATGTTTGCCAGTGATTTATGTAATCCAGTACAGGCTCATCTTTACTTTGTCTTGTATTTGTCAATTCCTTTATACTGACCATACGACAGGTACTGTAGAAGAAATTTAGGAACTGACTTTCTAGTTGCTCCCAACAATCAATTGATTCATACTCCAACTCTATGTACCAATCAAAAGTGTTGTCTTTCAAGGAGCAAACAAATTGCTTGACAAGAAGACCGTCATGTGTACCAGCACTGCTACAAATCTCAACGAAATGAGCGATGTGTTACCTTGGATTTCCCTTTCCATCAAATTGTTGAAACTTTGGCGGTTGATATCCAATTGGCTTCGGTAAGCCCTCGATTTGCTTAGAATACGACTTTGAGTATCCTACAAAATTTTGTGAGGGACTGCCATATTGTGCTTTGATGGTGTTTGCAATTATATCTTACAGATTTTGAACTGTTAGAGTGCCACTGAAGCAGATCGATCATCACAATAATTATCACTTGTCTTGATGAGAGATTCACCATCAACTTTTTCTCACGTTGTTAGATTATAATTTGACTCTCCAGGATTGTAGAGATCTAACTTGCTCATAAGTCGGGCAATTTGATGATCTTTCACATCAACGAACTTCTTCAAGGCTTCAATGGTTTGATCCATCATTGTAAACTTCTCGTTCAAGTCAATTGCATCAACCATGAAGGTGTTGACTTTCGCTAAAGTTGGAGAATTCATTAAGTTTTTAGATTCTCCAAAGTTGCAGCCAGTTTTAGACGGTTCATCTGATAAAATAGATGCAAAGTTGCCCCCAGGGGTTGTAGTTACTGCCGAAATTTGAAATTTTTTCCTTTTTTTCATCTCCAAAATGGTGAAGTATTAGTATCCATCCAAAGCACAAGCGTTGAGATTGCGTCGATTGATGGGGCCAATAAGTTTAATCTCAGTAGTCATGGAAGTAGTAGACTTTTTGCACAAAACTTCATTGATTTTTCTGAAGTCCATTGTAGTAGTTGAATATGTGATTTCCTTTGACTTGTAGGAGGAAGAGATAAAGAGCATAACTGGTCCCACTGGACGTGCCAATTTATTCGCAACAAATTTTTGTTGACGCTGAAAATTAACTACAAGCAAAAATAAAATAAATAAAAAGAATAATTTTATATAAATGAATTTTGCGGGTACAATTTTGTTATTCTCTCGATTCTTATCTCCTAAGTTTTTTCGTGATTCAAAAGCCTTTGTAGCGTGATTCTCGAATGTAGGATAATTTTAGCCTCCTAGAAATGTGTTTGGATCTCCAGGAATTGTCTGACAGCACTTCATCTTGTCGAGTTGATCTCCAGACAAACTCTGTTAGTCAATTCGTTGAAGAGTTGTGTAGTCAATGCAGAAGCTTCCTCCAATGCTTGCAGAATGTCCTCCTTTTTCTTTTCTTCCCTTTAGAATGTTATATTACTCCCCTATTGATAGTTGTAGGGGGTAGGCCTAGTTGCTTGTGATTGGCCGAAATATGTCACTTTGCCACTTGCCGCCTTTTGACTGGTTTTTGAATTTGAATGAGATTTTCACATCATTTTTACATGTGGCGGCGTCTCATTGATCTTGGATTTGACTGGAATGCCACGTCACTTGATGAGTTTGGGCTTCAAGGTGAGATGGACCTTGATGAGGAATACAATAGGCTTATTATTTTTTTAAGCCCAAAATAAGTTTAAACCCAATAAAATGTGGATCAAATTTAAATTTTATATGAATTTGATCCAATAAATTTTATGTGTCCACAAATAGTCCACACAATCTTGTGAACATTCAATCCCTTCAAGTACTCTTCCCAAGCTCCAATTCCTTCTAGAAATTTTTTATCTTTAATCCTATCCTTATGACCTTTAATGTAGTAATTCTATTCAACTTTGAAATCTAACCGCGAATGAGTGATAACAAACATACTTAATCATCTATAGTTGCAATAGAATATTACATTCCTCAAAATAATTTGCTCTATTTTTGCACATTGTCAAGGCACGATAAATATCTGCTAAAATCATGGGCACAAGGGTGATGTTAGGCTTCTTTTCAAAATCTGTAATAACTGCGGCTAAGTTTATATTGATCTTTCCTCCTCTTTTTGGAAATACCATAATTCCCCAAAAAGTTACCAGTAAGGCTTCATAACTATGCTTTTTTCAAGTCAGACGACATCCATCATTGTTGAGTTTCGCTCCAAACAAATCAAATTCATCTCTTTGGCCATACCTTTTATAGAAGAACTCCAAATGAATTCATCTATTATCAAGACAACCGCCTATGTTTTTCTCATTGGCTTGCTACAACTCCAAAAATCTTTCACCATTAACATGTTTTGGTATCATAGTTTCTCCTCAGTAAAGATTCTTATCCTTTCCCATAAATGCTCTTATTTCTTTCAGAGTAGGGGTGATTCAAAGTCCGAGAAGCAAAATACCTTGTTCAATAGATCCCAAAAATGAACTAAGGCTCCTATCACATTCCTCCGTGGCTCAACATACAAGTGGCTTTGTAAAATCCTAAGTGTTTGAACATTATATCTCTTCTTGATTTGTCATATTTTCATATCAAATCCACAAAAATACAGGAGATTTATCCAACACCATGAATTGAGGTGATTCCTCGTCTCTTAGCCTATTGTCGCTTTTTTCAATTGAGTTCATATTATCCTATAAGATGATGATGACAGATTGAAGCTCATCTATATTCTATTTTAAACATCCAGCCATTAGGATGAAATTACTATCTATAATATATTGAAAGTGTGAAGTCCCTTAGAATAGTGATTTGAACTTTTTATCCTTCATTAAAAGACTCTCCTTTAAACAAAACTGTCTTTTCACTATTTTCTTCAATTTATTATTTAATTATTTTTATTATATTAACTAGACTCCTAAAATATATGGGACTCCTAAAATATATGGAAGGAGAATCAATTAATATTTTTCTTTTGTACTGATCAATTAGAAAAATACTCCTAAAATAGGATAGAAAAATACTTCTAAAATAGGACTCTATTAAGAAAATACTTCTATAAATATTGAGATGCACGTTCAACTAAAGAAGAAACTAGTGTACTTATTGGGAAAATATGACTGTGCTCATCTAACTTGATTCAATTGGATGTCTAGATTGGTGGATGCTTAATTTTCTAACTCTCAACTTCTTCACTATTTTTGTCAACATAATAGAATTCAACGTGTGTGTATGTGTGTATATATATAGTTTTAAAATTTTCGTTCAGACAAGAATTATTTTCATCAAAACTGAGGGTATGTGATCACTACTGTATTATTTTGTTGTAGTTTATAGGTCGTAGATGAATTTACAGGTGGTAGATAAATGTCGATCGACTTTGATGAATTTTTTTTTAGGTCAAGGTTAAGTCTAATTGTATTATTTTTATATCTCTGTATTGAGTATTTTTTTGTGTAAATGTAAAGTTTAGTTGTATTATTTTGATATCTCTATTGTTGTATTATTTTGTTACAGTTTACAGGTGGTGGATGAGTGTCGCACGGCTTTGAGAAAATGTTTGTGTAAAGGTTACATTTAATTATATTGTTTTGATGTCTTTATCATTGTATTATTTTATCGCAGCTTACAAGTAGTAAATGAATGTCGATCGGCTTTGAGAATTTTTTTTTTGTAAAGGTTAGGTTTAATTAAATAAATTTTCCAAAAGATGTTGAATTTAATTATTGTATTCATCTTTATTATTTAAACAAATATCCTATTTAGTGTAACGTTTGAACTCAATAAAGTGAGGTACACGCGCGAGACGTGTACACCTAAACTAATTCTATTAAACATCCAAACATTAAGATGAAATAGTTTTTCTTTTAATAATTAAAAAATAAAGTAATAACAAAATAAAAGTGAAACTCGAGTTTAATAAAAACATGAGAAAATAAAAATTGGCAAGATAAGAGGTATTGAAGTTCTTCTAAAAATATATTAGAGTTGGGACGAGATTTTAATAACGTTTGGACTAGACTCATTAGAAATGATCAAATTATCGAAACAAAAATAATAGACTAGATGGTTTGATAAAATTTTTAACTTATTTTGCAAAATTGAACTCTATGATATTCTTAAAAGATATTTTGATAACAAAAGAAATGGACAAAAGGCACAACGAAATAAAAAAGGCAATTCCTTCGTAGAAGAGCTCAAGTGATTTTAAAAGGGAAAAGAAGAAAACAAAATACAATGACTAGACTACGAGAAAAATACACTATATATATTTATTTATTTTCGAAACAAGCCATTAAACTCTTTAATTTAACTTATTTATTTTATTTTTAAAAAAATCTCCAATTGAATAATTAATTTTTTTTTCTTTTTTTAAATAAATAAAATAAAGCATAAATTTCCACCACCCAGAAAAGTGGAGTGGTAGTTGGTAGTACTAGCTAGTCAAGGCGTCTGTCGGTCATGATTGTATCATTACTCTCTTTATAATGTCAAAGAAGAAAAATATAGCTAGCCGTCAAGGACGACTCAACAAATTTGGTGGCGTAAAGTCAAATGTTAATCAGAAGTTTTAAATATATTTGATAAAATTAGCTTTTGTGTGCATCACACGTATATCTCGTGTGTCATTCTGCGTCTTGTACCACGTACATGTATATCATGCGACTTAAATGCATTTTATGTGTTATACGTGCATTCCATTGTCAATTAGTAAGAATATTTAGAAAAAATGAGGCCCTAAAAATTGAAGCCTCAAGCCATTACTTTTGCAGCTTTATGATCGAGCCAACCCTGCTAATCGTTTGCTATATATTATCACTCTGCCTTTTAGGTTAACTTACAATTTTATATTGCAATTACAACAAAAATTGAAGATAAAGAATCTACAAATCACCAATGATCAGTTCTCAGTTTGGAAAGATGATTTTATCATTCTGAGGACGATCGACTTGCCGAGCATCATCTAAAATAACAATAACTGCACTATTCCGTTCTTCTTGATTGAACTTCGGGTTCAAGAATTTGTTTAGCATCTGTCAAGAGAAGGGGATTTCATTGTGGAGGAACCTCAAAGATCATTTATGGTGAAATCCTTTTATTTGCCAAGTGACGTTGTGATTGGTGACAATATCGATACATTTCGGAAATACTAAGCTCTGTAGGTGTGCTTTTATGCATAATACTGGCCATCATCTAGCAAGTCTCTTCCTTTGCTCGTACGGTGATGTCTTTATCTACCAATGTTAACTAGCTACCCTCTACTTCCTATTGTTATCGACGTTGCGTTTAACACCATAATTAAAGATGAACGTGTTTTGTCTTACCCCTGTTTTAGGAATAAGGTATAGGGCTGAACTATGGAGTTTAATTTACAACGTGGAGAGAGGCTACTGATATATATGTATGCAATCTTGTTTGGTTACAATCTAAGGAGGAGATTAATTTCTCTACTTGTTTTTAATTCACAAGTAGTATTTAAGTCTGGAGTTCATAAGATAAAAGTGCTCCTAGATTTAGGAGTGAACAAAATCGAATCGAAAACCACACCAATTCACAAATTAAGTCAAACAAAAAAAATTCGACTAATGATTTAGTTTGACTTGGTTTGATTTTGAAAAAAATAACTGGACCATAATTGATTTTGTATGGTTTTAACTAAAAAAGGTCAAATCAACCTGAACTAATCCGATATTATATTTATATTATTTAAAAAATTAATACATAAAATATTTACTATGATGTAATTTATAAATGCTTCTTAAATTTTTCATTGTTTTTTAAATTTCAACATAGTATTTTAAGTTTAAACATAGAATTTTAAATGTTTAGATAAGTTTTAGCCCATAGATATTAATAACTCAAATAAAGTTCAAATCAATACTAATGCTAACAAAATTATTCTATTAAAAACACTAGGAATATAATAATAATGTTAGATATCTATTCTTTAGTTTTGAATAAATATATTACCTATATTTTTACCATGATTTAATTATATTTTTATTATAACTTAACTATATGCAAAACTTATTTATACGATTTTCTTTTTTTTTTTTTGTTGAATATTTTATAGTCATGCTCATTTTATATTTTATGCTATTTTCTTAAAGAATACTTTAAGATCGTTGCATGTTGTTAGGACTAAAGAAATATTTGAATTACAAGTTAATTATACGTTTGTATGAAGACTTAAATGAAAAAAATCCAAAATTTTTGAAATATCCAAGAATCAAAAAATTCAAAAAAATCCGAGATTGACAAACTCAAATTTTATTAATTTGGTTTATGGATTTAAAAATTCTACACAATAGTTTGATTTGGTATCTAAGAAACCTGAACCAACCCATTTATGTATGCTCCTACTACTAGTTGCTCTTACAATTTCTCTAGGCGATCGAATAAATAGTCATGTCATGTGTGCCTCTTTAATTTTTTCTAGAAGAACAACTGAATAAATTAATTGTAACTTATTATTACAATTATTAAAGAGTTTTCTGGTAGAGTGTACAAGAACAATGTAAAATATAATGTATTAGTAATTCTTGCATTAGTTGTACTTGTATTAGTTATATATGCTTGCATTTTCCTTATGCAACATTTGATTTGGTGTATTAAAAATAACATGAATTGTATAATTTTTAATAAAAAATATTTTAAATAAAAATACCATTCATAAATATGGTAGAAAGGATGTAGGAAAAATTTTGAGGGGTATTTGTGACTTTAACCACACTAATGTATGCAATAGATCCATTGCATTGCCAATATCATGGATTTTCATGCATTAGTAATAAACTCTTCAATACCAAATAGAGTGTATAACTAATACAAATATTAATAATAACATAGGATGAAAAATTGTACCAATTATGTATTAATAATACACAAAGCTAATGCATGCATTATGCAACCAGGGATCGATCCTTGACTAGTCCATAACAACAAAATTGCTGGAATGGGGATGTAATACCCCGTACTTCTACCTAACTTAAATTCATCCCAAAGATGTCAAAGACATGCTTTAAAGATGAATACATTTTTATATATTTGGAATTTTCAAGATTTTCACTTTTTGTTGTGTGGGAAATTCAATAAGCTTTCCATCGATACAAAATTCGTCCAAATCCGACACCCGGGCGAAAATTTAAAGCCTTTTTAGTGAGACAGTGTATCACCTGAGCCATCAACGCGTCGCGGAGCCAGCTTAAACGGTAATTGTCAATTTTCAGTGTTGTTCCGCGATAGTAGCGCATCACGCTAAAGGCCCAGTTCACAATTATCCTTTTCCAGTGTTCCAACGCGATACCACCGCATCGCGGTGTGATTCCAGGTCGCGTCAAGGGTGGCAACGTGATTGTATCACGTCGCGCCACCATGCAATTTTTCAGTTGTCACTTTCCAGAGAAACGACGCGATAGTGCCGCATCGCACCAGGGGTCCAGATCTGAGAATTTTTACAAGAATTAAAAGACGCGTGCAGGGTTAAATGGGTCTTTTCCCATGATTTTATTCCACCCAAATGTGGGATTTAAGCCCTAAAAACGTCCTTAGCTACTTATTATTCACTTTTCCCCCAAAATCAAGAACATTCTCTCTCAAGAAAACAAAACCCTAGCCCTTGAGAATCAAGGTCAATCTCAAGAAATCCATCCAAGAACTCCAAGAACCTTCAAGGTTTCCTTTCTCATGTATGCATAGTGTTCATTCATGGATTCCTTTCGTCCATGAAGCCCAAGAATCAAATTTTAATCTATGAATTATGATATTCATGCTATGTGTTGATTATGGTCATGTGGTTGTTGTTGTTGTATAATTCCCAAGTTGGAATCTTTATGTGTTTCTATGAAAACATGTTAGCATGTGAGTTGAAAATCATGAATTTTAGTTGGTTATGATATGTTAATTTGATGATTATGCCATGCCCTAAGTCATGCACCCTAAGTGTTTGACAAAATGTCTAAGAGACTAGAAATTATGTAATATGACTCAATTGTGACTTAAGTGAAGGATTCATGTTTTACCCTTATGTTCAAATGACTCCCATGCTATTGATGTGCACTGTAGATATTTGTTGGAATGCTCATGATGTTAGAGTGTGAAATTATGACATTGAGTATATCCATTCGTACCATGTACAAAATTATGATAACCATGTACTTCATGAAATCCCCAACTTATTGTATTATGGATTGTTGATGTTAGTCGTGTATTCAAGAATGTCATGCCTTATCAGTTTTCTTCTATTGAGTCCTGGGGGTACTTGTACCCGATAATTTAGCTGTGTGCCTAGAATCAGTTTCAGTTTTCACGATACTTTCAGTCAAGCCACGATCAGTAGAATTCAGTCAGTTACATAACTCAGGAAAACTCAGTAAATTCAGTATCAGTCCAGTACTCAGTAATCCAGTAATCTCAGTACTAAAAAATCTCAGTCAGTTATCAGATCTCAGTAGTATTCCATCAGTCAACAGAATCTAGTGAACTCAGTTCAGTCTAGTTAATCAGTACAATCAGTAACAGATCAGTCCAGTCCAGTCCAGTTCAATATCTATTTAGATAGGAGTAGGATTTAGCACCGAGTGAACCCAAGGATAGGACCACACACTGTCAGCAGAGGGTGTGATTCTTAGAAGCAATCCTTACATTCTAGAACTATGTAGCCAGCATAGGTTGTGACATCAACATTGTCAGTTGAGGGTTGATGAAGTGGATTAACACTGTCAGATGAGGGTCCCACCGTTCTTCTTTGGGGACACTTTAGATGAGGGTCACTAATAGCTTGTCCTAATCAGTGGCACGGTATTGACACCCTTCCAATTGGGGTTACAGATTGGACCCCAACTCAGCTATAATAGCTTATTAGGGGCAAGTCGGTTAGATGAATTCACTCACAGTTTCAGTTATAGAATTAGGACTGTCAGATATAGTCACTCAGTCTCAGTAATAGAACTCAGGTATTTCTTCAGATATCAGGACTGTCAGATACAGTCACTTAGTAGAGTACGAAACTCAGCTAGTTTTATCAGAATCTAGACTGGCAAATACAGTCACTCAGTACCAGTTATCTCAGTTATCAGTAGTTCAGGTTATCAGTATTCAGACTCAGTAGTCAGTATTACCACGTATTCAGTTTCAGTTACTTATCTATGCATGTATTCTCACGTTCATGTTATATAGTCAGTTAGTATTGTTCATGCATATGAACCCTTTGCATTCAGCCTACCTCACTTGCATACCATTACATTCAATCGTACTAACGCATTTGTGCTATGGTATTTTATACCATAGGTTCAGAAGCACCAGCTCCAAAGCATCAGTAGCATTTCAGTTTCAGTAGTCAGAGTCAGCAGTGAGTCCTCATCATTCGAGGATGTTATTATTTGATTATTTTGTTCCTTCAGTACTTAGTTTATTTCAGTAGTTCGGAGTTAGTTGGGGACATGTCCCATCAACTCCACAGTTTTCAGACAGTTTAGAGGCTTTCAGACTACAGTAAGTTCAAACAATTTATTTCAGTTTTTGGGTATTTCTATACCCTGTTCAGAAATTGTTTTATCAGACATGTTATAGTTTTGAACCTTACAACCTTACAACTTATATTCCGCATTTATACAGTATATCATGCAGTGCTCAATTACAGATATCAGTCATGGGTTAGCTTGTGGTCCTTCGGGGTCACGGGCACCGTGTAGTATTTCGGGTACCAGACTCGAAGCGTTACAGGGGATTTGAACTTGAGACCAGTCCATAAGGGAAACCCTCTTTGACCATTGAGCGACCACAACTAATAGTTTATAAATGTTAAAAGTAAACTTCATATTATATGAAAGTAAAGTTATTAGCTTAAAATTCTTATTTGTTCTATTTATTTATTTTTTCAGTATTGTTCATGTCTTTAGCGACCTGTTGAATATGATAATATTCCTCAATCGACACCGAATATTTTTTTAACCTCTTAAGATAATATTGGTGCTCCACAATATTATCAAAAGTAATAAGCGTAAAAAAGCTTCAAGGTTTATTGTGTTTAAGTACAAAGTACAAATAAAGCGTGAGATTTAACGAAAAAGGCATAAAGGTAGAAAAAATATAAATATATGTCTAGTCCAAGACTAATAATATATGCATGAATGACAAATATATGAACAAGAAAATTAATTTTTTTTTAATAAAGTGAAATATCAATTGTTTAATGTTCGTCTCCTCAGAAAGCCTCATTGACAAGGGAAAGTATGCATCAGAAATTAGAAATTAGAACCTAAGTTGCACATTAAGCGAGACGAGCGCTCAACATATTTTGAGTCTTACTTCGAGGCTTATGTGCATCTTTGACGAGCGCTCAACACATTTTGAGTCTTACTTTGAGGCTTATACACATCTTTGACAACACTGATGCACCCACAGACTTCAAATCCTGGGTTCGCCTCTGCCCCTACTGCCATTTGTTATTAGCTTATATGCATCCTCCTTTGTGATTTCAAAATGAGTAGAACTGATTCTTTGGGATAATTTGAGAACAAATGTAATGACACTCAATTAATATCGTTTTCACAACCTTTAGTTTCTTCCTGCATTTCTTGAGATAGATCGTATATTGATTGTCTTAAATCATACATTAACATATGCATTGGAGTGTAATATTTTCATTCTGTTAAGACCTTCATTGGAATACCACTTGCATTTAGTTGATCCTTTAGCGGTCGTTTGGTATAGTACTGAATAGGGTTAGTAATATTGGAATTAGTAGTATTGAAATTAGTAATATTGAATTTATTTCTTATTGAGTATTCGATTTGATGTACTATTTATTCTTAAAAGTGAAACAAAAAGAAAATGATACTCTCATTTAAATTATTGAGATTTTTACTCAATGCAACATATATATATATAGGTTAATAACAGATCTGACATCATATTGTTGCATTATTCCATAAATAAGAAGAGTTTATATCAGCTCTAGCATAATGTAAATTCACTGCTAAAAAAAATGATTTTTGCGACCAGCAAAAAGCGATCACAGTTCGTGGTCGCAAAAAAAGCTACCATTTGTGGTCTTTTTGTTTTTTCTAAAATAAAAAATTGAATTAAAAATCGACCACATGCGATCACTTTTATATTTTAAAATTGTGAAATGATCATTTCAAAATTCTTCTTCAATTAGTATATTAATTATTGTGTTTTCTTAAAATAAAAAGCGACCACTTATGATCGATTTTTGACTAAAAATAAAAATACTATTGAAAAATCTACCACAAATGGTCGATTTTTTTATTAAAAATAAATTTAAAATATTATGTGTGGTCCCTTTTTGATTTTTTAAAAAATATTTACAAAAAGCAATCTCTTATGGTCAGTTTTCTAAAAAAATTTAAAAAGAAAATATTTTTGAAAAAGCGACGACAAGTGATCGATTTTTATTAAAAAAGTAAATAAAAAATATTATGCAACTATTAAAAAAAATATTTACAAAAAACGACCACTTGTGGTCATTTTCTTTAAAAAAAAATTAAAAGAAAGTATTTATGAAAAAGCAACCACAAGTGGTCAGTTTTTTTCTTTAAAATAGAGATATTATGCAAAAAGCAACCACTTGTGGTCACTTTCTGATTAAAAAATAAAATATTTACAAAAAGCAACCACAAATGGTCGATTTTTATTAAAACAAAATCTAAAAAGAAAATAATTTTGAAAAAATGACCACAAAAGCGATACAAAATTAATTAACTAATCTATAATATATTAAAAGTATGAAAGCCCTTAAAAAAGTGATTCGAACTTTTTTTCCTTCATTAAAATACCCTGCAATAGATAAAATCGTCTTTTCACCTATTTCCTTCAATATATGAGAAAATCCTGATAAAATAATTATATGAAAAGATTAAAAATCCCAAACTACATAAAAATTTAAATATATGAATCCTAAAATATTTATTAATCCTAAAATATATGAAAATAAATTAACAGTCCTAAAATAATATATGTAAAGTGCTTTGCAGAAATTTTGACTTTTAGAGTCGCCACTAAATTTATTTGAAAAGAAATTAAGAAAACCTTTATAAAATACTTAGATGATTCAAAACATGAAAATCATTTAAGTTAGAAATTCTAGGTAAACGGTTCTCATTAACATTTTAGGAAGGTTTTTAAGGCACCTAAAATGTCCTCTAACTTGCGGTTATCCGGACTGTTTGAAAATGATTTTTCTTTTGACTAACTTTGAAAAGAGAAGTTGGATTTTTGAATAGAAAGAGGTTTTAGAAAAAGACTTGTATAAATTTTGACGACTTAATAGGGAATTTAACTAAGTTTAAGCAAATAAGATAGCAAATAAGCACGTAAAAAAGAAAGGGAAGAAATAGAAGACTTAGGCTCGTAAGCCCAAATCTATCATTCCTATCTTAATCTAATTGGGCTTTTGGCCCACCTGCACCTGTCTTAGTCTAAATATCGAGTTTTTGGCTCATAACTTGTCCTAAACTATTTTTTCAGACCTTTTGGCCCATAATCGACTTCACCTGTATTAATTTACAATTTTGGTATTGAGGCCCCGAATAAACATATAAGTAAATGATTAAATGAATAAATAAAAAGAAGACAATAATATAAATCGAGACTTTTCAAATCTCTTAGTGACCTCATCAATGGGTTTTGAACCATTTTTCTTCTTCGTCTATCTTCTAGCACCCGCACGCCACATAGTCGACCTTGGGTTTAATCTTCGAACTTGATTCGAAGGGGTGAGCATCATTGGCCCATTATGAAATGCAACAGGAGAGGAGTCCATTTGGACTCGAGGCATTTTTTGCATGTAAAGAAAAGATAAAGAAATTAATATACATTCAAGGCATAAAAGTGACATATTTCAAAGCAAAAGAAACTATCAAGAACCAATTTTGAATGACCATGATAAGTACACTTACACAAGAATGAGAGTCAACAAATAAAATGCAAAGAAAAAACACTCACTTACATACCTCATGATTTATGTTCATATAAGAATGAATAAAGGTAAAAGGAAGAAGACCATATTCAATGAATTAATGCGAGAACAAACAACTCAAGTTTGCGAGAGTAAAGGGATAAGGTGATTAAAAAAATACCCATCACTTCTAAAATTGAACAAACATAGAAACTAATACATATAACAAAAGAAAATAAAGGCGAACTTTTCAAGAAAGTGAGTCTTTAAATTTCAATTAAGGAGAAATTAACGAATATTCATACATCTAAGTCATGGCCAACTTTAGGGAAAACATGTATCGACCTATAATTTATCGTTCTAAGACATCGTTGATTCTCTTTTGACATTATGACTCAAAAAGAGACATGAATCAAGTCTTTACACACACAAAGAACATGTATAATAATCCAAAGGAAGTAAGAAAATTAGAATAAAAGTTTAGCATCTCTAAAAGTGAAATATCGTTTAACAATCATACTATGCATGACTCGAGAATATCTAAATAATTCTATTAGCCACAAAAATTCGAACTTTCTCATCATTTTGACAAATTAACAACATGCGTAAAAAAGGAAAAAAAAAAGAATAAACATCTTGGATAGAAAATAAAGTTAGTACTCATCTCTTATATGAGGATTTTCAAATCTATTAAAATAATTAGCAAGCAAATGATAAATTCTTTACTTAATCAATTACTATTTTTATTAAGGCAAAACAAACAATATAGTAACTATGTTTCCAACATAAAAGAAACAACTTTACATGTTAATAACAAACATATCCACTAACAATGAATTTAAACATGAAATGAATACGTCTTTTGAGCAAAGAACAAAACTTTATACATAATCATAAAAGAATATAGCTAAAAGGCAAAACAATCAATATTATCTATTCTTTTCAACATAAAGGAAATAACTTTACAAGCTAAAAGCAATCATATTCACCAACAATGAGTTTAGACAAGACATGTGTACATCTTTTAAGCAAAGATTAAAATATTATCTCTAATAATCAAAGAATAAAAAAAGGAGAAAAAATCAATATTAACTATTCTTTTCAACATAAAGAAAATAATTTTACATGTTAGACACAAATAAATCCGCCAACAATGAATTTAAACAAAGCATAAGTACATCTTTTAAGCAAAGATTGAAACTTTATCTATAATAATCAAAGAATAAAGTCAAAAAGGAATGTACAACTATTGCTAGCTCATTTTTATACCATACACATGAAAATAATCATAATATTGATACCACAACATCCTATGGCCTTCAAGGCCGTCTACAACAAACAATCCCAGCAAACAAAATTATAACTACGAACTATGAAGAAGAAAAGGATAAATAAGAAAATGATAATAAAACTAAAAAGGGAAAAGGTGTGTTTACCTTTTTTGGGCAAGCAAAACGGGACTACAAGTTTTCTTCGAAGTCTTGATTACCACCGGAAAGCGTTCAACTCGAGAACTTCAACTAGCCCATGAATTAAAAGGAAAAGTTTTTATTTTAATAAAAACTTTTTTTTGCTCAAAGCTTTTTTTTTCAACCTTGAGACTTTTTTTTTTTCTTCTTAAAAATTTTCAACTATTTGCTCAAAAGATTTTCAATTTCTTGAGGATTTGAGACTTGGTTTTTCTACCAAAATAATGATAGTATTTATAGGAAAGAATGGGGCTTCCATTCTTTTCATCCACCAATGTGGGAGAAAAATCATTTAAGGGTATTTTTGAAATTTTAAAAAATTGAAGAGAAGGTGATGTGGAAGAGAATGTGAGGGGAAATTGTACAATGTAGTATAATTTTTGAATTTCAAAACTGGGAAAGAACAAAGTTGAGGGGAAATAGTACAATGTAGTACAATTTAAAATTATTTTTTGGTGGGAATTGGGTAGATGTTATGAGAGTTTTTGAGAATTTTGGGGTTATTTAAAATATAACCCCAATTGGGATTTAAAATTTAGTCATATTTATTTAATTTTGACCAAATTAAAAATCAATTGACAGATTGCATTGCAATTATGGCCAATTTGATTTCAATTATGGCCAAATCTAATAGATTGACTAAATTAAATTGAAATTCAATACGAATTAATACTTCTTTTAATTTTGAGTTTCTTGATTTAATTAAATCAAACACATATTTATTCAAATAAATTATTTTTGAGAATAAATTATATTTAAATCAAGATTTTAATTATTATATCTATTTTCAAAATAATCCTTAATTAAAATTCGATATTCCATAGAATAAATATTTAAGTAATCAAATTATATAATATCGTATAATTGAACACGATAATATTTAACGCTACTTAAAATAACAAAATTACATGCAAATATGTTTTAAAATTTTTTTATTCAAATGAAATAAATATTTTGATTTTATTAAAAATCAAAGAAACTCAGGATTAAATTTAGTCCTGGGGGGAAAAAATTAGGTGTCAAAAACTGCCCCCTCCCTTTGGGTAGGGTGGTGCAAGTAACCCTGGATAAAGGGAGATTGACGTTCTTAATTTTTGTCCGACCATAAATTCAAATCTAAAAGAGGTTGGCTTTCGCACGAGTTTCATATAGTTATGGTCGGACCTTGGTATCAGGTTTCCTATATATCTTAGGTTACATGAGAATTCAGGCCACTTATAGTTCATAAAGCTTGATTTAAAGTAGGATTTCAAAAAATTCACAAGCTATATCGGTTTTGGAGTTTTTTGGTGAAACCGAAAAGCCGGAGAATAAAGGGATTTGGAGAGAGTTTGGAATGTAGTTGTGTTTTCAAGATAGATCCCAGCCTACATATCCCTGATACTCAGGGAATCAGACTGCTTGTAGTTCCACTCAATAGGTAGAAAAGATAGTTTTTTATTTCAGACGATCTTTGGCTTAGGATGAGTGATAAGTTGATCAAGATGCAGAAAAGAGGCTTGTAACCTTTTAAGCATAAATGTGGGATCCTTCACATCCATAGGCAAGAACTTACCTGGACATAATTTCCAAAACTCTAAGTATGTTGTCACCCGAATTTGAGAAAAAAAGAATTTTACCCTCAGTACGAATTTAGAAATATCCCGAAGGTGAACCTAAACCCAGAATGTCCCAAAATACCCACATGTCTTCTAATAGGGGTGTGGTTGGATGGTGGTGGTTCTCATTCTTTAGCTTTCGTCTAGGGAGTTTGACGTTCCTACCTAGACTATGTCCCGTTTTGCTGCTAAGAAAGAGTTCCATGTTGTGCTGCATCCTATCTAGAGTCGTCCGCACCTGTGGTTTTTATTTGAGATTTTCATCCTCTCGGATGCTCTCGACAATGTCTCAAATGAAATTGTTAGTGCTAAACATAATTCACGAAAGAGGTATATAGTCTTTTACCATATCTCTATGTGAGTTGCTGCCTAAAACGCGAAGTCATCCCCTCATGTACCTGTTTGGAAGGAAATAACTTGCAATAACAGACACAATAGCCCTCTTGGTTGTTGCATAATTATCTTCTTTCTCGATTGAATATGTCTTCAAATTTGGATGGTCCTTTTGGACACCGACGACACTTTATGCGGAACGGTCCCTGCAACCGTGTAATCTTATGTCGATACGGCAACCCTTTTGGTTGCCTATGATAACCTTTTTGGTTATTGACAATAATTTTTTGCATGCGACCTCAGGTAAGTCATGCGCATCTTTTGTATCGATACGACTTAAAGATTTTCCTTAAATTATCAATCTTTTGATAATCTTGTGCATTATTTGATGTTGGATATGAGGTGACTTCTAGATATCTTTTGCGTTTCTATTTTTTAGGTAATCCCGTACATTATTCGACCTTGGATAAGAGATGGTTTATAAATATCTCTCCAACTGCTAGCTCTCAGGTGTTCCTGCACAGAATCTGACCTTGGATACAACGTTTGTGTCTCGCATGTCAACAAATATTATATGCTGATGATATCCTCGACGCCAACATTTGTGTTTCGCGTATTAATAGATAATGAATGCTGATGATATGCTCGACGCCATCATTTGTGTCTCGTGTGTAAAAAAATATGAAATGTTGATGATATCCTCAACGCTAGTGTTTGTATCACGCGTGACAACAGATATTAAATGCCGATGACATCCTTGACGACAACATTTGTGTCTCGCATGTCAACAGATATGAAATGCTGATAATATCCTCGATGCCAGCATTTGTGTCTCGCGTGTCAACAAATATTAAATGCCGATGATATCCTCGATGCCAACATTTGTGTCTTGCGTGTCAAAAGATATTAAATGCTGATAATCCTTTGTGTAATGGCCCTCTTGGCAATGAAAATGATTTCACCTAAGCTCGTTTGTCTGTATTTTTGCTTTCCACATGTACCTGTACTCAATGTAGACAGTTAGTAGACATAATGTTGCTCTCACTGGCGACCGCAGTTAAATTAGTAGAAGTTTAAATGTCATATACTCGACATCATAATCTGAATGGTTTAATCCGTTATTCATCCTTTTTTCAAAGAAGTATTCAAATAGCAGACCCACCAGATATAAATGAATGGGCAAAATCCCTTTTTAGGGTCACTCAAATACCGTTCTTTTTGCTTTAATAAATTTTGAGAAAGAATCTCCACTCTTCTTCCAATTGAGTGATCCTTTTGATTGTTGTACTTACTGTGCCGACTCATTTGAATGCACCTGCGCTTCAAAGTAAATATTTAATAGATACAAAGTCGCTTATGCTAGCGACTGCTTTTATATAAAGAATTCTAAATACAATATTTATAAAGAAGGCAAGGCGCCTTTGTTTGTCTTCATAGATAATTTAAAAGGACCTCGATAAATGGGTATTAACCCATATTTGGGGCTACCCGAAAATACCGTTCTTGGGCATTATGTGCTTTGGTGTGGCTCGCAACCCGCTTGGAGATTGTTTTGAAAAATATTTTTATTTTTGTGTATTCATCCCTGCATCCACAGAAAAATGATTAGTTTTGAGTGAAACTGCTCCGTGTTAACCTCCTTCACTCCTCGATTTGCTCCTCACCATCTTTCAGGTGCTCCGTTATGTTGGTACCTCCACCCCGACTCCCTGTTCCAATGGACACCTAGGCAATCACTAAGTAAAATATTTGTATAAATTTTTGAAAGCAGTCTTAATTTTAGAAAATAGTTTCGGAAGTTTCTGTAAAAACATTAGAAAATCAAAGCCATTCATGTCATGTACTAGATCAACGAACGTCTTCTTCTTGGTCCAGACTATATCTGATATTTGACGAAGGATTGTCAGGGATTTATCATTTTTTAGGCTCTCTATTAGAAGTTCTATTATAGCTAGAGATTTAGTCTATCTAAACTCTGCCGTAGCTGATGACTTCTAAAGTTTGACTTTGACCTCTGGTGCTGGGAAATTTGAAATATATTCCAGTTTTTAGTGGAAATTTTGAGGCTTTCCTCAAAATTTCTGCCCCAGTTTAAAGTTGTTTGAGATGATCTCATCTCGAAGGGATCCGAAGTCTTTGTTGGTCTTTGTTCTCATTGTTTTTGGAAGATGATCTTCCTCTTGTGAATTTTTGAGAATCCTTCTCAAAAATTCTGTCCCTGTTTCCATTTTCTGGGGTTATATGAACGAGCTGTTGGGGCGCCTACGTATCCCATTGAAGAAGAAATCAGGTCAAACATAGTTTAGGACTATGCTAAGGATATATAAAAAATCTAATGGGTTGACTGAAGCCGACATAGGCCGTCTACGTATACCTTTATTGGGAATTCAGTTCAAACGTAGTTCCTACATAAAAGGAATGAATAAATTGTCCTAAGGGGTTGACCGAAGCCGACATAGGCCGCCTACGTATTCCTTTCTTGGGAATTCAGGTCAAACGTAGTTAGTACATGAAAGAAAAGGATAAATTTCCCTAAAGGGTTGACCGCAGCCGACATAGGCCATCTACGTATCCTTTTCTTGGGAATTCAGGTCAAACATAGTTTGTACATGAAAGAAAATGATAAATTTTCCTAAGGGGTTGATCGAAGCCGACATAGGCCACCTACGTATCCCTTTCTTGGTAATTCAGGTCAAACATAGTTCGTACATAAACTCATAATGGCCCTAAAATACTCTTATCCATCTTACTAGGATAGAAATACGCACTTCTATGGATGATATGACGTTTGCATTGCGTTTGTCTTGATAGAACAAAGGATCAAATATCCAATTTCCTTAGTCATCGCCTTCCTAGTTAACCACCTCGGTTTCCTCTAGATTAGGATTCTTTGATTCTCAAACTCTTTGACTCTTCTGTTGACTGTTCTAGGACTACCATTATCTTGCTTCTTGAAATGACATGGCAATGACAGGTTTTAAGTTATTGTAATACGACGGGTGATGAGTCATGAGTAGGGTGGAGGTCCAATTCAACAATGTTTCCTCCAACTAATCTTTCATGATGCTGGTTATCTTGGAAAATTCTTCCCTCATATTTTTATTATTCCATCCTTGAGAACATTGCTTACAGGTTTGAAAAATGATTGGTAAAGTCTAGTTTTACTACTAGTCATTTTTCTTTTCCTGTAACAAAACTATAGTCAAGAAGGGGATCTCTTATTCATTTTGATCCGGTGATGTAAGGTCATTTTGTGCCAACACAGAGTATTTTCTATTACCTGCAAAGTATAAACAACTTAAAGTCTGACGTGTTAGATTTCGTTAGTAATAAGCAAAGCAAGATGATAAGGTAGGAAGTAAACACATAAAGTTGTTTCTCATCTCATGCAAATTGATCCATAAAGTAATGATGACTCATGAATTTCAATCAACAAGATTTTGCTCAATGATATGGATGGGTGGAATTCATCAGGAAGGCTCAACTTTTTCTTCTTTTCAATCTTATCTCTTCTTTCAAGAAAGCGGAGGACAACAAAGTTTTTAAAGATAGAGGTCGGGCCGAAAGGCTGCCTACGTATCCCACGGAGGAGAAATTAGGCCCTACATAGTTCAAAACTATAGTGGCTTTTTCGGATTCTAAAGTCAACTTTCCTAAAATGGTAGCGAGCATTTTGAAAGTTTTAAGAATGCTTGCAGACTTTTCTGAGAAACTTGGGAGACTTGGAGTATGTTTGGTTGGACTTTTGTATAGTGAGATATATTTTTGCCTAGAGATGCTCTGTGGAAAATGGAATTGGATCAATTCGCTTTTGATTCGAATCAACATAACACGTATAAGTACATAAACAGTTACATCACACAAGCATATGGTAATAAACGTGCATCCTAATTAGGTGACCCTTTTGAGCCAAAGGTTGGCCTAACGTATTTGAAGGAAGTATATGCTTTTTAAAACCAATCCATTATCCCCCCAAAACCTTCATAGGTGTACATAAAAGGCACAAATTCCTGCAAAGGTTGCACAAAAGGGATACAATCTTTAGGGAAAGGAAAAATAACATGAGAAAAAGAACAATGTCCCATACAGGGGATAGGAAATACTAGCTCCTGAATGCTCTTCTATCGCCCTTCGCTCTCTTGGTTTTGTCCATTTCTTTTCATTGTCGACATCTGTCACGACCCAAAAATGAGGGTCATGATGACACTTATCGCGGTGTACCTTGACTAGTAAGCCTATCATCCAAACTGATACGGATAGAGAAAAAGACAAAAATCCCAAGGTAAGTCTTCTAGAATGAAGCCGAACCATATAAATAATCATAACAATGCAGAAAGAACTTATCCAAAACACAAATCATGCCCAAAACCAGGTGTCAATAGTGTAAGAACTACTAATACAATCCAAGAGTCAAATACATTGGAAAAATAACCACAAAGGAATAATAACTGTCTCCGAACACTAATAAAGACATAACTAGTATAGAAAGATAGAGGTGAACTTCGGATGCATGAATGTCCAACCGCTACCTTGGAAGCTCCAACAACCGCCCGAATCAAGAAGCTGAGGCACACTCGAGCTAGGACCTACACCGAAAGGGCAGTAGGCATGAGTACAGTCCACTTGTACTCAGTAGGTATCATAGGCCGACTAAGCAAAATAGTAAATAAGGCATACAAAATATACACTAAGGGCATGTCACCTGCAATAAAAAAATATCCCACAATGGTAGCCCACACTGCTTACACTAACAGTTCTAATATATCTCACATATAGTGCAAAAACACATCAAGATATAAAACACAAGTATAGATTATGTCACATATAAAATAGAGCAAGAGAGAACATGCAGATACAAGATCATCAAATACAAGTAAAGAAATGTAAGACAAATACATAGATGACAAGTCAATAAGGCAATACAAAACAACATAAACACAATAAAGCAAGTGCAATGTATATAATACTGATGATGATGATGCACGAGGTTGTCGCACAACCTCTGGGATTATCGCACAATCCCATATACACCTACGTAGCTAAAGCTTCCCGACGTAGGACCTATGGGGGGGGGGGGGGGGGGTTCTTCAATCCATATACAATCTGCATATCTCATATCTCCTTTCCGGCACATTCCTCGGAAAGGGTTTTATAAGGTGTTACAATATTTTTAAAAAGGTGTTGTCAGTGTTTCTCAGATGTTGCCACGGTGGTACCAATGTTTCATGAATGAGTATGATATGAAGATGTAATGCTCACAACCAATCACAATAAGTATTTCCACAACTAACCACATGATATATTTCCACAACCAACCACAATGATACATTTTCACAACCACATGAGCTAATATTCACTCGTTATTTTCATTTCATCTATGAATTTCCACATGTCTCATATGCCATTAAAGTATGAATATAATCACAATACACCCATGGTACCACATTAAACAATACAATACAATTACTCACATGTATTCAAGGCTATCAATGTCACATTGGATCCCACACGGTTAAACATATCACATAATATTTTAATTTTGACAATTACATCACATATAGGCCCCCACACGGGCACAACACGTAGATACTCATTTTTCATGATTAGTTCCCACCCTTAACATGCATTTTGTACCATCATTTACTACCCAACCCAGTCTGAAGAGTTAAGTCATAACCTACCTCGAAAGCCGAAACCGGTCTGCTACACTTGAATCCGCGATCTTATTTTTCACAAATAATTCTGAACTCTACTAAAAACATCAAATATGAAATCTACGCGTCAAAACAAAACCAATGACACCCATATTGACTACTTTTGGTTCGAGGTTAAAATGGACATCCAAAATAGATTTCTGAAAAAGAAGGGCAAAATTGGAACTTTACTTCAAAAATATATTCTCCATATTGTTAGAAACCTACAACTGAAAACCCAAGTTAAATCGAGTGAAAAACGGGGTTCAAATCGAAGAAAAACCATTTTTGAGCTTTACCAGGTAAAATCCTTGAAATCCGGGTTAAAATCAAGAATCGGAGTTGTTTTGAAGGTTAAATTGATGAAAAACTAGTAATTATAAGATAAAAATATTATTCAAGTGAAAAGGGATGAAATTTGGGTTTAAAATCATGTCCTAAGATTTTTTGGGTTTTGAGAAATTTATCAAGAAATTTCTAAGAAAAAAGTGAATTCTTACCTTAAATCCATAATTAAAATCAAGAAATAGGTGTTAATCTAGCTTTTCAAACTCTCACAAACTTCACTTTTAAGCTCCCAAAATATTTAGGGTTTAACTCTCAAGAGATAAGATGAAAAATGGGCAAAAAATGTGAAAAAACTGCTATATATTGCAGATTTTTCTGCATAACTGAGCAGTTTTTTTATGCTAACTCGAAATGGATTTTGACGGGGTGCTTGGGATTCGTTCGGAGTCTGATTTATGAAAACAAACTATGCAACCATACTAAATTCGACATTCCGGACGATGGAGATACCAGATTTTCCAGAAAAATTCGTTTTCACAAAATTAACCCCCTAGACTCGAAATCACAATTTTCTAAACCGAGGATCGAAATGAGATTTAAAAGACGCAAAATCATGACAAACATGCTAACACACTAAAATCGACACTCCGGATCTGTTGGAGATGTCAAATTTTCCATCCAAGGTCATTTCGATCAAATGTGGGTCCCACATCCATATTTTCAATTTTCCAACTTTCCGATCAATAGGTCGAAATGAGCTCGGGTGAATCAGGACCCGAACCAAAGGTCTACCTCACCTAAAATTGATATTCCAAAGCTGTTGGCGCAGTCCGTTCGGTTATCCGTCGCACGAATCAAAATATAACCACATAAGTCCAAAATAAAGCTCTCGAAGCCATAAAAAATCACAATATTGCATAAATGATACTAAAATGCATCAAAAATTATGTCAACCACTCCCACACCCCAGAAATACCATAATGCAACTACGGGGAGGGGTAAAACAGTCAAATCACACAAAATCACAAATTTCACATATTTCATCAAATTTTTAGGTCGTTACAACATCCGTTGATGATCCAACGATTTTTGTATAACTGTGCTCTAGATACAACCGCCCAAATTGATCAATTTCTTGCTTTTCTTGCTTCAATTCACCCTCAATTGGTGTATGATTGAGGCATCCTTACACAAAAATAAGCAAAGCAAGCCTTTTTCCGACCCCCAAAGGATAATGGATTGAATTAAACAAACATATATTTCTTCAACACATAAATGTGATTCGTCTGTAATTGACTCGGGGTCAATAGACGCAGGAGAAGTTTTCTAATGGGCCCAATACCCTCTTCGGGTATTGAGTCGTCCTAGGCTTATGCCTAAAAGGGATTTTGGTTTAGCTTTATCCTAAGTGTCTAGAGTAGGTTTGAACCAAGTTTCCAAGCGGACGACTTGGGTTTGAAAATACGAACAACCATCAGACGCCTCACGTGCTAATAAACCGTTGTATTTCTAATACTTTATTTGGAGTTGAATAACAGGGGTCGGGACGTCCACGAAACCCCAAACAGTTTATATTTCAAATGGAAAGTATGCTATGAAATGCAACAGTTTAATTTCATCGAGTTTAAACATATAAGCACATAAACACTATAATAGTTAGTCAAAAAGGCAATTTCAAATATTTGGTCAGAACCTAGTTAAAATTCTCAGCAGAGTCGTCATTTCTGTTTTGCGAAAATTTTGACTTTTAGAGTCGCCACTTAATTTATTTAAAAAGGAATTAAGAAATCCTTTATAAAGTACTTAGATGATTCAAAAAAGGAAATCATTTAAGTTAGAAATTCTAGGTAAGCGATTCTCATTAACATTTTAGGAAGGTTTTTAAGGCACTTAAAATATCCGCTAACTTGCGGTTATCCGGACTGTTTGAAAATGATTTTCTTTTGACTAACTTTATAAAGAGAAGTTGATTTTTTGAATAGAAAGTGGTTTTATAAAAAGACTTGTATAAATTTTGACGACTTAGTAGGGAATTTAACTAAGTCTAAGCAAATAAGATAGCAAATAAGCACGTAAAGAAGAAATGGGAGAAATAGAAGACTTAGGCTCGTAATCCAAATCTATCATCCCTGTGTCTTAATCTAATTGGGCTTTTGGCCCACCTGCACATGTCCTAATCTAAATATTGGGCTTTTGGCCCATAACCTGTCCTAAACTATTTTTTCGGACCTTTTGTCCCATAATCGACTTCACCTATATTAATTTACAATTTTGGTTTCGAGGCCCCGAATAAATGAATAAGTAAATGATTAAATGAATAAATAAAGAGAAGACAATAATAAAAGTCGAGACTTTTCAAGTATCTTAGTGACCTTATCAATGGGTTTTGACCCATTTCCTTCTTCTTCTATCTTTGAGCACTCGTAGGTCATATAGTCGACCTTGGGTTTAATCGTCGAACTTGACTCGAAGAGGTGGGCCTCATTGGCCCATTACGAAATACAATAGGAGAGGAGTCCATTTGGACTCGAGATATTTTTTGCATGCAAAGAAAAGATAACGAAATTAATATACGTTCAAGGCATAAAAGTGACATATTTCAAAGCAAAAGAAACTATCAAGAACCAATTTTGAATGACAATGATAAGCACACTTGCACAAGAATGAGAGTCAACAAATAAAATGTAAAGTAAAGGCACCCACTTACATGCCTCATGAGTTATGTTCATATAAGAATGAATAAAGATAAAAGGAAGAAGACCATATTCAATGAATTAATGCGAGAATAAATAACTCAAGTTTGCGAGAGTAAAGGGATGAGGCAATAAGAAAAATACCCATGACTTCTAAAATTGAACAAACATAGAAACTAATTCATATAACAAAATAAAATAAAGGCTAACTTTACAAGAAAGTGAATCTTTAAATTTCAATTAAGGAGAAATTAACGAATATTCATACATCTAAGTCATGGCCAACTTTAGGGAAAACATGTAACGACCTATGATTTATCGTTCTAAGGCATCGTTGATTCTCTTTTGACATTATAACTCAAAGAGAGACATGAATCAAGTCTTTACACACACAAAGAACACATATAACAATCCAAAGGGAGTAAGAAACTTAGAATAAAGTTTAGAATCTCTAAAATGAAATATCGTTCAACAATCACACTATGCATGACTTGAGAATATCTAAATAATTCTATTTAGCCACAAAATTTTGAACTTTCTCATCATTTTGACAAATTAACAACATGCGAAAAAAAGAAAAAAAATAAACATCTTGGATGGAAAATAAAGCTAGTACTCATCTCTTATATGAGGATTTTGAAATCTATTAAAATAATTAGCAAGCAAATGATAAATTCTTTACTTAATCAATTACTATTTTTATTAAGGCGAAACAAATAATAGTAACTATTTTCTAACATAAAAGAAACAACTTTACATGTTAATAACAAACATATCCACTAACAATGAATTTAAACATGACATGAATATGTCTTTTGACCAAAAGATCAAAACTTTATAAATAATCATAAAAGAATAAAGGTAAAAAGCAAAACAATCAATATTAATTATTCTTTTCAATATAAAGGAAATAACTTTACATGCTAAAAGCAAACATATTCACCAACAATGAGTTTAGACAAGACATGTGTACATCTTTTAAGCAAAGATTGAAACTTTATCTGTAATAATCAAAGAATAAAAAAAGGAGAAAAAATCAATATTAACTATTCTTTTCAACATAAAGGAAACAACTTTACATTCTAAAAACAAATATATCCGCCAACAATGAATTTAAACAAAGCATAAGTACATCTTTTAAGCAAAGATTGAAACTTTATCTATAATAATCAAATAAATAAAGTCAAAAAGACATGTACAACTATTGCTAGCTCATTTTTATACCATGAACATGAAAATAACCATAATATTGATACCACAACGTCCTATGGCCTTCAAGGCCGTTGTACAACAAACAATCCCAACAAACAAAATTATAACTACGAACTACGAAGAAGAAAAGGATGAAGAAGAAAATGATAATAAAACTAAACAAGGAAAAGGTGTGTTTACCTTTTTGGGGGCAGCAAAATGGGACTACAAGCTTTCTTCGGAGTCATAATTATCACCGGAAAGCGTTCAACTCGAGAACTTCAATTAGCCCACAAATTAAAAGGAAATTTTTTTATTAAAATAAAAACTCTTCTTTGCTCAAAGATTTTTTTTTTTCTAACCTTGAGACTTTTTTTTTTCTTCTTATAAAATTGCAACTATTTGTTCAAAAGCTTTTCAATTCTTTGAGGATTTGAGACTTGGTTTTTCTACCATAATAATGATAGTATTTATAGGAAAGAATGGGACTCATTCATTTCATCCGCCAATGTGGGAGGAAAATTATTTAAGGGTATTTTTGAAATTTTAAAAAAATTAAAGATAAGGTGAGGTGGAAGATAATGTGGAGGGAAATTGTGCAATGTAGTATAATTTTTGAATTTCAAAATTTTAAAAAAATAAAGTTGAGGGAAATAGTACAATGTAGTACAATTTAAAATTATTTTTTGGTGGAAATTGGGTAGAAGTTATGAGAGTTTTTGAGAATTTTGGGGTTATTTAAAATATAACTCCAATTGTAATTTAAAATTTAGTCATATTTATTTAATTTTGACCAAATTAAAAATCAATTGATGGATTGCATTGCAATTATGACCAATTTGATTTCAATTATGGCCAAATCTAATAGATTGACTAAATTAAATTGAAATTAGATAAGAACTAATACTTCTTTTAATTCTGAGTTTCTTGATTTAATTAAATCAACACATATTTATTAAAATAAATTATTTTTGAGAATAAATTATATTTAAACCAAGATTTTAATTCTTATATCTATTTTTAAAATAATCCTTAATTAAAATCTGATATCTCATAGAATGAATATTTAAGTAATCAAATTATATAATGACGTATAATTGAACATGATAATATTTAATCTCTACTTGAAATGACAAAATTACGTGCAAATATATTTTAAATTTTTTTTATTCTGATGAAATAAATATTTTGATTTTATTAAAAATTGAAGAAACTCAGGATTAAATTTAGTCGTGTAGGGCAAAAATTAGGTGTCAACATAAATAATCACATCAAATTCTTTTTTAACCTTTTTCAAGGTTTTCTTTTGATTAAAAATAAGTTCGTCTGGGATTTTAAGCTTCTATATTTGATGCCTTTTTTTGTTTGTTTGTTTAAATTTATCTTCAAAATAAGTTCGTCTTTTTTTATTGTTGCTTTAAATTAGGCTTAATTAACAAAATTGAAGATCCTTTAACTTCTAAGATGTTTTTTTTTTTCATATTCTTTTATTAATTGTATTTGCCTTCATTAATAAATCCTTATTGATTGATTCTTTAATATGTTTGTGCAGATGAAGAAGGATTTATGTGAAATATGCGGACAAAACTTCGTATCGATTACAAGGTATCGATTACAAGTGAATTTAAGGTATGTTTTTTCTATTCTAAATTTTATTTTTTATTCATATTAGTTCTACTTCTTATTAAGGTGTAATTCATGTTAATACTTTTTTGTCAAAATCATACTTACATTAAAAAACTATTGAGATAAAAATAAAGTGAAAATTGTGATTTCTCATAACTACAACAAATGTGATATTTAGCTACGAATTCTTTAGCTATGATATAAAATTCATCAATAATTATTCACTTTTAGTAACAAAAGTTACCTTTCGTCGTTAAATACATGGGTCACATATTAGTGACAAAAAATAAATTTTCATAGCATATTTTGTCCTCTAAAGTTTTCCGCCAAAAAATGAGTTGGCGTCATTTTATTAAGCAACATTAGTCATGGATTATGTGTTATCATTGACACATTATTTCGTCACCAATAGTTTATCTAGTTTATGACAGATCAACTTTTTGTCTTAAAACTAATTAATTTTTGGATACAAAAATATTTTATCTCAAAAAATATGTTGTTACAATAGTGACGAATTATATTTTGCAGTTAAATGTTGTAAGCTTTAAAATTTGTAGTTGAATAATTCAACTATTTATGACGAAAAAAATTCGTAGCAAAATACAAAATTTTCTTTGGCTACTATTGTTAATGATCACAAGTAGAACAATGTATTATGTGGACAAGAATAGAAATGATATATCAGATGGCCCAAGAAGCTTAGAAAAGGTTTTTAGCCTCTTTAAAATAGTTTTATTCCGTATAAAATAATATTATTACTATATAGAAAATGTATAACTACTATATGTGTATGAAAAATGTATTATGTGTAGAAAAAATTGTATCATTTTCGTATCACTAATGTATACAACTATTTTCATCATAGTATAGAAATTGTATCAATATGTATATGTCTGAAAAATGTATCGTACTTAATTAAACTGTATCGTTGTTGTATAAAATATGTATCTCTATGTATATAAAAAAATGTATTATAATTGTATAATTTATGTATAGTAAATTTATAAATTCTCACTAATTATACAGATATATACAATTAGTATACGCGTATTATATATATTTCGGGATACTAGTTTAACCGCACGTGCCTCATACGTATAATATTTGATTATTTAAAATTAAATAATTTTTTCTTTTACAAATACATTTTAATATAATAATATAAATATAAACAAATATTTTAGTATAAGCTTATATATATTTTTCCACCAGAAGTTTCAAGTGATTGATCGATCATCACTTTTGTGTTTGCGATGTAGTACCTCTTTCCCTTGATGTCAGAGGCTAAGAGTGATGCATCAATTTGAACCATATTTGAGGCACGATTATTTTTTACTTTTTTTCTATATTTAAATTTTTTTCTAATTTCTAAAGTCAAATCCTTACCAAATTATTGATTACATTTTTATAACGTACTTAAAAAATTTAAAATTTGGTACTTCTTGAATTTTATTTATTTTAACGCTTTTATATTTATTTCTGGATTTTCAAATCTTCTTAAAATCAAATTTAGTTGATTCAGAATTGTTTAACTAATGAAAAAAGTTTTAGTTGTCATTAATTATAATGACTTCTAATAAGAAAAGATTTTACCATAAATATATTTAATTAATTTTCTACACTTAAATATTAAAAAAAATTATTAATTTTGATGACTTCTAATAAGGAAAGTTTTTACCATAAATATATTTAATTAATTTTAAAATTTAAATATTATAAAAAAATAAAAAAGACGATTTTGTCTAAAGCAAAGACTTTTAATGAAGGACAAAAAGTTCAAACAATATTTCTAACACCCTTCACACTTTTAATATATTATAGATATAAATTATAGATTAGAGATTTCTTGAACACACCAAGTATAACAAGTAGATACACATTTATTATAAAAAAATATAATATAAATTTTAATGTCAATTAGTAATAATTTATTTTTATACATAATTTTATTGATTAACATGAGACATTTACAATGTCAAGCTATATATTTTTATTTTAATGTCAATTGCCATTTTTTGATAATTTTATTTATTTATATTTTATTTATTTATTAACATGAGACATACATGCGAATCACGTACACTTAACTAGTATATATACAAATCACAACATTCATTTACATGTCTTTTAAATGATTAAGAGCCTGTTTGTATAGGATTAAAATCTAGTCAAACCAGCTTTTAATCTCTTTTTTAGCTTTTGAACGTGTTTGATAAAATTTAAAAATACTTTAAAAGGGCTAAAAAATCGATTTAAAAAAAAAAGAGAGAAGCTGGGTACCCCCAATTTTTTTCTTTTTAGATTAAAATTCTTTTAAGTTTGACCAAAATATTTACCTTTTAATCCCTTATATTTTTCTCTTATTTCAATATATCCTAAACTTGTAGTCTTTAAATATATAATTTTTTTCTTTTTCTCTTTGCCATTTTTCTTCATCTCTTCCCTCCAATTTCCTCTTCATTTTTTTTCTTTGTTTTCATTGAATCCATCATTAAATCAGAGGTTTGTTCAAAATTTTTATTTTTAGAATTAAAAATTATAAATAATTTACCTTATTTATGATTTTAACAACTTTAAAGACATTTAAGTCTTTTTAACAACAAAAAAGTGTATAACATCATTTGTTTATCAATCACATCAATAATTTTTTTTCAGTTTCGGCACTTCTATTCAAACACTTATTTGCATAATTTATAAGCACTTATTTTAAGCTTTCAATCACTTAAGCTAAAAAACAATTTTTTAATCCTATCCAAACGGGTTCTAAATAGATACAACAGAGTTTTTTAAAAAATAGAGTTTCATTAAGAGAATTTGGCCGTGGAGCATTTGATGGAGCAAGTGTAGCTATTTAGTATATATAGAAGATAATTTAATTATTGTTATAGTATTTTTCTAAGAGTCTTTACACTTTTAGTATATTGTAAATAAATAAATGTAAATTGATGAAGAGAATAAGAATGGAGAAGAAAGTAAATAATAATTATTTTTTTTTAAAAAAAAACACGTGTAAAAATGAGATTGACGCGTGTATTACACTGCCAGCCTCCAAAACTGGGTATAGCATTTCGGGGAGAAATTAAATCCACTTTAATAAATTTTAGGTGGGTAATAGGACCCCCGCAAAGTTCAGTATGCTCAACTGCAAATTCGGTCAAAGCTCAGGTATTTTTATGAGTATTTTCCCTATATTTTATATCTAACATATATTCAGATATTGTAATTAATTTAATGAATGATATATTATATGATATTATTATCAATTATATCAATATTATTTATTTGTTATATAATGTATACGTGGTTTTGTAAACTAAAAGCCTTATTTTAATTCAATTTAATTTTCTACCCATTTTATTTAAATTCTAGTCAATTTCTATATAATTAACGTCAATTTTAGCTAAAATTAAATTCAATTTGACTGAATTTTGAAATTTCAATTCATGATCTAATTTTGAATCATTAATTTGATCCATCCTGATTTTAATCTTAGTTGTCAGTCTCAATCATCCAACGGACCAGATTAAATTCCCATTATTTTTTCTCTTTTAGTCTACCATCTTCAAAAACCCCAAAAACTAATTAATTTTTTATTGTCGTCGTTTTTTCATCTTTGGTCAATTTAGTTGGCAGACCACAATAATACACACACTACTCTCATTCATAGGCTTTTTATCGGAATTTAAGGATCCCCAATTCGTGTTTTCTCATATAAAGAGGAATTCATATAAGGCGTTAATGAGTTCGTTGAGTTTTAAAGGATTTTTTTTGAAGTATTATGATGGGTCTTTATAAATTTGTCTTCGGTGTAGTCTTTGTTAACATATAATTTTGACCCCCCTATATTCTGTTTGGATTTCTATTGGACTAATTAATGTATTTTAGATCTTTTAAAAAATTAATTTCCTTTATATAATTTCTTATTGTATTTACTCAATTAATCATACATCTTATCATTTGTTTCTAGTTTCATAATTTTATAAGTGTCTTATTTATTATATATATATATGTATGTATGTATATATATATTAGTTTCGTATATAATTCATATGTTTTATATATTAGTTTCGTATATAATTCATATGTTTTATGTCTAACATATATTCATATGTTGTAATATATATATTTTAGTTAAATAGCATCTTATTTCACCGTGACTTCTTACTACTCTTTATACTTCGTTTATAATTGATTTATCAAATAATATTTATATGATATTAGTATCAATTATATGGATATTATTTGTTTGTTAAATTATGTATATGTGATTTTATTAATTAAATAGCAGCCTTATTTCAATTTAATATTCTTTCTAATTTATTTAAATCCTAGCTAATTTCTACCTAATTAACGTCAATTTAACCAAAATTGAATTTAATTTAGCTAAATATTGAAATCCCAATTCATGGTCCAATTTTGACCCATTAATCCGACTTATCCCAGTTTCTAATATCAACCTTCAATCTCAATCATTCAACAAATCGGGTGGAATTTCTATTTTTTTTCCTTCTTTTTAATCTACCACCTCCGAATACCTCAAACTCTTGTTCATTTTATGCTCCTACCAACTGCTGGCCTCACTCTCCTCTCTCACAACACTACCACTATCTCCTCCTTTAACCACCACATGCCCCTATCACCGATGAGCCTCGGGTTAAACCATGTCACCAGCCGCCTTCTACTTCTCTCCCCATTCCTCATCTTGTCTCTCAAAACACTAACAAAAAGAACCTCCTCCCTTCCACTTTGTTAGATTCTTTGAAATTGAGAATTTTTTATACTGATATATATTATATACTGATAGAATATCATAAAGTACAATTTTCATTCTATAAAACACTCACCAGACATTTATGATACATAGTATATATGGTATACTCTAGTTACATTAAAATCCTGATGAAAAATTCATTTATAACCCATCATAATAAATACAATAGTTTTTTAAAAAAATATATGAAAAAGTCCTTTTCGTAGCTCTATTATATTATCCTAATTTATTATGTTCCTTTTTTCAGTCAAATAATTTGGACATAATGTCACATCCAAATTTTGAAGGATGCGACAAATACTTGATCCTTAAACTAGCCTGTAGCTATGTACAATATTACAATTATTTTTATTGTCCTTGAAATTACTTCAATTACATCACAAAGTTTGTAACTTTTCTATTTTAAATACAGAAATTTGTTAATATCTACAATCAATATGTACAATTTTCCTCATATTAAGCCTGATCTTGTAGTATGTAATATAGAAATTTATTTTATTAAATATATTTCTTAGTTTATTTTTAAGTATAATTTTTTTACAAAATTTAAGTTTAATTAATTTTTTTTATTATTATATAGGTTATTGACTACCTGTTGTCAGTGTAATTAAAAAAATAATATAGATTAAAAATATATTTGATTTTATATATAATGATTAAAATATATTTTTTTAATTAAAAACGGCCACAAGTGATTGTTTTTGCATAGTATTTTATATTATTATTTTTATGAAAGTGACCACAAGTGGTAACTTTTTAAAAATTATTTTTAATTTTGTAATAAAAGTGACCACAAGTGGTTAATTTTTGTAAATAGTTTTCTTTTTAATTTTAAAATCAAAAAGCGACCACAAGTGGTCATTTTTTAAAAATATTTTTAATTTAATTTTTTAAATAAAAGTGACCACATGTGGTCGTTTTTCAAAAATTATTTTTAATTTAATTTTTTAAATAAAAGAGACTACAAGTGATCTGTTTTTTCAAATAATTTTCTTGTTTCGTTTTAAGATCAAAAAGAGACCACAAATGGTCACTTTTTTAAATTTATTTTTAATTTAATTTTTAAATAAAAGAGACTACAAGTGGTTGCTCTTTAAAAAATATTTTAAATTTAGTTTTTTAAATAAAAGCGACCATAACTGGTTGCTTTTTCAAAATATTTTATTTTTTTAAAAGTGTGGTCGCTTTTTCAAAATGTTTTTCTTTTAAATTTTTTCAATTCAAAACCAACCACTTCTGGTCATGTTTTTAAAAAAATTCTTTTTAATTTATTTTAATCAAAAATCGACCAGAAATTATCGGTTTTTGTATAGTATTTTAAATTTATTTTTTAATAAAAAGCAACCAAAAGTGTATGCTTTTTTGAAATTAGACCACTTGTGGTCACTTTTAGTTTTCAAAAAATATAATAATTAACATAAAAATTTATAATTTTTTTTGAAATGATTATTTATAATTTAAAATATAAAATTAAAATATAAAAGTGAACACATGTGGTCGTTTTTTATTACTTTTTTTAAAATTAAAACGACCACATGTGGTCGCTTTTATTGTGACCACCAACTGTGGTTGCTTTTCTGTGATCGCAAAAATTGATTTTTTTAGTAGTGAGTGTTTCATATTTTGCCCAGAGAAAATTGTAAGGTACAACGTATTCAAATTATTTATAAGCATAAAAATACAAAGATAGAAATACTCTTTATGTTCCAAATTACTTATCGATATTACTAAAAATAAATTTCTAAGTCATTAGTTCATTTATAAAATCAAGACGAAATTTAATTGATTTTTCCTATTTGTCCTTAAAATTAATTCTTTATAAAGTATAAAAATTGTAAAGTTTCCAAAATGTTCTCCATTATTAATCTTAGGGGAGATGGCTAACAACAACAAATAGTGTATTTAGACGAATTAAAAAAAAATTAGTGAGAATGTCGTCTTATTTTGAATTTTAAAAAAACGTGTAAGATAGAAAAATAGACAATTGATATAAGAAAAAAGTGTAATCTAAATTTTTAGTAGAAAATTATTTAATTAGAAAAGTCTTAAGTATGAAATATTGAAAGAAAATATTGGAAGGAAGGTAAAATAACAAAATTTCACTTTCAATTATATTTCCTTCCCTCCAATCTTAATTTTAGTATCCAACTAAAATGCAAAAATATATAGTCTCAATTTCCAAATGAAAAGAAACTTCCTCACATACATTTTCTTCTTCATTTTTCTATCAATTTATTTCTATTTTGCTATTGCTGACTATTAAAAAATCATAATTTTCAGGTAAATTAATTCTCCTCTCTATTTTTTGATTTCGACCCATCAATATTTCTTTCTATACATATCAATATTTCTACTAACAAGAGTTCCTAACAATATTTACTCTATTAGGGCTCATTTGTTTCCACTTAATGAAGGTTTGAATCTGAATGGTTCAGACTCCAGATCATTAAGTGCATTTATTTTTATTAAGATTTTAGCTCTTAATAGGTCTGAATAGGTTTTAATCATTCAGATCTACAATCAAGTCTTAATAGGTCTGAAGAGGTATTCTGGTGTTGGATAATATTCACCGCCACTCTATTTATAATCATCCGTTACCATCACTAACCACCTCTGCCACCGCCACCATTGTCAACCACCACCCACCTCCACCATCAGCAATAAATACCGCTACCAACCATTATTTTCAACCGCTACCACACCTACTACCTCTATTATTCTAATTATACGTCGTCAATAGAACCACCATCATTAACCACTATCGGCCAATCCCTACTATCGACCAACTCATCTATCACAACTAGCACCACCGCTAACTACTATTAATACATCACAACCTCCCCACATTCTTTGGCCGCCACCACTATTGTTACTAGTAACGCCGCCTCTACCATCACTTCAACCACTATCATCACTACAATTTATTCTACTAACAACATCTCCAACTAGCACCAACACATTGTGAAACCATCATTCATTCATTTTTCAGCCATCAGAATCAACACCGCCAACTACTAACATCAAGCAATGTCATATCACAACCACCACAACTACTATCAACCGTCACCATCATAACAGTCACTACAATATTCACCATCACAACTATAACCACCAACGTTACTAATCACTAATATCTATCATTGTCACTGCAACCACCATTATAAACCATCTCCACTATCACTAACAAACATAAACATTTTTTACAATCAAATAATAATTTTGTTGTATTAAATTACATACTTTTCTGATATATAATTAGTTTTTTATTTGAATTGTATTTTTTATTTTATTATATATACAAATAATTTTTTTTGCACATTCAGATTTTGTAAAACTAACAGTCTTAATCATTCAGTTTAGTTGATATTTCTGAAGTTTGTTTCTCCATAGCTTTTTCCATTGAAGTATGTATGTAATTAACTGGGCAAAATATTTTTTATGGAATGGAGAGAGTTTTTGCTTGAACGTGAGAAGGCTTGCTTTGCAATGCCTTCTGCCTTTTTTATTTATAAAACGAAAGAATGCATCTTTACATTTGTGTACACGTTTTTTTAATGTCTACAAAAAACAAATAAAAGTCAAAAAACCTATATGGCTAAAAAGTAACCTAGGGCCTAAAAAGTCTTACAAAATACAAACTACATTAAATGCTCAATAATGCTACCCTATTATCTTTTACGTAAACACTTTAAAATTTATACAAATTCATACAATAAGATCAAATATCTTGATATCTTGTCTTGGAATATATATTCTCTTACTTGGTTTACTAATCCTAAAAATGATTGTAATTTCTTTTTTGTATCTAATTCTTCTTTTGAATTTATTATTTTTTGTACTATATGTTGTTGAATTTTTACTCCACTTTTATCTATTTGTATTCCTAGAAATTCTATCTGGTTTTTCATAATTTCAGCTTTCTTTTCGCTTAGACTTATTCCCGATTTTTTTACTATATCTGTAAACTGTTCCAATAATTTTATATGTTCTTCTTTAGTTTTTTGTATATAATAATATATCATCTATGTATACTATGCAATTAGGTAATTGTTTAAAATAATTATCCATAAAATGTTGATATCTACCTGGTGCATTTTTATATCCAAATGGTAATACATTCCATTCATAAAATCCTTGTGGTACTGTAAATGCGGTTAATTCTTTAGATTCTTCTTCTAACTTTAGATGGTAAAATCCTGATTTACAATCAAATTTGCTAAAATAATTATATCCTTGTATTTGTCTTATTTTTAATATCTTATTTGATATTAGATAATTATATGTTATAGTTTTTGCATTTAAATTTCTATAATCAATAACCATCCTACTTTTTCCTCTTTTTTGTTCACTATGTTTTTTTAAATTATTGGGCTTTGATACCATTTGGAGGGGGGTGCGGATAACTAAGTTATAAAATAGATTTATTATATATAATGAATCTATTCTTTTTTGTGCGTGGATATTTCTTAAATTTTGTTTCAATAATTTATTCTTTATGTAAGATGTATCCATTAATTTATTTGGTTTATTATTTTATCCTGTAGTAACTACAGAGTTACAAATTTCTGTATAATAATTTATCCTATCTGTACTATAGATATATCTAATTCTAGATTTTCTATGTTATTTATTATCTTGTGTTGTTCTTCTCGTAGTGAGTTTTTTAAATTATATAAACTATCACATGTACTTTTTTCTAAATTTTCTAAGGTTTCTTCTATCCATATTAACTTTTCTTTTAGATTTTCCATTATTTTTCTAATTCGATTTCTATAATTAATTTCATTATTTAGATTATCTTGATTTTCTCTAGTTTTTCTAATATATTCTAACATCCTTGATCTGAATAATATCCTTCTGGGTAAATTTCTTCGTATAACTGTTCTAACCAATTTATGGTTTCTATTTCATAGTCTATTACCTTTTCTAGTATTATTTTCTTAATATCTACAATTTCAATATCTTTAAATATATATAAGGTTAATACCTTAAGGTAGTCTAAATGATCTATTTTCTAAAATTGATATTTTATAGTTGTTTGTTTTATCCTTAGTAGTTTTGCATATTTTTATTAAGAGATTTATTTTTATTTTTTATGTATTTGTCTATATTTGTTTTCATCCGTTTTTCTAGTAACTGTATATTTCGCATATCTTTTTTTAAAAATTCTATGTAATTTATCATGATAAGTATTTATAAGAGTAGTTAGGTAGACATGGTAAATAATTTACTCTAGCCATGTAATATTCACCAAATGCTTTTTCTAATATAATTTTTCTTATATCTGCTACTTTTATATCTCTAAGTGCATACAAAATAAGTATCTTAAATTTATCTACCATCACATCAGATAAATTATCATTCATTTTCATAAAATTGCTTTTTCAAAATATTCCCTTCAACCATGTACATAACAAAATATGGTCATCTTAGATCACTATATACTAGATTATTCTTAAATAACATGTTCTTCGGTCACTATTAGCATGGTAATTCGGATAATTTTTCCCTTAAACAGCGCCTCGACTCTGGTTACTCCCCGCCACGGCTTCTTGCCTCATTGGTTTCACCTTTAGGATGACATAGTTCTTAGGGATTTTTCTCCGTTTCCACTTTGCTAATAAACTTCTTAACATATTATTCTTCGAATAATTCTACTATAAAGTAACTAATATGAATTTATTTTATCATATCATGATTGTTGGGAATTTATGAATTTAGCTATTCATAATCATAAATAGATATATCTGTTCTGGTAGCTTTGATATTTCTGAGGTTTGTTTCTCCATAGCTTTTTCCATTGAAGTATGTATGTTTAATTAACTGGGCAAAATATTTTTTATGGAATGGAGAGAGTTTTTTCTTGAACGTGAGAAGGCTTGCTTTGCAATGCCTTCTGCTTTCTTTATTTATAGAATGAAAGAAAGGGTCTTTACAAATAATCCTACACGTTTTACAAAAGCTAAAAAACAAAAAACTCAAAAAGTCCTAAAGGCTACTTTCTTGACTACCTAAAAGTCTTACATAGCTTTAATATGTCTAAAAAGTAGTCCTTACAAGAATAGTAGTTTTCAATAATTTTAAATACTTTTACGTAACTAAAATTTGTACAATAAATATCTTGTCTCCGTTGATTTTGTCGTATCTGCTGTATCTCCATTATTGCTCCTGATCTTATCTTCCAGCTGTCATCTCATCTTCTTGATTTTTTTATTCTGAATGTACTTCTGGAATAATATTATCTTCTCCATTACACCTCGAACATTGGTGATCTGGATATTTATGTCCAATTATTTTACAATATCTTGTTAGTAGTCCATCAGAAATAAATCCTTTTTTAATAGCTTGTGTAGTAGATTGTTTCTCTGGGTTGAGTAGTGTCATTATCCATTGTCTTACATCCTCCATATCTGTTGGTCGTAGCTCTTTTGAATTTGAGTAAATCATTTGGTGATCCCTCGAGTAGTAGCTCCATATTGGGTTTCCGTTAGTATAATTATTTGCTAGTTCTTGTATAATCATAGCTAGTCCGATAAGTCTTTTATTTGCATAGAACTCTGGTATCTCGATTCTAGGTATTTTCGGTTGCTGCGCAATATCTTCTGGTATAATCATATCTCTCGTTAGTCCTATATTTACGACTTGTATAACTGGTTTTATCTCGTCATATAATATCTCTGCGGGTGCAGTATAACACTTTATATAAAATAGAGTGCCTTTCGTTATTCTTTTATAGGTCGTGAATATCTTGTATAATTCTTCCATAGCTGTCAATTCTTCTCCGTTTTGGGTGTATATGGTGTTTAGCAGTCCGTAGTCAAAACATGTTTTTACTAGGCTTGGGTTAGTTTTTGGTAGTGCGATTAGCTTGTTATATCCCTGTAATTTTTGGGTTATATAGTTGGTATTTGGTTCTTGGATGTTTGTAGCTCTTGGGTTATGGTTTAGGAAGGTTTGTACTCTATAGATGTTTTCTATATATTTCTGGGCTGTGTAATTATAAATTTTTTTGTCTTGGTTTAGGCTATCTTGGTATGTGGTAGCTTGTGGGGGTATGAATAAATGGTCTTTTTGTATTTTTGGTGTAAATGGTTTTTCAAATATTTTATTCATGTTCGTGTTTTGGTATCTTGGTCGATTAACTCCTTTGCTTGTACCTGCAGAAGTAGATTGATAAATGTTATGGGTTTTATGGAGTGTCCCAACGTCTCCTTCTAGCTCTGGAATTTTATTGTCTTCCGATCGACATAGCTCTGCACACTGCTGAGTTAGCTGATTCATAGCTATAGACTTCAGTTTATCTTTATTAGTTTTTAGCTTTTCTATCTCAGTACCCATACTGTCCACTTTCAATGAAAGCGTAGTTAGGGTGTTGAGTATTTTTTCTAGAGTATCTTCTTCTATATTTTCAGTCTTTGTAGCTTTGTCTTGATATGTAATCTGCAATAACATTTTTGTTAGTACTGATCACTTCTATTATAAATGTGAAATTTAATATATTTAAAACTAGTCTCCGAATCTCTTTCGTTGTAACTGAATTTTGTATTTTCTTTGTTAGCCACCAGCGTACCTGTGTATTATCTGTTCGCACAATAAATTTGTTATATACAATATATGTCTCAAACACCAACAAACACTTATATAATGAATATAATTCTTTCCTATTTATTTCCCATTTTATTTCTGTCTCATTGAACGTACCTGAGTAATATCTACAATGGTGTTCTATTTTTCTGCTTCATATCGATATTTAAGTACTCCTCCATAACTATATTCACTAGCATCTGCTTCTACTATGTATATAAATTTTCTATTCTCATCTGAAAATTGTAATTTCGGTAATTCTTTACAAAGTGATTTTATTTTTTGAACTTGTTTTTTATCTTCTTCATTATAGTTATATTCTATATCCTTTTTTAATTTTTTCTGTAGTGGTTTTAAGTTTTCTGCTAATTTTGGAATATATTCTCTTACTTGGTTTACTAATCCTAAAAATGATTGTAATTTCTTTTTTGTATCTAATTCTTCTTTTGAATTTATTATTTTTTGTACTATATGTTGTTGCATTTTTACTCCACTTTAATCTATTTGTATTCCTAGAAATTCTATCTGTTTTTTCATAATTTCAGCTTTCTTCTCGCTTAGACTTATTCCCGATTTTTCTATTATATCTGTAAACTGTTCCAATAATTTTAAATGTTCTTCTTTAGTTTTTGTATATAATAATATATCATCTATGTATACTATGCAATTAGATAATTGTTTAAAATAATTATCCATAAAATGTTGATATCTACCTGGTGCATTTTTATATCCAAATGGTAATACATTCCATTCATAAAATCCTTGTGGTACTGTAAATGCGGTTAATTCTTTAGATTCTTCTTCTAACTTTAGATGGTAAAATCCTGATTTACAATCAAATTTGCTAAAATAATTATATCCTTGTATTTGTCTTATTTTTAATATCTTATTTGGTATTGGATAATTATATGTTATAATTTTTGCATTTAAATTTCTATAATCAATAACCATCCTACTTTTTCCTCTTTTTTGTTCACTATGTTTATTTACTATAAATGCTGGACTATTATGTTTACTATTACTTTTTTGTATATATTGTTTTTCTAATAATTCATCTACATGCATTTTAAATTCTTTTAAATCATCAAAATTATAGGTTAATGGTTTTTGGGTTATTATACTATTTTTATCTATTAATTCAATTTTTATAGTAGTTTTATGTTTTTCCCATCCTTTTAATGGATCTTCACTATATAATTTTTCTAATTTTTTCTTAACTATTTCTATCTTATTTATTGAAAATATAGTTATTTCTGTTTTATTTATCGAAAATACTACTAGTTCTATTGTATCTTCAGTATTTTTTATATTTTCTAACTTTTGTGTAATTTTTTCACTTCCTCTTATCCAATCAGTTTTCTTTCTTATTTTATTATTAACTCTTTTTGCTCTTACTTTTTGTTTAGATGGTGTTGTAAACCACCAGTCATTTCTAGTTATTATATGTGGGTATAGTTTATCTAAAAATGACATTCCTAAAAGTATATCTTTTGATGTTAGTTCATAATTATAAATTTCTTCTATTGTTAATATCTTATCCCATATTTGTGCTTTTACATTCCTAGCTTCATAAGTAATTAAGCTTCCTTCATTATTAAATCCTTTAACTATTATTGGTGTTTTTAGTTTAGCCCATTTACTTTCTGGTAAGC
This sequence comes from Capsicum baccatum var. pendulum, assembly GCA_030864225.1. Classification (NCBI taxonomy): domain Eukaryota; kingdom Viridiplantae; phylum Streptophyta; class Magnoliopsida; order Solanales; family Solanaceae; genus Capsicum; species Capsicum baccatum. Next base: position 225,623,936 of record CM061559.1, on the reverse strand, counting down.
AATTATGTCTACATAAGTTAGCTTCTGCTCCTGTATCTATCATAGGCGTATAATATCTACTGTAATATCCTTCCACTACTATCTTCATTAATACGTATATTTTCATTTTTATGTTAAGGATCTTTTTAAGAATAATTTCTCTCTATTATATGTTAAGGTTAATTGTGTATGTTCTATATTATATGGTTTACTTGTTCTAACCATTTTATTCCTAATATTGTATCTGCTTTTTGCATTTCTTCTTTTACTTCAAATTCTATTTTTATTTTTCTAGCTCCTATTATTATTTCTTTTTCTGCTATATTTTTATTATTTATTAAACTTCTTGGTAGATCTGGGCACATATCATTATCAGTTTTTATTTCTTTATTTTTTACTAGATATTTTGCTATATAGTTTTCTTCTTGTCCTGTATTTAAGAGTATTAAATATTCTTTTTCATTTATTTTTTCTGTTATGTAATATTGATTTAAATTACTTGTTGAATTTGTTTCATAACTTGTTCTTTTTTATGAGCTTGATGATTCTGGTTTTTCATTAGCTATTCTTTTTGTTGTACTTATTCTATCATTTACTATTTCTAAATTTTCTTCTATATCTATGTCTCTATAGCTATAATCATTATAATCTATTGTCTTTACAATTTGTTCAAATGGGTGTTCTATTCGTATCTTGTTAATCTTCTTTTTTCCTGTTATTTTATGTTTTGTTGTTAATACATATAAATTTTTGCATCTTGGGGTTAATTCTATTCCTGATATCTTCCAATATAATACTAGTGATTTATCTATATTTCTATCTGTTACCGCTACTGAATAATTTGCACTTATTATAAATTTAAATTTTTGGTATATTAAATTTCCTTTTACGGCAGTTATTATGTTTTTTTCTATAGGTTTTATAATTCTATCATCTGCTAGATATAATTCTATTGGTGTATCTATTCGTTCTCTAAAACATGCTTTTATTAATATCTCTGTACCTCCAAGGTGTACATATTTTATTGGATCTCCTTTACTTTTTATATCATTTATCTCTTTATTAATTATTCTTTTTGTTACTAGTGGTATACTAGCTTTATCTTTTGCATATCTGCAGTCTATTATATGTTCTTTTTGGCATACTACATAATATTCATCTTTTTTCCTAGTAAAAATATTTTTTATTGTTGGTATTTTAAATATTTTTTCTACACTTAAATCTAATTATTTTCGTTTTATTTCGTCAAATATATTACTGTCAAATATTATTTTTTGTTCCGTACCTTCGTCATTTAAATATTCTTCCTTTGTTATTATTTTTATATCTTCTTCAGTCATTCGATTCATCTATTTCACTATCTATTTCAGTAGCTGTTTCGTTTTCTGAAATTTCATATATACTATCCTCACTTTCTAATTAATAATCTATATAATCTATCTGTATATATTCTGTATTATCTATTTTTATTTCTGATATTTGTTTATTTTTTGGGTTTTTAGGTAATTTACAATCTCTAGCTAAATGTCCTAACTTTCCACAATTATAACAAGTACATTCTTTTATAGATTTCTTCTTTCTATATGGTCTTTTATTTTTATAATTTTTTACATAATATCTTTTTCTTGGTTTCTTGTATTTGTATTTTGATTTTTTATATTTCTTATATTTCTTATGTCTTTTTCTTTTCTTATAGTATCTTTCTTCACATCCAAATTGAGGTGTTATTTTATTTTTGCAACATGCTAAATTTTTTATTAATATTTTTTTCCATTTTTAATTCTTCTCTATATTTTTCACATAAGTTTCTATACCATTGTTGTAAAAATTTTATTCTTGCTCCTAACGTATCTACTATTTTTGCTTCTTCCCAACTTTTTATTATCTTTGAACTAAATGGTTCAGGTAATTTATTAAAATATAATTTTCTTATTTCTTTACTTTCTTCTATACTATATGCTCCTTTATAATAATATTCTTTAAATGCACAAGTATATTCGTCTATATAACACATATTACATATTGTTAATTTTAATATTAAATTCCTATTTGTATCTTTTTCTTCATCTTGTTCTTCTTCTATTGTTGTCATACTACCAAATTCATCTTTTATAGCTATTTCATATTTTTTTAATAATTCTATAGGTGTTAGTTTAGTTGTTTTTGATGATGTTCCTTCCATAGGTTTAGCTCTTAATACTTTCTTACTATTTTCAGTTAAATTTGAAAACCATAGTTTTACCGATCCTATTAGTGTTCTTTCTATATATTCTGGTGCATCTGTTATGTTTATATTATTATCTAATAATTGTTTTGTCATATATCCTATCCATAATTGTATTGTTTTTTCTGTATCTATTACACAGTCTAGGTCTAAAAAGTTATAATTTTTATTAACTATTTGTTTTGGTGTCCATTTGTCATATTCATTGTATCTTTTAAATTTACTTTTATAATATATGGGTTTTCTTATTTCTATTGTTTTAGGTATTATATTGTCAACTTCTTTTTTATCAAGAGTATTTATTTCTGTATTGGTATTTTCTAAGTTTTCTTCGTTAATTATTTCTTGTTTTTCGTTAATTTCTAAATTTTTTGTACTCGTTAATATTTCCGTATATGTTTCGCTATCTTCTGAATCATAATTATCTGTTTCTTCAACATCTATATTATTTATCTCTAATTTTTTCTTAAATTGATTTATCTCATTCAGTAATTTTTGTTCTCTATCTTTTTCTTCTTTTTCTTTTTGTCTTTGTTCCTACAAATCTTTTAACATTTGTAGTTCTTTTTCTAATTCAGCAATTCTACTATTTTTAGTTTCTTCTATTTTTCGTATTTCTTCTGTAGTTTGTTGTTTTATTTAGACTTATATATTCTGAATAATTACTAACTAAAGATTCTTTAATTTTTTAAAAGCTTCTCTATTTTTAAATGATCTTCTCATAATTAATTCAATTCATATACATAAATTCTAATATCTCTATCATAAATTCTAACTCTAACTCTAACATATATCTTACTTTTGTACTTTTTTAAATTACTGGGCTCTGATACCATTTGGAGAGGGATGCGGATAACTAAGTTATAAAATAGATTCATTAAACATCTTAATCATTCAGATATGCATTCAGATTCAGACCTTTGAATCTTAAAAAAAAACAAATGCAACCTTAGTCTCTTTACAGAAGTTCATCGTGATAATTTATTTGTCACCAATTTGGTATAGAAGTTACTTATTTTTTTAGTTTATTTGCTTCACTAATTAATGCTAGTATTATGATTAACGTTTGAAGATATATTTTTCTTAAATCATGATATATACATTTTTCTTATCATACAGATACATGAAGGTGCAAAAAGTATCTCAAGAATGAAGTTTTTAAATAAACAACAATGCAATCACACACGAGGAAGAATCATATTTTTGGCTTTTTTCGATTGACCATTATGTGCCTTCAATTAGATTTTTTAAGTATAAGTGATTTCACTTGATTTTTCAATGAAATTTGTCCTAATATTATGTTATAATAATTATAGATGCAATTAGTATATGAGAGTTTTGTAAGAATTTTCGATATTGTTTTTCTCTTTTATTTTTGTGAATTTTAATTTACATAAGCTACTTTTAAAAATTAAAATACACATAATTACTATTAACTTATCAATTACAAATTTAAATAGTGCAATTACAATTAAACAAATATATCATTTGTTACACATAATTCAACCGTTGAGTATTTATACATTTTATGACAACAACTTTTTGTTACAGAATTTGACCCAAAAAAAGAAAACTTTTGGTTACAGAAATGTGTATCTACAGGAAGTAAATAGTGCTGCTATATTTTCATTCATTTCAAAATGATTACATCTAATGAAAAAAATTATTTACCCTAAAATGGCCACCACATTAATAATATAATTTACATTTTAGATTAAATAATTTAATATTTTATAACCATTAAAATTGTCCCTAGTTAAGATAACATATAGTGACGAATTAGTTTTGTCATTAATAACAACACTTTCAATATCAATTTTTTTTTTTAACTACGAAATTGTTGTCTTTTCTAGACAAAGAAAAATGTCGATAGTTTATATATTTAGGAACGAAAATTTTCCTTTCGTACACAAACTGTATACCTTTTGAAAACACCTAATTTTGTACCAAACCTAACGTTTTTACGTCATTTTAGTGTTTAATTTATTTGTTTATTTAATTCTAAATTAGATATTGTAAGTTTATCTTATTTTTTAAGTTTGGTTTAATATTTTTGAAAAATACAAAAATAGAATCACATTTTAGATAAGTTTTTATTTTCATTATTATTTATTTATTTAAAAAAAAAGAAGAGAAAATTAAATTATGTTATTTTCCTCTTTTAACTTTTAATAAATAATCTAGTGATATTAATGTTCCGTAATCATGCTCTAAGACTAATTATTTAACTTACTTATATTTTATTAGTTTTAAATAATTTTATCTTCTTTTTTTTATTTTCATTATTTTTATTTTAAAAAAAATAAAAAAATAAGACCTAAACTACCCAATCTTCCCACTCCCCTCAATCTCTCCCATGTCCTCCACTTTTTCCATATGCATGTTATGTATAACACCCACTACACAAGACACGACACACACACACATGCACTAATTTTATACATATAACACACACATGCACTAATTTTATAGATAACACACACAACCCAGAAAGAGGCAAAAAAAAAAACATTCAGAAATAGAAGAAGAAAAAAGAAAACAACAACATCGAAACCAAAGAAAAAAAATGTTTGAAAAAAAAAAAGGGAACGGGCAAAAGAAAAAATAAGAAAAAAGGGAAAAGAAGAAGAAGAAACACCCGCAACAGAACAGAAAAGTTGGGGTCTCGTTGAGTTTTCGGTGACGGCGTTCTATTTCTTTACCCGCTTCAATTCGTCATACAGGTTCTCATCGAATTCATACGATTTATTCTATAAGTTTTCTATGCGAATTGGAGTGTGAATAAAGTTATAATTTCCATGACTTTTTCTATTGTTCGTTATGTATACCATTTGGGGTATAGACATACCCAGAGCCGGTGTTTGTGATGGGAAGGGATTGACCATTGCCTACTGTAATAGTTTCTGAGCCATGATACGGATGAGGAGCTTGAAGTTGTGAATAATCCGACGTCACATGGGTGTTAGCACCTGTGTCTATTGTTCTATTGTTCTAATTTCCATGACTTTTTCTATTGTTCGTGCATGCATGCAAAACAAAGAAAAACAAGAAAAACATTAAGAAAAGAAGAAGGAAAATAATAAGGGAAGGGGGGGAGAAACCAAAAAAAAAGGGGAAAGAAATAGTAGTGAATCAAAAGGCAAACGAAAAAGAAAAAAAAAGAAAATCGAGAGAACAAATGAGTAGACAACAAGTTGGAGATTGAGGTTTGGTTCGTGATTCCGAGTTCGTTATTTCTTTTTCTTTTGTTGTGAGTTACTTCCACAAGAGGTAACAATTAATCTTTTTTTTTTCTATACTGTAATATCATGATTATTCTAGATTTCGTTCCGATATAATATAACAAAGTTGTTGAGATTTCATATATGTCTGATTTGGTTATCATTCTTCATTGTTATTAAATGAAATATATTTAGATTTTGATTGCATGAGATTAAGAAAAGTTAGTGTAATATGTGATTATCTTCACGTGCAAAATATGTATATTCCAATGTTGTCCGTGTTTAGTAATTTTGTTTTGTTGTCTTATTTGAAAAGTTACTCTAGAAATGAAAAATATATTTGTTAAATTCTATGTTTAGTTTAGGTAATTTGAAGGGCAACTAATTGAAATTGTTTAACTTTGCTATTGCTGAAACGAATTTAAACATCGAGGCTAGGAACTTTTAGTTTGCCATTAATAATTCAGAGTTGATGGATATAGGCGGATCCAAGTTTTCACACAAAGTAATTAGTTAGTGCAAATTATTTTTTAAATCTTGATTAGTAAAAATGTTCGGCACATTTTTGTTTGCCTCGAGTTAATTCAAATGTTTATGTTAGTGACGTCATTCCTTATTTTTGTGGGGGGAATATTTATATACACATGTCCTTTTATTGTAAGATTGACGCATGAACTTTTATTTATTTATTTGTTTCTCTATTAGAAGAGTAAAACAATTTATAGTACATCATAATTTGCTAACGAACATTAGTTTATAAAAATGTAAGTGTTCGATTTATTGAGCATTAGATAATTATTTAATGAAACGTTTGATGTTCATGTGCTATTGGTTTAACATCACGTTTTTAACTTAATAATTTCTTTGACACTAATCAAAACATAATAATGTGTTAAGCCTAGATTTACTAAGTTCCGAATTTAGTCATTTACCGGACAAAAATGAGTTTGGTTGTTTTTAGCTTAAAATTTCATTATGCTAAGCAATTTGTGGTATGACTGGAAAGTACTGCTACTGGCAAGCCACGCGTCAATATAATTAAATAATTTGAAATAAATTAAAGGCGGAAGGTAAATAACTTTAGGGCCAACAAATATTAATTATATATCCAAAAGATTAATTTAAGCCAGACAAAAGTTATTAAAGCAACCGTGCTAGAACCACGGGACTCGAGAGGTGCCTAACACCTTCTCCTCGGTCAACAGAATTTCTTATCTGGATTTCTAGTTCGCAGACTAAAAATGGCCTAAATGTGTTCTTTGCCTACATGTTTATCGCTTTTATATTGTTTGAATTGCAATATAAACTGTCTTCTCTCGCGCACCCATCTAAGTCTTCTGAGATACTGTGTATTCGGAGATGCGGTATTCGCTCCCGAGCTTGAGATACCAGAGATGCAGCAACGCTCCTGGGAAGGATTCTATAGTCACCCATAATTTATGATGGGAAGGGACCAACATTGAGGCCGGAAAACCCTGCTATCGGTAAAGCTGACCCTTGCCGACTCGAGTTGTCCGCTCGTTTTACAGCCAGTCTAGATACCTAACTCCACCAGGTTGAACCTAGCATAACTGGAACTTAGACATGGCTATCCCTAATAGACTGCATTTTATTGGTATCACGTGCATTTTTGACTTAGTGGGGCTCGACACGGGGTTCGGGTTCGTCTAGGACAGGTGTCACCTTTTGAGATCATCATGTACATTTTATGTGCTACTTGTTACATTATAGGACATTCCATATCGAATGTTGACCGGCTTTTAAGTGAATTAATTGATCTGAAAAAAAAAGGGTTAAATAAAATTTTTTAAGGATTTATTTTAGAAAAATATAATATTTTACATAGAACTTTTTTGTAAAGATTAAGTCGTTATAACGTCATGGTCTCGTTATGTCCATTTTCTTCGATTTTAAAATCTCTCTTAGGAATATCATAGAGCCCATTTTTGTCAAACACAGTTAAAATTTTGTCAAACAATTCGGTCCACTATTTTGTTTTAATAATTTAATTATTTCAAATGTGTCTGGTCCAAACATCATCAAATTATTGTCTCCACTCTAGGATGTTTTAGAAGATACTTTCTATTGTGTTGGTTGCTACTTTCTCATGCTCATTTTGAAATCTTATTCCGTGTCATTCCGTCAACTTCTTTCAAAAATTATTTTTGTCTTGTTTTAGGATGCTTAAAATAAAATTCTTATTTGCTATCATTATCCTATAGGGCAATATGAACTCATTCGGAAAGAGTGACAAGTGGCCGAGGGATGATGAAGTACCCCATTTCATGGTGTTGGATAAAGTTCCAAAGCTATTGCGGACATGGTATAACAATATGACTGACTATGGAAAGGGAGAAGTATATAAACACTTGGGATTTTTAAGGAGTCTGTTGACTATTGAACCACGAAGAGACGTGATAGAATCTTTGGTACAGTTTTGGGATCCTTCAAACAACGTATTCCGATTCTCCGACTTTGAGCTCACTCCCACACTGGAGGAAATAGGAGCATTTATTGGAATTGGAAAGAACCTTCACTGAGGAGAACCCATGATACCGAAGCATGTCACTTCTGAAAGATTTTTCGAGCTATTGCACATAAAAAAGAAGAACATAGGAGGCTGCCTAGAAAATGGATGGGTTCGTCCAGAATTTTTGTACGAAAGATATGGTCAGGAAAGGGGATTCGAGTTGTTTAGATCAGAACTTAACAACGGGGGGTGCTACCGAACCTAGAAAAAGCACAGTTCTGAAGCATTCCTAGTGGCTTTTTTGGGAATCATGGTATTTCCAAAGAGAGAAGGAAAAATCAGCACCAATCCGGCTGCGTTTATTACCACTTTTGAGAAGAATCCTAAGGTCACCCTCGTGCACATGATTTTGGCAGACATTTATCGGGCCTTGACGATGTGCAAAAATGGAGCAGACTATTTTGAAGAATTTAACATTCTATTGCAGTTATGGATGCTCGAGCATGTTCGTTACCATCCATTTGTTGTGGATTTTCGAGTCGAGTGGAATGATTATATCAAGGGCCATGAGAAGAGGATGGAGGAAAAACTTTCCTGAAGGAATAGGAGCTTGGAAGGATTACTTGGAGGGGTTGACGGCGGACAAGATAGTGTGGAATTATCATTGGTTCCCTTTAAAAGAGGTGATATATATGTCTACTTTCCGACCCTTCATCGTCTTAATGGGTCTCCGAGGTGTTCAGCCCTACGTGCCACTAAGAGTCATGCGACAATTCGGTCGACGTCAGCATATACCGCCAGTCGAGGATATGAAAGAGTTCATGTACAAATTCCTCCCTGACATCCCTCTAAGGGAGACTGAGATACTTAAGATTTGGGAAGGATGTGTACTTTTGGGTTTCGATCACATGGTGGAAAACCGCAACAAGGGCGAGGTAGACTATTGGTATCTGCCATGGTTTCATGACCAGCCTCCTCCTAAAGCTATGTCAGAAAGGTCAGCCAGAGAGCCAGTGGATCGAGAAGCGGAGATCGAAGTCAGAATTAAGCAGGCTCGACGAGAGGTAGAAGAGAATTATCAGTCTACTCTGCACGTCTTAAATAATGATTTGGAAAGGGCTAGAGAAGAATTGGTTCACCATGAGGCGAGATTTGAGGCCAGAATTAGGTCGACTCGTAAGGAGATTGAGAGAGAGAACCGTGTTGCCATGCATGCCCTATAAGAAGACCTGGATATTGCCACTGATGCTATGGAGCAGTAATCGAGTGATTTTAAGAAAGAGAAGGCTTTGCTGACAAGTACACAGTCGAAGCTTCGGGCTCAGCTAAAAGCTTCCATGGAACGGGAAAGAGAAATAGCGAGACGCTTCACGACTTTTCAGAAGGAAGTTGAAGTTGAGAAAAACCAGTGGATGACCGAACGACAGGCGCTTCACTATCAGATCGACGACCTTCATGAACAAGAAGAAGACCTAAAGCATACCATCCGTACCACGCAGCATTGGGTGCAAAATTTCCATGAGAGTATGATCGAGGCCAGGGGAGAAGTACTTCAGCTCAGTGAAACCTTGAGTAATGTTTATGCTAAGTATCTTCACCAAGGTGATGAAAATCTGGGCCGTCAGGCACGTGCTCTCGCTCCACATCTGCCAAAAGCATTATCTAGGATCTACTCAAGTCTGAGGGAGGATTAAGCTGCAAGACATCTTTGGAAGGCATCTTGATGATAATTATTAAAATCCTTGTTTTGTTAGAATTAGTTTCTTTATAGGTTTTTTAGTATTTCTCCAGTATTCTGAGTCTGTTCTAGTTTTAGATAATTTTAGTTTCCTTTCATTAAAGCATTGTTTTAAGAACAGTTGGAAATGTATGGAAAATTTTGCATTTGTTTCAAGTTTTTATTCTCCTTATTTCTGAATATATATATATATTTACCATATCCATGAACTATGTGATGATCTGATTCATGTAAAACATGATACGTAGGCAACCCTCGGCGGGTGCGATCAAATATTTTTTCAAGTTTCAAGTAATAATTTTAAGATGTTGGTGTTAAATAATGAGGAAAAAAATTAATTCACCAAAGCCGAGATGAAACAAGAGGGTTTTCCTAAGTTCATTTCGGGAAGGAAATTACTTAGGTGCATGACATTTGAGTTAGTTATGAATGTATCAATATTTTTAAAAGCTCTAAATCCTAACATATTTGTTTCTACTTCAAAAGAGAGAGAGAATAAAGTGGTTGGTTGTGGTTAAGCTGGCCTCTCACCCGTACAACACAAGGTATAAAGGAAAAAAGAAGATGACTCGAAAAGATGGAATAGAATCTGATAATGAAGAAGGTCGAGATCAGTTAGTTCCACGAGAGTTCGTATCTTTGGAGGAGAATAGGTTACTGAAGCAACAAATTGCGGAAATGTATCAGGCCTGGGCGAATGGACAAGCCCCGCCTTCCTCGATTCCTGGCCTTTCAGATGCAAATCATCCTAGTTCTACTCAAGCCCAAGTCGACGATCCACTTTATTCGCCTGGATTTGGTCCATACGCTAATGTGTCTAGCGCTGCTGGCACATCCACCATGCGTCCTACAAATCCATCATTCACGAAAAACCCACTTTTTATTCCGGCCGTGAAAACTAATATAAATCCTCCATCAATGATACAGAAGCCTAGCAACGAGCTAAATCATAATCAAGTCTATCCTCCTGAATTGGCATTCAAACCCATAAATCCATATCAGCCCACTCATCAGCCTGAGTCTCATATCGTGATTGAGAAGGCTAATATGAATGAAGAACGAAAAGAGATAGTTAGAAAAGTGAGGAGTCTAGAGTAGAGTATGAGAAATATACAAGGATTGGTAGGACACAAAAATGTCTTTTTCAAAGACCTGTGTATGTTCCCTAATGTTCATTTGCCAATAGGGTTCAAGACCCCAAAATTCGACAAATATAGTGGTCATGGTGACCCAATGGCCCACTTAAAAAGGTATTGCAATCAACTTAGAGGAGAAGGAGGTAAAGAGGAGCTGCTTATGGCCTATTTCGGAGAAAGTCTGACAGGAATAGCCTCCGAATGGTTTATCGATCAAGACATCTCCCATTAGCACGTTTGGGATGATATGGCTTAAGATTTTGTACAACAATTTCAATACAATCTCGATATTATCCCTGGCTGCACTTCTCTCGCTAATATGAAGAAAAAACCATCTGAAAGTTTTCGAGAGTTTGCCATAAAATGGAGAGAACAGGCATCTAGAGTCAAACCGCCACTGAAGGACCAGGAATTGATTGACGTGTTTCTCCAAACTCAAGAGTCCGATTATTTTCATCATTTACTAGCCGCGGTTGGTAAACCTTTTGCCGAAGCAATAAAAATTAGGGAAATAGTGGAGAATGGCATCAAATCAGGAAAAATCATGAGCCAAACCGCCCTCAGGGCCACTACACAAGCCATTCAAAGTGGATCAGGTAGTTTCGGAAATCGGAAAAAGAAGGAGGAAGGATCCATGATGGCATCAGGATCGGGCAATGCCCAAAGGGGATGGAACTCCCCTTACGTTCATGTCCAACAGGGACAACCCAGCCCTTCTCAACATTATTATACACCTCAACCTGCTGTTCTTAATGCTCAAGCGTATGCCCGACCTCCTCAGCGTCCACAATGGCGGGCACCTACGCCACAAGGTTTTCATCTGCGGCAGCTAAATTTACAAGCCCCTCGTAATCTGTATGTTCCGGCAGACTATACAAGAGAATAGAGGCCAAGGGAAAACTTCACCCCAATTGGAGAATCATATACGAGCCTGTTGCGGAGATTGGTCAAATTAGGATGGATTGAACCTGTTTTGCCTTTCAAAGTGGATCCGAATGCAAGTTGGTTTGATCCTAATGTAAGGTGTGAGTACCATTCCAACGTCCAAGGTCACAGTACCGAAAATTATTGGAGTCTGAAGAGAGCCATTGAAAAGTTAATCGAAAACAAGGCAATCGTAATACAAAAAGAAGAAGCATCGAATGTCACCGACAATCCACTTCCTAATCACAGTAACCCACACATCGTGGGGATGATTTTTAATGATAGAGACTACAGGCCAGAAATCCAAGCAATGATGGAAATAGGCACCTTGAAGGACAACCCGGGTAAAGCACTGAAGTATATGCAAAGAGAACCACTGATCGTGAAAGGAGCGAGTTCCATTATAAGACCCCGAGATTTAAAAAAGATGGTATTGTATGTTCCTGCAAAGCTAAAGGGAATAACACAAGATGGGCCAAAACTATATATTTCAAGTGGTCCCGCATGGTTCGACCAACAGCGCAACAACATGAGAAAGATAACAGAGCCAATTGTCATAAAACACGCAACACAGCTCCAAGTGACAAGCTTGAAAACCATCCCATGGAACTACAACAAAACCACGGTGATGTACAAAGGAAAAGAGGTCATGGAAGAAACAAACGAAACAGGAGGTTTGACTCGATCAGGAAGATGCTATGTTCCAGAAGAATTAAGGAGACCAAAACAGTTTAAAGATAGTCAAGGGCCAATGAAAAAACCTATCACAAACGAAGAGGCTGAGGAATTTCTGAAGAAAATGAAAACCCAAGACTATTCCATTGTTGATCAACTAAGGAAAACCCCGGCTCAAATCTCATTATTATCCCTGCTGCTACATTCTAAAGAACATTATCAGGCATTGATTAAGTTATTGAACGAAGCATACGTACCGAAGGAAACTATGGTATGTCAGATAGAAAGGATGGTTTGTAGAATATTTAAAGCAAATAGAATCACTTTCACTAATGATGAGTTACCCACAGAAGGTTCTGGCCACAACAAGGCTTTGCATCTGACTATCAAATACGAAGGATATTACATAAAAGGGGTAATGATCGATGGAGGTTTAGGAGTAGATATCTGTCCTCTCTCTACTTTGCAAAAATTAAAAATCAGCCCAGATAGGATTCGGTACAATAATGTATGTGTTTGGGCTTTTGATGGTGCAAAACGAGACACAGTTGGTGAGGTAGATCTTGCTTTGGTTATTGGACCAGTTGAGTTTACAATCACCTTTCAAGTAATAGACATGGATACTTCCTACAACCTACTTTTAGGAAGACCATGGATCCACATGGCCAGAGCCATACCTTCTACTTTGCATCAAGTAGTTAAGTTTGAACACGACAATCAGGAAATCATTGTACATGGAGAGGATGACCTTCCCATACATCGAGATCCTTCTGTACCCTGTATCAAAACAAAAGGGGGTTGTGAATCTTCCATTTATCAAGCCTTTGAAATTGTGACAGCTGATCAAATCATGGAAGGTATGTCGATTCCAGGGCCTCATCTCTCTTCTACTTCAATCATGGTGGCTAGCCAAATGCTACAAAATGGTTATGAACCGGGAAAAGGATTAGAGGTTTCACTGCAAGGAATTATAAACCCTGTAGATCCATGTGGTAGCCGCAACTCCTTTGGCTTAGGCTTTAAGCCTAACGTAGAAGATAGAAAATGGGCAAAAGAGCAGAAGAAGAAGGCTTGAAAATTGACAAGTCCGGTTCCACACATTAGCCAATCTTTCACGAAAGCTCAAAAGGAAGAAAATCAATACCCATATGCTAACAAGGATGTGGATGAAATATGTCAAGGTCTCAAGGAAATGTTTTATGAAATAAACATGGTTCAGATGGGTGAAGGCCCTAGCCATGCAGATGTGCAGTTCGTCGGGCCAAATATCAAGCTCACTAACTGGGAAGCCACTCCTCTCCCCACAAGGAAGGAGTCTTGGTAGTTTATTTTGTTGTTTCGTTTTTCTTTATTTTGTATTTTGGACTATTCTCAAGGTTGTAGTCCACATAGTTTAGTTGCTTTGCTTTCATGTTAACCCTCCTATCCTTTCTGATTCAACTAAATGAAATTCAAGTTTTCTAGTAAATTTATCTTTTTTTCCCTCTTTTAATTTTTTTTATTATCTTATTTCAGTTATGTTAATACTGGCTTTGATAACATGACATGTACGTGGAATTCACATTTAGATCCTAAAAAGTTGTCTAATCTCAAATCAGCAAACCAAACGGTAGATGAATACAATGAAGGTGAAGCTAATAAGGAAGTCAAAAAAGGATTGGATCAATTTGAGGATAAGCCCAAAACCAATTTAAATGACACTGAGACAATAAATTTGGGAACTGGTGAGGAGGTTAGAGAAATAAAAATAAGTATTCATGCGGATCAGAATATCAGGAATGATATCGTCCAGATTTTGATCGAGTATAAGGATGTTTTTGCTTGGTATTATGATGATACACCGAGTCTAAGCACGGATTTGGTAGTCCAGAAGCTACCTACATACCCTGATTTTTCACCGGTCCAGCAAAAACAAAGAAAGTTTAAAACTGACGTGAGCGATAAAATCAAAGAGGAAATCATGAAGCAATTGAATGCGAACAGGATCAGAGTCGCTCAATACACCACATGGTTGGCTAATGTGGTGCCCGTACCGAAGAAAGATGGCAAAATCAGAGTTTGTGTTGATTATAGGAATTTGAACAAAGCAAGCCCTAAAGATAACTTTCCGCTACCCAATATTCATATCCTTGTTGATAATTGTACTAAACATGAGATCCAATCTTTTGTGGATTGTTATACCGGATATCACCAGATCTTGATGGATGAAACAGATGCAGAAAAGACTATTTTCACCACCCCGTGGGGTACTTATTGCTACAGGGTCATGCCGTTTGGTTTAAAGAATGCGGGAGCTACGTACATGAGAGTTATGACTATTATTTTTCATGACATGATGCACATGGAAGTAGAAGTATATATTGATGATATCATTATCAAGTCCAAGACATGAGTCGATCATGTATATGACTTGAGGAAATTCTTTGAAAGATTGCGAAAGTATAATCTTAAGCTCAATCCAGTCAAGTGTGCATTTGGAGTTCCATCCGAAAATGTTTTGGGTTTCATAATTAGCCGCAGAGGCATTGAATTGGACCCCTCCAAGGTAAAATCCATTCGAGAATTGTCGCCTCCGAAGAATAAAACTGAGGTCATGAGTTTTCTTGGAAGGCTGAATTATATAAGCAGATTCATTGCTCAGCTCAGCACTACATGTGAACCGATATTTAAGTTGCTAAAAAAGGATGCTGCTATCCAATGGACAGATGAATGTCAAGAATCATTTGATAAGATTAAAGAATATTTGGCAAATCCTCCAGTACTGGTCCCACCAGAACCTGGTAGGCCTCTATTTCTATATCTGTCAGTGATGGACAATTCTTTTGGTTGTGTTTTAGGACAACATGATATCACAGGCAAAAAGGAACAAGCAATCTATTATTTGAGCAAAAAGTTCATGAGTTATGAGGTAAAATATACTCATTTAGAAAAGACATGTTGCGCCCTAACTTGGATTGCTCAGAAGTTGAAGCATTATCTTTCGTCCTACACAACCTACCTCATATCTCGAATGGATCCTTTAAAGTACATTTTTCAAAAATCTATGCCCACAGGTAGATTGGCGAAGTGGCAGATTTTACTTACAGAATTCGACATTGTGTATGTTATTCGTACCGCTATGAAAGCGCAAGCATTGGCCGATCATTTGGCAGAGAACCCAGTAGACAATGATTATGAGCCTTTGCGAACTTACTTTCCTGATGAAGAGATAAATTCAATTGAGGAAGAAGTTCAAAATGATATGTATGCGTGGAAATTATATTTTGATGGGGCAGTCAATGTCAAATGAGTAGGAATTAGGGCGGTTCTTGTCTCACCGACCGGGCATCATCATCCTGCCACAGCACGACTCCATTTTTTTGTACTAATAACACAACAAAATATGAAGCTTGCATCATGGGGTTAAATATGGCAATAAATCTGGATGTACACAGGCTAGTGGTGTTGGGATATTCCGAATTACTCATTCGACAAATTCAAGGTGAATGGGAAATGAGAGATATCAAGCTCATTCCATACAAACAATTCTTAGAGGACCTTAGCAAAAGGTTCAAGTCTATCGAGTTTAGATACATTCCCAGATCCCATAATGAGCTGGCTGATGCCCTGGCTACCCTAGATTTTGTGCTCCCATACCCAAGAAATACGCATCTCGACCCATTAGAAATACAGATACGAGATCATCATGGTTATTGCAATATAATTGATGTAGAACCAGATAATGAAACTTGGTACTATGATATCAAACGCTTCCTAATGTCAAAAGAATATCCAATACACGCCAATGCAGATATAAAAAGGACTATTTGGAGACTTGCTAATGGTTTCTTCTTAAGTGGGGAGATTCTGTACAAACGAACCCCAGACATGAACTTGTTGAGATGTGTTAATATTCAGGAAACTGAAAGAATCATGAATGAGGTACATTCGGGGGTATGTGGTTCGCATATGAATGGCTATGTTTTAGCGAAGAAGATTATGCGGGCAAGATATTATTGGTTAACTATGGAGCGAGATTGCTTTTTCTTTGTTTGCAAGTGTCATCAGTGTTAAATCCATGGCGATTTGATTCACTCGCCACCTTCAGAGCTGCATCCTATGTCTGCTCCTTGGCCATTCGTTGCTTGGGGCATGGATGTAATCGGTCCAATATAACTAAAAGCTTCTAATAGGAATCGATTCATACTGGTCGCTATTGACTATTTCACCAAATGGGTAGAAGCTACTACTTTCAAATCAGTCACGAAGAAAATAGTAGTGAATTTTGTTCATTCGAACATCATATGTCGTTTTGGTATACCAAAGTCCATTATCACATACAATGCAACCAATCTCAATAGTCATCTAATGAAGGAGGTTTATAAGCAATTCAAGATTGTGCATCATCATTCTACCCCTTACCATCCTAAAGCAAATGGAGCCGTTGAAGCAGCAAACAAGAATATTAAAAAGATTCTTAGGAAAATGGTCCAAGGATCTCGACTGTGGCATGAGAAATTACCGTTTGCTCTTTTAGGATATCGTACAACTATCCGTACATCGACTGGCGCAACTCCTTATTTACTAGTCTATAGGACTGAAGCTGTGATACCCGCAGAAATCAAAATTCCCTCGCTTCGAATCATTGGTGAAGCCGAAATTGACGATACTGAATGGTTCAAGTCTAGACTAGAACAATTATCGTTAATAGATGAAAAAAGGTTGACGACAGTTTGCTTTGGTCAATTATACCAGCAAAAGATGGCGCGAGCTTACAATAAGAAGGTACGTCCTAGAAAATTTGAGGTCGGCCAACTTGTTGTAAAATGCATCCTTCCACACCAAGAAGAGGCTAAAAGAAAGTTTGCTCCAAACTGGCAAGGTCCATACATAGTTAAAAAAGTATTATCAAATGGAGCTTTGCAACTTGCAGATCTGGACGAAAAAATGACAGAAAAAGCTATCAATGCCGATTCAGTCAAAAAATATTATATTTGACACACTTGTGCTTAACATTCTCAAGTTGAGATGACGAAAGGCCATCATTCTACTTAACTAAATGTCATTAATCCCTTGTCAGCCCTTCGAGCCTTATTTACCTTTCCTTGCTTACCCTCTTTGGAGTCAAAAAAAAAAAAGATAATGCGTTAGCATTGAACTATGTTCGACCTGATTCCTAAATGGATACGTAGGCAGCCCTATCTTGGAGTTCGGTCCGGGAAAAAAAAATCTTGGTATTTAAAAAAATAAAGAAGATGAGATATATATCCTATTGTCACTTTTATATGGCTCTCAAGTTGTAATTTATCATAAAAATCCTTTTTCCTTTGTCCATTAAAGACCTTCCGATCAATTTTTGAAGAATGTCAAGCCTTGTGTGCTGTATACATACATACATACATATATATATATATATATATATATATATATATATATATATATATATATAAACCCTCAGGGGCGCCATAAGACAATGATGAACGAGACAATCAAAATTAGAGAGGTCAATTGAGAAAATCCTAGAAGGAATGACTTTAGTCAAATAAAGTTTTCATGACAGGACAAAGATCAAGAAGGATGATTTGATTTGATTGAAAAGTGCAGCCAAATTCGAGATTAGATAGTTTTGAAGGCTCAAATATCTACTCCAAATTGCATGTCATGTTTCATTCAAGTTAATATATACCTCCAAATAAGCTTCCTTCCTTTACTGTTAAAAATACCTTCTATTTTAACATAATTCTTTTATTTCTTCTTTCAACTTTTCCTTATTTCATTTTACACGTTTTGTTTTTATGCGTAAGTCTTGCATCAAATGCAAAATAAAGAAAGACGCGCAAAATTGACCATGGCTCCCAGTGGAATCAAGCAGAGGTTATTGGGCATTCACTACCTTGACAAGGACAGGGAGCCAGTTAAGATAAGTCTTACGAGTGAAGCATTTGAAAATGAAGAACAGAATCGTACTGAAACAAACAGAGATGCAACAGAATTTGAAAGACAAAGAATCAAGCTCGCCAACCAAGTAGTTGAATCAACTGTATCAAGTTGGGGCAGAGATAAGGAAAACCTCTAAGGAATTCAAGGCCACAAACCAACTACCAATTTTAAAACTCATAATTCTTTCTCTCTCTCTCTCTTGCTTGAACAGGGGCGAAGCAATCTTGTGAAATTTAGTGAAAAAAAAAACAAGTATAGCAAAGTTAAGTTTTCTTGAATTTTCTCCTTTTGTTATACTCCTATAATTCTAAGTTCGCATCAATATAATTATAATAATAATAATAAAACCCCTCATATTCAAGACTGGGGATTTTTTTTTCTTTTCTAAAAAAAGTAAAAAAATAAAAAAATCCTAATCTTTTTCGTCTTCATAGGGCGCCATCCCCTAGTTGACATTTTTTTCGTCTTCATAGGGCGCCATCCCCTAGTTGACATCTTTATTTGTTTTCACAGGGCGCCATCCCCTAGTTGACATCTTATCTCGTCTTCATAGGGCACCATCCCCTAGTTGACATCTTTTTCGTCTTCCTAGGGCGCCATCCCCTAGTTGACATCTTTATTTGTTTTCACAGGGCGCCATCCCCTAGTTGAAATCTTATCTCGTCTTCATAGGGCGTCATCCCCTAGTTGACATCTTACTTCGTCTTCATAGGGAACCATCCCCTAGTGGACATCTTATCTCGTCTTCATAGGGCGCTATCCCTAGTTGACATCTTATCTCGTCTTCATAGGGCGCCATCTCCTAGTTGACATCTTACTTCGTCTTCATAGGGCGTCATCCCCTAGTGACATCTTATTCGTCTTCATAGGGCGCCGTCCCCTAGTTGACATCTTATCTCGTCTTCATAGGGCGCCATCCCCTAGTTGACATCTTACCTCGTCTTCATAGGGCGCCTTCCCCTAGTTGACATCTTATCTCATCTTCATAGGGCGTCATTCCCTAGTTGACATCTTATCTCGTCTTCATAGGGCGCCATCCCCTAGTTGACATCTTATTCATCTTCATAGGGCGCCATCCCCTAGTTTACATTTTAGGAAATAAACCTTCCTATTTTTCTTCTTCACGTCTTCACAGGGTATGGCAATCCCTAGTCACATTTTTTGGAGCAAAAATCCTAATTCTCTTTCATGCATTCATTAGGCATAACTTCCTTTGGTTGCATTGTTAAGAATAGGGTTCTTATTTTATCGCGCTCCTAGCCTAAATTTCTATCCATTTATTTATTTATTTACTTTTAAACCAGTTTATAGTTTTTCTAATAACTCACAAAATTTTCCTAGTGTAAACTGAGGCAGAAAATTTTGTTTGTTTTGTTTCGTCTTCTTTGATGGCTTGCAGGTTTTCTGCAAAGCACAGGTTTATCCAAGAATGAAATTTCATCTCCGGTTAAAATATAGAAGAATGATCAGTTTGAAGATAGTTAGAGTCAGCTTTGCATCCATAGCGACCCAATATCTTAAGAGACACCTTTTTAGCTTCTGATCAGGAGAACAAGCATCCAAAGTATTCTATGAACTGTTCTTTGGTAGAGTATCAATGACTCAATCCAAGTTTCAAGTTCAAGTCTCAAATCTTAATTTCAAGATCAAAATTTTGAGATCAAGGTACCCACCAGAAGAAGGTGAGGCAATAACTGAAGATCCAAGAGGAAGATCGGAAGCAAGAGGATCAAGACAAATAAAATAGATAGGATCTTGTACTTTTATTTCCAGTTTCATTTTTTGATGTAATAAAAGGAGCAACGAACCGGAAACTCGACGGGACCTCAACTCGACTCTCCAATTCATCCACTCATTCCTACACCCATTTGAACTACACGTGACCTGATTCTTGTATAACCCGAGATATGTAGGATGTCCAAAGGCAAGGATCGGTCACACCTCTTTTCTACTTATTTATGCATAACCTTTGAGTAAACAGTTGGGCCAAAAAATTAGTCATGTTTACTTCTTTGCTTGAAAATTCTCTATATTTTCAAGCAAAGAGGGGCATTCTGTAAACATCTAATTTTGTACCAAACCTAACGTTTTTACGCCATTTTAGTGTTCAATTTATTTGTTTATTTAATTCTAAATTAGATATTGTAAGTTTATCTTATTTTTTAAGTTTGGTTTAATATTTTTGAAAAATACAAAAATAGAATCACATTTTAGATAATTTTTATTTTCTTTATTATTTATTTATTATTTTTTTAAAAAAAGAGAAAATTAAATTATGTTATTTTCCTCTTTTAACTTTTAATAAATAATCTAGTGATATTAATGTTCCGTAATCATGCTCTAAGACTAATTATTTAACTTACTTATATTTTATTAGTTTTAAATAATTTTATCTTCTTTTTTTTTATTTTCATTATTTTTATTTTAAAAAAATAAAAAATAAATAAGACCTAAACTACCCAATCTTTCCACTCCCCTCAATCTCTCCCATGTCCTCCACTTTTTCCATATGCATGTTATGTATAACACCCACTACACAAGACACGACACACACACACATGCACTAATTTTATACATATAACACACACATGCACTAATTTTATAGATAACACACACAACCCAGAAAGAGGCAAAAAAAAAAAACATTCAGAAACAGAAGAAGAAAAAAGAAAACAACATCGAAACCAAAGAAAAAAAAACGTTTGAAAAAAAAGGGAACGAGCAAAAGAAAAAATAAGAAAAAAGGGAAAAAAAGAAGAAGAAACACCCGCAACAGAACAGAAAAGTTGGGGTCTCGTTGAGTTTTCGGTGACGGCTTTCTATTTCTTTACCCGCTTCAATTCGTCATACAGGTTCTCATCGAATTCATACGATTTATTCTATAAGTTTTCTATGCGAATTGGAGTGTGAATAAAGTTATAATTTCCATGACTTTTTCTATTGTTCGTTATGTATAATTCATTGTTTTTATATAGTTTACTTTATGTTGCCATTTATAACTAGTTGTTAGTCCGAAGCAACGTTAACTAATTTAAATTTGATTGATTTCTAAATGAGATAGTCGTTAGATTCATTAGCGTTAAAAGATGTAACGTTGTATTCGATTGACATGCGATTAGTACAATTGCGTTGTAACTAGAATCTTAGACCTATATGCGTGCATGCATGCAAAACAAAGAAAAACAAGAAAAACATTAAGAAAAGAAGAAGGAAAATAATAAGGGAAGGGGGGGAGAAACCAAAAAAAAAAAGGGGAAAGAAATAGTAGTGAATCAAAAGGCAAACGAAAAAGAAAAAAAAAGAAAATCGAGAGAACAAATGAGTAGACAACAAGTTGGAGATTGAGGTTTGGTTCGTGATTCCGAGTTCGTTATTTCTTTTTCTTTTGTTGTGAGTTACTTCCACAAGAGGTAACAATTAATCTTTTTTTTTCTATACTGTAATATCACGATTATTCTAGATTTCGTTCCGATATAATATAACAAAGTTGTTGAGAGATTTCATATATGTCTGATTTGGTTATCATTCTTCATTGTTATTAAATGAAATATATTTAGATTTTGATTGCATGAGATTAAGAAAAGTTAGTGTAATATGTGATTATCTTCACGTGCAAAATATGTATATTTCAATGTTGTCCGTGTTTAGTAATTTTGTTTTGTTGTCTTATTTGAAAAGTTACTCTAGAAATGAAAAATATATTTGTTAAATTCTATGTTTAGTTTAGGTAATTTGAAGGGCAACTAATTGAAATTGTTTAACTTTGCTATTGCTGAAACGAATTTAAACATCGAGGCTAGGAACTTTTAGTTTGCCATTAATAATTCAGAGTTGATGGATATAGGCGGATCCAAGTTTTCACACAAAGTAATTAGTTAGTGCAAATTTTTTTTTAAATCTTGATTAGTAAAAATGTTCGGCACATTTTTGTTTGCCTCGAGTTAATTCAAATGTTTATGTTAGTGACGTCATTCCTTATTTTTGTGGGGGGAATATTTATATACACATGTCCTTTTATTGTAAGATTGACGCATGAACTTTTAGTTATTTATTTGTTTCTCTATTAGAAGAGTAAAACAATTTATAGTGCATCATAATTTGCTAACGAACATTAATTTATAAAAATGTAAGTGTTCGATTTATTGAGCATTAGATAATTATTTAATGACACGTTTGATGTTCATGTGCTATTGGTTTAACATCATGTTTTTAATTCAATAATTTCTTTGACACTAATCAAAACATAACAATGTGTTAAGCCTAGATTTACTAAGTTCCGAATTTAGTCATTTACTGGACAAAAATGAGTTTGATTGTTTTTAGCTTAAAATTTCATTATGCTAAGCAATTTGTGGAATGACCGAAAAGTACTGCTACTGGCAAGCCACGCGTCAATATAATTAAATAATTTGAAATAAGTTAAAGGCGGAAGGTAAATAACTTCAGGGCCAACAAATATTAATTATATATCCAAAAGATTAATTTAAGCCAGACATAAGTTATTAAAGCGACCGTGCTAGAACCACGGGACTCGAGAGGTGCCTAACACCTTCTCCTCGATCAACAGAATTCCTTATCCGGATTTCTAGTTCGCAGACCAAAAATTAAGAGTCATTTCCTTTTGAATAGGGATTCAATAAGGTGACTTGGAACACCCAAACTCAATTCCAAGTGATGACTTTGTAAATAAAATAATTCATTTTCAAAACGTCACTTTAATTGGAAAAACTCATTTTCTCTAAAATCAACTCCCTAGCGGGACCAGATGCGGTGAAAAACAGGGGTGTGACACCTTTTAGTGACACAATAACAATATTTTAACTACAAATTATGTTTAGCTTTAAGGACAATTAATTTCATTATTAATTAAACTTATAATTAGTGACAAATTAGATTGTTGGTAACAAACACCCTTTTAGTGACGTTATAGTGTTATTAGCCACAAAATTTTATGTTATTTATGACAAAGAATTTCGTCATAAATACTATGATTTTAGGGACAAAAGTTTATTTTGTAGTTAAATAACTTTATTTAGTGACGAGACACTAATTTGTCTTTATATACTTTTAGTGATCCACGTTTAGGGATGAAAGGTTGACGATTTTTTTTCATTACAAAATATTTTTTTATGATGAAATATGATTTTTAAGTGACAAAATAATTCTTCACAGAAAATAAAATTTGTTGTCGCATAATAGCAAACAAATCATAGTGTCAAACAAGTATATTAAGCAAAGTCATTAGTTGGCTAGAAGATAAAACATAATGGTAATTAGAGATTTCATGCGTTAGTAAATCAAATTTATAACCGATTTCATTCTTCCATCAAGGATAATTTAAATTGCTCATTTT
Organism: Capsicum baccatum var. pendulum; assembly: GCA_030864225.1. NCBI lineage: Eukaryota > Viridiplantae > Streptophyta > Magnoliopsida > Solanales > Solanaceae > Capsicum > Capsicum baccatum. Next base: position 225,600,297 of record CM061559.1, on the reverse strand, counting down.
ACGTTTAATTTTAGTATCGTCATCAAGACTCTAAAGTATATTTTTTCTTTCAAAGTATAATATTAAATAATTGATATTTCAATGTCATATTTTTTTTTCAATGTTTTGTCCATATTTTTATTTTATAATTTATAATTATTTGTCTTGAATGATAAGATGCATGAAATGGAATGTGATTTTGTGTCTTGACATGAGCAGTAGAAAAAGAGAGAAATAGGAGATCTTTTGAAGGGTAAGCTTTTCTTTATCAAGAAATTAGCCTTACATGACTTTAAATGGATCCGATTCGTAAAAGAAAGATTTTTAAAGACGAATCAAGTATATTGTTCGATATAAATGGTAGAAAGTTATTTTTTTATATACATTTATTATTATCTTCACACACACGTGCAAAACACGTACACTTGATTAGTATATGTACAAAAGCGACCACATATATACAAAAGTGACCACATGTGGTCGCTTCTCTTAAAATTAATTAATTAAATGAATATATCCAAAAGTGACCACTTGTTGTCGCTTTTGTTAAGATTAATTAATTAATATATATACAAAGGTGACCACATGTGGTCGCTTTTCTTAAAATTAATTGATTAATATATATATATACAAAAGCGATCACATGCATGTGGTCGCTTTTGTTAATATTAATTAATTAATACATATACAAAAGAGACCACATGTAGTCGCTTTTGTTAAAATTTATTTTACTGTCGTTTCTGTCAAAAATTCATATATATACACACACATGTGGTCCCTTTGTTTTAATTAATTAAATACAAGTGATCGCTTTTATCAAAAAAAATATTTAATTAAATATATAAAAAGCGACTATTGGTGGTCTCTTTTTTAAATTAAAAAAAATTATAATTTTTTTTATAACTAATATTCAATTACAAATATTTTTTTTTTTCTGAAAAAGCAGCCACTGTTTCTGAGACCACGATTTATGGTCGGTTTTTGTGGTTGCTTTTCCTGTTTTTTCTAGTAGTGATTGGGCATGATAATTTATAATTAAATGAGAATCATCCAATCAGGAATTTTATATTTATTATTGTTTTCCCCTTTCTCATGTAATTTTTTGGTAGTATTAAGCAGTTAAATAAGCAAAAAAGGAAAAGAGAGAAAATTGAGATGAAGGAAATGGACGATGCTGCTCTACGTTAATTCTGTCGTTGCTACTTTTCTTCGATAAAAAAATATTACTATGGTTTTCTTAGTGAAAGTTTTGAGCTAACCATAAAATTGATATGGCATACTTAAAATTATAAATTTCAGAATTATTTATTTATTGTATTTTGTGTGCATTTAACTATGCCATATAAACAGAAATAAAGGGGATATAGATTTTTTTTTTTCCTTTTGAAAATGAGAGATATGAATAGTAGCTCAAATTGTATTTATTAATGAGTTCTATTAATATAGGGAATTTTATGTACTATGCTACGTTAATTCAGTCGTCGTATTTTGTGAGCGTTGAGATTGTATTTTTATATGAAAGTCTCCAAAATATGAGGGTAGCTTATCATCTTACATCTTAATAAATTAAAAAGATGTAATTTATACTATTCAAATATAAAGCATGAAACCAAGAAAATAAACAAAAGGATCCATCAAGGTCTCTTCATATTTTGAGCCCTCTTAATGAAAATCCTGACTCGATTACTGATCAGTCAAACTTTGGTTACTAACTCAGATGGTGATTCGTTGCTCATTTCTTGATCAGCATGAAACTGGTACACCTTACAAACAAATCTCCCTACAGCATGACCTGTAACAGCCACCAGAAAAAACCTAAAATCTGTTGTAACAATAAAGATGACAACCAAGTAAGTCATAAACATTCTAAGTCCACGAAATCCAGTTTCTTTTAACAACACTTTAAGACCCTTCTCATCTTTCTTAGTAGTAAAAGGGTAAAAAGAACAAAATTCAGACATAAATGCTAGCAAGAAAATTAGACAGAGAGCAAACAAGCAGCCCCCTTTAGTAATTTCACAATCTGGCCATCTTGGGAATTGTGTCTTTGTGTATGAAATCCAGTAGCTTGAGCTGACTGATGATTGTATTATGCTTGTATTTGGATAAGTAATGAAATAACTTAGAGATTTTGGAGAAATAGAGTAATTGGTTGAAGACATAACTTTGTTTCTTAATTTACACTGTCTGTCTTTGTGGGAACTTAATTAGAGGATCAATTATAAATAGAGAGAGGGTGATAAAGTGGTGGAGTGGAGTAGTAATTTAAAAGCAAAGATTAAGAATTTATGTGGCAAGGATAGAAGCATAATTAGCAATGATAGTTAGCATAATCATGATGAGTAACCTATACTTCAGTAACATCATCCTACATGACTAATTATTGCCATCATTTTCCTCTTGTCTTTTCTGTTACGAATTCTTGGGTTAAAATTCAGTTAGTCGATAAAATTCACTGTTATGTTCCTACTGTATACACATAATTATCATGGTTAAAGATACAAGTGTACAAAACTAAAAAACGTGAAGCGTATTTTTGTAAATAAATATTACTCTTTAAAATTATTCGAAACATATTGTTCTTATACACCCAAAACCAACCGACTCCTAAATATCATATTCTGTAAATCTCATCAGTTCATTATATTTTTGGGTTGCTCGCTCCCTGATTTGTGATTTTCCGGCCAATAAATTGATGAATCTCTCCAAAATATGGATGAATATCCATTTCTAATTAATAATTATGTTTAGTATAGCTCAATCAGTGGCAGAATTATAATTCTACTTACGACTTTAACAAAATTCAGTACTGTAATTTTATATCTGCATAAAAGATTCACTTAGTTTATATAAAGATTTTAGAACTAAACAAATTGACTATTTATAAATGGAAAAAGGGTTAAAAATATCCCTTTACTTTTATAAATTAGCTAAGTTTATCCCTCGGTATGCTATGGGGTCAAATATACCCCTTCCATTAATAAAGTATGTAATTATGCCCCCACCTTTTAACAATTCTACACATAGGCTGACACTTGGTGTGGTGGATATCATGTGCCATGCCACATCAGTGCCAGATATTTAATTTTTTTCATTTAATTTATCTTATTTTTTCTTCTTCACAAAGACGGTGGCTTTCAAACAAGACAATGCAAAATGTTAACAGACAATAACTGTAAAAATAAAAACTTGTATTCTGTTGCATTGCAGTTCTTGTCAATATCCAAAACATAAGATATTTGTATTATATAGGAGTTATTGTCATGTTGACATTTTTCACGGATGTTTCATGTTTACAAAATTTACTGTAATAATTTAATGTTATATTGTTTACAGAAGTAATAATTTACATTACATAGTAATTATTGTTATGTTAACATTTTTCATGAATTTCACAAATTTATCGTCTGTTAACAGTAACAAGCGTGTACAGCTAATTGAAAAGAAAGGGAAAGGAATTGTGGACAAGAAAAAGTAAGAAAAGTTAAATAAAAAAAGAAAATAAATATTTAGCTGAGGTGGCATGTCACTTGACATTTATCTCATCCAAGTGTCAGCTTATGTGAAAAATCATTAAAAAAAAGGGCATATTTGCATACTTTATTAACGGTAGGGGTATATTTAATCTCATAATATAACGAAAGATAAATTTAGCTAATTTATGAAAGTAAAGGAATATTTTTGACCTCTTTCCCATTATAAATTCAAAATCTTAACTCTCCCTTTAAGAACAGCAATTAGATATGTACTACTATTAGTTTGCTTTTGCAAAAGGATGACAAAAGGCTATGCCTATATTGATTTCATATAGGGAGAAGAAGTTGGAGATGGAGAATTGGAGATTTGTTGACCACATCGATTCTTCTACTATATGCCTTTACCATCATAAACAAGTGGTAATACACTGATTTATATTTTAGGCCAAAAGATTATGTTCATAGTGATGTTTTTTGGTAAACAGAAGTGATCCTTATTTTCAAATCTACCATTCTCTCTATCATTTGCCAAATAATTTCTTCAGGACCCATTACTTACTTTAAATGGTCGCTCTAACTAAATCATGTCCAATTTATATACATTTCCTTCCATATTCTGAAGCAATATTTTTTGAATAATCGTATTGTTCGGATCAGTTTTTACACATCGATACTAATTTCACAAGAAACTTGTCACCGGTAACAATGAAGAAAAATTTATTCATTTATTAGATCTAAGCTTTACATTTCATTTTTCAAAATATGGCATTCAGGCAAAACAAATCAAGAAACTCGAAACAGAAAATAGAACAAAATTATTAGTATACTGTAAGGAATCATTTGGTATGCGGACAAAATTATTTTAGGATTATAATAATTCCTGTGACTAATTAATGCCAACTGAGAAATGGAATAAAATAATCTCAAACTGAATGAGATAAGGTCGGATATCCCAGGATTAAGTCTAGATAAGATTGATCTCACGTTTGATAGACAATATAAATTTATTAGTACCAAATGTGATATAAATTTTATCAAGACTTAATCTTAGATATCCATTTATCCCGCACACCAAACGGCTCCTAACAACCTCTTACTTCACATATTTTCCTCATAAAATGGCCCATGGATCATCTATCCATATCCTTTTTGAAAATTGGACTTCCAAAAACCACATAACCAACAGCGTGTCCCAAAATAGCAGCAATAAAAACTCCTCCATTGTATGACATAACAGCAAGCATAACCATATAAGCAAACCCGGCTCGAATCGCTTGTACTCCGGCTTGGAAGAAAACCGCTGCACCCCGGTTCGAGCCAGGTTTAACCAACTTCAAGTTGGAGAAAAACTCAACAAGAATAGCCAAAACAAAGACGAAAATGATACCCAAACCGTACATTGTTCGATTATTTCCAGGCCAATTTGGGAAGAGAAAGTAAGTGTTCCTACCCCAGTAGAATGATAAGTGCCAAAGATGAGGCTTTGTGTGGACATGGGAAGTGTCATTTGTCCATGCCATGGGTAGTTGTAGGGTGTTTGGGTTCATTTGATAAACAAGGTTCGAGTTTGAGGACCACATTGATGGGGGCTTAAAAAGGGTGAGAATATCAAATGGAGTAGAGGAGGCAAAGTGCATATTTGTTGGTGCTTTTTACACGTCCTCTTACTTCTTTTTCTTTAGTTGAAGTAACACCTCTTTTTTAAAACAAAAATCTTAGTAACCAAATGAGTACCGTTAAAACGATTCAAGATTAATACTCGTAATCTGATGAGATTTTGTTAGTGTTGAGTAAAATGTGAACTGCTTTTTGAAAGACTACACAATCAAGAGTATTTGACATCTTATAACTGTTTTTTTCCCTCAACTACCACCATAAGACTTTGTTCGCACACTCAACATGTTAGGGTCTATATTTACAAGTTGGCGGAAATTATTTAGGCTAGATTGGTGCACTAAACATATTGTGTTCATACAGTGTAAAAGTACACAAAACACTTTAAGCGATTGTCATGCAAGTAGCCTACCCTCTTTCAAATATAAGCGGGTGATTTTATGTCTAATTATACGCATAACTTATTCGTCACATGAAAGATAACTTTATAATTGCTCCAAGGCTCTTCTTTGAGAAATATACTTAAAATCCATCTAAATTTGTTTTTGTTTAATTTGGAAGTTATATGATAGTTTTTTTTTTCCAAGTAGGGGCCGCAAATGCAGACCGCTTAGTTAGATAAACAATGTTTATCATATAGATATTCTTATTATATTTACACCTCACCCCAAACAATCCCTAAAGTGCCTTGAATGCAGCTCTTTTTAAAGATTGTAGTACTAGTAAGCTACCTAAAATTCTAGGTGCTTATAGATGAATTCATGTCGAAGATTTTGACCTCTTAATTATTGGACTGTTCCATTAAGAATTGGTATATAATATATTAATATTATGTACTTATCGGATCGATATATATATTCAGCTCAATGAGTTTTTACCATAAGAATTATTATATGTTGTTAACACACAAAAGGCTAAGCGTACAAAGTAGCGGCTAAATATGCATTTTTTATTTTACTTTTAAAGAGGGAATCGAATGTGGAGTTTCTTGTTTTGAAGCAATCCTATTTCAGAACGCTTTTGGTCTGACAGTTGGTTCCTCTTCTATGAATAAAAAGAATAAGAATAAGAAGAATTAATTTAAGCAATTGTTCACCCAATCACATAAATTAAAATAGTTATAATATACATATTACTACTATTAATAAGTGTACCTCTCCTTGGTGTGTCTGCTTCTAACTGAATTACTATATTATCTCTAATTAATTATTATAAGACATGGACGTATTAGAAAATTAATATATTTAATAAAATAAAAGTCAAAAAGATATTTATGACATGTCTGTTTCGACTTCTTCAACCGTAATTTAACTATATGACCCCTAGTTAATTATTATAAGTTATCTTATTAAAAAATTAATAATATTTAATAAAAAAGGTAAAATAGACATAAAATGATATATTAACTCTTGATATTTAAATTAACTTGACGTCTTACATGGGGATTGCTTAAATTATTTTCACAAGTATTTTTATATTAATTTTGTCATATCACTTCTAATTAGTTATTATAAATTATTTAACGCATGTCTACTTCTTTGCTTCAATCATGATTTTACTAAATTATCCATAGTTAGTTATTATGGCTATTTAAGCATTGCGCCATATAAATTAGAATAGAAGAAAAATTATTATAAATCAGAATAATAAAAAACTTAAATCTGAGACTCACTTAATTTTTTTACAAGTATTTTTTATAGTAATTTTTCTATATTACTTCTAATTAGTTATTATAAGTCATTTAAGACATGTCTGTTTCGCTGCTTCAATCGTGATTTTACTAAATTACCCCTAGTTATTATGACCATCTAAGCATTGTAGCACATAAATTAGAATAGAAGAAAAAATTATTATAAATCAGAATGATTAAAAACATAAATTATTTTAAAAATATAATTGGCTCAATGTCGCAAAAGTTTGAAAAATGAGAGTAATATATATTATTTGAAAATTACATAAAAGTATTATAAATTGCAATAGATACAATTCAAAATATCTAACAAAAATTAATTTATTATATATTTAAAGAAAATAAAAAATACTATAGATCACAATAATTAAAAACTTAAAAATTTAAAAGCTATAAAATATTTGACTGACTCTCAAAATTATATGCCACTTAAATTGAAATAGATGAAAAGGTATTATAAATGAGAATAAATAAAAACTTAAATTGTTTTAAAAATATAATTGACTATCAATGCCGTAAAAAATTGTATAAGGAGAGTAACATATATTATTATAAATTAACAACATAAAATATTTAAAAACACGTTAAAAATATGATTAATTATCTAAATTCTATTTGCATCATATAAATTGAGATAAAAAAATATATATATATTGGGCTCGTGCTGGCGCGGGCCCTTGATATATAGTGTCTATATCTATCTATAATCTATATGTATAATATATTAAAAGTGTGAATACCCTTAGAAAAGTGATTTGAACTTTTTGTTCTTCATTAAAAATCTTTGCAGTAGACAAAATTTTAACTATTCATATGATATTTAAAATTAAAGAGTCCTAAAATATATTATAAGAGAAAAATGTATTTTATAAATTAAGAAGTCATAAAATATATGATAAAAAAAGAATAATATGGAAAAAAATATTAAGAGAATAAAAAAGTAAGGACTCTTAAAAAGTGGTAAGAGATGTAGTGTAAAATTAAGAGTTGCACGTGATTTTTACAAATAAAAATTATTTTGCTCTTGGTAAAATAAAATCTAACCTGTTTTTGGCAAAACAAAAAAATTCTCGAAAAAATACTTGCTAAACTTTAAAAAATTATGGTAAATACTACCACATATGCTAAATCTTAAAAATTAATAACCAAATGCATACTACCATAAATAATTTGATAATATACTTTTTCACTTTTCGCAACAGAATAATTAAAAATTTTCATATTTATTTAATCTTTTTTTTAGAGAAAAAAGTTTTGGGCTTCTATAAATTGAGTTTTCTCCTACAATAATGTAATAACATCAAGTATATTCTTATACCTACTTTTTTTATGAGCTCTAAAGGTGTAGTCTATATCATATTGTTTTAATATCTCAATTATCATATTATTTTGTTGTAATTTCTATTCTATTCAAGTTTATATTGTAGATAATGAATGTTCAGTCAGGCTTTAAAAAAAATTGTGTTAAGGTTAGGTTTAATAATATCATTCTAATATATGGATTATTGTAGTTTCTATTTTGTTACTAGCTGTAGTTTTTTCTGCTTAATATAAGTGGTAGATGAACGTTTAGTCGGGTTTTGATGAATTTTTATCTAAAGGTTAGAATTTAATAGTATTGTTCTGATATCTTGATTATTGTATTATTTTGTTGTATAATTTACAGGTAGTAGATAAATAGTCGGTCGGGTTTTGAAGAAATTTTATGTAAAGGTTTACGTTTAATCATATTGTTTTGTTGTAGATTCTGATCTATTATAATCTATTATTTTTGTTATTATCTTTTTGTGATAATTCACGCCGTAGGAGACGATAAAGATACTAGCACTCCACGCATGTCTGGATGCATAAAGTTGTCTATCTTTGATCTTTAAAGTTAATTGCTATTTTTTAATATTTTTTTTTTTTTAACATCAAGTCAAACACATTTTTTTGAATTAAGTAACTAATTTTGATGTTTTTATTTTTCAATTTTATTCGAAAACTATGAAAGAGGATACATTCAAATTATAAGTGTTAGCATATTACATTTTTTATAAAATCTTACAAGCAATATTTTTTTTTAAATATGATCTTTTTACCTAATATAGTGTATAATAAAAGTAAATACTGTATTTATATTCAGGAGATAACAAATTGTTCTTATCCATACTAATTAAAAAGTACAAAAAATGAATTCAAAAATAGTGGAACACCTCTTGAGGTTTTTCGAGGTGTTTTTCAAAAATTCAAAAATAGTAAAAAAGTATTTTAAAATATTTATGGCCAAAAATAATTTCGAAATAAAATGAAAACGTGTTCCACAATATTGTGAATATTATTTATGACCAATCGCCTACTTAGTTTACTTTAAATTTCAAGAATTTCATATGATTCATTTATTTGTCTTGATATTTTTATGCTCTATTAAATAGTAAAAATAATAATTCAATAAATTATTTTTATTTATTATTTCTAGTTCAATTTAACATATACTATTTGTTTTTATCACACTAATTTTGTTCAATTATTATTATATTAAAGGTAAAATAAAATTTAAAAATAATTAATTTACTTCATTTCTAAAATAATAAATAATTTATACTCACATTAATTATGTTATGAATTAAATTAAAGAAATTGCAAAGACTAATTAGATTAAATTTCAGATTAATTTAAAAGAAGAAAAAAAGTGTATGATATTGAATATTACTTATTGAAATAAATCTTCTCTTATAAGGGTGATAATTGATGACCACTCGAAGACAAATATTGAGTTCATATTTTTACACGTACATAGGATTTTTTGTTGTTTCAATGTATGATTTTTACGTGTCTATAACTTAAATGACTTTTCAGAAATTTCATATAATCTTTGCGTGTTGGCAACAACTTGAAGCTGAATTATATTATTAAATTACAAACGTGTTGAAATAATATTTTTACCCTTGTTGAACTAAATGAGGTGAGTTCAAGGTGTACCAATTTAGTTCATTTGTTGTTAGTTGTTAGATTCTACATATGTTTTGTTGTTATGAATAAAAGTGTCTTTTTCCCTATGTTTTACTTCAGTTGTTAAATGTGTTTTAGAAGTAGGATGTGTTTAGTAGGAAAGAAAATATTTTCTTAAAAATAAGTAGGTTTCTTAAAATAAGTTATCACGTCAATTAAACATATAAATTATAGTATTCTAATATAAAATTTGAAAAAGCTCATCATTTGAATCACTTTTTTAGGTCTAACAAATCATAGTTTATAATTACATTTAGATGTGTGAAGTTCAAAATATAATTGTACAAATAAAAATTAATTCTACTTTTTTCTCTAGATATTTTTATTATAATAAAACAAACTTCAAAAATCACACCATAAAAAAAAGAAATAAAAATTTACGTGAGGTTGAATATCTCATTATAATGACAAATATAATAATATCCTTACAAAGCATTTAAGGAAATATGTAGGATCCACATTAATTTAGAAAAAGTTGCATGATTATTTCGTCATTATAAATTTGTGACCTACTTTTAAGACTATAGTATATAAACAAACATTCTAGAATTTTATGCAATGATAATTTTGTCCTTGATCGTCCTCCAACTCACTCTTCTGTATAATAGAAATAATAAATAATAATATATAAAGATCCGTGATAACAATTAGAAAAAAGTTAAATAAATCTTCTTGTTATTTGTAGAAAGATGCCGATGACAAAGTTCTGGGCCTATCCAAAATCTACTAAAAATTACATTAGCAGAATTCGCAATTGCAAAATAGTTTAAAATCGGGTTTATATTGTTAGAATTAGTAAAAATAAAGTATAAACCACAGAAATCCCATGTAATATGAAAGTATTTACATAACACCCCTTTAAGTTTTCTCTCTCCTTGTTTTACTAAATATACTCATACATTTACATTGGTGTGATGTATGATAAAATTATTTTGCCTACAATTAAGGAAAGAGAAATCAGAAAATATATTCCTATTTCTTAAATTACGATATTAAATACCTAATTAAGTAGTGTATGAGTTAATATAGGAACTGAAATTTAAATTTGAAAAATAACTCCTAAACATTACTGTTAATATTCATCGCTGTTGGAATACATTTTTGAGGGGAAAAAAGTAGGCTTCTTCTTTCTTTCTTCACCGTTGAAGCACGTTTTTGAGGAAAAAAAAAATAGTCGCTTCTTTCTTGATTTCTTAAAAAAAAAAAAGATGAACATCCCCATATTGTTGCGTCATTCTGGTGTTCGAGAGTCGAAAATCAGTTATAAATCATACAAAAGTGATGCTAGTATTGTTTCGGAAAGTATTAACTTTTTGAAATTGGTTGCGACAATAGCGATGGAATTGAATGTTGATGATGTTTGAAAAAAATTGAAATTAAATACATCATTGATGGTAATTCTTCTTCAATTATCATAAGGAATGATAATGAAGTGAAGGTTTATATTGAGTTGAAGAAACAATTTACGAGGCTTGTTAATTTTTCGCTATGTATATCAACTTTCGACAAATCAAATAAGGATATCGAGTTTGATAGTGAAACTGAGACAATACTGTGTATTGAAGGTAATGGATCTGATTCTGTTGCTTTAATGATTGTTGAAACGCAGAATCAGTATTCATTATACGTTTTAGAATTTGAAGTAAAAAATTTCATTACTAATTGAAAGAACACTGAAATAAAGATTAACCAACTTTATAAGGATAAGAAAACGCTGGTATCAGTTATGGAAAAATATGCTATATTGAATGGCTTCAACACCTTTTCTAAACGATCTGACAAACAAAGGTATGAACAAAAAAATAATATTTATTTGTTGATGCATTAATGGTTGTTTTGTTTTGGAGTAGCTGTTTTGAAGGGGTTGATGTGATGACTGATGGTTATATTTCTTAATATCTATTTCAGTAATAATGTATAATATGACATTATACATTCTAACGAATGTATAATAAAACTGCAACTGGGAAAATTGGTTATTTTTGCAAAAATTATTAATTTTATAAGTATATTAATACATTGACAACATGTTTAAATTGTATGCAACTATGTACTACACTGTCGTAACAAAGACTGCAAGTGAGTCCTGAAGACGTCTTTTATGAATCATTCGAAAATCTTTATGATAAAGACATTTGATTCAGAACATACATGCAGTCTGAGTGAAAGAGTACTCAATAATTTGGTTGCGACAATAACTTTTGTCAGTGAATTTACAACATCAAAATTAATTAATTACAAAAGAATACACACACCCATGGACATAATTAAAGAGATGAAGGTTGTTTATGGTGTCGATATTAACTACATGATGGCTTAGCGGGGAACAGAGAAGGCAATTGCGATGTTTAGAGGTGGACCAGATGATGGATATAAAAAAATGCCCCGTTATATATTTATGTTAAACCAAGTTTATCTAGGATCATACATTCGGATGCATGAGGCAATAGATAACGAGTTTAAATACTTGTTTATTGCCTTACATCCCATGATAAGGGGTTTTAAATTTTGCCGACCTGTTATAGTTGTTGATGGTGCTCATTTAAGCGGTCCATACCAAGGTATATTCGTATCAACAAACACTCTTGATGGTACTGGTATTATACAAAATTTTCAAACTTTTTTTTCTGTATTCATTTTACATATTTTATTTATTAGTACTGATCATACATTACTCTTGTATGTATAATAAAATATGGACTTGCAAAATAGTATATATATTATTGACCTACAATTATTATATTGGTTTGATTTATTTTTTTTATTTAGGAGATACCAGTTTTTTGATTAAACAAAATAAGAAATGACACTTTCATGAAACAAAATTTTTGAAAATTTTAGTTTCCTTTTCAGTGCGTTTTATGTGTATGAGTAGGGATTATACGTTTGAGTGTATGTATAATATTATAAATACTCATATGTTCTTGACCATAACACATTTAATGACTTATACATTGACTAAATATTTAATGTAATATTTCTTAACAGTATGTTTATAAGGTACAATGTAGTGTTATACTTTATAAATATGTATGTTATTAAATGTTTAAGTTGTTTTCAATTAGAGACCTGTTCAATGTAGTACATATATTATTGACCTATACATAAATATTTTGATTTTTTTTTTCTTTAGGATGTATTCTTTTATTAGCCAACGGTGTTGTGGATTCGGAGAACGAAAATTTTTGGACTTGATTTTTTCATCAATTTAGGAAAGCATTTGGGGAGTGGGACAATATATGTGTTGTATTAGATTGAAATGAGAGTATCATAAAAGGTGTGAGTATTGTTTATCCTAATGTCCCCCATCTAGCTTGTATTTGACATTTATGAAAAAATATTTGCAAATATTTTAGAAAAAGCAAAAATAGACTTAGTGACCTTTATTATTCAATGGTTAAGGCTTATAGAATAGAAGATTTTTATTACATTATGACAAAGGTTGGTAAAGTTGATCTCAGGATTAAGGAATATCTCGAAGAAGCTGGTTATGAAAAATGGTCTCGATGTCACTCTCCTGTTAATAGAGGTAGAATGATGACTTCTAATATAGTCGAGTGTATTAATGATTGCTTGGTAGAGGCTAGAGAACTTCCTATTTTAGATTTCCATGAAGAAGTTAGAATTTTATTTGCTGCATGAAATTGAGAACAGTGAAATTGCTTCTTATACCAACACAACACTTGAGAGATGATTTCAAGAAATTCTGACTGATAATGGGGTTAAAGCTTTGTGGATGACGGTATGTATTAGAATAATTGTGTAAGGAATTTTTTTTTATTCGTTATAAATTTTTATGTTATTATTTGTATTAAATAATTATTTTCTAATAGGTTAAGGTAGATGGTAGTTATTTGTACTGTGTATATGAATCATGAAGGAGGTATATTATTGATATTGATCGTGGCATGTGCAATTGTGGTCGGTATCAAATTGATGAAATACCATGTGCACACGCAATAGCTGTTTAAAGAGTAAAAATGTTGATGTTAAAGAATATGATCGTTATTGTTCAGAATTATACAGGCCAAATACCATTGTCAAGACGTATGAACTCCCCATAGTTCCTATGCCAGACATGAAAGATTAGAATGTTTCACAATTTGTTGTTGACGAAGAAGTTTTGCCACCCAAATACAAAAGACCTTCTGGTATGCCAAAGAAAGGAAGACATTTAAAATTTAGTGAATCACTTACTGCAAGTTCAAATCATTGCGGTAAATGCGGGCGTACAAATCACAATCATAGGACGTGCAATTTCTTTCCAATAGAATCATAAAGAAGATAATCTGTTGTTCTAAATGCTTATGCTTAGTTTGGTTGTAATTGAATAATCATTTTAATTTGTTTTTGTTGATATGCTGGAAGAATCTTTGAATGATATTTTAAATTTTTATGCGATGTTTAGTTATTAATCAGTGTATGACATTTTCATAAGCATTTAATATAATTTTTAAAGACCGTATTTTGTTACTTAATCACTTATAATTATAACATAGTTATATGCGTGTATATACTATGTAATTTGAAAACTATTATTGTAAATAGGTGTTGTAACATACTGTGTTTTTTATAGTTACCCACAAATATTTTTTATATATTTGATGTATGATCTACTATTATACTTTAATAACATGTATGATGTTAAAGTAAAATCAGTGAATGTTAACTGACCGGTTATATCCATTTTTAATGTGTATTACACAGTTATACAATAGCATTTCATATATAAGTAATGTTTCAATGCCGGCTATTATAAAACAATGCTACTCAAAAGTAACAATTGCACTTTCATCAAATGTTTGGAGAACACAATTCTTTAGACGAGGAGGATCGTCATTATCACTAGTGTACCCTTCCTTAGTCTTTGTCACTCCGTAATGTCATAGTAATAAAGCATAACGTGCACGTCGACTTTCAGCATCAAACCCACATGTATACACTTGTTGTCCTTTACTTAATATTTCTGCATAGGCAGACACAAAGATGCCACAATTCCTGAATTAAAAACAAAATAATGAAGTAACAATATGTTCAATAATTCTAAAATCGTTATACATGTAAAAAAAAAAAAATTTAATTTACTTACATACTATCAGACGCTTACTGCGGTATGTTTTGAACATAGTCAATAAAAAATGGGTTTTCATTGATAAGATCAGTTTACTGAATAAGCTTTATTTTGTACGCTTTCAGTGTTGACCAGTCAGTTTGCTCAGTCTTTTAAAAATAATCACTGTCTGAGAAGTAAGTAAGCAACATCACTGCCAGCTTTTGTATTTCAATTGGTGGTTCTCTTTTTCTTTTACTTGAAAATGAGTCATACACATGTATCAATCTCTCCTTCAACACAATCACACCCAGTGAAATTCTTTGCCATGATTAACTGGAACATATACCCCATCTACCATATGCCATGGTAACCCAACAAGAATACAAAATTCATTAATTATATTTGTAATAGCATATTCATTCTTAGCGATAATGAATGATTCTGCATAGTTTTCTTGCGTGGATACCTCAACTGTCGGATCCGCTGGATAATATCGACTATGTGTCTTCTCTATATATATTTTAAAGAAGCCCCTGGTCATAGTATATCTATGGTTATCATACAGCCGCAACTTCGATTTCTTTCTCAAGTGGTAGAAGATCACATCTAAATGCTACATGTGCAAATAGGGTAAAAAAGTGAAAACAAGTGTAAGAAAAAAATAGCTCCATTAATTTTTGCTGCGTATTAGTTATTCAAATTAATGTATGAATGATTGCCACTACATGTATGATGTATTATTGTACATCTTTAAATATGTATAATGTTTTATCCTAGTGCTGAATGTAATAAAATTTTTTTTTCGAATTATTACATACATGATATGGTGTTAGTTTTATATTTTTAACAATTACTTGTGTAACATGGTATTAGAGATAACATTTTGATTAATGTTGGATATAAAAATATGAAATGTTGAATGTATAATATCATATTATACATAGGTTTAAATGTATGAGAAATATGTTGACTGTATTTTACATATTTACTACAATATAATACATTACACTAAATGTTATACAACATTCAACCTTCAGTATTAGTACTTCATATTACAATTCAAAATTAGACTTCAAAAGTATTTAGAGCAGATTGTAAAAGTAATAGAAGCCTTTAATAGTTAGATGTATGATATTGTATTATATTAAATAAACCATCAGTAACAACATTTATGATATGAAACATAGTTACTTTGATTTACCCTCATTGTTCCAGCATGTGTTGCATTTCGACATCAAGTAGAATCAATTTTTGGACTGAAGTTGTGCAACGACAAAGTTCAACTGAGAATAACTTAATCCTGAAGCATTTACTCGATAGTGGTTGTCCGTTTGTTTCCTGAAAAATTATTAAGAAATATAAATCACGAAGATTATGCTGCCATAGTATTGTCAAAAAAAATTCAAATTACTCACTTCCCAGAATGATATTTCAGTAACCATACGACAATCCACTGAGAGTAATCGATCATCAATTCATTTGGCAAATCTTGATTAATGGTGCATCCATCAAAAGCATACTTCTGCTTTTCTTCGTTATCGAAATTGTTCTCATCTTTAGAGCTAGAACCATACTTTGTGATTTACGGTGATCTAAAAATTCTGAACTTTTTTCATTTCCTTTTAACAGGTGCTTTTGTGGCTTCATGCTTCCGAACTTGAGCATCCGAAAAATTAGGTGGAAAATGACTATCCAAAAACGATCATGAAATTTCGATCATTTTCTTTGGAGAACCAACATCCAATGATTTTGTAGTCGAAGGTGTAGACAAATCAAATAAAAGTGTATCTACAACGGCCTGAATCGAATCAGTTATTGTGCCACCTACATCATCCTACATGCACGCATATGGAATAATACTTAGTATTACATAGTACATTATACATAATTCCACATGTATAATGTTAATCATTCATGTATATAGTACAATTAGTAATATAAAACATTTATCCTTGGAATAAAAATCACAAGTACATATTCAAATTTTTTTAGCACAGTGAGTTCATATCCTTTCACAAAATGAGCAGTTTGTAGTAGATACTCCATAAATAAATTTTCATAATCAACAGTGAGTTCATATCAATAAGACTAGGCAAAATCATTACAAATATAAGTTATCAGAAAATCATCATCATCAAATTTGCATCAAGTTAAAAATTACTAGTTAAGAAGACGATTTTACAATGATGTCAGAAATAATGTAAGCATCAAGATCCCAAACAATTGATATTCACCAGAGAAACATTAAGATCATTTTTCTACCTATAACAGGTGCTACATGTATGTAGACATATTTTGTAGTAAAAAATTAATATTAGGGACCAAAAAAAAAAATTTGCACATCTTCCATATCAGTACAGTGCTATTTTTTCAAATCCACATCATGACCTTCTTCTTTATCGACCACATTCACATCCTATATTAAATAACAATCATCGTGTGTGAACAATTATTTAAAGTAAGACAAAGTTGAATGAAATAAAATGTTATACCGGTGATAGGAATTTTCTATCCGTAATGATTGCATATGAATGTATAAATCTATAAATACATATCCTATATATGTATAAGGTCAACCATACACTACAAACCCTATTTCACAAAAAACATAACAGGTATATATGCCTTAGGTGATTCACAAATGATGTTATATTACTAATTGTAAATAACATAAATATGTATGAAGATATTCAAAAATAACATGCTTCATGTTCAAGAAATTAATACTATGAATAGTGTATAACATAACATTATACATTCGAATGAATGTATGATGAAAATGTAACTACCCCAATTTATAGATGTTAAAAGAGGCTATATGTGTATAGATATATTTTGTATTAAGTAACCAATATTAGGGATAAAAAAATACCGATAAATTTTTCACATCAGGAATGTGCTTTTTTTTCAAATCATCATCACTACCTTTTTCTTCATACGTCATAATCTCATCCTATAAGTTGTCAGATAATTATCATCCTCCAATTTGCATCAAGATAAAAATTACTAGTTAAGAAGATGACTTTATAACAATGTTAGAAATAATGAAAGCTTGAAGATCCCAAAAAATTCATATTCACCCGAAAACATTATGATCCTTTTTCTTCTAATAACAGGTGCTACATTTATATAGTTATATTTTGTAGTAAAAAAATAATATGAGGGACAAAAAAATACCTGCAAAGATTTCAAATCAGAACAGTGTTGTTTTTTTAAATTCTTATCACGACCTTCATCTTTATCGACTACATTCACAGCCTATATTAAATAACAATGAGCGTGTGTGAACAGTTATTCATAAATATTTTTTAAGGTGAATCAGAAATTATGTTATATAAATAATTATAAATAATATAAATATGTATGAAGATATTCATAAATAACACGTTTCCTGTTGAAAAAATCAATATTATGACTAATGTATAATACATCATTATACATTCAAGATAACGGCCTAGTTTTAAAGATTTTAACTGGTGCTACATGTGTATAGACATATTGTGTAGTACATAATCAATATTAGGAAAAAAAATATCGAAAATTCTTGCACATCAGGAATGTGTTGTTTCATCAATTCTTCATCATGATTTTATTCTTTATCGTTGACTGGTCCCTTATCATAATCTTCATGTTGTATAAAAATGAAACAACATTTGTTTCACATATGGGAGTTATATAGAGTTATAGTAACACAACAACATAATTGTCAAAAAAGTACCTGAAAATCCTCCTTATATGGACTAGCATATTTTTTCGATCCTTCTTCTTGACTTTGTTGTTGATCAATAATTTACTCCTCCTATATAATATTAATAATCCGAATATATAAACATTTCATTAAATTAATAGAAAATTAAATGAATTAAATTTTATACCTGTGATTCTTTATTTTCTTCTTTCTTCAATGCTTTAACGAAATCAACAAGTATTTTTGATATTAGTGTAACTAACTCATCCATCTTTTTAGCAACCTTATAATGTGTATGAAAAAAAATTATTAAAAACACCTCATGCTTTTTAACAAACAAAATTTTTCAAAAAGAGAGCTAACTTACACATTTGTTGATGTAGTTCTTTATCTCATCACTATCTAAACTTAATTTAGAAGTCCCTTCAGGCTCCGTGGAAGATGAAGGAACAAACTTGAGTTGGTCACGCTCAGGAGACACACCAATTTTTCCTTGATGACGGTGTTCAAATCAAGACATACCAAATTCTCTTTTATCTATTGCATCCTTTTGCGTTTCAGAATACAAACCAGACACATGACAAACTGGACAAGCACGTGTAGATTTGTCATCATCCATAATCACTGAACGATCTTCCTGAAATATCACAGTCTTTTTTCTCTTTGATGGTTATTTAGGTGATATAGGAAAAGCTAAACCAACCTTTATGAGGAATTATGTGATAGTATAGTGCTAAAATTAGAAAATTCTTCAGCCATAGTACCAACACACGGTTGAACTTCATCGGCTGACCTTTTTAAATTTCCAGCAACGAATGTTAAAGCAGTAGATGTTGGATCAAATACCTTTAAATCTTTAGAAAAAGACAAATTTAACTTACGAACTTCTTCGCTTTTAGGTTGTATATTCTTGTACAAATACTGAATACATGAATTTCAGAATGAAATATTTGCACATAAATAAATGATTTAAAAAAATAAAATAATTAAAACGTTATACAATTACCTTACTGAACATGCTAGACATAAAAGATTCATAATAGGCCTGGTACACTCCACCGACCAGTTTAGAATTCTTGGGATTATGTTTCTCTGACAGACAACCATTTTTGTTTCTACCTCGGAGCAACACTCAACCATCCAAATATTTAGAACGTGCGGAATTCCACCCAATAAATATAACTTCTTTGCGATATTGAAATCCTGCCGCCAGAAGCTCATCAACTTTTCAAATGTAATCTTCGCTCATGGAAAGTGAATGTACCGACCATCCTCGACTATCTGAAAGTGAGCTAAACTGATTGGTGCTTCCTTATGCTGAGAAAACATGAATGTATGAACAAAGAACAATATCGCCAGGTTCAAAGCATCTTCAGAGTTATCAAAGTTTCTCATATTCACATGTGTTATCAGTTTTGACCTAGTTATTCCCTGTTTAGCATCGGAAAACTACTTCGACATCAAAGCTGATTTTGATGATGAAGTATACATATAATCATCAATATTACTGGTACACTTAAGACCGATAATAATTACAAATTTAAGCCTTATAAATTTGGGGATTTCCCCTTGTACCTAAACATGAATCTCATCCTTATTATCCTGCTGGATTTCTAGCATAAGGAGATATTTCAAAATCTGGCCTATCCAGTTGCACTGATGCAAGTCCAGAAATATCCCAAAAATCATATTTCTAAATACACCTAAAACATCCTCTCCAAAATACTCCTTTATGTCTTCACCAAAAGTCAGGTTACATAAATTCTTCATATGCAATGGGTGATCAGGGACTTAATCAATGCGGTATTTCATGCCCTGAAAGAAAAAACATAGGCTAATTACTCAACAGTTAAACATTGTATGAGGGTCACTTATACATTCAACAAATTAAATAATACCCAAATTAAGCAACAGTTACACCTGTATAAGGGTAACTTATACATCTAACAATTTAATTCAGACCCTAATTAAACAACAGTTATAGATGTATGAGAGTTAATTATACATCTAACAATTTATATCAGAACCTAAGTAAACAACTTAAACACATGTATGAGGGGATCTTATACATCTTAAAATTAAAATTGGACCCTAATTAAACAACAGTTAGACATGTATGAGGGTAACTTATACATTTAAGCAATAAATTACAATAATGTATAATGTCATAATACAGATTGTCACATTAAAATATGTATGACCTATAATCTTGTCTGAATGTATAATGTCACCTTATACAATGATAATACTTTATAACTGTTTGGATTTTCAGAACTTCCAATGTATAATATATTGAAATATATTTCAGAATATCTATATTGTATATTAGTGGGACAAAATAACTAATGTATAATGTCCTATATACTATAGCTTATACTTTATAATATATAGTTTCAAAATGTATATTGTCATATCATACATATGTCAACTTATAATTAATACATTCAGAAGACGTGGACGATCGAAATCATCAAACTTCTTTTTACTTGTAGCTTTTGAACCTTACTTCTTCTTTTTACTTGGAACTTCCTTCAATTTCTTCATTGTAACGGGGTCATTTTGGTGCTTTGAATGATTCTCTGCGAAATTCGGATCCTCGTAATCAAATGTACCAGGAACAAATTCAACGGGATCTTTATCTTTTGCATCTAACTGAGAAATTCCTAAACTAAAGTTAGGAGGATAATCCATTACCAATTTTACTCTATATTGACTTAACAATAGTGTTAAATCGAAGTACAAAACAAGAAAATCAAAGATCTAACTTGTAGTATATGAAAAAATTGAAAAAATCGAACTACTGAACTTGAATATTATTGCACAATACTGTAATTTCGTACAAAATAAACATGCAACCAAACAAATAAAGAAAAACTCCCGAATTGGTAAAGTTGAAAAAAAATTTTAAAAAAATTAATGAAGTAAAATCAAAAACATCAATTAAAGTTTAAACACTTACAAATTGGTAACCTCTAATTAGACGTTACTTGTATTTTGCCATGATTTATGGGATTCAACAATGGAGAAAAGTATGGGTGGGTAATGGGAGCACTTGGGAGCAAAAATCGGAAGTAAAAAACGTTGTTTTAAATGTATAATATTTAACAGAGAGAAAATATAAAAAAGGGGATTTATGTAACTAGTTTGGAATTTGTGTAAATACTTTACCAAATTGGGATTTAAAGTAACAAGACAACTTTACCTTGTGTATATATGTAAATTTTAGAAAAATAAATTAGTTGAGAAAATAGAGTAGATCCACATCTTCCTATTCGAATTGATTATTGAAAAATTGTTTTGACATTAGAGGTTACATTACCACATGCACCATTGCACTATATAAAAAAATAAAATTAGCGGCGAATTACATCGCCAAGTTGATCTTAGCTGACTGAATTTTCTGATAATCCAACACTAAATGGGAATTACAATCGATTTTATTGTTAACTAAATAATTTATTCATCGCTAATTCCAGTTTTTCTTAGTAGTGATGAACTTTTGGCCTAGTAAAATTTTTTCAAAATACGAATTTTTAGAATAATCCTAAAGTCGTTTGATGCAACTTCTTGAACCACAAACAGCTGCGCAATTTGAACCAGAGAGACCAACAAACCAATTTCAGCTGCATAAACTTGGTAATTAACCCATTAAAAGACCAATTAAATTTCAGCTGCAACCTGTGGTAAGAAAGAGGAAAACAAACGACAATGATCAAAGGAATAGTACGATTCTACGTGTCAAAAATGGGGCACATGAATCCATAGTATCTTCATAAAATTAGGTATCTAATGTATATATTTTTTAAAATGAGTATAATGTATTATGTTGGCACCAATGCTAGAAGAGAGCTAAATGGTGCACTTAATTAGATGTTAAGTTATTTACATAGAGGTTTGAGGAATAATTCCCATACATTTTTTCTTCTTATTTCTCAATAGTGCATTATGTTCTAGAAATCTTAGATTAACCTTTGAAATGAACTTCATAAAATAACCGAGGAAGCAAGAAAAGAGGGAAAGATAAGAAAGATTCAATAAGTGCATTATGATTGCACTTTTTCCTCAAAATTTGATGTTTAATTTAAGAATGAATTTGTTTCCTTTTAGTATACGATATGCCTTAGAAAGAACTCAACAGTTTTGTTTTCATCAAAATCCTTGTACACAAAAAAGTAATGGGAGTAGGAAAATGAGAAATCTTAGACATTTGTTCTCGAAATATTCGTCCAGTGTGTTGCCTTTTCTCCTTATATACTATTACGTTGCAGTTTTTTACTTTTTCTCGTCTTCATTTCTTCTGGAAAATTGCAGACTCCTAATGAGTCCATATAGCACAACAATAGAGAAATAAAGATTTTTTTTTTTTATAGAAAGTCTAATAACAGATAGGACCAAGCTGGTAAAATTCTACACGTACATAAAAAAAATGATATCTTACTCCCAAATTCCAAATGGTGTAAAGTAGGTTGCGGATAAAATTAATGTGAACTTTTTATTTGCTTTGATTATTTTATTATGAGTAAACCAATACAGAAATAGTTTCTTAATAACCCTAGTCGACTAAGTTTTGGACGTTGGAGAGATGAAAAAAAATTACTACTATTTTGCCCTCGCCTGACATTTTCAATTTTTTCTCATTATATAATTAGGAAGGCGATCCTTGATAGGAAGGTGTGGAGGATGCATTAGGATAGAAGATTAGTGGGTAGTATTAGAACATTGTATATTACTGTGTTTTCTTACAGTTATTGCTTTATTTTTACTGTATAGGTAGTTATTTTGTTTACACAATTATAGGAGTTCAATTTTACATATTTTTTGATATCTGGATAGTATCCATCATAGAAGCGGACTCTATTGTATCCGTTTTTCTTTGTGTATATGTATCAGTTTATCATTGATTAGTAAAAGCATCTTTTGCTTCATCTTGCTCAAGTCATTATATGGTATCAGGGCACATACCTTAACTCTTTTAAGGTTTTTTGGGTCATCTGTCTACCACCACAAACTCACTCTTAATATGCTTGAGAAGTGTGGAATGTAGACTTAGCCACTAGCAGCAACTCTAACGTTGTTGTTCAGTTTAATCCTGTGTCCCAGCTGCCGATAAAGCTTGTTGACAGCTATAACTTCTCTACATGGATGGCCCAGATTTCCATGATCATGCGTGGGCACAATCTGTTCGACCATCTCGATGGCTTTTCTCCCACTCCTTCGACCACTATCACATAAAATAGTAGAGAAGGGGCGAACCAAAGAAATGACATTTGATTCCACCAAGATCAATTGATCTAGAATGTCATAATGGCTTATGTCAATTCAACAATTGCTGCAACTGTAGTTGCTGCCTTCACTGCTAAACTTGCTTGGGATTCCCTGCATCTTTATTATGCCAATAAGTCCCAAACATAAATTTTTAGCCTTTGTGACCAGGTCACACGCCTATCAAAGGACTCACGGCCAGTAGTTGATTGATTATCTTCATCAAGTACACTCTATCTGTAACGAGTTTGCCACTGCTGGTGCTACAGTCACCAATGATGAATTGGTAGTGAAAACATGGTCTCGGGTTAAATTTTGGTGAGATTTCTGCTGTCATTCGAGCAAGAGATTCCATCATCTCGCATGATGAGCTGTATGCAAAACTAATTGACTATGAACTCTTTCTTAAACATGAGGAATTGAAGAAAGAAACCATAGTAACTGCTGCTATAGTAACTTACAATAGATCCACCAATACCAACAACCACACTACTCGTCGACCCGATAACAAATCATAACGGCATTCGAGCAATTGCATAAATGCTCCTGCACACCAATAACCCTATTCACTGTTAGTTACGCAACAAACAAGGTCATACAGTAAATATTTGTCAGTTACAGTCTCACAATCACTTAGAGGCAAAGTCAAATTTTCTTTCAGGTAATCAAGGTGCAGAAAACGAATGGATTGCCTTCTCCGATGCCATTCATCATGAGACAAAAAAGACTACCAATCTTGAAAAATATCATGGTTTTGATGGCATACGATGATAAAAGAATCCCAATTACTCACTATGGTTCTACTGAATTAGTTGCATCAAATAATTCATTTAGACCAATTGATACTTTGTATGCTTGCTATCAAACAAAATATTCTTTATGTATCAAAATTTTGTTAAGATAATCTGACTTCAATTGAGTTTTCTCATTTTCTTTCTTTGTGAAGAATTTGAAAATGCGGGCTCCGCTGGTCTTCGGATGAAATAGGAATGGACTTTATGAATGACCCAATTTCACAATTAATAAGCCTGTTGTTTGAGTTGCCACTACAATGGTTCCTCGCCAAGTCTTGCATCGTTGCCTTGGCCATTCCCATTAAAGAATATTGAACTTTGTTTTGAATAAATTTTCTCTCAGTTTCATCACCGAACAAGTTTACTTTCTGTAATTCTTATTGTTCAAATAAAGTTCAACATTTTTCATTTAATTGCTTGTCTCTAATCATACTTCACCGCTACAAATACTTTTAAGTGACTTGTGGGGTCTATTGTTTGTTCTTTTCATTAATAAAAATGATATTACTGCATTTTCATTGATCAATACACCAAGTATATTTGGTTGTATATTCTTAAAAATAAACATGAGGTTCAAGACATATTTTTCAAGTTTTATCTGTTAAGAAAAAAATATTTTAAGAAGAAAATTGTCTCTCTGAATACTGATGGAGGAGGTGAATAAGAGTCTTGATCCATAACTAAATTCAAATAGAATTGAACACCTTGAATCACGTCCTCATACACCTCAAAGAGTGGCCATAGCGGAGCATCGTCATCAACACATTATTGAAAATGCCAAAATACTTTTACACGAGGCATCCTTATCAACAAATATTTGGTCGTTTGCTTGTCAACATGCAACCTATCTTATTAATCAATTACCCACATAGCTCTTAAACAATACATCGCCATATGAAAAATTATTTGGTGTCTCATGTAGATACGATTCACTTAGAATATGTGATTATTTATGTTACTCATGGATTAAGCCTTACACAACCCATAAGCTTGAACCTAGGTCAACTCCATGTGTCTGTCTAGACTTCTCTCAGGTTCATTATGCGCACCACTATTTTAAACGCATTAACTCAAGATTTTTTATCTCACGCGATTTAAATTTTTTAAAAAATATTTTCCCCTTTCACACAATATTCTGACATCTTAAAGGTAAGTTTTTTACACTCACGTGGGAAGTTTTTCACGCTCTTACAGATTCTCAAACTCAAACCCTTTCACCTGATATTTCTTCACTTCCTTTTCCTATGTTTTTTTGAGATATTCCTACCAGTGGCCAAGTTTGTGAGTCCGTCTTCTGCAGCCAGAATCATGTGCACCCCATATGTTCAGGTAATTCACCTTCTCTTCTACAAGTCATACTTGAATAAGAGTTTTTTATGAAATAACCACCTGAATTTGAGAATGCATCTAATCACTCACACGTTTGTCATTTGCGTAAGGCTGTCTATGGTCTCAAAAAAGCACCTCGCGCTAGGTACAATGAACTAACATCCTATTTTTATTATTTGAGATTTATTAAGTCTTACTCGGATCCTTCTCTATTTGTTTTCCATGACTCTAATGATGTTGTGTATCTTTTAGTCTATAAAGATGACATTATCCTTATAGAAGCTAATTCATCAATAGTTCATCAGGTTATATTTTCTTTGGCTTCTTATTTTTCCCATAAAGATCTTGGTCCCTTATCCTACTTTCTTAGAGTTGAGGTTCACCAAGATGAAAAAGGCCTTCTGCACTCACAAGCAAAGTATGTCTCAGATCTTCTCCATGACCTTTTGATGCAAGACTGTAATGGTGTTTCCACGCTCATGAGCTCTTATCAAAGTCTTATTCTAAATGATGATACTCCATCTCATCATGCTATTGAATACAGGAAGGTCATTGGAAAGTTACAATACTTATCTTTTACTAGGCCTGATGTTTCTTATTCTATGAATAAATATATCTCAGTTTATGCATGCCCCATTTAAAACTCATTGGAGGACAGTTAAACGCCTCATTCGTTGTCACACCCCTTTTTTTGACCAAGAAGATGAATTTTAAGTTTGAAAAGGATTTTATTATTAAGTAACATAAAGGAAAATTTATTTCGAAAAAAGGATTGTTACATTTAAACTCAGAGTCGTTATTTGACATAAATTGGGTGTGCCAAGTCACCTTTGAAAATTCTTTTCAAAATGGTTTGACTCTAAAAATTGATCCACGAATAGACATTCTGATAAAGAAATTTTGTTGACCGAGGGAAAGGTGTTAGACATCCCATGGTTCAACTATGATCGCTCCATAGAGTATATCAGCTAGTATGACACTATGGAATGTATAAACAAACAAAACACACATAAAAGAAAATAAACCACCAAACAATTCAAAACTTAAAAAAAGTGTCCAGTCCAATTTATTACAGACCCAAAATAAAAGATACTAAAATATAAACCTACGCTAACCTACCCTAATCCGAAACTATGCTCCACCCGGTGCTTCGGGCCTTGATCACGTTTTTTCTTTGAGTACAACTCCCTCGGGGCATTCCTCGGATGAAACAATACATATAACCTCGGGGCATTCCTCGACCAATTAGTACAATTGATCAAAATACGATAAAATAAAGTCATTCAACAAATATTCAATCACCCAACAATCATTGGTTCTTATGGATTGCCTACCTGACCTAAGATTTGTCTATTGATTTTTTGGCCTAAAACATGATACTGATGAATTCAACAAAATTAGCGTCCATTTCGAATCAAACAACGATCAATGAATGAAACTAATCAATAGTTACCTTTTTCTCAATTTTTTGATTTTCACCCCAAAATTCAACTCAAGGTTCCAACATAACAATTCACAATTACTATTTTCAACAATCCACAACCATTATCAATTAAAGTAAACGACAAATCAAAATCACCGTACATTCATATCATATCATGCTTCACGTAAATCAATCACATATAATGAAATAAAAATGAGAAGAGCTAGAATTGAACCTCCGATCAAGCTTTTATTGTGCAAGTTATGCGATTGAGAAATGGATTCGGACCCAAAAACCTCAACTCAACCTCAACGTGGAACCCAAATCTATATTTTTCAACCTCGCATCTCGTTTTGTCAAAAAATCGAAGCTTTTCTGATATGTTTTGGTGCTGGGTCAGTGTTGTTTCTGAAGAAAATCAACGAGAATCTGAGTTGTTATTTTCTGACGAATATTGATGGTTTCCCAATGGATTTCTCTGCCTGAATAGTACCAAAAGTGACGGTGGTGGTCGGGTTTTGGGATTTTGATGGAGGTAGAGCTAGTTTTTGTCTCGTCGGAGCTCTGACAAACTCAAACGTGTTGGAAAATGGAGAGTGGATAAAAATTTTTGGTGATTGTGATGTTTTTCCGATGAAAAACTCATCGGAACAATCAACCTTCACCTATTCTCTCTCTCTCAATCTCCCTCATTTTTTCTCTGATTTTTGTTTTTTTATTTGTGTGTATGAATAGAAAAATGAAAAAAATTTCTCCTCCCTCCCTAATTCTCTATCTCTCTCTATATTTCAACTCTCAATTATCTTTAACCCCCCTCATTCTTCACTGGTTTTCCTCTCTTCCTTGGTTTTGTATGTATGCTAATGAAATAGTCTTCTCCACCGTATTATGTGCGTGAGTGTATGTAGATATCAATTCTCTGTTTCTGTGTTGTGTATAAGAAAATATTTGAGTGTGTTGTTTGTGTTGAGGGAGTAGGAGGGGTAGTATGTGGGTACAATGGAAAAAAACTGGACTTGGGATGTAACAGAGAGGTCTAGAGGTATGGGGGTAGGGGTTAGGTAGGGTAGTGAGTTGGGTAGGAGTGTGAGTGGTTAGGATAAGGTGAGGTGGTTAAATTTGATTAGGTGGGGTGTTATATTTGTTATGAATTAGTTATTTTTTTCATTTTGTGGAAAATTATTAAAATCAGGTGGGGTGTATGATAAGGTGGGGTACATGGTTAAATTCAGCTTTTTGATAGGACAAAATTATGTGTCTACATCATGCCCCTCTTTGGGTATAAACACAAAGTATTTTCAAACAAAGAAGCAGAGAACAAGATAGAATTTTGTCTGGACTATTATTTAAAGAAAGAAACAAAAAGAAGGAGGTTAATCGAGTCTTGATTTTGAGCATTCTACCCATCTCATGTTATGTGAGAGTCAAATCACTTGTAGTTTCAGGATTGATAAGGAGAGGGACTAACCATGTCAAAGAGTTGAGTGAGGCCCTCTCGAGGTTTCGATCAATAACTCTGTCATTACATCAAAAATAAAAATTACATATTAAGAAGATAACTGAAATTACAAAAGTCTTATCTGTGGAGCTTCTTTGGACTCTTGACTTGAGTTTTTGATGCTTTTAATATTTAGAAAAGACTTGATCTTCTTTGGGATGAACTTGAGAATATATTATTTCTCTATACAAAATTTGATGTTCGAGACGAACTCAACAATTGACCATGTTCTGTCGGTGGTACTTTTGAATTTAAACTTGAATTTGAAAATCTTTACCCTATTCTCCAAGCGGGCTCCTAACGTATAATTTTTCACCTTGTTGCTTGGATTTTTAATTTCTTCACCCTGTTCTCTAGGCGGGCTCTTAACTTGTAATTTCATCACCCTGTTCTTCAGGCGGGTTCCTGAATTTTAATTTCATGACCCTGTTCTTCAGGTGGGATCCTGACTTTCAATTTCATCACCCTGTTCTTCAATCGGGCTCCTGACTTTCAATTTTATCACCCTGTTCTTCAGGCGAGCTCCTGACTTGCCATTTATTATCCTATTTTTCAGGTGGACTCCTGACTTATAATTTCATCATCCTGTTCTTCAGGTAGGCTCCTGACTTTCAATTTCATCACTCTGCTCTTCATCCAGGCTCCTGACTTTTAATTTCATCACCCTGTTCTTCAAGCGGGCTCCTAACTTTTAATTTCATCACCCTGTTCTTCAGGTGGGCTCCTGACTTTCAATTTCATCACCCTGTTCTTCAAGAGGGCTCCTGAATATCAATTTCTTCACCCTGTTCTTCAGGAGGGCCTCTGACTTTCTATTGCATCACTCTGTTCTCTAGGTGAGCACTTAATTTACAATTTCATCACCCTGTTCTTCACATGGGCTCCTGACTTGCCATTTGATCACCCTGTTCTTCAGGCGGTCTCCTGACTTTCAATTTCATCACCCTGTTCTTCATGAGGGCTCCTTACTTTCAATTTCATCACTTTGTTCTTCGGGCAGGTTCCTGACTTTCAATTTTATCACCCTTTTCTTCAGACGGGCTGATGTTGGGGTATTTATGCATTCTAGCATTACTATTCTAGCTTATTCAGTCTTATTTTGAGGATAATTCATGTGATTAATGTGTTGATACTTATATAAATGTGCATCCAAGTGTTCACGTACGTGTTTACAATGTTTAATGGTGTTTTCACACAAGTTTTGATTCAAATTGATCATTAAGAATTCAACCGAGAAAACTAGTGTGACTAGCTTGAGCTAGGTGCTTGTCTAGTCTATCTTGTTAGGTTCTAACGTGTTTAATGAGTTCCTAAGGTTGTTATTGTGTATTTATATTTGAAACAACTTGGTTATAATTTTCAAAGGTCAATTGGATAAAGACAAGAGTCAAAACAATAAGCTTAACATCAAGAAGGGAAAGCCTAGTCTTAGCTCGTGTTTCTAGTTCACTGTTGAGGATATTATGTTGTTTTGAGCTCTAAATTGTTTTTTAATGTTATAGGATTCTTGGTGAATGGCTTATGATGATATATGAATGATATACGAGCTTCAAATCAAGTGAAAACAACTCAAAAAGGCTTAGAATGGATCAACGAAAGCAAAATACACAACTTGGACTTAATTTGGAGTCCTTAAGTACAGGGCGAGTGAAGGCACGTGGAAGGTCACATTAGTGTGTTTTGTATACCAAATGGTTCATAAGGGGCCTATAATAGTGACCCACCGCATCGCTGTCCCAATAGCGGTGAAGGAGACACCGCATTGCGGTAAAGAGTGAATCTACAATTTTCAAATTCCAGAATCTTAGTGCGATTACACTACTTCTCGGTCCTATGGAAATTGGCATGCTAGTGATATGTGGTGAGCATCAAAATCAGAGGAAAAGTGCCTTGCTGAACAAGGAAAACGTGGAAACCTAATTCCATTCGGTTTATGACTTCTCTACTAAAAATATAACGTGTTAAATCATGTTTTAAGAATTGGTGGGAATATCTTGGGAGGATTGGAGGCTACCACAACTTATATTTAGGTTTTTTATTCTTTAATTTAGCTTTCTATATGGTTTTAATCATTCATACAATTATTTGGATGTTGATTATGGCTATGCGTGTCTAAAAACTCCCTTTCTGGGGTTAAAGCCTAGAACATGAGTACTATTGTTTTGAATTAATTTTGTTTAATTTGCCTATCATTATTGGTTTTTTGTTTATTCTTGATTTAACTATTTGAGGGATTGATCACCCAGAAAATACATCTATTGTCAACCTTTTGATTTTGTAAGAGGGAACAGGGAGATAGAACATAGGAATAAACAAAGTTTTGTTTGTATTCTTTTATAAAATAAGGAACTCAAATTATCTTCTAGGATAGGGATGTACTTAGAAGCCTTACTTGATTCAAACATAGGATGATAACTTTATAAACTTAATTGGATTATTACAGCCCCGCACTCAAGATGTAGGTGTAATATCCAAATTAGGTAAACGATTAGAGGTTGGGAGACCATGATCATACAATTAACCTTACGAATCAACAACCAAGATAAGCAAGTTAACAAATGAATCTCAATAACATAGTATGATTGTTCAAAGTGCTTTAATCCTGGGTTTTCAACCATTGATTGTTTCAAGACTTTTATTTTACAAGTATTCAAAACTCTATTTTGGTTACGCTTTCATCAATTAAATCTAAATTGTGAACTAGAATCAAATATTTTTTAGATCAAGTCCCCGTGGGATCGATACTTGGCTTCTTGAAGATCACTTTACTACTTGGTAGACCACGTACACTTGCATGTGCGCTTGGGTGCTGTCAAGTTTTTGGCACCATTGCCGGGGACTTGTAATTTGGTGACTATTTTATTCTTAGATTTACTTTTAGATTTCGTTAGTGTTTTTACGCTTGGTCTTTATTTGTGAATTTGCAAGAAACAACTACAGACTAGTAAGCTGGTAAGGGATGGGGAGTTGGTTGAATCAGACCCTAAACCCGAGCAAAGTATCCATCAAATAAGAAAAGAAGCAATCCTTCTCCCTCGTATTCCTCAAATCGAAGAAGTCCAAGAAAATTCTACACCTATGGCTGAAGAACAAGCAACACGTAGGATAGTTTAGAAAGTGGCAATCTCACTTTTGATAAATCTGACCTCACCTTTTCAGAAAGCATATGTTGGAGGGAGGTTCAAGCTAAAAAACAATATGGTGCATCTATTGATTAGTAGTGGATAGTTTACAGGACTGTCACATGAAGATCCTCAGGTCCACTTGCAGAATTTCATTGAGCTCACCGATACATTCATTCCGACATATGTGAATGCTGATTATGTGAGGATGACAATCTTTCCTTATTCACTTATTGGGGAACCTAAAAGTGGTTGAATTTTGAGCTAGCGAATTCAATCACATCATGGAACGGCTTGGATAAAAAGTTTCTTATCAAATTCTTTCTGTCTGGCAAGACTGCGAAACTTCATAGCGAGATTATGAGCCTTAAACAAAGGATAGAAGAGAAAATTTATCATGCTTGAGAGCAATTCAATGAACTTTTCAGGGACTGTCCACATCATCAACAGTCTAATGAGGTACTTGCTCATACTTTTGTAGAAGCACTTGACTATAATACCAAAATTTTACTAGATTCAACCACAGGTGGTCAAGTATTGGAGTTAACTTATGATGAGCTGTACACCTTATTGAATTGCATAGCATAAGGAAATCCATAGTGGCATGGTAATTCTAGGAGTACCAAAAAAAAAGTTGCAGGTTTGTTGGAGGTAGACCAATACACCGCTTTATCAGCTCAGGTTTTGGCATTGCAAAATATGTTAAATACTCAGTTTAGCAGCCTGAAATTAGGTGCTCTACAACCTACCATTGCAGTCAATGCAGTTTAGAAAACTAGTGGTGGGTGGAGGTCTGCGGAAATAGTGGTCATTTTGCGGCGATCTTGTGCGACCAATCCTAAATCTGTGATGTATGTAGAAAATGCTCAAAGATAAAATTATGGGAATGCCTACAACATGAAGTGGAAGACTCAACCACTAAATCAACCTTGAAACAAACAACAATAACAAATTCAGCGACCACAGGCACAAGAAAACCAGTCAACTAGCAACATGGAAAATATGATGAAGTAGATTTTATCTAATCAAACACAGTTGGCTGCAGAGGTAAAAAATTAACAAGCGAACACAAGAAGTTTAGAGTTGCAGTTAGGGCAGTTATCACAAACATTAAATACTAGGCCTAGAGGTGGGTTGCTCAGAGATGCAAAAAATATAAAATAACTTATGGCAATCACTTTGAGGAGTGGGAAAGAGCTATAAGAAGAACCTCCAAAGGCAACTGAGGAGGTAGATACTGATGTGGTGACTAAATAGGTAAATGATAAAGTTGCTGAAAAATTAAGAAAGTCTGAGTACTCGAAAGAAAAAGTTGTTGCAGAAGATAAGATGTAGATGCCGCCCCTTTCTTTCCCTCAGAGGCAAAAAAAGTGAAGGAGGATTCATGTTTTAAGAAGTTCTTTGACACGCTCAGAGAGCTTCACATTAACCTTCCTCTTTCAGATATTTTGCAGGGTATGCCCAAGTACGCTAAGTACTTGAGCGATGTGGTCTCTAATAAGGTAAATGTCATGACCCAAAAATGAGGGTCATGATAAATTGGTATCAGAGTAGCCAGGTTTCATTGGTCTCAATGGTGTAGGAACGAGATGTCTAATAGAGTCTCGCGGATCGGTACTTAGACATTCGTATCTATCTTCAAGAGGCTATATGAAGTCTTTAGGAAACTTCTCTCATTTCATTCTTTATCATGTGAAGTTATTTCATACCTTGTGTTCTGATTTATGTTTCACTCTTTTTGTGTAAATGGAGTTGCTTATACCTCTTATCAGTTGAGAGATACAATGAGAGATTGGTTGAGGTCGCTTGTTTGTTGTAGACCCCGTGATTCTCCTAAGATGACTTGTGTTAGTTCCCCGAGGCTTTCCTAAAGAGATTAGTGTCTTTCAGTTTGAGAGATCATAGCAGGACGAGTTTAATTATTTGGAGCAAGGCTCTAAGATAGTTTTTCAGTATGAGGCACGCTTCCATGACTTATTCAGATATTCCTATGATAGTATTTCAATCGATTCTGAGAAGACTCAGAAGTTTGTTAAAGGTTTGGATGTCTTTATTTAGTTGGCTATGTCTTAGATGGTTATGCTTAGGGTTTTTTTATAGAGTATGGTGGATCATGCTAAGATGACAGAGGGCATTCTTCATGTATCTCAAGATGGCGCCAAGAAGGTGCATCATTTTTGTGAGTTTAGAGGTCAGTCTCCCTATGGTAGAGATTTTTGTAGTTCTCGTGGATAGTGTAGTCCAGTACGGACAACCTTATAGAGTTCAGGTGTTGGACCTTCTAGTTCAGCAGTTCAGGGTGGCCGTTCAGGCCTAGTTATTCATTCTCCTTCTGAGACTGATCGTAGAGATTACTATGTGTGTGATGACATTGGCCATGTGGCCAAAGATTGTTCTCGCCATGTGTTTAGAGATACTCCTATTTCATCTATGAAGAGTAAGGGTCCTACTAAAGGTGCGATAGGTGGAGATGGTAGAACCCATGGTGATGGTTGTGGGGCCACCCAGGCAGTTGGTAGTCATGGTCAGTGTTATGCTACACTAGCCAAAGCTGAGGTAGAGGCTTTTGATGTTGTGATTACAGGTATCTTCCTCATTTGTTTCAGACCCGCATCTATATTATTTGATCTCGAATCGACTTTCTCCTATGTGTCTATGTATTTTGCTTTGTGTTTTGATTCTATAAAGCCTCTTTCCATGCCTATTCGTGTATCTACCTCGTTAGGTGATTCTTTAGTGGTAGATTGAGTGTACCAATATTATGTTGTGACTTTTGTTGGGTATGAGACTTTGGTAGACTTCCTTGTATTAGATATGGTCAATTTTGATATTATTTTGGGTATGGATTGGTTGGCTCCTTATTATGTTATCTTAGATTATTTTGGTAAGACTGTTACTTTAGCTTTGGCTAGTGTGACAAGGATAACTTGGAAGGGTTCACTTCATTCGGATCTTAAGAGAATTATATCTTATGTTCAGTCTCATAAATTGGTTGAGAGGAGATATTTATTTTACTTGGCCCATATTTGGGACACCAATGTTGTTTTGCCTCCTTTTTTAGATTCTGTCCATATTGTTCATGATTTTATGGACGTGTTCCCTAAAGACTTCCCTGGTATGCGTTTAAATTGAGATATTGATTTCGCTATTGATGTTGAGTCGGTCACCAAGCCCATTTCTATTCCTCCTTATAGGATAGCCCTAGCAAAGTTAAAGGAATTGAAGGATCAGTTATAGGATTTATTGGATAAAGTATTTATCTAACCTAGTATTTCTCCTTGGAGTACGCCTGTCTTGTTTGTGAGGAAAAAGGATGGATCTATGCAGATATGTATTGATTATCATTAGTTGAACAAGGTGATGGTTAAGAATAAGTATTCTCTTTCTCACATTGATGATTTAATTGATCAGCTTTGGGTGTTGTAGTATTTTTGAAGATTGATTTGAGGTTCGGTTATCACTAATTGAGGATTAGAGTTTTGGATATTCCGAAGACAACTTTTCAGACTCGATAAGGCTGTTATGAGTTATTGGTCATGTCTTTTGGGTTGACCCATGCCCCTGCCATGTTCATGAAGTTGATGAATTGGGTGTTTCGACTCCTTTATTATTGTATTTATAAATGATATCTTGGTTTATTCCAAGATTGAGGTTGAGTATGAGGAACATTTGTGGATTGTTCTTTAGAGATTAAAGGATGAGAAGTTGTATGCTAAGTTCTCTAAGTGAAAGTTTTGGTTGGAGTCTGTTTCTTTCTTGGGTCATGTGGTGACTAAGGAAGGTATTATGGTTGATCCATCTAAGGTTACAACGGTTCGTGATTGGGCTAAACCTTCTCCGCCTACTGAGATTTAGAGTTTTGTTGGGCTAGACTTTCTCCGCCTACCGAGATTCAGAGTTTTGTTGGCTTGGCCAGGTATTATCTATGTTTTGTTGAGGGTTTATCTTCCATTGCAACTCCGTCGATCAAGATGACTCAGAAGAAGATTTCTTTCTAGTAGTCTGATGCTTCTGAGGTAAACTTTCAAAAAACTCAAGGAATTATTGACTTCAGCTCCTATATTGGCTTAGCCCAAGAAGGGCATGGGCTTTATTGTCTTTTGTGATACTTCAGGTGTTGGGTTAGGTGTTGTGTTGATGTAGGAGGGCAAGGTAATTGCGTATGTATCTCATCAAGATTAAAGCCTCATAAGAGAATTTATCCTACCCATGATTTGGAGATATGCACAGTTGTATTTGCCTTGAAGTTGTGGAGGCACTACTCGTATGGAGTCCATTGTGAGATCTTCTCAGATCATCATAGCCTTCAATACTTCTTGACCAGTGAGATCCTTATATGAGGCAACATCGTTAGCTTGAGTTCCTTATGGATTATGACTTGACTATTCTCTACCATTAGGGCAAGGATAATGTGGTTGCGGATGACTTGAGCCGAAAGTCGACTAGCATGGGTAGCTTGGTGCATCTCTTGACTCAGGAGAGGCCACTGGTCTTAATGGTTCAGTCTTTGGCTAACTTGATGGTTAGGGTTGATATTTAAATACCGAGGCATGTTTTCTCATTTATGGAGGCTAGATCTTCTTTGATAGAGAAGATTCGAGCTCATCAATTTAATGATGTTGGATTGAGGTTGATTCAAGATAAGATGTTAAGTCGGAAGGTTAAGGAAGCCTCACTTGATTCAAATGAAGTTTTGAGGATTGGGGGCCGAGTTTTTGTACCGAGAGTGGTGATTGGATTAAGTTGATCTTAGAGGAGGCCCATTGTTGCAGGTGTAACTAAGATATATTATAATTTGAGACAACATTACTGGTGGGGTGGTATGAGGCGAGATATTGTGGATTTTATGGCTTGTTACCTACGTTGTCAGCAGGTGAAGGCCGAGCATATGAGAACTGGTGGTTTGCTTCAACGATTAACCATTCCTAAGTGTAAGTGGGAACTCATCACTATGGACTTTGTGACTGGTTTGCCTCATACATCTCATGGTTCTGACAGTGCTTGGGTCATCGTGGATTGATTGACCAAGGCAGCTCATTTTACTCCGGTTTGGGTCTCTTTTAGTGCTAAGAGGTTAGCCCCTATCTTCATTTGTGAGATTGTGCGTCTTCATGGTGTGCCGATGTCCATTATTTTAGATCAAGGTCCTATATTCACATCTCACTTTTGAAAGACTTTTCAAGATGAGTTGGGTACTCGAGTGGATCTTAGCACAACTTTTCACACCCAGATTGATTCCAGTTAGAGCGGACTATATAGGTTTTGAAGGATATGCTTCATGCATACATGATGGATTTTGGTGGCCAGTGAGGGCAGCATTTGGCTTTAGCAGAGTTTGTATGTAATAATAGTTACCATTTAAGTATTTATATGACTCCTTTTGAGGAATTGTATGGTAGGCATTGTCAATCCCAGTAGGTTAGTTTGATGTTTTAGAGGTGAGACCTCAAAATATGGACTTGCTTCGTGAGTCTTTGGATAGAGTTCAGGTCTTTCAGGATAGTCTTAGAGCTGCTCAGAGTATGCAGAAGTGCTATACTGATCGTAGACTTCGTGCCTTGAGATTTGGTGTTGGTGATCATATTTTCCTTCGCGTTTCACCCATGAAGGGTGTGATAAGGTTTGGGAAGAAGGTCAAGCTTAGCTCCAAGTATATTGGTCTATTTGAGATTCTTCAAACTGTTGGTGATGCGGCTTTTGAGTTGGCTTTGCCCCCTTATCTATCAGTTGTTCATCAAGTTTTTCATGTTTCTATGCTTCGTTGCTATATTCTTGATGCGTCTCATGTTATTCATTGGGAGTCAATTTAGTTAGATGAGCGGTTGTCCTTTGTTGAGGTGCCAATTTCCATTTTGGCTAGGGATGTTAGGCGGTTGCACTTTAGAGTTATCCCTGTGGTTAAGGTTCAGTTGTGACATCGACTTGTAGATGAGGCTAATTAGGAGGTTGAGTCTGATATGCGTAGTTCCTATTCCTAGTTTTTCATTGATTCAGGTATTTCTTTACCTTAGTTCGAGGATGAACTAGATTTTTAGTGGTAGATGATGTAACGACCTACAAATTTGATAAAATATGTGAAATTTATGATTCTATATGATTTGACTGTTTTACCCCTCCCCGTAGTTGCATTATGGTATTTTTAGGGTGTGGGAGTTATTGGCTTGATTTTTGATGCATTTTGGTATCATTTATGCAATATTGTGGTTTTTGATGGCTTCGAGAGCCTTATTTTAGACTTATGAGGATATTTTTTGATCCGTGCAATAGATGGTCAAACGGACTGTGCCAGCAACTCTGAAATATCGATTTGAGGCTAGGTAGACTTTTGGTTCGGGTCGTGGTGCACCCGAGCTCATTTCGACCTATTGATCGGAAAGTTGAAAAATTGTAAATATAGGTGTGGGATCCACATTTGGTATAAACGACCTCGAATGGAAAATTCGACTTGTCTACTAGATTCAGAATGTCAATTTTAGGGTGTTAGCATATTTGGTATGATTTGACAGCTTTTAAATCTCATTTTGACCCTAGATTTGGAAAATTGTGATTTCAGGTTTCGGAGGTCAACTTTGTGAAAATAATATTTTTCAAAAATATGATATATCCAACGCATCCAAAACGTCGAATTTAGTATGGTTGCATGATTTGTTTGCATGTATCGGACTCCAAATGAATTCTGAGCACCCCATCGAAATTCGGAGTGAAATTGAAGTGAAAAACTGGTGCAATACCAGATTTTTCTGCAATATAAATACCTCTTTTTGGTTTATTTTGCTCATTTTTCATCTTGTCTCTTGAGAGTTAAACCCTAAAATAGTGTGAGGGCTTAAAAGTAAAGCTTTTGGGAGCTTGGGAAGCAAGATTAACACCCATTTCTTGATTTTATTACGGATTTAAGGTAAAAATTCACTCTTTTTTTTTAGTAATTTCTTGATTAAGTTTCAAAACCCCAAAAATATGGGACATGATTTTAAACCCAAATTTCACTTCTTTCACTTGAATAATGTTTTTATCTTATAATTACTAGTTTTTCATTAATTTAACCTTCAAAACAACTCTGATTCTTGATTTTAACCCAGATTTTCAAGATTTTACCTAGTAAACCTTAAAAATGATTTTTCTTCAATTTGAACCTCGTTTTTTTACTCGATTTGACTTGGGTTTTCATCTGTAGATTTCTAAAAATATGAAAAACATATTTTTAAAGTAAATTTCTGTTTTTGTCCTTTTTTGGAAACCCATTTCGGAGGTCCGTTTTGATCCCGAACCAAAAGTAGTCAACATGGGCGTCGTTGGTTTCATTTCGATGCATAGATTCGATATTTGATATTTTTAGTGTATTTTGAGATTTTTCATGAAAAGTAAGGTCGTGGGTTCAAGTGTAGCGAATTGATTTCGAATTTCGAGGTAGGTTATGGCTTAACTTTTTCAGGCTGGGTTGGGTAGTAAATAATGATACAAAATACATGTTAAGGGTGAGAAATAATCATGAAAATATCTATTTATGTGTTGTGCCCTTGTTGGGTCTTATATGTGATGTAATTGTCGAAATTGAGATATTATGTGATATGTGTGACCGTCTGGGGTCCTATGTGATATTGATAGCCTTGAATAATATGAATAATTGTATTGTGTTGTTAAAATTCTTATGTGGTACCATTGGTGCATTTTGATTATATTCATACTTTATCGGCAAATGAGACATGTGAAAATTCATGGATGATACGAAAATAATGAGCAGATATTGACTCATGTGATTGTGGAAATGTATCATAGTGGTTGGTTGTGAAAATATATCACGTGGGTGTGTTTTCAAATACTCATTTTGATTGGTTGTGAGAATTACATCTTCATATCATACTCATTCATAAAATATTGGTATCACCGTGGCAACATCTGAGAAACACTGCAACACCTTTTTAAGAGATATTGTAACAACTTATAAAACCCTTTCCAAGGGATGTGTTGGAAAGGAGATATGAGATATGTCGATTGTATACGGGTTGACAAACCCCCCATGGGTCCTATATTGGGAATCTTTAGCTCCGTAGGTGTATATGGGGATTGTGCGATGATCTAGGAGGTTGTGCGATGACCTCGTGCATCATCATCATCATCATATATATATTGCACTTACTTTATTGTGTTATGTGGTGTTGTATTGGCATATTGACTTGTCATCTATGTATTTATCGTATCTTCTTTGACTTGTATTTGATGATCTTGTATATGCATGTTCCCCCTTTATTCTTCTTATATGTGATATAATATGTACTTTTGTTCTATCCTAGTGTGATGTTCCAATATATGTGAGATATATTAGAACTGTTAGTGCAAGCGGTGTGGGATACCGTTGTGGGATATTTTCTGATTGCAGGTGACGTCCCCTTAGTGTATATTTTGTATGCTTTATTTACTACTTTGCTTGGTCGACCTATGATACCTACTGAGTACAAGTGGATCGTACTCATACCTACTGCTCTCTTTTTGTGCAGGTCCTAGCTCGAGTACGCCTCAGCTTGATTGACTCGGGCGATTGTTGGAGCTTCCAAGGTAGCGGTTGGACATTTATGCGTCTGAAGTTCACCTCTATCTTTCTATAGTAGTTATGTCTTTATTAGTCTTCAGAGACAGTTATTATTCCTTTATGGTTATTTTTCCGATGTATTTGACTCTTGGATTGTATTAGTAGTTCTTACACTATTGACACCTGATTTTGGGCATGATTGGTATTTTGGATAAGTTCTTTCCGCATTGTTATGATTACTTATATGATTCGGCTTCGTTCTAGAAGCCTTATCGCGAGATAGTTCTGTCTTTTCCTCTTTTCGTATCAGTTTGGGTGATAGGCTTATTTTTCAAGGTACGCCACGACAAGTGCCATAATGACTCTCGTTTTTGGGTCGTGACAGTAAAGTTGAAGGAAGTTGACATGGTATCACTTATTGAGGAGTGTATTTATGTGGTTACTTAAAAGATGTCGAAAAAGCTTAACGACCCAGGTAAGTTTACTCTCCCTATTCAGATTGGCAATAGCGAGATGGTGCAGGCACTTAGTGATTTAGGGGCAAGTATCAACTTGATGCCCCGATCTTTGTTCAACACATTGAGTTTAGGAAAGCCTAGACCAAGCTCTATACTGCTGCAGTTGGCAAACGAGACCATAGCCCATCCAGAAGAAGTGATAGAAGATGTCCTCATAAAGGTTGGTAAATTTATTATTCCTGCTAACTTTGTTATTCTAGATTTTCAGGCAGACGAATAGGTACCAATTATCTTAGGATGTCTATTTTTAGTAACAGGTGGAGCTTTAATTAATGTAAGAGAGAGTATTCTTACAATGAGGTTAAAGAATGAAAAGGCGATTTTTAAAGTTTACAAACTGCTTAACACATTTTTCCATTATAAAGGCTTGTACATGATTATTGTAATTAAAGGGGATGAGTGTGGGTTGGTTAGTCCGCTAAAGAACCCTTCGTACTACCTCATTGAGCTACCTAAGCCACTACCACCATCGGCGGAAATAATGCAAATTGATGAGCCTGAAAAGGCTAAAGTTGAAAAATTAGTCACCCTAGAGAATTCACACCCAAAAGAGGTGAAAAGAAAAAGAAGATGACCTCCTAGTGTGAGGAAAAGGATGAAGGAATTGGGTTAAGTTGAGTTGGGTAGTGCCGCAACACTAAATCAGTCACTTCTTGGGAGGTAAACCAAGGTAAGTAGGTATGGTTTTTTTTAGTTTTTACTTCACGTAGTTTTTGTTTTTGTTGAGTCACAGATTGATGGAAAGTCTGAGTACCGAAAAATCTGAGCTAAGGAGCATGGCAAAGACCAGACCTTCTTGGTATTTTAAAGATGCTACTAGCTAGTCCTAGAGGACTCAGGAAGTATTTCTATATCTTACTTTAAAAGTATACTTTGGGGACAAAGTAGATTTTTACGTGTGAGGTGGAAAAATTCTCAATTTTGGGCTCAATTTAATTTTTTTTTTTGTGTAAGATATTCCTGTAGTGTTATAATTGATTGCATGGTGAAAGTATTTTTGTTTGTGTAAGCATGGGATTGTGCGTATTTTTGTTTGTGTAAGAAGGGGATTATGCAGATTACTACTTTTGAGACTCCTAGGCTCGTATGTGTGACTCTTGTACTTGTTGGCTTAAATTCGAATTCATGCTATTATTGGTTGAGAATCTATAATGATCCTATGTGAGTTGGGCATGCTCCATGTGCGTGTAAGGTTTTTTGTTGTATATTCCTTGTTGCATGTGATGTCTAGAACTTGCCCGGTGTGTGTGCAAAGCGAAATAAAGAATGTGAGTTTAGGAGATGATTTAGGCATTTCTTTGATAGCCTTGTTTTATACCTTCTATTTGACCTACCCTTTATGCTTAATCATAGTCAGCCTCGTTGAGCCTTTAGCTTTTTCTTTGTTAGCCTCATAAGTAGCCAAATTCCTTCTTTGATAGACCAAAGTTTGATCCAAAAGCTCCTAAGCACTTTAGTATAAATTAAGTGAGTAAGGAGTTTGAGAAATAAGAGGAGAAAAGGTGAGATTGAAGCCCCCAAAGTGTTAGCTATTGGTGTTCTAAAGTATTGTTATGGGTTAAGGTGGGGAGTTGAGTAATGAAAAGAATAAACAAAAATACATGAGAATATGTATGAAAAAATGAAAAAAATTAAATAAAGAAAAAATTTGTTCAAAGGAAAAGATTACGTAATATTTTTTAATGTAAGAAAAGAGAATTATTTGATAAAATAATCTAAATCAATTTAATATAAATGTTAGCGGCCTAAATCTGCCTAAACGCTAGATGGGTACTGTGTAAGTAAAAACATCCCGCCCAACACCAAAAAAAATAATAAAATTTTGACTATGATAATATTTGTATAAGTATTAGAATATAAAAAATAAAACGCAAATTTAAAGTCTTCTTTGAATGCTATTCCCGATGAGTTTTCCCAAACCTGTACAAATACTCACGGTAAAGATGTTAGCAACAGATCAAGATAAATTAAGACTATATGTACATATGTGTAAAAAATATAATTTTTATTAAAAGTGGGCTCAGATAAAATTTTTTAAAAATATAAAATTTTTATCATTGCCCAGATTTATTTTTTCTATTACGTATTTATATACGTAATATCCGTCTTTTATTTGTGGTGGCCTCGAAAATCGACGAAAAATTTCTTCATCGGTCATAGCATGATATCTTGTTCAAATCAGTTTAATAAACTTTTAAAGACTAAAGATATATCAACCCACAATATTAACCAAACAACCGACGAGCAACTACAATTTACAAAAGCATCCAAAAGTGACATAAGACGTGGAAAAATGTTACAAATATAATGAGATTCAGTATATCAGTAGCAAATAATAGATTAAACGGAGCAATAATCAACAAAGGAAGCCATGATGTGAGCCACACAAGTCACTAAAAAATCAACAAACATCATGAAAATATCATTTCGGCCAGCAACAATAACAAACGTAATAACATGAGGAAGGAGATACGAGATAATTTTTAGAGCAAAAGCAAACGAAGAAAAAATACAAAACATTATTTCTCCGGCCAGATCTACCATATTAATAAATTTATAAAATGAAAACGACCCCAAAACAGGGCAATAGCGACAACAATCAGGAGCTTCGCCAGTCATCACCTCCGACGAAGTAGCGACGGAAACAGGAGAAAGGGGGCAGCTGGAATGGTTTTCCGGCGGTGGGCTGTGGTGGTGATTTGGAGTGAGGAAAAGAGAAAGGGAGAGAGGGGTGTGATGGTGCGGCTGGAGGTTGAGAGGTCGGAACTCGCCAGAGCTCCAGCGTCGGCAGAGATGGTGGGAAGCCAAGAAAGGTGAGGGAGAGAAGATGCGTAAGTTTTTTTTTCCTGAAAGAGAGAGAGATACACATGAATTTGAGAGAGAGAGAAGAAAAAATTTGATTTTTTTTTGTTTATGTGGTGTGTTAGTTAGTGTGTGTTTAAAAAAATAAAATCCCACCCTTTTCATTTATAAATAAAAAGAATACCTTTTATTAACAAAAAAAATAAAATATTGACCTTTTTTGTCTTTCAAACTCACAATTTAAACCACGGGTTATTGTCCCATGGATTTTTCATCTTTTCAACCAATATGTAAAAAGTTAATCCAAAGGATAAAAACTTCAACCCGTCATCTCAAATGTCATATTTTAAAAAAGTGATGAGACCTTGACTTGATTGATTTGTTGTTTTATGTATTAAAATAATTAAACCGTCTCATATTTGCAGGTCGTATTAAATAACGTACAAAATAATGAATGGCGATGTATAATTACAAAAAAATATAAACAACAAATAAAAAATATAACTATCTGAAAAAATATATTATTCTATGAATAATTAAAATCATACTGTGCAGTAAAAAATTTACAGTGATGTGCTGTATACGCATGCAAATGACTGTGCAAAAATATTAAAATAATAATAAACTGATAAAAATTTACAAAATTAAAGATAATTATCAATAAATTGTGTAAAAATTAAAATATGACAGAAAGTGATGAAAAATCATAAAATAATGACGATTATCAATAAATTGTTAAAAATGTGTGAAAAATTACATTTTGTGCCATTTAACGATCACGAAGCCTAAATGCGTTAATTTCATGTTTGGAGAGCCAAAATTGGGTGTCAGCAGTGTTTTCCTTTTCGTTTGAAGATAATGTAGAAGTCTTCAAATGAAAACGTTGACGTGTAACCAATTTTACTCGACAAACAATTATTTTGATAAAAAAACCAAGTGTACTC
The DNA here is from genome assembly GCA_030864225.1 of Capsicum baccatum var. pendulum. Classification (NCBI taxonomy): domain Eukaryota; kingdom Viridiplantae; phylum Streptophyta; class Magnoliopsida; order Solanales; family Solanaceae; genus Capsicum; species Capsicum baccatum. Next base: position 225,555,587 of record CM061559.1, on the reverse strand, counting down.
CAATTTTAGAGTCGCCTACATAAATTGCATGAGGATCAGGTCGGGTATTATTCAAAAACTATCTCAACATGTCCTATTTTGGGTTGGAAAAACCAAATGTGGCCTCAAATTCTGCAAAATTTATAAAACCGAAAAGCGATAGACAAACAAGTAACTAAGCTTGATTTTTTTACTTTTATCAAGAAATTCAAAAAATGACAAGTAGTGCTTAACTAAATTAAAGATAAATAAATAAAGGTATTGTAAGATTTTAACTAAGGATAAACAAAACATTCAACTGAAAACAGACATGCATAAAAGGTCTCATCAAAGGGCAGACTATCCCAAAATGTCCTATTTTAGGGTGGACGTACCCAATTCATCTACAAATTATATGCTTGCAAATGAATCAATCTAAAAAGTACTGTTCAATAAATACAAATGAAAAAATTAAACTTGATTTTTTTTTCTTTTTCTGCTTCTTTTTTATTTCGAGAAATTAAAGATAGTATGGAGTGCTTAACTAAATAAGGAAGAGGAAAAAATAGTACAGGCAAAAATAGCATCCAGTGTTTAAATGGTAAAATAAGTGCATTGCGATATGTGCAGGTAAAGACAAAGCATACAGTACTTAAATAACAAAGTAAGTGCATTGCGATGTGCAAGTAAAGGTAAAGATGAAATGTGATGTTTTAATTAAAAAATAAATTCATTGTAATATATGTTGGTAAAGACCAAGATGGTATGCAGTGCTTAAATTATAAAATAAATGCACTACGATATTTGCGAGGCATTCAGTGCCTAAATGATAAAATAAATGCATTGTGATATGTGCGTATAGTGCTTGAATAATAATTGCATTGCGATATGTGTAGACAAATACAAAGATGACATGCGATGCTTAAATGATAAAATGAATAAATATTTTGCGATGCTTGCAAATAAATACAAAAATAAAATGCATTGCTTAAATGACAAATAAATGCATTGCGGTATATTGCCAGCAAAGGCAAAGATGACATGCAGTGCTTAATTGATAAGATAAATGCATTGCGATATTTGCAAGTCATGCAACACTTAAATGATAAAATGCATTGCGATATGTGCGTACAGTACTTAAATGACAAAATAAATGCATAGCAATATTTACGAGACAACAGTGCCTAAATAATAAAATAAATACATTGTGTTATGTGTGTGCAGTGCTTAAATGCATAGCAATTTGGACCGATAAAGGCAAGAATGGCATGTGATGCTGAAGTGATAAAATAAATGCATTGCGATAAGTGCAAGGCATGCAGTGTCTAAATGATAAAATAAATGCATTGTGATATATGTGTGCAGTGCTTAAATGATAAATACATTGCGATAAGTGCCAGCAAAGGCAAAGATAACATGCAGTGCTTAAATAATAACGTAAATGCATTACGATATTTGCGAGGCATGTAGTGCTTAAATAACAAAATGCATTGCGATATGAGCCAGTAAAGGCAAAGATGACATGCAGTGCTTCAGTAATAAAGTAAATACATTGCGATGTGCAAGTAAAGATAAAGCCAGCGTGCAGTGCTTAAAGGATAACATAAATACATTATGATGTGTGCAAATAAAGACAAAGATAACATGCAGTACTAAAGGTGATATAAATGTATTGTGATGCGTGCAAGTAAAGTCAAAAATAGACTGTAGTGCTTAAACTATAAAATAAATGCATTGCAGTGCGTGCAAGTAAATAAATGCATTGCAATGCATGCAAATAAATATAAAGATAAAATGCAGTGATTAAATGATAAAATAAATGCATTACGATGCATGCAGGCAAAGACAAAAAGAAATGCAGTGCTTAAATAATAAAAATAAATGCATTGCAAGATGTGCAAATAAAGGCAAGAAGAGCATGCAGTGCTTAAATAATAAATTATAAAATAAATACATTGCGATGCGTGCAAGTAAAGAAAAAGATAGCATGCAGTGCAAAACAAAATAAATGAAGTGCGATATGTGCAAACAAAGACAAGCAAGTATAAAAATTGAAGAAAAACATGTATAACTATGTTTTGGAGGGCGGACTATCCCAATTAACCTACTTTAGGGTGGACAAATCCCTGTAAAAATAATTATTGAGAAAAAAATTATTTTGGAATGAAAGTATTCACATATTTTCAATGTTGCTTTCAAATTGCCCCAGTATCGAGTTGTGAGATGTTGGGGGTGCAAGATTGTGTATTTGCTGGGGAGAAAGAATGATTGTAGGGTTGCGATGATCGAACTCTACATAAAGCTTCCTACATATCTCGAGTATTATGAGGATTAGGCCAATGTAGTTTGAAATGAGAAAATAAAGTAAATTTTGAGGCGTCTCTCAAAATTTGCTCTAGTGTATTGTTTATGCTGACATTGTCTTGTTCTATGGAAACTAAAAAAATAATTTTTCTATTGCAGGTTGAAAAGATGCATGACATCTCTGATTGCTTATGGGGACTGATGCTAATTGCCGTTTCTGATTGTCTACGAAAACTAATGCCCTCAACTAGTGAGGTGACTGAAATCTAATAGCCTCTTGACTGTAGGGGCTATTGAAATGTAAAAAGCTCTAGACTGCAAAACAAAGTAATAGGCTCTCGGCTGGAGAGGCTATAAGAAATGTAAAAAATGAGCGTTTGATGGAAAGAAAATGCCGGTATTTAAAGATATGTGCTTTAAAGGAAAAGTCAAATGCCCGTATCTTAAAACTGGGCGCCTTGAATAAAAAGTAAAAATGCATGTATGTGAAAGTGAACACCTTGAATGAAAGATAAAACAAATGCCCGTTTATGAAAGTGGGCGTCTTGAAAAAAAATTATATTTTCTCAATAAAAAGTGCTGAAAGATAAAAAGACACAATTGTGTCTTGGCTTCAGTTGGTACCATAATTAAGAGTGTGCATAAGAATTCCCCCATCTCCTTCCCAGCTAACCAAGATCGACTTCGGGGTAACTCCTATAGTTTCAAGTGGTATCTCAGACACGCCTAAGCATCGACAAGATTTGCTCTTCTTGCTTAAAAAAAAAGGTTTTGAGTTATGCTTATTTTCATGTTTTAAGTTCCCTCTCGTGAAAGAAAGTCTCATTTCACATATATTTGAACAATTTTCTTTTGAATATGGGGACATCTAGAAAAATACGCTGACGCTAAAAAAAAATTTAATGCATACAATTGTGATGCCATAGGCTTGATCTTCATGTAAGTATCCACTAATGTGAGAGCACTTGGAATAAGATCTCGTAGGACTTACTATCGGCTTGTAATGTAGGATTGGGGACGAGTAGGATGATATTTGAGATAAAAGTGAGTAATTTCTCAATGAGTAGTGCACTGTATTTGTGCTTTCAACAGTTGTTGTGCTTTGACGCGTGATGTTTTTAGTTGTGCTTCGTTGTCCCTTGCTTTGCATTTCCTTCGACGTCTTTTGAATTTTTGCGTTGGTGTTTTTTCTCCTTTTCTTTCAAGAAACTATTTATATTTTTTTGTTCTTCTTTTATTCTTTTTTTTTTTTGCAGGGATTTTGTTCATTTTGAAGTCATTTTTTTGTACATCTGAGATAATATATTCTTTGCATTTTGCTTCTTTGATCTTGAATCTTTATCCAAAATTTGCACGTATTTAGTGCGCTCAAGGAGGTAGGGCCAAGAGAGGGATAGTACATGTAAGCACTCAAAAAGGTATAGGTGCAGATGCGTTTGTCCAAAGAAAAGGTTTAGGCTCGAAAGAGAGAATGCTAGGGGTTAATGTCATTTGGTGGGCTGTGAAAGGAACAATCGAGTCAAAGAAGGCCTACGATCATTTCCTAAATCAAGCGTAACTCAAGATTTTTTCCTCAACAAATATTTAGGCCGAGTTCTAGATCAATAATGCAATGCCATGAATTAAACTATAGCTCACTGCACAATGCACATGAAACGATGAGTTTGATTTCGTTCTTGTCTTAGATATATGCAAGAGAATTTTCAAGTGTTACTTAGGTGTGATAAAAGGTACCAAAAGAATCTATGGTTTACCATGAAATTGGTCCTTTACATCATACCAATTTTCTCTTTCTCATGCATACTCCTAAATGTATTGGTACAAATCAAGCCAATTTTATTATTTATTTTAAAAGAATGGGACCGAACCCAAATGAGGGTTGCCTACATATCTTGTGAAAATAAAAATCAGGTCTGTGTAGTTCAGGCAAATTTGTGAATTTATATGTGCAATGCATGATTGTATAAAAATGATGGTTATCCTTGAAAATAATATGAAAGACGATCAGAAAAGAACTGCTTTGATCATTAAAATTGTTCTGATCAAATGATCAAGAGAATGGATGTCAACCGTGGGGAGAACTTTGACACAACTACAGTATGCTGACAATATTTAAAAAGTCAGTTATTGAAGGAATTATGACATTATTTTGCTGCAGTTGGCAAGATTATTATATTGAAAAAATATTGAATTCTTGCTTTTGAAAGTGAGGATCAATACACCATGAATTTAATGATTCACAATGTTCAAAAGAAGAACCTAGAGATTCTTGCACAAAAATCAAGCGAGGGTCGAGAGGCAGGCCGGCTAGACACTAATGTCATTGAGATTTGAATGTAAGGAGCTATCAATTTGCTCTCTTGAAAGCTTTTAGAGAGCGCCTTTGAACTGTTCTAGAAAATTTGCCCCAGTTTTGCATATCGAAGAAATTATCCTAAAACAATGAAGAGATCAAACCCTAATGTAGGGCTGCCTGCGTATCTTATCAGGACAAGAATCAGGTCAAAACGTAGTTAAAATCTATATGCAGCAATCGACAATATTGCTAAGGTGCATCATTTAACTATCCTCTATGCAAAACAGAAATTAAAAAAATCTTCCTTGCTAAAGTATAACCAATTTAGAGAAAATAAATATGTACAAACATAATAAACTTTCAAATATATACAAAGACTATAATAATATGTCACTTGGATCGTAAATCCATCGGACATAAAATTGACTAATGATGCATGCACCTAAAAGGTGTTATTTTAGCTATATCCTATGTTAACTAAGCGTGGGTAGACACAAACTTGGATTTCCTATATGAGAAGGCATATGGTCCCACAATAGTAAAAATCCCGTTCACTCCACGTATGCGCTGACTCTTTAAAATAAGATAATTTGAAGAAATTTTGAGAAAGTACAGTGTACAATCCACGTGTACAATGTGTGTGAGTGTCAGTATTCCGAAATGGATAAAATATGAATGAAATGTCAACTTATACAAAAAGCTAAATAAATAAATAATCTATATAAAATAATAACAAATAAATAATTTATGCCACATAAACAAGATAAATCAAAACAATTAGCATGAAATAAATAATAATGTATAAAAACGTAAATAATTACCTAAGTCTATAATGGTTAGAACCTTGCTTCTCCAACAGAGACGCCAAATTATCATACCCGATTTTTATCAAAGGTCAAAACGAGCATGACATTATGGACTCAAAAAGAATTAATTTTATACAGAGTCGCCACCTAATTTTTAAGGAAAAATAGGAAACCTATTTATTTATTAATAAGTATGACTTTATTTAATTTACGAACCAAATTAGATTCTACATAAGGGTTCAAATTATTACGAAGGAAAGGTATTAGGCACCCTTCAGAATCCTCAAATGTGGTTTTTGGTCAGACTTAGGTTTATTAAAACAATGAGGAAAAATTGATGTTTGTAAGTAAAAATACAAAAATGCGTATTGAAACGATACATACAGTTTATATGTAAAGAATGTGTAAATTACATGTGTTATCATAAAAATATGTGTATAAAAAGTGTATGCAAATAAACCAAAATACATGAGAATATGTATGAAAAAATGAAAAAAATTAAATAAAGAAATAATTTGTTCAAAGGAAAAGATTACGTAATATTTTTAATGTACGAAAAGTGAACTATTTCATTAAATAATCCAAATCAATTTAATATAAATGTTAACGACCTAAATTTAACCAAACGCGTGATGGGAACTGTGTAAGTAAAAACATCCCGTCCAACACAAAAAAAAAATAAAGTTTTCACTATGATAATATTTGAACTTGTATTAGAATATAAGAAGTACAACGCAAAATTTAAAGTCTTCTTTGAATGTTATTCCCAATGAATTTTTTCAATAACCTGTACAAATACTCACGATGAAGATGTTAGCAACAGATCAAGATAAATTAAGATTATATGTACATATGTGTAAAAAAAATATAATTTTCATTAAAAGCGGGCTCACACAAAGTCTTAAAAAAAATTAAAAATTTCATCATTGCCAAAATTTATTTATTTTATTAGGTATTTATATATGTAATTTCCGTCTTTTATTTATGCAGGCCTCGAAAATCGATGAAAAATTTCTTCATCGGTCATGGCATGATATCTTGTTCAAATCAATTTAATAAACTTGTAAAGACTGAAAATATATCAGCCCACAATATTAACCAGACAACGGCGAGCAACTACAATAAGACGAGCATCCAAAAGTGACATAAGAAGTGGAAAAATAATATAACAAAATTCAGTATATCAAGAGAAAGTAGTAGATAAAACGGAGCAATAATCAACAAAGGCAGCCATGATGTGAGCCACACAAGTCACTAAAAAATTAACAAAACAGCCTAAAAATATCATTCCGGCCAACAACAATAACAAATGTAATAACATGAGGAAAGAGATACGAGATAATGTTTAGAGCAAAAGAAAACGAAGAAAAAATGCAAAACATTATTTCTCCGGCCAGATCTACCATATTAATAAATTTATAAAGCGAAAATGATCCCAAAACAGGGCAATAGCAACAACAATCAGGAGCTTCGTCGGTCAACACCTCCGGCGAAGCAGTGGCAGGAACAGGGGAAAAGGGGCGACTGGTTGGTGGCTGGAATGGTTTGCCGGTGGTGGGCTGTGGTGGTGGTTTAGAGTGAGGAAAAGATGAAGGGAGAGAGGGGTGTGATGGTGCAGCTGGAGGTTGAGAGGTCGGAACTCGCCGGAGCTCAGTCGTCGGTAGGGATGGTGGACAGCCATGAAAGGTGAGGGAGAGAAGATGTGTAAGTTTTGATTTTAAAGAGAGAGAGATGCACATGAGTTTGAGAGAGAGAGAAGAAAAAATGTGATTTTTTGTTTATGTGGTGTGTTAGTATGCGTTTTAAAAATGAAAATCCCACCCTTTTCATTTATAAATAAAAATAATACCTTTTATTAACCAAAAAATAAAATATTGACCTTTTTTGTCTTTCAAACACACAATTAAAACGCCAGGTTATTTGTCCCATGGATTTTTCATTTTTTCAACCAATATGTAAAAAGTTAATCCAAAGGATAAAAGCTTCAACCCGTCATCTCAAATGTCATCTTTTAAAAAAGTGACGAGACCATAACTTGATTGATTTGTTGTTTTATGTATTAAAATAATTAAACCGAATCATATTTGCACTTCATATTAAATAACGTACAAAATAATGAATGACGATGTATAATTACAAAAAAATATAAAAAATAAATAAAAAATTTAATTATCTGAAAAAAAATATATTATGCTATGAATGATTAAAATTATACTATGCAATAAAAAAATTATAGTGTTGTACTATGTACGCATGCAAATGACTGTGCAAAAATATTAAAATAATAATAAACTGATGAAAATTCTAAAATATATGAAATTAAAGATAATTATCAATAAATTGTATGAAAATTAAAATATGACAGAAATTGATGAAAAATCATTAAATGATGATGATTATTAATAAATTGTTAAAAATTAGAAAAAATGTGTGAAAAATTACATTTTGTGCCATTTTAACGATCACGAAGCCTAAATGTGTTAATTTCACGTTTGGAGAGCTAAAATTGGGTGTCAATAGGTTCATCTAGTGTAATTTGTGAATTGTTTATGAGAGCGAGTGTTACTTGATTTGTATACCCATTGTGTTCTAATATTGCATTATTATGAGTGATTATGGGTAACTCTCTTATTGTGAGGGAAACTTGTTTGATGAGTATGGGTGATTTGTATGATGTCTTTAATTGAGCAAGATGCATGATTTTGCCACTTGTGTAGTCCATTCTTGAGGCTAGGATGTTTTGAAGTAGGATTCTTGAGATTTAAATTGTGTATAATATGCTTAGTTTAGAAACTTGCATTCCATGTAGTCATTGTAGTACTAACTTGAGTATCTTTATTTTAGTAGAAGTGTGTAGTCTCTTTAGTTCATGATGCTTATAGTTAAGGGTTGTTCAAGGAAGAAAAATGCTTTTAAGTGTGGAGTGGTGATGTTGGGTGTATTCATGCATTCTAGCGTTACATTTCTAGCCTATTTAGCCATGTTTTGAGGACAATTCACGTGCTTAATATGTTTATAATGATATAAATATGCATCTAAGTATTCACTTATGTGTTTACAATGTTTAATGGTGTTTTCACACAAGTTTTGATCCAAATTGATCATTTAGAGTTCAACCGAGAAAACTAGTATGACTAGCTTGAGCTAGGTGTTTGTCTAGTCCTGTGTTGGGTTCTAACGTGTTTAATGAGTTCTTAATGTTGTTATTGTGTATTTATATGTGAAACAATTGGGTTATAATGTCCAAAGGTTAATTGGATCAAGAAAAGAATAAAAATAATAAGCTTAAGATCAACATGGGCAAGCCTAGTCTTAGCTTGTGTTTCTTGTTCACCGTTGAGGATGTTTTGTTGTTTTGAGCTCTAAATTATTATGTTTAATGCTATAGGATACTTTCCTAATGTATTATGATGATATATGAAGGATATACAAGCTTCAAATCAAGTGAAAAGAACTCAAAAAGGCTTGGAATGGATCAATAAAAGCAAAATACACAAGTTGGACTCAATTTGGAGTACTGAAATGTCCAGGGCGAGTGGAGGCACGTAGAAGGTCCTCTTGGCGCATTTTGTACACCAAACGGTTCAGAAGGGGCCCAAAATAGTGACCCACTACATCGCGGTCCTAATAGCGGTGAAGGAGACACCGCGTCGCAGTAAAGAGTGAATCTGTAATTGTCAAATTCCAAAATCTTAGCGCGATTACGCCGCTTAGCGGTCCGTCCTATGGCAATTGGCATTCTAGCGAGATGCGGTGAGCATCAAAATCAAAAGAAAAGTTCCTTGCTGAACAAGGAAAATGTGGAAACCTAATCCCATTTAGTTTATGACTTGTCTACTATAAATATAACGTGTTAAATCACGTTTTAAGAATCGGGAGGAACATCTTGGGAGCATTGGAGGCTACCACAACTTCTCTTTAGGCTTTTTATTCTTTAATTTAGCTTTCTTTATGGTTTTAATAATTCATACAATTATTTGGATGTTGAATATGGCTATGAGTGGCTAGAAACTCCCTTTCCGAGGTTGAAGCCAAGAACATGAGTACTATTGTTCGAATTATTTTGTTTAATTTGCTTATCATTATTGGCTATTTGTTTATTCTTTATTTAACTATTTGATGGATAGATCACCTAGAAAATACATCTATTATCGACCTTTTGATCATGAAATAGGGAATAGGAATATGGAACATGGGAATAAACAAAGTTTGGTTTGTATTCTTTTATAAAATAAGGAATTCAAATTATCGTCTAGGACAAGGATGTACTTAGAAGCCTTACTTGATTCAAAGGTAGGATGGTAGCTTAATGAACTTGATTGGATTATTACAGCCTCACTCAATGATGTAGGTGTAATATCCAAATTAGGTAAATATAGAGGTCGGAAGACCACGATCATGAAATTAACCCTACGAATCAACAACCAAGACAAGCAAGTTAACGAATGAAGCTCAATAACATAGTATGATTGTTCAAAGTGCTTTAACCCTAGGTTTTCTCCCATTGATTGTTTCAAAACTTTTATTTTACGCATTGTTTTCTTTACTTTATTTTACAAGTATTAAAAACTCTATTTTGGTTATTCTTGCATCAATTAAATCTAAATTGTGAACTAGAGTCGAATAGTTATTAGATCAAGTCCCCGTGGGATCGATACTTGGGTTTTTGAAGGCCACTTTACTACTTGGTAGACCACGTACACTTAAGTATGCACTTGGGTATTATCACGGGCTCCTGGCTTTCAATTTCATCACCCTGTTCTTCAGGAGGGCTCCTGACTTGCAATTTTATCACCCTGTTCTTCAGGCAAACTCCTAACTTTCAATTTCATCACCCTGTTCTTCAGGCGAGCTCCTGACTTTCAAATTTATTACCCTGTTCTTCACGTGGGCTCTTGAATTTTAGTTCCGTTACCTGTTCTCCAAGTGGTCTCCTAACTTTCCATTTCATCGCCCTGTTTTTCAAGTGGGCTGATACACGAACAAAGTACGGAATCAAAAACTAAACTACAATTGAATACAAAGGCTAAAGATAGATTGAGAAGCAATACGATAGACACAATGCAAGGAATTGAAGGAAAAGAAAGAGTGTATCAAACCCTAAACCCTCAAACAATTAAACCAAATAAAGCACCTAAATCTTAAGTAGACCTCAAGAGAATTAATTCTCAAGCAACCCACGTTTCTAAACAAAATATCAACACAAGCGAATCTACACTTGGCTCACACTCTCACAAGTGTTCAAATTCATAATTCAACATAAACTACTTTCTAAAATGAAAAGAAGTCCTATTTATAGTCTAGGCTAGGTTATTACATCATATGGGCCCAAAAGTGACCTATTTAGGAAAGACAAACACATAAAAGCCCATTAGGCACTTGCTTGATCATATGGGATGCACATGGAACACATTCAAAGGTGTAGTAAGCTGTTTTGATCTGCTCTAGTGAATCTAGAGTGGGTTGGGTGCACCTCCAAAGCAAATGTGGCATATCTCCTCTTTCGGGGGCTTTCTAGCCCCGTTTGGTCTTCCATCGGCCTCTCTAATATCCATCGAGTCTCCTTGGTGATCATAATAATCCAATGGATGCCTTTTGATAGCTTTCAAGAAGTTATCAAGAGTCACTTGACCCATAAGCATTCTCTCTAGAAATCCAAAGGCCATTTGGATTGTATCATCCTCTTCTTCTTGAAGAAGATTCTTCCTTGAATATACACCCTTTAAACACAAGAGAAGAAAATACAACCAATATTTCCTTGAGACACGAGGAAATATTAGGTTAAAATCAAAACATCCATGCCAAGGAGACATCCATTTCACATATAACCAAACATCCTTCAAGACAATAGAAGAGAAGTTAACATTTAAAGTGAAAAAAAGTTGGCTACGATAAACATCAACAAATTCTCCTAAGTTTGTTCCATTAACAATGTTACCAAACAAATCATCACATGTTGGAACCACTAAGGGTAGAATTAAGGGCTCAATAGGGTTTAGATTACCCTTCCATTCACAAGAAACCATGTTTACACATAAGACATACTTAGTACCAATATGGTTATGCTCACAAATGAAGAAAATGGAATAACAAGAGTTATGATTACTTAAGGTGCTACCAAGAACAAAATCATATGACGGTAAGAACAAACAACTTAAGCACCTCAATTCCTTTCACTAGAACAACCTTCCTAGAAATAGCCACACATTTTATTCATATTCAAGTCATTCCAAGAGACATCAACACCATCTAGGTAGGATTTTATGTCAAATATATTTGTAACATCGTCTACTCTAGGGTAAATATCATCATGATTCCAAGGGAAGCTAGAAATAAGAGGGGGTAGGTACATACCTTTAGATCAAAGAATTGAGATTTCTCTCTTGCCTTTTAAACTTGCACCATGTGGACTTATTCTCTTATTCATCAACTTGGAAGTTGGCAAAATGCTAGTTCCAAATATAGTGAATAACAAGGGCTTGGGTTTGTCACTAAGCTCTCTTTGTTAATCCCAAAGCTCATTATCTTCACCATTCATATCCCTCCTCATAATGAAGGCTAATATTCAAGACCTCTCCTTCATTGGGCGAAACATCTTCATGGGAACTTTCATCATCAATCCACAAGGTACATTAAAGTCCCCTTCAACTTTCACTAATTCCCCTTCACTTCCAAGGTCATTATCCTCTTGGGGGCTTTCCTCACCACCATAATTTTTGGTCAACATATCTCTAACAAAGTAAGGATTACCCTCCACCAATACTATGTTCCTTTGGTTGGGGCATTCACTAGCCTTATGACCCCAATCATGACATTTAAAGCAAGTTATACCTTTAAAATTGGGATTATAAGATGGATTATCTTCATTCCTTGGTGGTTACCTTTAGATTGCCTTATTAATGGGATTTTTGAAATCTTTGTTCTTATTCCATCTAGAGAAAGTATAAGAATTATAACCTTTATTGAAGGACTTTTCGGCTTTGTTATTCCTTTCAACCTAAATGACCACTTCAACAAGATCTTCTATTTGGTCAAACTTATGGAAAACTAGTTGAGAAGCAACTTCATAATCTAAACCACCTTTGAACCGAGCCATACAATGATTTGGTGGTTCAATAATCTCAAATCGAAGGATCAAGTTTTGAAACTCCTCATATTAATCTTCCACACCTCTACCTCATTCTCTCAAATTGTAGAGCCTTGTTAATTTCTCTTACTTGAAACTTTTCATAACATACCTCTCTCTTATGAGTGTCTTTAATTCATCCTAATCTAGAAGGTCGGTATTACCATTTATTTCTCTTTGCGCTTTTTTTGTCTCCCACCAAGTAGAAGCATACCCTTCAAGTTGAGCAATTGCATGGGAAACTTTATTTTGTCTAGTTAACTCATTGAGTTGGAAGATACTATTGCAATGTATCTCCCAATCAAGGTAGATAGTTGGAGTACTAGTTCCTTTAAAGGTAGGAAGAGTGATCTTGATTGAGTTAAGACCCGTGTCTCGACCCATATTACCTCTTTGTTCCCATTGATGATTTTTTTGTACTTGGGGATGGTTTTCCACGTTTTATCTTCCATATGGAACCAAACCAAATCTTCTTCGATGTCCTCTATGTCCTCTCCCGTGAGCTCCTTTCTAGTTCGTACAAATTTTGTAAAGAGATCTACTTTATCAAACTCTTCACCTCTTCTATAAGGTTCTTCACCTCCCTTATCCTCAATTTGGATTGGTTGATTTGGGTTAGTTGGGATTTGAAGTGGTTGGTTTAGGTTGAGTGGAGCTTTTTGATGGGATTGATTCAATTGGGGTTGTAGGGGACGAACAGGATTTCTATTATTTGGGTAAGTACTGGCTTGGATGATAGGTTCATATACTTGCTTAGGTGGATTGAACATTTGGTGAAGTGTTTCTAGATTTATAGTAGTGGAGGTGTTGAGAGCATGACCACTAGAGGAAGCATGATAGTTTTGAGGAGCGGATGTGGTAGAGTTTAGATGGACTTCCAAGGTTTTCATCCTTCTTGAGTGAACTTTCCATGCTTTCCATTCTTTGATTTACATCTTGTTTCACACTCATTATGGCCGCCATTAAACTTTCCATGTTTATCTCTCCAAAACCTCTTGAGCTACCTTCTCCCGATGCCATGGTACCTATATAAAGGGAATACTAAAACAAAACAAAAACAACAAACACGTTAAAGGTTAATAAACCAACCTCACAAGCTATCAAATTTTCCACCTTTAGTTCATCTCGTAATTGGCATCGCAAGCATTGATAGATCGTTTATACTCCAATGAGAAAGCTTGGTACCAATTGTGGCTTGAGGTCAGAATAGATCCTTGTTTGAAATGATTTAAAGAAAATATGTAAGAACTTGAGTCAATAATGAACAACGAATTCAAAAGATAAAAGCTTGAAAGAAAATTAGGACGATGAAATAAAAGGACTCGAGAACTATCAATCAACTTAGTAGATAAGTTACTAGTTGATGAGTAGTTAAGAATCAAAGAAGAGATTTAAGAATCAAGAAATGGAAACTAAGAATTAAATATTGAGCAATGGATTTTAAAAGATGTTGAGATGTGTTTGAATCCTTGAATTGATGTTGGAAAGTTTTGATAAACTTGGATTGGTGTTGTTGAAGTTGATTCACGTCAAAAGAAGGTGGTTTGCATTGGGTATGGCTAATTTGTGTTGGGCAGCCTACTCCAGCAGTTGGGATGCAGGTACAAGTCACCTTGGACTAAGGTTGGGGCCTTGGCTACTGCCTTGAGGTGCGGCCACAGGTCAAGGGCAGACTAGGCGCACCTTGGGAGCAGATGCAAGGCAGATTGGCTACCTCTCCCTTTGTGTTTGGCCAAAATTGCCCTCCAAATGGTCCCCTCTTTGTACTCTCTTGTAGAATCTTCTTTATGATTTTTTAAAAACACTTGTTCCACACTTTTCTTCATTATTTTTTAATCAAACACTACCTTTTGCTAAGAATTCAAGATGATGATATGAATCTTCCTCAAGAACACTCAAGAACACCAAAACTTCAAAATGCTCTAACTCTTGAACCAATGATTGGAATGCGATGAAATTTTGACCCGAGGCTCTTTTCAACATTATAAACACATTATAAACATCATATTTTTCAAATTCACAACCAAAAATTCCATATTTTCAATTCACATCAAACTTCTTCAACCTAAGCTTGTAACAAGGATAGAACACTCAAATGGACTCCGATTAAGTTTAAATTTGAAACCTAGACTCCTATAGTGCTAGAGAACATAAATATAACACTATAAACAAAAGAAAAACACAAAATCAAAAACTAAAATTTTGACCTAGGACTAAAATATGAATAGTACTTTTTTGAGATTTTCGATTTTTGACTCTCCTTTTTATTGTTTTTCGAGATAGCAAAACCCAAGACTAGAATCGTGGGAATGATTCTAAGCTCAACTCTTGATACCAAATAATACATGAACAAAGTACGAAATTAAAAATTAAACTACAGCACAAATACGAAAGCTAAAGATAGATAGAAAAGCAATAAGATAGACACAATGCAATGAATTGAAAGCAAATAAAGGGTTTATAAAACCCTAAACCCTCAATCAATTAAACCGAATAAAGCACCTAAATCTTATGTAGACCTCAAGGGAATCAATTTCCAAGCAACCCACATTTCTAAACAAAAGATCAACACAAGCGAATCCACGCTTGTCTCATACTCTCACAAGTGTTCAAATTCATAATTCAACATAAACTACTTACTAAAATGAAAAAAAGTCCTATTTATAGTCTAGGTTAGGTTATTACATCATATGGGCCTAAAGGTGACCCATTTAGGAAAGACAAACACATAAGGGCCATTAGCACTTGCTTGAGCATATGGGGCACACATGGGGCACATTCTAAGGTGTAGTAAAATGTTTGATCTACTCTAGAAGATCTTGAGCGGGTTGCGCGCACCTCCAAAACGGATGGGGCATATCTCTTCTTTCAGTGGCTTTCGAGCCCATTTGGTCTTCCATTGGCCTCTCTAATGTCCCTTGAGTCTCCTTTAGGGATGGCAATGGGGCGGTGCGGGTGCGGTGCGGGTTTTAAGCTATGCGGGGCGGTGTGGGTTTTAAGTTATGCAGTGTGGTGCGGGTGCGGGGCGGGTTAAAGTAATTTTTTTTAAATGGTGCGGTGCAGGTTGCGGGAATATGCGGGTTTAAATTAAAAAAAGCTAAAAATTAGTATTGTTCTCGTGAATATACCTAAAATTATATGTATTATTTACTTAAAAATTGATGATGCTTAAAATGATACGTATAACAATACAAATAAATAATTTTATAGTAGCTTTTTTAACATCTCTATTCATTTAATAAAAGTATGCTATTTGATCATTACTTGTACACGTTATACTTTTTGACACTTTTTAGTAAAAGGTGATATAATAGAAATTAGTTATTATTTCCTAGTTATAGATTTAAAAATATTATGATTTTCAATAGAGTTACGATTTTTTTTTTAAAAAGGAAAAAATTAAAACATAGGGCGGTGCGGTTATGCACAGATATGAATGTGGGGAAGATTTATGCGGGTTTAAAGGTGATGTGATGTGGTGCGATGCAGTTTTACAACTTGTGGGTTTAGAAAAAATCCGCACCGCACCGCACCATTGTCATCCCTAGTCTCCTTGGCCATCATAATAATCCAATGAACGCCTTTTGATAGCTCTAAAAAAGTCATCAAGTGTCACTTGACCAGTAAGCATCCTCTCTAGCAATTTGGAGCCAATTTGGATTGTATCACAGGCTCCTGACTTGCAATTTTAGCCCCCTGTTCTTCAGGCGGGCTCCTGCTTTTAACTATACCACCTTGTTCTTCAGGCGGACTCCTGACTTTCAATTTCATCACCCTGTTCTCCAGGAGAGCTCCTGACTTTCAATTTCATTACTCTATTTTTCAGGAGGGCTCTTGACTTATAATTTCATCACCCTGTTCTTCAGGTAGGCTTCTGACTTTCAATTTCATCACCCTGTTCTCCAGGTGTGCTCCTGACACGCAATTTCATTACTCTGTTTTCCAGGTAGGCTCCTGACTTTTAACTTTATCACCATGTTCTTCAGGCGGGCTCCTAACTTTCAATTTCATTACTCTATTCTTCAGGCGGCCTCTTGACTTACAATTTCATCACCCTGTTCTCCAGGCGGGCTCCTAAAATCAAAATCAAAGCTAGAACGAAAATCATCCCACATAAAATTATGATTAAGAAAGGTTTTATTTTCCAGAAAAATAAAGTCTTATTTTCTAGGAGGGTCCTAAAGTGAAATTTCAATAACAGGAATTAAATTTTCTTTTTTCCCAGTTTACCATCAAAATCTTTTACGGGTGTCAAACCCAATCACCACTACTTGCAATAATGCATAATGTAAAGATGAATTAAGATTCTGATCAACAAATATACATTTTGAGGGTAAAATTGAATGGTTGAGACCAGCAAGTCCCTCTCGTAAGAGTGAAAGATTCTTACTAAAAGTGCATCTTTTAGGATTAAAGGCTTAATTAGAAAGTGCACCACCTAGCCATGAGACATAAAAGACCCAAATTAGAGAATGTGTCTTAGGCGTACAAGATGATGAGTTTTACCATAATTGTTATTACCAAACCTGTACAGTAACACTGCTCTTGCATTTGCAGAAATGAGGAATTGTACCTTTGTATATTTGCACTTTGAAGCCTTTGATTAGAAGTAGCAATTGTTCTTATTTCATACAAAGAAAACTTATGATTTTAAAATAGGGTGGCTGGCTTGCGACTCTAGCTTTTGAGGCAATTTCTCTTGCACTTGTCCCATTAAATTTCCTTTAAACTAATAGAATATGTCATTAGCTTGTTGCACCATTGATCCAAACTCAGATTATTAAAAGTGATTCAGAAAGAAACACAATATCTCCATTTTGCTATGTCTCTCAGATGAATCTTTCAAACCTTGATTTGTCCTTGATTCCCCAAACTTGTTTTCTGACAAAACTTCCTAATTGTCTTGTTTTGACTTACAATCATGTTTCTTTCATGTGCTGGACTTTTGTCTTTCTTTGTGCAATTGAATAAGTTGGTAGCAAGTTTTGAAATCATTTCACACTTGTTTTGACATGGACTTGACTCAAAGACATGAAAAAAAATATTTTTGTTCAAGTGACAGACTCAAAAGGACAAAAATAGAAATATAAAGAAGAAAGAAAAGACAATGTTTGTCCCTTTTTGAAAATAAAGAAAAAAAATTATTTGAAAATGACAGTCAATTCTAATAATTATTCCATGCATTTTGGATTAAGCTATCTGATCTTTTAATCCAAACTTTCTACCAATTGTTATTGAGTTAATGATTCTAAAATTGAGTTGCTTCTTTAGGTCAATTGCACTTATAGACCTCATTCAGATAGTGACACCTTGAAGGGTTTTTGCCAACAAGCCTCTCTCATTTTTCTTTCTCTCAACTCACTATTTTCCTATGGTGTTCGTGAGGACTTTCACCAATGAAACTTTCTTATTTTCATTTCTCTCAACTTAGAATTGTCCAACGGTGCCTGTGAGGATTTTCACCTATAAGACTCTCTCATTTTTATCTCTCATAACTTTTCATCGCCTTACGGTGCCCATGAGGGTTTTCACCACTAAGACTCTCATTTTTATTTGTCTCCTGGTTCCTTATATTAAGGAAGACAACCAGTACCCAAATGCATCGTCATATTCATTGCTTGCTTAGCCTTAATATTCTAAAAGATTGATTTGAAGGTCTTTCTTTGGTTGTAACTTAGTTTTTGGATATGGCTAGAAATAAAGGATGAAATGATGCCCAAATGATACTTGAAGTGGGGCGGGTCTTACAACTTTTGAAATCGACTCAAACAATAAAGATTAACTCATGCCCCAGTTTCTTTTGACTGGGTAATTCTAAATTGTTTATTTGGTTGGACGAGCTCAAAGTAGGGCAACCTACATATCTCACCCCCGAGAGAGGAGAATCAAGTCACACGTAGTTCCGACAACTGTTTTTTTCTTTGGGACCTTTCTGACTCAATTTTTCTTGACACTCTTGTCTTTTCTTTCTTTTGACATATTTTTCTCTTTTTTTCTTTCTTTTTTTTGAAGCTTTTTTTATGGACTCTATTCTTTTGATCAATACTTTTCTTTTGAACTTTGCTGACTCCATCTTGATTCCAAAAGAGGAGAATGAAATAAAAAGAATTGAAGCTTAAATAGGTTAAACAAGGATGACATAATGTTTGGATAGCAGAATGAAATGCCTTCGTCAGATCAATCCTTGAAAATACAAATACATATCATGCAATATGAAGTGAAAGATAAAGATCATTTGTAACACTTAAACAACATTATCTTTTACTGAGCATGTGTGCCACTTCTTCTTCTACACTTGTCCAATATACAACTCCACCTTTGTTGTACATCACTCACATCAAATGACTCATACTTTTTATGAAGCTGATTATCTTCATGTTTCTCTTGTATAGGGATCACACATTCACTATTTAACCTAATTGAGATATATTTTTCAATTGATAACCAAGTTATTCTTGTGATTCTCAAAATAATTACCTTAATTTTTAAAGAAGGCTTTAACGTCGTCACCAAATGTCTCAACATTCTACCAATTTCTTAGATGCCTTTTTTGAACTTTAACCCTCTATTTAATGTTTCATAATTAAACTGGATTTTAAGATCTGAATGAAAATTTCATAGGCATGTCATAACACTAAAACCAACATAAAATGTATTGTGTAAAGAAGACAAACAAACAACTTAAAATAAGACAAAAAAACATGGGACACCATATTTCAAATGAAAAGAAAGATAGAAAGGTGTAAACGAAGATGACAGAGTGATAATGCTCAATCTACAACTCTCGTAAGAGTGTAAAGCAGTCGTTGTCAAATATATAACCCAACTGGGTTGGGTATCGATCCCACAGAGAATAGTCGGTCAATAAGTAAGCAAAGATTACTAGATTTTTGGTGCAAGTCTCGTAAAAGGGGGGATTTTGATGTGCGAATAATGTAAACAAAATAATATATAAAAGTAGAAAATAGAAGAGTAAAAACGATTTGCTTGGTAGGTTGTTGATCAATGAGAATTGAGAAGTTGGGGTTATGTCCACCTTATGAGTTGTACGTCTCTATTGGCTATGAGTTGTGTGGAATTCAGACATGCATGTGCTTATAGAGAATTGTATTCTATGGTAAATCCAAGCGTCTTTTGACCTCAACAAGGACTATTTCACTTTAACTCTTTCGAGCTTAAAGCGTGTCTAACGGTACAAATTCTCCAAGAGGTTAATCCAGTTACGGCACTAACTTTTTAACAGGGGTTGGTGCCCTATTACCTTGACATTATCTCTTTTCCAGACATATAATTTTTCTTTCGAACAAGTTAATGCTATACTGGCGTATTCTATGCATTTGCAACCACAAGAATTTGCATTAAGATGAAGAGAATAATGATATAAGCAGCATACGTGTCACGAATTCACAAACTCATAGCAATAGATAGTATCTCATTCGGCTTCCATAACCCCAACAGAGGAGTTTAGTTACCAATGAGTGCGAAGGAAATCACAATAAACATTGTTATTATACCACAATAAAGATCTCGTGTAATAAGGTGTGGTGTGGCGTTTTTAGGCGTGAAATCCCTTGCAAAGTAATGTTTCTCTTGTTGTGTAAATTAAGAATTGAGTAGATGAATAGAAGAAGAATACAAAGTAGAATTAATGGAAGAATTATGATCCGAGTTGTAAGTTGTGGAATAAGAAGTAGAATGAGAATGATAATAATCTCTAGCAAAATAGGGTATTTATAATACCCCTATCCTATTCCTACTAAGCTAATGCATTACTTAACCCAATCCTACTAGGTTAATGTATTATTATCCTAATCCTACTAAGTTACTGGTAGTCCCCAAAGTCTTCAGAATTGCTGTTTTTGCCCGGGACAGATTTTCCATCCGCCACTTTTAGTCCTTGGCGTCCAAGATACCCCTTCCTTCCTTCGTGAAGCTTTCTTTGGCGTAAAGTTATCCATAAAATGCTGAATTATGCATCATTTATACCTGAAAACTTGTTAATCATGTTCGTTAGCTCACTTACAGGAAAAAGGACTAAAAGTGCATGAATTATATATTTTGTCCTCAAAAATTAGCTAAAATATGGGTACATTATGGTACTTTAGGCGTGTAAATTCGCCTAACATCAACACCCCACACTTAAAGCTTTGTTCGTCCTCTAACAAACTATCATGTCCATCTAAACATCTACTTAGGGTTTCACAGTAACAACACAAAATAGTCATCAAGACAGGCATAGCAATCATTAACAAAGAGTAGTTTTCTGATCATTAGTAGAAATAATTTAACCTCTAACATAGACTCGTGACGGTGGTCAATTCGTGTCCACAAGTTGAGGTACAAAGAATCATACACAACTACCCAAGACTCATCAACCATGTGTGTCTCACAATATATTACCTATAATCACTCACAAGTATAGTATATTTATCGAACCATGGGTATACGAGTATCCTTGCTCTCGCTCTCACAAAGGATTCATATGTTGCAACTGATGACCATAGGCTTTCCCTTAGTGTAATGCTCCACTAAATATCAGAATGCTAAGCTTAGGATCAAATAGGTCTTTTGCTGATTGTAATGTAGGCTAAGGGAAGGGTAGGACTATTTTGGCCAGAAATAGTGACTATGTTCCTAAGCGCTTTAATACATCACATTATGCCATTAATACTTTTCTTTCGAACAACCTTTCTACTTTCTTTTATTCTACCACCCCTTTTTTCCACCTTTGTTTTTCAATTTTAAACATAACTAACTTTTCAGTTTTCATAACACCTCTTATAATAGCAATTCTTTTTCATAACAAATTCAAGCACCATTACATTCTAAAGCATCATACTCACCCAATTTCCTCTTATTTTGTCACATGACTTTACACTTTAAAGCACTTAGGAATTTGGATCAAATTATGGTCTTGAAAAAATGGATTAGGCTTACATATGAGGTTGTCAAAGAAAATAGGCTAAAGGCTCAAAGAGGTTAACTAGGATAATGTCCATGGGTAGGTAAAAAGAAGGTAAACAAGTCTAGGTTGCCAAAGAAATGCCTAAATCATCTCCTAGACTTGCACTCCTTATTTTCGCTTTACATACATACTAGGCAAGTTCTAGCATCAGCCACAAACATAGAATATACTATTATCTCACACACACAAGGCACATGGTCGACTTTATTGGGAGCAGTATAGACTCTTGACCCAACAGATGAAGGAATTGAACCACACAATATCACATAGTGAGTCACAATTAGAGCCTAAACGTCTTAATAGTCATGATTTTAGCACAAACTCTTGTCATAATCTCATGCTGCCGATTAGAATAATTTCATGCGAAGTTAAGTTAAAAAAAAAATTTCCTAAAAAAAAATTAAAACAAACAAACATAAATAATCAAATGCAGATAGAGAAGTATAGCATGAAAATACCAGCACCCCACACTTAGATGGGACACACTGCCCTCAATGGAAAATAAATAAGAAGAACCTGGTTAGTCAGACTTCTCCTCTATGTCTGGGGTCATACCCCCTTCGTCGGAATCATCATTGGAGTCTTCGTCATCAGAATTCTCCTCCACGTCGGAGTCTGGCATTCGTCGATCATCATCGGTCAGCACATCGTCATCAAGAGGTTCCTCAAAATATGTACCTACTCCACCAATCGCCTTCGCGTGCTCATTCATTGGGTAGTCATAATCCAGCTGTTGGAGATCTGCAGCAGTTGGAACACGGACACCGCTCATCATTGTAAACCGAGTCATGCCATAAAGATGGCGAAAGAAACTCTCATCTCGAGCATGCCTTTCTGAAGTGGTAAGGTTGACGCCATGCGTGGTTTCAGCATCTTTAACCTTCGTGAGGTCAACCTTCTTTGGGTTGTGTGGGAGTTTATGATCAGTCGGTTCCTCTTCGATGTCCTCCTTCCTCAATATTGCAGTCAACAGATTGCCAAAACTGAAGTGGGACCTCTTGTGTAGCCTAGCTTTCCGCATTGTAGATCGAATAATTGCCCCAATGTTGATAGGGACATTCGTCATTAATGTGTATACTAAGAACACTCTATCTCGTGTTATCTTGGTGTACTGGGTCCCTGGAATTAGGCAAGAGTTGACTATGCGCAACCATATTCTTGTTTCTCTATTCAAAGGAGCATATGGGAAGGTGTTGCGTCGTCCGGTGTCCTTGTGTCTACTCCACCGTGCCATGGACCTTGTTCCACAGAGTGTGTGTCGAATGGCTCTATATGGAGGTCTACTGTACAGCTCTTTGAATGGTGATGGATCAGTAGCAGGCAAGCCAAGAAAGGAGTTGATGAAATCCGCATTGAGTTATAAAACTTGGCCCCGAATCTTAACTTCGCTCCCTGTGGTTTTCGGTGACCAGTTGGCATAGAATTCTCTTGTTAGATTGAGATTGCACTCTCCCATGTCTCAGAAGATGAAATCAAAATGTAACGCCATGATCTTGGCCAACGTTCGCAGTTCTTTCTTTGCTAGGCTTTCCTTATTTATCAAGTCCACATGAACATATTTCTTCTCTTTGTTGTTCCTATACCATTCCTTTGCTTCCTCCTCTAAAACCCATTTAATTCCGAACATGCGGCGTGGTACTTGCATCGAGGAGGACTCTCCTTGCTCTTTGCGTCCTCTTTTCTTGCCTTTTTGGGAAGTGGTTGCCTTATCTTTGCCTTGTCTTGCTTTGGGTGCCATTGTACCTGAGACTAGAACAATGTTCATGTTAGCGTCATCTCGATGGATACAATCTATAAACAAGCAGTAGTGGCACCACCCCACACTTAGTTTGTTGGTACAGACTAGGGAAGTGAAAGTGGTCGATTACTCAGACTTCATCGGCATACGTTTTAGGTGCTATATTCCAACAATAAAATCAGTGCAGTCATACTTTTTGTATTCTTAGCAATACTTTCATGTTTGATATATCAAGACTACTACATAGGGATTGAATCAAGGTATAGCATCTAGAAATAATCACAACCTCCTATGTTGGTAGTCAACCATAATTCTCATCTTGATGAACAAGTTATTCCAACATGTAAGCTTTCTATTGACAAGATTATGCAATTTTTGTGACCATGTCAATTCCGCAAAAGTATGACAGTGCATCAAAATCAAATTCAAGTTGGAAACATGTTAAGATAATTCTTACGTATTCTTTCACTCACTTAGTTATATCACAACACATCAACCACATTCAAGTCACTTCTACTATTTCAAGATTTAACAATTCATAATAGGCGTAGTAGTGTAGTACTTACGGAATATAAATGAAGAACAAAGAAGTACTTACTTGATTGATGCCTTTGTATGATGTTCTTGTGAAGAAAAAGAGCAAAAGGAAAATTTTTGAGAGGTTTTGGAGACTATAGGCGGCGCTTATGCTAGGTTTCCAATGTGTTTTTGGTTCAAGACTAAGTCTCTTATTTATAGGAAAGGCTTGGGTCGATTTTTGACCCATTTAAAATCAGATTTGGAGACAAGAAGTGACCATAGGTGGCGCCTTTTGCTTTGCCTATGCTAGGCATAGGCGGCGCCTTTTGCATAGCATTGTTGAGCATAGGCGGCGCCTATGCCATGGCATTCTTAGGCATAGGCGGTGCCTTTTGCATGGCATATGAGATTCAGAGACAAAAGGCATTGGCATAGGCGGCGCCTATGCTATGGCATACTTGGGCATGGTCGGCGCCTATGCTATGACACACTAGATTCCGAGAGCTTAGGCCATAGTATATGCCTTGCCTTGTTCGTGGCCTAGTTTTACATAGGCCTAGCCTTGTTCGTTGCCTATATTTTCATAAGCAATGCCCAATCCATAGCCTTTTGCTTCTTCATTCCTAACTTACCACCTTTAACATGTAATACGTCCAAATCAAAATTTGAAACCGACCTCCTCGTTTTACACCTCTTTGCACCTACATTTACTCAAAAACAACAAAGACGATTAGAACGATGGGTTGCCTCCCATCAAGCGCCTTAGCTTTGGTCGTGGCACGACTCTTCTTTTTGGATTTTTATTTATCAAAATCAAACAATTAGTAGAACGAAAGAAAAAAAATGAAAAACGATGGGTTGCCTCCCACCAAGCGCTTGATTTATTGTCGCGGCACGACATAGCTATCTCGATTACTTAGACTTCATCGAGATAGATGGTGGATCGTTTTCTAAATGGATTCAGACGACAATGAGGCTTACTTGTAGGAATGCAATCTTCTTCGAGATGACCCTTATGCATGCCTATCCCGGGAGGGATACCAATTATATCATCAATAGTCCAACCCATGGCTCTCTTGTATCTTTTCAGAGCAGAGATAAGAGCCTCTACGTGCTGTTTACTTAAATCATCCTCCATACTTACCGGAAGTATATTTCCACTTTCCAAGAACACAAACCTTAGTTAATCGGGGAGCTCTTTCGATTCTAGCATTGGTGGCTCTTTAATGGAAGTCTTCGCTGTTGGTGACGGTTGATTCTTAAGATCAAGGTCCGGCTGTTTAGGAGTATGAGAATAGGACCATATTTCTGTTAGAGCACACGTAGTTTCTTCATAATCTTCATCATCCTCATGCTCAACATTCAGTAGCACAGCAGACAATGACTCAACAGTAAGCTGTTTCGCTACAGATAATGCTTTCTTATCCTCATAATGAACATCAGCTACAGAGAACACATTCATATCGCTGGGCTGCTTCATTGCTTTGCATATATCAAAGCGGACCACTTCATCATTCAACCAAAATAAAAGCTCATTAGCTCTCATGTCAATAAGCACACTTCCTGTTGCAAGAAAGGACGTCCCAAGATTATGGGAACTTCAGAATCCACCTTACAATCCAGAATAACGAAGTCTGCAGGAAAGATGAATGAAGAAACCTTCACCAACACATCATTCAAGATACCCACAGGACGTTTTACCGACCTATCAGCCATCACGAGCCTCATATTGGTTGGTGTCGGATCGCCTAACCCCAACTTCTTGTAGACGGATAGTGGCATCAAATTGATGCTAGCACCTAGATCGCACAATGCCTTGGCAAAGTTCAAAGATCCAACAGTGCAAGGAATAGTGAAGGCACCAGGGTCGGCCTTCTTCTGAACTAGTGATCGGGTAGCGATTGCGCTGTAGTGATGAACAGTATCCTTCAACTCATAGCTTGCTGCTCGCTTCTTTATCAAAAGATCCTTCATAAATTTCTCATACCTAGGCATTTGTTCTAGTGCCTCTACCAACGGAACATTAATGGTCAGCTGCTTTAACATATTCATGAATTTGCTGAACTTTGTATCATCCGCAATCTTCTTTAATCTTTGAGGAAAAGGTGGTGGTGGATAAGGAATTGGTTTCTCCACGACTTTCTTCTCCTCTTGCTTCCATTTTTCAGCCTTTTCAGGATGCAACATACTCGGTGTGACGTCATGGACGTCGTGGGTGTTTTCTACAACAACTTCTCCTTTTGCCTTATCATCGAGGTCTGCTGCCTCATCAACCACTTGCTTGCCTTTGGATGAAGTTTCCAGCACCTTACCACTTCGGGTAGTAATAGCCATGCATGATTCGTCATTTCTTGGATTTTGTACAGTGTCGCTAGGTAAGGTGCCAACCTTTCTTTGATTGAGTGCTGCTGAAAGTTGGCTCAATTGCTGCTCTATTTGCTTGATTGAAGTGGAATGTGAGTCAACCAATTGCTTCATTGAGGACAAATCATTTATTACCTCCATTACTCCCGCGCTGGTTGCTTCCACTCCTTTCAACAGTTTAGCCATCATGTCTTTCATGCTTTCGGAACCAGATGTGGTGGTGTCACGTCTTCCTGGGGGAACGTATAAACCACTCTTTTCATTCTTGTTCTTCCAACTACCTTGGTCCTTGTTTCCAGATTTATCATAGTAGTTCCGACCTTGGTTTCCTTGGGTATTACCTCGGAAACCCCCCTGATTGTTCAAGTAGTTGGCTTCTTCTTCTGAATCAGATTCGTCTCTTCCTTTTAACGCAACAACTTTGACTTTTTCGGTCTTCCCTGATAATAGATGCTTTGTAAGAAGATCCACTTGTGTTTTCATGTGCGCCATATCTTGATCACGTTCTTCTTCTCTTCTCCTTTGTTCAGTAGTCATGCCAATAGATATAGTAGGGCTTGCTACCTCAGAATCCCTGGTATGCCAAGCTCTACTTTGCTTCGTCATCCGATCTAGCATATTGCTTGCCTGCCCAAAGGTGAGGTCCATAAATGATCCTTCAGCCGCATTATCCACCACTGGTTTAGTTATTGAATTCAAGGCTCTGTATAGTATCTCCATTAGGTGGACATTGGTCATGTGATGGTTTGGGCACCTCATAAGCTTTGTCTTGAACCTCTCCCATGTTTCATGAATAGCTTTGGTTGGAAGCTGTCGAAAGTTGCTGATTTCATCTCTTAATTGTGATCTTTTGGATGGCGGAAAGAATCTTTCTAGGAAAGCGTCTCTCAATTACCTCCAATTAGTGATAGAATCAGGAGTCAGCCCGTTCAACCATAGAGTTTCCTCCCCAGACAGAGACAATGAAAATAGGCGTAATCGAATTGCATTCTGACCAACGCCAGGATTGTCAAACGACTTGCATGTAGAAATAAAGTTGATGAGATGCATATTCGGATCATCGCCTGCTAGTCCACCAAATAATCCCTTGAGTTGCAATAACTGAATCATGGTGCTTGTGATGTTGAACTTGGCTCCGGGTGCCAATGGTGGAGGAATAATAGCTCCTGTGGCTCCGGCTCCATCAAGATCATCATCATCATCGTCGAAAGCTGGTTGTACAGGTCGGCGTTCATGCCTAAACCTTGCTTGACGATCTCTTCTATTGGCAGGTGTTGCGATCTCAGCAGCATGCCTAGGGTTTAGTAACTCGTCATCACCTAGGTCCTCGTCGTCAGAATTTATTGCTCGCCCGGGGTTATCAATATTCTGTTGATGCACTTGAGCGGCGGCTAGAGCAGCTAGTGTCGCCTGTTCCTATTGAGCAGCCATCCTTTCAATTTCATGTTGTGCCTCCATTCTGCCAATACGTTGTGGTTCAGGATTGATAGGTAATAACGGTTGACCAGAACTTCGAGTATGGGGCATGCACTGAATAAAAACCTGCAGAAAGCAAAAACAAAAACTAAAAGTAAAAGTACGAGAATCTTTGACCAAAGGGTCTAGTAATTATCACAAACTTAATTGACACTCGTATTCCCCGGCAACGGTGCCAATTTTTTATAACGCTCAATCTACAGCTCTCGTAAGAGTGTAAAGCGGTTGTTGTCAAATATATAACCCAACTGGGTTGGGTATCGATCCCACAGAGAATAGTCGGTTAATAAGTAAGCAAAGATTACTAGATTTTTTGTGCAAGTCTCGTAAAAGGGGGGATTTTGATGTGCAAATAATGTAAACAAAATAATAAAGTAAAAGTAGAAAATAGAAGAGTAAAAACGGTTTGCTTGGTAGGTTGTTGATCAATAAGAATTGAGAAGTTGGGGTTATGTCCACCTTATGAGTTGTACGTCTCTATTGGCTATGAGTTGTGTGGAATTCAGACATGCATGTGCTTATAGAGAATTGTATTCTATGGTAAATCCAAGCGTCTTTCGACCTCAACAAGGACTATTTCACTTTAACTCTTTCGAGCTTAAAGCGTGTCTAATGGTACAAATTCTCCAAGAGGTTAATCCAGTTACGGCACTAACTTTTTAACAGGGGTTGGTGCCCTATTACCTTGACATTATCTCTTTTCCAGACATATAACTTTTCTTTCGAACAAGTTAATGCTATACTGGCGTATTCTATGCGTTTGCAACCACAAGAATTTGCATTAAGATGAAGAGAATAATGATATAAGCAGCATACGTGTCACGAATTCACAAACTCATAGCAATAGATAGTATCTCATTCGGCTTCCATAACCCCAACAGAGGAGTTTAGTTACCCATAAGTGCGAAGTAAATCACAATAAACATTGTTATTATACCACAATAAAGATCTCGTGTAATAAGGTGTGGTGTGGCGTTTTTAGGCGTGAAATCCCTTGCAAAGTAACGTTTCTCTTGTTGTGTAAATTAAGAATTGAGTAGATGAATAGAAGAAGAATAAAAAGTAGAATTAATGGAAGAATTATGATCCGAGTTGTAAGTTGTGGAATAAGAAGTAGAATGAGAATGATAATAATCTCTAGCAAAATAGGGTATTTATAATACCCCTATCCTATTCCTACTAAGCTAATGCATTACTTAACTCAATCCTACTAGGTTAATGTATCATTATCCTAATCCTACTAAGTTACTGGTAGTCCCCAAAGTCTTCAGAATTGCTGTTTTTGCCCGGGACAGATTTTCCATCCGCCACTTTTGGTCCTTGGTGTCCAAGATTCCACTTCCTTCCTTCGTGAAGCTTTCTTTGGCGTCAAGTTATCCATAAAATGCTGAATTCTGCATCATTTATACCTGAAAACTTGTTAATCATGTTCGTTAGCTCACTTACAGGAAAAAGGACTAAAAGTGCATGAATTATATATTTTGTCCTCAAAACTTAGCTAAAATATGGGTACATTATGGTACTTTAGGCGTGTAAATTCGCCTAACATCACAGAGAAATAAAACAAGATAGATTCTGAACTACAACCTGAGATAATTCAGAAAACAGTAAGAAAAACAAAACAAAATACCAATAATCCTTCCTGGTAAGGAGGTGAGTGACTTCATAATTACTGAGCTAGATATCTTAGACACTAATTTTCACATCATCATGACTAGAGCTTTCCCCGCTATTAGTCACATTCCTCAATTGGTGTAAAATTATCCTTTGACTTCCTTATTTTTACAAACTCCGGCCTTTGTTGAAACTTAAACTTATAAGTTCCTTCGTAATTATATGGGGGTTGAGGACAATGTGGAGGGACCAGTGCATTCCATTGTTGAGAAGGAAACAGATGAGTATACCATTATGCATTGTTCAAAGGATACTAGGAAGTAGAATGAGATTTCTTGGATTTTGGAGAGAGAAACCTTGTTGAAGGTGAATATGTGGATCTAATATGTAAGTTTAGGATTGAGGCTGACAGAATTGGTAAGTTCGACCTCCCAAACTTTACTTTGGCCCTGGCACGTCAATAGGTGTGTTTCCCTTCTTCTTTTCTTTAGTTTTTCTTGATTGAGTGCAATATCATCCCAAATATTTCATAGAATCCTTTTGTCCATCAGGTTCCCCAAATTTTGATGTCTCAAAGATTTAAAGAAGGTTAACACTTGAAAATATGCCCCAGTTTTTATATGAAACATCTTCATAACCCACAAGTCCCAGGAAACCTTTCATATCACTTTTTACACTCTTCACTTTTCCAACTATTTTCTCTGGCTCTTCTGGCATGCCATGCTTCTTGGTAAGAAATGTTGGCGGTCCAATTAACTTAAATGTAGGCTTAAGATTATAACGGTGATTATCAAGAGTATTGAACATAGACTCATTAGCAAATTAGAAAATCACAATCGTTGGGTTGACAGCCAAAGTGAGGGCCTCAGTAGAAGGTTAAGCAACAAAATCACAGACGATATGTGGTGCTATGAATGTGGTAGGCTTATACTGAGGAGCTAAAGAAAAGTGGTGGAAGAATTGGGATGAATTTGACGTGGAATGGGTTCTAAGGTATGCTGTAGTACATCAACAACAGTAGGAAATTGACTTTGCAATTGTGATGGAAAACTCAAGGTATTTGTAGGGTTAATAGTGGGGAATGGATGAGGAGACATCCCACTAGCCCAAACTCAATACATTTCCATTATTTGTTGCCTTAGTCTCAGAATCTCTTACTTTAAACTCTCTTTTTCCTGACTTTTTGTTTGATTAATGATGTCACTCTCTATATTCTTGTTAGACACAACTGACCCTTCCTTGGATTTAGTGTGATATGGAGGCCCAGCTAGAATGCGACAAACCAACCCCTTAAACTAACTGAAAAAGAGATAACAAATGCGTTAGAGTTCAACACTTTCTCAAAATCTTTTTCTTTTTTTTTACAAGATCACTGAACCTAAGAAGGGTGCCAACGTATCTTACTCCCGAGAGAGGAGAATCAGGTATTACAAAATGACCAATCAAACTCTTTTTTTTTTCTTTTTTCTTGAAGCTTTAAGAAGAAAAGAAAATTACAAATTGTCAAAAGAATTGAATAAAATCTTTTTGAATTTATTATCTTCCTATACAAAATGAAACCTATGATTACCAAAGAAAAATCTTTTTGGATTTTCAATTTTGAATTTCATATGAAAATGAAACTTGAAACTATTAAAGGAAAATCTTTATTTAGTTTTCTTTTAAAGATGTATATGGAACACCTACTCTAAATGAAGAGTGAAGAAAATCTTTCTGAATTTTTTTTAAATAAGATCACCGAACCCTAGATGAGTTTCCTACATATCTCACTCCCGAGAGAGAGAATCAGGTATGCGTAGTTCGTCCAGATTGGACAAATAAAGATTAAACAACCGATTGAACCTTACCTAAGAGACACGACCACAAACAGATGATAAAAATATTAATAAAATATTTTTTGAGTTTTCAATTTGACACTTCACATAAAATAATGCTAAAAACTAGGAAAAACAATCTTTTTTGGTATTTTCGTTATACGAAATGTACAAAACTTCTACCATTTTTGAATTTTCTTTTATAAAAAGCTCCTATGAAGGAATAATCTTTTGAATTTTTTGAACTATGAATGCTTACTAGAGAAACAAAAGGAAAATCTTTTTGATTTTTTTGTTTTTGACAAATGAATTCAAATGTTAAAAAGTCTTTTTGAATTTTTTTGGATTGCAAAAAACAAAAGTCAAAAAGAACTCTAAAAAGAAAAGCAACGAAACTCTTTTTTTCCAATATTTTCTTGCCTACACACTTTACTTCTAACACATGCTTACCCCAAATCAGTCTGTCAAATGACCCCGTCACATGAAACATTTACCATGTAGGGATGCTTTTAAGGTGAGTCTCCTATAAAGGACCAAGCGGGTCCCGCTAAGTCTTAATATGATGGAAATAGGCATGACCTAAATGCTGACCTAGGTTGGGGTCCACTATCAAGGCTGTTCGGGGGCCCGCATAGTCGATAGTGATTGCGAGATCTTTCCACCCACTCCATACATCCGACAGCTCCTCCTCCTAAAATAAGGGTGACTCAACTAGAGTTCGTATACACGACATGTACTCCGGGACTTGTTGCGAAAGAAATGACTTAGGTTATGCAAATAATGACAAATATAAAGCTGTAATACATAAGAGAAAAACTGTAAACACGTAGCAAATAGACACTTAATAATGATAAGACAATAAGACAAACGATAACACAAAACATGCGTCTATACACTAATAGTGTCACACTAAGCTGATACTACTTAAAATAGAGCTAGAATTCGTAATATCCCCAACAGAGACGCCAGATACGTAACACCCTTTTAACCAAGAATATGAATTTTATGTTTGAAAAGGATTTTATTATTAAGTGACATAAAGTAAAATTCATTTTGAAAAAAGGGTTGTTACGTTTAAACTAATAGTCGTCACTTGGCATAAATCCGGTGTGCCAAGTCACCTTTGGAAATACTTTTCAAAATGATTTGACTCTAAACTGTGACCCACAAATAGAGATTCTGGATAAGGAATTTTGTTGACTGAGAAAAAGGTGTTGGGCATTTCTCGGTCCTGTGGTTTGACCACAGTCGCTTTGTAAAGAATATAAGCTAGTATGACACTATGGAATGTATAAAAAATCAAAACACACAAAAAGAAAATAAACCACCAAATAATTCAAAACTAATAAAAAATAGTGTCCAGTCCAATTTATTACAGACCCAAAATAAAAGGTATTGAAATGTAAACCTACGCTAACCTACATTAATATCAAACTACACTCCACCCGGTGCTTCAAGCCTTGATCACGCGTCGTCTTCGAGTACAACTCCCTTGGGGCATTCCCCGGATGAAACAATACATACAACCTCGGGGAACTCCCCGACCAAATTAGTACACTTGATCAAAATACGATAAAACAAAGTCATTCAACAAACATTCAATCACCTAACAATCATTGGTTCTTACGGTTTGCCTACCCGACCTAGGATTTGCTAATTAAATTTTTAGCCTAAAACATGATACTGTCGAATTCAATAAAATTAGTGTCCATTTCAAATCAAACAACGATCAATGAATCAAACTAATCAATAGTCCTATTTTTTTTATTTTTCAATTCTTGTCCCAAAATTCAACTCAAGGTTCCAACGTAACAATTCACAATTACTATTTTCAATAATCCACAACTATTATCTATGACATCAAACGACAAATCAAAATCATCGGACATTCATATCATATCATGCTTCACACAAATAAATCACATATAATAAAATAAAAATGAGAAGAGATAGACTTGGACCTCTAATCAAGCTTTTATTGTGCAAGTTATGCAATTGAGAAATGGAACCGAACCTGAAAACCTCGACTCAACCTCAACGTTAATCCCAAATCAATATTTTTCAACCTCATATCCCGTTCTGCCCAAAAATCGAATGCTTTTCTGATATGTTTTGGTGCTGGGATTGATTAGTCATTTTTCTTTTTGATAGAAATCGATGAGAATTAGAGTTTTTGTTTTTCAGAGAAGATGGGTGGTTTCCTGATGGATCTCTATGCCTGAATAGTACAAACAATGACGATGGTGGTCGGGTTTTGGGATTTTGGTGAAGGTGGAGTTGGTTTTCATCTTACCGAAGCTCTGATGAACTTAAATGAGTTGGAAAATGGAGAGCAAATAAAAATTTCAGGCGACAGTGATGTTTTTTCGATGAAAACTCGCTGGAACAATTAACCTCCACCCATTTTCTCTCTCCCGGTCTTCCTTGCCAATTTTTTTCTCCTATTTCTATTTCTCTTCATTTGTGTGTGTGAATCAAATAGAAAATGGAAGAATCTCTCCTCTCTCACTGATTCTCTATCTTTCTTTGTATTTCAACTCTCAATTATCTTTAATCCTCTCTCATTCTTTACTAGCTCTCCCTTCCTTCCTTGGTTCTGTGTGTATACTAATAAAATAGTCTTCTCCAGCGTATTCTATACATGAGTGTATGTTGATATCCATTCTCTGTGTGCATGCTATGTAGAAGAAAATATCTAGGTATGTTGTCTGTGTTAAGTGAGTATGAGGTTTATATGGTGAGGGGTAGTGTGTGGGGACAATAGGAAAAATGTGACTTGGGGTGTGGGAGAGGGGTCTAAAGGTATAGGGGTTAGGGGGTTGGGTGGTGGGTAGAAGTGTGAGTAGTTAGGATAAGGTGAGGTGGTTAAATTTGATTGGGTGGGGTGTTATATTTGTTAAGAATTAGTTATTTTTGTCATTTTGTGAAAAAATCTTAAAAGGAGATGGGGTGTATGATAAGGTGGGGTAAATAGGTAAATTCGGCTATCGTGAGGGACAAAATTATGTGTCCACATTTGATATCTCAAAAGCGCTGCTAATTATGGTCTTAGAATTGCTCCAAACACCAGCCTTGATCGCACTGTGTTTTCTGATGTTGACTAGTTGGAAACCTCACTGATCGAAGTTCCAAAACAAAATTATTATTTTTCTTGGGCTTACTCTAGTTAGTTGGTCATCAAAAAAACAACGTACCATTGCCCGCTCGTCCACTGAAGAAGAATATCGAGTTGTTGCTACTGAAGTTGCTAAGACTACATGGGTGAAAAATCTTCACAAGGAACTCTATATCAAAATCCTCACACCACCTACCATTTTTTGTGACAAACTTAGTTTAACTACATATGTGAGAACCACAATCTTTACAGTTGGATGAAGCATATAGCAGTTGAATTCTACTATGTTTGCCAACAAGTTACCGATAAGCGTCTTACCTTCAAGCATATTCCTACTTCTGACCAGTTGGCTAATTCTCTTACCAAATCGCTTCCAAAAACCTTATTTCATCCCCATTTATCCAAGCTAGGTGTTTTTGCACACCATCTAGCTTGAGGGGGCTGTATTAAAACATTATTTGTTATTGTGTTTACTTACTGTTACTGTTTTATTTTTACTGTATGGGTAGTTATTTTATTTTCACTATTTTAGGAGTTCAATTTTTAATATTCCCTGATATCTAGATAGTGTCTATCGCAGGAGGGGACTATATTGTATCTGTTATTCTTTGTGTATATATTTTAATTTATCATGATTAATAAAGTATTTTTTGCTTCATCTTGCTCAAGTCATTATAGGTAGGAGTGCTTTCTATGTGTCTTATAGTTTTTTGTTCGTGTTACTTTGGTAATGCTTGGGATTTCGGATAGATAGTTTATAGGATTACTTTGTGAGTGTCTGATTTCTTTTAGTATTTAGTAGTGTATTACCTCTTATTGTTTTCTTTTTCAATGTTTCTTGTTTGTCAGATTGTAATTTGTCCTTAGTCGGGGTCTATCGAAAACAACCTCTCCAGTTCATCTGAGTTAGTGCTATGGACTGCGTACACTTTACCCTCCTCAGACCCCACTTTATGAAAATACACTTAGTATGTTGTTTTTGTATATCAATAGCATACTTTCTCGTTATGCATACATAATATGGATCTTTTCCTTTGATAATTGGAAGAAAATATTCTTGTTGTATTGCCAAATCCTAATTCGCTTGTATTAAAGTATTCGTTTACACCTCAGTGTAAAAATATGCTATCAGGATAATTATAGAAAAATAAAGTTTGTCTTTCTTTGGGAGCTAAGTCCAGGTGTAGTATTTAGCACCGAGCGAAAATTGTGGTACTTTTCTAGAACTACGTGCCCCCATAGGATGTGAGCCTGAGGCTGATATAGTGATCACTAATGAACTAAAAAGTTAAGGTTCTATCCGATGGAAAGGATAGAACAGCTCTCCCCAACGTGGGTAAGACGGTGGACTCCATGTAGCTCATATGGTTTATGTCAGTTAAGAGAAACTCCCAAAGTAGTCCCCCACTCTATCTAAGATAAAGGTATATGTTTTTCGAAAGCTATGATTCCAAGATTTCTAAGGTTCTCAAGTGTCAAAATCTTTAAGTTTTCAGAGAAGTTCTTAGTTTTCATGAGATTAAAGTGTATGTTCAGAAAGATGTTGTTTTAAGATATTATCTATACTACAAGTTTGAGAACAAAGAAAGAATGCAGATTTAGAATGAAGTGAAATGAATCACGAGATTTATACTAAATGTTTCATTATTCATGATTTATGAGATTTATATTTCAGATATTATTCAAGTTATGTGAGTCATTTATGTCAACATGCATAATTTTATAAACTGTGATGATATTGAGATATTATTTTATATATGCATTGCACCCCCATATACTCAGTACATCCTCAAAGTACTGATCTACATATACGTCTATGTGTTACATTGTCTCATAATATAGGTACAAGTTTTAGTATGCACATCAGACTCAGACGGTCACAGATTTCAGCCAGCAGATGATCTGTCCTCCTACTTCAGGGATTTAAGTTAGATGTCATTTATATATTTTCTTTCTTTATTATTCTTATATATTTATTAGTCATAGTTGGGGTCGCGTCCTAGCTCTCTATAGTCAGTATTAGTAGAGAATTCATAGACAGTCAGTAGAGTCAATGTATTTATCTTTGTTTCTTTGTAAAAGCAGAGTTGTAATCATGTGAATTCACTTTTGTATTGATCAGATTCAGAAAAGATGTATCTTCTGCTTACTTTGTTCAGATTTATCTATCTTATTCAGTTGCTTATGAGTTATGCCAATAGAAGGGTTAGCTTGGGGTCACTTGTGACCCTAAGCACCGTGTGACGTCTCGAAACCCAATTTCGGGGCGTTATACCTACATATTTGAGCATCTTGTGCTTTGTTATTTGTAGTACGTTAAGATTAAAAAAAAAGATCAGAGACACAACTTTTCTTCTTTCTCTGTAGCTTTCTTTATTTCTCTGATTTTGGGCTTTTCCTCTATTCTCTGTCCAACAATTCTTAGTATCAAAGCACATGATAAGTAATGATAGTTCACTGAGTGTGACACAACCACTCATTCTTGTCTTCAACGGAGAAAGCTACGAATTCTGGAGTATACGTATGAAAACTATACTCAAATCTCAAGATCTTTGGGATTTTGTAGAACGTGGATATGCAAATCCTTATAAAGAAAATAGACTGCGAGACCAAAAAAAAAAGCTAAAGTGTAGGTGTTTATCCATCAGGTTGTCCATGACATCACTTTTTCATAAATAGCAATAGAAATCACATCCAAGCAAGTCGGGTCCATTCTGCCATAATAATTTCAAGGTGATTCAAAGGTCATTATGGTAAGACTGCAATAACTTTGGCATGACTTTGAAACCTTGATGATGAAAAGCGGAGAATCTATTGCTGGATTTCTATAAGAGATCAAATATGATCCTATGGAGTGAAGGTTATTGATCAGACCATTATGAAAAAGGCATTAAGAAGCTTGAATCTAAAACTTCATCACGTAGTTGCTACTATAGAAGAATCTAAGAATTTTTTAGAATTTTCCTTTGATGAACTAAAAGAATTTGTTTAAGCTCATAAGACAAGAATCACTCGATATGTAGAGAAGAATGAAAAGAAGTCATTCCAAGTAAAAGATGCAATCACTAAATCTAGAGATAATAATGTCCCTTCAAGTTGAGGTCGAGAAAGAGAGGGATTTTGCGGTGGTTGAGGTCTTGGTTAAGGAAGAGGCAAAGAAAGGAATAATAGGCATAAGCAGTCCAGTGACCAAGGCAACACAAAGATCATTTAGTGTCATTATTTCCATCGGTATGGGTATATAAAGGATGATTATTGGTACAAAAACCAAAAAATAAATTTTGCAACAGAAGAAAATGAGGAAGAGAATTATCTTTTTATGGCTTTCATTGATACAGACCATAAGACAAATGATTTATGATTTGTAGATAGTGGTTGTTCAAATCATATGACTGGTGCCAAATCTACATTTTGGGAGCTTGATGAAAAGCAAAAGAAGAAGGAGCAACTTGACAACACAAAAGACATGTAGGTCGAACGAAAAGATAAGGTGGTTGTCGTACTAGCCACAATAAAGTAAAAAGTTGGTTCGATAAGAGATTTCTATAGCTATTGAAATCACTGAAGATGAAGAAAAAGAGTCAACCCATGTAAGTCCACTTTCAAGTTCTTTTATGGAATTACCAAGTTCACCAATTTTAGCAACTCATGAAGACTCTTCAGATGATATAATTCCATTAAGAAGATCAATAAGGCCTAAAAAATTAGATCCCAAGTATGGTAACAACCTTTATACAACTTGTCAATTTGCTTTATTTATTTTAGATACCTTAAATTATGAAGAAGCTGCAGAAAAAAAAAGTAGAGTAAAGCAATAGTGGATGAAGTGTAGTCCATAGAAAAGAATGGAACATAGGAAATGATAGATTATCAAAAGGAAAATGCAATTAGATTGAAGTAGGTGTTTAAGGCAAAATTTGTTGTGAATGGTATCCTACAAAAGTACAAAGATCATCTTATGAAAAAAGGCTATGCACAACAGTATGATGTTGATTTTGAAGAAACATTTTTTCCCGTAGCTCAATTTGAGACAGTGAGGCTGGTTCTGGCAGCAGTTGAAATGGTCAATTTACTAATCTCATGTCAAGCCTGCATTCCTCAATAGAGACTTACAAGAACAAGCCTTTGTGGCACAACCTGAAGGTTTCATAAACGGAAGGCAATGAAACAAAGGTGTTCAAGCTGAAAAAGGCATTGTACGGCTTGAAGCAAGCCCTTCAAGCATGGTATAGCAAGATTGATGGTTACTTTTAGAAAAATGGGTACATGAAAAGTGAGAATTAACCCACCTTGTATGTAAAGAAGAAAGGTAATTATTTCATCATTGTAT
The DNA here is from genome assembly GCA_030864225.1 of Capsicum baccatum var. pendulum. Taxonomy (NCBI): domain Eukaryota; kingdom Viridiplantae; phylum Streptophyta; class Magnoliopsida; order Solanales; family Solanaceae; genus Capsicum; species Capsicum baccatum. Next base: position 225,517,162 of record CM061559.1, on the reverse strand, counting down.
GTCTCTATGTTGATGATATCATTTACACTAGCTATTCAAATTTTCTTACGAATAATTTCAAGTCTCAAATGATGAATGAGTTTGAGATGTCGGATATGGGGTTATTATATTATTTTCTGGGCCTTGAAGTCCACCTAATAGAAAATGAAATATTTCTTTCACAAAAAAAATATGGTAGAGATCTTTTGAATAAATTTGACATGCTTAATTGCGAGTTTGCGGCTACACCAATGAATATAAATGAAAAATTACAGTAGGTGAATGAAGAAGAAGAGTTGACAGATTCAAGGAGGTTCAGAAGCTTGGTTGGAGATCTAATATATTTTTGACACACACTAGACCCGATATTGCATTTGTTGTTGGTATTGTTTTCAGATTTATGCAGCAACCATCAAAGGTACATTATGGAGCGGCAAAGAGAATCATGTGGTACATTGCTAAAACTTTGGACTTTGGTATTTGATACTCAAGTATCAATAATTTCAGATTGTGCGGACACATAAATAGTGATTATAGAAGTTTATTGGATGATAGATAAAGTGTTTTGATGAATGTTTTTACTCTAGGCTCAGTCAAACTGAGTATATTGCAGCAACTTCAGTAGCTTGTCAAACAGTCTGGCTAAGAAGAGTGTTAGTAGTTCTTCAACAAGAGCAAAAGGAAGCAACAAAGATATTTTGTGACAATAAAGCAACTATCTCCATGACAAAGAACCCAACATTTCATAGCAGGACAAAGCATATTGATATTCATTATCATTTTATCTGTGACTTAGCAGCAAAGGAGGGAATATTATTGAAATATTGCCAGACATAAGAGCAACTGAAGGATGTACAGACCAAGGCTTTATCAAAGGAGAAATTCTTCTATTTCAGAGGATTGTTTGGTGTATGTAGTTTTGAATCAAGAGAGAATGTTGAATAATGATTCAAAACAAAATAGGAACGAGTAAAGTGGGATATGGATAGTTTGGTAGAATTAGTCTTTTGGATTCTATTAAATAGATTTTCATATTTACTCAAGTTTAATTAGTGTCACTGAAATAGAGTCTTAGTGGATTATAAAACCCATATTTTAGTAGTAGTTTTTACCCTATATATTTGGGCATCTTGTACTTTGTTATTTGTAGTACGTTAAGTTAAACAAACAAACAAAAAGAATCAGAGACGCGACTTTTCTTCTTCTCTTAAGCTTTCCTCGTTTCTCTGATTTTTGAGCTTTTCCTCTATTCTCTGCCCATATGTGTATGAAGTTTCAAATGCCCAGTGTTTAATTGATATATTGTATGAATAGTTTAATATTCACAAAGCACACACATCCATATACTCTTTTAAGTTTAAATTTTGCACTTTGACGGTGTAAATCTCTTGATGAATATTAATTTATTTAATAAAAATAATACTATTCAACTTGCTAATGCTTATTATATTTGATTAGACACTAATTACTTAAAAATTTACTAACTTAATTTAATTTTAACCAAAAATTGATCCAAACAGAAGTATTAACACTCGTCAGTAAAGATAGGGATGACAAGAAACAAAATTTTCAAAGATATAGTCAAATAATTTGTCTCATTTCGCAAAAACCCTAAGAATAATTGTTTAATATTTTATTTTCTTTTTGACGATGGATCTAGATCCTAACAATCAATAGAAATAGAACTGTTCGTTTATTACAATTTTTTTTTATTCTCTGAGAGATTATGCATGTATTATTGAAGTCAAATTAATAACTCATAAAGATATATAATATGAATTGGATAAGAGAATTTTATGTGTCACTGCTCAAACATCTGTTTCTGATGCAAATGTGGGACCATTACAAAAAATGTGTCTCATCTAAGTGGGCTGGGCTGGATCAACCTGGAACCGGCCCATGATTTTTATCCGGATTGTAGGCCGGTCCAGATCCAGGCCAAGTTAAATGGGCTGGTCCAATTTTGGGCCCAATAGTAAAATTTTTAAAAACAACCCTGAATCGGCCCACTTAATCCAACCCGGTTCAACCCACCTAATCCCGATCAAACCCGGCTAAAAATTCGATCAAAACCGGTAAAAAACCAAAAAGTAAAATAAAAATTTTCAATATACACTATATATACCCGCCTCTATACATTTTAAATACATTAAACAATATATATACCCTATATATATAGTATATACTACATTAGAATTTTAAAAATATATACACATATACACAATTACACATGTAATCGTGTATACGACTAACGTTAGTTAAATACATATACTAATCTAAATAAAACATATACTACAAGATATATACTACAATATAATGATATATATAATAATTTATAAAACTTATACACATGTATACATTAAATACATACGTTTATAGAAGATATATACACATATATACATGCCATTCAATATATACGTACTACTTTAAATAAATACACTACAATATATATACTACAATATATACACACACTATATATATAGTTATATACTAATTTATAAAATATATACACATGTATACGTTAAATATATACACATATATACGTATCATTCAATATAAATGTACTACTTTAAATAAAATATAATACTTTATATATACTACAATATACACACACACTATATATAGTTATATACTAATTTATAAAATATATGCACACGTATACATTAAATATATACGTCTATAGAAGATATATACACATATATATGTATCATTCAATATATACGTACTACTTTAAATAAAATATACTACAATATATATACTACAATATATACACACACTAAATATATAGTTATATACTAATTTATAAAATGTATACACATGTATCCGTTAAATATATTTGTCTATAGAAGATATATACCTATATATACGTACCATTCAATATATGTACTACTTTAAATAAAATATATACTGCAATTTATATACTACAATATATACACACACTAAATATATAGTTATATACTAATTTCTAAAATATATACACATGTATACGTTAAATATATACTACATTAGAAAATATACACATATATATGTACCATTCAATATATACATACACATATATAATATATGTACTTCTTTAAATAAAACATATGCTACTTAATATAATAAATTAATAATACTTTATAGTAAATTAGTCCGTTTGTTATTTAAAAAAAAAATAACCAGACCGGTTAACCGGCGGGCCTGAACCGGGCTTGGTCTGAGCCGGGTTAATCGGGTTCAAAACCAAAACTAAACCGGCCCGGTACCCGATACCCTACAACCCGTGGGTTTATTGGGCCGGATCAAATCGGACCAGTTGACTAAGTGGGCCGGGTTGGATCGAGTCAGCCTAGCTCGTTTGACCCCCTTAGTCTCATCTAATTCGCAACAACCCTAAGCGTGATTATTTCCTAGAAGGACCTAATAATCACAAGAAGATCTGAATTTGATAGCGGAATACTTCGTTATATTATAGTTAATCAAATTATAAGGATTTTCTGTACGTAGTTCTACCAACATTTCTGCAAGAGTCATGATTTGAACTTGTGACCTCTTACTCACATGACAATAACTTTATCAATTACTTTATGTATTACTCCTAATAATAATTGAAAAATAAGACAGAAGTTTCAACAATTATTTGAATATAGTGATAATTGAATAATTGAAAAATAAGAGAGAAGTTTCAACAATTATTTGAATATAGTGATAATTGAGTGATGATGATGACACCACCCACCTATAACTATTGAACAAAACCTACAGCATATATATCTATATATTGGGAAAAGTTATCGTTTCCATCCTAAACTATACTCGAAAAGTTTAGGTCACACCTAAACTATCATAGTGATCTATTACACACCTAAACTATATAAAAGTAAATTTTTCTACACCCTGTAAAACATTATACCACTTGCATGTGGTGCGATGTTTCACACGCACCTGCTACGTCAGCGCCACGTCAGCATAATACAAAAAAAATAATAAATTTACTATTTTCATAAATTTTTCTTTTTTCTTTTTCTTCAATTTCTAAACCCTCCATTGTTATGAGGTCAATGTCCAAAACCTCCATTGTTATGAGATCATAAACACCATATTCACCGTCATAAACTTTATCCCACCAACAAAATTACCATAAGAATCAATTTCTTCTAACCATGTTCTTCATCCATAATCTATTGTCTTTTCTTAAAAAAAAAAATAAACTTCTCTTCTTCTTTGTTGATTTTCCAGTGAGAAAAAGGCAAGAATTTTTTTCTTTTAGAATGAAGAAAGACATATATGGAACAAATCTACCAAAAATATTAAAAGTTAAAATTTGTTACTTAGAAAATTCCAGTGTTCGGGTGTGCCATTTTCCTTTGGCCTTTGCACATTTTCAATTTTTGCTTCTAAGATAATATACTCTACGGTTTAACTTTGTACCTTAAGCACATTTCATTGCTACCATTTTATCAGGAATCACAACTCTTGAATGAAAAATATAGACTTGCGAAGAAAAAAAGATGATTAATCAATGGTATTGTGAGAAAAATTAGTGGTGGTATGTGAAATTAGCATCGATTCGGTTGGGGTGGAGGATAGGGTGTGAAGAAATTATGTTATTTGAGGGCGGGGTTGGAGTTTGGGAGTGGGGGTGATGAAGAAGATATGTTGGTTGGGGTGGGATTGGAGTTTCGGGGTGGGGGTGATGAAGAAGAAGATGGTTTGAGGGTAGGGGAGGGGAGATAGATGCTGGGGAGAGGAGTATTTTAATTTTTATTTTTTATTTTTTATTTTTTGCGTTAATTTTTAAATTAGACGCGCTTTTTTTTATTTAAATAATTATGTTTTTTCTACGTTAGATTTAGGGGTTAAAAAATTCCACTTTTATATAGCTTAGGTATGTAATAGGTCACTATGATAGTTTAGGTATGACCTAAACTTTTTGAGTATAGTTTAGGGTAAAAATGATGACTTTTCCCTATATATATTTGATAAAATGTTTGTTATGCTTTCTTGAGCTATATCTGAGTTTTATGAGCATATCAATGAATTTTCACATATGATTCGTCATCATATATAGATGCGCCAAATAAAATTTCATATTGATAGTGTTATGAATTGGGCAGAAATAAAGCAAACCACAACCAGAAAGAAAACAAGAACACACAAATTTACGTGAAAACCTTTGCTGAAAAAACCAGGATAGAGGCCGAGGAATTTCACTATGAAAGCAATGGAGTACAATGTGGAGAGACATAATTTCTGAATAATCAAAATCGACCCACTAATTGCACTATATAATACATGCATACAAATAAGTCCTACGCTATCACCACAGACCCCATTGAAAATCACAAACATGAGTCGCACTGCAAAACTTTCTGAGCCTGATCAATAAAATTCGTCTCATAACTCTAACAATCTCCACCTTGAAACGAATTCTAATTCAGAACTCAAATCCATTACAAGACAAACTCTCCACCTCTTCCACAAAAGCCCCTAAGGGCACATTTTAACAGCTAATACTAACCAAGTCCAAGCAATGCTCAAACTTGACACTTGGTAGTGTCTTGGTCATCATATTAGCAGGATTATCATGAGTACTAATCTTGCTCACCACAATATCACCACGAGCAATAATTTCACGCACAAAATGATACCAAACATCGATGTGCTTTGTCCTCTCATGAAACAATTGATCTTTCGTAAGGAAGATAGCACTCTGACTGTCACAAAAGACCATAGTAATATGTAAGTTTGCTATGTTCACCAAACAGACCCTTCAACTAAATAGCTTCCTAGAAAGCCTCTGTAATAGCCATGTATTCTGCCTCAGTAATTGACAAAGAAACCGTAGTCTATAAGGTAGCTTTCCAACTAATAGCACAACCACCAATGGTGAAAACATAGCATGTAAGGGACCTCCTTTGTGACGACCCAATTTTTCTGGAACTGGAATGTCACACGGTGCTCATGATACCGAAGGACCATAAGCCAACCCTCTACTGATATCTGTACCTGAAAACTGCATAACATAGATAATAAATGCGAAAACTGACCGTAAGGTTCAAAACGTCTAAAAATACTCAAAATTGAAAACTGAATACTGATACATCTGTCCGAAAAGCCTCTAAACTGTCTGAACTGTGGAGTTGATGGGACATGTCCCCAACTAACCGTCTACTAAAATTAAACCAAATATGATACGATAATGATAAAAATAAGGATCATCCTTGACTAAAGAGGACGCACTGCTATGTCTACTACTGCTGACTGGGACTGAGGTACTAAGGGTACTCTGGATCGCATGCCTCTGAACCTATGGTGTCAAATAAAAAACCATAGCGCAAATGCGTCAGTATGGAAATATACCGAGTATGAAGATGAGGTAAGGCTAAATGCAAGAGCTTATGAATGAACAATTACTTAACTGAATAATCATGAGAATACTGAATGAGAACACATGCATGAATGCACAAACCATAACTACAACCATCACGACTCTGCATACTAAAACTCAGATACTGTATTATTGTTATATGAACTAACTACTAATACTGAGATACTGTACAACTGAATCATCTGATACCGATAACTGAGTGTTGGAGTTGAGATCAGTCTTATCTAGTGAGTGATCTCAAAATTTGAGGATACTGAAGTTGATTGACTAAATATTGACTGGATTTTGAGCTTTCTACTCTCAACTGACTGCATTGGAGATCAAACCTCTCTAAAGGATAAATCCAGAATCTACTATCAATGATAAGAAAAGATCATGTTTGAATCTGACAATAAGAATACTCAACTGAATCTGAGACTGAGGTCAAGCGTATCTGACGGGTGATCTCTAGATCTGATAATAAGATTACTCAACTGAATCTGAGACTGAGATCAAGCCTATCTTACGGTTGATCTCTGATTTGATACTAAAATTACTTAACTGAATCTGAGACTGAGATTAAGCCTATCTGATGGGTGATCTCAGGATCTGATAATGAGATTACTCAACTAAATTTGAGACTGAGATTAAGCCTATCTGATGGATGATCTCGGGATTTGATCATGAGATTACTCAACTGAATATGAGACTGAGATTAAACCTATTTGATGGGTGATCTCTAGATCTAATACTGAATAACTTTATATGGGACCAAGCCTATCTACAGGTGGTCCATGAATTAATGGAACTATCTGAGTTCTTCACTGAGATAGATGACTGTATCTGACAGTCCTAATTTCTGACGATTGATACTGAAACTACAATTGTGGGAAGTAGTCACTTAACCGACATGCCTTGAATCTCAACTGGTGGGGTCCAACCTATAACCCCAGCTGGAAGAATGTCAATACCATGCCATGGGTTAAGACCTCTCTGGTCAAGCCTATCTGACAGGTGACCCTCACAGGAATTCAACCCTAAGACATTAATAGTCAATCCTATCTGATGGGTGACCAGCCTTTCCTAATGGGTGACTCCTGCATCCTGCGCTGGCTATGCATTTCTGGAGTTCAGGGATTACTTCTAACGACTCTGCCTCTCTGACGGGGAGCCGTCATCCCTTTCCTAACTCGGTGCTAGCTCCTACTCCCAACTGAAAGACTCTGAACGGATTCTTAACTGAACATAAAATAAGTTGAATCTGATACTGATCATGTTTCTCAAATGGTCTGACTAAGTTAAGTTGAATTCACTTGGTTCCGTATCTGACAGAATACTACTGAACCTCGTTATCTGACTGAACGACACTGAGATATGAATAGAGTACTCGATTACTACAAAGGTCAGAACTGAACACTTGAATACTACTAGATCTGAGTTGGGTACAGAACTGAGGCTAGATTACTAGCGGTACTGAGATTACGGCGATTACAGAGATTACTGAGATTTCTTAAATTTTTTATCTGTCTGAGAATACAGAGTTCTATAACTCACTGATTTCTAATAATCATGGCTCGACTGAAATTATTGTGAAAACTAATACGGGCTCTAGACAGCAGCTAAATTGTCTGGTATAAATACCCCCCAGGACTCGATAACATAAAAGTAAAACATAACCATTCTTGAATAATCAAGACCATGGATAATCATTCACCATCACAATCACTAAGGAATCACTTCAAGCATTTAAGAATCCTAAATATGTAATAGCATAGCGGGACACGCTATTGGATCATACTTCATTCAACAAGGTTTTGCATCAAACACTTGGCATGTATTAAAGCCTTAGCATGTATCAAAGAGCACATAATTGGGGAATTTCATGCTATCATGCCACAATTCATTCACTAAGGCTTTTCAACAAACACTTGACATGCATGGACTTGCACCCAATTGGGGATTTCTAGTCAACATGCTATAATGGCTCTAATTCCTTCACATAAGCATTTTATCAAATATATGGGGAGCATGCTTTGCTTATTCAATAATTTTGTTCACTTAATTGACATGAATACATCACTTAACAAGCAACTTGAAGATGGTTTATCATGAACATTACATGAATATCACATACTAGGGTCAAAGCTTGAAAACCTTGAAAACAAACATGAATCAAAACTCAATAATAATATGAACATCAATTTCAACTCATATGAATCATGAAAACCCACAAATATAAGATCTTTGAATTTTAGAAAAAGGTTCTTGAGCTTCTTGGATGAAAGGGAACCAAGAATCAACATCTACATACCTTAGAGAAACTTTTTCTTGAAAGTTCTTAGAGAGATTCTTGATTTCTTGATTTTTCTTGATTTTTCTTGAAGAAGAAGGAAGGGTTTTGATTTTGTAGAAACCCTAGCTTTTGATGTTGAAGATGATATATGAAGTTGTGAGCCTTGATCGGATATAAATAGGGGATGAAAAGAGTGGGAAAAGGACCAAAAAGCCATTTTAAAATCGAGTTAAAAATATTGAATGGGGGCTACGACGGTCTGTCGCTCAGTATGACGATCCGTCAGATCGTCCATCGCTCATTGGCCTAGAAAAGAATACACTGCCTCTAGGTGAGGTCACACTGCCCCAAGGTAAGGTCACACTCCGTTGGACCGTCCATCGCACGCTGGGCAAGATGAGGTCACACTGCCTCAGCACGACGGTCCCAGCGACGGTCCGTCGCAGCCTCGACGATCCGTCGTCCTGGCCGATGCACTTGGACCAGAAAAGGGAGTCACTGTATTGCTTGCAATGGACTGGTCAATGGTCCATCGCAAGCTCGACAGTCCGTCAACCCGGCCGTCGCACCTGGAGGTTTCGACTATTTTCAGTAAAATAGTCATAACTTCCTCATCCGATGTCGGATTTTAAAAAAATTGGTATCGATGGAAATCTTATTCAATGCTCTACATGAAAAAAAGTCGATATTAGGGAAATTCTACATGGCTCAAAATATTTCTCAATTAAAAAGACACTTCTCAACCTTTTTGGACCGGATTTACGCTTCACTTGACATGCTCTAAAGCTCAGACTACAAGAGAATTTTGTGGGGTATTACATCCTTTTATCATGATCTCCTACAAAATCAAAATCAACATACCCAATTACTACATCTTTATTTTGCCCAAACTGCAAACAAAAAACAATAGATCCATGCAAGTATCTGAAAATTCACTGAACTGCTTTCCAATGTTTTTTGCTAGGATTTTCCATGTATCTACTAACTGCACTGATGGCATAAGATAAATCTAGTCGGGAACACACCATTGTATACATAAGATACCCAACTGCACTGGAGTATGGAACTCGAGACATATAGTCACGCTCATTATTTGTCTTTGGAGATAAAGTGGCTGAGAGTTTGAAGTGAGCTACCAATGGAGTACTTATAAGTTTGGCATTTACATGTTGAACCTGTGAAGCACTTTCTCAATATACCTTTTCTGACTCAAGTATAACTTACACTTCTCTCTATCCCTCATAATTTCCACACCAAGAATCTTTTTTGCTACTCCTAGATCCTTCATCTCAAACTTATTGCTGAGTTGGGCTTTGACTTTTATTATTTTTCTCATATCCTTTGCTGCAATCAATATATCATCAACATACAAAAGAAGATACACGAACAAACTATCACTTACCTCTTTGAAGTAAACACAACTATCATAACTACTCATTTAAAACATATGAGAGGTCATAAAAGAGTCAAACCTCTTATACCACTGCCTAGGAGACTATTTTAAGCCATAAAGAGCTTTTTCAGTAAGCATGCGTAGTCCTCCTTTCCTGAGACTACAAAACCCTCTGATTGCTACATATAGATGTCCTCCTCAAGTTCTTCATGTAAGAATGCAGTTTTGACATCCAACTGCTCAAGCTCAAGATCATGCATGACCACAATACCAAGCAAGGCTCGAATCGAACTATGCTTTACAACTGGAGAAAACACATCTGTGAAGTCAACACCTGGAACCTGACTGTAAGTTTTAGCAACTAGTCTTGCTTTGTACCTAGCATCTTCAAATCCCGATGTTCCTTTTTTTTTAAATACCCACTTGCAACGGACAACTTTTTTATCTTTAAGAAATCTCACTAGATTCTATGTGCCATTCTTATGAAGTGATTCCATCTCTTTCTGCATAGCAATCATCCATTGGCCAAAATCATCACAACTAACTACATCTGAGTAAGAAAAAGTATCTTTATCGAAATCAATACTTTCTTCTGTATTCAATACATAAGCAACCAAATTAGCTTTAGCATAAATCTAAGGAGGTCTAATATCTCTTCCAGGCTTGTCTTTAGAAATAGTCTATTGTGGTATCACTGGCGGTGAAGAAGAAATAGTACCACTCTGTATCTCCGGGATAGACTGAGAAGTAGGTACTGGTGTAGACTCTGCTCCAATCTTCAATTCAACGTGTGTGCTTGATTGTTGCTGATTTATGTCACTAAGCTCATCTGGAAGTGAAGCACTAGATTCGAAGAAAGCCCGAAGCATGACAGTTTCATCAAACACATCCCTTCTAATTATAACCTTTCTTCTTTCTGGACACCAAAGCTTATAACTTTTAACACCAGGCTAATAACCCATAAATAAGCACTTGAAAAATCTAGGTTCCAACTTTCCATTGTTAACATAAGCATACGCAAGACATCCAAATATCCTCCAATCAGAATAACTAGCAGGAGTACCAGACCATACCACTTGTGGAATCTTCTTATCAATTGCGAATAAGAGAGAGGTTAATAAAAAAATAATTTGTGAAAGCAGTTTCAGCCCAAAAATACTTGGGTAAACCAACATTAGAGAGCATGCAACACACTTTCTCCATTATAGTCTTATTTATTCGTTTGGCCACTCCATTCTGCTACAGAGTATGGAGAACTTTTAAGTGCCTCACCATTCCTTCTAACTTTCACAGAGTATTAAATTCATTAGAACATAACTCTAAACCATTATCAATCCGAATGCGTTTTACCTACTTCCTTGTTTGCTTTTCAGGCATAATATTCCACTCTTTGAAAGTAGGCAATACATCATTCTTTTTATTCAGGAAGAACACCCAAACTTTTTTGGAATAGTCATCAATAATAGTCAACAAGTAATTCACACCTCCTCTAGAAGGTACTCTAGAAGGACCCCAAAGATCAGAATGAATTTAATCAAGAGTGTCTTTAGTTCAGTGGATGCCTTTAGTGAATCTGACTTTATTTTGCTTCCCAAAAATGCAATAATTACACAACTCTAGTTTCATAATACTCTGCCCATCAAGGAGTCCTCTTCTGCTCAGTTCAATCATCCCGTTTTCACTCATATGCCCTAGGCGCATATGCCAAAATTTAGAAACATCACCTTCTGATAGAGAAAAGGTAAAAATAGTTGCATCACCTGTAACTGTAGAGCCTTACAAGGCATACAAATTTGTAGTCTTTCTCTATCCCTTCGTCACAATAAGAGCGCCTTTAGTAACCTTCAGGACTCCACCTTCACCTATGTAGCTATATCCGTTCAAATCAAGAGTACTCAAGTAAATAAGATTTCTCTTCAAGTTTGGGACATACCGTACATCACCAAGTGTCCTCACAACCCCATAAAATATTTTAATTATAATTGTTCCAATACCTGTTATCTTACAAGGTGTGTTATTTTTCATCAACACAGCACCTTTAGAAACTGCTTTATATGTCGAAAACCAATCTGGATTGCGACATATATAAAACGTGCAAGCTAAATCAAGAATTCAATCCTCACAGGGTTCGGAGTTACCATCAGAAAATACCAAGAGTTCTTCATCACTACCACTATCTTTAACAAAACTGGTTCCACCGGACTTCTCTTGTTGGTTTTCCTTCGGTTTTAAAGCTTCTCTTTTCTCTCTATTCTGTAACTTCCAACACTCAAATTTGATATGACCCTCCTTCTTGTAGTAATTATAGGTTTTGATTTTGTTTTTGGACTTCGATCTATTTCTATCATCACCCACAGAGTTTCTCTCACGATTCCTTCCTCTAACAATGAGACCATCTCCTTGAATCTCTGACCCATTCACAATATGCTTTATCTTCTCCTTAGAGAAAAACGCATCATAAACTTTATCTATGGTCAGGGTATCACGACTATATAAAATTGTATACCTAAAGGTCGAGTATGATGTAGGAAACAAACATAACAGAATCAACCCTAGATCTTCCTCATCGTACTTAACCTCCAAAGTCTCTAAATTAGAGATGATTTCCTTAAAGACAGATAGGTGATCTTCCAAGGACGTACCCTCATACATACGATGGAGATAAAGTCATTGTTTGAGATACAACTTACGAGTTAGGCTCTTCGTCATGGATAAAGATTCCAGTTTCAACCACAACGCAGTGACAGTGGTCTCCTTCAAAATATTATGCAAAATTTGATTGGATAAATGAAGGTTGATCTGAGATAGAGCCTTCTGATCCTTACGCTATTTATCATTATCTATCTATGATGAGGGAATGTGATCAAACCTTAATAGCGCATCATCCAAATCCATCTGCGAAAGCACAGCCCACATCTTAACCTACCATAACGAAAATTTGGTATTGCGATCCAACAACAGAATATCATACTTCATGGTTGTCATCCCCAAGAAAATAATAAACCTAGATCTGATACTAGTTTGTTATAAATCGGGCAGAAATAAAGCAAACCATAAGCAAGAAAAAAATAAGAACACGCAGATTTATGTGGAAACCCTTGCGGAAAAAACCACGGGCAGAGGTAAACGAATTTCACTATGAAAAGAATAGAGTACAATGTGGAGAGATGTGATTATTGAATACTCAAAATCGACCAGCCCACCACAGACCCCATTGAAAATCACAAACATGGGTCGCACCACGAAACTTTCTAGGTCAGATCAATAAAATTTGGGTCATAATTGTAACAGATAGCATCAGAAAAAAATTCAAAATCTAATTATAAGGTATTTTCGATTGGGAAAGTATTACAGGGTTCAGGGGAAAGTCGAGGGTAGAGGGGGGTGAATTGGGCCAAGGGTAACAGAGTTGAGGGGGTGGAGGGCATTAAAAGGGTAGGAGGTGATGAGTTTAAAATGTGCTAATCTATATTAAATGTGTGAAATTGTGATGATTAACAAACATAAAAAATATTATATATATGAATTTAAGTTTTGTGTACTGTCACTGTAGAAAATATTCTACACTATCAAGTAAACTTGATTTGCTATTGCAAATTATCTAATTTTTTCTTTTTTATTGTTTATATAAATAATTGGGTAACCTGATGGTGCACAGAACTTAAACTCTATATATATAATAATAGTCAGTTTCTAAATATGACTAAAATACAAAGCTGGTAGTATTTATGATAAACAATCAGCTACATAAGAATCAGGTCCTTAATTAGCGACTGCTAATCAAAAAAATTGAAAAATAATATCCATGCCAAACACAACCAAAGACTTCATACTCGATTAGAGATAATACACAAATCGAATTTTGTAGGTTCAACTAAACTCATTATTTTTACTCGATTCTATGTATGCATATGTAAATAGTGTTGTTTTCAATGTTTTCGGGTACACAAAATCTGTATGTTATATAGTATATATTTCAACTAAGCTCAAGACCAAACTTGCCAAGAACAACTTCAAGTTTTAACACCTTCAACACAAGATTAAAAATGATCTATCCAAGAAGTGTGTTATAATTTTAGAAATAAGATGAAACAAAAAGTTAAAGCCAAGTCCCCCGAATTCACGGAGTACCCTTAAGGAAATAATTTTTCTAAAGTACCCAAGGTATGAAATTTTACTCCCAAGATAAAATGGATTTCAATCCAACAATAGTGTTACCTCAAATTATTGGATTCGTCAAACTCACTCAACAGTTAATGATCACAATAAGTTTTTGAAGAGAAGAAGATTGTTTTTGTTGTCAAAAATCATGTCTATACCTGAGGAATATGTCAATTATTTATAGCCTTAAGGTGTACCTTCGGAAAGGAAGCATTGGTTCTAGAAAAAGACATCTTTTTCTATACAGTCACATCACCTATACCCAGTCTGTGCTGGAACTGTATCCGATCTGCGGCCGTAAGTGACACTATCTAGATTCCAGTAGCTTCCTGTGTTGGCCCTGCGCCTGCAAGGTGTCAAGTGCATGTGCATACCACTCTATTGCGCAAAATAGTATTTGTTTTACCTCGAAGGGTCTCATCACTTCGAGGTACATTGTGCATGCATTTGCATCGCATTCGAAATGCGTGCGCATATGGAGTAAAATATTTCTATCAAATATTTGGATTAAATTTCACTTGTTTTTCAAGTTTCAAATAAAATTTGTCTAAAAAGATAGATCTCATCGATTGACCCAAATCCAAATCCGAAGCCGAAGTCAAAGCCAAAGCCGAGCCGAGCCTAGTGAGAGACGACGACGGCGTAAGGTACCTCTTTGTTCTTTGCCCCACTATCCAAGTGGAGATGTGTTTCTCAATATAAACACATGAAAGCTTCTTTCTCCCACCAATGTGGGAGAATTTAGTAGACTTTCCTCATTTGAGCAAACTTTCCATGTTAGTGTGGACTCACTTCCCCACCACTATTTTTTCCTCTATTTTCCATTCACACACATTTACTTTGAACCCAAAGAGCCACCACATTAATGGGGAATGACTATCTTATGACAACCATGTGATCTTTGCGCAAAGACTAATTGCATCTGGATAAGTAGGTTTTCCTTTAAACTTTCCGTAGTGAACATGCATCAGATAAACTCAGTCAATCGGTAGATCTAATATCATTGAATCATCGATCTTTAATGTACACCTATACAACACATGTCACACAAAAAGACTTTTACCATTTATGGCTCTCACGATTTTCTTCTTTTCAGCCATGAACACGTCCCAAATTCATGGGAGCTTAGAGAATAGACCTTTGTTAACATTCTCATTGAAGCGACTTCCACTTCTCCCTCACATAGGTTATTTCTAAACATTCAATCCTTTAGATTAAAATATTTGGTCAAATCTGTCAAATTTAGATAATTATTAAAAGACTTCACACCATAAGTCCTATCCTTGTTTTCTAAACATTGTCTCCATCATGAGAATGGGTTGGGTATTTGACAATGTTGAACCTGTTAGACCCAACTTTGTTTGATCTTCTTGAACCTATCTTTTAGGATCTCCAATCTACTAGGTAGACCTTCCGTCATGCTGACTTTTCCTAGGCCTTAAACCTATTCTCTTGGATGTCCTCTCAACTCCTTCTCTAGATAGGCCTTTTGTAAGTGGATCCAACACATTATTCTTTGACTTTACATAGACAATAGTGATAATTCGACTAGAGAGAAGTTATCTAACAGTATTATATCTCCATCTTATGTGATGAGATTTACTGTTGTACATCATACTCCCTGCCCTACCTATTGTCGCTTAACTATCACAATGTATGCACACTAGCGCCAATGGTTTGGACTAATAAGGAATATCTTCCAAGAAATTCTGAAGCCATTCTAATTCTTCACTAGCTTTATCTAATATGATAAATTATGATTCCATCGTAGAGCGAGCAATATATGTCTGTTTGTTTGATTTCCAAGAGACTGCTCCTCCTCTTATTATAAATACGTATCCACTTATGGATTTTAATTCATTTGATGAGTGATCCAGTTTGCATCACTATATCCTTCAAGTACCATGGGATATTTATTATAATGCAAAACATAGTCTTGGATGTATTTAAGATACCCCAAGACTCTTTTAATTGTCATTCAGTGAGTTTTGTTGGGATTACTCATGTACCGACTCAACTTACTAATAGCGCATGCTATGTCTAGTCGTGTACAATTCATTATATACATTAAACACTCCAATACTCTTGCATACTCCAATTATGAATCACTTTCACCTTCATTCTTTTGAAGTGCGAAGCTCACATCCAATGGAGTATTAGCAATACCAAATTCCATATACTTGAATTTGTCAAGTACTTTTTCGATGTAGTAAGACTATGACAATGCCAATCCTTAGGGAGCTCTATGGATTTTTATTCCTAAGATCATATCCACAACTTCAAGGTCTTTTGTATTAAATTTTCTCTCGAGCATTCATTTCATAGAATTTATGTCAGAAATGTCTCTACTAATAATCAGTATGTCATCCACATACAAAGAAACAATGACTTGGTGATTTGGAGTGTCTTTAATGTAATAACATTTATCACATTTATTTATCTAGAACCCATTTGCCAACATGGTTTGGTCAAACTTCGTATGCCACTATTTAGGTTCTTGTTTTGGTCCATAAAGTAACTTAACAAGTTTACACACCTTATTTTTTTTCCTGAAACCACAAAGCCCTTAGATTGTTTCATATAAATTTTTTTCTCCAATTCTCCATTTAGAAATATTGTTTTCACATTCATTTGATGGGTTTCAAGACCATATATTGTCGCCAAGGCAATTAATATTAGAATTGACATTACCCTCGTTAGATGCGAGTATGTAAGTAATCAAGGCCTTCTTTTTGTTTAAAGCCTTTACTACAAGTCCTGCCTTGTAATTGTCAATAGTATCACCTGCTTTTATTTTCCTCTTGAAGATCCATTTAGAACCTAAAGGTTTATTTTCTGTAGGAATATCAATCAATTCTTATGTATGGTTTCTTAAGATTGAATTCATCTCACTATTGACTACCTCTTTCCAAAAGGATGAGTCTGACGACGACATCGCTTCTTTAAACGTTTGAGGCTCATTTTCTAAGAGAATTTTATAAAATTCGATTCAAACGAAGTTGAAGTTCTTTGACGTGTACTATGCCTTGGATTCTCATCATTATGTACATCCTCACTTAGTTCATCTCGAGGTCGTTTAGACCCCCCACTAAACTTTTTATATCTAGTTTTATACGGGTAAATATGTTCAAAGAATTCAGCATTATCTGATTTAATTACCATGTTTTCATTGATATATGGATGTTTGGTTTTGTGAACCAAAAACCGACATGTTTTACTACTTTTAGTATACCCTATGAACACGCAGTCCACTGTCTTAGGTCCTATCTTAACCTTTTTAAGTATAGGAACTTAGACCTTCGCTAGACACCCCCATACTTTGAAATATTTCAATTTTAGTTTCTTTCCTTTCCATTTTTCATATGAAATTGATTGACTCTTACTATGAGAAACTCTATTGAGTATTCGGTTGGCTGTAAGGATAGCCTCCCCTCATAAGTTTGGCAGTAAACCTGAACTTATAGGTAAGGCATTTATCATTTCTTTCAAGGTTTGGTTTTTTTTTCTGCAATTCCATTAGATTGAGGTGAATTTGAGGCCGTAGTTTAATGGACAATTCCATTCTCTACACATATTTTTTCTAAGGAAGATTCATATTCTTCGCCCCTATCACTTTTTATAGTTTTAATCTTTTTCTCTAACTGGTTTTCAACTTCTGTTTTGTATTGTCTAAACACATCTATTGATTCATCCTTACTATTAAGCAAATAGACATAACAATATCTGGTGCAATCGTCAATAAAAGTTATAAAATACTTTTTTCTACCACGAGATAATGTTAACTTCATATCATAAATGTCAGTGTAGATTAGGTCTAAGGGGTTGAAATTCCTTTCAACGAACTTATACGGATGCTTAGCGTACTTTTCTTCAACACACATTTGATATTTTGATTTATTGCACTCAAAATTTGGCAAAACTCCTAAGTTAATCAGTTTTCGCAATGTTTTGTAATTAACATGTCCTAATCATTCATGCCTCAAGTCATTAGATTCAAACAAATAAGAAGAAATTGATCTTTTATTGATTTCAATATTCATTACATTTATTTTGAATAGGCCCTCAGTGAGGTAGCCTTTTCCTACATACACTTCTCCTTTACTAGGTGCAATTTTTTTAGAAATAAATACACATTTAAATTTATTTTATTCAAGAAGTGATACAGAAATCAAGTTCTTCTGTAACTCTAGTACATACAGGACATTGTTCAAAGTCAACACTTTGTCTGATGTCATTTTTAGGCAGACTTTTCTTATTCCTTCAACTTTTGTAGTTGCGGAGTTGACCATATATATTTTCTCTTTGCCTTGAGCCACAGCAAAAGTAGCAAACAACTCCTTATTTTCACAAATGTGGTGGGTGACATCGAAATTCATCCACCATTTTTGAGGATTTTCCACCAAGTTGCATTCAGACAACATAGCACACAGATCGTCCATTTCTTTCTTGGATTCAGTCATATTTTCTTGGTCCTTCTTTTCTTTTCTTTAGGGCACGACAATCCATTGACTAAGCATTTTCCCTTGAATTTCTTCTTAGTTTGATTGCTTTCATGTCCAGCTTTCTTTTATTTTTTAGAGTTATTGTGGTCATCTTCTACAATATTTGCTCCACTTATTGCAGAATTTCCTTTTGACCTTTTTTCCATGGTTTTGTTGTCTTCTTTAATGCACAGTTTTACTATAAGATCTTTGACTGTCATCTCCTTTCACTTATGCTTCAAATAGTTCTTGAATACCTTCAACATAGGTGGTAACTTCTCTATTATTGCTACGACTTGAAATGTCTCATTCACAACCATACCTACAATTAAGTTCATGTGTGATACAAGCCTAAGAGAACAAGGATTTCAAGGTCTTGTAGAAGATTCAAGTTCGGATTTCTGCAAGTTCTTGAAGACCCTTTTGGAGCCTTTTCAAAGGCTTGAGCAAATTGAAAAGAAAAAGAGGAATCTATACATCACATAAGAGCCTATTCATTAAGGGTATAGTGTTCTTTACACTTCAAAAGACCACACTCAAAAGGCGCCTCTTCCTAAGCCTCATTAGGGGCAATTTAGTCATTGTTATGTAATAGTATAAATAGAAATTCTAGCTTGTATTTTCATTAGTTTTTGGATATTTAAAATGAGTGACTTCAAAATTTGTAGTTTTCTTCTTCTCTTAGAGAGAGAATCTGAAACTAGGGTCTTCATTAGTGATGGATTTCACTTGTGTTAATAAATTGGCAATAAAGGTTGGTGCTTGGGGAAGGTGACTCCCTTTGTGTCTACCTAAGAATGAGGTGTAATCAATGTTGGTGATTTGTGTTTAAGTGTTTAATATACACTTTAGTGCTTCTCATGAATGTTGGTAAATGTCTCATTATCTATCCTTTTTCTTTTTTAATCTTCTATTTGTGTTCTTCTACTTCATCCCCATTCTTTTATGTGCTTAGAATTTGGATTTTAGTGTTGTTTTACTCTTGTTTTGTGGATGGTTTTGTGTTTATAGGTTAGCTTTTGTATCATTTGGTATCAGAGCCTTGGTTAGGATTGTTCCTACATTCCTAAATCTTGGTTTTAGTGTCCTTATTAAGAAAATCTCACAAAAAAGAGTCAAAAATCCAAAAATCTCAAAAAAATTATGTGTTGTCTTATGTTGTGTTGTAGATCCGAACCTAAAAACTTATATCTACACGATTTTACTTTGTTTTGGAAGTTTCTTGTGTTAGATTCTTGTTCTCTAAAACCTAGGGAGTCTAGATCTACACTTAGAACAAGATTTGGTTGATTTTGAGCTAAAACCTCTATAGATATGGCACTTTGAAGCTTTTAAGCTAGATCCATGTGGTATTTATATTTTGGATGTTGGGTGTTGTTGGTTTATTGATATTTGAGTTCATCTTGGCTTAAGGAACCTAGATCCAAAAGAAAGTCCAAATTTCGGGTTCATTTGATAGAGGGTCAAACTTTGGTCAACTCTTGAATATTCATCTTGTTCTTCAATCTTCATCATATCTTGTTGGAGAAGAATATTCAAGAGGTGTATTTAATCTAAAAACAAGGAGAAGAGAGGGTGTACTTGGTGTTTATAAAGTAGTATTCCTTGGTATATTCATAGTCATCCACAAGAAAAAAGAGACAGAGGAATAATCAAAGTATAATTCCAAGTACAATCCAAGTACAAAGGGGGGACCATTGTTTTTTAATTCATTTGAAGCTCCAAAAAGGCTTTCAAACCTTCAATTTTCCCTCCTACATGAAATTCTTCCTCTCCAAAGGTGTTCTAGGCCGAGACTTAAATTTTAGGTTGAAAAAAAATTGACAACTCAACGTCCAATCATTGAATGCCACATCATCATTAGCTAAACGGCCAAATTGAGTTCCTAGTTAGATTTTCTAGTTTCTAATTTTTTATTCTAGTTTCTTTTAAGCTAATGCTATCCCTAATTAGTAATCTAGTAAGTACCTACTAGTTTAGTAATTAGTTTAGAGTCTTTTTGTTTCGTGTCTTCAATTTTTGTGTGCTTTTCTCATTTTTAATTCATAGTAGTTTGTTGGTTCAAGTACGTGCATCATTTTATTTGAGTCATATCAACAAAAAATCGATTCCGAGCCAAATCATATTCACCACTCATTCACTTTCCAAGTATTGCCAAGTATTCAACACTTGTGTGACCAAGTGTGAAGTGAGATCCTAGTATGAGTGTGTGAGGCTCTTTTTGGAACTAACTTGTTTGTTCATTTTGTAGGTTTTCTCTTTGCTGTTTTTTGCTTCTTATTAGGTACAATTGTGATGGAAAGCAAAGGTATCACATCCCAACCTTTGGTAAATTATGCTTTGGGAGTATTGTTGGCTAAGATGGATATACTAAGCCGAGATTTTAAAAGGTATCAAGTCCTTCCTCAACCAAATCCGTTTCCCCCTCTCCAAACTTCCCTAAACCAAACTCAATCTATACAAGTAGGAGAAGTGGGAGAGTTAGAACCTAAGGAGAAAAAGGCTAAGCCTTAAGATAGAGAGAAGTGAATGGTAGGGTACAATAAAGATGTGAAGGAAGGAGGGGAAAGGAAAGAGAAACCATGGGTAGTGAAGTTGGAAGAAGAAAGAAATGTTTGATCGTGGATCTTGTCCACAAAGAATCCTTATTACTCACTAACCCAAATACTAGCATTTTGCCTAGTATTTTCTCTTCTCATGTGCAGTTTCAAGACCCAAGAAGTCCCAAGGAGAAGCCCAAGGAAGTTCCCTTCAGGCCTTCGGTCGAAAGTCCCAATTTTGGAATAAGTGATGAAGAAGTGAGTCCAAAGGGAAACCTTGACATATTCCCTTGTAATGTGGAGCATGAAGGATTTCCTAATGCAAAACCAAGTGAAGAATACACTTTCCATGATCTACAAGGTAATAAAGTTATCTTCTACACCCCTAGAAACTTAAATTATTGTGATCTGGCTAGTAGTGGCCAAAGTGGTGTAGTTTCAAATTTGCTTAGTGAATAAGTGTATGAATCTTCCTTTTGTAATACTCTTGGTGTTGTTAGGTTGCATAAGAACCAAGATCTTGTTGTGAGTACGCAAGAACTAGTTGATCCTTTAGATGACAAAATCAATTCTTTTCGTAAGAATGATTTGTGTCCATCTAGTGCTACCACTTATGACTTGAATAAAGTTCCACTACCAAGTGACAAGAGTATTCACACATTAGTTGACCCTTGTGAAAACCGAGGTGAGTCTATGTTGGTATGTGAGTTGCCAACAACTAGTAAGGATATGAATAATGATCAATTTACTCACAAATATAGTCCAGTACTTGAGTTTATGTATAATGTGCTTGATGAGTCTCAAGTTAGTAATGGTGTTGATACAGTAGATCATGAGAGTGAAAATGATTCTTTGAGCATACTGTGTGATGAAAGTTTCATTGTTAGTTTTGCTCATAGAAATCATGAAAATGAAAATAATGTGAAGAATGACATGTATATTTTTTAGAGTGAACTTGTAGGCTTTAACTTCTTACCTTTGAATACTAATTCTCTCAAAAAAAAAGATGTCTTGTGTGAAGTTGGTGAGATTACTCCTTGCATGACCCCTAGTGATATGCAATGTGATGTATTTAATAGGAAAGGTGGTATGCTTAAGATTTACGTGTTGTCCTATTTCTTGAGATGCATCAAGAATATAGGGTTGAGTGAAGATTATATTAGCCATCCGATTCTTGATGGTGATCTTTCAATTTTGGTAAGGAATGGTAAATTGGGTGATAAAGACATTGATATGATTGAATGTTTAGGAAACCTAATTAATGATTGTTCTTGTGAATATAGCCTTGATTGTGATTCCTTTTATACTTATGGTAGTTTGTTTGTTTTTGTGAGGATTACTCCCTTAAAAAAGAAAGTAGTGCAGACGTGGAAATTCCATCTACTTCTTCCCTATATGTTTCTTATGTTGATCATATCATAGTGAGTATTTTGAGATTAGTAGTGAGTACATGTATGAGAACACTATAGTTGAAGTTGACTTGTGGGACACATTTCTCTACCCACTTTTTGCTCATTGTATTTTTAATGGTGATGAATAGGGTATGCCTAATTTTAGGGATGATGCTTTAGGGGAAAGTGAGTATAGCCTTGGCCTAGATCCTTGGCTACTTCTTCCATTTGATCTCGGTGCCCTTTTTGGTGACTTGATTCTGATTTAGAACCCCTTTCTCAAAGGCGATTTCATATTTGTGGACCCTAGGGCAAATGTGTCATTACCTCTTGAGGGTATTGCTTATACATGTGCATCCTTGTTTCACACACTTGTGCTTAAGTTACTTGAATCTCAACTTGTGGATGCCAAGTTTATGTTTTATTTGAAAGGAATGAATTGTATGAGTTTAAATGACTTGATTCCATCCTTATATGCTAAGTCTTTTGAATCTATTGGCATTTTTATAGATGATAGCACCTTAGATGATTTCTTTACACTTAGTGCCTTCCTATACTACCTCTTTGCTTCTGATGATATCCATGCTAGTCTTGGATTTGTTTTATGAGAGGTAGTAAGTTTGGTGGTTGGTTTTCTTGTTTGAATGATAATGATATATGGGTGAGGTGGACCCTAGGATCAATATTGGCACCATATTTGATGAAGTCCTTTGTAGAGGTAATGAAACAAATGTATCTTATGGTTCCTAAGCCAAAGGTAGTCTTACCTTTTGGGTATAGTAAAGCCATTAAGACAATTGTAGTTTTCTTATCTCTTGCTATATGCCAAAACCACCTCCTTGGTGCACTTCATGCTAAGTTTTTCATGTCACACATAAAGGACCCGTGGATGTATTTCAAATGTGAACAACCTTGGCTTGTTGATATATATGATGATTTCGGGCTGCAGTCTTCTCTCTTTGGTGTATATCTTAGTCATGTCCTTTGTAATGCTTGTAATAAGTGTTTTATGATTATAACAAAGGATTATTGGCTATATTCCAAGAGTGTACCCCTTCCCCCCTTGGTGTGCTTATATAATTATGGTACTAATGTTAACCCTCTTATAAAAAGGATAGAGTTCTTTTTGTCTCTCTCTTTGGGTTTGCAGGGTGTGAATTTGAGGACAAATTCCTTTCAAGATGGAGAGAATGATACAAGCCTAAGAGCACAAGGATTTCAAGGTCTTGTAGAAGATTCAAGTTCGGATTTTTGCAAGTTCTTGAAGACCCTTTTGGAGCCTTTTTGAAACCTTGAGCAAATTGAAGAGAAAAAGAGGAATCTTTACATCACATAGGCGCCTATTCATTAAGGTCATAGTGGTCTTTATACTTCAAAAGACCACACTCAAAGGGCGCCTCTTCCTAAGCCTCATTAGGGGCAATTTAGTCATTGTTATGTAATAGTATAAATAGACATTCTAGCTTGTATTTTCATTAGTTTTTGGACATTTGAAATGAGTTACTTCTAAAATTGTAGTTTTCTTCTTCTCTTAGAGAGAGAATCTGAAACTAGGGTCTTCATTAGTGATGGATTTCACTTGTGTTGACAAATTGGTAAGAAAGGTTGATGCTTGGGGAAGGTGACTCCCTTTGTGTCTACCTAAGAATGAGGTGTAATCAACGTTGGTAATTTGTGTTGAAGTGTTTAATATACACTTTAGTGCTTCTCATGAATATTGGTAAATGTATCAATATCTATCCTTTTTCTTTTTTAATCTTCTATTTGTGTTCTTCTACTTCATCCCCTTTCTTCTATGTGCTTAGAATTCAGATTTTAATGTTGTTTTACTCTTGTTTCGTGGCTGGTTTTGTGTTTATAGGTTATTTTTTGTATCAATGTGAACATTAAGAATATTTGTCATATGTTCAACTAAGGTATTCATTGAACTCATACCTTCCGTGAGGAGATCGTGGATGATTACTTGCAGTTCTTGGACTTGAGATACAATAGATTTGCGGTTAATCATTTTAAACTTTAGGAATCTTGCAATGAAGAAATTTTTGGTTCCCGCATCCTTAGTCTTGTATTTTCTTTCAAGCGCCCCCTACAACTCTTTACCATCTTCATTTCACTATACACGTTATATAGTTCATCTTGGAGGCCATTTAGAATGTAATTCCTGAATAGGAAATCTGAGTGTTTTCACGCCTCCATAATGACAAATTTCTCCTGGTCCGAAGTTCCTTCGAGAACCTCTGGAGCTTCCTCAGATGTAAATCGTTGAAGACATAAAGTTGTAAGGTAGAAGAACATATTCTGTTGCCATCTTTTGAAATCAACACCCGTGAATTTTTTGGGTTTATCCACTGGTGCCATTGCCTGCGGAGCACTCGTACAACTCGTTGTGGCAACATTAGTTGTTGTCGCAGTCATTGCAGTATCATTCACTTGACTGTCAGTAGTCATTTTTCTGTCACAACAAGACAATAAATTTAGTATATCGAAATACTACTTATAAAGCCGTAGCAACTTTAAACACCCCTTGTTTCTAGTTTAACAATGAAGTTTTTATGACTTCCAATTGTCAACTGAGTGATCTTTAACTTGTGATGAAGATTTTATTTCTTCAAACCACTAGTTAAGTTCAAACAGAGTAGAAATCTTAAAGCTTTAATCTCCAGAAATCAAGCAAAACAGATTCCAAAAGTTATTTCCTTAAGAATGTTGCTTTCAATGTTTTCGGGTACACAAAATCTGTATGCTATATAGTATACACTTCAACTAAGCTCAAGACCAAACTTGTCAAGAACAACTTCAAGTTTCAACACCTTCAACACAAGATCAAAAATGATCTATCCAAGAAGTGTGTTATAGTTTCAGAAATAAGATGAAACAGAAAGTTAAAGCCAAGTCCCCTGCATTCACGGAGTGTCCTTAAAGAAATAATTTCCCTTAAGTACCCGAGGTTATGGAATTTTCCTCCCAGGATAAAATAGCTTTCAACCCAACAATAGTGGTACCTCAAATTATTGGATTCGTCGAACTCACTCAACAGTTAATGATCACAATGAGTTTTGAAGAAAAGAAAATTGTTTTTGCTGTCAAAAATTATGTCTATACCTGAGGAATATGTCAGGTATTTATAGCCTTAAGGTGTCCCTTTAGAAAGGAAGCATTCGTTCTATAAAAAGGCACTTTTTCTGTACAGTCACGTCACCTGCGCCCAGTTTGTGCTGGAACTGCGCCCGATCTGCGGCCCTAGGTGACACTGTCCAGATTCTAGTAGCTTTCTGTGTTGGACCTGCGCCCGCAGGTTTTCAGGTGCGTGCACAGATCACTCTATTACGGGAAACAGTGTGCCTTTTACCTCGAAGGGTCGCATCCCTTCGAGGTGCGTTGTGCATGCGTTTGCATGTCGTCCGAAATGCGCCTGCATAAGGAGTAAAACATTTCTATCTAATTCTTTGGATTAAATTTCACTTTTCTTCAAGTTTCAAATAAAATTTGTCTAAAAAGATAGATCTCATCTATCGATCATTTGACAAATCCAAATTCAAATCTGAAGCCAAAGCCGAAGCCGAGCCGAGCATTTGCATGGCGTCCGAAATGCGCCCACATATGGAGTAAAACATTTCTATCGAATTCTTTGGATTAAATTTCACTTGTCCTTCTAGTTTCAAATAAAATTTTTCTAAAAAGATAGATTGAAGCCGAGCCGAGCGAGTAACGACAATGGCGCAAGGCACCTCTTTGTTATTTGCCTCACTATCCAAGTAGAGATGTGTTTCTCAATATAAACACATGAAAGCTTTTTTCTTCCACCAATGTAGGAGAATTTAGTAGACTTTCCTCATTTGAGCACACTTTTTATTTTAATGTGAACTCACTTTCCCTCCATTATTTTTCCCTACATTTTTCATTCACACATTTAGTTTGAAACCAACAAATAGTGCGTAGGGGAGCATGTGCATTTGCTACACATGATTCATGCAAGTTCACGTGCGGACAAAGATCAACTAATCATAACAAGACGTAATAATATATTACTAAAACATAAAGCAGTACTGTGCATACTTGTCTGTATTTCGTTAAGAATTGTGTGGAATAAGAATAAGCAAATGCAATATCTCCAGACATTCTCTGATCCAGACACATCCACCCGATTAAATATGGAATAAATTTTTGGCCATGCATCGTTTTATCGTTTGTGATACTGTATTTGTTTTCCATCCCTCATTTCGTAGATAGAAGAATAAGAAGTAAATTCCAATACAAATTAAAGAACTTCACACGAGCTTTGGTGGTCATAAATACTCGATCATGTAGATGATACACACTGAATTTCGAAAATTGAAAAGTTGTAATAGGCCGCATCGAACTTAGTTCGAGGAGAGAACCTTGGATATATCATGACGTGTAATGGACCACATGAAACTTAATTCAAATTGAAGATTGTTTGGTGTGCAAATAAATTTCCCATTGATAGTTAAAAAGGATTGAGAATCTATATATAAGGTGTTGGAAATATACACTCCTGATAGTTTGAGACGACTTCAAGAAAATAATGCAGCGTTAATTAAAGCTTACCGGAGCTTCTAGATAGATATATCTTGTTACACAATACAGACATTATTTAATTAATCATATCATGAACTCTAAGATTATTTCGTATCAATTGGTAGGACACGTACCCCTATCGTATGCTTTAATTAAGGGGCCTCATTAAAGTATATTATGTATGTATATATTAGAAAATTAATGAGAATTAAGTGAAGGGAAAAACAGGTCCAATTCAGTGCGTATAAATAGAGGTCTTAATTTCTCAAGGAGTTGGCCAACTCCAATACAACCATATACTACTAGTCTTCCTTGATATTTCCTCAGTGTTGACATGGCTAGTGCATCAGTTCTTAACTTTGGTTTGCTTCTCAAAGTTCTCCTTTTAATTGGTTAATACCTTCTCTATCTCTACTCAACTCTTTACATACTAATTATTATTCCTCATTCGTTGCATGCATGCATGTTCAATCTATTTACATGTTTCGAACGCAAGTTTTATGAACTATAAAGAATATAATGCACGTATATTAAACCGTCCATGGATAAATTAATAATGACCTGTCAAACACCCTTCGACCAAAAATTATATAGTGTGTCTGTGTATAAATTGTGTACAACTTGCATTGTGTTGTCATAGTTTCCGTTCTATTCCTATTTGCTATTTTTGTTACTACTTGTTGTTCTTTGTACTTCCGTAACTTCTTTTGATGGGACTTCTTTGAAGTGTTTTTCTTGAGCCGAGGGTCTATCATAAAACAACCTCTCTACCTCTGAGGTAGAGATAAGATTTGCGTACACACTACCCTCCCTAGACCTCACTTTGTGGGGCTACGCTAGGTATGTTACGTTATTGTTGTTGTAATTAACTGTATACGAAAAAGTGTCACATAAACTAAAACAGATGTTGGTTGATGCAATTCTATTGACGAGTATTGGGACGCAAGTAATGGGGACACGAGAGATACGTGGTGAAGTGATTAGAGCACTTGAAGGAAGGCTATTTGATGGAATTACTTGTGGGATAGATTGTACGACGGACAACGATTGCAATGATGCCTGGGTTTGTTCAAAGTGTATGTCTTCTGCTCCAACATTCCCATCTATTGTCCATTTTGCTTTCTGAAGAAGAAGAATATTTTGCATATATGGCATGTGAAATATATCACATGATAAAACTCTAGCAAGCCACTTGATAATTATGTATAATAATGTATTGAGACTAGTACTGGTGGTGGTGGAAGAAAGCCTAAAGGGTATGAATGTTGCATTATTTTAGTTAAATAAAACTTTAGCTAGCTACATTTCTAAATGATAGCTAGCTGGTGCAAGTGTAACAGTGTTGTGTGCACTACTGCTGTTGTTTGGGGGTTGTATAATATGGTGTGTATGCATGCTATTTAATTAATTTGAAGGACTATAAATGTATAAATTCCCATATTCCACTTACAGATTCGTTACCGTCAAACCTCTCTATAAGAATCTCATTTGTCCGTATTTTCTTGTGCCTTTTATACCGATTGATTGTTATACATCTACAACAATATGTGAGAGATTAAGATCTTTTTGGGTTATAAACAAAGAAAATTAGAACTTAAAACTCTTTATTCTTTTATCAATTTGTCTATGTTATAGATGCACACAATTTTCTACTATTGCTGATTTAGCCCATTATGATATTAAAAGTTTTTCTGAATAACTTATACATAAAACCTCATACTTTACGAGTTAATCATTAACTAGACTCGTTTAACTTGAAACATTAGCAAATCACCAACCTTATTAATGATAGCAACAAACATATATATGATTCTTTTTTATTTGAATATATTTGAAAACCATAAGTTCGATATAACAAATTAAAGATTCAATACAAATAAATATGAATGCCATTTGTTTTTTTCAGTTGTAATGAAGTTTAATTTGAGCAATGAAAACCAAACTTGGTCATAGTGCCTGAAATTTGTACTGAAAAACTAAGAGCCCTGAAGTTCTAATTGAAAAATTAACTTTAGAAAGTTTGAACAACGGAAAATTGAAAAAAATTAAACTTACAGGACAAAGCCAGAAAATGTGAAAATCATATACATTTGTTCTCGACAAGTGAGTTGCTTTTTCACTTTACAATAGGGTGACTCTAGAAGTGCTTCTTTTTTTTTTTTTTTTCGCGTGGGGTTGGGGTTGGGCAGGGGCGGAGCCACTTGTACAAAGGTTGGTCAGCTGAACAACCTTCATCGAAAAATTATATTGTGTATATAGATAAAATATTATTTTATTTGGTTAAATATAAAGGTTTGAATAATCTTAACTCACTTGAGGGATGTATATTAGTGGTGGTAGGTGTTTAGTAAAAGTCAAAGGTGAGTTTGCACACGGGTTCAATTTCCAGTGGATTGCAATCATTTTAATATTTTTAAAGGAGCTTCTATTTTATTAAACACTCCCAAAATTTTTAGCTCCTCCACCGAGGTTGGGGTGCGGGAACTTGCGTAAATGCACCCTTCGTCCAGCTAGTGTGCCAACATGGCCGAAATATAAACTTCTTATACACTTTCGTTGAATATATTGCGTATTATGTATATTATATCTGTATTTAATATGAAATACAGACTACCTATACATTCTATATATATTTGAAAACTACACCGCTCAAAGTCATTGAGTTGAAATTCCACCCCCTACGCACCCCCACGTCACCCCACCCCGTTTTTTTAAAACCTGTACTTCATTTTTTTCTGTCAAATTGCATACTACTAAAGGGGCCCAAAGGCCTAAGCCCAATAATGGAGAAAAAAGGAGAAGATTTCGGCATAGCAAGTGTTAGGATTCGGACAGAATAAGCAAATCACAAGTAAAAAAAAAAGAACAACACATAGATTTATGTGAAAACCCTTGTGGGAAAAATCACGGGCAGAGGCAGAGGAAGTTTCACATGCTGAATTTTTTGAATACCCCAAAACAACCCACTAAATGCACTTATATAATATGTGCAAACAAAAAAGTCCTAAACCTAAAAAAAATAAAGGTCCACGGGCCTATAGGCCCGATCCCTACGCTACCACCACAGACCCCATTGAAAATCACAAATATGAGTTGCACCGCAAAACTTTCCGGGCCGAATCAATAAAATTCGGGTCACAACTCTAACAATCTCCATCTTGACACGAATTCTAATTCAGACCTCAAATCCATTTCAAGACAAACTCTCCACCTCTTCCACAAATGCCCCTAAGGGCACATCTTAACAGCTAACACTAACCAAGTCCAAACAATGCTCAAACTTGGCACTTGGTAGTGTCTTGGTCATCATATCAGCAGGATTATCATGAGTACTAATCTTGCTCACCACAATATCACCACGAGCAATAATTTCACGTACAAAATGATACCGAAGATCAATGTGCTTTATCCTCTCGTGAAACATCTGATCTTTCATAAGGAGGATAGCACTCTGACTGTCACAAAAAATAGTAGTAATCTGTAAGTCTTTGCGAAGTTCACCGAACAGACCCTTCAACTAAATAGCTTCCTTGAAAGCCTTTGTAATAGCCATATACTCTGCCTCAGTAGTTGACAAAGCAACTGTAGTCTATAAGGTAGTTTTCCAACTAATAGTACAACCACTAATGGTGAAAACATAGCCTGTAAGGGACCTCCTTTTATCATGATCTCCTGCAAAATTGGAATCAACATACTCAATTACTCTATCTTTATTTCGCCCAAACTGCAAACAAACATCAGCAGATCCACGCAAGTATCTAAAAACCCACTAAACTGCTTTCCAATGTTCTTTGCCAGGATTTCCCATGTATCTACTAACTGCACTGACGGCATAAGATAAATCTGGTTGGGAACATACCATCACATACATAAGAGACCCGACGGAGCTAGAGTATGGAACTCGAGACATATAGTCATGCTCATCATCTGTCTTTGGAGATAAAATGGTCGAGAGTTTGAAGTGAGATGGCAATGGAGTACTAACGGGCTTGGTATTTTGCATATTGAACCTGTGAAGCACCTTTTCAATGTATCTTTTCTGAATCAAGTATAACTTACAATTCTTTCTATCCCTCAGAATCTCCATGCCAAGAATCTATTTTGCTGCTTCTAGATCCTTCATATCAAACTCCTTAATGAGCTGGACTTTGTCTTTTATTATCTCTCGCATATCCTTTGTTGCAATCAACATATCATCAATATATAAGAGAAGATACACGAATGAACCATCACTTACCTCCTTGAAGTAGACACAACTATCATAGTTGTTCCTCTGAAACATATGAGAGGTCATAAAAGAGTCAAACCTTTTATACCACTGTCTGTGAGACTGTTTTAAGCCATAAAGAAACTTTTTCAGCAAGCATACATAGTCCTCCTTTCCTGAGACTACAAAACCCTCTGGTTGCTGCATATAGATGTCCTCCTCAAGTTCTCCATGTAAGAATATAGTTTTAACATCCAACTGCTCAAGCTCAAGATCATGCATAACCACAATACCAAGCAAGGCTCGAATCGAACTATGCTTTACAACTGGAGAAAACACATCTGTGAAGTCAACACCTGGAACCTAACTGTAACCTTTAGCAACTAGTCTTTCTTTGTACCTAGCATCTTTAACTCTCGATGTTCCTTCTTTCTTTTTGAATACCCACTTGCAACGGACAGCTTTCTTATCTTTAGGCAATCTCACTAAATCCCATGTGTCATTCATATGAAGTGATTCTATCTCCTCCTGTATAACAATCATCTATCGGCTGAAATCATTATAACTAACTGCCTCTGAGTAAGAAGAAGAATCTTTACCAGAATCAATACCTTCTACTACACTCAATACGTAAGCAACCAAATTAGCTTCAGTATACTTCTGAGGAGGTCTAATATCTCTTCTAGGCCTATCTTTAGAAATAGAATATTGTGGCGCCACTGGTGGTGAAGAAGAAAGAGTATCACTCTGTATCTCCTAGCTAGACTCAGAAGTAGGCACTAGTGTAGACTCTGCTCCAATCTGTAATTCAACATGGGTGCTTTACTTTTGCTAATTCATGTCACTAAGCTCATCTGGAGGTGAAACACTAGATTTGAAGCGAGCTCGAAGCATGGCAGTTACATCAAACACAACATCCCTGCTAATTATAACCTTTCTATTTTGTGGACACCAAATCGTATAACCTTTAACACCAGGATTATAACCTATAAATAAGCACTTGAAAGATCTAGGTTCCAATTTTCCATTATCAACATGAGCATAAGCAGGACATCCAAATATCCTCAAATCAGAATAACTAGCAGGAGTACCGGACCATACCTCTTGTGGAGTCTTTTTATCAATCCCGACTGAGAGAGAGTAGTTAATAAGAAGACAAGTTGTGGAAGTAGCTTCAGCATAAAAAGACTTGGGTAAACCAGTATTAGAGAGCATACAACGCACCTTCTCCATTATAGTCCTATTCATTTGTTCAGCCACACCATTCTGCTGCGGAGTATGACGAACACTCAAGTGCCTCACAATTCCTTCTGACTTGCATAGAGCATTAAATTCATTAGAACAGAACTCTAAACCATTATCATCTAAAGGCGTTTTACCTGATTTCCTATTTGCTTTTCAACCATAATCGTTCACTTCTTGAAAGTAGGTAACACATTATTCTTTTGCTTTAGGAAGAACACCCAAACTTTTCTGGAATAGTCATCAATAATAGTCAACAAATAATTCGCACCACCTCTAGAAGGTACTCTAGAAGGACCCCACAGATCAGAATGAATGCAATCAAATATGTCTTTAGTTGAGTAGATGCCTTTAGTGAATCTGAATCTCTTTTGCTTCCCAAAAATGTAATACTCACAGAACTCCAGTTTAGTAATACTCTACCCATTAAGAAGTCCTCTCCTTCTTAGTTCAGCCATTCCATTTTCACTCATATGCCCCAGGTGCATATGCCAAAGTTAACATTACTTTCTAATAGAGAGAAGGTAGAAATAGTTGCATCACCTATAACAGTAGAGTCTTACAGGACATATAAATTAGAAGAATTTCTCTTTTCCTTCATCACAACAAGAGCACCTTTAGTAACCTTCAGGACTCCACTTTTACTAGTGTACTTATAACTATTCGAATCAAGGGTATCAAGGAAATAACATTTCTCTTCAGGTCTAGGATATACCGTACATCATCAGGTGTCCTCACAACCCCATCAAATATCTTGATCCTGATTGTTCTAGTACTAGCTATCTTACAAGATGTGTTATTTCCCATTAACACAGCACCTTTAGAGACTATTTCATATGTTATAAACCAATCCCGATTACGACACATATGAAACATTCAAGGTGAATCAAGAATCCAATCCTCACAAGGTTTGGAGTTACCATCAGAAACTACCAAAAGTTCTCCACCACTACCGCCATCTTCCACAATACTGGATTCACCGAACTTCTCTAGTTGATTTTTCTTCGATTTTAGAGCTTCTTTTTTCTCTCTGTTCTGTAGCTTCCAACACTCAGATTTGATATGACCCTTCTTCTTGCAGTAATTACAGGTTTTATTTCTAATTCTGGATTTTGACCTATTCTTATCATCACCCCCAAAATTCCTCTCACAAGTCCTTCCTCCTCGAACAATGATACCATCTCCTTGAGTCTTCAATCCATTCACAAGATGTTTTATCTTCTTCTTAGAGAACAATGCATTATAGACTTCATCAATCATTAGGGTATCACAACTATATAAAATTGTATCCCTAAAGGCCGTGTATGATGCAGGCAGCAAACAACACAAAATCAACCCTAAATCTTTCTCATTGTACTTAACCTCCAGAGTCTCTAAATCAGAGATGATTTCTTTAAATACAAATAGGTGATCCTCCAAGGATGTATCCTCAGACATGCGATGGGAATAAAGTCGTTGTTTGAGATGCAACTTACTTGTTAGGATATTCGTCATACACAATGATTCTAGTTTCAACCACAACGCAGTGGTTGTGGTCTCCTTCAAAACATCCTGTGGAATCTGATTAGATAAATGAAGGTGGATCTGAGATAGATCCTTCTGATCCTTACGTTGTTTGTCATCGTCCGTCCACAATGAGGGTATCTTCTCAAACCCTAATAAAGCATCATCCAAATCCATCTGCGCGAGAACAGCCCTCATTTTAACCTGCCATAATAAAAATCTGGTGTTGCTATCCAACAGCTAAATATCATACTTCATGGTTGTCGTCCCCGAAAAAATAATCAAACAGGATCTGATACCAGTTTGTTAGGAATCGGGCATAAATAAAGCAAACCACAAGTAAAAGAAAACAAGAACAACACACAGATTTACTTGGAAACCCTTGCGGGAAAAACCACGGGAAGAGGCAGAGAAAGTTTCACTATAATGGAAAGAGAGTACAATGTGGAGAAGGCTAAATTTTCTGAATACCCCAAAACAACCCACTAAATGAACTTATATAAAATGTGCATACAAAAAAATTCTAAACCCAAAAAACATAAAGGTCCACGGCCTATAGGCCTGATCCCTACGCTACCACCACAGACCCCACTGAAAATCACAAGCATGGGTTGTACAGCAAAATTTTCTGGGCCGGATCAATAAAATTTGGGTCACAACTCTAACAGCAAATCAAATAGAAAGGGCCAAGGCAATATTCTATAGGTACATAAAAATGATATATCTCTATCTGGAAAAAAAAAGGGTGGGGGAGGATAATATGGTGTACAAAATATCTCACATTAGCGATTCAGGATAGAGCCGCACCCCAAGGTGGCCAAGTTCCCAAAATAAAGTGTCTATCAAGAGGAGTATAAGCATCGTATTACCTGAATATAGCAATGGTACTCTCCTGTCAATTGTCATATTCAGTTTGGCTCTTTTTCCTTGGAGACTTAGAAGCAAATATTCTTGTTGTATTTCCAAGAATTTATTCGTTCGTTCTTTTTGTGGTGTAACGAATATAAAATTAGAGGTTTGATAATGAATATGTAACGTACCAATCCAACTAATAACGTAGTATCAGCTTAGGATTTATGCCTGCACGATTTGTTTCATTTCGATATGAAATTCGCCCAATATATAATTTTTATCATTTCTTAAAAAATTTGCCCTTTATCATAAGCATCACAGAATATATGCTTAATTATAAAAATTGAATTATCTCACATCTTTGTATGCTTTCAATATATTTTGGTATGGGTATCATGTATGACACGATTCCTCATGATTTACAAAGTCGAACAAAACTAAATGAACTAAAAAAATTTGAATTTTAAAAAAAATAGAGTATACAAGATTTACAAAGTCGAACTGTAGAAACTTGAAGAGCAAGTATTGGAGAATTTTTTGAGTGATTTATTTATTCTTTATGTCATGATTTATACAAGATAGGATTAGCTTACCGGACAAGAAATAGAAACATCCTACCATCTACTTCCTATCGTGTATGTACAGTTGTCTATTATTGTAACTAACTAACTAACAATTACTTATATTCTATCCCAAATGCATATACAAAAAAGCTACAAAATTATTATTCTCTTTGAGCCTCTGTAGTATTTTGTCTCTTCATCCTTAATATTTGTAGCAGCAGTATCACAATGGTCAACACCCCTCTTCAAGTTGGAGGGTGTAGAATGAAGCCCCAACGTAGGAAGTACAGAGAAATGAGAAGGTCCCGATAATGGTTTAGTAAAAATATCTGCTAGTTGAAAAGAAGATGGCATAAAATTTAGGAAAATGAGACTGGAGAGAAATTGTCTCCTGACAAGTGGCAATTAATTTCCACATATTTTGTGCGCTCGTGAAAGACTGAATTTTTAGCGATATGGAGGGCGACTTTGCTGTCCAAGTGAATTGGTATAGGCAGCTCAGGTATGAGAGAAATATCTTAAAGGATATGATGAAGCCAAGTGAGCTTAGAGACCAATCTACGAATAGATCGATAATCTGCTTCAGCAGAAGAAAGAGAAATAAAGATTTGCTTTTTAGATTTCCAAAAAGTTAGAGATCCTTCTAAACTGATAAAGAATCCACTAACTGAGTGACTGGAGTCAACACACAATGCCCAATCGTCATCACAAAAAGCGAGTAGAGAAAAAGAGAGAGACGATGACATAAGCAAACCTTGACCAGGGTCAAGGTGTAAATACCAAAGAAGCCGCAGAGCAAAATTATAGTGAGGTATGCGAGGAGAGTGCATGAACTGAGAGAGATGTTAAACGGCAAAGAAAATATATAGGTATGTGTGGGTGAGATAGTTGACACAACCAATTATCTTCTAATAGATAGTGGGGTTGAGTAAGAGATCTCCTAAATCAGCACATAATTAGAAAGAAGGGTCCAAAAGAGATAAAATTGAAGGAAAATGGTCACATTTGAATTTTGATAGGAGGTCAAGGGTGAACCTGCATTGGCAAATGATAAAACCTTGATATTCTTGAAGGATTTCCATACCCAGGAAGGTACCCAAATCTTTAATTTTTAATTCTATGTAACTCTGCAACATCGTTCCCTGTGACAAGTATGTCATCTACATACACAACTAGGATAGAATCAGATTACCATTATGTTTAAAAAATAGTGAGTAATCACTTAAGGAAGAAGTGTAGCTTTTGAATTGTAGTGCTACAACCAGTCTAGCATACCACTTCCTTGAGGCTTACTTCAGGCCATATAGTGACTTCCTTAGTCTGCAAACATGATTAGGACTGGGAGGGGACATGCCTGGGGAAATTTCATATAAACTTCTTCTTGCAAATCCCCATACAAGAAAGCATTTTTAATATCAAGCTGATTTAAATCCCAGTTCTTCTTAAATGCCACTGCCAAAAGGCATCTAATGGTGGTCATTTTTACCACAGGTGAGTATGTTTCATTAAAATCAATTTCTTCTCTTTGACTACCGCCTCTAACCACTAGTCTAGCTTTCAATCTCTCAATTGAACCATCTGACCTATGCTTGACTTTATAGACCCATTTACATGGTAATGCCTTATTATCAACTGGTAATTCAATGACATCCTAAGTGTGGTTGAACTCAAGGGCCTCAAACTCAGTTTCCATAACTTTCTACCAACTAGGGTGCATGATAGCTTGGTTAAAATTTTGGGGTTCATAAATGCCAGAGAGAGTTTAAGAGATGTTGATTAGAGATAGATAAAGTAGTAAAAGAAAGAATAGTAGGATTACAAGAAATGGTAAAGCAGGCTGAGGTAACATCAGTCAAGTAAACAGAATTGCAAATATAGTCATTAAGATAGCTTGGTCCCTTGTGTTGCCTTTCTGATCTTCTGGTTGGCTCAGCAAGAGCAAGAGTAAAAGAGTCGGCACCAGAAGGTAGATTAGTTTGGGAAGAAGTGGGAGGATTAGGATCAGGAGGTTGTTGATCAGGAGTAACAGAAGTTGTATCAGGTTTTGTAGAATATGGTGACAGAGTAGTAGAGGGTAAGTCATCAGTTGCAGATGAAGGAGTTGTTGAGAAAATAGATGGTGGAGAATGTGAGAGGAATGGAAACACATTTTCCTGAAATCTCACATCTCTGGAAACAAACACAACCCTGGTTTCAAATCCAGTAATTTGTGCTTTTTCTTATCTGGTGGATAGCCTAGAAAAGCATAAGAGATAGCTCTGGGGCCAAATTTAGCTCTATTATGTGCAAGGGTATAAGCAAAACATAGGACACCAAAGATTTTAAGGTGATCATATGTAGGTGGCTTTCTAAAAAAAATAGCTCAAAAGGTGTTTTATTATGATGAACAGAGAAGGAAAATCTATTAATTAGGAAGGTAGCAGTAAGTAGACATTTCCCCCAATAGCATATGAGAAGATTAGACTGATGTAGTAGAGCTCTAGAAGTCTCTAAGAGGTGTCTATGCTTCCTCTCAACAACTCTATTTTGTTGAGAGGAAGCAGTGCAAGAAGTCTAATGTATTATACCAGCAGTGGTAAAAAATTCAGCAAGAAGAAAACCACCCCAAGCTCTAAAGCATTATCAGACCTTACAAATTTCACCTTAGCATTGTATTGTCTTTCAATTAGAGCCATGAAAGATCCTAAAATAGGAAAAGCATTACTTTTAGTAGTTAAAAGATATGTCCACATCATTCTACTAAAATCATCGATTATGGTGAAAAAGTATCTATAACCATCATGAGTGGGTGATTTGTAAGGTCCCTACGTGTCTAGGTGTATCAAATCAAATGCAGCTAAAGTTTTAATAGAACTATGGGGAAATGATAGCTTAGATTGCCTAGACAAAAGACGCACATCACAAGAAAAACTTTCATTGATCAAAGAAGAAATAAAACTCAATTTTTTCATTACATGAAAAGATAGATGTCCCAATCTTTTGTGCCATAATACCACAATAGAATGGAATTTTATAAATCCAAAAGTAGTGCTAGAAACAAAGTTGGAAATACTAGAACTTGGATCTAACTAAGACTTGAAGAAAATATGTCACTGAAAGCTTGTTATATGAAGGATATAGACTTCTGTTCTTGATTCACTAAGCACCAGGGGGATCTTTATTGAAAGGAACCGTATAACATAATATGTTGGGGAAATGTAAGATGACAAAGCAACTATTTGCAAAATTTTTACACAGAGGTAAGATTAATTTTGAATGAAGGAATAAGAAGTACATCATGTAGAATAAGGTCAGGAAATAGACTAACAGATCCAATATGTGTGACCTTTACCCTGAAAGATTTAGGTAAATTGATAAAAATTGGTGAAGATAAAGGAGTTAGAGAGAAGTGAAAAATATAGGATCAAAGGACATATGTTGTGAATCCCTAGAATCAATGATCCAATGTAAGGAATTAGAATAGGTTGAATAATCTATAGAGTTATGAAAGATATTACCATCACACTGGAGGACATTAACATAAAAAGTTGAATCTGAGATCCCTGTGTCACTGATCTGAACATTTTGAAGAAGCTTGACAAGTTGGATGGATTGATCTTGAGAGATGAAAAAATTCTGAGAAGGGTTATCTGAAATAGGGACAGATTCAGGGGTTATCACAACATTCCCTCTTAATGTCCCACGTGCCCTGAAACCTTTTGTAAATTTGAAATCTCTTGGGAATCCTATGATTCAGTAGCATTTTTCTATTGTGTGTCCTGGCTTCTTGCAATGGGAACACAATAAATTCTTTTTTACTTTTGAGTCAATAATTGGGTAGATTTAGGATAAGAGAACCTTAATCCATGCGGATGACTGACTTGGTGAGTAGCCAAGTAAGAATAGGGTTCCCTTGGAGAAAATGGATTCGTGTATGCTTCCCTCTGTTTTTCATCTTAAAGAATCAAAGAATAAGCAAGATTAACACTAGGAAGAGGGTTCATGATAAGATTGTTGCTTCTCATGGGTGCATAAGTATCATTTAACCCCATAAGGAATTGAATCAACCTCTCATCTTATTGATATTTCAACATCTTCTCCTTTCTTTCACAGGTAAACGTATAGGAGCAGGTAACCTTATTATACAAGGTGTCAATCTCATCCCAAAATATTTTGAACCTAGTAAAATAATTTGCAAAATCTGAGATCTCTTGAGTTAAATCATTGATTTGTTTTTTGCAGGTGATAGAGTTGAGCTCCATTAGTTTGTCCAAATATTTCTTTAAGATCCTTCCATAAAGCTCAAGCTGAACTGGAATACAATACACTTCCAGCAATGTTTTTGGACAAAGAGTTCAACAGCCAAAAGGTTACCATATCATTACGCCTATTCCAAAGGTTAAAATTGGGAGAAAGAGATGGAGAAACCTGAGAAGATCCATCAATATAGCATAGCTTATTCTTAGCAGAAAAAGCAATGAGTATAGATCTCCTCCAAGCTCCATAACCAGTCCCATCAAAAGCAGTATGAACGAGAAGCAACCCTGGAGAATCAGAAGGGTGCAAGAAGAAGGGGCTACTCTAATCCAAAACAGAGGAAACTGGAGCAGTAAGTAGAGTTTGAGTGGTTATCACTGTAGGATCTGCCATGGATGAGAATAAAGAAGGAAAATAAATTGGACTCAAAAGATTAACCGCTCTGATACCATGTAGAAACTTGAAGAGTAGTATTGGAGAATTTTCTGAGTGATTTGTTTATTCTTTATGTCTTGATTTATACAAGATAGGATTAGCTTACAGGACAAGAAATAAAAACTTCCTACAATCTACTTCCCTACAGTGTATGTACAGTTGTCTATTCTTGTAACTAACTAACAATTACTTATATTCTGTCCCAAATATATATACAAGAAAGATCCAAAATTATTATTCTTTTTGAGCCTCTGTAGTCTTGTGTCTCTTCATCCTCAATATTTGTAGCAGCAGTATCACCATTGTCAACACGAACAAAACCAAATGGACCAAAAAATTTAAATTCCAAAAAAACACCAGAGTATACAAGAGAAGGATAATATGATTACAAGCATTTATGATATTTCTTTCATAATAGAGTTGGCTATTTTTGTGACATCAATTGTACAAGTTCGTGTAGAGGATTGAACGAGGGGAATGAAACAGGGTGACTCAATCAACAAAAAAGAAGAGCGGCCACACCTAGAACCTAACCAAATCATTATCAATGAATTCCCAAGCAATTCGCAATCAACATTGCAATTCATTCTCCTAAAGATTATAACACGCAAGAAGACTACTACGTTATATGCATTTATCACCATTCCATTTATTTAAAATTCAAATAAATTTATGAAAACTAAAATTATTACTTGATGACCAAAACAAAGAATTCATTTATGGGACAATTACGTGCACAAACAATTACTTCTTCCGTTTGTTTTTCTTTGTCACTTATTTTCTAATTGAAGTTTTGTTTTTATTTGTCATTCTTGACATATCAAGAAAAGGTGATTTCCTATTTTACTCTTAGCATTAATTATTTATTCTCCAAACTAATTTTAAGACATAATAGTAAACATTAATCAATAAAGATATTATGGTAAAATAATTATATTAATAATTATTTTCTTGATGAGTGTGCAAATCAATGTTACAAGAAAAATCAAACTCAGAGATATAAACCAAAACTATTCACCATATATACCAAACTTAAAAGATAATCTATATATATTATAAAGTAGAGGACGAAGCAACGAGAAGGAACCAAGTGGCAAGATTTTAAAACGCCACGTGATAATTTTTAGGACAAAAGTTAAGTGTTGTAATAAAAAATTAAATTAAAGAATAATAAATATTTAAATTAAATAATAATACTAAAAAAATTTCCTACTTTACGTGATTATGGCTAGGCAGCAATTAAAAAGAAAGTTTTGATCTTATTTTATGTTAATTAAATATAGCAGCAATTAAAAAAAAATTAGTCTTATTTTATGTTAATTAATTAGTGATGCTAATCCAACAATAACAACAAACCCAGTGTATTCCCACATAGTGGGGTCAGGGGAGGGTAAGATGTACGCAGTTCATACCACTACCTCCGAAGAAGTAGAAAGGTTGTTTTCAATAGACCCCCGGCTCAAGACAAGGAATAATAATCAAATTCATAATAAAGCATGGAACAAGATGACATAACATAAATACGACACCCACAAGTAATAGTAACTAAAGAAAAGTAAATAAAATCGTAATAGAGCATGAAACAAGGTGTCTTAGCAAGAATAATACACATGTCCTCAGTAAGTTGTAAATGCTCCATGTCCCGCCTAATCACCTCTTTTCAGTACTTCTTCGGCCTATCCCTACCCCACTTGAAACTATCCAAAGCTAGCCTTTCATACCTACGAACCAGAGCATCCGTGCCCCTCCTCATCACGTGTTCGAACCATCTCAATTGAACTTTCCGCATCTTTTCCTCCACCGAAGTCACTCCAACCTTCTCTCGGATAGTCTCATTCCGAACTCTATCACCCCTAGTTAACTCACACATCCAACGCAATATCCGCATTTCTGCCACCTTCATTTTTTGAATGTGGGAGTTCTTGACTGGACAACACGTCACTCCATACAACATGGCCATACAGACTGCCACCCTGTAGAATTTGCCTTTAATCTTGCGTGGCACCTTCTTGTCACACAACACCCCCAATGCGAGCTTTCACTTCATCCATCCCGCCCCAATACGGTGTGAGACATCCTCGTCAATCTCACCATTCTCCTGAATCATGGACCCAAGATACTTGAAACTATCTCTCTTACACACCAATTGTGAATCGAACCTTACTACCACCTCGTTCTCCTACCTCATGTCATTAAACTTGCAGTCTAAATATTCTGTCTTGCTCCTACTCAACCTGAACCCTTTGGACACAAAAGTCTGCCTCCACACCTCTAATTTATCATTCACACCCCCTTACGTCTCATCAATTAAAACTACATCATCTGCAAAAATCATACACCAAGGCACCTCTCCTTGGATACGCTGTGTCAACACATCCATCACCAAAGCAAATAAAAATAGGCTAAGAATAGATCCCTGATGCAAACTTGTCAAGACAGGGAAATGCTCTGAATCTCCTCTCATCGTCCTCACTTGTGTCTTAGCTCCATCATACATGTCCTTGATTGCTCTGCTATACGCCATCGGGACCCCGCTCACCTTCAAGCATCTCCAAAGAACCTCCCTAGGGACATTGTCGTACACCTTATCTAAGTCGATAAACACCATTTGCAGGTCCTTCTTCCTTTCCTTATACTGTTCCACCAGCCTCCGCACAAGGTGAATTGCCTCCGTCGTCGAGCGCTTGGGCATAAATCCAAACTGGTTCTCCGAAATAGACACTATCCTTCTCAACCTTACCTTGACCACTCTCTCCCAAATCTTCATAGTGTGACTCAATAACTTAATACCCTTAAAGTTGTTACAACTCTGAATGTCACCCGTGTTCTTATATAGAGGGATCATGGTGCTCCATCTTCACGCCTCGGGCATTTTTGTCATCTTGAAAATATCGTTAAATAATCCAGTCAACCACCTTAACTCAGCCTCACCAGAAAACTTTCAAAAATCTACAGGAATCTCATCAGGCCCCGTCGTTCTACCCCTTTGCATCCTGCGAACAGCCTCTCTAACCTCCTCCACCTTAAAACGTCTACAATAACTAAAATTTCGACACTCCTCTGGGTGCTTCAGCTCTCCTAGCATAATAGCTCTTTCCCCTTCATCATTCAAGAGCCTATGGAAATACGATTGCCATCTTTTCTTAATGTGACCGTCCTCCACCAACACTCTACCATCCTCCCCCTTAATGCACTTCACCTGATCGAGGTCACGACCCTTCCTCTCCCTAGCCTTAGAGAGCCTAAACAGCCTTTTTTCCCTCCTTTCTCCTCCAACCCCGCATACAAGCTCTCAAACGTTGCCGTCTTAGCTGTCGTAACTGCTAACTTAGCCTAATTCCTAGCTAACTTGTACTCTTTCCTGTTTACCCGTTTCTCTTCTTCATCCTTACTCTCAACTAACTTAGCATACGCCCCTTTCTTAATCTCCATTTTCTTAACTTCTTCAAATTAGTGATGCTAATCCCTACGTACAAATTACAATTATAAAAGTATAAAGTTATTAAAATTAGCTTATAGATAAAAATATATTCCACAAAAATTATTTAGTTTGAAATATTTTTTTTATAGTTATAGATTGAAACTATAAGAGAATACAA
Source organism: Capsicum baccatum var. pendulum (assembly GCA_030864225.1). Lineage (NCBI taxonomy): Eukaryota > Viridiplantae > Streptophyta > Magnoliopsida > Solanales > Solanaceae > Capsicum > Capsicum baccatum. The sequence goes on along the minus strand of CM061559.1, from coordinate 225,473,399 downwards.
TTTAATTTTAGAGATAAGGTTTATTTTTAAAATTACTTTTTGGATAAAGTTAGCTAAAAATTAGTTATTTGAATTGGTGTTAAATTTTAAATTTTGAATTTGAATTGTGGATTATAGATTCTTCTATAATTTAGTTACAAATTCTTCTACAATTTGAATTGAATACTAACTCTAAATGAACTCTTACTATTCTTAAATTTATCCCTTTCAATATTTTAAAAATATATTTGAATTCATTTAATTTAAATATGATGAAAAGTATAAATATGATAATAAATAAATAAGTAGTTATAGCAGTAAGAGTAGAAAAAGCAGCAAATAATAATAATTATAATTATAATTATAATTATAATAATAATAATAGTAATAAATAAATAAATAAAGGAGCATAATTATAACCATGAGTTTTAATATTCAGAGTTAAGGCATGAAGAATATTAACATCAGTCAAAGATAATAACAAATTAGGCTGAGTATTAAAATAGACAGGACCATATGCAAGAGTTGACTCTATAGATCCCATAAGCGATTTGCGGAAATTTAGATTACGAGCATCTCGTAGAGCTGCTAAAAACATTTCAGGTAGACCTTTTAAAGTTAAAGGTCGGAAAGCAATTTGTACTAAGCCAATATGCATGTAATTGAAATTTTGTTTAAACACCTCAATATCTCTTTTATTCAATAGTTGAATAGTTGAATAGTTAAAGGTCTACCTGAAACGTTTTTAGCAGCTCTACGAGATGCTCGTAATCTAAATTTTCGCAAATCGCTTATGGGATCTATAGAGTCAACTCTTGCATATGGTCCTGTCTATTTTAATACTCAGCCTAATTTGTTATTATCTTTGACTGATGTTAATATTCTTCATGCCTTAACTCTAAATATTAAAACTCATGGTTATAATTATGCTCCTGGATCTGAGCTTATTGGTTTATCTTACCGCATATATTATCGCTTGTTATCTACTTTAAATCCTCGTTGTAAATTAATAGATGACAACTTTGATTGTACTATGCTTATTGAAACCAATTTTATAAAATCCAAAATAACTACCAGAAGACCAATTCGATGGGATAAAATTGATTTCCCTTAGACTTGGATCTTAAACTCTGTTACTTCTCCAAAACAATTGGCGGAAGAAGTAACCAATTCTGAGTTAACTCATGTAACTCAAAACTCGGATGGACAGATTTGTCTACAATTTGACAATAGTCCTCCTGTCTATCGAAATTCTTTCTCCATACCAAGAAAACTTCCTCAAATTCAGCATATTTCTCCAATAGAACCTTCTGCACCAGTGTATGGTCCAGCTAGAAATCGCGCTGCATCATTGCATACGCTAAACTCTGCTGATCTCCCTACTTCTTCTCGAAATGTCGAAAAAATCAAAATAAACCCGAAAACAAATATTGTTCAAGATTTCAATAATGAAAACCCTACTCCTTCGGAGATGGATTTTGATATAAATTTTGTTTAAATATGTTTAAACAACTTATTGATTTTAGTCCTGGCTCTCCAGCCAGAAAATATATTCAAAAGGACTTCTTTTCAGAAAAATGGGAACCGTTTAGAACATGGTTCTTTGAAACCTATTCTAAAGATGAACTTCGGAATATTTCTGAAGAATTTTATGAAATGTGTGCTCTGCATAATCAGATCATTTTCTTTGTTCCTTGGTTTATGTCTGCATATTTGCCTTCCTATATTAAACTCATTGAGAGATCCTACCAACATCCTGACGGTACGACTACTCAAGCTCAATACCCTCCACAATCTTCATTTATTTTACCCAATAACACGGGAATGACTTTTTCCGCTTTTCAAAAATTCATTCATGATGATGTCGGAAAAATTACTGTTTCCGAAATAAATCATCTTATTTCTCAGAATAATTATTTGAGTCTTTATGTTAAAGTTCTTGGAGAACATATCTCCTCTTTGGATACCAAACTCGATGAACTTATTCAATCGGTTCACAAACTCAGTGCCCAACTAAACACTTCTAGTATTGCTTCAACTTCCAAATCCACTAAGGAAGAAGAAGGACTCCTTCTTTCTAAACCCTGTATTCAGAGACCTCTAGAAATCGAAGGATTTACTCAGGCCTCTGCATTAGAGCAGCTCGAAACCCTATTAGATAAAAAATTTTCTGGACTACATCTTCAACCTCTAAATATGTCCAGTGATTCAATCCAGACTATTGAGTCTAATTTTGCTGATAACATTGAAACCACCGAAAATACGGGTGAAGTTCTTTCTTCAGAACTTTATAAACTCAGGGGAATGATGAAAAGACAACCAGGCAAAAAGTTTGCCGATATTCCCCGAATGACTACTTCTTATTATCCACGTCCTACTCCTCAAGATGTTTTGATAGAGGAACGGGATTGGAATCAGACAAACACTTCGTATAGCGGCGACGCTATTTACGAATGGAATATCGACGGTCTTTCTGATCGACAAATTTCTATTCTTATTCATCGTATGTCCATGTATGCTACAATTTGTTTAGCTACAAAAACTAATGATAGAAATGCCAAAACTGACCAAACAATCTGTAAAATGATTGTTGCTGGGTTTACTGGCCAACTTCGTGGCTGGTGGGATAATTTCCTGGATGACTCAAAACGCGAGGCCATTTTTACGGCCACAAATAATGTCGAAGGTCGAGACAACCTCGGTCGTACTCTTACGGCAGGTCGGTCTGACGCCGTATATACTCTAATGCTGACTATTATAGAACATTTTGGTGGACGATTTACTAATCAATACGAAAATATTAGAACTCTTCTCAATGGCCTAAGATGTCGTCACTTAGGTGAATTCCGTTGGTATAAAGATACCTTTCTTAGCTGGGTTATGGATTTACCCGAAAGTAAATACGAACATTGGAAGGCTAAATTCATTGATGGTCTTCCTCCTCTTTTTGCTGAACGCGTTCGAAAAACTCTTCGGGGATCTACTGAAGCGATCCCTTATTCTGAAAAAACTTATGGACAATTAATCGTAGCTTGTACACAAGAAGGCTTAGCCCTCTGTAATGAGCTAAAGTTAGCTCGTCAAATCAAGCTCGATAAACTCCGAGAGAAATATCAATTGGGTGATTTCTGTGAACAATTTGGCATGGAAAAACCCCTAATTCGGAAACCTCATAGGAATTCGAAATACCAGTATAAAGCCAAACACCCTCGTTGTCGAAATCGAGAAGAGCGTGAAGCTCGAAAATCATTTCGTAAATCTACACGATTTGCGAAGAATTATTCCAAACGCCCCTTATCAAAAATTAAATATTATAAATGCAACCAGTATGGTCATATCGCTCCTAACTGCAAATTGCAGAAACTCAAATCTTTAAATCTCTCTGATGAACTGCATGATAAAGTTTACAACTTATTATATACTTCTGATTCTAACTCTGATTCTGATACTACTTCTGAAAATGATTTTGAATTACCTGATTCTGCTAGTAATTTAGATCAGAATATTAATTGTGTTGATTGTGATACTCATAATTGCACTTGTGATGAAACAATGTATAAATTGCAAGCTCAGTTCGAAGAACTCGATATTAATGTCAAAACCCTTACTGCTGACAATGTTCTTGAATTATTAAAAGAAGTCACTGATAACAAACTTCGTGAAAAAATTCTGCATTTAGCCACACAAAAGTCTTCTACTCCTTCTACTTCTAATATTGTAAAAGACGATTTTGAAAATTAGCCTATGGCATATTCCCTAGCCGAAGTTAATCGACGATTAGCTTTAAGCAAAACTCCGGGTAGAGATACCACTTTTGATGATCTAAAGATAGAAATTGAAAAACTAAAAAAGGAAATTATTTCGTTGAAACAAAATCAGATGATTACTGATCATCGTCTCCTTAAACTCGAAGAAAAAGACAATCTTTCGACTTCTTCACAAGAAAAGGAAAAGGATTTCGAAAATACAGAAACTCTTCAAATTGAAAAATTTAATATTGAAAGTTTGAAAAACGATTCTTTTTTGGGAATGATGCAAATTGTTACTGCACATAAGTGGTATATTAATTGCACCATCCTAATAAACAAAGAATTCTTTATTACTAATGTCACCATGATTGATAGTGGGGCAGATGTTAGCTGTATTCAAGAAGGATTAATTCCTACAAAATATTTTCAAAAAACAACTCATCTTGTAAAATCTGCAACTGGTCACTCCCTTGACATTAATTATAAACTGCCTAATGCTCATATTTGTCGTGAAAAAATTTGCATTCCTCATTTCTTCTTCTTAGTCAAAAATCAGATTTATCCTCCTATTATATTAGGAACTCCATTTATAAATGCTATTTATCCTTATACGCATATTGATGCAAATGGGTTTAAAGCTACTTACAAAAATCAGACTATTTCTTATCCTTTTGTTACTCAGCCGGTAACTCGTGACATAAATTCTCTTATAAATATGAAACAGAATCAGCTAAATTTCTTACAACTAGAAATAATGAGCCTTACTACCCCTGACATCATGAAATCTGTTAAAATACAAGAAAAAATAAAGACTATTTCTTCTCAATTAATGACTGATATTTGTGCTGATCATCCAAACGCTTTCTGGAATAGGAAGAAGCACATTGTTTCTCTTCCTTATGAAGATGGCTTCAAAGAAGCCAAAATTCCAACAAAATCTCGACCCTGTCAGATGAATGCAGAATTGGTTGAATTCTGTAAAAAGGAGATTGATAGTCTCTTACAAAAGGGTCTTATTAAACCTTCTAAATCCCCTTGGTCTTGTACTGCTTTCTATGTGAATAATGCTGCAGAAAAGGAAAGAGGTGTACCTCGATTAGTCATCAATTATAAACCCCTGAATAAAGTCTTAAAATGGATTCGGTATCCGATTCCGAATAAAAGAGATCTACTTTCCAGATTATATAATGCAAACGTATTTTCCAAATTTGATTTAAAATCTGGTTATTGGCAGATTCAAATTGAAAAAACTCATTCGTATAAGACCGCTTTTAATGTCCCTTTTGGACAGTATGAATGGAATGTAATGCCATTCCGTTTGAAAAACGCTCCTTCAGAATTTCAGAAAATTATGAATGACATTTTTAATCCATATATGGATTTTATCATTGTCTACATAGATGACATTCTAGTATTCTCTAAAACTCTTGAACATCATTTTAAACATCTGCATATATTCAAACAAGTAATTATTCAAAATGGCTTGGTTATTTCTAAACCCAAAATGAGTTTATTCCAGACTAATGTAAGATTCTTGGGTCATAATATTTGCCAAGGTTCTATTGAACCTATCCAGCGAGTCTTAGAATTCGCTACCAAGTTCGCCGATGAGATTACTGATAAAAAACAGCTTCAAAGATTCCTCGGTAGTCTCAATTATATTTCTCCTTTTTATCAAAATCTGTCTAGGGACTTAGCCCCTCTGTATGACAGATTGAAGAAGGATCACAAAACTCCTTGGACTAAAGACCACACCGATTTGGTTAAATTAATTAAAACTCATGTTCAATCACTTCCTTGTACCACCCTTGCTAATCCCCATTGGCAAAAAATTATTGAAACTGATGCTTCTAATTTTGGATATGGTGGAATACTTAAACAAGTAAATCCCCATACAAACACTGAATGTCTCATTCGCTTTTATTCTGGTAAATGGACTGACAGTCAGAAAAAATACGCGACTGTCGCTCATGAAATGCTTACTATTGTTAAGTGTGTGTTAAAATTCCAAGACGATTTATACAATCAGAAATTTCTTATCAAAACTGATGCTCAATCAGTTAAATTTATGTTTGATAAAGACTTTAAACACGATGCTTCTAAATTAATATTTGCCAGGTGGCAGGCTAGTTAGCCCCATTTGACTTCGAAATTCAGTATAAAAAGGGTAGTGAAAATTCATTACCTGATTACTTATCCCGCGAATATTTAACATGACTTACTATACTATTTTTCTCTCTGAAAGAATTATTATTGCCATTCTTCAAAGTCTTCCTTTTCCTCAGGAAATTCAGCACTTAATATTAGAATCTCTTATTCATAAACTCGTTCTACAAAAGTTATGGTGGTTCAATCTCGTCCATAATGATTTATGGTGGTATACCACTCCAGAAAACGCTGAGGGTGTTTGGCTTTATACTGGTATTTCGAATTCCTATGAGGTTTACGTTTTGGATCTTCTATTTGTAGAATGCTTTGCTTACAAAATTGTAGCAACATGTGAGCCTATTAACTTGCAACTAAAAAAACACTCAAGCTAATGAGAATTTTAAATTTAAACTGAAAATTATAACAATCTGTATGATTTTAGAGTTTTTGTTTTATCTCAATTCTTAGTGTTTATCATTACTTAATTTGAATTAGAATTTAAAATTACTTAGTTTAAATTTAAATTTAAAATAATGTTATCCCAACAGTTTATTATTATATCTTTGTAATTCAAAAGCTACAATACTACTATAAATACATACTAATGTATATTAAATTTATTATCATCAAAAAAATTATAGAAAATACTCATCAGATTTTTTGATTAACTATCAAGGTATGTTATTTGTGCTTAATTTAATTTTTTAATTACTTTACTATTATTTGTGATTAACGTTAAATTTATTTTTGGCCATTAATGTACCTAATAAAATTGAAGTTTTGGCAGATCTGACGTATATACATCTCTCAAAAATGCAAAATGAATATTTAAAGAATCAACAAGTACAATGAAGAATTAAAATATACAAAGGAGATTTATCACATGATTTGTGTTAAGAATGAATGTAAAGATATTTATATATGCATTAATGTTATTATATAATTTTTTTTTGTCTTAGTATATTTCTCTTGAGCATAAAAATCTATTCTCAAGAATGAATTATTATTATTATTATTTTAAAAAATTCGCTTTGGATCTTCTATTTGTAGAATGATTTGCTTACAAAATAATAGCAGCATGTGAGCCTACCAACTTGCAACTAAAAAAACAATAAAGCTAGATGAGAATTTTGAATAATAATAATAATAATAATAATAATAATAATAATAATAAATGCGTTTCGTATCTTCTATTTGTAGAGTGCTTTGCTTACAAAATTATAGCAACATGTAAGCCTATTAACTTGCAACTAAAAAAACACTAAAGCTAATGAAAATTTTTATTTAAACTGAAAATTATAACAATCTCTATGATTTTAAAGTTTTAGTTTTATCTCAATTCTTAGTGTTTATCATTACTTAATTTAAATTTGCATTTAAAATTACTAAGTTTGAATTTAAATTTAAAATAATGTTATCCCAACAGTTTATTACTATCTCTTTATAATTCAGAAGCGACAATACTACTATAAATATATAATGATGTATATCAAATTTATCATCATCAAAAGAATTATAGAAAATACTCATCAGGTTTTTTGAATAACTATCAAGGTATGTTATTTGTGCTTAATTTAATTTTTAAATTATTTTATTATTATTTATAACTAATGTTAAATTTATGTTTTGTCACTAATGTACCTAATAAAATTAAAGTTTCCGCAAATCTGACGTACATACATCTCTCAAAAATGCAAAATGAATATTTAAAGAATCAACAAGTACAATGAAAAATTAAAATATAGAAAGGAGATTTATCACATGATTTGTGTTAAGAATGAATGTAAATATATTTATATGTGCATGAATGTTATTATACCATTTTTTTTTTGTCTTAGTATATTTCTCTTGAGCATAAAAATCTATTCTCAAGATGAATTATTATTATTATTTTAATAAATATGTTTTGGATCTTCTATTTGTAGAATGATTTGCTTACAAAATAATAGCAACATGTGAGCCTACCAACTTGCAACTAAAAAAAAATAAAGCTAGATGAGAATTTTGAATAATAATAATAATAATAATAATAATAATAATAATAATAGAATAAATATGTTTTGGATCTTCTATTTGTAGCATGTTTTGCTTACAAAATTATAGCAGCATGTGAGCCTATTAACTTGCAACTAAAAAAACACTAAAGCTAATGAGAATTTTAAATTTAAACTGAAAGTTATAACAATCTCTATGATTTTAGAGTTTTAGTTTTATCTCAATTCTTAGTGTTTATCATTACTTAATTTGAATTTGAATTTAAGATTACTTAATTTGAATTTAAATTTAAAATAATGTTATCCCAACAGTTTATTATTATCTCTTTGTAATTCAAAAACTACAATACTACTATAAATACATATTGATGTATATCAAATTTATTATCATCAAAAAAATTATAGAAAATACTCATCAGTTTTTTTTGAATAACTATCAAGGTATGTTATTTGTGTTTAATTTAATTTTTTAATTATTTTATTATTATTTATGATTGAAGTACCTAATAAAATTGAAGTTTCTGCAGATCTAACGTACATACATTTCTCACAAATGCAAAATAGATATTTAAAGAATCAACAAGTACAATAAAAAATTAAAATATACAAAAGGGGATTTATCACATGATTTGTGTTAAAGAATGAATGTACACATATTTATATGTGCATAAATGTTATTATATCACTTTTTTTTGTCTTAGTTTATCTCTCTTGAGCATAAAAATCTATTCTCAAGAATGAATTATTATTATTATTATTATTATTATTATTATTATTATTATTATTATTATTATTAAAAAACTACAAGCAATTCATGTTTGACAAATAAATTTTAAAAAATACTTTTGAGCACAATTAGTATTTACCCGAACTTTTAAAAGTGTTTTCTCAAAAATGCTTTTTTTAAGTACTTATTGTCTCACAAAAGCTTGGTCAAACACCTCAATTCTTAAAAATAAGCACTTTTAAGAAAAAAAAAAATAAGCACTATGAAAAAAATAAGTTTGACCAAATAGGCTGTTAATTCTCTTTCCTACTTTTCTTCAAATTTAATTTCACTAACTTTTGTTTTTTTTTTGAAAGAAACATTATTTTTTTATATATAACGCTCATAGAATCATGTAATTGGCATTAGCATAAGAATAATATATTTTTCTTTTGTATTTTTACCACATAAATTGATAATAGAGAAATCACTTTCGCATTAAAGTATTTCAATCATTGATTAATGCTAATAAAGTCATGTACTTGACACTAAAATACATGTACATTTATTTTGCTTAGTGTAAGTGATAATACAGTATCACATTAAAATATATCTAACATTGATTTATGCATTTTCACAATATTTTTTCGTATATAAAGCCAATAGGTCCATGTAATATTTATTTTGTATTTATGCAATAATAATAAATTTTATATGCTTTACACATTTTCCCTCTTGATAAATTTTAAGTACCAAATCTAATAGAATACTATTAAATATAGTGAAGTCTAAATGTAATAAAAATCAATAGTAAAAGATACTACATATTGTCTCATGCATGAAAAATCATTAGATTTAGTTCTGATGCACTACACATACAACTTAATCATGAAAATATATTGGAGTGAGTCTTGATACACTGCACATACAAATAAACTACAAAATGCATTTGAGTGAGTTTTGATACACTACACATACAAATAAACTATTAAAATATATTAGAGTTTATTTTAAGAGTGTTAAACGGGACGGGTTGGGCCGTTTAGCAAATTCGGACCAGTTTGACTCAACCCGATGAGCCCATGAGATGTAGCGTACTAGGTCCCGGGCTAGGTTTTTTTTTTTTTGGGGGGGGGGGGGGCGATTAACCCAGCCCGGATCAAAACCTGGCTAAGTCTTTTTAAAAAAAAAAATTAATTAAAAATGATCGTTGGGCCATTATAGCCGTTGGGTCCAACGGCTATATGACCGTTGGGAGCCCAAAACAACTATAATGCCCTTTTTAGTAAAACAAAAAAAATTAATTAAATTATTTTTTAAAATTCAAAAAAAATCCTATAAATACCCTACACTTTCAAATCATTTTCCACACAATTTTTCATTCTCTCAAATCTCATTCTCTCTCAAATCTCAAATCTAAATTCTCAAATATTCTATATATTTCCTAAAGTGCTCACTTTAATTTTTTAATTTTGCGATTACAAAGTACGAGTGGAAGTTTCTAAAGTTGCAACCTTCGGATACTTTTAAAATTTGGTATTGTCGTTCCATTTCTTACTTTTAATTTTTAATTAGTGTATTAATTGTTGAATATTTAATTTTATTATATTTGTGTTTTTTTAATTTTTTTAGTTTAATTTATATTATGGATAAATTAAGAAATCTCGCCACTAAAGGTGTTAAAAAATTTATCCCGGAAGTAGTAGTGGTAGTAAAAAGCGAATTACTAGAGGTAGAGGTAGTTTAAGTAGTAGATATACTTGTGTGTCTCCGCCTCCGGTACCGCTTAGTCAACCATTTGAGAAAGAAATAGGTGTAAGTGCTCACGATATGGATTACGTAGAAGCTCAGAAAAATTACGGTACAGAAGAAGAAAATGAAGTAGATGCGGTTAATTTAGATAAAGATGATGAAAATATTGGTGAGACACCTGCAGTAGGAAATGCTAACATTAGATCTAAATCGATTAATCTTCTTCGTCGTCCTTCCCGTGCCCCAAGAGCTCGTAAAATAACTAGTATTGCATGTCAATTTTTTAAACGTATATCAGATATTGAGGTGTAATGCAATATTTGTCAACAAGTATATAGAAGCATAAAAGAGGAGGCAAGCAAGGGGATACACGTACGTTAATGAGACATATAAGTGATAATCACGATAGAGAGTTAAAAATTACACAAGGTGGTGCGGATGTTGGTAGGCCAACACAAACTAGAATGGACCCAGCAACCAGTCAGGTAATGAAGAAGTATAATAAATCGAGGGACTGGGAAAAAATAGCAAAAATGGTAGTTGTGGGTTGTTTGCCTTTTAGTTTTCCCTCTTCTGATGCCTTTATTCATTATATTCAAGCAATTTATAATCCTATGTTTAATGGTATTCCTAGAAGTACTTGTAGGACCGATATTTTTAGACTTCATTCACAATATTATTTTTATTTATCAACATTGTTAAAAAACATTCAATGTAGAATGTCCATAACTTCTGATCTTGGTTGTACTGTAAATAAAAATAATTATTTAACCATTACTTGTCAGTGGATAGATAGTAATTTTGTTATGCAAAAACATATTCTTGTTTTTTTATATGATGAAGATCGTAAACATACTGGAGATTTTATTCCTGATTTGATTGCTAAAGTTGCAGAATTTTACGGTATTGAAAATAAAATCTTATGTCTTGCTTTTGATAATGCTTCTAACAACAAGACTGTTATAACAAAGTTAAAATCTAAGTTATCTCCGGCGTTACCTGAAATTTTTCATGTTAAGTGTGCTTGTCATAGATATAATTTAATTGAAAGAGATGGTCTTGAGTTTTTTGAGCTTTATATTGAAAAAATTCGACTTGTCGTTGGTTTTATTCAAGAAAATAATCGTAGAAAAAGAATTAGAGACTTTAAACTTAAATGTGAACAAAATGGATTTGCACCGATATTAATGCCGGAAGAATGTGATACTAGATGGAATGCTACGTATGATTTTTTAAAAATTTGTTATAAATATAGAGTTCCTATTACACTATCTTTTAACCAACATTGTGGTTCGTTTGCTGATTCTGCTCACTGCATGCTACATTATTCTGACTGGGCTGTAATTAATGATCTTGTTAAGTTTTTGAAAAAAATTTATATAGCTACGGTTGAATTTTTCGATACTTATTATCCTACTATTTGTAATATTTTGGCATATATAGCCGATATTTCTGATTTGCTCAAAGAATATATAAATAAAGAAGGTTACAAAGAAACTATTGGTGCCATGTTTGCTAAATTTAAAAAATATTTTTTTTCAATTTCCCTTATTTACTTGGTTGGTGTTATACTAAATTAGTGCATGAAATATAATACTATGTGCCATTTTAGTACTCTTATTTATGCTAACTTAGATATAAATACTAACAATGATTCTGGTGATGAAGAACAAAAACAACCTGATTTGTGGACGGCTATGGGTGATGCAAACGTTTACATAGATAAATTATATAACCACTATGCTCATTTAGTTGATTTAGCTGTACCGACAAATATCACTCCAACTGTCGCTCCTCATCCTCCCGAGGAGCCATCATCTTTTAAAAGGCCTGCACATAGTGATTTTCCTGATTACTTTTATGATTTACCTTGTTGGAACAATATTGAAGAGGGAGCTTACACAACAACTTATCGGGAAAAGCTGAAATATTATCTCTAAACGCCGATAGAGGATCGTATACGATGGATCAAGGCATTGGATTAGTGGAGGAATAATGAAACACAATATCCTGTGCTTTCAAGATTAACCAGAGATATCTTGAATGTTCCAATGTCAACCGTTACATCGGAGAGCGCTTTTAGTCAGGGACGACAGCAGCTTGGAGTCAACCGACATTCATTGGGAAACAATGCAATGAATGTTCTAGTTTGCCTTAGGGATTGGATTAGAGCAGAACGAAAAATCAAGGAATGAAAAACAGAGCCGAACGACGAGCAAAGACTTGAAGAAATTATGACTTCATGGGAGAACTCAGCAGAATCAAGTCCAATGCATGATTTTGCCTCCATTGACTTTGACTATCGTATGCAAGTTCCGTTAATATTAACATGGATGAGTTGGAAAAAATGATGCAAAATGTATAGATTTTTCATCCATTTACTTATAAATTTTGGATCATTTTGCAATCAATAAAATTCAACATTCATTCACTCCTTAGTCCGGACTTTGTAAATTTTTTCATTTAATGATTTAAATTGAATTTCTAGTTTAAATTAAATACATAGTTTAAATATATTACTAATTTATTATCAAGTATTATTAATTTATTATATTAAGTAGCATATGTTTTATTTAAAGAAGTACATATATTTTATGTGTACGTATATATTGAATGGTACGTATATATGTGTATATATTCTCTAAAGCAGTATATATTTAACGTATACATATGTATAGGTTTTATAAATTAGAACATAACCATATATTAGTGTGTGTATATATTGTAGTATATATATATTGTAGTATATATATATTGTAGTATATATTTTACTTAAAGAAGTACACATTGAATGGTATGTATATATGTGTATATATGTTCTAAAGTAGTATATATTTAACGTATACATGTGTATATGTTTTATAAATTAGTATATAACTATATATTTAGTATGTGTATATATTGTAGTATATGTTTTATTTAAAGTAGTACATATATATTGAATGGTACGTATATATGTGTATATATTTTTTAAAGTAGTATATATTTAATGTATACATGTGTATATGTTTTATAGATTAGCATATAACTATATATTTAGTGTGTGTATATATTGTAGTATATATATATATATATTGTAGTATATGTTTTATTTAAAGTAGTACATATATATTGAATGGTACGTATATATGTGCATATATCTTCTATAGACAAATATATTTAACGTATACATGTGTATATGTTTTATAAATTAGTATATAACTATATATATAGTGTGTGTATATATTGTAGTATCTATATATTGTAGTATATGTTTTATTTAAAGTATTACATATATTGAATGGTACGTATATATGTGTATATATCTTTTATAGACGTATATATTTAATGTATATATGTGTATATATTTTATAAATTAATATATAACTATATATTTAGTGCGTGTGTATATCGTAGTATGTATATATATTGTAGTATATGTTATTTAAAGTAGTACATATATATTGAATGGTATGTATATATGTGTATATATCCTCTATAGACGTATATATTTAACGTATACATGTGTATATCTTTTATAAATTATTATATATATATATCATTATATTGTGGTATATATCTTGTAGTATATGTTTTATTTAGAGTAGTATATATATTTAACTAACGTATAGTCGTATACACAATTACATGTGTAATTGCGTATATGTATTATGTGTATATATTTTTTAAAGTCTAATATAGTATATACTATATATATAGTGTATATATATTGTTTAATGTATTTAAAATGAGTATAGGTGGATATATATAGTGTATATTGGAGATTTTTTTTTTTTTTTTTTTGGTTTTTGATCGGTTTTGACTATACCTGTCAAACGGGCCGGGCTGACCCGGCCCGACCCGGCCAAGCCCGGTCCACTTATAAAAATCGCCCCGGTTTGACCCCGCTCGGTAAGCCCACGAGCTGTAGGATACCGGGTACTGGGTACCGGACCAGTTTATTTTTGGTTTTGGGCCCGGTTAATTCGACCCAGACCAAGCCCGATCCAGGCCCGCCGGTTAACCGGTCCGATTAACCGGCCCGGTTAACCGGCCCGGTTAATTAAAAAATAATAAAAATAACAAAAGGACTAATTTACTATAAAGTATTATTATTTTATTATATTAAGTAGCATATGTTTTATTTAAAAAATTACATATATTGAATGTTTTCCCAGAATTTGAACACAAGTGGAAAAAATATTTTTTTTTCAAGAAAAATGAAGCTGCAAAAGAACAAAAGGAGGAGGAGAAAAGGAAGAAGATACGAGTAAATAAAAAAAAAGTCACAGTATAAAAATTCAACTGTACATACACTATTTTTGTTATTATCTATAATGTAGCTTTGGTAAATTTAAAAGTCTGATATTACAAGTAATTTTGATTTTATAATTAATTTGGGGCTACTTTTTAAGGCCCAATTGGCCAACTGGTAGATCGGACCATAGATAGTTAATTGGCCAAAGCCATCGACAAACCCTCAAACTTATTTCGAAAATTCACTTAAACCCCTCAACTAAGGTCTGTACCTATCAGGCCCCTAAGTCCCCTAAATTTTGATACAATTAGATATTTTTTACACAATCAACAAAATGTATAGAGAGAGTGTGTTACACTCGTGTGAAGTGGCAAAAATGCCCAATAAAAAAAAACACATGGCAAATAAGTTTAAAAAATAACTATGAACTGAAAAAATTATAATTAATTATTAAAACTAATCTAACCGGCCCTCCACCCCTATCCCACCCCCGACCCGTGCCCACCCCATTATTAACATTCAACCCAACCTTTTCTTTCCCTACAAAATCACCACCGGCCATATCATGGTTTTTCTCTATTTTCTTTAATAATTTCGAAGTAAATTTTAAATTCGTGTCAGTTTAGAAGGTAAAAATAAAGTTTCGTCGAAAATTTTATTGACCCAATTTTATTTTTATTTGGCCAGTAAGAACGAGTGAAAAAAAATCAGCTGGTGGTTTTCCGGCGTTGGTGTCGCCGTGACAGCAGCAAGCAAAACTACCGGCACTTTTAGATGGAGGTTCCAACGATGATCTCGTCGGAAGAAAGCTCTCTCTCGCCGGTTTTCTCTCAAATCGCACAATCTCTGCTTTTTCCGATCTCTCTCCCAAACCCAATCTCTATCACTATCTCAATCTCCCTCTCCCCATCACTCAATTTTTACCCTATTTCTCCCTCCCCTCCAAAGTGTATATGTGTGCGTATGTGCAGTGGTATCTGTGCGTATGCGTAATATGTGTTGCTGTGTATGTATATTCTGTGTATAAAATGGAGATGAGGGAGAATGTATTGTGAGGTTTTTGTGGTGTGACCTCTCTGTGTGTATATAGCTCTCTCTCAATTGGAAAAAAATGGAGCCTTCAACTTTTTCTTGATTTGATTTTTCTTCTAACTCTACTACTCTTTGTGGTCAATTTCGTGATTTGATTTTGTGATTGTAAATTTTTTAGCCGGTAAGAACAAGTGGAAAAAAAATCTTGTGGTTGTAAATTTTTTTCCTTTTCAAAATCTTCTTGTTGTTTCTTGTTTTCTCCTTCTAATTCTTCAACTTCACTTGTTTTGAGTTTTTTTAATTCAACAGAAGAAAGGAACAGTGGCCATGGGATTTGAATGGAGAGGATTTGTAGGTGTTGTTGAGTTGGAGAAGACAAAGGATTTTTAATTTTTTTTTAATTAGTTAAATTATTGCTCATTTAATGTTGATGTGTCATTTTTCATTGGCTGATAAATAAATCCCCTCAGCTTCATGCGCCTTTCAAATTTGTATTATACTTACAATGTCATGTCAGCAAAAAGTGTCAAATTGAATCAAAATTCGGGGGGTTAGGAGCTCGCTAGGTACAGGCCTTAGTTGAGGGGTCTAAGTGAATTTTCAAAAAAAATTTGAGGGTCTGTCGATGGGTTTGACCTAGTTAATTCATACTTGATGTATAGGCATTCCTAACGTGTGTGCCTATTTATTAGGCATCCATATAGTATCCCCCAATGTTCCTGTCATGCGTAGAACTGTCAATATGGGTTGACCCAACCCATCCGGACTAGCCCACACAGACTTCGAGTTTGACGGGTCAGGTCGGGTTAGCTCATCAAAATGATGGGCCAAAGAACACCAAGCTCACACTATAACTTTGTGGGTTGCGGGTCTCACGAGCCAAACCACTTTTAAAAAAATAATATTTTATAATTTAATTATAGAATGTTAATAAACATAAGTATTACCAGACAATATTACATTGTGTTAATACTTGTTAATCAAGTCTCCAACACCCCAAAAGATACTCCTAATAGAGAAATTAGAAAAGGTACAAATATACCCTCGAACTTTGATAAATGATACATATATACCCTCCGTTATACTTTAGGTACAAATATACCCCTGCCGTTAATGATTTGGTACATATATACCCTTCTCATTAACGGCGTGCCATGTGTCGCGATCCTAACAATTTATCCATTTTTATTTACGAAAAAGGTATAAATATACCCTCGAACTTTGATAAATGGTACATATATACCCCCGTTATACTTTAGGTACAAATATACTCCCACCGTTAATGATTTGGTACATATATACCTTCTCATTAACGACGTGCCACGTGCCACGTGTCACGATCCTAGCAATTTATTCATTTTAATTTATTTTATTCCCAAATAATTAATCCATCCTAATTAAAAATTCATTACCCGACCCATTCCGTCCCAATCCGACCCGATCCAAACTGAAGCTTCACGCGTGTACGCCTAAAGCTTCTAAGAGCTGCAGAAGCAAACAAGGCAACTAATGCTAACAAAATATTTATGCGAGAAAATTCTTACGTCATGATGACTCTTGGAGGTTATAACATAGTAAGGAATCAGATTCTGGTGAGGTTAAATTGAATGTGTCGATTTTTTTCCTCTGTAAACTATTCTGTATGTCAAAATATTCATACTCATGCATATTAATCTTTCATTCTTCTTGATGCATACTTCAAAACTCATCACAATTTGCAGATTATATTAGTTGACTTTGTGCGAGAGTATATGCCAAAGACTTCAGGTGTAATTGAAATTCAAGATTCTAATGGAAATAAGTAGAATGTTCATTGCATCAGGAGGAAAATGCGGATGATTTTATGCAAAGGATGGTCGAAATTTGTTAGGGATATCAGTTTAGTGGTAAGAGACGCATTTGTAGGGTTAAAATGCCTTCAGATCTGGTTCGTCGTTGCCATTTGCATCAATCCGTCGTTCAATTATGAGTTTCAGAAGCTTTTGGCATAAATACGTCTCTTAGAAGCTTCAATTTGGATCGGGTCGGGTTGAAATGTAATGGGTCGGGTAGTGGATTTTTATTTATAGTGGATTAATTATTTGAGGGTAAAATAAATAAAAATGGGTAAATGGCTAGGATCATAACACGTGGCATGCCATTAGTTAGGAGGGCCTATATGTACCAAATCATTAACTGTAGGGGTATATTTGTATCCAAAATATGACGGAGGGTATATATGTACCATTTATCAAAGTTCAGGGGTATATTTGTACCTTTTCCATATAAAAAAATGGGTAAATGGCTAGGATCGTGACATGTGGCACGCCGTTAGTTAGGAGGGTATATTTGTACCAAATCATTAACGACAGGGGTATAGTTGTACCGAAAGTATGACGAAGGGTATATATACTATTTATCAAAGTTCAGGGGTATATTTGTACCTTTTTCGTAGAAACATTAAATAACTTTAAACATGATATCCTTAGAAACAAATAAAAATACTAATAAACAATCTAAATAGTTGCATGTATTGACTTGCGGGCTAACCCAACCCACATTACTCAAACCCTACAGGCCACGAGCTTATCTGGATCGGGCTAAAAAGCCCTGTTCTTAAATGGGCTGTAAAAACTAAAGCTCAATTCCATGATTTCCGCATGACGAGCGAATTCATCGAACTCGCGATTGAGATGAACCACAAAAAGTACAGAGATAGATGAGACACAAAAAATGTATAGATACATAAATAGGTTATTACTTTACATATACATAATTAAAATATTCGAAAAGTGTACATTCATACTAAATCGATACCACTTTATGATGAGCATAGATATTTGACTTTGACAAGTCAGATTCGCAGTGCTTAAAATTTTACAAATCTACTCACTTTAAAACAATTTCAAATACATACGAGGTTACATATGGTTAAAGATTAAATTTTTTTGATTAAATTTTAGACACTTGAAGTTTAAGTAATTCTTTTCTTGAACTTCAACTACATATAGCTGAATAAATTATTTTTGTCTAACTTCAATCAGAAATTTCTAAATTTCAACCATACAAAACTTCAAAACTAGTTTCAAACTCTACATATTTAAAGTTATTTCAAAATAGATAAACATGTGACTTTTTTTTTTTTTTTAAATACAACATAAATAACAGTATTCAAATTAAATTACTCATAAAATATGTAATTTTTAATAAACAATAGCAGTTCGAGATCCCAATTACTTTAGACTGTAACTTTGTAATATTACCAAATTTTGCCTTTTGCATAGTGGACGGTGCATTATATCAGTTGTAGCCCAAAAAAGTATATAAGAAATTGAGGAACCTACAAATATTCAGAGACAAATATACCAAAAAGTTGTAATATTATATTCTATAGGAGTGGACCACAATCAAAACTTTCACCCCCTTTGTCCATTCGTTAAAAATGGTTATTTATATATCAATAGAGATTATAATGGACTGCGTACTTCTTCATTTTTTAATTAGAGGTGTCATATTTGAATCTTAAAGATGTAGTCGTTTTTAGTAAAAAATACTTTAACCTCCATATTATGACTTATTGATGTAAATTTAAATTAATTGCGCTCTTATGTAAATACCGAACATTGAATCAAAAACAAAAAAAAAGATTCTTCCAATGATCTATTCCAAAAGAATAATACTAATAATCAGGGACGGATCTATTAAGGCCCGTAGGGGTGGCACGCCACCCGCAAAATTCGACGAAAACTCTATACATATAGCTGTATATATATACAGATATAGTTAAAAATTAAGGCTTCTCATTTCAACTCAGACAGTGAGGTACTAACAAAGAAGAAAGTAGCTCCAGCTGTCTTTACAGAAGTTTAGCTTCGAACTCTCTCCCTTATCTCCTATTGGTTGGTAAAGGGCCGGAGGAAAAAGCAACCTGGTAATGAGTCCTATGGCTATGTTAAAAAAATGCCTATTTCTTTTAGCACCTGAACTGAAGTGGCGCTTAGCCAAGCAAGGAGCTATCAAAGGCGATCCTTCTTAGTTGGAAAACTAAAAAGAAACATGTTCTTTAAAGCGAAAGATAGTTTAAGTAACTTCACTTCTTACCAAAGAAGAAAAAGAAGTGCTCCCTGAGCGAAGTCGACGCTTGTTCTTGAGGTTTCCTGTTATTGTTGCTGCTTGCTCTCTCTCTTTGTTTGCTCTCCGTAAGTTATATTGAAAAATTATTTTGTTTCTCTTTCTTGAGCCTAGAAACCCAAATTTGGAATTATCTATGTATCTTGATAACTTGATTTAGGAGAAAGTGTTCTAGTTTTGTGATTGAGAATTTGATATGGAGAATTTTTTCAAGAAGGTTAATTATTCACAATCAAGTTCTAGTAATGTCAATATCAATCGTTCTTGGCTTATAACTGACCTCAATTCGGGTTCACTTAAAGCCGATCCGGGAGAAAGAAGATCTATTTCTGATTATGATCCTCGAATACGAGATGAAGTGAGGAAATATTATATTAAAAAAGGGTCTTGTCAACCTATCTTGAAACATTAGTTGAGGCAAATATGATTTGGCAAACGCATTAGCTGAGGCAAATCTTGTAGAGACTTATTCACTTGTTTATTTACTTGTGAAGTTGACTTTGATTTTACCCGTCGCTACAACAACTATTGAGAGAACATTCTCTTTCATGAAGCACACAAAAAATGAAGTGCAAAATAGTATTGGTGATCAATATTTAAGATTTTTTAGTATGTTACATAGTGCGTGATGTATTTAAAAATGTAAGTAATGATGTCATCGTTGATCGTTTTCAGAATATGAAAACTCGTTGTGGGCAATTGTAATGAATTATGGATATTATGATATTAGTAATATTATTAAAAGTTTAAGTTTGGTCATTTTATTATTGTTCTTCTATTATTGATTGATTTGTTAATTATCCTATATATCGAAAAGATGAATAATCCGATTGAATTACTTGGCACCCGGTGAGTTCGGATCCTGGATCCGCCTCTGCTAATAATAACAATGTTTTCTTTGTTATAAATGTATTTACATTATAATGAATGTCTATCAAAAGCTAGCTGATATCTATCAGTATTTGAAATATCTGTCTTTTAGTCAGAAACTAAGAGTATTTTTCCTAGGGGTGTCAAACGGGCTGGTCCGACCCGGCCCGATTATCTAACCCGGCCCGGTAAGCCACAGGGCTTTAGGGTTCCGGGTCCCGGGCCAGTTTTTTTATTAAAATGGGTTCGGTTAACCCGGCCCGGACCAAGCCCGGTCCAGGCCCGCCGGTTGACCAACATAGCCGTTTTTGGGTCCAAACAGCTAGTTTGGGCCCATTTAGTAAAAAAAAAAAAAAACTTTAAAAAATATTTTTTAATCCCCCAAAAAAATCTATAAATACCCTACAACTTCAAATCATTTTTCACACAATTTTCACTCTCTCAAATCTCAATTTTCAATTATTCAATATATTTAATTTCTTAAAGTGTTCACTTTAATTTTTTAATTTTTCGTTTACAAAGTACGAGCGGAAGTTTCTAAAGTCGCAATCTTCGGATACTTCCAAAATTTGGTATTATCGTTCCATCTCTTACGTTTAATTTTTATTTATTGTATTAATTATTTAATATTTAATTTTATTATATTTGTGTATTTTGAATATTTTTAGTTTAATTTAATTTATATTATGGATAAATTAAAAAACCTCACTACTAAAGGTGTTAAAATTTTTTGTTCCGGAAGCGGTAGTGGTAGTAAAAAGCGAATTACTAGCGGTAGAGGTAGTTCAAGTAGTAGATATACTCGTGTGCCTTCGCCTCCGGTACCGCTTGGTACACCTTTTGAGGAAGAAATAGGTGTAGGTGCTTACGATATGGATTATGTAGAAGCTCAGGAAAATTACGGTATAGAAGAAGAAAATGAAGTAAATGCAGTTAATTTAGACGAAGATAATGAAAATATTGCTGAAACACCCGCAATAGGAGATGCTAACGTTAGATCTGAATCAGTTAATCTCCCTTTCCGTCCTCCCAGTGCCCCAAAACCTCGTAAAAGAACTAGTATTGCATGACAATTTTTTGAACGTATATCAGATATTGAGGTGCAGTGCAATATTTGTCAACAAATATATAAGCATAGAAGTGGAGGCAAGC
This sequence comes from Capsicum baccatum var. pendulum, assembly GCA_030864225.1. Lineage (NCBI taxonomy): Eukaryota > Viridiplantae > Streptophyta > Magnoliopsida > Solanales > Solanaceae > Capsicum > Capsicum baccatum. Next base: position 225,451,670 of record CM061559.1, on the reverse strand, counting down.
AAGCGGGTAAGGGTACGTTAATGCGACATATAGCTGAAGATCACAAAAGAGAGTTAAATATTGCAAAAGGTGGTGGGGATGTTGGTGGGTCAACGCAAACTAGAATGGACCTAGCAACCGGTCAAGTAACAAAAAAGTATAATAAATTGAGGGACAGGGAAGAAATAGCTAAAATGGTAGCTGTGGGTTGTTTGCCTTTTAGTTTTTCTTCTTCTGATGCCTTTATTCGTTATATACAAGCAATTTATAATCCTATGTTTAATGGTATTCCTAGAACTACTTGTCGGTCTGATATTTTTAGACTCCATTCACAATATTGTTTTTATTTATCAACATTGTTAAAAAATATTCAATGTAGATTGTCCCTAACTTCTGATCTTGGTCGTGCTGTAAATAAAAATGATTATTTAACCGTTACTTGTCATTGGATGGATAGTAATTTCGTGATGCAAAAACGTATTCTTGCTTTTTTATATGATGAAGATCGTAAACATACTGGACAATTTATTACTGATTCTATTGTTAAAATTGCCGGATATTATGGTATCGAAAATAAAATTTTATGTATTGCTTTTGATAATACTTCTAACAACAAGACTGCTATAACAAAAATAAAATCTACGCTATCTCCGTCCTTGCCTGAAATTTTTTATATTAAGTGTGCATGTCATATATATAATTTAATTGTAAAAGATGGTCTTGACTTTTTTGAGCTTTATATTGAAAAAATTCGTCTTGCCGTTGATTTTATTCAAGGAAATAATCATAGATCGAGAATTAGAGAATTTAAACTTAAATGTCAAGAAAATGGACTTACACCGATTTTGATGCCTGAGGAAATTGATACTAGATGGAATTCTATGTATGAATTTTTAAAAACTTGTTATAAATATAGAATTCCTATTACACTAGCTTTTAACCAGCATTGCGGTTCATTTGCTGATTCTGCTGATTGCATGCTACATAATTCTGATTGGGTTGTAATTAATGATCTTGTTAAGTTTTTAGAAAAATTTTATGTAGCTACGGTTGAATTTTCCGGTGCTTACTATCCTACTGTTTGTAATATTTTGGCATATATAGCCGATATTTCTGGTTTTCTCCAACAATATAAAAATAAAGAAGGTTATAAAGAAGCTGTTGCATCAGAGAGCGCCTTCAGTCAGGGACGACAGCAGCTTGGAGACAACCAACACTCATTGGGAAGCAATGCAATGAATGTTCTTGTTTGCCTCAGAGATTGGATTAGAGCGGAAAGAAGAAACCAAGGAATGGAACCGGAGCCGAACGACGAGCTGAAACTTGAAGAAATTATGACTTCACGGGAGAACTCAGCAGAATCAAGTCCAATGCATGGTTTTGCCCCCGTTGACTTCGACTATCCTATGCAAGTTCCCATTAATATTAACATGAATGAGTTGGAAAAAATGATGCATAATTTATAGATTTTTCATTCATGTAAATTATAAAATTTGGATCATTTTGCAATCAATAAAATTCCCCAAATTCATTCACTGCTTAGTCGTTGTTTTTTATTTTTTTTATTTAACGATTTAAAATTTTAAATTGAATTTCTAGTTTTCTACTTTAAATTAAAAACTTACTTCTAATATATTATTAATTTACTACCAAATATTATTAATTTATTATATTAAGTAGCATATGTTTTGTATATTTGTGCATATATCTTCTATAGAAGTGTATATTTAACGTATACATGAGTATATGTTTTATAAATTAGTATATAAGTATATCTATACATATTGTAATGTATATATAATGTAGTATATTTTATAAGTAGTAGTATATATACATTGAATGGTGCGTATACACATGTATATATCTTCTATAGAAGTGTATATTTAATGTATACATGTGTATATGTTTTATAAATTAGTATATAACTATACAAATATATATTGTAATGTATATACATTATAGTATATTTCATTTAAAGTATTACATATACATAGAATAAAGTGTATATATGTGAATGGATCTTCTATAGACATGTATATTTAACGTATACATGTGTATATATTTTATAAATTAGTATATAACTATACAAATATATATTGTAATGTATATATATTGTATATATCTCATTTAAAGTATTACATATACATAGAATAGAGTGTATATATGTGAATAGATCGTCTATAGACGTGTATATTTAACATATACATTACTTTATGTTTTATAAATTAGTATATATATTGTAGTATATACTTTTTTTAAAGTAGTACATATATATTGAATGGTGCGTATATATGTGTATATATCTTCTATAGACGTATATCTTTAAAGTATACAAGTGTATATGTTTTATAAATTAGTATGTAACTATATATATATACATATTGTTGTATATATATATGTGTATATCACTATATTGTAGTATATATTTTATTTAAAGTAGTACATATATATTGAATGGTGTATATATATGTGTATATATCTTCTAAAGTAGTATATATTTAACGTATACATGTGTATATGTTTTATAAATTAGTATATATATATATATATTGTAGTATATATTATACTATTATAGCATATGTTTTATTTAAAGTAGTACGTATAGTCATATATAATTATATATTAAATGGTACGTATATATGTGTAATTGTTTATACTTTATATATTTTTTTAAAAATATATATTGTATATTGGAGTGTATATAGTGTATATTGGATTTTTTATTTATTTTTTAAACGGGTTTGACCGGTTTTTAATCGGGTTTGACCGGGTTTTGGTGGGTTTGAACGGATTGGGTTAAGTGGGCTGGGTTCGGGTGGATTTTAATTTTTTTACTGTTTGGCCCGGCCCGACCCGGTTAACGCCAAACCCGGCCCGTAACTTGCCCGGAACCCAGGTAAAATGGGAGGGCCGGTTCCGGGTTGGCCCGGTCCGGCCCGTTTGACAGTCTTAATTTTCCCTTATAAATAGAGGAGTTTTATTCATTGTATTCTCAATCAAGAATCTTATGATCTCTCATCCCTTAAGAGAAATAAAGAAGCCTCCCTCTTCTCTCTCTATTTATTTCTGTTCTTGTTTATATTCTTGTTGTTCTTTATTTATATTTCATAACACATTATCAATACGAGACTCTACAAGAACTAAGGTATTATTTATTTCTCTCTAATCTATGACTATTAGCACGAGATTAGTACAATCGGCAACCTGCCAATATATGAACTCGTTAAAAATAAAGTCATCATGTTAATCACTCGTGCATATGTACTTATTGATTTGGAGCCATATCAAGATTATCATGTTTATTATTTTTGGATTCATGTGTAAGTTACACACAACAAGTATATTATTACATAAAACACCATGGTGCAAGAATAAGGTTAATCGGCACATATAACGATATCAAATTACAAATTACACTACTTAGCAAAATGTTTAATATTATATACAATAGTTAGCACAGTTACAAATTATTATATTTTAGTTTAATCATAAACTACTGTTTTTGAGTGCAATGAGTATTGTATTAAATATATGTCAGCACGAGACTCTATATTATTTTATAACACAGCAAAGTCGCCAAAAACTATTATGGAATACAGTAAGTGTGAGTTGCACATAGCATGCATATTGTTCCTATTTTCTACCCGTAAAAGGTAAATATATTATGGGAAAGTCCTAATTCTTATTGCAATAACTCCATAATTAATCCTAATTCTTATTGTAAATAATTTGAGTGGATAAGATGGTGATGCAAATCTCATCGTATCGAAAGGGTAAGACATCATGTTAGAATCTTGATGCATCATGATGATAAGATATTGGGATCAAGTCCCATCAATTTATGCCTAAGACACTTTTATATGGATAAGACATTGAGTTTGAATCTCAATACATCATACTAATGATATTATGATGGCCAAGGAAAAATAATGGGTGTTTGCTAAAAAATCATGAAATTCGACCCATTGAATATGCTCCACCACATGAAGTGAATGTGGTGGCAATATATGATAAGTCTGAAACACTACTAAAAATTCGGTATTTTCCGACAGCACATGTAGTCGGAATATAGTCTGAAAATAAGGTATTTCCACCACATTCCGACTGTATAGTAGTAGTCGAAAAATACCTTGTCGAAAAAATATTTTCGATCACATCTGTCAAAAATTTCCAACTACTACAGTCGAAAACATTAAATTAATTATTAAAAATAATTATTTAATAAATAAAAATTTTTCGACCAATGTAGTCGGAATATTTATTAAAAATTATTTAATAAATAAAAAAATTTCGACTACTGTAGTCGGAATATTAATAAATAATTATTTAATAAATAAAAATTTTTCGACCAATGTAGTCGGAGTATTTATTAAAAATTATTTAATAAATAAAAACTTTTCGACTACCGTGGTCGGAATATTAATAAATAATTATTTAATAAATAAAAAATTTTCGACCAATGTAGTCGGAATATTTATTAAAAATTATTTAAGAAATAAATTATTTTCAATCATTGTAATTGAAATACCCTCTCTTCAACTAGACTTTAAAAATTACAAATAAAATCGAAACTTAAAAATTCAACCACTTTGAAACATCCAAAACAAATAGCGGAATCAAATAGTATAAGCATTTCAAGACAAGTTTAAACGTTAAAATTCAAAACAAACACCAATTGTAATAGTTTAAGTCTAAATGTCACAATCATAAACAAAAACCAACCACTACAATGTAATCTAATCATCTGATTCCTTATCTTCTCCATCCTCAGATACTTGCGGCATATGCTTCTTGACTAACGCCTCAAACTTGACAAATTTTGCACAGTGTTGCGCCAACTCTTCAATTTTTTTTCTCATTGCTTCAATTTCTTCCGCATTTTGCGAAATAGAAGCGGATTTGGACAACATTGGGGAAGAACTACTCGTGGATTAATTAACTCCAAGCCCGTAGGTTTTACCCTTCTTTAGACCACCTGCCACAGTAGTCCATATTCTAGTCATATCAGCAGGCAATGGTTGGACCATGGTACCATCCTCTGAAGCAAGTTAAGTTTGACGTCAATCTTCAATGCTTTTTGAAATCCCTCCTGAAAGAAAAATAATTGTCATTAAGTAAACAAGCTAAGTTGAATAATAAGAAAATAATATATATAAAATTTATTATCTTACATATGCATTTTTAGCACGCGGTTCGACCCACTCTTCTCTTGTACCCTCCAGATTTTTCTTCCTATGTGTCTCTTCGAAGGCCGTAGGAAGAGGTACATCTACTCCCCCATTTAAGAATTCCTGCAAAATTTTACCCATATACAAGGTCAATGCTACTGTAAAAGTTCATCTATTAAGGTCATATCAATTCCACACTGTCTGGACTTAAAGCACATGAAAAATTTCTATAAACATGAAAATTTTCTATAAGTCTTGCATTCCTAAAGTTCTGCATTTGCAACAGAACCTTCTGGTGTCTTTTTTACATTGATAAATGATGTAGCAAGCACTTGATCAAAACCAAAGCAACACAAAGACATAATTTCCTCTAAACAGAACTTCATACCTCACTCAATGTTTATCAAGAAACAGTACTAACAAATGCAAAATTTAAGTTTCAGTTGCAGCTAATTTCAAATAAAAACTCAGGTTTCAAATAAAAACAGGTTTCTTGTAATATGGATACTCTAAAATCGTATTACTTAAAAAATCTGAACAAGACATCTACATGTTATAATTCAACAATATTATCAAACTATCTCAAGCGACCTTCTCGTATTTTTTGTATGCAATTCTTTTTCTTTCTGTGGGTGCCTCAGCTTGTAGATCTAAAATTGGCTGGTATCAACTGATGCTACAAAGTTTTTTACAGTTTACACTATGGTCAACCAAATATATAATGGACAGAATTTTATTGAAGTTATCCTTTCTAGACCATGTATGGAAAAACCATATTGTGATAGACTTTAGTTAGATGAGAGTGGGACACGAGCAATAATTTCACATTTTGAAAATCAACCTTCTATCATTGACATCTACAATCTGCAAATATAAGAATTATCAATAAAAGCTCTACAATATGCAGACATATTTGGTGCCTTTTTGAGGGACCAAATATGTCTGCCACAATACCTAACATTGCTTATCTGAGAAAGAAAAAGAGTTGGCCAAGAATTGAATATTTATTTAGTCCCTACAAGAAAAGATTCAGCTAGAGATAAACAAAATGTTAATCATTAGCTTCCTTTCTTACATTGACTGCTTTATAGTTAAAACCATCATATTTCAGTTGGTAAAATGAAGCATGTATTATTAACTTAGATCTTTATAATTATACTATAGCTTCAACTGATCTATGAACCATATCATAGAAAGAATGGATTATTCATATCAATAATAACACCAAGATCAAGACTACTACCAGATAATGAATCTGCCAAATCAAAAGGGCAAACCTCAAACTAATCGATCTCCTAATGGGCTGCCAAATCAGTTGGATGCTAGTCAGTTCAATTGGCTGAGTTCAGTTGTCATGGATGTAGAAATATAAAAAATAGGAAACTCGACTAATAAGCACTATGCATTAGCAAAATTCAGACTTTATAGTTAAACGCTTAATATGGAGACTCATAAACAAATATTTTTCTGTTGTAATGAAATAAAGGAGAAAATGGATAAAAGGGTTGGACAAGAATAGCACCAGTCTTCTTTGGTGGGTTGCAAAACTCATCGAACCTCCGATGTGCAGCGAACCACCCATTTCAGAGGCTCGATTTGCCTTTCCCCGTTCCCTCTTCGCCTTATATTCAGGAGTGTCCCATAATATCAAGAACTTAGACCACACTTCATCATTCAACTAACTAGGTTTTAACAATTTATTCCGGGCCTCATACAAGTGTTCTTTGATCCGTAGAGATGTTTTCAACAGAAAAATGCGGTCTACTTCATTATCATGACAATCACTCCATGCACACTTTGTCTATAAAATAATTTAATACAAAATTACAAAATGAGTTGATGGATACAATGGAAAAATTATCTTTAGGCAATGAGATTCATAGCTTATAAAACTGCTTATACCATAAACTATTTCCACATAACAATTCTAATTTCGTATGGAATCTCTAACCAACTATTTCATGGCTCATTGAAAAATGGTTTAATTGCTTCTATAATCATATGCGCGACGGCATATGCTGAAATGAACCTGCAATAAAATTATATTAAACCATCATCTTAGCTTTTAAAAATTAAGGAAAACTTAAGTGTTACTTACCCATCACGATAAGGGATGATTCGTAGTCTCTCAACATTGTCATATTCTAATACCTCTTTAAATTACAAATTCTGAGAAGCAGCTACTGTAGCATTAGGTGTTGTGGCACTATCAATGGATAGCGAAGTTGGTGTGTTAGGACCTCCAACCCTCAATCCAGAAAGGCTTGGTGCGGATGATGTCGAAGGCACAAATGAAGAGCTATCATGTAGACTATTTTGGGATGAAGAGGTGTGGAACTGGTCAGACGGTGGAGGCATAAAAAATGCATTGGTAGTGAAATAGTACATCTAGGAGGGGGAGAAATATTTGTAGTAGTTGGTTGAAGAGTTGTGGTAACAGGTGGTGATGGTGGTGGTAGTAGTAATTTATATTGACCTGTAGGAAGATTATCAGTTCCTTTCTTACTTTTCTTACGTCTCCCATTAACATTACCTTTTGATGCCATTGATTTTCTTTACTAGCCACCTGGACAAAGAAAAGGAACAACCAAATTTAAGAATAGTCATGTTTGTTACAAGGTAGGCAGATATATACTTTAAACAATTAGGCTAGGAGTTCTATGAAATAGAATAACACCTGAAATAGAAGGACAATGATGGTGCTACCAGCATTACTGTGGTTTTTGGACAAAGAAATATATTGACAAAGAAATGGTTCTAATGACTGGATACCAAAAATTTGTATATGGTTAATCTATAGTATCAAATTTCACTTTCTTCAGCTACAGCAAGTTCAGTGACAAGATAATTTGCACAACACTACACATCCCTCAAAAGTACTATACTATACTGCTTTGTGAAAAGTTGAGGTCCTTTACACCAAAAGTCATTGTGAATCAGGTGAAACTTTAAAGTCTGTCCCTGGTATATTGTCTACAAAGGGTAGGACATATTCATTGACTCCTTCACAAGCTTAAGAAAGCAGGGCGATGAACTTGTCCTAATTATACTCTTTGTCAGTATATCAAGTGTGCAGAAGTTTAAGATATCTTAAACTCCTACACAATTCATTTGTCTTCTACACAGTTTATATATCAAGTCATACCTTTTCTCAATGAAAGGTCTTCCAACCCAATCCTCTTTTGCTTCACTTAATAAAGTATTTCTAGTTCCCCAACAAAATATCTTGATCTCCATTTCTTTGTCTATCTGAAAAAGTTCTTGAAGAATCCCAGGATTTCAACATTTTAATATTTTTTTCGATACTACTTAGAAAATATAACTGATAATCTAATATATTAAACTCTCTGTTCTTTCATATGGTGTCACATATAACCTACAGAGGATCTATCCTAAAAGGAGAAAAATACAAAGGAAGTGTTCCAATCAAATGCTCAAAAGTAATTCAATTCCTTTATACTCTTTATTCTCTATCTACCAAAGACTGGCTGTCCATTATTATTTCTGTAAGTTAAATACTTATCAATTACTTTATCCACACTAAAAAATAAAACTCCAAATTCATTTTCTTTAAAAGGTAACAAGTACATCTTTTGAGAGATCAAAAAGCACAATCATCACAGCCGAATTTTAAATAGACATGAGCCACATACTAATCTCGGCAGATGAAAGTTTGCTCCAGATATACCATTACTAGTCAAAGCGCATGCAATACACATTAGAAATTGACTAAACCCTTGGTATAATCATAACTTCCCAAGGTACAAAGAATATGCAACAAATATTCACATACTAATCTGGTCAGGTGAAGGTGAAAGTTACTCTAGTAGTTTCGGAATTCAGCAAAGAAGTGCAACACATATTAGGAAATGATAACGACAAATTAATTTCCCATACAATCATCAGTGAAGAATGTACCACACATATGAACATAGATACTCATCCAACCAGATGAAACATGCTACAGTAATAACAATATAATAGGCAAAGGGACCAAAATACACATCGAAAATTAATAACATCAAATCAATTTCCATACAACCATTACCGTAGAAGGTATAACACATGTGAATCAGATATTCATCTGGTAATAACAAAACTATCAGGCAGGGGGTCTCTAATACACATTAGGAACGGTAATGACAAAGCAATTTTCCATCCATTCATCCCAGCAGAATGCACAATACATATGACATAGATACTAATCCAGCAAGCTGAAAAATGCTGATAACGGCAAGGCAATTTGCGCACAATCATAACTACAGATGTTACACCCTTTTTTTTAATTTTTGATTTTATTTTTAATCTAGTAAACAAGATTTCATTGATTTACAGAAGCTACACCACATATAAAGCAAATTTTTGATATGTTTATGTTTTATCTTACATATATTATTTAATAATTAAAATAACATTCCGACTACTTTCGTCGATTAAAAATTTGATAAATTAAATTATTTATAAAATTTTCGACCACAGTAGTTGAAAATATTTTTAAAATATTTAATTAATTATTAATTTTTTGTATAAAGTCATATATTTATTTAGATACTAGGTTCCGATGGCCCGTGCCAGCACGGGCCCAATATATATTATTTTTTATATTAATTTATGGGACAAACATAAAATTAGATAATTAATTATATTTTTAATATGTTTTAAGACTTTTTAAGTTATTAGCTATTATAATCTATAATACTTTTTTCAACATTGTAATTTACTATTTTAAGTTGTTTGCTATTGTAATTTATAATAATCTTCTTGTTCAAACTTTTGCGATATTGATAGTAAATTTATATTTTAAAAGTAATTTAATTTTTTAATTACTGTAATTTATAATATTTTTTTCTATTCAATTTAAGCGACACTGACTTAATTTCGAGAGTCAATCAAATATCACTATTGAAGTAGAAAATCTGACACGTCTTGAATGACTCGTAATAACTAATTAGAAGTGATATAGCAAAATTTATATAAAACATATTTGTGAAATTTCTTTAAGACTCATATAAGATTTCAAATTAATTTAAAACATCAAGAGTTAATTTATCATTTTATATTTGTTTTACCTTTTTTAATTTAATATTATTAATTTTTTAATACTTAGATGACTTATAATAAGTACTCAAGGGTGATATAATAAAATTACGGTTGAAGCAGCTGAAACAGACATGTCATAAATATCTGTTTTACTTTTTTTTTAAATTAAATTTTATTAATTTTTTAATACATAAATGTCATATAATAATTAATTAGGGGTGGTATTTTAAGCGGGTCTCATATAAGATGTCAAATTAATTTAAAACGTCAAGAGTTAATTTATCATTTTATATTATTTTTACCTTTTTATAAAATATTATTAATTTTTTAATACTTAGATGACTTATAATAATTACTTAGGGGTGATATAGTAACATTAGGGTTGAAACAGGTGAAACAGATATGTCATAAATATCTGTTTTACTTTTTTTAAAATTAAGTTTTATTAATTTTTTAATACATAAATGTCATATAATAATTAATTAAGGGAGATATAGTAAAATTACGAAACAAGCAGGCATGTCGACCGCCAGCTGCCTGCTTCCAGCTACCCCACTCATGCTTATACGTAGTAGTAATTACTATTTCCGACTACAGTAGTCGAAAATAATATTTAATAATTTATTAATTTTATTATTTATATTTTTGACTATAGTAGTCAGAAATATATATTTAATAATTTACTTATTTGATTATTTTTATTTTCGACTAACTCGATCGAAAATATATTGATAATAATTTACTTAGATAATTATTTAATTTTTGTATGAGATATGATTATTTATTTAGTCATATATTTATTTATCTATTAGTATTTTCGACTATAGTGGTCGAAAATATATATTTAATAATTTATTTATTTATTATTTATACTTCCGATTATAATGGTCGAAAATATATATTTAAAAATTTACTTATTTGATTATTTATATTTCCGACTATAGTGATCGAAAATATATTGGTAATAATTTATTTAATTTCTGTATAAGGGTATGATTATATATATATATATATATATATATATATATATATATATATATATATATATATATATATATATATATAGTCATATATTTATTTAGCTTTAGTATCTCCGACTAGAGTGGTCTGAAATTTATGTTTAATAATTTATTTATTTATTTATATTTTTGACTCCAGTGGTCAAAAACTAATTTGTAATAATTTATTTAAATAATTATTTAATTTTTGTATAAGGGTCTAATTATATATTTATTAATATATTTATTTAATTATTTATATTTTCGACTACGACAGTCGGAATATATATTTTATGGAATTTACCACGAAATATCTAACTTTTGTAGTCACAAATAGTATTGGAAAAATATTTTATAAAATAAAATAATAAAAAAGTAAATATTCCGACTGAAGTAGTCGAAAATTTGCGACTAATTTTTTTCAGTCGGAATTTTCGATCGAAAAATAGCAAATTTCTGGTAGTGAAATATGACAACTTACTTCATTCTTGAGGCGTATGTGGTAGCATTGCACAATATGTTTGAAAGGAGACAAGTGATTGAATGCACGGATATAAGCGTGGAGGGACAATATGATAATAATCATCAAAAGTGATGATATTTTCACCCGCTTATTATGACTATAAGATATGTTAGAGAAAAATTATCTGCATTATATGTATGCCTCGATTTGCTCCTGAAGTAGCAATGTCATGAAAAAAGTTATAAGCTATCATAATTTTATTAGCTTAAGACACTATTATATTTCATTATTCTTAGGGAATGAGAAGCTTATTAATGCAAACATGTACTTGATTGTGATGGTATCATAACTCACCTCCGAAAGATGCTGAATAACTGAGAAAAGTTATTTTGAAATCTACTTCTAAAGTAGTAAATATGAAATTTATTCATGTAATAGTAAATATGAAATTTACTAAAGAGAAAAGGTACATGTCATGGTAAACTTGGAGTTTACTAGTATAAAAGTTCATAAATTGATATGAACGATTGCAACATCCCAAAGATATGCATACTGAGTATGTAACATATATTGAAGAATTAGAAAATTCTTTATTACTTTTAGTGTTACTTGTTCTCATGATAAGTTGGTTGGACCAACTAATTTTGGGATTGGATCCCTTAAAATCTAAAAAGTATAAAAGGTGAATAAGAGCCTGTTCACCTATCATGTGATATGTTGAAAAGATGCATCAATAATATGATCACATGTACATTCATTGTCAACCTGCGTTTGACATTCATAAAGTTATTTTCTCAATAAAATGGAGTTAAGAACATAGCTTCAAGATTGTACAATCAAGACAATTTATCTTGATGATGATGGTTTGCCATTGAATACCTTCAATAAATAGCTAAACGGTTATTAATGAGAACAAGGCATCATGTGTTGGTCTGAAATATGATATGTTGCGTACAATAGCATTTATATGCATTACCCCAATAAATTATGATTATTTCTTTCCTCCTAATTGGTTCAAGGTCAAGAACCAACTATTTCATCTAATAATTTTGATGTGCGGTATACGATTAATGAATATACCATGATGCACAAAGATGGATTCCTCAAAGAATATGGAAGATGTATGCTAGCTTTCCTAACATAAGGGGGAGATTATAAGCAGCTATGAAATATATTAGGAATTATCATCAGATCCTCATTCTAAAGATAATTCAAGTCAAATGTTGAAAGCATCTCATATTTAAGCTGCAAGTGCTCTTATTTTGTGTTCCTAAAGGACAAAGTTTATGCATGCGTGAAGCGTAGTAGACCAATCTCTCATACCCCAAATCCCATTGGAGCGGACTGGCACCCGTAGCCGAGGAGGCCCGGGAGAACCCGTTCATAACCTATACTTTCACATTTACATTACTTATGAAAATTAGAAATTTGGGCAGCACTTCGTTGTAAATAGAAGAAAACAGTACCTGTATCAGCCCAGCAGACATGCATAAATATATATATAAACAGTAATTGGCCGTCAGAGCCATCACGTCTATCAACCAAACACTCCTATGGTTGTACAATATGTCTACAAAAGCCTCTACATAGATACACAACTGAGTTAGGGTCGGGACAAACTCTCGCCCACAAAAGACTTTTATACAAATACCAAAAATACATATAGAAATGACTTGGGATGCCCCGAAACAACTGGAGCTCACCACTAACAACAGAATGTACTGGCTCTTACTGCGGAGGTGTACGACCTGAAGTACCTGTTCCTGCAGGCATGAATACGGGTCCCCCATGAGGGACGTCAGTACGGAAATATGTACTGAGTATGTAAGGCAGTGAGTATCAAGATGAGATACAAAAGATCAACAGAACCCAGATACCAGTGAATAAACAGTATGAGTAGACCACACTTAAAAGAGCTGATGGGATACCTGCACATTACTTTCATATCATTACTTCCCGTAATCCTTATCAATACATAACATATGTCATACAATGGCCAACTGATCAGTGGTACTAATACAATACATCAGGGACCACCCCTGGAATAGCATATATACATAAACTTTATAATACAATGGTCAACTGATCAGTGGTACTCCATATAATCGCGATGAGTGTACGAAAAAATTTACGGGGTGTTACATTCTCCCCCCCTTAAGAACATTCGTCCTCGAATGTTAGCATAGTTACTCAATTAAGACATGCCCAAGCTTACAATTAACATATTCATTATCATAACATACTTGCATAAAAATAAACACTTACTTGTTATTGTTCTTCTTCCGTCTCATGAACTTCCTCCTCATCGTTGAATAAGTAAGGGTACTTAATATTCATCGCTTCCTCGGCTTCCCATGTGATCTCCTCAACTTGTTGATTCCTCCAAAGTACTTTTACCGATGCTATCTCTTTATTCCTTATCTTTTTAATCTAGCGATCAAGAATAACAATAGGCATTTCTTCAAAAGTGAGATCTTCTGTAACTTGTACATCTTCCATAGTAGTGATGTGCGATGGATCTCCGATGTACTTGCGAAGCATCGAAACATAAAATACGAGATGAACTGCTGAGAGCTCTTGAGGTAGCTCTAACTCATAAGCAACTTGTCCAAATCTTTGAATGATCTTGTACGGACCTATGTATCGTGGACTTAACTTTCCTTTCTTGCCAAACCTCATCACTCATTTCATTGGTGATACTTTCAAGAATACCCAATCGTCGATAGAAAACTCAAGTCCTCTTCTTCTAACATCCGCATAAGATTTGTGTCGACTTTGAGTTGTTTCAAGCCGTTGTTGGATCACTTTAACCTTCTCCATTGCTTGATAAACAAGATCCGGTCCAAACCAGACCGCATCACCTGCTTCAAACCATCCTATTGGCGATCTACACTTTCTTCCATACAATGCTTCATATGGTGCCATTTTGATACTTGAATGATAGCTATTATTGTAGGCAAACTCGATAAGAGGTAGGTGATCATCCCAGTTGCCTTTGAAATCTAATACACATGCTCGTAGCATATCTTCAAGTGTCTGGATGGTACGTTCCGCTTGTCCGTCCGTTTGAGGATGAAAAACCGTACTTAGATTTACTTGTGTCCCCAAACTCCTTTGAAAAGACTTCCAGAAATTCGCGGTAAATTGGGCTCCTCGATCGGATATAATGGAAATTGGAACTCCATGTAACCAAACGATCTCCTTAATATACAACTTCGCATACTCTTCCGCCGTATAAGTTGTCTTAACTGGTAAGAAGTGCGCAGATTTGGTAAGTCTATCAATGATCACCCATATGGAATCAAACTTCTGATATGTACGAGGCAAACCTGTGATGAAATCCATATTGATCTTGTCCCACTTCCAGACTGGTAGATCTATACATTGCATGTAACCACCGGGTTTCTGGTGTTCTACTTTGACTCTTTGACAATTCGGACATTCAGCTACAAATTCGGCAATATTCTTCTTCATGTCATTCCACCAATATATTGTTTTCAAATCTTGATACATCTTAGTCGACCCTGGATGGATGGAATACCTTGAACAGTGTGTTTCTGTCATAATTCTCTTTCTTAGCTCAACTACATCAGGTACACATAAACGATTCTGACACTGAAGCACTCCTTCTCGCGTAAGCTCAAATGCCTTTGTCGTGCCACTCTGCACATCCTCCTTAAGTTGCAATAAAATTGGATCTGCATACTGCTTCTCTTTCACTTCAGCTATCAATGAAGATTCTGCTGCATTACGTACAATAACCTCTTCATCTAGAGTTTCGAGAAGTCGAACTCCCAAATTAGCTAGTTAGTGAAGATCCTTAATCATCCCTTGCTTTACTATAGATGCCATTTTAGACTTACGACTCAGTGCATCCGCTACCACATTCGCTTTCCCTGGATGATACAAGATATCAACATCGTAATCTTTCAATAATTCAAGCCATCTCCGCTGCCTCATGTTTTGATCTTTCTGACTGAAGATATATTGCAGGCTCTTATGATCGGTATATATGTCAACATGAACCCCATATAAGTATTGGCGCCATATCTTCAAAGCAAATACAACTGCAGCTAGCTCAAGATCATGCGTGGGATAATTCCTCTCATGTGGTCGCAACTGTCTAGAGCCATAGGCTATTACTCTACCATGTTGCATTAATACGCATCCTAAGCCACTTGTCGAAGCATCACAGTACACTGCATACCCTTCTGTGCCTTCAGAAGGTACCAATACCGGTGTATAAGTCAACTTGCTCTTCAGATCTTGGAAACTCTTTTCACAGGCATCATTCCATTGAAACTTGGAGGCTTTATGCGTCAACTTAGTCAAGGGTGCAGAAATAGAAGAAAAACCTTCAACAAACCTTCTATAATAACCTGCCAACCCGAGGAAACTACGAATCTCCATAGGCGTCGTGGGTCTTGGCCAATTCTTCACAGCCTCAATCTTCTGAGTGTCAACTTTTATGCCTTCACTGGATACAATATGGCCCAAAAATGCCACTGACTTGAGCCAAAACTCACATTTAGAAAACTTCGCATACAGCTTACGATCACGAAGAATCTGCAACGCCTGCCTTAAGTGATTAACATGGTCCTCTTCTGATCTAGAGTAGACTAGAATATCATCTATGAAAACTATCACAAACACATCTAGAAACGGCTTAAACAGCCTATTCATCAGATCCATAAAAACTGCAGGTGCATTTGTCAGCCCGAATGACATAACCAGGAATTCATAATGACCATACCATGTTCGGAAAGCTGTCTTGGATATATCTTTATCCTTGACTCTCACTTGATGATAGCCTGATCTCAAGTCAATCTTGAAAAAACACTGGGCACCCTGCAACTGGTCAAATAAATCATCAATTCGGGGAAGAGGGTATTTATTCTTGATAGTCACTTTATTCAATTGCCGATAGTCAATACACATCCTCAACGAACCATCTTTCTTACGCACAAACAATACTGGTGCTCCCCAAGGGGACATACTAGGCCTGATGAATCCCTTCTCTAGCAAGTCTTTCAGTTGCTCTTTCAATTCTCGCAACTCTGCTGGTTCCATTCTATAAGGAGGAATTGAGATTGTCTGTGTGTCTGGCAACATATCAATACCAAACTCCACTTCTCGTTCAGGAGGTAAACCTGGTAGTTCTTCAGGAAATACATCAGGAAATTCATTCACAACCGGAACGGTCTGAAAAGTTGGCGGCTCTGCCTCTGTATCCCTTACTCTAACCAAATAGTATATGTACCCCTTGGAAATCATTTTTCTTGCCTTAAAGTAAGAAATAAATCTACCTCTCGGCACGCCAACATTACCCTTACATTCAAGGACTGGCTCATTTGGGAAATGGAAATACACCTTCTTAGAACGGCAATCTACTGTAGCATAACAAGACGCTAACCAATCCATGCCCATAATAACATCAAAATCTACCATTTCTAACTCAACAAGATCGGCCATCATATCACGACCACAAATATTCACAACACAATTTCGATAAACATTCCTAGCTATAAGAGATTCCCCCACTGGCGTTGATACTTCAAATGACTTGGCTAATAATTCGGGTGTTATCCCGAACTTTCCCGCAACCAAAGGAGTAACATACGATAATGTAGAACCAAGATCAATTAAGGCATACACATCAAATGCAAAGATGGACAACGTACCTGTAACCACGTCTGGAGAAGCCTCTAAATTCTGCCGATCTGCTAGGGCATACACACGGTTCTGAGCTCCGCTAGAACTAGCTGCTCCTCTATCACCTCTACCGTGACCCATAAGTTGTGCACCCCTACTCAAAGAAGGCACCGATGATGACGCAACAGCTGATCCGGTAGGTCGTGTTATACCACCTGTGGTCCTGCGTGGGCAATCTATAGCCATATGCCCCGGCCTACCACACCAAAAGCAATTATTCGTTCCAAGCCGACATTCGCCAAAGTGAAATCTTCTACATATGGGGCACAGGTGTCGTGGAGGTCTCAATTGATTCATACTCCCTTGCCCTTGAAACCCCACTGTTTGCGAACTCTGATTTTCACTGCTTTGCCCGAACTGATTACCTCTGAACCTTTGAAATTGCGGTGGAGCACTAATTGCCGGATAAGAAGATAACGGGCTAGGCAATCTATGAGAGAATGAAGGCCTAAAACCTCCCTGAGATGCCATAAACTGCCCTATAGCTCTGGCCCGCTTAGAATATCCTTTTTCTGATTCCTGGGTTCTTCTTCTTTGCCTCTGATCTTCCATCTTCTGGGCGAAAGCTTGTATCCTCGCTATATCCATGTCCTTGTTCAAAGCAGCAATGGTACAATCTCTAACCAAGTATGGTTCCAATCTATCCACATAGTGATGAACTCTATCATCCATAGTAGCTACCACATTAGAAGCATATCGAGACAAGGAGTTAAATCGAAGACTATACTCCCTTACACTCATATTACCCTGACGAAGATTTAAGAATTGATCTGCACGGTCCTGACGAGTCTCAAATGGAAGATAATGATCAATAAATGCATCTTTGAACTCTCCCCACGTAGTTGGAGGTGCATCAATACCCCTAGATCGTTTCCAATCCTCATACCACAATATAGCCTCTCCTTTCAGTCTATATGCTGCTAGCTCAACCATCTCTTTACCGGATATGTACATAACATCTAGAGCCCTTTGGGTTTGATCGACAAAGTCCTGCGGGTCTTCGTTAATATCTGATCCGGTAAAAGTAGGAGGATCCAGTTTCAGAAAATCCTGTATCCGAAGGCTAGCTGCTCTATCCGTACCACTAGAACCCGTGGTAGGAATAGTTTGCCCTTGAACTTGACCGGCAACTATACGCGTCAGAAGTTGTACTGCATCCCTCAAATCTCGATCAACATCATTAATAGATGGCCCTTCCGGAGGAGAAGAAGTTCCTGATATATGCTCAGCTTGAGACTCACTTTGTTCAGCTTGTGCCGGCGGTGACTTACTAGTACCTTCTCCAGCCACTACATCCACTCGCTTCCACTTATTCTTTCTCCTTGTAATTGGCATCGTTACTATAATAAAAAAAACAATTGGATTAAGCGATCGATTATGACTTTATCTCTAATATGGGCTCTATTGCACGATCTAAGAAATGAAGAGTGGAAACAATCCCTAAATGTCCAATAGCCTTCTGTTTATAGATGTGGTGCACAACACACCGATAAACAAGATTCTACGTAGACATGACTTTGTAGACTCACTAGGACGAACTTCTCTGATACCACTTCTGTCATACCCCAAATCCCATTGGAGCGGACTGGCACCCGTAGCCGAGGAGGCCTGGGAGAACCCGTTCATAACCTATACTTTCACATTTACATTACTTATGAAAATTAGAAATTTGGGCAGCACTTCGTTGTAAATAGAAGAAAACAGTACCTATATCAGCCCAGCAGACACGCATAAATATATATATAAATATTAATTGGCCGTCAGAGCCATCACGTCTATCAACCAAACACTCTTATGGCTGTACAATATGTCTACAAAAGCCTCTACATAGATACACAACTGAGTTAGGGTCGGGACAAACTCCCGCCCACAAAAGACTTTTATACAAATACCAAAAATACATATAGAAACGACTTGGGATGCCCCGAAACAACTGGAGCTCACCACTAACAACAGAATGTCCTGGCTCTTACTGCGGAGGTGTACGACCTGAAGTACCTATTCTTGCAGGCATGAATACGGGTCCCCCGTGAGGGACGTCAGTACGAAAATATGTACTGAGTATATAAGGCAGTGAGTATCAAGATGAGATACAAAAGATCAACAGAACCCAGATACCAGTGAATAAATAGTATGAGTAGACCACACTTAAAAGAGCTGATGGGATACCTGCACATTACTTTCATATCATTACTTCCCGTAATCCTTATCAATACATAACATATGTCATACAATGGCCAACTGATCAGTGGTACTAATACAATACATCAGGGACCACCCCTGGAATAGCATATATACATAAACTTTATTATACAATGGCCAACTGATCAGTGGTACTAATACAATACATCATATCATCAATTTAAAATACAGACATTCCATTTCTTAATTCAATTAATCTTTGAGATTGGTTACTTTGTGGTCACACCTTATGGAACTTGAAACCATGATACCTCAATAGGAAAAACATGTAAATAGGTAATCAATATCATGAAAATGAAGTAGAGAATCATGGATACCTCATTAAACCATTTCGGAGTCAACAATAGTATATGGACATTTTTTTTGACTAGCCGGACATCTTAAAAGTGAAAACAAGTTCAATTGGTAGTGTCGAAGATCATATGATGTTATTATGTGTCATGTGTCATAGGACAATGTTGGAAGCTTACTTGAGAGTGTCATGGGTCATTATTCATGCCAAAGATTAGCTAGAGTATGTCTTACATACCTTGATATAACCACTTCAATACAAGTCCAACTTGACTTCCCGTACTCTTCGAACACTTATCTACAATAAGTCATTTGTGGCAAACTAGTATTAGCAACCAAACCTTAGCATTTAGGTATTAACTTCACCAAATAATGTCTAGGAAGTAATCCTTTAACTCATCAATAAGAGTGCTACATACATCCTCTTATACTCTTATTACATTCATATATCATGCATTTTCATGAAATATCCCTCAACATCACTCTTGGCCTTTATTTCCCTTCTTAATCACCATCCAATGCCAACATGATCACTAGGCATACATAACCACCAATATAATGATATATCACCACAATTCATCCTCCATAATTCAATACAACAACTTCCATAATTTACTACTAACAATTTATACAAAACAATTCATAACTATGTTTCTGGTTATCTTCCAACATCAAGACAATACTCATAATCCTTTATCAATACTTATTCATGGATAAGAATCAAGAATAAACAATATTCATACCTTAACAATGAACTCTTGCATTTAGAATCCTCCTTACATAACCATGGGGTGCTTCTCGAAGCTTTCGAGATGGTGAACACAACTACGGAACCAATTCGAATTTTCTACGGTTGAATCACAAAATATTTGAAGTTGAAATTAGGCTAGGGTTTCACCTTCTCTTAATAATTGGATGATATATGATATATATGAGGCTAAGTGTAGGTTTATAAAGACCCATTTTCGTCCAAGAGGTAATAGAAAATGACCATTTTGCCCTAAAAATTTAAATAAATCCGAATCTGTCCCCAGTGGACAGTTTTGACAGGCTGAAGTAAATCGATCATAACTCTTTGCTCCGGTATCGGATTTGGGTGAAACCAATTGCATTGGAAATATAATTCAAAGGGATTTCATTTTCATATAAAGTATACTACTCAGTTCTTCTTGTACAAGGAGTTATGGTCGTTTAAAGTTGACCCAAAAATCTGTCCCACAATTCTATTTTTTTTTGATAGGCTGTAGTAAAACGGGTATAGCTCCTTACTCAGACATTGGATTTGGATGAAACCAATTTCATCGGAAATAAGACTCTCGGAGCTTTTCGTCGATATATAGCAGCTCACACAGTTCTTTTTGTACAAGTAGTTATGATCGTCTAAAGTTGATAAAAAAAATAATTGCCTAGCTGCAGTAATTTTCCTGCAGATTTACTGTTCACAGGCTTCCCGGCCACCGTTTTGAAATTTCGAATGTGCTCGCTTATATGAAATACTCCTCTGTTTTGGGCAAACTTTATATCGTTGGAAAGCTTATTCCAATACCTACACATACAACTATTGACGGGATACTTCTGAACACCATAAACTTTATTTAACCCATACACAAGCCTTTAGGACTCCATATAATCGCGATGAGTGTACGAAAAAATTTACGGGGTGTTACACAATCGATTCCAAATGAGATAAATTCTTGAAAATAATAAGGAGCAAATAATCATAATAAGAAGGCAATGTCTACGACATAACACTTCATAAAAACCTTATAAGAGGTTCAGGTACCTGAAAATAATGAAGTGATGAGATATCAAAATATTATGTCACACTGTGAACTGATACGAAATGATATATCATCAATAATATCTTAGATACAATATTGACGCAATATTGTAAAAGATTATGAGGATCTGAATTCTACGTTTATTTAAGTATACTGACGTAAAAATATTTATCAAGTGACATGAAATGATGCATCTTGATAAGTGAAAACTTATTTTATTTGCACTCCACACACTTGAAGATATCAAACATGAAAATGTTGAATATTGTCACTTGACAAAATATATCTTGCAAATACTACAAGGCCTGATATAGCCTTTCTGATTAATTTGTTAGCAAGGTATAGTTTTGCTCCTACTAGGAGCCATCGAAATGGGATCAAATATATGATCTTATATTATTCTAAAGATTGCAGTCTCAATCTTATTGGTCATGCTGATGTTGGGTACTTATCTGACCCGCATAAAGCTCGATCTCAAACAGGCTATGTGTTTATATGTGGTGGTACTGCCATAGCTTGGAGATATACAAAGTAGTCTATCGTAGTCACTTCATCGAATCATGGTGAGATAATAGCTATTCATGAAACAAGCCGAGAATGTGTATGGTTGAGGTCCATGATACATCTCATTTGAGAAAAATGTGGTTTGAAATGTGACAAAGTACCCACGATTTTATATGAAGATAACGCAGCATGCATAACATAACTTAAGGGAGGATGCATAAAAGGAGATAGAACGAAGCATATTTCTCAAAAACTTTTCTATACACATGAGCTACAAAAGAATGGTGATATTAACGTGCAACAGATTCGTTCAAGTGACAATGTGGATGATTTATTCACCAAATCTTCTCTAATTGTAATTTTCAAGAAGATGGTGCACAAGATCGGGATGCAAAGGTTCAAGGATGTTCTCATTAGGGGGAGTTAATACGCGTTGTACTATTTTTTCCTTTCAAGGTTTTGTCCCATCGGATTTTCCTTATAAGGTTTTTAATGAGGCAGTCAAAATGCGTATTGTTAGAGATGTGTACTCTTTTTTCATCACTAGATTTTTTTCCACTAGATTTTTTACGGTAAGGTTTTAACGAGATACATTATCTATCCAGACATTCAAGGGGAATGTTATAAATGTATTTACATTATAGTGAATGTTTATCAAGATCTAGCTGATATCTATCAGTATCTGTCTTTTAGTCAGAAACCAGAAGTATTTTCTCCTATAAATAAAGGAGTTTTATTCATTGTATTCTCAAGCAAGAATCTTATGATCTCTCATCCCTTAAAAAAAATAAAGAAGCCTCCCGCTTCTCTCTATTTATTTCTTTTCTTATTAATATCCTTATTGTTCTTTATTTATATTTCATAACATTCTCAAAAAAAAAAAAAATTCCACGTACACAGACCCTACTTGTATAAATGAATTGTTTCCTACGTGGCTAACTAGGTTTTTTTTTGGGTTATGGATAGATTCCCCCGAAAGATTTTGGGTGGTATTTTTTACTATTTCAAAAACTCAAATTTCAAAAATAGCAAATTTGGGAAAGAAAAGAAAAAAGATAGTCATGTTTAATTAGAGATTGTTTGGTGTGAGGTATAAAGAATAAATAATTTAAAATAAAATGAAGAATTATTTTATTTCATATTTGATTAAAAATATTAATTAATATTGAGATTATTTATTCTATTATTTATATCATAATAATATAAAATAAATTATTCCATATAGATAATGAAATAACTAATTTCGAAATAATTTTTTTCCATCAAATGAATAATTGAGTGTGGGATATGGAGATGGGACCCTCGTGACTTTGAATTCTGTACAATCCATACAAACAGTTTTCTCTTACGTACAATGTATTATTAGTCATAATCACTTTACTTTTCCTGTACTAGTTTAACCGTACGTGTCTTACACATATAATTTTTAATTATTTAAAATTAAATAATTTTATTTATTGCGAATGTTTTTAATGAAGTGTCAAAAGGTCAAATCACTTTTTAAAGATTCTTCACACTTTAATATAACAATATAATATATTTTACCACAAAAATTTTTAAATACTTAGTGAAACATCATTTTCGTATTTGTCATGCAATACTTTTTTTTCTTATTGCGCATTACACATTTATCCCAAGTTATTACTATCAAACTTGAATTGCTAATGATACATCTTTAATGATACATATATTTTTATAAAAAAATCAAAACTCAATGCAAAAAACTAAAAACTCTTAATTTGACGCTATATATTCGTGTAAATTTGATGCTAATATAGTGATATATATAATACTCTAATTTAAAGATAAGCTAAATACATACTTGAACATGAATCATGACCTGAGGTGTTAAGTTACCTACTAAATATCACCCATATCACCCAAGAGCGCAACACCACAATTTTATTTTTATCAAAATTACGGAGTAAATAGGCTTCTAAATACGATAATTCATTAGTTACTTTTTCATGGCATTGACTTATCACGTGAGTTCGAATTTCATATTTTTATATAGAAAAAGAATTATAAATATTTCATATACTAAACTCTTGGTAATAAGTACTGCATTTTTAGAATTGCAACTCTAAATTATGCTATTTAACGGAAGAAATCACCTACACAACATAAATCATTTCTTTTAAAAAATTTCAGTTAAATAATGCAAATCTTATATAATCATTCAACGATAAAAGAAGAATAATATAATAATATTATTATATTTAATTTATATTGCTCCCTCTTCCCTCCTCCTTCACGTAAGTAAAATTTTTATGCAAATAACAAAAAAATCTAAATTAAATAAGGATCTTAATTACTTTAAAACTTAAATAATATATAATATTGACTTTTTTAAAAAAATAATCCTAAACCAACTTTGAAAAGAAAAAGGTCCTAAAACCAATTTTGGTATTAGAAAAATGAGAGAAACGTCCAAAATATATATAAAGTAAACGTGGCATGTACTAAGATTCGACAACTTTTTCTTTAATAATTAAAATTTACTTGTGTACTTCTTTTTTCTTAGTAAAAAAGAAAAATATGTACTTTTTCAATTTTTCCTCCTCCCCTTGCCATATATTTTAAGACTTTTTAATTATTAATTTATCTAATAATTTTTACCATATATATTTATTGTGATCATATATTTTTAGACTTTTTATTTTTTAAAATTTACCATATATTTTAGGACTCCTTAATTAAAATATTATAAATATAATAATATAATAATTAAAAAAGAAAGAGTAAAAACAATTTTATCTATTGTGGGGTCTTTTAATGATGAAAAAAAAATTTAACAACATTTTTAAGACCCTTCACACTTTTAATATACTAGACTTTTAAAACGTGCGTTGCACGTTTGTCCCTTACTATTGTATAGCATGTTATTGTAAAATGAAAAATGTATATCAAACAAATATTAAACCTAATTTTTCATGAAAAGTCTTTCGCTATTTTTCTTTTTCACCAAAAGAGCACATATCTTTTTGCTAAAAGAAAGTTTATGTCTTCACAATATACGAAAGTACAACTAAGGATAGACAAATAATATATATATTTTTGTCGACAAAAAGTACACATCTTTAGAATTATACAAAAATACAACAAATTATAGCATGTGAAATGCACTGTTTTATGGGATATGAGATTGTTTTAGTTAGATTCTCGACTCAAGAAATAATAATAATAACAATAATAATAATCAAATTAAAGAATAAATTAACAAATTTATCGTAAAACATACTTGTTTGAGATGACCAAATACTACAAAAAAATAAAACAAAATAAATTAATTTTAATCCTCATAATAAGTAGAGTTAGATGTAAGATTTACATACACAATTTTTTATAGAGTCATGAAATATATTAATATATTATTATTGTTAGTATGTTTGTCTATGAATAAAAGAATTTCTTAATGCATTAAAAAAGAATGTCATGTACACAGAGGATTGAACGTAGAAAAAAATTGAGAGTGAAAAAAATATGGTAAGAAATATGTAAATTTATGAGAAGAAAAACAAAGAAAAAGTTCTACAACTAAAAGTGAATGGCGTGTTTGAATTTTATTAGGAAAAAAAGACTTCTTTAATTAATTTCTCAATAACTTCACAAAATAATATGATTTTCTTGTATTATTTTATTTAATAAATATATTATATTACATAGTTTAAATAACTAAAGCTTGGCCTACCTTTTTCTTTTTTTTGATAGTAGCTATTATTATTTTTGGTAAGAAAGTTGTAATTGTACAAAAGGAAAATAAGTTTGGAGAACAAAATTAATGATTTTTGGGCAACAAAACTTCATAACCATAGGATTCATTACTTGATTATAACATAGGAGTCCTAATACAATTCATATTTTGAATTTAATTAAATCTCGGCCTCTAAGAATTTGCCCTACAATATATTTTAGGAGTCTTTTAATTTTTCACAATAGAAGACAATATTATAAAAATAATTAATTAATAATTGAAGAAAATAAGTGAAAAGACGATTTTGTCTAATGCAAGGTTTTTTAATGAAAGGTAAAAAGTTCAAATAATATTTTTAAGTCACTTCACACTTTTAATATAGTATAGATATAAATTATAAATTATATATATAGATATAGATATAAATATAGATGTAGATGTAGGTATAGATTACTGCCTTGTTCATGACTTCGCATATACTTGCCTCTTATAAATTTAAGATATTTTCAATTAAAAATGTGTTTTATTAAATATATCAGCATGGTTTAATATATATTATTTTTGTATTTTAATTTATGTGTCATAGATCAAATTTTGATATAATTTTTTGATCTGTTCCAACTTATGTGACATAAATAGAATATAAAAAATCGATCAAATTTTTATTGATTTTTTAATATTTTAAATTATTAATTATTATAATTTATAGTAATATTTACATAATTTTTAGATAGCTAGTTACTATGTACGTGCGTTGCACAAATATCTCTTAGCGATTAATATAATAGTTGCGATAGCCCTATATACATTGTACTTGCATGTGGTTAACTCATACGTAAATTTAGCATAATTATGTATCTTTAAAAATCTTATAAAGTGATTTTTTCTCTGCACATTACGCAACTGAGAGAGAGAACTAAGCAATGAGGGTATGATGCTTATTGCTTATATGCAACTCTTAAAATTATCAACAATCTTACCCTTGAGCCATTATTTTTGATTGATCTTCTGGTTGCCACACCTCGATAATTGCTCTGTGACCTTCATAACCTTCTATTTAATATATTGGTATGAAAATAAATTATAAATATTTTTGACATAAATATAACATGAACATGCAACAACGTTAGAACTAAATTGCACATAAAAGCTATACGACATTACAAAAAAGTATGATTCAGAAAATAAAAAGAATTTAATCTTCTACCCTAATCTATGACCTATGTACCCTTTTATCTAATGCCGCACCTATATAAAAAAGAATCACAAATCTCTTAAACAAATATACTACGGGATGCAACAATTTTAGAACTAAATTGCACATAAAAGTTATGACATTACAAAAAACATGATTCATAAATCAAATAGAATTTAACTTTCTATTCTAATCTGTGACCTCTATACACTCTTATCTTACGCACCTGTATAGAAAAGAATTACAAATTTTCTAAAACAAATATACTATTGTCATGCAACAATATTAGAATAAACGACACATAAAAACTACGACATTACAAAGAACATGATTAATAAATTATTATTTTATTATCAACTGTTGATTATTTGTTCTTCATATATAACCTTCAAAGATATGAACTAAAAGAAATAAACAAAATAATAAAAAAATGATGATAATAAAAGCACCAAGGAAGTTTGAATCAAAACTAAAATAAGAAGAAAAAGTAAAATATAAGTAGGTCTTTTTTATAAATTTTGATTCAAGCTATTATTGAAATATAATAATTATATATATATGGCAAAATTTTAATTGACTTAAAAAGTGTTAAATATTATCTAAATTAAATAATCAAAATCAACTAATATATGTTAGTAAATCCTACAACTCATGCTTAAGAAAAATAAATAAAAATTTATTCTATTTATTTAAGTTTTTCTTTTCTTAAATATTAAATTCTCCTTCTTCTCGTTTTTTGGGTAGCAAACCGATCGTTTTATATTACATAAGCAAAAACTTTACAAGGCTGGAGTTTGTGAATTTATTACAAACGAAGCAGTAGTAGGAGCTCTAATATTTACAACCTGAGTTGTGGTACAACTATTGGAAAAAGTAGTAGTATTAACAGTAGATGGCACTCTCACACGTCTAAGTACAGGGACTCCTTGTTTGTCTGCATGCAAAATATCCAGCAAGGATGTTGGAGGCTCCCAAAATAAAGTAAGAGAACTGGCAGTAGGATTACCTAACATTATTGTAGTAGTAGTAGCAGTAAAGGTCATAGCAGCTAGTCTAAATTTTGTTCCCGATATATATGACGCAGCTGGGTGTTACTAGTTCTCGGAGAAGATACCTGCAATCAACAATAAAGAAGCATTGTTAAGAGCAGGAGTAGATATCATGTGCACAAGTTGTTGCGAGTCGATATTTACTTCCAAAGGGATAATATTATATTGTTGCGCTAAGCTCAATTCTAGCAGAAGTGCTTGGGCTTCTCCTTCTATTGGTTGATCAGAATGACAAGAACTTTTAAACCCAAGCCTTCATTCCCCATTAGAATTCCTAAAAACTCCTCCCAAGGAGCATTGTCCCGTGTTTGGCTCGAAGGAACAATCAGTATTAAGCATAAAATGTGATTGATCAGGAGGGTTCCATTTGACATACACAGTGACTCAGGGTCTTTTACGATTTGTAGTGCCAGCAAGGAACCAGAATTCAGTTGCAAGGTTTATAGCTAAGGACAAAAGGGGCAGGTTATGGTTTAAATCAAAAAGAGCTTTATTCCTAGAAATCCATATGGTCCAGAGACAAAAAGGAAAGAAGATTTTTGAAGGCACGTAGTTAATAAACCTTTTAGGGAGTAATTTCACGAACTTTTGCAATAAGTCAGAGGGCCGAGGACAGTCCAAAGCTATCGAGGGAATTTGTTGAGTCATTCCTAAGCTTGCCCAGAGAATAAAAAGCCCGGGGAATAATAGAAATATGTGATTATTTGATTTAGAAGCAAAGGAGTCACATAAGGTGCAAAGAGGGGATTGGACTACATAGTCAACTGTAAAAGTCCTGTCATGACCTAGAAGCCACAGAAATTGCTTAATCTTTGGAGGTATATTGAGCTTCCAGATCCACACAAGATTCAAAGAAGGAGATGGATCCCGAGAATCCTGACTAAGAGCTTCAAAACAAGACTTGACTGTGAAAACACCTAAATTTGTCAAGCCCCAGGAGATGCAGTCATGAGAGGTTACGTATCTAGGAAAATAGAATGCATAAATTAAAGAAAGAATATTTGGAGGTAGGACAAATGATAAGGAGTCAAAGCACCGACTTCCTAGATTCCTTAGGGCTAAAATACATATGGAATCTTTCCCACGTTGCAAATGACCTTGAATTAGATCTCGAACGCAAACATTTGGTTTTATCCAAGGATCAATAAAGAACTTAACAAATTGACCATTCGCGGGCAACTACTTGACACCAATTTGACAGTAACTCCACCCAAGTTGCAAGGCTTTCCAGGTCCTAGAGGATTGAGGAGTGGAGTTATATGGCAAACGAGGATGACTCAAGTATTTATAACGAAGAGCTGCAACCCAGAGAGAATTCATGGAGTGGAAGCATCTCCAGGCTATTGATGCAAGAAGATCTTTATTTTTTATGGTTAAATCTTGAATTCCTAACCTATTCCTAGCCTTAGGTGCAGTAACAGAAGACTATTTTAGAAGATGAATCTTTCTTTGGTCAGTGTCGGAACCCCAAAAGAAGTTGCGCTCATAGCGGTCCAGTCTTTTAATCACGTACGAAGGTAACTTATAAGCTTGCATGACGTGATTAGGAATAGAATTGAGAGTAGAGCGGATGAGAGTTGCTCTTCCCGCCGCTGACATGAAATTTGCTTTCCAAGCTGCCAGACGCAATTTAAAGTTATACAAAAGGAATTGAAAATCTTCTTTCGTCAGCCTTAAATTTGAGATAGGATACCCCAAGTATTTTTCAAACCCGACCCCCTCTTTAGTGTTAATAGTTGACAAGGCTATGGCTTTGCTAGTAGAAGACGCGTTTGACGAGAAAAACATGAAGGATTTGACATAGTTTATTTTCTGACCTGAAATAGCACTAAAATCCGTCAAAACATTCAAGATCGTATTGATGGTTGAGTTAGTGAGTTTTCCACATAAGATAATGTCATCTTCAAATAGAAGATGGGATAAAGGAGGACCCGTGGGATAAATCTTCATGGGTAACCAAAAGTTGTGTGCAACTGTTGTATCTATACAAAGCGAAGTCTTTCCTTACAAAGTATGAAGATATAAAGGGATAAAAGATCGCCCTGGCGAATGCCTCTCTAAGGATTAAAGAAAGGCATAGGACTTCCATTAACAAGTATAGGAACAAAAGTGGTAGTGATGCAGGACATGATGAGCGTAACCACTTTGGGAGAGAAATTGAAGTAGAGAGGAGTGTCACGAATGAAAGACCATTCGAGGCGGTCAAAAGCCTTCTCTAAGTTAATTTTTAGCATCATGTAGCCTTTCCTACTCTTAGAGTCCTTAAAATAGAGAAGGAGTTCTTGAACTAAGATGACATTATCTATAGCTCTCCTATTGGCTAAGAAACTAGCTTGCATAGGGCCAATCAAATCCTAAAAAAAGGGTTTTAAGCGATTAACCAGAATCTTTGTAATGATTTTATAAATGGTGTTACATAAGATAATGGGTCTATATTGCCCAATCATCGCTGCATTTGAGGACTTTGGGACCAGACAGATATAAGTGTTATTGATGCAGTGAGGAATTTTCCAATGAGTGAAGATAGCAAAGAAAAAGTCCTCAACGGAATTGCCAACTATACTCCAATATTTTTGGAAAAAGAAAGGATGGAGTCCGTTCGATCCAAGAGATTTATAGGGCTTAAAAGAGTTAACTATTGTGGTTATTTCAGTACAAGTCAGGTTTCTTTCCAGGTGAGAACAAGAAGACAATAGAATTATTCTTGAAGTAGCAACTAGAGATTGCCTATAGCTACTCCGCAGATCAGCAGTATATAGATCTTGGAAAGACTGGAAAATATGGTTCTCAAGAAGAATTTTTTCAGCTATCCAATTCCCAGCTGAATCCCTGAGGGAGATGATGCGGTTTTTCCTTCTACGATTAAGCACAGAGATTTGAAAAAAATTCGTGTTGTTATTTTCCACAATACGGGTACGTAGAATCTGTATAATAGAATAATAACTTCAACTTGAGTTCAAGTATGAACAAGAACACAATGAAGTTGAACAAATACCCTCAACACAAGAAGAAGAAGAAGCTTATAATTTTGAAAAAATTTTCTATCTTAACCTGTGGAAAAAAACAGGTAATTTATACCCACAAGATACCCCTTTGAAAGGTGGCATTGGTTCAATTTAGAGGTGTGTGTTTTTTCCTTAAAATACATGTCTGTTTACTTAAACCATTGCAGTAATTTTCAGAAACAGTACACCATTTCGTGAAACATTGCATCAGTTCGAAATAGTGTTGCAGCAGTTCGTGAAGCAGTGCACTGTTCACGCGAAACAGTGCTACTGTTCACGTAACAGTGCTACTGTTCACGCGAAACAGTCACTGTTCACGCGTCAGTTCGTGAAGCAGTGTACTGTTCACGCGTAACAGTTCTACTGTTCACGTAACAGTGCTACTGTTCACGCAAAACAGTCACTGTTCACGCATTCCTGCATATTTTAACATTTCCATTCACACCCTTTCATTACTATGAACTCAACAATCCCCCACATGAATAGGGAATGGCTATTATTTTTGTAAAACTTTTACGGACAAGTATGTGATCATCAAGCAAAGACTGATTGCATTTGGATAAGTGGTTTCCCTTTGAACTTTCCATAGTGAACATGCAACGGATGCACTCAGTCAATCGGTAGATTTGATATCTTTGAACCGTTGAGCTTTAATGTACACCTAGACAACACATGTCACACAACCAGCCTTTTACCGTTTATGGTTCTTACGATTTTGTTCTTTTCAGCCATGAACACGTCCCGATTTTTATGAGAGCTTAGAGAATAGGCCTTTACTAACATTCTCTTTGAATTGGCTTCCACTTCGCCCACACATAGGTAATTTCTAAACGTTCAATCCTGTATATTAAACTATTTGGTCAAATCTGCCAAATTTAGATAATCATTAAAAGACTTTTCACCTTAAGTCTTATCCTTGTTTACTATACATTGTCTACATCATGAGAATGAGTTGAGTAATTGACAATGTTGAACCTGTCAGACACAACTTTGTTTGATCTCCTTGAACCTAGCTCTTGGGATCTCCAGTCTGCTAGGTAGAGTTACCGCCATGCTAACTTGTCCTAGGCCTTAAACCCATTTCCTTGGATATTCTTTCCACTCCTTCTCTAGATAGGCCTTTTGTTAGTGGATCCGACACATTATCTTTCGACTTTACATAGTCTACAGTGATAATTCCGCTAGAGAGAAATTCTCTTAACGGTATTATGTCTTCGTCTTATATGACGAGATTTACCGTTATACATCATGCTCCCTGCCCTACGTATTGCTACTTGGCTATCACAGTGTATACATACTGGTGTAACTAGCTTGGGCCAATACGGAATATCTTCTAAGAAATTTCAAAGCTATTCTGCTTCTTCACCGGCTTTATCTAATGCGATAAATTTAGATGCCATTGTAGAGCGAGCGATACAAGTCTGTTTGGACGATTTTCAAGAAACTTCTCCTCCACCGATAGTAAATACATATCCACTTGTGGATTTTACTTCGCTCAATCCGGTGATCCAATTTGCATCACTATATCCTTCAAGTACCGCAGGATATTTATTATAATGCAAAGCATAATTTTGAGTGTATTTAAGATACCCCAAAACTCTTTTCATTGCCATCCAGTGAGTTTTGTTGGGATTACTCGTGTACCGATTCAATTTACTGATAGCGCATGCTATGTATGGTCGTGTACAGTTCATTATATACATTAAACATCCCAATACTCTTGCATACTCCAATTGCAAGTCACTTTCACCTTCATTCTTTCAAAGTGCAAAGCTCGCATCCAATGGAGTCTTGGCAATACCAAATTCCATATGCTTGAACTTGTCAAGTACCTTTTCAATATAATGAGACTGTGACAATTCCAACCCTTGTGGAGTTCGATGGATTCTTATACCTAAGATAACATCTGCAACTCCAAGGTCCTTTATATCAAACTTACTCTCAAGCATTTATTTTGTTGCATTTATGTCAGAAATGTCTCTACTGATGATCAACATATCATCCACATATAAACATACAATGACTTGGTGATTTGGAGTGTCTTTAATATAAACACATTTATCACATTCATTTATTTTGAATCCGTTTGCCAATATGGTTTGGTCAAACTTCGCATGCCATTGTTTTGGTGCTTACTTTAGTCCATATAATGACTTGATAAGTTTACACACCTTGTTTTCCTTTCCTGGAACCAAAAATCCCTCAGGTTATTCCATACATATTTCTTCCTCCAAATCTCCATTTAGAAATGTGGTTTTTACATCCATTTGATGAATTTGAAAATCATATACCACCGCCAAGGCAATTAACATTCGAATCGAGTTTATCCTCGTTACTGGCGAGTATGTATTAAAGTAATCAAGGCCTTTCTTCTGTTTGAATCCTTTTACTACAAGTCTTGCCTTGTATTTATCAATAGTACCATCCGCCTTCATATTTCTTTTGAAGATTCATTTAGAACCTAAAGGTTTATTTTCGGGAGGAAGGTCAACCAATTCCCATGTATGGTTGTTTAAGATTGAATCAATCTCACTATTGACTGCCTCTTTCCAAAAGGATGAGTCTGATGACGACATCGCTTCTTTAAATGTTTGAGGCTCATTTTCTAAGAGAAATGTTACAAAATCCGATCCAAACGAAGTTGACGTTCTTTGACGTGTACTACGCCTTGGATTTTCTTCATTATGTACATTCTCACTTGGTTCATCTCGAGGTTGTTGGGAACCTTCAATAGACTGTTCTTGTCTAATTTTATACGGGTAAATGTTTTCAAAGAATTCAACATTGTCTGATTCAATTACCGTATTTTCACTAACATTCGGATGTTCGGATTTATGAACCAAAAATCAACATGCTTTACTACTTTTAGCATATTCTATGAACACGCAGTCCACCGTTTTAGGTCCTATTTTAACCCTTTTAGGTATAGGAACTTGAACCTTCGCTAGATACCCCCACACTTTGAGATATTTCAAGTTAGGTTTCCTTCCTTTCCATTTTTCGTAAGGAATTAATTGTGTCTTACTATGGGAAACTCTGTTGAGTATACGATTGGCCGTAAGGATAGCCTCCCCCCATAAGTTTTGCGGTAAACCAGAACTTATAAGTAATGCATTCATCATTTCCTTCAAAGTTTAATTTTTTCTTTCCGCAATTCCATTAGATTGAGGTGAATATGGGGCCGTAGTTTGATGGATTATTCCATTCTCTACACATATTTGAGCAAAGGGAGATTCATATTCTCCGCCCCTATCACTTCTTATCATTTTGATCTTTTTGTCTAACTGATTTTCAACTTCATTTTTATATTGCCTAAACGCATCTATTGCTTCATCCTTACTATTTAGCAAGTAGACATAATAATATCTAGTGCAATCGTCAATAAAAGTTATGAAATACTTTTTCCCACCACAAGATAGTGTTGACTTCATATCACAAATGTCAGTGTGTATTAAGTCTAAGGGATTGAAATTCCTTTCAACGGACTTATAAGGATGCTTTGCATACTTCGATTCCACACACGTTTGACACTTTGATTTATTCCATTCAAAGTTTGGCAAAACTTCTAAGTTAATCAGTTTTCGTAATGTTTTGTAATTAACATGGCCTAAACGTTCATGCCATAAATCATAAGACTCAAGCAAATAAGACAAATTCAAACTTTTATTCATTTCAACAGTCATTACATTCATCTTATAAAGGCCCTCTGTGAGATAGTCTTTTCCTACATACATTTCTCCTTTGCTAACTACAATTTTCTCAGAAACGGTTACACATTTGAATCCGTTCTTATCTAGGAGTGAAACAGAAATTAAGTTCCTACATAACTCCAGAACATATAGCACATTGTTCAGTGTCAAGACCTTTCTGGAAGTCATCTTTAGACAAATTTTTCCTGTTCCCTCCACCTTAGCAGTAGCGGAGTTGGCCATGTAAAGCATTTCTTCTGCTTGAGCTAGAGCAACTGACGAGAACAACTCTTTGTTTGCACAAACATGACGTGTGGCACCAGAATCCATCCACCATTCGCATGGATTCCCCACCAAGTTGCATTTCGTGAACATAGCACACAAATCATCATATTCTTTGTTGGACTCAATCATGTTCTCTTGGTCTTTTTTCTTGCCTTTCTTTTGGGCTCGACAATCTGTGGACTTGTGGCCAATTTTGCCACAACTGAAGCATTTTCCCTTGAACTTTTTCCTGGGTT
Source organism: Capsicum baccatum var. pendulum (assembly GCA_030864225.1). NCBI lineage: Eukaryota > Viridiplantae > Streptophyta > Magnoliopsida > Solanales > Solanaceae > Capsicum > Capsicum baccatum. The sequence goes on along the minus strand of CM061559.1, from coordinate 225,416,379 downwards.
GATTGCTTTCATGTTCAACTTTCTTTCTTTTCTTCGAGTTGTTTTGGCCATCTTCTACAATATGGGCTCTATTCATTGTAGAATTTTCCTTTGACCTTCTTTTGACAGCTTTATTGTCCTTTTCAATACGAAGTCGGACGATAAGATCTTCAATGGTCATCTCCTTGCATTTATGCTTTAAGTAGTTTTTGAAGTCTTTCCACAAAGGTGGTAGCTTTTCAACTATCGCTGCTACTTGGAAAGCATCATTCATAATTAAACCTACAAAACAGTTTATGTGAATATTAAGAACATTTTTAATTTGTTCAACTAAGGTATTTTTCAAAAATATACCTTCTGCTAGGAGATCATGTATGATGACTTGCAACTCCTGTACTTGAGAGATAACAGATTTGTTGTCAATCATTTTGAAGTCCAGGAACCGTGCAACAAGGAATTTCTTAATTCCCGCATCTTCCGTTTTATATTTCCATTCAAGTGTCCCTTACAGTTCTTTTGATGTCTTGGTTCCACTATAGACATTATAGAGGTCGTCTTGGAGACCACTCAGAATATAGTTCCTACAAAGGAAATTCGAATGTTTCCAAGCTTCTATAATAACGAAGCGGTCCTTGCCGAGGTTTCCTCGGGCACCTCGGGAGCGTCTTCTCTAGTGAACCATTGTAGACATAAAGTGGTGAGGTAAAAGAACATCTTTTGTTGCCACCGCTTGAAGTCGATGCCAGAAAATTTTCTGGGCTTCTCCGTCGGTGCCATTGTTGGCGGGGCATTTGTGCGACTTGATGTGGCAATATTATTTACCCCCATAGACGTTGTCGCATCCATCATTTCACTTTCAGTTGTCATTTATCCTGTCACCACAAGATCGAAAACTTAGTATTTTTCAGAATACTCTTTATAAAGTTAAGTAACTTGAAACTCTTCTTCTTGTTTCTAGTTAACGATGAAGTTTTTATTACTTCGAATCGTCAACCGAGTGAACCTTAACTTGTGTTGAAGATTTTATGTCTTCTAATCACTAGTTAAATTCAAGCGGAGTAGAAAGCCTAAGCTTTAATCTCCAAAAACAAGCAATACAGATTCTGTAAAAAAAATTATTCCTTAAGATTGTTATTTTCCACAATACGGGTACGTAAAATCTGTATAATATAATAACAACTTCAACTCGAGTTCAAGTATGAACAAGAACACAATGAAGTTGAACAAATACCCTCAACACAAGATCAAAATAATCTTTACAAGAGGTGTATTTTATATTTCAGAAATATAGATGAAACAAAAATTGTTAAGACCAAGTTGTCCGAATTCACGGACTTTCCTTAAGGAATAATTCCCCTCACTGTACCCGAGGTTTGGGAATCTTCCTCCCAGGTTAAAATGGCCTTCAATCCGACTATAGCGGTACCTCAAATAGGCGGATTCTTCGAACACACTCACGGTTTGAATGATCACACTTAGAGTATTTTTAAGAAGAAGAAGCTTATAATTCTGAATTTTTTTCTATCTTAACCTGTGGAAGAAAGCAGGTTATTTATAGCCACAAGATGCCCCTTTGAAAGGTTGCATTGGTTCAATTAAGAGGTGTGTGTCTTTTCCTGAAAATACATGTCTGTTTACTTAAACCATTGCAGTAATTTTCTGAAACAGTACACCATTTCGTGAAACATTGCATCAGTTCGAAACAGTGTTGCAGCAGTTCGTGAAACAGTGCACTGTTCACGCAAAACAGTGCTACTGTTCACACGAAATAGTCACTGTTCACGCGTCAGTTCGTGAAGCAGTGCACTGTTCACGCGTAACAGTTCTACTGTTCACGTAACAGTGCTACTGTTCACGTAACAGTGCTACTGTTCACGCAAAACAGTCACTGTTTACGCATTCCTGCATGTTTTAACATTTCCATTCACACCCTTTCATTACTATGAACCCAACATACATCACCCTCATTTAACCAATTTATTTGAGATTTAATTTCCAGAATTCATCGTCCTTCCGAAGAACAACATTATAATTTCAAAAGAGCTCAACTTCTAAATTTTGCAAAAATCAACTGGAAGCATAGGAGGTCGAAGATTGTAAGCCAGCAATTCTTGTAAGGAGTTTTCTTTTTCTCATAAAAATATTTCCAAAAACAGGTTTGTTCCAAATCATTACATGTCTCTTGAAAAGATCAATGGAAGGAAGAAGAGAATTATTCATCCTATTCCAAGAAGAACTAATGACTTGCGAGAACTGGGGGTGAGTATTCCACATGGTCTCAAAACCTAAAAGGTTTATTTCTAGGAAGATGAATCGTAGGTGAAAGCAGAGGCGGAGCAAGGATTTCAACGAAGGAAATTCCATATTCAAAGAAAGCTTAGGATTTCAATTAAAGGAGTTTCATATTCAAAGAAAACTTAGTCGAAGGGGGTTCAACACCTATTATAACTACATAAAAAATAATTTTAATCATGTATAAATAATATATTTTTTCATCGAACGGGGTTCGGCCAAACCCCCGAACAGAAGACTGGCTCCGGCCCTCAGTGAAAGCTCTAATAATAGAGGGCAATGATCGGAGTGAGTTCGGGGAAGGTGCTTGCCAGAAGCTTTAAGGTACACCTCAAGCCACTTGGCATTACCAGTTTAACGGTCAAGCCGTTCTAAAATGAGTCCCCCATTTTCTAAGATTTGACCAAGTAAATTTGACAAAATAGCTCGATGAATTCGTGTACTTGATCTGATTTTTAAAATTGATATTTCTACTTAGTCCTTTGTCATCTGAATCTCTCAACTCATAAAAAATCAACATTTTGAACTCTTCTTATGCATATGTGGCATTAAATTACTGAGTTGACAAAATACGTGTTTGAGTTGGCAAAATACGTGTTTACAGGCGTTTTTTATGCGCGTGGTACAATTTTTTTAATTTGAAAATATTTTTAAAAATTATAAAAGGTTTTAGCCCCCTCACCCCCACTTCCGTCCAGTACCCCACACCCTCGTCCAGCAGCAAGATGAGAATCAACAGTAGCAGCAGCAAGAAATCTTTGGCTTACTAGCAAAACTGACTGAATAAGCAAATAAATAAATAGTTGCACATTTCTCATTGACGCCTCACTTATGAGCTGGCTTTCAAAATAAGTGAAAATGGTTTTCCACCAAACAATGTCCAGGACTACTTGCAGTTTTTGAGGCTCAGATCTGAGTTATTAACGGAGAAAAGCGAGAGAGACCATGCCGCGGTTGCAAAAGTACCGGTTGCATGTGAAAGAGAAGTCTTAAATCACATAGCAACTGGTGTTTGCCAAGCCAAGATGCGGGTCCAATTGTCTCTATTTTTGAAGCCCAAATAAGCAAATATCATTACTGTCACTTTTGAGAAATGGTGGCATTATTTTAGGATACTTTGGATTTAGCTCATAAATCAGACCGAGGGTCCAAGTACTACTACTACTGTTAATACTTTGCTTTTAACTGGTGGCTCAGATTTGTATCTGGGGCATCGGCTTTTCTGGCACCTGTTATGATAAACAAAAGAAATTCAAGTTGTCATGCCAAGATATAGGATCTAATGCACAATTTAATTAGCTCAGCAAACATAATCATCACACCTCAATTGTTTCCCCTTTTTGTTAACTGAACATCAACTGAGAATCATTATGTTTATATATATATATATATATGAATTTATAGTTAAAAATTTAAATTAATTGAAGAAGAATTTTAATTATTTGAAATAAATTTGATATTTAATTTGTGAGCAAAAATAAAAACATGATTATTTAAATTTTTCTACAATTTATAACTTTTTTAATTTAATTAAATTTATTTTAATATTTAATTTCTTAGGTAGCATTTTAAAAATGACATGAAATTTAATGTAATACTTAAAAATGACGTGAAAGCTGACATGGGACATTTGTATTACACAAACTGAAATAGTATTTAAAATATTGAGTTTTATTGAGTTGAGAGGTTCAGATGACAAAAAATTAAGTAGAAATCATACCAAGTATAAGGTTCAGCTATTTTTCCAGTAACTTTACTACCAGAATAACCTAGATCTAGCATCCCACAATAATTAAGGCAGTTCAAAAAAGTATCCACATGAGAGGTAGACAAACCCTGACCACCAAATTTTTCTACTGACCTCATAACTTCGTTGAAACACCCCCCACACCCCACCCCACCAAAGTCAGGGTCCCTCATAAGAATCTGCAATCTTTTTAAAGTTATCCCATAAGAGAAGTTTGCTAGCACTGTTATTAAAGGCATAAATTGGCGAGAAAAGTCATTTAACAGTAGAAGGGATTACCTGTATCATGGAATGGATCTCTTGATGCGCGATAGCTACAGTGCTGATATTTAAAAGATTTGCGTGCCATAAAATGGCAATTCTCTCGGCTTGTCCCTCAGCTGGGACAGCAACCACATTGGAGAAGTGAAACTCGTGGGGCATAGAGAGATGATCCACCCTGTGAGTTTCAAGAAGAATGACAAGGGCGGGATTGTGGGAACTTAGCAGTCCCTGAAGTTTTTCGTAAATTCTAAGGACGTAGAACCTCTACAATTTCAAATTAGAAAATTCATGAGGTGGTAGAAATTGAAGAGAACTTTAAGATTTGTGAAACAGAGTCAATTTCTCGGAGAATAGGGCTCATTATTAATGTATACTTCCCTGCTTCCGGATTTAGAGTCGGCCTCATATATATTGAGCATTTCGACATATTTAGGGGACAACCTATATTTTTTTTTTTTTTTTGCAAACTGCTCTTTGAGGAGGTATACCCGTACCTATCCCAAGAACGATGTTGTCTCTATGATTTGAGACTCGTTGACTGGATCATCCAAAGCGATTACCTTGGGGTCTGCCACTGTTGTTTGAGACATCTGACGCGGTATAGAAGTTTCTGGTTCTTCCTGCACTGTTGTCATCACAAACTGTTGAATCTACGACGTCAGTTTCGTCTCGTCGGATGTCTGAGGGTAAAAAGAGAGACCCGGCAAGAGTAGGTTGCTTGTGAAGGGAGGTTCCATGTTCGATGGGGAAGCATAAAGTGGATTCGGTATGAGAGGTGGGTTCTCGAACCAATGATGTTGGGCATATGCTTCCAGGCCTAGCTTCATTCCCTCTGTAACTATCTGTGCAATGTGCCTGGGGTTTTGGATCATTACAAGACTCTCCGACCCCTCCGTAAGCATCGTGAAGGTCAAGGCATCGCCCGTCAACGCCCATTCCAGCCATGACTGTGCTGGAAGGGATGGGTTAGGACTCGATTGTGAGTACACTGGACGCGATAAAGGAGTTCTCAAACTGGTTTCTTCCATCGGGCTCTGAAGGACATGAAAGGGCGAGAGAGGTTTGTGGTGGATGCGCAGTTGTTTGTAAGGACAATTTACGGGAGAGAGAGAGTTATTATTTATAAATGGGAATTGTGGTGTATGAGAATGAGAAAAGTGTGTGCATGAATTTTTATGACATTTCTCTGGTGGATTAGCTGCCAGGGTGAAACCTCACGTGTGCTGTAATGATTATGGGGATTAGAATTTATCTGAGGAATATGGGTAGGCATAGGTGGCAGATAAGTATCATGCATGGAGTCCACCTGAGATCTAGGTGGTAAATTTTTAAAATTTATAGGGATTTCTTGGCCCTCAAAATAGAAAACATGTGGGACCTAGGAGCCGTAATTTTATTTGGGCCTACTTCCAAGTGGCCAGTTCTGGAAGAGTCATTAATTGATAATAAACCTTGATTTGGGTTAATATTATTATTATTAATTGAAAGATTTTCCAAGGTGGATTGGTCAAAAGCTATAGGAGAGCTCACCTGTGATTGGTCAATAGGAGTAGGGTTGATTGAGACCTTACCTAAGGCGACGTGTGAATATTATTTGAAGCTCTTGGTTGAGGGAATTGAAATTGCCTTACCTTTTGGAGCTTGTGATTTGTCGCCATCTAGATGACCATACGTACTCTTGACCGGTGATTTACGATTTGACCTCGTTGGAAAGCTAACTAATTTCCAACCGTCGTTATCTTCGACATTGGTGGATGAGTTTGTTGCAATAGGTGTGATAATTTGCCTTTGAGTATTTGCATCATGTATTTGCACAAGGAATTTTACAGTGATATGACCGAATCGACCGCATTTTGTGAGTACCTTCATATTGAATTTTCTATTTATGAGTACCAATATAGATATGGTGCAGTAAGGGTTGTTCAAGGGGAACTTGCTTGCAAAGTAGCGCATATCTGCCTCGAGTAGTAGACGACGTGCAGGTATCCACCTTAAGGAGAGTACCAATTTTATTGCGCACTCTGTGTATGATTTCTAGGTCATATAATTTTGTAGGTAATTCCAACAGTCTAATCTAAATTGCTGAGTAGGCTAAACGGGCTTGGGAGGCTACAAATTTTGGCTCCCATTTTTGAACGGACAAATAATTATTGTAGATGGACCATGATCCATCATGTAATATGTGATTCATGTTCTGTTTGTTTTGTAGTTTGATGAGGAAAGAGTCAACCCCTAAATCAATAAGTACAATTTCCTCTGGTTTCCACAGGGTTATGAGCTTTTGCTTCAGCAATTGGTGACTCATCTTGCGTCCTACAAGTTTTATAATAACAAAATAGCTCCAAGGAAGGTAAAGTCTGTTCTTGTCAGCACAGTGATTGTGACAAAATTATCCTCATTTTTTATTGGGGAAATTTCTCCGAGCAACTCATCAGCCTCAAGGAAAGGCTGATTTGGTACATGTTACGGGGAAGAGAAAGCAGGGTTATGGAGAAGTTTATCTAAGAAGGGTGTATTTGCTGAGTGAAATGGATGATTCTGGGATTCCATATTTATAGGTGGGAGTGATTGATTCAAAGGATCCGTAACAGTTCTATCAAGATGCATATCAGTGAGCTGTTTTTCCATAGTTTGTAGAGAGAGTTTACGTTTTCATCTTTTTTTCTCTTTACACACTTTCATCTTTTTTTCTCTTTACACACTCTTTTCCTTCTTCCGTTTTTAGGTGAACGAACATTTATTTCTTTCTTCTTATTTTCTTTAACTTGTACTACAATTTTATTATAATATTCTACTTATTCTTCTTTTATTAAATTTAAAGTGCTAGATATTAGGAATATTTATTTTATTAGAGTTCTTCTTTTATTAAATTTAAAGTGCTAGATATTAGGAATTTTTATTTTATTAGAGTTCTTTTAATATATTTTAGTAGTGCTTAATTTCTTTTCATATATTTTAATTTTTTTTTAATTTAATTGAATACTAAATTAAAGAAAATAGCAAAACAATAATAATTTTGTAGGACAAAATATTTAAACATTTAATTAGTTATAAACCTATCCCAATTTTGACTTCTTCTATAATAGGAAATTAGTGCATTAACGTGCACTTCTTTTTTTAGTTTTTCCTCCTTCTCTTATCATATATTTCAAGACTCTTAGCTATTAATTTTAATAATAATTTTTTATATATATTTTGATGTTATCATATATTTTAGAACTCTTACTATCTATGTATCTATCTGTCTATCAGTCTCTCAGTCTGTCTATCTATCTATCTATCTATCTATAAATTAATTGGTCATCTTAAGTCCAAAAATAAAATCAAATGAATAAAGAACAAAGTAAAGAACAAATTTTAAAATTACTTGTGGATAAAAAGCAAGAACTCACTATTCGAAGAAATAGCTATAAATATAATTCATTCGTAGGAGTTTGCAAAAAATTATTATTTTCTCAAAAGATAGAAATATTTCAATTAGAAATTGAAAATTTTCATTATGAACATAAACTTGAACATAGTTTATATTAACACTCTATGAGTTATAACGAAATTCTACAAAAACTTAACGATCTTATTGATAAGAAAAAGAATCTAGTCATTAAACTCAATCTAATAGAAAAGAAAATCAAACTTATCAAAGAAAGTTCACCAATAAGGGTAAATAATCTCATCGAAAGGGCTGAAGTCTTCGATAAAGAATTAGGAAAGAAAATTAGGAGAGAAATTTTTGCTCCCTCCTTCTCAAATAAAGGTACCTATCAAAAGGGTATCCTTGATGAAAATATTATATCTAGCTTTCTAGAAAAGAAATGAAAGGAGGAAATAGAGGAGAAATCTACTCCTAAAATAGAAGAAAATCCTAGTTCCAAATTAGAAGAAGATTCTAGTTCAAAAAGTAAAATAGAAGAATATAATGAATGACATAGACGAATTAGTTTATGAATTAGAAGAGCTTGATCTAAAAGACCAAGATTACTATGTTCTTATGAATAGAGGGGATACTGGAGGACCACGAGGAAACTTTAGGAATCCTAAAGAGGAAGGAAACTCTTTTACAGAGCCTATGCAAAAAGGTAATTTCTTTCCTAAATTCAAAAAGAGGAAAGACTATAATAGTCAATATCACAATAATAATAAGGCCAAATACATGCCTAATAGACTTCCAATAGGAGACGGTAGATCTACTCAATTTTTAGATCTAGATTGCAAAAGAGAACCAGGAGAACTTCTGAATTTATGGGCTAAAAACCCAAAATTATTCTTCATCGTGGAAAAAAGAGTAAACTATACCAATGACGAAAAATATTTAATTGCTATCAACACCTTTACTGGAAAGGTAAACAATTAATTTAATGGAGTATCAGAAAATGCTAAAACGGTTTTCAAAATTGAAGTCCTAAAGCAGTTTGAAAAATCAACTAGAGCAGGAATAGACCATATAGTAAAATATGTTGGATGTAAATTCTTAGGTATCCAATTTGATGTCTCGAAAGAGAAAGAAAGACAAGCTATTAGCAACAGAATGACTAGAAAAATTTCAAATTTGCAAAATGTATTACATTTATGAATATACTTGCGAATTTGAAGAATACTACTACAATCTGTTTGACAGTAGCATAGACATGAAGCCATATATGGATAAATACTTCCAGAAACTACTAGGATTTTGGGTTGGTTATTTCAGAGAAGAATATACTAAAGAAGAACAAACAAGAGATTCATTAAGGAAAAGAATTTCATTCCTTAATTAAAGAATTAGCCAGCTTTGTATGTTACATAATATACAAAGAAAAGCAAAAAAATTAAACACCCAAATTTGCTGTGAAGATACAGAAGTAACATCACAATGGGGATGTCATGAAAGAAATCCTTTAAAAAGAAAAGAAAAAATAAAGGATTAATCAAAAGGAAAAATATTTCCAAAATAAATTATATAACAAGAAAAAGGTACTTCAAAAAATGAAGAAATTTCAAAAAGAAGTCTATAGACAATTGTAAGTGCTATAATTGTGGAGCAGAAGACCACAAAAGTTATGAGTGTAACAAAAAGAAGTTAAATCTCTAAAATAGATAGACAAGAAATTGATTCTGACTTAGAGTCAATAACATCTATCAAAAATGAAGACTTTTACTTAGAGCTCTATGAAGAATTCTCAGATTCAAGTAATGATTTAGAAGAATGAATCAAGAAATTGAGAATCTAGAGGAAACCACTCAGGTTATGAAAGCTGAAGAAGATCAACGAGGATATGCTTTGAAAGCAACATTCGATGGAGAATTATTAAGAAAAATCCAAGGATTAAAATTTAACCTTCAAACTAAAGATAGTCTGTTCAGTAGGTTACAAAGAACCTTTTCAAGAGATAAAATATCATACCATGAATATCAAGAAATTGAAAAAGCAATAGAGATTACTCAAACTATTGGAAGACATAAGCTTAATCTGACCAAATCCTAAAAAAAAATTTGGAGAGAAAAAAGAAGAAGATAAATTACGTTCATCTTGGAGGAATTCAAATAATGGTAAAATCTACCTTCAAGGAAGAAATTAACTGTCCAATAGTCATCAACCTTTCAGATGAAATATTTATTAATACCAGAGGAGGAAATCTAGGTATTGTTGAAGGAAATTTGACTTACACCAAATTATTATTTACCTACTACCCTAGGTATTGTATATTACTGAAAGATGCTAACTTTAATGAAGTCTTAAGTCTGCATTTTCAGGTAAAAAGGGACGATTTATTCAAATCAGGTAACTATATTATGAGCATATATTATCAAGCTCTATATACAGTTACCAATTTGAATTATGAAAATGTCTATAAAAATGAAAGTTTGGTTGAAATTGATCAAGAATATGCAGGAATAGCCAGAATACTTGAAGCAGAAGTTCAACCAGCAGAAATCCCAAGTGAATATGAAATTCATATTGAAAAAGCCCCAGAAATAGGAAGTTCAAGTACTTCAATTCCAAGACTCTCAATAGAATATGGAAATAGTTCCATACGAAAAGGTAATTCTATGAGATTTACCAATAAAAACTCCAACAACATTATCAAAGTTTCAGGAAGATTCTTCATGGAAGCGACTGAAACAAACAAACCATCCTATTGCAATCAGGATCTTCAGCAAATCATGTCAAGGAAATCATCCTAGACGGTTTAACCACATATAAAGGCACCCCTTACCTTTATAAAACATTTGAAGGAAACAACTATAGTTGTTCAAAGATGGTAAAATTATCAATCCAATTTGAATCAATTAGAATAACCGTTCCTTGTTATATTACCAATCATGAAAATGATTATAATATAATATTAGGAGGAACATTTCTCAACAGTTTGGATCAATATAATATCCAGAAAGAAGAAATTAAAATCACCTTAGGAGAAAAAACTTGTTTTATCCCTAAAATCTAAATGCCAAAAGAAACCTCTTTTAGAGTAGCAGTATTCATAGAATTTACTACCTATGAAACAAGATTGACATCATGTGGTTAGATAAATAATGGTTTCGAAGCCAATTTTGTCAATTTTTTAAATAAAAGAATGAAATACTAATAATGTTAATGCTTTTGTTGTCAGTATTACAGGTGACAGAGAAAAGCTCACACATTATAAAGATAATGTGAAAATAATTTTAGGATCTAAAATTGTTTCAATAAAATATGTCTATGCTTATGATAAACTAGAAACTGATTTATTACTTGGAAATGATTTTATCCAACAGTTTCAGGATTATCATCAAACAACTTACATGGCTAGCTTCAAAACTCCGTGTAATCATTTTATTAAAATCCCAAGAAAATATAATTCCCATGCTTTGATAAAAGAAAGAGAAATTTTTAATAAAAAAATTTGGACAACCCGAAAAATTATTTTTGTAAATGGCTTAATATTGAAAAAATAAAACAAGATTTACAAAATTCTTATGGAGAATATTCATTAAAAAAATGGGACAATAATCATGAAAAAATAGTTTTAATTCTTAAAGATCCTAGTATCATTATAAGAGTTAAACCAATGCTTTACAATGAAGAAGATAAAACTGAATTTAAAATTCAGATACAAGAACTTCTTAATCTCAAATTAATAAGAGAAAGCAGAAGTCCAAACAGCAGTCCAACATTTATGGTTAGAAATCATGTTGAACAAAAGAGAGAAAAAGATCGAATGGTAATAAACTATAAAGAGCTAAAGAAAAATTGTGTTTTTAATGGATATTTTATACCAAACAAAAACAATCTTATTAACCTTTTTTTTGGTAAATAAATTTTATTACCAAAGTAGCAAACAAAACAGGGAAGTAGACTTGGACATCATTAGCCCCAAGCTTTACTGAAGCATTCTACCTATTCTTCCCCACCTAAACTTCAACTATAATCAGGGGTAATCATTCAACTGTTGTAACCTACGAGCTAATTTGACATGTTAGGATCCTCTTACATGTATTGCTTGAATAACTTGTCTAACAATAGCCTCTACATTGCTTTGTTTGAGCTAAAAAATACGACTGTTATGCTCCCCCCACAGGTAGTACACAACTCCCGCCAAGGTCATCCTATACACTTGTGCTGAGCTATTTTTCCCTTTCATATGTCGAAGAGCCCATTAGATCTCCTCCGACCAAGTCATGCATCCCCTTTGAATTCCTTGCCAATGTTGTAACTTTGCCCATACAACGCTAGCAAACCTACATTCAAATAGCAAATGTTCGATATCTTCATTTACTTCTTGCAAGTCTGGTTTTTGTGGCCAACCTCCTATTCACTGCAAGGTACATGATAAACAACTATTTAGGGGCGCCAAAGTTTGACCACACTAGTTTCTTCTATGTAACAGACTCCATTTTGCCTCTCATTCTTCTATACACCTCTTTCATCGAATATTTAGCCATGTCCATGAAGTCATTTTCTGAGTAGCCTGCTTCTTGGATATACTTATACGCCTTCATAATTCTTTAGACTAGCCATGATACTTATTTACAATGAGTCCCCCATACACCACCCTTCCCATAGTAACTGTGCACCCATACCACCCATAGTTTATCCTTCTTTTGACACAAGTTTCATAAAAGTTTGCCTAAAGCTGCCTTATTCCATGTATACAGATCCAAGAAATTCAGGCCCCCATTTGATCTTGGGAAGCATAGCTTCTTCCAAATAATGATAGCTTTTTTGGAAGCATCCATATTTCCCGTCCACAAGAATCTCCTACAGATGGACTCAATAGCTTGGATAACCTTTTGTGGTAGAGCAAAGATTTGTGCCCATAATAATTGGATAGCAAACAAAACACTCTTAATCAACTGTGCCCTACCACCATAAGAGAGAAACCTAGTAGTCCAACTAGTAATCCTTCCAATCATCTTGTCGATTAGAGGTTTACATTGGACTATTGACATCCTTTTAGTGCTCAAAGGTACTCCTAAGTATCTTATAGGTAGTTCCCCTTTTACAAACTGTAGTTATTGTAGTATCTAGTCTTGAGTTGTTTGTTGCACTCCACCAAAATACACACTGCTTTTCTCAATATTTGCCACCAGCCTTGAAGCTTCAGAAAACAGCTTGAAGCAGTCATATAAGCATTTCACAGATTGAACATCCCCTTTACAGAAGAGAAAAAGATCATCAGCAAAACTTAGTTGCACAATATTTTGCCTCTTACACCTTGGGTGAAATTGAAATTTAGGATTACCACGTAAGGTTTTCAAGATCCTGGTAAGATAATTCATAACCAATACAAAGAGAAACGGTGATAAAGGGTCTCCCTGCCGTACTCCTCTTTTAGCATGGAATGGTACAGTAGTCTTCCCATTTACTCTAAAAGAGTAGGCAACCGTTGTAACACATTGCATGATCCATTTTATTACCACTTTTGGAACTTACTTTTTAAATTTGACTGTAAAAGTGATTTTTGGAAAATTAAGCTATCAGAGGAATCAATCCCTCTAACAACATTTAGCACTCCTAACGAACATTATGAATGGTTAGTAATGCCATTTGGATTAAAAAATGCACCACAAATCTTTTAAAGAAAAATGGATAAAATATTCTCTGAGTTTTTTTAATTGTCTACTTAGATGATATTTTGGCTCAAAGAATTTTCAGAAATTTGCGTGAAAAATGAAATTATTTTGAGCCAAAAAAGGTTGAAATAAAGAAAAATGAAATATAATTGTTTTGAATAAGAATAGAGATACAGACTCACATTTTGAAGAAAATAACAGAATTTTCTAAAAACTAACAACAAAACAAAAGATATAAAAATTTCCTTCTTATTTAAAGTATGCAGGTGAATTCATCCCAGATCTCACAAAGAAAATAAATCCTTTGCAAAAACTCATTCGAAAGTCAAATCGACTCGGATGGACTAATGAACATACTCTTTGTATTCAAAATCTAAAAGAAGAATGTGTTAAGCTTCCAAAGCTTAGTCTACCTGAACCAGAAGACAATTTAGTCTTACAAACAGATGCCTCCGACTATCATTGGAGAGCATTATTACAGATAGATTTAAGTGAAATCTACAGATATATCAGTGAAACTTTTAACGAAGAAGAAGTTAATTATTCCACAAATGAAAAGGAATTACTAGTGGTAATAAAAGAAATACAAAAGTTTTCAGCATTTTTATTACCAAAATCATTTGTTGTAAAAAGAGATAACACACAAATATCAGGTTTAATATTTAATAAATTACCTTCAAAGCCACAATATAGAAAGTTACACAGATGACAGGTATTGTTGTCATTCTATTCTTTTAAAATAGAAAAAATTAAAGGATCTGACTATGTTTTTGTAGATTTTCTTTCAAAAAACGTCCAATATGGACAATAGAACCCAGATGTTGGTCAACAGGATATTTCAAAAAATGAATGGCATTGAAGAATCCATAAGTAAAAAAGAAAAAGAGAGAAAATTACAATCTGAACTAAATCTGCTTAACACTGATCAAGCCAAAAATATCATAGAATTTCAACTTCTCTGTGAACATATGGATACCAAACCTAAGGGATCAAAAGTCCCTAACAAAGTGGCAGGAGATGTCACACTAGCACCTAGTGTCAAAAACATCTCGATGGTAAGCCCGGATATGTCAATGATCGAGTCTTCGGACTTAGCTAAAAGTCGAATACATGGAAAACTCCCCATAAAAATAGTATCAGTGAAAATTGAAAAAACTTCTGATAAATCAGAAAAAAGTACTAACTCTTCTGAGGAAAAAGATTTGCTTCCTTTCAAGTCGAAAAAATTCATCCAAAAGAGGAGGAATATCTGGCATTTACCAGACAAATTTACAATCTGCCAAGTAAAAGTGGAGAAACTTTTAGAGTTCTAGGGGCATAAAGTATACATCCAAGAATTTTAGTATTCCCGGGTGGAAATCCTAGCTTCATAGCTAAATTATTTGAATTTAGATATCTGGATCGAGTCTATACCAACCCAAATTTATCTGAATTAATAAAATTACCAAGCTAATTGACAAGTGCAATAATAAACTATGCTGATGGACAAGGAGTCTATTGCAGATTCTACAACATATCCATGGAGTTTTAGGATGAAAAATTATACTTTTCAACGATTAATTATATTTCGGTGAAAAAATAAAAACTTTTAATGTTAGCGCAACAGGAGTAGATAAAAAACTCCCATATTTGAATTCAAAATGGATTCAAACAAGAAGAGTATTAGGGATGAAGGCCTTATACAACATCCTTGAAAAACATTATGATGATAATTATAAAGTCCTCGACAGAGATATGCATTGGGTTTTAATGACCAGAGGAAAATCAAAATCAATAGTCCTAAAGAAAAAAATTGTTGAATTTGAAATGCTCAATTTTATGCCACCTCAGAAACATGGGTTATGACGTGCAAATTCCTGGATCATAAGCACAACAAAAAAGATGATGAAGACAGCACATCAATGTCGGAAGAAATGTCAAAATACAATTGTAAGAACAGACGAAAGGCAATAATGGAGCAGGAGACGTAAGCACTTACGTTAAAATATTCGTCGGCACGAGACAACAAAATGATAATGAAGATTGGACCAGTTAGTCCAAAAGTAGCCACAGAAGAAAAAGGAAC
This sequence comes from Capsicum baccatum var. pendulum, assembly GCA_030864225.1. Lineage (NCBI taxonomy): Eukaryota > Viridiplantae > Streptophyta > Magnoliopsida > Solanales > Solanaceae > Capsicum > Capsicum baccatum. Next base: position 225,400,999 of record CM061559.1, on the reverse strand, counting down.
CTTATCCAGATAAGGGACTAAAGAAGAAATAGAAGACTTCTAAAGAATGACCTAGAAGAAATAAATATTTGCAACTCTACCCCTCTTTGGATCTATAAAAAGAGCACTAGAAATTAAAGAAAGGCAGACTACATTTTTTCTGAAACTTACCATCTTAAAAAAATATTAGGTGTCTTAAATATGAGTGAGTGAAAACTAGTTCTCCCATCAGGGAAAGGTATCTAAATAGTGTGTATGTAAGTGTAAGGAAGATCTGATTAAAGATTTTTCCTATGTAATATTATCATAAAATAAAGAGTTTTGTTTATATATCTTTTCACTACAAGAAAACATTAAATTTCCGACGGTCAATGTAGTCGGAAAGTGGTCAGAAATTAAGGTATTTTCGACTACTTTCTGACTACATGATGGTAGTCGGAATATAGCTTGTCGGAAAAACTTTTCCTACTATTGTTGTCGAAAATCTCCGACTACTTTAGCTGGATATGTAGTTGGATATTTAAAAAATAGTTATTTAATAATTATTAAATTTTTGACTACTCTAGTCGGAATAATTAAAATTATTAAATAATTATTTATTAAATTACGACTACTGTAGTAAAAAAATTAATAAATAATTATTAATAATTTTATAATTATTAAATAAATATTTATTAAATTTTCGACTAAAGTAGTCAAAAAATTAATATTTAATAATTTTAATTCTTTCGACTACTGTAGTCGAAAATTTAATAAATAAATATTTAATAATTATAAATTTTTCGACTACTTTAGTCGGAAGTTTAATAAATAATTACTTTATAATTATTATTATTTAATAAATAATTATTTTGCATTCGCTTACACTGCTTTCAAATTATAAACGACATAACTAATGTATTTTTCACAACAGGATCAAACACGAAAAAAATTTATAAATACAACAACTTTAAACCATTCAAAACAAACATCAAATCAAATAGTTTAAACATGTAAATGTCACAACCAAAAACAAGAACAATAACTACAATCTAATTATCATCAGATTCATTAGCTTCCTCGTCCCGAAATACTTGCGGCATGTGCTTCTTAACCAACTTCTCCAATTTATCAAATTAGCAAACCTAGCATCATTAGCTGCACATTTTTGCGTCAAATCCACAATTTGCTTTTTCATCGCTTCCATTTCTTCCATAGTTTGCAAAGTAGAGGAGGAACTGGGAAACAATGAAGGACTACTCGAGGATTGGAGATCCGCTATCCCGTAGGTTCTACCGTTCTTTGGACTACCTACCACAGTCGTCCACATATTATTCAGCTCTGCAGGTGATGGTTGGACCATGGTACCATCCTCTGAAGTAGGTTGGGTTTTCCGCCACTCTTCTAAGTTTTTTTTGAAATTCTTCCTGAAAGAAAATTATTTGTCAGTACGTAAACAAGCAAAGTTGAGTAATAATAAGACAATTTATGTAAAAGTTATTATCTTACATATGCAATCCTAGCGCACGGTTCGACCCAATCTCCTCTTGTACCGTCCTTATTTTTCTTTCTATGCGTCTCTTCATAGACCTCAAGAAAAGGACGCTTTTTCCCCCATTTTCATATTCCTACAAAATTTTAGAAAAAAGATAATGCAAGTATGAAGACAAGTCCGGTCAGCAACCCAGGGGATGTAGTACTTTGATAATGCAAGTGTGTCTGCAGGAAACAAAGAGTGCTTAACAAACTCTGCACCTATAGGTAAATCTAGTGAAACAATCACTAGTGAAATAACCAGGTTTTTTCAGTTGCATAAGACTTGTACATCTCTTAGACAGTTTAGGTAAATCTATCTTCTTTAATTTCTCTTCTTACTCTATAACTACAACATCAATACGTACATTTACTCCATCCCTCAGCCCTGATCCACTCTTTCCCACGTAAGGCCCGTCCTTATACTCAATTGGAAGATTTGCTACAATTTTCATCCAAGGAAATGCATATTTCTCGTCAACATCATTCCCATGATGTGTTGGCTGTAATTTAGTTTCCATTTCATCAGACATTGTTATTGAATCTTTCTTCAGTAGATCATTGTTCAAGTACCTTGTAAGACCTAAATGCTTCCCTTTATTCACTTTCCGTGAGCTATCTTTGCTCACTCCCTAAGAATGTTGTACAAGGTCATGAAAACTGTAGGCCTATTTTTTTTTTCAAGACAAAAAGGACATTGGTAAACTTTACCAGATATCTTTTCCTTCCCATAACCTTCAATTAATTTCTGATACCATGTATCAACATATTTTTCCATCTCTGACTCACTAATTTTAGAAAACCTAAGACAACAGATGGCCAAGAATATACATATGCATACAAGTAAATATATAGTACATATGAATGGAAACAAAGAAAAAGGGACTTGAGATATACATCTGAAATAAAGAAGCATGTATGAGTTATTGAACAAAGAGTTGCACATTACATAAATAATCAATCAAGTTAGATACAGGACGTTATATGATTCAAGTAACATGCCTTCGACTTTTTGTAAAGAAATATCAATTAACTAATCAGCTCGATAAAATTAAGCACAAATAAGAATGTCATATAGTGTCTTAAGACAAGGGAACCAGGGGGCTACATCGCAAAAGATCAATGAACCAAGCACGTGCTCATTTAAACTGTCCTTCGAGCAGGAAATTCAATCAAATGAATCACTAAACATATTTACTATGACTGTGTTTTGTAACACATATCTGTTGGAGGTCGATCACTATAGAAAACAACAGTCAGGGAGGCTACCGCTACCCACATTTCAATGTCGCAACAAGATCAAAAGGTCTCTAGAATCCCTGTCAGTTTAGTCCAAGTGTTGTACTTGAATTCCATCTATCATCTCTCTGGCTTGTACCTGAATTCCAGCCCATTGCATAATGGGATCCCTGCCAGTTTAGTCTAAGTGCAGTCCACAAACAAGTGTTAATTCAATTGTACTTCCTGTGTATCAAATAAGAAGCATCTAGTTATCTCTCCTTGGTAAGAAGCCTGCCCTGAACAGCCAGTCATACTATAAATGCGTAGGTGGAGTTACTGCACTCCAAATGAGTTAGCAATCTCCAGCTCCCTTTCAGTCCAAATAATAGCAGTTAAGGCAACTGTGACCTAGAACCATCTAACTAAACCACTAATTCTCTTCTTCTTACTTTCTAAAAGCATTAGGCAGTGTGATACAAGATGAAGTTCACAACAAAATAAACAAGCAATAAAAAGAGCAACAAGATGTCAACAACAATGCTAGTGAATCGAAATCGGCCACACACGACTTCACTAGACTTCAAGATGAACAACAACAAGAAGATAACAACAATAGTGAATCTAAAGAGCCCCACACGACTTCACTATGTCACGGTTTAAAACATTGAACTAAATCGAACAAATAAAAAATTTAAGCTAATATTACCAGTCTTCGTCGGTGGGTAGCGAACCTCTTGTGTGCAATGAGCCACCCGTTTAAGACGCTCTATTTGCCTTTTCTCGTTCCCTCCTCGCCCTAAATTCAAGAGTATCCCATTTTTCCAATAACTTGACCCACACATCAGCATTCAGCCAACCAAGTGTTTTCAAGCTCCTCCGGGCCTCATATAAGTGTTCTTTGATCCGTAGAGCTGCTTTGAACTTGAAAATGCGTTGTATTTCATTTTCATGACAAGAATTCCTTGCACACTTTGTCTGTAAAATAGTTTAATCTAAATTCATGAAATGAGTTGACGGATACTACGGTAAATTCATCATTGATAGCATACTAAAATGTTAAATTCTTTGATTTTTATTATACCACAAACTGGTTCCACACAAGAACTCTGACGTCGAGTTTAATCTCATTCCAACTACCTCACGGCTGTATGTAAAATGGTTTAATTGCTTCTATAATCATATGCCCACTTCTAGATGCGGGAATGAACCTGCAATAAAATTATATTAAATTATCTTATCTTTTAAAAATTTTAAAAATTATAGAAAAACATAAGGTTTACTTACCCATTACCACTATCAGGGGTGATAATTAGTCTGTCATTGCCGTCATATTCTACTACCTCTTTAAATTTTAGAAACTGGAAAGAAGCTGCTGTAGCATTAGACGTTGTAGCACTATCAATGGATGGTGATGTTGATGTGCTAGCACCTTCAATTCTCAATCCAGAAAGGCTAGGTGTGGATTATGTTGAAGGTACAGATGAAGAGCTACTATGCAGACTAGTGTGGAGAGAAGAGGGATGGAACTGGTGGGGCGCTGGGGGCATGAAAAATGCATTTGGTAGTGAAATATTTGCCCTTGGAAGAGGAAGAATATTTGTAGTAGCTTGTTGAAGAGTTGTGGTAACAGTTGGTGGTGGTGGTGTATATTGACCTGCGGGAAGATTATCAGTTCCTTTCTTACCTTTCTTATGTCGTCCTTTACCAAGACCTTTTGATGCCATTGATTATCTTTATTAAGAACCTGAAAAAAAAACACAATATAAAACAATTAGGTGTATATAAGAGCTGGTTATACAGAGCAAGTTCAACCATTGACTCTTCACATATAAAGGTAATAAATTCAACTTGCTGATATAGAATAAGTACCTTTAACAGTCCATATTACAGAACAAATGTGTTTATCATGTAATACACACTACTAAAAGTAACTCCTTGTTTTGACTTCTCAACTTAAAAATGACAGGTTCCAGCACAGAATTCTAAAAATAAAGTATATTACAAATACAGATGCGTATTCCAAGCATCAACATTCAGCACTGTAGTGATATATTACAAATACAGATGAGTATTCCATGCATCAACATTCTGCACTGAATTCTAAAAATAAAGTATATGATATGAAGTTCACCAAAAGTTTTGCACCATCAACATTGTTGATGTATGGATTATAAGTCAAAAGGCAATCCTAACAGACATAAATTCCATTGACAGGTCAAAAGAAACAGCATGTACTAATTCCCAGAAGGTTATGATACTTATGGTAATATAAGATGAGTAATAAGACGGTATGCTAAATTTGTCAAACGACCGACCCTCCATGGAGCAAATGGGCCACCCAAATCCAAATTTTCAAAAACACACCTAAAATATAGCATTTTATTGTCAATTCACATAGTAAAACTATCACTCCCTCTTTATACTAAAACACACCGCGACATTGAGTTGGCCTACACACCATGTGGCCATTCTAATAGTTTAGTAGATTAATTGAACCACAGATAATTGTAATAAGAAAAAGCAAGCAATAATTTTTCTATAGCATCAGAAGTTCCACAGTGAGTATTGCAAATATTCTCAACTAAATTTTCCTATCACATATATTATAATCATAGCTTAGTCAAACATTATTAGACCCTTAACGCTTGAAAATCATGTCAGTATTTTAAATATTATGCATGGCCAAGAAGGACCAAGAAGGAAAAATACAGATTTCATATGATGTAGATAGAAGAATCATACAGATGAGTGCAGTGTAATAAGAAAATGCAACTAGACAAGGAAATCATGTTGCATAGTTACTGGCACTACAAATGTTAACAAAGAAAAGACACTATATTGTTAAGAAAAATAGCAAAAAACAATAGCTAAAATACAATTCAAGACCTTTTTACAACACATTACTACCATTAATAACAACTCAATCCTCGTTGCTTGTTTTATAGTCATTCATCCATTCTTCCTCATCACTTTTTTCATATTCATTCATCGATTCTTCCTCAACATTTTGTTTCATTTTCATCAAGTAACTCTTCCTCGCTTATTTTATTTCATCAGTTGGATCTTCCTCATCATTTGCCCCGGATGTTCATTCTCCATAATCATGAACATTCAATCTAAGTTTGGAAGGATCAAATTCTTTATATAGGCCTTCTTTATGCTGCAACTCACCTACTAATTCATCATTCACCCTTTCTTCAGCACTTGAAATATCATTCTGATATGCTACATCTAATGCACCCTCCACTACAACTCTACCCACGGGCTTTGTTTTTATAACTACCCGCCATGCAGATTTTTTTTTCCAAAGAATAAGGAGCGTAATACACTTGTTTCACATTTTTCCCAATGACAAATGGATCATAGAGTCCATACTCCCCTGTATGCTTAATTTCAACTATTTTGTACTGAGGGTGCACCTTTGTACCTAACCAAGGTGTAGAATCATACCACTTATACCAAAATAGAATCAATTTTTTCTTTGGCCAACCAACATGATAATCGATTTCTAAAATCTCGTGAAGCACACTATAATAATCAACACCGCCATCACCTTTCACCCAAACTCCACTATTGTTGGTTTTCTTGCCCTTAGAGAACTCTTTTGTATGAAATCTGTACCCATTGACAAAGTACTTAGAAAACTTTCTGACTTTAGCATCAAGTCCCCAAGCTATGTCACATAAAAATTGGCTATTTGGGTCATAATTAAGTGGATTATGAACCTATAAAAAGTTCAAAAAAAAAATAGAATTTAAATATACATGAGATTGAACATTGCTAGTAAATCGTGTTAAATATTTAAGTTACACTTACATATTCTCTAAACCACACTAAAAACATAGGATAAACAACAGCATCCTCGTGTAAAGCAACGAAGTAGTTGTCCGATAAAGTTATGACTTTTATTAGTTAAAGCTTAGATAGACCTTGAATGATTGTCCTTAATATAAATATACTAACTTATAAAAAGGCAGGACCTTGGAACAATTTAATAATACATGTCTTGTAGATGACTTAAGCTCCGCCTCATTCAAATATCGAAGTGGACCTCCTTTCAGACTTTCTTTACCTAGTTGATTGAATATTGAAAATGGTGGTGCTAAAGGATCTGTATTGTCTCCATCATCATGTTTATTAGGTCGGTTTCTCAGGCATGGTACATCATGTTCAAAATAATATGAACAAAAATAAGAGGTCTCTTTAGCCAAATAAGCCTCACATATTGATCCCTTAATTCGGGATCTGTTTTTTATGGTCCGCTTACATTTGCCAATAGTCCTGTACAGTATGATCTTTTAGATGAAATAAAATTATTAAAACACATGAAGGTAAATATTAAAAGTCAATACCTCTCAAAGGGATACATCCATCGCCACTGAACAGGCCCTCCAAATCGTGCCTCTCGCACAAGGTGAATTGGAAGATGCTCTATAACATAAAAAAAATAGGAGGAAAATTTTTTGCCAACTTGTTTAAGGTTAAGCGAATGTTGATATCCACCAAAGATAGGTTCTCCTCCCTTAATGTGTTAGAGCATAAATCTTTGAAAAATAAGCTTATATCTGTTATGGGCTTCCAAATTCTATCGGGTAATGCACAAAATGCAATAGGCATCAATGACTCCATGAAAATATGACAGTCATGGCTCTTCATAGAGGTCAACTTTCCTTTCTTCATGTCAACACACCTAGATAAATTTGACGCATATCCATCTAGCATTTTCAAATTGTTAACCCGATCACAAATCACTCTTCTATCCTCCAAAGTGAATATGTAACTGGCCTTGGGCTTCTGAATCTTATTGTTTAAGTATGTCAGGTAAAACTCACTGCGCCGATAATACTCCTTTAAGTCCATCCTGGCCTTCAAGTTATCTTTTATTTTGTTACTTACATCCATCACAGTATTAAATAAGTTGTCAAAGAAGTTTTTCTCAATATGCATGGGATCCAGATTATGAGGTAGAACCAGTAATCTAACTCCCAAAATATTCTTCGTTTAGTCTAGTTATGTGTAACACCATAACCAGGTATTCTGGATGGTGGAGACTCTGTTACCTTAGGAAGATTCCTCACTCTATCCCAAATTTTTTCTCGCAACAAAATTGGTGGTGGCTCCTCAAAATTAGTCTTATTCTTTATAAAATCACTAGTATTTCTCCTAAACTCATGTTGCATTAGCAAGAATCGATGGTGGCAATCAAACCATGTGTTTTTACCCCCATGTTTCAAAGTGAATGCTTTTGTGTCTTCCATGCAACAAGGGCAAGCTAACTTGCCCGCAGTCGACCACCTAGACATCATTCTATAAGCAGGAAAGTCATTTATAGTCCATATCAAAGTAGCACGCAATCTAAAGTTTTGTTTCATTGATACATCATATGCTTCCACACCTTCATGTCACAATAAGTTTAACTCATCAATCAATGGCTGCAAATATACATCAATCAAAACTTTTAGATTTCGAGGACCTGGAATAATCCAAGTTAGAAATATATACTGAATCGTCATACACATTTCAGGTGGGAGATTATAAGGAGTCACAAACACCGGCCAACATGAATATGGTGTAGATGAGACAGAAAATGGAGTGAATCCATCAGTAGATAATCCCAACCTAATGTTTCTTGGTTCACTAGCAAAATCCGGATACACACTATTAAAATGCTTCCATGCATCTCCATCGGACAGATGACATAAAACACCAAGTGGTCTTTTATTTTCATAGTGCCATCTCATATGAGGGGCAGAGCTCATTGATGCATACAACCTCTTTAACCGTGGTATAAGGGGTAAGTAATGCATCGACTTCACAGGAACCTTCTTCCCTTTGGCATGTATGACTTTCTTATAACGAGGCTGATTACAAAATTTACAATGGTTTAAATTTGCATCTTCCTTATAGAATAACATGCAACCTTTCTTGCAATAGTGAATCCTCTCTGATGAAAGTCCTAACTTAGAAACCAACTTCTTTGTTGTGTAGAAATCTTTGGGTAAGTCAAGTTTATTTGGGTTAAGTTCATTCATAAGTCCAATGATAGAGTTCATACCCTCTTGAGAAATTGAATAATATGACTTAATACTTAGTAACCGAACAGCAACAGATAACTTAGAATACACTGATCCTTCATACAATGGATGACTAGCTTCCTTTAACTGTTCATAAAAGTGCTTAGTCTCATCATTTGGTTCATTTTGAGCCCCTGAGTGTGTCCCAAAAGCATCCCTGACCATCTCACTATATCGTGAACTTTCAACATTATTCTCTCTTATTGGACTTTCAATATAATTTTGAAAAGCAAAATTATTAGCAGCACTACTCTCTCCATGAGTTGTCCACACAATATAATTCAACATAAAACCCTTCCTATAAAGATGTAATGTAACATCATTTGGACTCAATAACTTGCAACACTTGCAATTTCAACAAGGACACCTAATTGTCTCTTCAATAAGAAAATCATTAAGTGTCATTGCTTTAGCAATAAATCCAGCTACCCCAGCTTTCTATTCCTCCCTCAACCCTGAACGGTTAGGATAAAGTCCATTATACATCCATGTACGATCTTCATTTTCCATCTACACAAGAACGATAACAATAATAATAAAGAAGAGAAACAAAACAATAACAGGATTGTTTAGAGATGCTACTACGCAGTGGACACAAACAGAAAACTAAGAGCTTCAATATAAAACAGTAAAGCAGCCAGCAACAATAGAATATTTTAATTAAAAGAAGAATTTTTTTATTAGTGAAAGGAATTCAATCCATGTTTCTTGGTTCACTAGCTATACGTTTGTGGAAACTAAAGTAAAAAGATATAGAGCCTTTTTTGCAAATGAAAATATGCATAAAGGAAGAGATAGAAAAAAGGTTTAAGAAGGTAAATAATGACTAGTACTATAAAGTGGAAAAAAGAGAATAAGGACCCCTTAGGCCATAAAAGATATTACTACTACATTTGAAGCTAGTTTTGGTCATAAGATTTCAAATTTAATTCGAAATTGTTCAAATTTGGGAAACAACTTATAACATAACATGTATTTCGACTCACTTTTTACTTTTGAAATTATATTTAGTTACATTAACTATGAATATTAGTTTCTTAAAATAAACACAACTCTATCTTCGAGTCCATATCTATAAATTTTAAATATAGAGAAAAAGTATTGGAACCTATGACCAAACACTTAGTAAGCTTATTACTGTACTTCTTTTCACTTTTTGGGTGGTCTACTCTTGAAATTGCTCAACTTTGTTAGAGCTTTTTGAGAAGATAAAGTACTATAATATCAAAAAAGGTTATAGGAGTTGGTACGTTTAATATGCTTCCTTTTAGGCAAATTCTTACCAATTCAAACCAAACAATTCTATTGGAATCAAAAAGACACCTACTTTACTTCTTTATATATATCACAATAAATTACGATAAAGTAGCCAATGGGAAAGGTAATTATGTACCTTCGAATTTCTACAGAGATATCAAACACTGGCTCTTTTCCACAAAAATTACATAAAAAATCATACTCAAGTAGCATTCTCCGAATTTTCCCAAAACATATAAAGCGAAAAATCGAAGTCATTTTCACTAAATACAATGCAACTAAAATCCGCACCTTGTAACAAATGACTGGAATTTCAATAAACGGAACCATCTGAGCCTGAGCATACAATCTCCATCGGCGATTCCTCTCTTTCTAGAACCACAACATCCAACCGTAATCCTAGCTCTGAATTTCCCCCATTTCTTATCAATTTTTCCTCTGATTGAAACATCTAAACCAGCATTGTACAAATACAACTTGTCTAGGTCATTCTAAATGAAACAAAATTAAAGTGCACTCAGCACTTGATGAAATACTGCCGTCATCTACACTGTTATATATTTCTTCGTCCCATTTTACCACATGCTTTACTGGTATTACCCTCGAATCACCAAAATCAACATTGCAAAAATTACAGTGTGATTTTTTTTTTATTTTGGCTGAGCAAATTAAGCTTTGCTTCAGGAGGTAAAACACTAGATATGAGTGAGTAAGTTAGCGAAAAAATGAATGGACAGATCCAATCATGATATAAGTAATTTCTTTATATTCTGGAAAGATAATACATAATCATCATCATCATCAACTCCATTTTGTTTCAGTAAAACGTTTTGGCTTAGACAGAAATTGAAGAAGAACAACATAAATTGAACATGCAAATGAGAAGGAGCAAAAATTGTTACCTTAAATTTTTTGACCTTCGATCTTCAATAAATTTTTTAACCTTCGAAATTGGATCTTCGATCTTCAGCACAATTTTTTGACCTTCGAATTTTGATCCTTTCAACAACAACAAATTTTGACCTTCGAAGAACAAAATATTTGAATTTGAGTAGTGAGTAGTGAGAGAGAGTGAGAAGCGTGAAATAAAATTGGGAAAAGTGTAAACCCTAATACAGTGAGAGGCAGATATATATTAAATTAATTATTAATTACTTTTCGATTGAAGTAGTCGAAAATTAATTAATATTTATATTTAGTATTATTTTGATTTTTGACTACAGTAGTCGGATATATATTAAATTGCCGACTGAAGTAGTCGAAAATTAATTGATATTCATATTTAGTATTATATTTATTTAATTATTTCAATTTTCGACTATAGTAGTCGGATATATATTAAATTAATTATTAATTTTATTTATTTATTACTATTTTCGACTATAGTAGTCAGAAACATTTAATAATTTATTTAAATATTTAATTTTCATATAACGAACTGATTATACATTTACTAATATAATTATTTAATTATTTACATTTTCGACTACAGTGGTCGGATATATATTCAATTAATTACTAATTTTATTTATTTACTAGTATTTTCAACTATAATTGTAGGAAATATATATTTAATAATTTATTTAAATTATTATTTAATTTTCATATAAGGGACTTATAATATTTTTAATAATATATTTATTTAATCACTTATCTTTCCTACTACAGTGGTCAGATATATAATTAATTAATTATAGATTTTATTTAGTTGTTAGTATTTCCGACTACATTAGTCGGAAATATATTTAATAATTTATTTAAATAATTATTTAATTTCTGTATTAGAGACTGATTATATATTAAACATTATATTTATTTAATTACTTATATTTCTGACTAAAGTGATCGGATATATATTAAACTAATCATTAATTTTATCTATTTATTAGTATTTCCGACTATAGTAGTTGGAAACCTATATTTAATAATTTATATAATTATTTATATTTTCGACTACTATGGTTAGAATATATATTTTTTGGAATTTGCCGCCAAATATTCTGACTGTTTTTGTCACAAATAGTATTGGGAAAATATTTTGTAAAAAAAAAAAATGATTTCCAACTACTTATTTCAGTCATAAATTTTCAGTTGGAAAAATGCGAATTTCTGGTAGTGTTTGTCCAATTCATATGTTAGCCACAAGTGACGGTTGAGATCTTCTGCCTTATCAGAGGAAAGACAATAGGATAGCCTCATACTGAGTATCATCATAGGTTAGTCAATCTTTCATTGTCGAAGAAGGAGAAGTACTGAAGTACTGATACAACTAGCGAAGGAAGAAGTTGAAAGGTATACATATTAAAATCCATGCTTCATGAGGATATTAGCATAAGAAGAAATCTTCTCTCATATCTTTTAATACTTATTTTACATAGTATGTGATACTAAGTACCTATAGGGAATAAACATTATTATGAAATTTACAATATTTCAATGAGTTATTATACTTTTTTTCTTTATGAAAAAACATTAATCACCATTTTAATGGTAATTAAATTAAATAAATATTTGTAAGAGATAATTCTTGAAAAAAACCATAGATAACCTTGTTCAAGAATAATTGTCTATTCATGATTACTCATATGTAGCTACTGATGATGAATTATACTATTTATATGATGATGGTTATTGATTAAGAATTTTTAAAAATAGTAAAATGTCAGTTTTGTCTAAAATAGATGCTTTAAATGAAGGGCAAAAAGTTCAAACAAAATTTCTAAGATCCTTTACACTACATTAGAGATAGAGATAGAGATATATGCACGAATGAAATTTTGAGAGCCAATCAAAATTATTATATATTTTTTAGATATTTTAAATTATTACTTATTGTGATCTATAATATTTATATATAATTATTAGTAAAAAGTAGATAAAATAATTATTAATGAAATATTTGTAATTTTGTAAGAGGTGAAGAGCAAATACTAGATTATTTTAACAACCGTGTGAGATATTCACGATTATGTATGAAATATCTCATTTTAGATCAATATATGAGAAAGAGAAACTTGAATAAGGAAAATATAAATAAAAAACTAATGAAAAAGAGAAAATATATCGTCTGCCTTCTTTAATTTCTATCGGTCGTCTTCTTTTATTTCAATAAGGCAATCTCTGCAGCTTTTAGTATTAACTATTAATGAATATATCGCATGAGATTGACACTTTTCCATGTATGTCAAACCAAAAATTAGCAAAAACAGAAATTGGAAGGTAAGAAGAAATAAATCAACTATATACACTTATTCTTATTTGTATATATTTTACCCTTTCTTTTTCTCCTTTTTACCCATCTCTAACTTTCATCTTTTTGCTCTTTTCATGATTCAACTTGCAACTTTTGATGATATATATAAGAAGTTTTGGTACTACTAATTTGTCTTCTTGTGTGGGCACTATTCTCTCTCTGTTTTTTTTTTTTTTACTATTACTATTACTACTATTATTTCTATTTTTAATAATAATAATAACAATCGTAAAACAAAAAATGAATAATAATAATAATAATAATTTCTCTTATATATAAATGATGGATTGGTAGTAGTAATAGTAATAGTTAAAAAAAAAAAGTAATAACAATAATAATAATAGAATTTTTGGGTGTTTGCAAAGAGGTGTTGATTACGTCAGATACAAAGTTTAAGTCTTTTGACAGATAATTAGGGAACGTAGGCACGTTTTGACTTTATATTCAAGTGTTTCTTGGCTTAATTTTGGTGGTGTTGATTGCGTTGGATACAAAGTTTAAGTCTTTTAACAGATAATTAGAGAACACAGGTACGTTTTGACTTTATATTCAAGTGTTTCTTGGCTTAATTTTGACATTTGTGGTTTCATATATATATATATATATGTACTAAATGTCGATGGCCCATGCCAGCACGGGCCCAATATATGTTATTTTTAAATTTTAATTTTAATTATTAAAATAATTTATATTTTTAATTATTGTGATTTATAATATTTTTTTGTGTGTGTTTCAATTTAAATGATGCTGATATAATTTCGAGAGTCAGTCAAATATTTTATATTTTTAAAATTTCTTAAGTTGTTAATAATGTGATTTACAATGTCTTTTACATTATTTTTCAATAATTATGAATATTCTCCCCGTCTCAATTTATGTAGCACGGATAAAATTTCGACAATCAATAATTTTTTTTACATGTATATACTTTTATATTAAGTTCTTAATTATTGTGATTTATAATACTTTTTATTTCATTTTCAAATAATATATGTTATTTTATTTCTTGTTCTATCCCATCTCAACTTATGTGCACTAATATAATTTCGATAGTCAATCAAATTTTTTATAGTGATATATCATTTTGTCTTTTTTATGAAATATTATCAATTTTTCAACGTTTAGAGAATTATAATAATTAATTAGGGGTAATATAGTAAAATCACGATGAAAGCAATGAAACACACATGTCTTAAGTGACTTGTAATAACTAATTCGAAGGGACATAACAAAATTACTATAAAAAAATATATGTATAATAATTAATTAATGGTGGTACAGTAAAATTACGATTGAAACAGCCATAAATGTCTATTTTACTTTTTTTTCTAAATAAAATTATTAATTTTTTAATATGTAAGTGACTTATAATAATTAATTATGGATACAATAATTAATTAGGAATGCTATAGTAAAATTACGATTGAAGCAGCTGAAGCAGACATGTCATAAATATCTATTTTAATTTTTTAATTAAATATTATTAATTTTTTAATATATAAATAACTTATAATAATTAATTAGAGGTGATATAGTAAAACTACAGTTGAAGCAGCATATCGACCTCCAGCCTGCTTCAGCTACTTAACCCCTTCTTATAATATAAGAGAATATATATATATATATATATATATATATATATATATATATATATATATATATATATATATACTATGTATAAGTGGAGGTTTTGGTGATTACGAAGGACATTTTAGTTATTTCAATGTACCAGACTGATACGTGTAACCAGTGTAACAGGTCTACAATTGTTGCACCCACCGCATAGCTTCCTGAGAAAATTAAGTGAAAAGTGATAAAAAAGTCTTTAAATTAAAAATGGTGACAACTTTGACCAGCTAAGGTCAAAGCTTCATTAAAATTGTGATTAAATTAATTGGGGTGTAAAGTGTAATTTTTAAAAACTTTTTAATTTTTTAAAAAGTCTTCCAACTCCAAATTTTAAATTTTAAAGTTTCCCCCATTTTCTTATCTTTCAATATTTCTTCTCCTTTTTCTTTCTCTCCATCTTTTTCTTCTTATTTTTTTTCTCGATCTATAGATTTTTCTCTTCTTCCATCTTCTCTTGTTCTTTTTCTTTCTCTTTTAATTTTCATGGACTATCTTTATAAAAAATAATTGAAAAGTTTGAGAAGAATTTTTTTTATTTCTTTTAAAAATCAATGAAGAAATAATTTAACAACTTCAACAACTACGAGACTTACTTCAGCAACTACGAGAGTTACTTCAGCAACTACGAGAGTTGGTTCAACAACTATGAGAGTTGCTTCAGCAACTACGGTAATTGCTGCAACAACTACAGTAATTGCTGCAACAACTACTATTAATTGTTGTGTTACAGCAATTATCGAAGTTGCTGCAGCAACTATCGAAGTTGTTGCAAGCAACTGTCGAAGTTGCTGTAAACAACTGTCGAAGTTGCTGCAGGGATTTTTGTGTAAATATTGGGTAGAAATCTTTGTGTAAATAATAAAACTTGAGAATTTTAAAATTAGTGTCATTAACAATAATCTTAAAATTGTCACCTCTACTCAATATTTATGACTTGTGTCACTCTTTTTTAGTTTTGAAACTTTTTTGTCACCCTTAATTAATTTGCCCTAGCTTCCTCATTCTTGTCTCTTCCTGTGTGATGTTATGTGGACAAATTAATTAAGGGTGACAAAAAAATTTCAAAATTAAAAAAGAGTGACACAAGTCTTAAGTATTTAGTAGAGGTGACAATTTTAAGATTAGTATTAATGATACTAATTTTAAAACCCTCAAGTTTTATTATTTATACAAAGATCCTTACCCCATATTTACACAAGGATCCTTACATCAACTTTGACAGTTGATGCAGCAACTTCGACAGTTGCTTGTAGCAATTTCGATAGTTGTTGTAATACAACAACTAATAACAGTTATTGCAGCAATTATCGTAGTTATTGAAGCAACTCTTGTAGTTGTTGAACCAACTCTCGTAGTTGCTGAAGAAACTCTCGTAGTTTCTGAACTAACTCTCGTAGTTGCTAAAACAACTCTTGTAGTTGCTGAATTTGTTAAATTATTTCTTTATTGATTTTTAAAAGAAATTAAAAAATTTCTTCTCAAAATTTTTAATTTATTTTTATAAAAATAGTTCATGAAAATTAAAAAAGGTTTAACGAAATGAAAAGAGAAAGAAAAAAAAAAGAGAAGATGAAAAAAGAGAAAAATCTATAGAGAAAGAAAAAAATAACAAGAAGGTGAGGAGAAAGATAAAGAAGAAGAAAGATTGAAAGATAAAAAAAAAACAAATTCTAAAATTTAAAATTTAGAGTTGGAAGATTATTTAAAAATTAAATTTTTTAAAAAAATTATATTTTACACTCTAATTAATTTTATCACAATATAAATAAAGCTTTTGACTTTAGCTAATCAAAGTTATATCACCATTTTTTAGTGAGAGACATTTTTTTTGTTTTTTTTCACCTCCCACTTAATTTTCTCGTGTTATGTGCTCTTTCTGCCTTGTGTGGCGTACTCCTTATTCAAGCTATTCTTGCTGAAGAACGCTCTGTCATCATTCAATTTCGTCATGGAGTGATGCTTACATGTAGGTATGAGCATTTGAATATGAAATTGTCAATTTCTTGAATCTTTTTACATGTAATTTCGACTGTTTATTAGTAAAAAAAGAATCTTGAGTAGATATAGATGATTCACATGATAGACTCAACTAATTTTGAATTGGACGTGAATAATATGTGTCTGTGATATCCTTTTTTTGGGAAAGAAAATTTGATGGCTAATCAGATAAAAGAAGAAACTTGACAGGCTAAAATAGAACGGAATAGATACTTTGAATGATTAATTGATGGTTATTTAGCAGGAGAACTTTAATTGGAACACTATTTGTCATTTTAACTATTTAGACCTGCAGTTATCCACGGAGAATTTCCACTGAGGGGATTCAAAATATGAACACAGTTAATTTTTGAGTACTCTTGGAATTAGAATTCATAAAGAATTATGGAAGAAATAGGGCTAGGGCTTGTGAAGTTTATGCAGAATTCCTATAGTTTGCCGGGAATGAACTACCTGGTATCTGTTTGTGTATATGCCACAAAGATAATATGACACACCAGAGGTAGGCTGACGAAGTACCGGTAAGAGGTGATCAAATAGGAGATGATGCATCTTCAACTTAGCAAGACTTGACCTTAGATAGAAAGGTATGGAGTTTGCAGATAAGGATAGAAGGTTAGTAGATCGTCTGTTTCGATGGGACTTGGTGTTGGTGGTAGTCTAGAACACTGTGTTTTATTCATAGTATTAGTCTTATTCATGTATTTTATGGCTTTTGGTATCAGTTATCATATGTTGTTTACGATGTTTAGATTATCCCTCTATGTTGTTGATATTACGGTTCCTTGCATGTATTCTTTGCACTGCGTTCCTATTTGTTGTAGTTTTTTCTTCATTCTCATCTTGCCTTTACATTACTACTTTGCTTTGCTTCACTTGAGCCGAGGTTTTTTTGGAAACAGCATCTCTACCTCCAAGAGGTAGGGGTAAGGTCTACGTACATCCTACCCTCGCTAGACCCACTTTGTGGGATTTCACTAAGTATGTTGGCGTTATTGTAAGATGTGTTTTTCTTCAATTTTAGGGATTTTTGGAGGATTCTGTGATCTGTGATATTTAGAATTCGCGTGTTCAAGATCCTTTATGAATTTTATATAATGTTTTATGTTATCCAGCGCAGTGGATTGTCATGAATGACTGGTGGATTTTCATTCGTTACCTAAGATCATACATGCCATGTCTTATGATTCGTTGATTTTACTTTCATTTACTTGCTAATGCCTTAGTCTCTTTACGGTCATTTTCTGATATGTAGATCGATTGGAATTCTTGAATTTCAAATATTTAACTGAAAGATGCCCAATATTTTGTAGTTTCTTGCTATGATATCCAATAAAATGCTTTCAAGCAAATAGTTCTCGGTCCGGAAAAGCAGTTGTCTATGCTTAACCTAACTTGGCTGTGAGTGATATGAAACCAGTTTTATTTTTGCAGAAACAATCACACAAAATGTCAAACCCCTCAGATGAAAGTGGAAAGGAACCAAACCTTTGTAATGATCCTCCTAAAGGTGAAGTGAATGATGACCTTCATGTAGAGGATCCAAAGAGTTCAGAAGAAGAAAGCCGAGAACCATCTCAAGAGGTACATATTTTTTGCTAATGAACCATGAAGCATATGTTAAAGCCATACAGATTAGGGAGTACTTTTTGTACCGAAGGTTTTTCTAGAAACTCCCATGTACTTTGTTCTTTTATTTGCAGCTCAAATCTCCTATACTACTAATCAATGACGAAGTATACAATAAAATGATCGGGATTAGTGAATACATTGTTAAACCAAAAGATTTTCTAGAAATAATTCCTGTGTACTTTCATTTACAGCTCAAATATTTTAAAATGCCAGTCACCAATGTAGCATATTTGAAGTGATAGCAATTAGGAAATACATTTAGCATCAGTAGATATTCTGAAACAATTCCCGTGTAAAGCGGGAACTGATGATGTTTGTTTCCACTTCCCCACAATGATAACACTGAGAACCTCACTCCGTCTTCCTCAATTTCCTATTATTATAACTCGGAAACTGTTGTTGTGTTTCTTCTAAGCCTTGTATGTAATACCATAAGTCAAAACAAAAACCTATTACACTGGTTACACTATTAGGTGTAACGATGGTGCATTTCACTTCAGAATAAATCCATGGCATTGGTTTATCTAAATAACTATCTACTATAAGGTATCATTATTCTATATTTGTCTGATTACATTGTCTCAAGTAGTTATGAAATTTATTTTTCGACTGCAGCACGTGACTGATTTATCTGGAAGGAAAATATGGTTCGTATTACTGGTAAGTACTTACAGAATAAGAGATCAAATTTGAATGTCTTGGTACTTGGCTTGGTATTTTTTTGAGGAGCTGATAAAATAAGAGCTCAAATTTAATATAACCTGGCTTTTATTTTCTTTTTATTTATTAAGAGTGAAGGCACTCATTGTAAGCTCTGTTTTGACAACAAAAAACCATCTGACTGATATCTTTGCCATGTATTTTCTTATATTATTTGATGCTTACCGTAATGCTATCCGTGCTAGGCATGGCAAAAAGTCAGCTTTTGGGTTTCAATGGGCAATGGGAGTTAGGTTGCTTTTGTTTCACTTATAATTCCTGTCACATATTGAGGATTGAGAATTGTTTAATGTCATAAACAGTCCTCTGTAATTCTTCAAATTGACATACTACTAATTATCTAACCCATTTTGAGTAACAACATCAAGTGGAACAACTAGGTCGGCCCTGGAGTTTGAAGGATGCAGACATCGGTTCATCAATTCTTGGGCTAATGTAGGATCCATCATAGGATCTTGCATGTGAGTAGATAAAGTCTATCGGAAAAGGAAGAACAGTGTGATATTCCAATAGAATGTGCAGCCGAAAGTATTACCATTTCATCTAAATAAAGTCCTTTCTCGCAAAATTTTTTCAAGTTCTCTAGCATTTAAAGTGAATGCGAGAAGTGCAACTGATTCAAATACAAAAAAATAGAAAACAGTAAAGATAAGAAAGGAACAAAAACAACTATAAATGAGTACGATAATTGAAACATACTAAACAGTAGGATTTTTGGAATGTTACAGAAAGATTTGAGGAATTTGTAAGCAAGATTGTTGGTACTTTTTAGTGAAAAATGCACTGTTTGGGATATGAGAGAAATGTTAGAGGACAGACAAGGCAAACAAGAAGAGTGACATTTATTCTTACAGATGTATTATTGTTTTTGGACTGCAACACTATTATGGTGGCTGTCTCAGATTATTTAGTACTTATAGGTTTGTTATGATTTGATGCCACTGTATTCTTATTTGTTTTCCTTTCTTTGCAGTTGTAGCTTCTGCGTGTGATTTCTCTATTTCTGCTGTTGTACAGTGATCAGTTAGTAGGTAATGTTTTCATTACCACATACGTATTTGATTGCTACTAATATCACTTTCGAGCGAGATCCTTTACCACTCCTAACTAAATGAAAGAAAGTAAGACTCAATGATGATGATGGATTGGTGGTTGCTTTTACTGGTAACCACTTTTTTGATTATGTGTTCTTCTTCTATTTCTTTTGGGTATTTGTAACAAATATTGTATTTAAACAAACAACACAATACAATACAATAGGCAGCAACCATCCAAACAAGATGTATGGGCTGTGGCGAAGTTATAAGCCTGATTATGGGTTGGCACCCAGTAACTTCTGCTCAAATAGTGTATTTGTGTTGAAAATTCATCAAATTTATACATATATTAAATCTAGAATCGAGTTATTACCACTTAAAGTGGTGTTCTAAAAATCTCTGACCCATAAAGTTAAAATCCTGGCTTCACCTCTGTGTAGGGAAACCAACCTCTTTACTTCTGAGGCAAAAATCAACTCTTTGATTTTATCCTCCCATATATACTGTTAGATTCAGTTACATACATTTGCACATTGGACAGTTTTTCAAGGACTGGTTCTACTTGGAGAGGATTGGAGAGGTCTATTTTGATGATGAAATTGAATCTTCCAATGGGAAGGTTGTTTTAGAGGTAATTTCACTGCTACTGCAAATGCACTTTAGGCATCTCTACCCCTCACAAAGGTAGTGTAAGGTCTTCATACATTCTACCCTCACCGGAACCCACTTGTGGGGTTACACTGGGTATGTTGTTGTTATTGTTTGTAAATACACCTTAATATAGTATTTACTTGTAGAGTTTACCTGAATAAACACATTGACAGGTAGGCTGCGGAGCTCCTCTCATCGCTACGTTTCCAAAGCTCTATGTTCACTCTTGTGATTTCTCACCTAATGCAATAACCCTCATTGAGGTTAGTCAACCTTCTTATGTTATGTTGTCATTAACAATAACTTTTCAGTGATAGAGACTACCAGCATACCTTAATTTAATCTAATATTCCCTAGATGTTGAACAAATATACTTAAAGAATCAGTTTTTAGCTGCAAGACAAAGTTTTGGGGAATTTGTTGGCATTTGCTCTGTTTCAGTTTAATGGCTGAGGAATCGGGTTTCGCATGACTCATTTTCCTAAAATAAAACTAAAATTTAATGCTGAAAAGTGAAAGTCCTCAATAGAACTCAATGTTGCTTAGCATGGATCATATCTAAATGTTCTCCTTCTGCGTAGAGGAACTTTTCATATCCTTGAGATCCTTAAACTGCAACCTTCTAAGATCATTATCAACAGTAAAAGTATCTCAAGTGTTATGGGCACTCCTCCCCCTTGAGCTTGCTTTTATGGTTGATTTACACCCAGCTGCAATTTCTTTTCAACCTCAATAGATCTTTGTTATAATAACATCTACTGAAATAAAGTTAGATGTTGGAAATGAATACCTACTTATGGAGGAAATGTATGATAAACGGATCGTAGGAAAACATTTCTTTGGTATTAGTGTACCGATATATTCACATGCTTTTGCTTTGTTAAATGCTCTACCACCTCCTGCCTCCTGGAACTTTTCTAATCCTGAATCTAATAATCAAACTGAATAAAGCCTTATTGATTTCGACTCTCCTGTGCCTTAACATGTGCTTACTTGACTCAATATGCTTAGGCGGTGGATACGTGGCATAATTGGTCGTTCATGATTGCGAGTTCTTTTTTCTTCTTCCATTGTAGATTCAGAGTCAATAATAGATGATGGCATGTCATTTTAGCTGTTGGACGAGGTTCGTGCTGATGTTTGTATTGTACAGCAGCCATCATTGTGACGCCTGTGAAGCTGGGGACAATATAGGTAGCACCTGAAGTCAAGATGCAGTATTGACGAATGATGCATTTGGTACTATGGAAGTTACCTTGGGAAAAATGTTTTCTGATTTTTTGGTTGGATAGTGAAAATATTTTCTGGAAAAAAGAAGTTAAAGATTGATAAAACATTTGCAAACCAGATAACTGTGTTGAAAAAAAATGTAGTATGCATTTACTTTGAAGCGTATGTTCTACGTTACTGATTGCTGTTTTGGTGAATTTTCCTCTTCTTTCTCACATATATTACTTTTACGATAATTGGTATTCAATATATGCTAGAATTAATGTTCCATTTCACTTAAGACATTTTTTAAACACCAAAGGCAAACAATATAAAAGCAAAATGAAATCAGAGAAAAAATAACTACTAATAGCAGTTAATAAAAGGAAAGAACAGGAAGAAGATATATCTACCAGGGAGTGAAACAAAACCAGCAGAGAGTGAGGGTGTGTTTGGTATGAAGGAATGTTTCCAGATTTCTTATGTTTGGTTGACTTATATGTTTTGAAAAATGTTTTCCAAACTAACTTAATTTCCTTAAATCTAAGCGAAATGACTTCCCTTAAAAAAGTAAAGAAAACATTTTTCAAAACTCTCTTTCAACCTCACTTTAAAGTTTAAATATTCATACAATTCTTAAATTCATACAATTCTTAAATTCATCTAACCTGCCCCCAATACCCTATCACCCCGACACCACTCCTACCCCCACCCCTATCCCTACCCCCACCCCCACCCCCAAAATTCAATTGTTTTAAAAAGTATTTCATTTTTTTTTTTTTAATCCATCCCTTATCCCCACTCCACCTCCTAACCCTACCCCACACCCTACCTCTACCCCTACCCCCCTCCAAAATTCAATTGTTTTAAAAAGTATTTCAAATTTTTTTCTTAATCCATCCCCTACCCCCACTCCACCTCTACCCCTACCGCCCCCCTTCCAAAAACAATATCTACATTCTATTAGAAATATTTAAACTTTTCTCTTACCCCACACCCCTACCCTCCCTCCCCCCTTTACCAGCCCAGCCCTCCCCCCTCCCAACAACCTAAAAAAAAAATTAAATTTATTTTTAAAAAATTTTCAATTTTTTTCTTCCCCCTTCCCCCTCACTCCCCTACCCTGACCCGAGCTCCTACTAACCCCCCCCCCCCCCCCCCCCCCCCCCAATTTTTTAATTTTTTTTTTAACAAAAAAAAATTCAAAACTTTTTCTTACCCCACCCCTACTACCTATTCTGACACCCCCACCCACCCACCTACCAACCCCCTTCCCCAAAAAAGCTTTAATTTTTTTAAATTTATTTTTTTTAAAAAGATTCTAAAATGTATTTTTACGCTTTAGCTAAACAATAAAATGTATTTTTTGAAAAATATTTTTTCATTCACCAACCAAAAACTAGAAAATATTTTTCAGAAAATATTTTCCATCCACCAACCAAACATAAGAAAACAAGTAAGAAATCAACTTGTTTTCTAGGAAAACATTTTCTAGGAGAACATTTTCCATGAAAAATATTTTCCTTCATACCAAACACACCCTGAGAGATGAACAATAAAAACAATAATATTGATGGTCGGACGCACTGAGTTGCCAACTTCTGTTACTTTAAATTGTTGGAAATGTTAATCTACTTCCAAATTTTCAGTTTTGAGTATTCTTTATAACATGCTTCCATGGTGTTGAATCTTGATTTTTTCCAAACATATGTTATGTCTGCAAATAGAACAAACAATGTGGGCATGACCCGTCCAGAGGACGGGCACGAGTCATCTAGTATACTTATATATAAGAGAGGATCTTAATTTTGGTTGTCCTCACAAGGATTTTTTTGGTATTTTAATTTTTTTGTGAAATAAAATTATTGCACATGATAATTAATAGTGTCTTTTTATTACATATTTTCATTTTAACCCTTATTCTTTTTGTTAAAATTATTCCACTTGGATTTTTATAATTGGTTTTTTCTTGCCACTTGTTAGATGATTATTTTAAATCAACAATCACTTTAACTCAAAAATTCACTTGTTAAATCTCCCTTCATCACTTGTTAGATAATTAGTTAAACCTCCCTTCATTTTAAATCAACAATCACTTTAACTCAAAAAATATTCAAGCTTACTTTAATACAAAATAAAAATTTGCAATGATTTTCAACTACAACCTCATACATAGTTCTTTTTTATATTAGTCAGTACCCAAAATATATAATTAAAATGGGACGAACAGAGTATGATACAAGTACTATCACGTAGATGGACTTATGAGGGCGTATGTTGGACCCGAGACTTGGTGTATGTAAATGAAGTGCAAAGGAGCACCTAAATGGACACCAAAACCGTCCATACATAACACTCCAAGGGCGCCTACTTGAAGCCATTCATTAAAGGGCCTTTTTGATCATTTCACCTTACTTTTGTAATATGCTATAAATAGAACCCTTTAGAGTTTTTAGTAGTTAGTTTTTATTGAATATTGAAAGTTGTAAACACTTAGAACATTTCTCTCTTGTGAGAAAGGACCCTATGGCCGAATCTTGTAACTAGGGCAATTCACAAGTGGGGATTTCACTTGTGTTGCATTCAAGCCTGGAAACGTAGGTGTTTAGAGGAGGTAAAGTCCCTATTGTGTCAACGTATGAGTTAGGTGTTTGTCGTGTGTAGTTTTAAGGGTCCAAGAGTCCATCAAATTCTTGGGTTCTTAAGATTATACCCTCACTTGTCTAACTATCTATCCTTTTGTTTATTATAATCTTGTAACCGTTTTTGTAATCCTAAGCCGTTTAGTTGTTGTTGTTTCACATTGTTGTTTTTATCTTGTTCATCATCTTGTATTGTTAACTTAGCTTGGTTTGTTGGGTGGTTTGGTGTGAAAACACACCTTTGTTATCTCATTTCTTGGTGTATTTGTTGAATCTGGGAGTGGTCACCAAGAGAGCCCTCGGTTCTTGAACTTATGGACTGATTTTGGTGTATTTTTTGTGTAGTTCCTTATTTTTATGGTATCATTTGGTATCAGAGCATGGTTTGATCTTATTCCTACAAGATCAATCTTGGGCTTGCTTGTTAGAAAATTCAAAAAAAAGAAAAAGAAGTGTCCTTGTGTTTAGTGTTCTTGGCCGAGAACTTGAAGATCTTATTATTGTTGTCTTGGCCAAATTGTGTTGAATAGATCTAGTAGTCTTTTATTTGTTTAGAGTGTTTCTAGTGTTGGTTTCTTTCTCACCAACACTACAAGTGTCTAGATCTAAAGTTTGAGCTTAAAACATTGACATTATTGTTGTGAACTTGAAGTGGTCGTGTGTTGTGGACTTGTTGTTGTGGATTTGGTTGAAACGTTGGTTTGTTGTTGGTGTTCTTGTAAAAAATATTGTTGTGAAGTTCTTGTCGTTCTTCATCCACTCCCATATCTTGACCAACTTAAAGTACCTAATAGATCTAAAAAGGTGAAAGACAAAGTTGGAAGACTTGTTGGTGATAGGACTAACTCACATCACTCTTGACTTGACCACAATTTTTTCAACCACTTTTCCTATTTCAAGGGCATTGTTTTGTAGGAATAGTACAAGTCAAGTCACATCTTTTGAGGATTTAAATTGAAAAAGGTTCTAAGACTTATACTTTCCCTCCAAAATCAATTTCATCCATTCCAAATTGAGAAGTGACCAAATCATCAAATTGATAATTAAAATTTGTTGAACCCGTGGCTAATTGGAGGGTGACACATCATCCATTTACTGTTGACCCGTTAATTTGAGCTCAAACTTGGATTTTTAGTTTCTTATTATTGATTCCTAGTTTTATTTGTTGACTCTAATAACTAATCGACAAACTACTACTCCTCTACTAGATTGTAAATATAATACCCCAAAGTTTCGTAGCTAATTTTATCCCAAGAATGCCTAGTATTAGCTTCTAAATTGAATGATGATTATTCCATGAGGAATTTTCAATATTTTTAATTTTTTTCATGTGGAAAATTCAATAAGCTTTCCATCGATATAAGATTCGCTTAAATCCGATAACTGGGTAAGAAGTTATGCCTATTTAAAGTTTCCATCATAAAACAACGCCATATTGGTCAGTGGCGCGGCGCGCCACAAACTAAAATGGCAATTGTCCTTTTCCAGTGTCTCAGTGCAATTTCCCCCGCGTCGCGCCAAAGTTCCAGTTCAGGAAGGAAGGGGTAACATGATGGATCCGCGTCGCACCATCCCTTAGTTTCCCAATTGTCAAATTCCAATCGCGCCGCGTCACGCCAGGGGCCCAATTTGAGAAAATTTTATTGAAATTACAAGACGCATAAAAGGGCTAAAAGGTTCAATTTTCTACCCCTATTTAAACCCAATAACATATGATTTAGCCATTCTTCACAAAAAATATACTAGTTTCTCTCAAGAACAAGCTAGGGTTTCTATTGGGGATTCAAATTCAAGAAGGTTTCACCGTCAATCTTCACGAAATCATGAACTAAGGTATGCATAGTATTCATTAATGGACTCCTTTCGTCCATGAAGCCCAAGAATCTCTTTTCTAAAGTCAAGAATTTAGATTTTCTTTATGAACTTCATGTTGGGTTTATTGTGTTTATGTTGAGAATGATCAATTGAATTCAAATCCATATTGGGTGATTAATGTTATGTGGAATTGATTTGTATAGATGTATATTCATGTGAACCTATGATTAAACCCTAGGATGATGAAATTAGATGTTGAATCATGAAGTGTAATTGTTGTATAATGGTGTCTACATATATTATGCCTATCATGTGTTTGATTAAATGCCGATATGAAGCAAAAGTAACCAACTAGCATGATATTATGAAATCCCCATGTTTGTACAAGTTTATGCATATCACATGTTTGATGAAGTGCTTCAATATATGAATTATGAATTGTCTTGTTGGTCATGGTTCATGTAAGTCATGCTATGGCAGTTTCTTTCCATTGAGTCCTGGGGGTACTTGTACCCGACAATTTAGCTGTGTGCCTAGAGCCATGTCATGTTTTCACGATACTCTTAGTCAAGCTATGATCCATAGAACTCAATCAGTCATGTGACTCAGGAAAACCCAAAAATCTCAGTAATCTCAGTAGTTCAGCAATCTCAGTGATCTCAATACTCATAAATCTCAATAACCTCAGCATTCCCAGCCAATCTCAGTAACTTCAGTATTATCAGTCAGTCCTCAGAACTTAGTATATTCCGTCAGTCAACGGATCTCAGTAAATCCAGTTTAGCTTCGCTAAACAATACCATTAGAATCAGCTCAGTTCAGTTAATCAGCTCAGCTCAGTTGATCAGTTCAGTGTCTTTCAGATGGGAGTAGGATTCAGCACCGAGCGAGCCTAGGGATGGGGACTCACCCGCTAGATAGGACTGAGATCCTTAGAAGTAATCCTTAAGTTCCAGAACTACATAGCCAACATAAGTTGAGATGCACCCTACACGTTTAGGGACATATATACGTCTCATTTGGGTTACCTACCAGGAGGGGTTAACGGAAGAGCTCCCTGTCAGAGAGAGTATACTCACAACAGGTCTTTATTAGTGGTGCGGTACTGATACCCTCCCAGCTAGGGTTACAGGTTGGACCTCACCAGTTCAGTTTTGAGGTATGTCAGTTAGATGATCACTTCCCACAGTTACAGTTTCAGTCTCAGTCTCAGCCTCAGTAAAAGAACTCAGATAGTTCTTTAGATTTCAGGACTGTCAGATATAGTCACTCAGATATAGAACGAAACTCAGATAGTTCCATCAGATTCAGGACTGTCAGATACAGTCATTCATGTTATCAGTTATATCAGTTATCAAAACTCATGTCATCAGTATTCATCTTCAGGACTGTCAGATACAGTCAACCAGACCTATTCTTCATAATCAGAACTGTCAAACACAGTTATTCATGTATTAATTACATAGTATTAGTCCGTTAGATATCAGTAATTCCATGTTATTGGTAAAACTTAGTAGTCAGAACTCAGTATTCAGTCTTAGCACGATCTCAGTTACAGTTACGTATGCATGCATGTATTCTCACGTTCATGTTAGTCAGTCAGTTAGTATTGTTCATACATATAAACCTATTGCATTCAGCCTACCTCAGTTGCATACCAGTACATTTAAAATACTGACGTATTTTCACTATGGTGTCTTATACAATAGGTTTAGAAGCACGAGCTTCAGAGAACCAGTAACATCCTATAACACCCCATACTTAATTATGTTCATTAGCCATGGTTATATGTGTCGGAGTATATGTATTGATCCTAAGTTAAGTATATATGAGTTTGACTATGAGTATTGATTATTTTGAGATGGTTTCAAGTGTATAGTTTGATTATATGTGTATGGGAATCGACTTTATTTATACCGGAATTTTCCCGTCGATGGTTCCATACGAAGTTTATTGAATAAGCTTTCCAACGATATAAAGATTTCCAAAAATGGATAAGTTTCGGATATAATCGAGCACGTTCGAAACTATAAAACGGCGGCCGGGATAATTGTGAAAGTAAATGTGCAGGAAATTCAAACTACTGAGGCCTGCCAGTTTTTTGGGTCGTCGTTGAACGATCATAACTCCCTCAATATAATGAACTGGGAGATATACCACCTATCAAAAGAAAGATCTTTGCGTCTTCTTTCCAATGCAATTGGTTTCATCCAAATCCAACATCTGAGTAAGGAGTTATACTCGTTTTACTTCAGCCTCTCAAAACAGTTTTTTAGGGTCAACTTCAAACGATCATAACTCCTTTTACAGGACGAAATGGGTGGCCTACTTTATATTAAATGAAATAACTTTGAATTATCTTTCCAACAATACCAATTTCACCCAAATCCGATATCGGAGCAAAGAGTTATGGCCGATTTACTTTAGCCTGTCAAAACAGTCCACCATGGACAGATTCGGACTTACTTAAAATTTTAAGGGCAATATGGTCATTTTCCATCACCTCATGGACCAAAATTT
Source organism: Capsicum baccatum var. pendulum (assembly GCA_030864225.1). NCBI lineage: Eukaryota > Viridiplantae > Streptophyta > Magnoliopsida > Solanales > Solanaceae > Capsicum > Capsicum baccatum. The sequence continues at coordinate 225,371,850 of CM061559.1, read as the reverse complement.
GTCTTTATATACATACACTTAGCCTCATATCCATCATTTTTATCCAAATTATTAAAGAATAAGGAAACCCTAGCCTAAGTTCAACTCCAATTATCTTGTGATTCAACCGTAGAAAATCCAAATTGATTCCGTAGTTGTGTTCACCGTCTCAAGGGCTTCGAGAAGCACCCCTTATTTGGGCCAACAGGACTTCAAAATCAAAAGGGCCATTTTATGGTAATGATGTAAATTATGTTGGTGTTATTTATATGGATATGTATATATACATATGCATGTGAGCATAAGAAGTATGTTATTTGATTGTTGTTGAAAGATGATTGGAAATGATGTTGGATCATTCTTGTGCATGGTTGGATTATGTTGAATTGTGAAAGGATTTGGTGTGATGATGTGGTATTGATGATGTGGTATTGAAATGATGATTATATATATATATATACACATAAACCTATTGTTCAAGTTGGTTTTTGGAATGTTTTGCAAATATTGGTTGTATGGAATTATGGAAGAGAATTGTGGTGTTGGGTTGCGAATTCTAGATGCCAAACATTTCATTGTAGATAAGTGATTTGTAAAGGCGGGAAGTTGTGTTGAATTGGTATCCGAATCTACGACGAGGTATGTAAAGCATACTCTAACGATGTTCTTTGGCATGAAAACACCAATGTTCCATCAAGTAAGATTCCGAGGTTGTCCAAAAACATGTATTGTTCTACATTACCAACGAAGTTGTTTCCATTCTATGAAGTGTCAAAATGTTTCATTGATATACCAAAAGGCTCCTATTTCATTGTTGTGATATTGATGATTCTGAAACACATTGTTGATGTACCAATGAGTCCTTATTACATCGTTATTGTATAGAAGGTCTATTACTTGCTTTCTATTGATGTATGGTTGTTCCAAAGGTACTATATTGGCATGAACACTAATGTAATAATCTCAAAAGCTTTTGAACTAAGTTATTGGAAAGATCTCTTATGTGTGTTACTTGATATACGTGTGGGTGGTATCCCAGGGGTATAAGCCTAGCATGGGTCGATCCCTATTTATGTGTTTATGGGTGGTATCCCATGGGCATAAGCCTAGCATGGGTCGATCCCAGTTGATATGTACTGGAGGCAGCCTAATGGTCACAGTACGGTACAGTATTGATTATTGTTAGGTGGTCGAAGGTTCGGGAGGAGGAGGTAATGACGAATGATAATTGTAAAGAATGAAATGAACGAATGAATACCGTTCCACAAATGTGTTTGAATTCAAGAACCCAATTCAGATTAATGATATTGTACATGATCCTAAAAGTGTTTATGAAGTGTGGTTCACTTCTATTATGATTTATTCACTTGCGTCTGATTTTCTTGATCCCCTATATCACATATGGTTATTTACAGCTTTACATACTCAGTACATATTTCGTACTGGCGTCCCTCACGGGGGACCTGCATTTCATGCTGCAGGCACAGGTGCTTCAGCTCACTCACAGCATAGATAGGAGCCAGGTCATATAGCTATTGTTGGTGAGATCCAGTTTGCTTCGGAGCTTTCCGAGTCGGTTCCTTATGTTTTGTTATTGTACATGAGTCATGTGTGGGCGGGGGTTTGTCCCGACCCTAGTGATGTCATGTATATATATCCTAGAGGCTTTGTACACATAAGGAAGGGTAAAGTCATGGAAGTTTATATAGTGATGTTATATCTGTATACGTGGTGGCCCCGACGGCCAAGTGTTATATATATATCTATATATTTGTGCGTGTTGTGCTGATACAGGTAATTAGATTCTTCTATATGCAGCGAAGTGCTGTCCAAATTTTTGGTGACATATAAGTGAAAGTATAGGTATTTGAATGGGTTCTCCCGGGCCTTCTCGACTTCGGGTGCCAGTCCAGCCCGATGGGATTTTGGGGCGTGACACATCCCAGTTCAGCGATCAGATTTAGAAGTGAGTCCTCATCCTTCGAGGACATGGTGATTTCATTACTAATTCAGTTTTTAATTTATTTCAGTAGTCGGAGTTAGTTGGGGATATGTCCCATCAACTCCTTATTCAGACAGTTTATAGGCTTTCAGACTATAGCATGTTAGACAGTTATTTCAGATTTGCTTTGGTATTGTTATACCATTTTCAGACATTGTTTATTAGATGTTCATTCAGTTTTGAACCTTATGGCCATTTAGTTTATGTTTCTGTATTTTATGGTATATTATGTAGTATACAGGTATAGATATCAGTCATGGGTTAGCTTGTGGTACTTTGGGGTCATAAGTATCGTGTAGCATTCTGGGTACCAGATTTGGGGCATTACAAACTTGGTATCAGAGCTTAAGGTTCAATAGTGTCCTAGAAAGTCTAAAAGCCGCATCTAGTAGAGTCTTGTACATGGGTGTGTTGTGCACCACACTTATGTACAGGAGGCTATGAGATATTTTAAGAACATTTTTCCTTCTTTCAGTATTCATGTCGTGCCAGTGAGCATGAGCTCCAGTTAAACTCTCAATCTAATTTGCTTCTTCCCTTAGTTTACATATCATGCCTCCTAAAAGGGCTAACGAAGGAGGAAATAGAAGTCAGTCAGCACCTCAGCCAGTCCAGGCAGATCCCTTGGACGAGCATGTCTCCCATGCAGAATTCAGGACTACATTCACTACTCTAGCCAGTTCAGTCACAGCTCAGAATGAATGGCCAACTGCTGTTCCAGCCAACCTAGTGGACAATGTTACTGTAGACAGGATTCGGGAATTCACCCGAATGAATCCTCCTTTATTCATCGGTTCCAAGTCTGAAGAGGATCCGCAAGAGTTCTTCGATCAAGTTTAGAAAGTCACAGACATCGTAGGAGTGACTTCCAGTGAGAGAGTAGAGTTATCCATCTATAAGCTACAAGATATAGACCATACATGGTATAAACAATGGAAGGTAGACAGGGGTGCAGATACAGAGCCTATAGAGTGGGAAGAGTTTGCTACAGCTTTCTTAGATAGGTTCTTTTCCATAGAGCAGAAAGAAACCAAAGTGTTATAGTTCATCAATCTCAGACAAGGTACAATAAGAGCAAAATAATACGCCCTTAAGTTTATTCAGTTAGACAGGTACGCTCCCTATGTAGTAGCAGACAGTAGATCCAAAATGAGTAAGTTTGTGTCAGGGGTATCAGCTAGAGTGGTTAAGGAGTGTAGGACTGCGATGTTGATTGGTGACATGGATATATCTAGGATTATGGTCTATGCTTAACAGATTGAAGAACATAATCTTAAGAAGAAGGAGAGAGAAAGCAAGAGAGCCAGAACAGGTAGTTATAGTTTTGCTCGGCATGGGTCTTAGGATGGTAACCGTTCTCAGTTGTGTCAGAAATATTCATCCCCAGTCCACTCTTCAGCTAGTGCCTCAGTATCAAAGTTCAGAAATAACCGTAGGAATGGGGCATCAGGCTCCAAGGCCCAGAGTAGTGAGAGCAGGATTCTTACTCATCCGCTTTGCGAAGAGTGTGGTAAGCATCATTAGGGTGTGTGTAGAGTCGGTAGTGGTGTGTGTTTCTAATGTGGTGAGTTAGGTCACAAGGTTAGAGATTGCCCTCATTCAGGTTATCAGAGTCATCTCCGCTCCTCAGCTCAGTTCGATCGCCTAATTCAGCAGAGTGCAAATTCTAGCACTATCAGTGGGCAACGCCCAAACAACCTCAATGCACTTCATTCCCAACAGGATTAGGAAAGTCCTTCTGATGCAGTCACTGGTAAGTTATAGATCCCTTATTTGTATGTTCATATTTCTTCAGATTCAGGAGTTTCAGTTTGCTTAGTATTACGAATCATGTTCCATAAACACAAAACTTTCAGACTCAGGTCATGTAGCTCATGACTCAGGCACTCATGTCATGTTTTACCATATGTTCAGTCCACATGACTCATGCTCTACTCCTAGTGATCAGTCAAGTTCAGATTACGTCATGTATACCTCCAGTTTAAATCTCTTGAAAAATCCATAATGTTGGTATTCCATTTCTCAGGCCTTAGTTGATTGTTGAGGTTGATATAGTATTTGTTTGAGCATCGGATCCTTGCCTATGCCATTCTTTCCCCAAGTAGATTATTAGTATCCAGTCTTAATACTTCAATATCAGTCTAAACCTCAATTATCAGAACCAACATTCAGTTCCATTAAGAATCTCAGTTACAGTTCTAGTCATAATACCAACTTCAGTTCAGTAATTAGATCAGAAACTCAGTTCAGTCCCAGACTTGCTTGACCAATGCTACAACTACCAGTCACTCAGTTAGTAGTATTTTAGTACCTCATTCTACAGAATATTTCCAAACTATGTTATCTGCCTGGCCTTGTGTTCTCGAATAATTCAATATTTCATGAATTCACGCTTAGCTATCTCACGTTACTCAGTTAGTCCCTTTCTCATATTCATAAAAACTCCATATTCTTAGCCCAGTTATTCAGACTACCGTTTAATATTACATGTTCAGTACCTAACCATTAATAAGTCAATAGATCAGATGAGCTAGTCAGAAAAGAATTAGTTTAAATAGCCAGTATTTCAGTCTAACAGTCAGTCAGACAAGTTCATTCAGTTTGGTTTCCCATTTTTCCAACTATTCGCATTATTCGAAATCTCATGGATGAAACCATTCTAATATGAATCAATCATGTAGATGCAAGATCAGCTCAGTTCATATATCATGACTCAATTTCAGATCTCAGCTAATCAGTTACGACTCAGCTTCTAGGTGCCTTATGCATCGCTTCAGTCTTTAATATCTCTGCAAAGCTAGTATTCTTTGAGGGACCTAGTGTCCTAAGGGGGAGATACCCCATAATTCCTTAATGCTCTCATGCCTTAAATTAAGTTCTCTTCGCATAATGAATCTAGTTTAGAGTAGAGGGTACTCATAAGTTGACCCTTAAAGTCCCAACCTCAGCTGTGGGCTAGGTATTCAGAGGTTCAGTTCAGTTCATGATGTTCTATTCGTATGTCACATATCAAGCCAGACTCAGTTAGGTTCTCATGTTTTCGCTCAGGCATATTTAGTAAGACGATCTCGAGTTTATTAGAATTTTTGGTTAAGATAACAGTTCTCCTTAATTATACTCAGTTTCATGTTCAGTGTTCATCATAAACTTGGTACTAAGTACCCTTGCATATTCAGCCATGCATTCATGTATCAGTTCAAGCATGTAATTATGCATTAGACATGCATTCTCATTAGGAGAAATTCAGTTCATCAGAATATTTAGTTATGTACTCATAAGTCAATTATTAGTCATACATCAGATATGCATGAATTCAGCTTATTAGTCATGCATCAGATATGCATGTTCAGTATGTTATATTCAGACATCAATCATGTCAGTCATGAGATCATGTTCCAATTATTCAAGTTCAGTAAGTATGTCAGTGTATGTTATTTCCCTCACTCTTAGTCTTATTCGAGGATGAATGTTCTCAAAGGGGAGATATTATAATACCCCAAAGTTTTCAAGCTAATTCCATCCCAAGAATGCCTAGTATTAGCTTCTAAATTGAATGATAATTATTCCATGATGAATTTTTAATATTTTTACTTTTTCTCATATAGGAAATTCAATAAGATTTCCATCGATATAAGATTTGCTTAAATCCGATAATCGGGTAAGAAGTTATGCCTATTTTAAGTTCCCATCGTAAAACAACGCCATATTGGTCAGTGGTGTGCTGCGCCACAAGCTGAAAGGGCAATTGTCTTTTCCAGTGTCTCAGTGCGATTTCCCCTATATCGCACCAAAGTTCCAGGTCAGGAAGGAAGGGACAACGCGATGGCTCCGCGTCGCGCCATCCCTCAGTTTCCCAATTGTCAAATTCCAATCGCGCCGCGTCACGCCAGGGGGCCAGTTTGAGAAAATTTTATTGAAATTACAAGACGCATACAAGGGTTACAAGTTTCAATTTTCTACCCCTATTTAAACCCAATAACACGTGATTTAGCCATTCTTCACAAAAAATATACTAGTTTATCTCAAGAAAAAGCTAGGGTTTCTATTGGGGATTCAAATTCAAGAAGGTTTCACCGTCAATTTTCACAAAATCATAAACTAAGGTATGTATAGTGTTCATTAATGGACCCCTTTCATCCATGAAGCCCAAGAATCTCTTTTCTAAAGTCAAGATTTTAGATTTTCTTTATGAACTTCATGTTGGGTTTATTGTGTTTATGTTGAGAATGATCAATTGAATTCAAATCCATGTTGGGTGATTAATGTTAGGTGGAATTGATTTGTATAGATGTATATTCATGTGAACCTATGATTAAACCCTAGTATTATGAAATTAGATGTTGAATCATGATGTGTAATTGTTGTATAATGGTGTCTATGTATATTATGCCTATCATGTATTTGATTAAATGCCGATATGAAGGAAAAGTGCCCAACTAGCATGATATTATGAAATCCCTATGTTTGTACAAGTTTATGCATATCACATGTTTGATGAAGTGCTTCAATATATGAATTATGAATTGTTTTGTTGGTCATGTGTTCACATAAGTCATGCTATGTCAGTTTCTTTCCATCGAGTTCTGGGGGTACTTGTACCCAACAATTTAGTTGTATGCCTAGAGCCATGCCATGTTTTCACGATACTCTTAATCAAGCTATGATCCATAAAACTCAGTCAGTCATGTGACTCAGGAAAACCCAAAAAGCTCAGTAATCTCAGTAGTTCAATAATCTCAGTGATCTCAGTACTCAGAAATCTTAATAACCTCAGTATTCCCAGTCAATCTTAGTAACTTCAGTATTATCAGTCAGTTCTCAGAACTCAGTACATTCCATCAATCAACGAATCTCAGTAAATTTAGTTTAGCTCCGCTAAACAATACCATTAGAATCAACTCAGTTCAGTTAATCAACTCATATCAGTTAATCAGTTTCATGTCTTTTATATGGGAGTAGGATTCAGCATCGAGTGAGCCTAGGGATGGGGACTCACCAGCTAGATAGGACTAAGATCCCTAGAAGCAATCCCTAAGTTCCAGAACTACGTAGCCAGCGTTGGTTGAGATGCACCCTATGTGTTTAGGGACATATATACGTTTCATTTGGGTTACCTACCAGGAGAGGTTGATGAAAGAGCTCCCTGTTTGAGAGGGTATACTCACAACCAGTCTTTATTAGTGGCGCTGTACTGATACCCTTCCATCTGGGGTTACAGGTTGGACCCCACCAGTTTAGTTTTGGGGTATGTCGGTTAGATGATCACATCCCACAGTTACAGTTTCAGTCTCAGTCTCAGCCTCAGTAAAAGAACTCAGATAGTTCTTCATATTTTAGGACTGTTAGATACAGTCAACTCAGATATAGAACGGAACTCAGATAGTTCCATTAGATTCAGGACTATCAGATACAATCATTCATGTTATTAGTTATATCATTTATCAAAACTCATGTCATCATTATTCATCTTCAAGACTGTCAGATACAGTCAACCAGACCTGTTCTTTATAATCAAAACTGTCAGACACAGTTACTCATGTATCAATAATATAGGATCAGTCCCTCAGATATCAGTAATTCTATGTTATTGGTAAAACTTAGTAGTCAAAACTCAGTATTTAGTCCTAGAACGATCTTAGTTATAGCTACGTATACATGCATGTATTCTCACATTCATGTTAGTCAGTCAGTTAGTATTGTTCATGCATATGAACCTATTGCATTCAGCCTACCTCACTTGTATACCAGTACATTTAAAGTACTGACGCATTTTCACTATGGTGTCTTATACCATAGGTTTAGAAGCACGAGCTCCAGATAACCAGTAACATCCAATTCAGCTATCAGAGTTAGCAGTGAGTCCTCATCCTTCGAGGACATAATGATTTCATTACTAATTCAGTTTTTAGTTTATTTTAGTAGTCAGAGTTAGTAGGGGACATGTCTCATCAACTTCTTATTCAGACAGTTTAGAGGCTTTCATACTATATCATGTTAGACAGTTATTTCATATTTGCTTTGGTATTGTTATACCATTTTCAGACATTGTTTATCAGATGTCCATTCAGTTTTGAACCTTATGGCTATTCAGTTCATATTTCCATATTTTATGGTATACTATATAGTATACAGGTACAAATATCAGTCATAGGTTAGCTTGTGGTCCTTCGGGGTCATAAGTATCGTGTAGCATTTCGGGTGCCAGATTCGGGGCGTTACAGTAAATTATTTTTTTAGTATGTTTCTTCTTGTTAGCTTTATTTTGTGCTTTTCTTGTTTTTGAATCATAGAATTTCTTCGTTCAAGTTCGAAAATAATTTCCTTGAGTCATCAAACAAAGAATCTATTTCAACAAAGGAGTAGACTCACCTCTCAACTCATCACAAACTACAAGCCAGCTTGCAACATTGTGACACAGAGTATGAGAGTATGGTAAGGTTGTTTCGAAGTAACTTTTGTTTTGTTTTGTAGGCTTGTTATTTTATTTTTTTTAGGTATAATTACAAGGGAACCTGCGGCTTCAACCTCTCAACCCATGAAAAACAATGCTACCAATGTCATTTTGGCCTATCTTGACACTATGTCCCGAGACCTAGCTATGGAAAATGAAAGGTTGGATTGTATGGTAGGTCAAAGGGATCAAGTGGGCTTCCCGAACATACGTCAAGAGGAAGGCCGTAGCTCATGTAAGCTACGAGGTAAAAATGCTATCCTCTACACTCTTATAAGCTTATAATGTTGTGATATGGCTAGTAGTGGCCAATTGGATGTAGTTGTAGATTTACCTAGAGTAGGGATGTTTGAGTCTCCCTATGGTGATACTCTTGGTGATGTTAGGTCACATGAGGACCAAACCCTTATTGTAAGTACACAAGCACTAGTTGATCCTTTAGATGTCAAAATTGATTCTTCTTGTAAGAATGAATTATGTCCATCTAGTGCTAGCCCTTATAACTTGAACAAGGTTCCATTACCAATTGACAAGAGTACTCACAAACTAGTGGACCCTTGTGAAAACCAAGATGAGTCTACATTGGTATACGGGATACCAACAACTAGTGAGGGCGTGCAAAATGATCAATCGGGTGAAGATGACCTTGATTTGTTTGAAAGTATAGAAAACCTGAATTGTAATTGTACTTGTGAAAATGGTTTTGATCGTAACCCTTTTTTTGCACATGATGGTATGAAGCTAAGCACGGGTTACTCTTTTAAAATTGAGTATGAACGAAACCCATGCCCATGTCTACTTCTCCCATTTGACCTCGGTGCCATCTTAGAGTATGGTAGTAGTAGTCTCGGCCTTTGTTCTTTATTTATTGAGTGTGATCCCTTTGCTTCCCATGATAGTTTATGTCTATGAAAGGACTACTCTCTTGAAAGAGAATGTGTTGCATACCTAGAAATGCTATATACTCATTTTTCGTGTGTTTCTTATGTTGAGCATACTAATGATGATGAACTTAAAATTAGTAAGTACTTACATGAGGAGACCCTAGTTGGAGTTGACTTGTGTGACACCTTTCTCTACCCTCTTTGTGCTCATGATATTTTTCATAGTGATATAGAGAGTATGCCTAATTTTGAGGACGACACCATAGGGGAAAGTAAGAATGGCCGAGACCTAAGACCTTGGTTACGACTACCATTTGATCCATGTGCCAACTTAGGATGGGAAAGGATTTTGCTCGGCTTAGACTCATTTTTTTTATATTTATTCGAGCCTCTTCCTTTGTAACATTTGTACTAGTCTTTCTTTGTTTAATACAAAGGACCCGTGGTTACGACTAACCCTAACCCTCATGTCATGAGGATGTGTGCTTGTTTGTCTTCTCTTGATTTGCAAGGTACGGATTCGAGGTCGAATCTTTTTCAAGAAGGGGAGGATGATACAAGTATGATCACGTAGATGGAATTATGAGGGCTTATGTTGGATTTGAGACTTGGTGTATGTAAATGAAGTGCAAAGGAGCACCTAAATGGACCCCAAAACCGTCCATACATAGCACTCCAAGGGCGCCTACTTGTAGCCATTCATTAAAGGGTTTTTTTGGTCATTTCACCTTACTTTTGTAATATGCTATAAATAGAACCCTTGAGGATTTTTAGTAGTTAGTTTTTATTGAATATTGAAAGTTGTAAACACTTATAATATTTCTCTTTTGTGAGAAATGACCCTATGTCCGAATCTTGTAGCCAGGGCAATTCACAAGTGGGGATTTCACTTGTGTTGCATTCAAGCTTGGAAACGTTGGTGTTTAGAGAATGTAAAGTTCCTCTTGTGCCAACGTATGAGTTGGGTGTTTGTTGTATGTAGTGTTAAGGGTCCAAGTGTCCACCAAATTCTTGGGTTCTTAAGATTATACCCTCACTTGTCTAACTATCTATCCTTTTGTTTATTGTAATCTTGTAGCCATTTGTGTCTTGTAATCCTAAGTTGTTTGGTTGTTGTTGTTTCATATTGTTGTTGTTATCTTATTCATCATCTTGTATTGTTACTTAGTTTGGTTTGTTGGTTGGTTTGGTGTGAAAACACACCTTTGTTATCTCGTTTCTTGGTGTATTTGTTGAATCTAAGAGTGGTCACCAAGAGAGTCCTCAGTTCTTGAACTTGTGGACTGATTTTGGTGTGTTTTTCGTGTAGTTCCTTGTTTTTATGGTATCGGAGTACTCTTGTAAGGGGCGTCAAGAAAATAAACATGATAAGTTAATGGACCGAATTGAGAGATCTATTAATGTAGTTTAATTATGCTTTAATATCCTTATAGATCATTTTTAGTTAATTTATATAAAGACTCTTAATAAAGGTTATAATTATTATAGTATAAATTTGAAATCATTGATTTTGTTTTAGATGATTCTATTGATGAAAAAAATTATTTTGCGAAAATTATTGCCTCTAAAATTATGCGCGAAGTTAAAACTCAACAATAATTAAAATAAAGTTATTTTTAGCTATATCTATGAAATTACATACTAGCAAATTTATAAAAGCATTAGTTTTTTTTCTATTTATGATCTTCATCGAGCTTAATTACTAAATATTTTAAATCATATCATTATATTGAGTTACTTGTAACCTTTTGATATATTCTAATTCTATGGTAATACTTTCTTCCTCACAAATAATATTTTATTTAAAATTATGCAATTATGTGATTAGTAATTTTAATAATTAAGAAAACTTATCAACATGACTTGTTTAACATATCATTAGATTATACTGATTATAAAGTAAAAAAAAATATATAATACAAATTATAGTTTTAAATTAAAATTATTATTTTTTATACTTTGAGTTCAAGCCTGAGCATAGCATGTGCCTCGTGAAACTAGTAATATAAAGGAATGTCATAGAGGAGGTGATGTGACATCTCTTTATGGTCTCTATTCTTATTTATCTTTTTTCTCTTTTTTTTTTCTTATCTTTCTTTTAATTATTTAATCTTACAAAATCATCTCCTTAATTGATATTAATAATAATCATAACTCTCAATCCTTCACATTCATAACCCTCAATTATTTATTATACAAGTTTATGAAACATTAAAATCACACTAATAAAAAATTATTTTAAGCTATATATAATGGTTACTCTATTTTCATTTCTCCATATTCTTCATATTTTGTCTCTTTGATTGATTAATGTTTTAATATATTTATTTGATTTTGCAGATTACAAGGAGATATTATAATGAAATGAAAATGGTTAGAATATTTTTGCATGGTTCAATTTTATGAGGTAAAATGAATTGATATGCCTAATATAATTATAACACCTTCTTTGTTGTATTATACATTTAATATTATTTTTTGAGTTTAGATGATATGATTTCTTAAAAAATAAATTAATTTGTCTCTTTGCTTCTCTTTGTAGTTTTTTTATAGATTTTGATTAATATATTTTATTTTATTTGAAGTTTTGGAAGAATTTGATGATGTTATGTTGACAACAAGGTTCTTCTTTCCTCTTTTAACTCATGTTTTTGATGATATAATTTCTTAAAAAATGATTTGATTTTTTCTCTTCGTTTCTCTTTATAGTTTTTAGAGAATTTGATTGGTTATTTAATCTTTGATTCTCTTTGTAAGTTAGTGAGAATTTGATTGTCTTATGTTACTAATAAGAATCTTCGTTCCTCTTTAACTCTTAGCTAACTATTCTTCAAAATATTTATTTTTTTGCTTATATAAATTTATATTTAGTTCATGAAGACTCTCATTCGAGGTTATCTTCTCTGCTTCATCATTTTGATTTACGAATTAACTAACATGTGAACGAAAAAAAGTATATGAAGGTAAGAAATATTTTATTTTTTCAATTTTTTTTTTTACTTTATATATTTGGACGTGCTTTCTTAATTTTAACATGTTTTATTTTTGTACATCAAGTAATCAATCACTTAAAATTCTAATGTTTAAAATCATTAGTTGTTTTCCCTTTTTTCGTTTTTTTTCTCTGTGAAGTTTTCAACTTTTTTTGGCTAAAAAAAAGTACTTCTGCTGAAATTCTTATATTCATTGTTTAGATTTTGTTATTTTTTGAATGTTAGGTTGACAACTTTATTTCTTAGACAATAACAATCGTTGGTCTATTTTTCACAAACATTGAAAAAATTAAGTTCATAAATCAGTTGTTTCTAAATAATGTGGTAAAAATAAATTATCTATTATATTATTAAAATAAATGAAAAGTATTTTAAAGAGTATGAAGAAGAAGAAAAAATACAATACACCTGAGAATTAAGTATCATTTCTAATGAAAAAGCGGAGAGGGACAAACAATTGTGACCAAATAAAAATGTATGAAAATTTTGTTAAAATATTAAAATTTACAAGTAAATTATTTTTTATTTTGAACTTAAAGAGATATAAAATTAAATGAAGATTATTAAGAGTAAAAATTATGAATATGAGGAATGTGGAGTTAAAGATTAATGAATATTATTAAAATAAAATTTACGAAAATGAAAAAGTGTGAGTTATAGAGATGATTTTTCAAATACTCCTAATATAATTAAGGAAAAAAAATTATTTTAAACAAAATTGTTGTATTAAAATTTATAAGTAAATTATTATGTAGGAGTTATGAACTTGAAGGGACATGGAAGTAATGAAGATTAGTAAGAATAGGAGTTATGAATATGAGGAATATGGAGTCAAAGATTAATGAATATTATTAAAATAAAAGTTATAGAAATAAAGTGGTGTGAGTTATGGAGATGACTTTTTAAACACTTTTAATATAATTAAGAAAGACAAATTAAAAACATTGTTAGAAAAAATTCAAAGTAAATTAATAGAAATAAATTGAAAATATTGTAACCCCAAAATAAGAGAGACAATGTAATATGATAAAATACAAATAGGTTAATATCATAAAGTACCGAGGGAATAATGATCGAAAGCACATAAACAAAGTTATCTTGTCACCTTGTAAATATATTTTCTTTGTTTTAATTTATTTGTCTTACTTTTCTTTTCAATTCGTTTTAATTTTTTTTTGGCCAACACACCGACAACCCTCTTAAGTTGACATTAACTTTCATGTAGACACCTTAACTAAGAACTATTCATTTTAGACACCTCAAGTAGACTCATGAAATAGGCGTGTGAGCAGTCAAAAAACTTGGATTTCAGTTTATTTATTTTCTTTTATAAAAATATAAGCTTCACTATAATGTCTCACTATCACAATTTAATTCTCTTTTTCCGAATGCTCATTAATAGAATGAGAACTTATGCAACATAGATAAATATTAAATGAGTGTCAACATAACTAATGAATACCAAAAAAAATCATATCAAACTTTTAAACTTCGTACATAATTATATCGCATATGATCCGTAAATCACATAATAATTTTCATTGATTAGTATTTGTTCTATTGAAAAAGAATTTCATTATTCAGTATACCAAAATTCAATTTCAAATAACATTGATTAACAAAAATTATAAACAGGATAATAAAACAAATAACTAATGACATGCTTTTCAAAAATTATCTCTTGTGCCTATTAATACATGTATCTTCAAACCTGAAAATGAAAGTGCATATATTGTCACTTACAAGCTAAAAAACTATTATTCAAAATTGACAATTATCAGAAGTCTTTGCCCAGGAAGATTTCACGTCTGCTATAGAAGAGACATAGTCCATAGACAGGTTCTCTTGCATATAAATATTGATATAAAGCATGGGAGGAATATAAAGCATAAGTAGCAGAAAATAAATAGGAAGGTTGGATATATTTTTTTTTAACCAGGCCAATATTATAGTGGACAGGTAAATAATATCATTATTAACAGTTTAAAGAGAATGATATCATGATATATTTTTTACATCTCATTTAATATCATGAATTTTAATTAATTTATTTTTTATTATAAAAGTATAAGCTTAACAGTAATATTTTACTATCACAACTTAATTTTCCTTCTCACAATGCTCATTATTAGAATGAAATTTTGAATATAAGATCCGTAATATTTATGAATCTTGTGCAATCTAGATACATATTAAATGAGAGTTAGTACAACTAATAAATACCCAAAAAAGAATCTCTCAAATTTTTGAATTTGTGCATGAGTATGTTGGGATTGAAATATAATTCAAGTATTTTTCTCGCCTTAATTCATCAAAAAAATATTTTTAAATTTTTATTTATTTCAAATTCATTTATATAAAAAAATTACTTAATTTATGATCAAGTAAACTTAATATTGTTGGTTGAACCAATATTATTGTCATAATAGTCACTGAATTTTGTATAAAGTTTTCATAATTATATTGTCAATAGTAAATGAATATTTTCACATCAACTTTTATGTTGTCATCTTTTTTAATGATAGATTTTATATGATTAAAGTTTGAGAATATCTTTTCAGCTATTTATTGAATAAGTATGATCGTAACTTAATAATAAGATTTGAAAATTTAAACAAAATAGGGGCATACAAAGAGCAGTTATATTCTCTTGTTCACGTCGCAGTTTTCAAAGAAATCGACGACAGCTTTAAGGTTAGCACCTTTGAATTGATATATTCTTGATATCATATTTATAATATTGCAAGGGTGTATTTGAAGTTAGGCAGTAGCCAATTTTTACAGGCAATTGAACACTTTGTGCTAATAGTTCTACTTTGAATTAATAGCGTGATCATAGATTCATTATATGGTAATATTGACAAAAATGATTAAGTAATCATTGGATAATGATACTGATTGAGGGTGAAGTTAGGCTAAACAGCAGTACGGAAATTTCAATTTCATTTTTATGCTTGTAAAATTAGGGTAAGTTGGTGAATCAGTATAAAATGATAATTTAATTTAATGGTGGATAATGATTGGGAATTGATGTTATAAAATGTGATATTGGGCTGAAACTAATGGTGCCTGCATAGTTATATTTGAAGTACTGTTTTCATTTTTTTTTTTGCATTAGGTTCGGCTTCTGTGTCATTAGCCTCAGATTTTTGAGATTTCATATCTTAACAAATTTTGATCATTCAAAAGTTTTATATATGGGCAAATTTGTTAATTAATGCTTGGATTAGGTCTGAGGCATGTTGAGACTTTTTTGGAAGTGTTTACGTGTTAGTTGTTGGGTTCCATATGTATGAAAAAGGTGTCAATGGAGAATGAAGGGACACAACCTTTGAGGAAAAGACATTGTTTTGAAAAATGTGTGACTGTTCAGATAGTTGTGTTTGTTCAGAAAAAAACACAATGTTTCGAATGAACAGACATGACTCTTCCAAAGGATACACCTTTTAAGTGAACCATTGCCACCTTTCAGAAGAGGCATCTGATGACTATATAAACCTGCTTTCATCCACAGGTTTAGAAATGAATGAAAAATTTTCTGAAATAAGAACTCTTCTTGTCTTCAAAACATTCTTTGTGATCAATCAAATCGTTGAGTGAGTTCAACGAATCCAATTATTTGAGGTACCACTATATTTGGATTGAAAGTCATTTTATCCTGGGAGGAAGATTCCAAAACCTCGGGTACAGTGAGGTGAATTATCCTTAAGGACACTCCGTGAAGTCGGGGGACTTGACTTTATATTTCTATTTCATCTTAATTTCTGAAAAAATAAAATGCACTTCTTAGAAAGATCACTCTGATCTTGTGTTGAGGGTGTTTTTGTACTTCATAGTGTTCTTGTTTTAAACTTGAACTAGTGTTGAAGTTAGTTTTGTGAAAATATAGATTGCGTGTACCCGAAAAACTAACAATCTTAAGGAATAATCTTTTGCAGAACCTGTATTACTTGTTTTTGGAGATTAAAGCTTTAAGCTTTCTACTCCGTTTGAACTTAACTAGTGATTCAAAGACATAAAATCTTCATCACAAGTTAAAGATCATTCAGTTGATGATTGGATGTCATAAAAACTTCATCGTTAACTAGAAACAAGAAGAAGAGTTTAAAGTTGCTTAACTTTATAAATAGTATTCTGAAAATACTAAAGTTTATTCTCTTGTGGTGACAAGAAAAATGACTAACGAAATTCAAATGCAAGATGCGGCTACGACTGTAGGGGCAACTAGTATTGCCTCAACAAGTCGAGCAAATGCTCCGCAACTAATGGCACCAGCGGAGAAACCCAAAAAATCTGCGGGCATTGACTTTAAGCGATGGCAGAAAAAGATGTTCGTTTACCTCACCACTCTATGCCTTCAAAGGTTCACAAGTGAGAATGCTCCTGAGGTGCTTGAGGGAACCACGGACAAAGATCATTTTATGATTATAGAGGCTTGGAAGCACTCAGACTTCCCTTATAGGAATTATATCTTGAGTGGTCTCCAAGACGACCTCTATAATGTTTACAGTGGAACTAAGACATCGAAGGAATTGTGGGGGCACTAGAATGAAAATATAAGGCAGAGGATATGAGAATTAAGAAATTCTTTGTTGCAAGGTTTCTAGAATTTAAAAAGATAAATAGCAAATCGGTTGTCTCTCAAGTTTAGGAATTGCAAGTAATCATCCATGATCTCTTAGCAGAAGGTATATCTTTGAAAAATACCTTAGTTGAACAAATTGAAAATGTTCTTAGTACTCACATAAACCATTTTGTAGGTTTGATTGTGAATGATACATTTCAAGTGGAAACGATCATTGAGAAGATACCACCTATGTGGAAAGACTTCAAAAACTACTTGAAGCACAAACACAAGGAGATGACTGTCGAAGATCTTATTGTCCGACTGCATATTGAAGAGGATAATAAGGCTGCCGAGAGAAGGTCAAAAAGGAATTCTACAATTAATGGAGCACATATTGTAGTAGATTACCAAAACAATTCTAAGAAAAGAAGGAAAGTTGAACAAGGAAGCAATCAACCCAAGAAGAAATTCAAGGGAAAGTGCTTCAACTGTGGCAAAATTGGCCATAAACCCACGAATTGTCGTGCCCCTAAGAAAGGCAAGAAAAAGGACCAAGCTAATATGGTTGAGTCCAATAAAGAATGTGATGATCTGTGTGCTATTTTCTCAGAATGCAACTTGGTGGGAAATCCTCGCAAATGGTGGATGGATTCTAGTGCCACCTGCCATATCTATGCCAACAAAGAGTTGTTTTCGTCATTCGCTCTGGCTCAAGTACAAGAAATAATCTACATGGCTAACTCCGCTACGACTAAGGTAGAAAGAACAGGAAAAGTGGGCTTAAAAATGACTTCAGGAAAGGTCTTGACACATAACAATGTCTTGTACATTCCGGAGTTACGTAGGAACTTGATTTCTGTTTCACTTCTAGACAAGAACGGATTCAAATGTGTAACCATTTCTAGAAAAATTGTAATTAGCAAAGGAGAAGTGTATGTAGGAAAAGTCTATCTCACCGAGGGCCTTTATAAGATGAATGTAATAAATGTTGAAATCAATAAAAAATTCTTACTTGCTTGAGTCTTATAATTTGTGGCATGAACGTTTAGGCCATGTTAATTATAAAACATTACGAAAACAAATTAACTTAGAGGTTTTGCCAAAATTTGAGTGCAAGAAATCAAAGTGTCAAACGTGTGTGGAATCAAAGTATGCAAAGCATCCTTATAAGTCCATTGAAAGGAATTCCAATCCTTTAGACTTAGTACACACTGACATTTATGATATGAAGTCAATACCATCACATGGTGGGAAAAAGTATTTCATAACTTTTATTGACGATTGCTCTAGATATTGTTATGTCTACTTGCTAAATAGTAAGGATGAAGAAATAGATGTGTTTAGGCAATACAAATCTGAAGTAGAAAATCAATTACAGAAAAAGATAAAAATGATAAGAAATGATAGAGGCGGAGAATATGAATCTTCTTTCGCCGAAGTATGTGAAGAGAATGGAATTATCCATCAAACTACGACCCCGTATTCACCTCAATGTAATGAAATTGCGGAAAGAAAAAACCAAACTTTGAAGTAAATGATGAATGTCTTACTTATAAGTTCTGGTTTATCGCAAAACTTATGGGGGGAGGCTATCCTTACAGCCAATCGTATACTCAATAGAGTTCCCTATAGTAAGACACAATCAATTTCTTATGAAAAATGAAAAGGAAGGAAACCCAACTTGAAATATTTCAAAGTGTGGGGGTGTCTAGCAAAGGTCCAAGTTCTTATTCCTAAAAGGGTTAAGATAGGACCTAAGACTGTGGACTACATATTCATAGAATATGCTAAAATCAGTAAAGCATGTTGGTTTTTTGTTTATTAATCCGAACATCCGGATATAAATAAAAATACGGTAATCGAATCAGATAATGCTGAATTCTTTGAAGAGATTTATCCGTATAAAACTAGACATGAACAGTCTAGTGGGGGTCTAAATGACCTCGAGATGAACCAAGTGAGAATATACATATCGAAGAAAATTCAAGACGTAGTACACGTCAAAGAACGTCAACTTCATTTGGTTCAGATTTTGTAACATTTCTATTAGAAAATGAGCCTCAAACATTTAAAGAAGCGATGTCATCTTCGGTCTCATCCTTTTCGAAAGAGGCAGTCAATAGTGAGATTGATTCAATCTTAAGAAACCATACATGGAAATTGGTTGATCTTCCTCCAAGAAATAAACCTTTAGGTTCTAAATGAATCTTCAAAAGGAAAATGAAAGCAGATGGTACTATTGACAAATATAAGGCAAGACTTGTAGTAAAAGGCTTCAAGCAAAAAGAAGGCCTTGATTACTTTGATACATACTTGCCAGTAACAAGGATAATATCGATTAGAATGTTAATTGCCTTGGCTGCGGTATATGGTCTTGAAATCCATCAAATACAACAACAACAACAACAACAAACCCAGTGTATTCCCACATAGTGAGGTCTGGGGAGGGTAAGATGTACGCAGTCCATACCTCTACCTCTAAAGGAGTAGAAAGGTTATTTTCGATAGACCCCTGGCTCAAGACACGGAATACCACACAAATACATAGTAAAACATGGAATAAGATGGCATAACATAAATACGACACCCACAAGTAATAGAATACAGAGAAAAGTAAACAGATTCATAATAAAGCATGAAACAAGGTATCATAACAAGTATAATACTCCCACTAAGTAATTCCCTACACTAGCGACCCAAACTGACCCTAGCCTTCTGCCCTAATTCGTGTCCTCCAGATCTTCCTCTCTAGGGTCATGTCCTCAGTGATCTGTAACTGCTCCATGTCCCTCCTAATCACCTCTCCCCAGTACTTCTTCGGCCTACCCCTACCCCATCTAAAACCATCTAAAGCTAGCCTCTCACACCCACGAACCAGGGCATCCATGCCCCTCCTCATCACGTGTCCGAACCATCTCAATCGGACTTCCCACATCTTATTCTCCACTGGAGTCACACCAAACTTCTCCCTGATAGTCTCATTCCGAACTCTATCCCCCCTAGTCAGCCCACACATCCAACGCAACATCTATATTTTCGCCACCTTCAGTTTTTGAATATGGGAGTTTTTATCTGGCCAACACTCCACTCCATACAACATGGCCGGACGGAATGCCACCCTGTAGAATTTGCCTTTAAGCTTAAGCGGAACCTTTTTGTCACACAACACCCCCGAAGCGAGCTTCCACGTCATCTATACCGCCCTAATACAATGCAAGACATCCTTGTCACTCTCACCGTTACCCTGAATCACAGACCTGAGATACTTGAAACTATTCCTCTTACATACCAGCTATGATTCCAACTTCACTACCACCTCATTCTCCAGCCTCACGTCATTAAACTTGCATTCCAAATACTCTGTCTTGCTCCTACTCAACCTGAACCCTTTAGATTGAAGAGTTTGTCTCCACACCTCTAATTTATCATTCACACACCCCCGCGTCTCATCAATCAAAACTACATCATCTGAAAAAAGCATACACTAAGGTACCTCTCCTTGAATACACCGCGTCAACACTTCCATCACCAAAGCAAACAAAAAGGGACTAAGAGTAGATCCCTGATGCAATCCTATCAAGACAGTGAAATGCTCTAAGTCTCCTTCCGCCGTCCTCACCTGAGTTTTAGCTCCATCATACATGTCCTTAATTGCTTTGATATATTCCATCGGGACTCCACTCACCTCCAAGCATCTCCAAAGCACCTCCCTGGGAACTTTATCGTATGCCTTCTCCAAGTTGATAAACACCATGTGCAGGTCCTTCTTCCTTTCCCTATATTGTTCTACCAGCCTCCATACCAGGTGAATTGCCTTCGTCATCGAGCAGCTAGGAATAAATCCAAGCTGGTTCTCCGAAATAGACACTATCCATCTCAGTCTCACCTCGACCACTCTCTCTTAAATCTTCATAGAGTGACTCAATAATTTAATACCCCTATAGTTATTGCAACTCTGAATGTCACCCTTGTTCTTATAAAGAGGGATCATAGTACTCCACCTCCAAGACTCGGGCATTTTTATCGTCTTGAAAATTTTGTTAAATAATCTAGTCAACCACCTTAATTGAAATCTATCAAATGGATGTGAAAATCGCATTCTTAAATGGAGAATTGGAGGAAGAAATTTACATGGAACAACCCGAGGGTTTTGTGGTTCCATGAAAGGAGAATAAGGTGCGTAAACTTATTAAGTCATTGTATGGACTAAAGCAAGCACCTAAACAATGACATGCAAAGTTTGACCAAACCATGTTGGCAAACGGGTTCAAGATAAATAAATGTGATAAATGTGTTTACATTAAAGACACTCCAAATTGCCAAGTCATTGTTCTTTTATATGTGGATGATATGTTGATCATCAGTAGAGACATTTCTGATATAAATGCAATAAAATGAATACTCGAGAGCAAGTTTGATATGAAAGACCTTGGATTTATGGATGTGATCTTAGGTATAAGAATCCATAGAACTCCACAAGAGTTAGGATTTTCAAAGTTTCATTATATCGAGAATGTACTTAACAAATTCAAGTATATGAAATTCGTTATTGCCAAGACTCCTTTGGATGTGAGCTTTGCACTTCAAAAGAATGAATGTGAAAGTGACTCACAATTAGAGTATGCAAGAGTATTTGGATGTTTAATGTATATAACGAACTGTACACGACCAGATATAGCATGCGCTATTAGTAAGTTGAGTCGGTACACGAGTAATCCCAACAAAACTCATTGGATGGCAATGAAAAGAGTTTTGGGGTATCTTAAATACACTTAAGACTATGCCTTGCATTATAATAAATATCTTATGGTACTCGAAGGATATAGTGATGAAAATTGGATCACCAGATCGAATGAATTAAAATCCATAAGTGGATATGTATTTACTATCGGTGGAGGAGCAGTCTCTTGAAATCATCCAAACAGACTTGTATTGCTCGCTCTACAATGGAATCTGAATTTATCGCATTGGATAAAGTCAGTGAAGAAGTTGAATGGCTCCGACATTTCTTGGATGATATTCCTTATTGGCCCAAACCAATGGTAATAGTATGTATACACTGTGATAACCAAGCAGCAATAGGTAGCGCAGGGAGCATGATGTACAATGGTAAATCTCATCACAAACGACGGAGACATAATACTGTTAGGGAACTTATCTCTTGTGGAATTATAATTGTTGACTATGTAAAGTCAAAGTAATATATGTCGGATCCACTTACAAAAGAACCATCTAGAGGAGCGGGAAGGACATCCAAGGGAATGGGTTTAGGGCCTTGGACAAGTTAGCATGGCAGTAACTCTACCTAGCAGACTGAAGATCCCAAGAGCTAGGTTCAAGGTGATCAAACAAAGTTGTGCCTGACAGTTTCAACATTGTCAAAATACCAACCCATTCTCATGATGTAGACAATGTTTATTAAACAAGGATAAGACCTATGGTAGGAAGTCTTTTAATGATTATCTAAATTTGGCAGATTTGACCAAATAGTTTAATCTATTGGATTGAAAGTTTAGAAATCACCTATGTGAGGGAAAAGTGGAAGACTCTTCAAGGAGAATATTAGTAAAGGTCTATTCTTTAAGCTCTCATGAATCCGGGACGTGTTCATGGATGAAAAGAACAAAACCATGAGAACCATAAACGGTAAAAGGCTGGTTGTGTGACATATATTGTCTAGGTGTAAATTAAAGCTCGACAGTTCAAAGATATCAAATCTACCAATTGATCGAGTGCATCTGATGCATGTTCACTATGAAAAGTTCAAAGGGAAACCCACTTATCCAGATGCAATCAGTCTTTGCTTGATGATCACATACTTGTCCATAAAATTTTATGAAAAAATAGCCATTCCCCATTCATGTGGGGTATTTTTGGGTTCAATATGTATGAAAAAGGTGTGAATGGAAAATAGAGGGACACAACCTTTAAGGAAAAGACATATTGTTTTGGAAAAGGTGTGACTATTCAGATAGCTGTGTCTGTTCAGAAAAAGACACAATGTTTTGAATGAACAGACATGACTCTTCCAAAGGATACACCTTTTAAGTGAACCATTGCCACCTTTTAGAAGAAGCATCTTATGACTATATAAACCTATTTTCATCCACAGGTTTAGAAATGAATCTCTTCTTGTCTTCAAAACATTCTTTGTGATCAATCAAATCATTGAGTGGGTTCTCTGAATCTAATTATTTGAGGCATTAATATAGGTGGATTGAAAGACATTTTATCCTGGAAGGAAGATTACAAAACCTCGGGTATAGTGGGGGGAATTATTCCTTAAGCACACTCCGTGAAGTCGGGGGACTCAGCTTTATATTTTTGTTTCATCTTAAGTTCTAAAAAACTAAAACACACTTCTTAGAAAGATCACTTTGATCTTGTATTGAGGGTGTTTTTGTACTTCATAGTGTTTTTGTTTTAAACTTGAACTAGTGTTGAAGTTAGTTTTGCAAAAATGCAGATTGTGTGTACTCGAAAAACTAACAATCTTATGGAATAATCTTCTTTAAAATATGTATTGCTTGTTTTTGGAGATTAAAGCTTTAAGCTTTCAACTCCGTTTGAACTTAAATAGTAATTTTAAGACATAAAATCTTCATTACAAGTTAAAGATCATCCGGTTATCGATTGGAAATCATAAAAACTTCATCGTTAACTAGAAACAAGAAGATGAGTCTATAGTTGCTTAACTTTATAAATAGTATTCTGAAAATACTAAAGTTTATTATCTTGTGGTGACAGGAAATATTACTAACAAAAGTCAGATGTAAGATGCGGCTACGACTGTGGGGGAAACTAGTATTTCCTCAACAAGTCGTGCTAATGCTCCGCAACTAATGGCACATGCGGAGAAGCCCAAAAAATTTGCGGGCATTGACTTTAAGCGATGGCAGAAAAAGATGTTCTTTTACCTCACCACTCTATGCCTTCAAAGGTTCACTAGTGAGGATGCTCCTGATGTGCTTGAGGGAACTACGGACAAAGAGCATTTCATGATTGTAGAGGCTTGGAAGCACTCAGACTTTCTTTGTAGGAATTATATCTTGAGTGGTCTCCAAGACGACCTCTACAATATTTACAGTGGAACTAAGACATCAAAGGAATTGTGGAGGGTACTAGAATGAAAATATAAGACAAAGGATGCGGGAATTAAGAAATTCTTTATTGCAAGGTTTCTAGACTTTAAAATGTTAGATAGCAAATCGGTTGTCTCTCAAGTTCAGGAATTGCAAGTAATCATCTATGATCTCTTAGCAGAAGGTATATCTTTGAAAAATATCTTAGTTGAACAAATTGAAAATATTCTTAGTACTCACATAAACTGTTTTGTAGGTTTAATTGCGAATGATGCATTTCAAGTAGCAGCGATCATTGAAAAGCTACCACCTATGTGGAAAGACTTCAAAAACTACTTGAAGCACAAATGCAAGGAGATAACTGTTGAAGATATTATTGTCTGACTGTGTATTGAAGAGGATAATAAGGCTGCCAAGAGAAGGACAAAAAGGAATTATACAATTAATGGAGCACATATAGTAGAAGATGACCAGAACCATTCTCAGAAAAGGAGGAAAGTTGAACAAGGAAGCAATCAACCCAAGAAGAAATTCAAGGGAAAGTGCTTCAACTGTGGTAAAATTGGACATAAGTCCATGGATTGTCGTGCCCCTAAGAAAAGCAAGAAAAATAACCAAGCTAATATGGTTGAGTCCAACAAAGAATATGATGATCTGTGTGCTATGTTCATAGAATGCAACTTGGTGGGGAATTCTCGTGAATGATGGATGGATTCTGGTGCCACCCGCCATGTGTGTGCCAACAAAGAGTTGTTTTTTTTATTCTCTCTTGCTCAAGTATAAGAAATAATCTACATGGCTAACTCCGCTATGGAAAAGGTAGAAAGAATAGGAACTTGATTTCTGTTTCACTTCTAGACAATAACGGATTCAAATGTGTAGCCATTTCTGGAAAAATTGTAATTATCAAAGGAGAAGTGTATGTAAGAAAAGTCTATCTCATTGAGATCCTTTATAAGATGAATGTAATGAATGTTGAAATCAATAAAAGCTTCTTACTTGCTTGAGTCTTATAATTTGTGGCATGAACATTTAGGCCATGTTAATTACTAAACATTACGAAAAATGATTAACTTAGACGTTTTGCCAAACTTTGAGTGCAATAAATCAAAGTGTCAAACGTGTGTGGAATCAAAGTATGCAAAGCATCCTTATAAGTCTGTTGAAAGGAATTCCAATCCTTTAGACTTAGTACACACTGATATTTGTGATATGAAGTCAACACCATCACATAGTGGGAAAAAGTATTTCATAATTTTTATTGATGATTGCACTATATATTGTTATGTTTACTTGCTAAATAGTAAGGATAAAGCAATAAATGCATTTTAGCAATACAAAACTGAAGTAGAAAATCAGTTAGAGATAAAGATAAAAATAATAAGAAGTGATAGAGACGGAGAATATGAATCTCCTTTCGCCGAAGTATGTGTAGAGAATGGAATTGTCCATCAAACTACAGTCCCATATTCACCTCAATCTAATGGAATTGTGGAAAGGAAAAACCAAACTTTGAAGGAAATGATGAATGCCTTACTTATAAGTTTCAGTTTACCGTAAAACTTGTGGGGGGAGGCTATCCTTAGAGCCAATTGCATACTCAATAGAGTTCCCCATAGTAAGACACAATCAATTCCTTATGAAAAATGAAAAGGAAAAAACCCAACTTGAAATATTTCAAAGTGTGGGGTTTTCTAGCAAAGATCCAAGTTCTTATGCCTAAAAGGGTTAAGATAGGACCTAAGACTATAGACTGCGTGTTCATACAATATGCTAAAAGGAGTAAAGCATGTTGGTTTTTGGTTCATAAATTTGAACATCTGGATATAAATGAAAATACGGTAATTAAATCAGATAATGTTGAATTCTTTGAAAACAATTATCTGTATAAAACTAGACATGAACAGTCTAGTAGGGGGTCTAAACGACCTCGAGAGAAACCGAGTGAGAATGTACATAATGAAGAAAATCTAAGACATAGTACACGTCAAAGATCATCAACTTCATTTGGTTCTGATTTTGTAACATTTCTATTAGAAAATGATCCTTAAACAATTAAAGAAGCGATGTCATCTTCGGACTCATCCTTTTGGAAAAAGGCAGTCAATAGTGAGATTAATTCAATCTTAAGCAATCATACATGAGAATTGATTGATCTTCCTCCAATCTTCCTCTAAAAAATAAAACTTTAGGTTCTAAATGGATCTTCAAAAGGAACATGAATGCGGATGGTACTATTGACAAATACAAGGCAAGACTTGTAGTAAAAGGCTTCAAGAAAAAATAAGGGATTGATTACTTTGATACATACTCTCCAGTAATAAGGATAACATCGATTCGAATGTTAATTGCCTTGGTTGCAGTATATAGTCTTGAAATCCATCAAATGGATGTGAAAACCACATTTTTAAATGGAGAATTGGAGGAAGAAATTTACATGAAACAACCTGAGGGTTTTGTGGTTCCAAGAAAGGAGAATAAGGTGTGTAAAATTGTTAAGTCGTTGTATGGACTAAAGCAAGCACCTAAACAATGGCATACGAAGTTTGACCAAACCATGTTGGCAAACGGGTTCAAGATAAATGAATGTGATAAATGTGTTTGCATTAAAGACACTCCAAATCACCAAGTCATTGTTTCTTTATATGTGGATGATATGTTGATAATTAGTAGAGACATTTCTGACATAAATGCAATGAAACGAATGCTCGAAAACAAGTTTGTTATGAAAGACCTTGGAGTTTTGGATGTGATCTTAGGTATAAGAATCGATAGAACCCCATAAGAGTTGACATTGTCACAGTCTCATTATATCGAAAATGTACTTGACAAATTCAAGTATATGAAATTCGGTATTGCCAAGACTCCTTTGGATGTGAGCTTTGCACTTCAAAAGAATGAAGGTAAAAGTGACTCACAATTAGAGTACGCAAGAGTATTGGGATATTTAATGTATATAATGAATTGTACATGACTAGACATAGCACTTGCTATCATTAAGTTGAGTTGGTACACGAGTAATCCCAACAAAACTCTTTGGATGGCAATGAAAAGAGTTTTGGGGTATCTTAAATACACTCAAGACTATGCCTTGCATTATAATAAATATCCCGCGGTACTCGAAGGATATAGTGATGCAAATTGGATCACCGGATCCAACGAATTAAAGTCCCCAAGTGGATATATATTTACTATCGATGGAGGAGCAGTCTCTTGGAAATCATCCAAATAGACTTATATTGCTCGCTCTACAATGGAATCTGAATTTATTGCATTGGATAAAGCCAGTTAACAAGCAAAATGGCTCCGACATTTCTTGAAAGATATTCCTTATTGGCCCAAGCTAGTGGCACCAGTATGTATACACTATGATAGCCAAGCGACAATAGGTAGGGCAGGGAGCATGATGTACAACGATAAATCTCATCACATACGATGGAGACATAATACCGTTAAGGAACTTCTCTTTAGTGAAATTATCCTTGTTGACTATGTAAAGTCAAAGGATAATGTGTCGGATCCACTTACAAAAGGCCTATCTAGTGAAGGAGTGTAAAGGACATCCAAGGGAATGAGTTTAAGGCCTTGGACAAGTCAGCATGGCGGTAACTCTATCTAGCAGATTGGAGATCCCAAGAGCTAGGTTCAAGGAGTTCAAACAAAGTTGTGCCTGATAGGTTCAACATTGTTAAAATACCAACCCATTCTCATGATGTAGACAATGTTTAGTAAACTAGGATAAGACTTAAGGTGAGAAGTCTTTTAAAGATTATCTAAATTTGGCAGATTTGACCAAATAGTTTAATCTATGGTATTTAAAGTTTAGAAATCACCTATATGAGGGCAAAGTGGAAGCCGCTTCAAGGATAATGTTAGTAAAGGCCTATTCTCTAAGCTTTCATGAATTCGGGATGTGTTCATGGCTGAATAGAACAAAACCATGAGAACCATAAATGGTAAAAGGCTGGTTGTGTGACATATGTTGTCTGGTGTACATAAAATCTCGACGGTTCAAAGATATCAAATCTACCAATTGACCGAGTGCATCCGATACATGTTCACTATGGAAAGTTCAAAGGAAAACCCACTTATCCAGATGCAATAGGTTTTTGCATGATGATTACATACATGTCCATAAAATTTTACAAAAAAATAGCCATTCCCCATTTATGTGGGGGATTGTTGGGTTTAATATGTATGAAAAAGGTGTGAATGGAAAATGGAGGGACACAACCTTTGAGGAAAAGACATATTGATTTGGAAAAGGTGTGACTGTTCATATAGTTGTGTCTATTCAGAAAAACACACAATGTTTCGCATGAATAGACATGACTTTTCCAAAGGATACACCTTTTAAGTAAACCATTGCCACCTTTCAGAAGAGGCATCTGATGAATATATAAACCTGCTTTCATTCACAGGTTTAGAGATGAATGAAAAATTTTCTAAAATAAAAAATTTTCTTATCTTTAAAACATTCTTTGTGATCAATTAAATTGTTGAGTAAGTTCGACGAATC
Source organism: Capsicum baccatum var. pendulum (assembly GCA_030864225.1). Taxonomy (NCBI): domain Eukaryota; kingdom Viridiplantae; phylum Streptophyta; class Magnoliopsida; order Solanales; family Solanaceae; genus Capsicum; species Capsicum baccatum. Next base: position 225,343,373 of record CM061559.1, on the reverse strand, counting down.
TAATTATTTGAGGTACCACTATAGTTGGATTGAAAGCCATTTTATCATGGGAGAAATATTCCAAAACCTGGGGTACAGTGAGGGGAATTATTCCTAATGGACACTCCGTGAAGTCGGGGGACTTGGATTTATATTTCTATTTCATCTTAATTTCTGAAAAAATAAAACACACTTCTTAGAAAGATCACTTTAATCTTATGTTGAGGGCGTTTTGTACTTCATAGTGTTCTTGTTTTAAACTTGAACTAGTGTTGAAGTTGTTGTGCCTAAATACATATTCTTGTACCCCAAAACACCATAAAATAACATTAGTTATGTGTAATGGTGTACTGGGGAATAGAGATCCCGTACAAGTGAAGTGACGAACATTTATGCGAGTACCGGTGTTGTTTGGGGGGTTAAAACCAGTTAATTGATGGTTTTGAGCTGTCTTTCCCTATTTGTTAGAATAATTGGGTAGATTTGCTATTGTCAATAAGTTTTTGAAAATGCTAGCTAATGAGAATACTTACACTTTGATAGGGGTGAATGTAGCACTATGAATACGGGTTCCTGGGAACCCCTAAGCATTTTTGTATACTTTGTAATTATATTACAATTATATTAAATATATATGAATTATTAGTGAGTAACCCATAAAAAAAGTTTTTCGTTGGCTTATTGGTTCAAAAAGGGCTTGAAGAAATGCCCCACATGCTTATACCACAGTTTAAATCCCCTTGGAACTACTATTTTTTTTATTTTATTGGGAACCCACAAACTTTAAATCCTGGATCCGCCTCTGCACTTTGATGAGTTGATTTTGAAATTGATATTTCTCTGACATAAGATATCAAATGATTTGCTTAATTTTATTATTGATTTGTGATCGGAGTTGCGTGTCTACACATCATACATTGCATTCATATGAGATCGAAGTGCAGGCCTGTATATTATTATCTATTATTGGGGTCAGAGTGTACCACTGCACATTATTATCTATTATTAGGGTCACATGCACTGCTGCACAATATATTTATTGAAATTGGAGTGCACACATGCCCATTACATGGACCTTGTGAGTCCCCCATGAGTCCTAACCTTAAAGCCATTGCTCGGTAAGTACGTACACAACATATGCATATCATTGCATTATTTTTTTCTTGTTTATATTGAGTAAGTTGTATTTGTTGGTTTTGTATCATCCATTGAGTACTTGAATATTTTTCACTTAATTCTAGTGTATTGAAGATATTTTTGGACTATGTTATGATATTCTTATGACTATTAAACTTGATTATTATGTTTGATTAGGGTAACTTTCCTGTTTGGATGTTGTACGATTTTCGTAGATGATTGACGTGGTGTTACTCGTCATTACTTTGAATTAGGGTCGTTCGGCAATACTTGTTGAGTATATGTGGTGTCGTACTCACCCTTATTTTTTCTACACCTTACGTACAAGTATCAATTTGATGACCGATGGGCATCGATTCCTGTGGTTTCTTCAGTGTCAGTATCTTTAGAGATTCGAGGTAGCTGTTATTATTTTCAAAGACTACTGAAATCTCCTCTACCCTAATCTTTATGCATTTTCTATATTTTGAGATACTCAAACTTTTTTTTAATTTCTGTATTTAGTGGCTTGTATTAGTGACTACCAGACCTGTATTAGCTATGTTTTGACTATGAGTATACTACACTATTAATATATTTTAGAGATTATTCAGGTTTTATTATGTACTTATCTTCTTCCGCTTATATACGTTTGGGATTGAGTTTTGGCTTACCTATTACGAAAGGTTGGATAGGCACCGTCATGGTCCTAAATTTTGGGCAATGACAAATGGTATCATAGCCCTTGGTTCATTGGTCACATATACAAGTCGAGTCTAGTAGAGTCTTGAGGAATGATATGAAGACTTATGTTACTTATCTTCGGGAGGCTATGGGATTTTAGAAAATATTTATTTCTTCTTTTTTTATCATGTGATATTGACCTTTTAACTTGAAATACTAAAATTCTTGTCTTATTCTCTCGTAGATGGTGAGGACTCATGGATAGTGATCACGAGTTCGTACCATCCCCCATGCTGAATCTGACTCACGTAGATAGGGGTAGGGGATGTAGTAGGGGCAGAGGTCATGATAGAGAGAAAGTTTGGGAAGCCACTTAGATTCCTGATAGGGCGATGTCTCTTGAGGTTAAGTTTAGGTTCTAGCTGATAATATGGGCCCTAGTTAGGCACCTCTAAATTTATTGCTACACTGGTTCTTCAGGATACCTTGATCTAGGTTTTAAGAGTTTTGGAGAGTATAGATCAGGGATGCGGATCATTTGGTACAAGTTCACAGGTTAGGGTATGGGCGCAGACCCCAAATCAGCTACCTATTTCAATTTATCAGTGACTAGTGGTTCATCCAGAACCACGGTATGATGGTATATTTTAACCAGGGGTAGAAAAAATATAGGTGGGGTGAGGGAAGCTATGTCAGATGAGGAGAAACAACAGTTTGAGAAGTTTAGGAAGATGGATCCATCTAATTTTTAGGGTGATCAGCGTGAGGAGGCCTAAGAGTTTTTGGTCATTTTCCATAGATGCATGATCCCACCAAGTAGTATTGGCATTCCTATACTGATTCCAAGCCAGTAGGTTCTCCACCAATGACTTGGGTTATGTTTGCATAGACTTTCCTTGACAGATTCTTCCCTCATAGCTTGAGGAAGGAGCGTCAGCACCAATTTGAGCATTTGACATCAGAGGGTATTTCTGTGGCTGAGTACGAGATTCAATTTTATGCCTTGTCCTGCTATACTATAGTGAACTTATGTAATACCCCATACTTTTCATAGCTCGGTTTACCTCCTAGTGTGACAAGGAACAACTTTGAAAGTGTATAACTTTTGATTCATATGGAATATTCTAGTTCTAGACCCACCAAATGGTGGATAATTGAATCAACTTTCCAACGATACCAATTTTTCCTCAATTCGATACTCGGTTAAGAAGTTATGGTGATTTTAGTGAAAGTAGTAGGACACAACAATAAGAACCGCGTCATGGTGAAGGACAAATTTGTTACTGTTTGATTTCCAGTGGAGCACCGTGATTAGCCCGCGTCGCAGAGAAATTTCAGTCCCCGTTCGTCCCTTTCCAGTAGCTCAACGCGATTTGCCTATATCACATTAAAATTTCCAATTGGACAGACACTGCATCGCGGTGGAGTGCAAAATGGCACTTGTCCTTTTCCAGTGATGCAACGTGATTACTCCGCGTTACGCCAGAGCCCAAAATAGCGTTCATCTTTTTTTCCACTAAGCCACCGCGATAGCGGCACGTCGCGGTGGTATGCCAAATCAGAATTTTTCTAGTTTTGAGTAATTTTTACAAAGGGTAATCTAGTCATTTTTCTAAGCCCCAAATCATGAAAAACAAGGAATTTAACCTATTCTAAGCATTATATGCATACATTCCACATAATTACTCTCCAAGAAACTCTAGAACATCAACTCTTAATCCCCAAGAAATCCAAATTGCACCAGTCTTTTTCCAAGATAACTCAAAATTAAAGATTTCCAATTCAAGAACTTCAAGAATCAATCTTCAAGTGCACAACTAGGAACTCAAAGATCAAGCTTCTTTATCAATTTCATCAATTTAGGTATGTGGGGTTTTCAACAAGGATAATTTTTTCATCCTTGTGCCCAAAATTAGTTTTAAAGTTGAGTTTTCCATGAAATTATATGAATTTGTTTAGGGTTTATACCCACTTATTACTATTTGAAGATTATGAGAGATTTAGATCTTGAATTGCACGTCTACTTTCATATTTTCATGCATATTGCATTAATTTCCAGATTTAGAATTGAATTATCAATATTTTCATTATTAAGGATGAACTTTATGATGATTTGACATGAAATAGATGCATGGGTTGTCAGCCCTAGTTTGAATATTGTTATTTCAAGAAGATTATGCTTTTAAGCATCCCGTGATTTGTATATTCAGATTTTTAACAAAGATTTAATCTTTTGATATCAGCTTAGATGTGGAATCCACTTTACAGATTTAACTACAGTTTACTGTAAAGAGATTCACAAGAGGTTTTTATTGTAAAACCTTCTACTAGTTTTAAAAGTAGATTTCCTACAAAATGAGCATATAGATTAAAGGAAGTAGTATTTAGCACCGAGTTGGGCATGTTTACATGGCCAAAAACTACGACCCAATGCAAGTACAAATTATTAGATTATTCCCATTTCTATATGGATGACAGTTACAGATGTGGTCGCTTACATTAGGTTATACTCCTTGGCAAGAGTATGACACCTCTCCCCAATGTGAGGTTTTCTTATAAGGAAACTAGGCGTTGAAAACTATGATAGCTTATATAGTGTATGTCGGTTAGAAGAACCTCCCTATCATTACATATTTTAGAAACTAAATGTTATGACTCACTAGATTTATGCAGCATGTTTTGCTATTCATGATTATGATTTTCAGTTTTCAGATATTCCAACTTATGTGAGTCATCTACATTTAGCATGTATTATTTTATAAATTATGATGATGTTGAGACATTGTTTTACTTGTGCATTCGCCCTCATATACTCAGTACAATCTAGAAGTACTGATCCACATATACGTCTATGTGCTACATTGTCTCATAATATAGGTTTAGGTGCTCAGTTTCAGCAGCGTGAGTGATTTTGAGCATCTTTATCTGTATCCTGACAGTTAGTGAGTCCTCATAGTTCGGGAACCCAGTTAATCAGTTTTTCAATTTATTAGTATAGATGATTCAGTATTTTCAGACAGTTTGAGTCAACTGGGTGCTTGTCCCAGTGACTCTCTAGTTATTAATAGTAGAGGCTTGTCAGACAGCTCGATATAGTTTAGATTTCTAGTATTACTTTTCCAGTCTTTAAGTCTAATATTTTCAGATATTATATTCAAATACTTTCATTTTAGATCAGACAGACTTCCGCATTGATTTTATGATTACATTTCTCTATTATGAGTATTCAGATTTAGTAAAAGGCTTACAGGGTTAGCTTGAGGCTACTCGTAGTCTTGAGCATCATGTGACGTCTCGAGACCCATTTTTGGGGTGTTACAAACTTGGTATCAGAGCCTAAGGTTTTAAGAGTCCTAGAAAGTCAGACAATCCATGTTATGTAGAGTCTTGATCATGGATGTGAAGCACGCCACATTTATGAGCAAGAGGCTATGAGATATTTTTAGGAAATCATCTCTTTCTTTTATGATCTATCATTCTTATAGTGTCTCTATCCATTTTTAACTCATGCTCTTACGTGACAGTTGAAAATGCCTCCTCTCTGAGCTAATGCACGCAAAAATGATAACCAACCACCCTAGTCCACTGACCCTCTGAATGAGAATGTATCCCATGCTGAATTTTGGGCCGCCTTTCTCGCGTTAGCCTAAGATGTGACTGTTAATGTTTAGAGAATCCATCAGGAGACAGTCCCACTTCATCAAAATGAGGATTTAGCAGCAGCAAGAATTTTTGAATTCATGAGAATGAATCCACCTGAGTTCTTGGGTCAAAAATAGGTGAATACCTACAACTTTACTTAGATGTGGTGAGGAAGATCACCCAGATTATGTATATTTCTGAAGAGGAGAGTATAGAGTTGACATCCTATAGATTGAAGGATGTAGAGTGTGATTAGCTGGTTATGTTGAAGAATAGTAGGGGTGAGAATGCAGCTTCTATGAGTTGGTAGGTGTTTCAGGATGTGTTTCTAGACAAGATCTTTCCACGTAAAATGAGAGAAAATAAGGTAGAGGAGTTTGTGAATCTGAGGCAAGTTTTAATAATAGTGAAGGAGTACTACCTTAAGTTCAACCAGTTATCTAAGTATGCCCCGGATATGATGGCTAGCTCAGGGCGAGTATGAGTAAGTTTCTTACTGGAGTATCTGGTTTGGTAGTCAAAGAGTGTAGAACTACCATGCTTATGGTGACATAGATCTTGATAGGTTGATAATTTAAGTTTAGCATATTGAGACAGAAAAGTTGAAAAGAAGAGAGAGGAGAAATAAAAAGGCTAGAATCAGGTAGTTTGAATATGGCTAGACAAAGTTTAGAGGGGAAATCGTTTGTAGTTTCAGAATCATTCATCAGCCAGTGCTCCCTTTCCAGAGCTAGACAGAAGCAGTGGGGTAAGACTTCTATGCCTAAATCTCAGAATAGTATGAGTGGGAAACCTAGTTATCCTCCATGTTCTAAGTATAGTAAGAATCATTTGGGTGAGTGCTTGTTGGGACAAAATGGTTGTTATGGTTGTGGTAAGCTGGGTCATGAAATCAAAGAATGTCTGTATACTAAGTAGGAAAATAGGGATGTTTATTCCTAGACTCAGGCTACTAGCGTACTATCTCCTCTAGGTCTCCCAATCTCTGCACAAGGTGCATTATCCAGTACCGGTGGTGGTCAGCGCCAAAATCAGTTTTATGCTTTAGAATCCTGTCAGGAGCAGGAGAGTTCACCAGATGTTGTTACTGGTATGCTTTGTGTCTTTCATCTTGATGTTTATATGTTGTTATACCCTAGGTTGGATTTCTCTTATGTGACCCCATTAGTTACAGTGAATTTTGAAGTAGGTCCTGAAAAGCTTTCTAAGCCCTTCTTAGTTTCTACCCCAGTGGGTGAGTCAGTTGTTGCCAAACAAATTTATAGAAAGTGTCCTATCACTGTCTTTTATAATCATGTTAGCTGACTTAGTAGAGTTGTATATAGTCGAATTTGACCTTATTTTTTGTATGGATTGGATTCATTCCTATTATACATCTATAGATTGTCATATCCAAGTGGTGAAGTTTTAGTTTCCAAATGAGCCAGCTTTTGAGTGGGAAGGTAATTCAGTGTCTCCCAAGAGTCATTTCATATCCTATATTAAATACAGAAAGTTGATATCAAAAGGGTGTATCTATCATCTAGTTCAAGTTAAAGACATTAAGTCTAAGACTCCAACAGTTTATTCAGTTCGTGTAGTTAATGAGTTTCCTGATATTTTTCCTGAAGATTTGCCAGGGGTACCTCCCGATATGGAAATAGAATTTGGTATTGACCCTCTTTTAGATACTCAGACCATCTCTATTCCTCTATATCAAAGGCTCCAGCCGAGCTTAAAGAGTTAAATAAGCATCTTAAAGACCTCTTAGATAAAGGTTTCTTAAGGCTTAGTGTCTCTTTATGGGGCGCTCCTGTCCTATTCTTGCTAAAAAAAGATAGTTCTTTGCGTATGTTCATTGACTATCGTCATCTGAATAAAGTCACAATCAAAAACGAATATCCTTTTCCTAGGATTGATGACTTATTTGACCAACTCCAAGGTGCAAGTTACTTCTCAAATATAGACCTTAGATTCATCTATCATCAGCTTAGAATAAGGGAATGTGATATTCCAAAGACAACTTTTAGAACTCATTATGGTCATTTTATGTTTCTAGTCATGTCCTTTAGGCTAACAAACGCCCCAACAACCTTTATGGACTTGATGAAAAAAGTGTTTAAAAAAAATTTGGACATATTTATCATAGTCTTTATCGATGATATTCTTGTTTATTCTCGTAGTGAGGAAGATCATGTAGACTATCTTAGAATTATGTTGCAAACTCTTAGAGATCACCAGTTGTTCGCCAAATTCAGCAAATGTAAATTTTGGCTAAGATCAGTAGCTTTCCTTGGTCATATTATTTCTACTGATGACATTAGAGTTGAACCCCAAAAGACAGAAGTAGTAAGAAACTAGCCTAGACCTATCTCTCCATTAAACATTAGAAGTTTCTTTGGTTTAGCTAGCTACTACAGACATTTTGTTGAGGGTTTTTCATATATTGCATCCCCTATGTCTAGATTAACTCAAAAGAAAGTTAAGTTTCAGTGGTCAAATTCTAGCAAGAAGAGTTTTCAGGAGTTGAAGACTTGACTCACTCCAGCCCCAGTTTTAGCGCTACCTGAAGGTACAGATGGTTTCATTGTCTATTGTGATGCTTCTAGAATTGGTCTGGGTTGTGTTTTGATGCAGAGAGATAAGGTCAGAGCCTATGCCTCTAGGCAGCTTAAGCCTCACGAAAATAGCTACCCTACCCATGATCTTGAGTTAGCTGTTATTGTGTTTGCTTTAAAAATCCGGAGGCACTATTTTTATGGGGTGCATATTGACGTGTTCACAGATCACAAGATCTTGCAATATGTGTTTACTTAGAGGGAGTTAAATCTTCATCAGAAAAGGTGGTTAAAGTTGTTGAAAGATTATGACATGAGTATTCTATATCATCCGGGAAAAGCCAATATAGTGGCAGGCGCCCTCAGTAGACTGTGTATGGACAGTGTTACTTATGTGGAGAATTATAAGAGGGAACTAGTTCGGGAAGTTCATCGATTATTTAGATTAGGTGTGAGGTTAGTTGACTTAGCTGAAGGGAGTATTTGGGTTCAGAGTAGTTAAGAGTCTTCTCTAGTTTTTGAAGTAAAAGAAAAGAAGGATAAGGATTCTAGTTTGGTCAAACTAAAGGGTACAGTTAAAGACCAAAAGATAGAGGTTTTCTCTTAAGGGGGGGATGGTGTGTTGAGATACCAGATTAGATTATGTGTTCCATGTGTTGATGATTTAAGGTAGCTGATTATAGAAAAAATGTATGGTACACATTACCATGTTCATCGAGGAGCCACCAAGATGTATCGCAATCTATGGGAAGTCTATTGGTAGAGTGATATGAAGAAAGATATCATAAAATTTATAGCCAAGTGTGCGACTTGTCAACAGGTTAAGCTAGAGCACCAATGACCTGGTGGCACTTTACAGAAGTTTGGTATTCCTACTTGGAAGTGAATATGGACTTTGTGACTAGATTAACCTATTCGCGTTGACAGCATGAATCGATTTAGGTTATTGTACATAGATTGACCAAATCAGCCTATTTCTTGCCAGTTCACTCATCCTACACAACTGAATATTATGCTAAGCTGTATATTAGAGAGTTAGTTAGATTTCATGGAATTCCCTTGTTCATCATATAAGATAGGGGTACTCAATTTACCTCTCAGTTTTGGAAAGTCTTTCAGAAGGGTCTTGGTACCCAACTTTATCTCAGTTCACCTTTCTATCCAAAGATAAATGATCAGGTATAGAGGACCATTCAGACCTTAGAGGATATATTAAGGGCATGCGTTCTTGATTTCAAACGCAGTTGGGATAACCACTTGCTGTTGATCGAGTTTGCCTATAATAACAGTTACCATTTTAGTATTTAGATAGCCCTATTTGAGGCTCTTTATGGGCAGAGATGTAGATCACCAATGGGTTGATTCGAAGTGGGTGAGGCCATTTTGATTGAGCCAGATATGGAGTTTGAAGCTATGGATAAAGTACAGTTGATTTGAGAGAGATTGAAAGTAGCCCAGAGTAGTCAGAAATCTTATGCAGACGTAAGAAAGAGAGATCTTGAGTTTAAAGTAGATGATCTTGTGTATTTGAAGGTTTCACCCATGAAGGGGGTCAAGAGGTTTGGTAAAAAGGGGAAGCTTAGTCCTCGATATGTGGGTCCCTATAGGATTTTGAGTTATGTAGGAAAGGTAGCTATGAGCTTGAGCTACCCGCAGACTTCTCATCAGCTCATCCAGCGTTCCATGTGTCCTTAATGAAGAAATGCATGGATGATTCAGCCATTGTATTCCCTCTAGAAAGTACAGATATTAAGAATAGACTTTCATACGAAGAAGTTCCAGTAAAGATTCTTGATCATCAGACACGTAGACTAAGGAACAAAGAAGTTTCCTTGGTCAAAGTTCTGTGGCAAAATTAGTTCGTTGAGGATGCTACTTGGGAAGCAGAAACAGACATGCATACCAAGTATCCTCACCTTTTCTCCACGAACTCAGGTTTATCTTAAGGTAATAGTCCTCATTAATTCAGTTCTTTTTCCAGTCTCAGATTCATCTATATAGTTATCTTTATAAAAATTCATGCATTCACAGATTAGTTCAGTCGCTCAGTATGAGTTAGATTAGATTCAGTTGTGCATGCTAGCATATAGCCTTAGTCCATCAGTATCTTCAGCTTAATTAGTCTCACCAAGTGGGAGATATTGTAATACCTCATACTTTAACTAGCTTGGTTTAGCTCCCAGTGTGTCAAGAGATAACTTTGAAAATGTATAACTCTTGATACATGTGGAATTTTCTAGTTCTAGACCCACCAAATGGAGGATAGTTGAATCAACTTTCCAACGATACCAATTTCGCCTCAATTCAATACTCTGTTAAGAAGTTATGGCGATTTTAGTGAAAGCAGTAGGACACCGCGAAAAGCACTGCTTCACGGTAAAGGACAAATTCACAATTTTCCAATTTCCAATGGAGCACCGCGATTACCCTGCATCGCAGAGAAGTTCCAGTCCCCGTTCGTACCTTTCCAGTAGCTCAACGCGATTTGCCTATATCGCGTCAAAATTCCTAACTGAACAAACAATGCATCGCAGTGGAGTGCAAAATGGCACTCATCCATTTTCAGTGACACAACACGATTACGCCGCATCACCCCAAGGCCCAAAATGGCGTTTGTCTCTTTTTCCAGTGAGCCACCGCGATAGCGGCGCGTCGCAGTGGTACGCCAAATCAGAATTTTTCCAGTTTTGAGTAATTTTTACAAAGGGCAATCTAGTCATTTTTCCTAGCCCAAATCGTGAAAAATAAGGAATTTAACCTATTCTAAGCATTATATGCATACTTTCCACTTAATTACTCTCCAAGAAACTATAGAACATCAACTATTAATCCCCAAGAAATCCAAATTCCACCATTTTTTTTAAGATAACTCAAAATTAAAGATTTTCAATTCAAGAATCAATCTTCAAGAGCACAACTAGGAACTCAAAGTTCAAGCTTCTTTACCAATTTCATTAATTTAGGTATGTGGGGTTTTCAACAAGGATAATTTTTCATCCTTGTGCCCAAAATTCTTTTAAAGTTAATTTTTACATGAAATTATATGAATTTCAGTTTATGGTTTATACCCACTTATTACTATTTGAAGATTATGAGATTTTGAGAGATTTAGATATTGAATGCATGTCTACTTTCATATTTTCATGTGTATTGCAGTAATTTCTAGATTTAGAATTGAATTATCAATATTTTCATTATCAAGTATGAACTTTATGATGATTTGACATGAAATAGATGCATGGGTTATTAGCCCTAGTTTGAATGTTATTATTTCAAGAAGATTATGCTTTTAAGCATCCCATGATTTGTATATTCAAATTTTTGAACAAAGATTTGATATTTTGATCCCAGATTAGATATGGAATCCACTTTACTGATTTAACTACAGTTTACAGTAAACAGATTCACAAGAGGTTTTCATTGTAAACCCTTATACTAGTTTTAAAAGTGGATTTCCTACAGAATTAGCATACAGATTAAAGGGAGTAGTATTTAGCACCAAATTGGATATATTTACATGCCCCATAACTATAAGCCAACATAGGTACAGATTATCAGATTATTCCCATTTCTATTTGGATGACAGTTACAGATGTGATCACTAAGATTAGGTTATACTCCTTGGAAAGAGTATGACAACTCTCCCCAATGTGATGTTTTCCCATAAGGGAACTAGAGGTTGGACATTATAATAGCTCACATAGTGTATGTCGGTTAGAATAACCTCCCTAATAGTAAAGACTTGTAGAATAGTTTTTAAAAGTATTTCCCTACAGCCTAATAGCAAAGACTTACAAAACAGCTTTTGGAAACTAAAGTGTAAAGGCTCATAATTTTATTCAGATGTTGCTTTACATATGACATTAGATATGGGATTTTATAGTTTAGTTTACAGATATAGAAGTGAGTCCTTTATACACTTAGATAGCATGATTTAAAGAAAGAATACCAGTACAACTTTTAGAAACCTAATGTTATGACTCATTAGATTTATGCAGTATGTTTTGCTATTCATGATTATGATTTTCAGTTTTCAGATATTCCGAGTTATGTGAGTCATCTACATTTAGCATGAATTATTTTACAAATTATGATAAAGTTGAATATTATTTTACTTGTACATTCACCCCCATATACTCAGTACAATCCAGAAGTACTGATCCACATATACATCTATGTGCTACATTGTCTCATAATATAGGTTTAGGTGCTTAGTTTCAGCAACATAAGTGATTTTGAGCATCTTTATCTGCATCCTGATAGTTGGTGAGTCCTCATAGTTTGGGAACCCAGTTAATCAGTTTTTCAGCTTATTAGTATAGATGATTCAGTATTTTCAGATAGTTTGATTTAGCTAGGGCCTAGTCCAGTGACTCTCTAGTTATCAGTAGTAAAGGCTTGTCAAACTACTAGATATAGTTCAGATTTCCAGTGTTACTTTTCTAGACTTTGAGTCTAATATTTTTAGATATTATATTCAAATACTTTCATTTTAGATTAGACAGACTTTTGCATTGATTTTATGATTATATTTCTCTATATGAGTATTCAGATTTAGTAGAAGGCTTACATGGTTAGCTTGAGGCTACTCGTAGTCCTGAGCACCATGTGATGTCTCGAGACCCATTTTTGGGGTGTTACACCTTAACTGACAAGGCTAAGATGATTAGAAGGTTTAAGAGAGGTTTGACACTTAATATAAAAGAGGCCATATTTATTAGAGCCTATTCTAGGGCTTCTATTAATGAGGGTAGTTGAGTTAGCAAAGGAGTTTAAGTTGATGTATTGTGAAGAGTATGGGGATCCAACGGATAAGAAGCCCCACATATTAGGTTGATTCAGTAGTACCTAATCTGGAGGTAGGGGTTTATTTAAATACAATTCTCACCTTCAGTGTGGTAGACCATTTCAGGCAATGAAGGTTGACATTTAAGTCAGGTTTTTTATAGTTCAAGACATTCTTCACAGGTTTTATCTCAATAGTTTTTAGTTTGTGATGGATGTACCGAATATCTAAGTCACTCTCAATAATTGATGACTCCAACGTCCTGTTATGAGTGTGGTAGTTCAGATCATCTTCATAGAAATTGTCCAGTATAAATATAAAAAGGTCTATAATAGGGTCATTAGGCTCCTACTAGAGCAACAACATCCCCAACTAGGGGTCAGGGCAGATCTTAAGGAGGTAAAGGTGTAACACCAGCTGACAGGGGAGGTGGTAGAGAAGTGACTTAGGCGATAAATGATAGTGTTCACTATTATGCCTTCCCAAGGAAGCTTGAGGCAGAGTCTTCTCATGCAGTCATTACAAGTATTGTTTCAGTTTTTCATCGACCTACTTCGGTGTTATTTGGTCCTTGTTCTACTTTCTCTTATGTGTCTGCATACTTTGCTTCCAGCCTTAATATGATGTGTGAGTCTATAGCCTTGTCTATTAATGTTTCTACCCCAATAGGTTATTATTAGTGGTGGATCGAGTGTACCAATCTTGCATTGTTTCTAATTTGGGGTATGATCTGAGTAGATTTAATTATTCTTAATATGGTCGATTTTGACGTAATTGTGGATATGGATTCAGTTTATCCCTATCATGCTCTCTTGGATTATCTTACGAAGATGGTTACTTTGGTTATGCTTGATCGTCCATAGTTGGAGTGGCAGGTGTTTAGAGTTCGTATCCTAAGAAGGTGATTTCATTTATTCAAGCCCAGCGGTTAGTTGAGAAGAGGTGTCTATCATATTTATCTTATTTTCATGATACTAATCCCAAGACACCTCCTTCGGTTCATTAAAGGTGGTTAGAGAGTGCGTACATATATTGCGTATCAATCTTCCAGGTGTTCCTCCTAACAGAGACATTAATTTTATTATCGATTTAGAGTCGGGCAAGCCTATTTCTATTTCTTCTTATAGAATAGCACCAATGGATTTATATAAATTAAAATACTAGATTAAATATTTGTTAAGTAAGAGATTGATTCGACCAAGTATATCACATTGGGTGCCCTAGTGTTGTTTGTAAAGAAAAAATGGGTCTATGAGGATGTGCATTGAATATCAACAATTGAGAAAGGTGACAAACAAGAATAAGTATCATTTACCATGTATTGATTGCTTGTTTGATCAACTTCAAGGTGCTTTAGTGTTATCGAAGATGGGTATCATCGCTTGATGATTCGAGCTTAAACATTCCTAAGATAGCTTTTTGGACTAGATATGGACACTATGAGTTCTTGCTCTTACTTGTGTCCTTTGGGTTGACGAATTCTCCAGTAGTGTTTATGGAGTCGATGAATAGGGTATTTCAGCCACATCTTGATTTATTTGTGATTATGTTCATCGATTATATTTTGGTTTATTCTAAGAGCGAGACGAATCATGCAAAGCATTTGAGAATTGTCCTCCAGAGGTTGAGAGATTTGAAGTTATATGTCAAGTTTTCAAAGTTTGAATTTTAGCCAGTTCTGTGGTATTGTTGAAACACATGATGTCCAATGAGGGTATCATGGTCGATTTGGCCAAGGTTTATGTAGTCCAAATTGGTTATGGCCTACTTTACCTCCAGATATTTGGAGTTTTATTGGGTTGACAATCTATTATATATGGTTTGTGCAGGGTTTCTCTTCCATTACAGCTCCTATGACTCGATTGACTCAAAAGAATCTATTTTTTTAATTGTTGGATAAGTGTGGGAAGAAATTTTAAAAACTCAAGACTTTATTGACTCTAATTCCTATCTTGACCCTACCTATAATGGGTGAGGGCTTTATTTTGTTTCATTATGCTTCTGGTATTAGCTTGGGTAGTGTGTTGATCTAGAGAAATAAGGTAATAATGTATGCGTCGAGCCAGTTAAAGTCACATGGGAGGAATTAACCTACCCACGATATAGAGTTACTAACATTAGTATTCGTATTGAAATTATGGTGGTAATTTTTGTATTGAGTTCATTGTGGGGTGTAAATGGATCATCGCAACCTTCAGTATATGTTCAAGTAACAAGAATTAAATTTGAGGCGACATAGGTGGATGGAGTTATTGAAAGATTGTGATATGACTATTCTATATCATCCAAGTAAGGCCAATGTAGTAGCAGATAACTTGAGTAAGAAGGCAGTTAGTATGGGTAGTCTTGCATTGTTAGGTGTGGAGGAGCAACTATTAGCTAGGAAGGTTCAACAATTGGCTAACAGTTTCATGTGTCTTGATATCTCGAAGTCAGGTAGAGTTCTTGCATGTGTAAAGTTGAGGTCCTTGTTAATAGAGCAGATTCAAAATTGTCAGTTTGAGGATGAAAAGTTATGCATTATTAGAGATAAGGTGATGTGAGGTGAGACCAATGAAGTAATTTTGGATCAGGAGGGTGTTTAAGGATTAAGGGGAGGATCTATATTCCAAGAGTGGGTGATATGATTAGATCTATCATGGAGAAGGCCCATTGTTTGCGGTATTCTATTCATCCAGGCGCTGCAAAGATGTATCATGACCTAAAATAATATTACTGGTGGTGTAGAATGAAGAGAAATATTACAGAGTTTGTGGCTAAGTGTTTGAAATGACAGCAGGTGAAATATGAGCATTAGAGACCAGGTGATTTGCTTCATAGGAAGAATACTACCAAGTGGAAATGGGATCGTATCACTATAGATTTCGTAGTTGGGTTGACCTAGACTGTCATACCCCAAATCCCATTGGAGCGGACTGACACCCATAGCCGAGGAGGCCCGGGAGAACTCGTTCATAACCTATACTTTCACATTTACATTACTTATGAAAATTAGAAATTTGGGCAGCACTTCGTTGTAAATAGAAGAAAACAGTACCTGCATCAGCCCAGCAGACACGCATAAATATATATAAATAGTAATTGGCCGTCAGAGCCATCACGTCTATCAACCAAACACTCCTATGGCTGTACAATATGTCTACAAAAGCCTCTACATAGATACACAACTGAGTTAGGGTCGGGACAAACTCCCGCCCACAAAAGACTTTTATACAAATACCAAAAATACATATAGAAACGACTTGGGATGCCCCGAAACAACTGGAGCTCACCACTAACAACAGAATGTCCTGGCTCTTACTGCGGAGGTGTACGACCTGAAGTACCTGTTCCTGCAGGCATGAATATGGGTCCCCCGTGAGGGACGTCAGTACGGAAATATGTACTGAGTATGTAAGGCAGTGAGTATCAAGATGAGATACAAAAGATCAACAGAACCCAGATACCAGTGAATAAACAGTATGAGTAGACCACACTTAAAAGAGCTGATGGGATACCTGCACATTACTTTCATATCATTACTTCCCGTAATCCTTATCAATACATAACATATGACATACAATGGCCAACTGATCAGTGGTACTAATACAATACATCAGGGACCACCCCTGGAATAGCATATATACATAATTTATAATACAATGGTCAACTGATCAGTGGTACTAATACAATACATCATATCATCAATTTAAAATACAGACATTCCATTTCTTAATTCAATTAATCTTTGAGATTGGTTACTTTGTGGTCACACCTTATGGAACTTGAAACCATGATACCTCAATAGGAAAACATGTAAATAGGTAATCAATATCATGAAAATGAAGTATAAAATCATGGATACCTCATTAAACCATTTCGGAGTCAACAATAGTATATGGACATTTTTTTGACTAGCCGGACATCTTAAAAGTGAAAACAAGTTCAATTGGTAGTGTCGAAGATCATATGATGTTATTATGTGTCATGTGTCGTAGGACAATGTTGGAAGCTTACTTGAGAGTGCCATGGGTCATTATTCATGCCAAATATTAGATAGAGTATGTCTTACATACCTTGATATAACCACTTCAATACAAGTCCAACTTGACTTTCCGTACTCTTCGAACACTTATCTACAATAAGTCATTTGTGGCAAACTAGTATTAGCAACCAAACCTTACCATTTAGGTATTAACTTCACCAAATAATGTCTAGGAAGTAATCCTTTAACTCATCAATAAGAGTGCTACATACATCCTCTTATACTCTTATTACATTCACATATCATGAATTTTCATAAAATATCCCTCAACATCACTCTTAGCCTTTATTTCCCTTCTTAATCACCATCCAACACCAACATGATCACTAGGCATACATAACCACTAATATAATGATACATCACCACAATTCATCCTCCATAATCCAATACAACAACTTCCATAATTTACTACTAACAATTTATACAAAACAATTCATAACTATGTTTCTAGTTATCTTCCAACATCAAGACAATACTCATAATCCTTTATCAATACTTATTCATGGATAAGAATCAAGAATAAAGAATATTCATACCTTAACAATTAACTCTTGTATTTAGAATACTCCTTACATAACCATGGGGTGCTTCTCGAAGCTTTCGAGATGGTGAACACAACTACGGAACCAATTCGAATTTTCTACGGTTGAATCACAAAATATTTGAAGTAGAAATTAGGCTAGGGTTTCACCTTCTCTTAATAATTGGATGGTATATGATATATATGAGTCTAAGTGTAGGTTTATAAAGACCCATTTTCGTCCAAGAGGTAATAGAAAATGACCATTTTGCCCTAAAAATTTAAATAAATCCGAATCTGTCCCCAGTGGACAGTTTTGACAGGCTGAAGTAAATCGATCATAACTCTTTGCTCCGGTATCGGATTCGGGTGAAACCAATTGCATTGGAAATATAATTCAAAGGAATTTCATTTTGATATAACGTATACCACCCAGTTCTTCCTGTACAAGGAGTTATGGTCGTTTAAAGTTGACCCAAAAATCTGTCCCACAATTCTGTTTTTTTTGATAGGCTGTAGTAAAACGGGTATAAATCCTTACTCAGACATTAGATTTGGATGAAACCAATTTCATCGGAAAGAAGACTCTCGTAGATTTTCGTCGATATATAGTTGCTCACACATTTCTTTCTGTACAAGGAGTTATGATCGTCTAAAGTTGATCCAAAAAAATAATTGCCTAGTTGTAGTAATTTTCCTGCAGATTTACTGTTCACAGGCTTCCCAGCCACCGTTTTGAAATTTCGAATGTGCTCGCTTATATGAAATACTCCTCCATTTTGGGCAAACTTTATATCGTTGAAAGCTTATTCCAATACCTACACATACAACTATTGACGGGATACTTCCGAACACCATAAACTTAATTTAACCCATACGCAAGCCTTTAGGACTCCATATAATCGCGATAAGTGTACAAAAAAATTTACAGGGTGTTACATAGACCTTGGGAAAGTTTGATTCAATTTGGATAATTGTGGATAGATTGACCAAATTATCCCATTTTATGCCTCTGAAGATGAACTATAATACAGAGAAATTAGCCAAGATTTATATTCGTGAGATAGTTCGATTATATGATGTGCCCATTTTCATCATTTCAGATAGAGGTACTCAATGCTCTTTAATTTTTGGCATACATTGCAATGGGAGTTGGGTATTTAGTTAGATATGAGTACAACATTCCATCCACAAATAAATAGCCAGTCAGGCAAACTATTCAGGTGTTGAAAGACATATTCTGGGCTTGTGCATGGATTTCGGCGATCATTGGGATCAGTTATTACCCTTAGGTGGAGTTTCTATAATAATAGCTACCATTCTAGTATTCAGATGACTCTATTCAAGGCTTTATATGGAAGGAAGTGTAGGTCCTAGATGGATGGTTTGATTTTTTTGAGATTAGACCTTGGAACACTTATTTGTTGAGAGATTCGATAGACTGAGTGAGATTGATCTAGGATCGGCTCTTGGTGGCTCAGAGTAGACAAAAGAGGTATGCGGATAAGAGGGTCTGTGACTTGGAGTTCATACAGGTGAACAGGGTTTGTTGAAAGTATTACCCATGAAGGGTGTGATGAGGTTTGGGAAGAAAGTAAAACTCAGTTCAAGGTTTATTGTCCCTTTTGAGATTCTTCAGCGTATTGGTCCAGTAGCTTAAGAGTTGGCTTTACCACTGGATCTTTTAGTTGTGCATTCAGTTTTTCATGTCTCTATGTTGAAGAGGTACCATCCAGATGATTTGCATGTGGTTCAATAGGACTAAGTGAGTTTGGATCAGAATCTGGCTTTTGAGGAAGAGCCTATAACTATTCTTGATGGACAGATTAGAATGTTTAGGTCAAGTACATAACATCAGTGAAGGTACAGTGGAGGCATCATCTTGTAGTGGAAGACACTTGGGAGGTTGACATGCAGAATATATATCCTTATCTCGTAGTGGTAGCCACTTGGGAGGCCGCCGCCCTCCGTCGCCGCCCGCCGATCCCAATCCGCTCCCCCCTCTGTTCATACCCCCCTCGGTCTCCAGCAGCCCCCCCTCGCTCTCCAGCTCCGGCGAGAGCTAACAGCCTCCCCCCCCGCTCTCCAGCTCCGGCGAGATCCAACATACCCCCACCCGCCGGCTCCGGTGAGATCCAACAGCCCGGTCCCCAGCCAGCCGCCGCTCGATCTCCAGCCAGCCAGCCAGCTCCGATCTCCAGCCAGCCGCCGGTCGGTCTCCAGCCGCCGATCGGCCTCCAACAACCGTAGCTCAGTCTCCAGCCGCAGCTCCATCTACACCTGCCACTCGGTCGCCAGCAGCCGCAGCACCCAAACGACGACCAGTCCCCTCGGTCGCCAGCAGCCGCAGCTCCATCTCAGCACCAAAACTCCCCAAAACCTGGTCTACGCTGGGCTTTGGTTTCTGGCTTGGTCTACAAGCGTAACCCGGTGACTTCTAGCCTTTGTTATTTCATTCTTCGTATTATGCTAGTATTATCCCCTGTACCTTGACTTGCGTTTGATTTGTTGATATTGTCTGTTGTCTGTTGTTGTTGTTGCTATGGTCGTTTCTTACACTGCTTTTGATTGGGATTATCGGCTTGGGGCTCTGTTTTTTGGGGCTGTGGGTGTTGAGTCAAGTGGTATTTGCTCTCTATTTGAGTTTATTTTTGTTTCTTGATTATTTCTTTGATTTTGTGTGAGCCTTGTATTTCTTGCTGCTGCTTTGCTACTACCATCGTTTATATTTTTATATTTTTATATTTTCTTATATTTTCTTGTAGTAGTGGTTGTGGGCGGTAATGGTTGGATAGGGTCATGTTCGAGGGGGTTGGGGCGTGGGGCCGTTGTGGGGGCGGGGGATGAGAAAAGAGCGGGAGTAGGAGGGAGGCCAAGGTTTGGCTGCGGGGGTGGTAGAGGAGGGCGTGTGGATAGTAATGGTAGGCTGAGGGTTGGGTCTTGGAATATAGGGACCCTTAAGGGTAAGTCCATAGAGCTTGTGAAGATTCTTAGGAAGAGGAGGATCAATATTGCGTGTGTTCAAGAGACCAAGTGGGTAGGGTCTAAGGCTAGGGATGTGGATAGTTACAACCTGTGGTACTCTGGGAGCGAGAGGCGTAGGAATGGAGTTGGCATCTTACTAGATGAAGAGCTTAGAGGTCAGGTAGTAGAGGTGAAGAGGATCAACGATATATTGATGACTATTAAGTTGGTCATTTAGGGGTTTACCCTGAACGTGTGTAGTGCTTATGCGCCGTAAGTGGGCTCGGAGGGGGAGGAGAAGATGCGGTTTTGGGAGGCTTTGGAGGAGGTGGTGAGAGGCGTGCCTAGCTCGAAGAAGATTGTTGTAGCAGGATATTTCAACGAGCACATCGGGGCGCTTTCGGGAGGCTTTGGTGATGTGCATGGTGGTTTTAGTTTTGGGGAGAGAAATGAAGAGGGGACTACTCTATTGGAGTTTGCGAGGTCCTTTGGGCTGGTGGTGGTGAACTCGGGCTTCCCGAAGAAGGACGATCACCTGATCACCTTTCAAAGCGCGATAGCCAGGACCCAGATTGACTTTTTGTTGCTTAGGAAAGGGGATACGGTGTTGTGTAAGGACTGTAAGGTCTCTCGAGTGAGAATCGTTCGACCCAGCATAGGCTCTTGGTTATGGATTTGGGTATAAAGAAGAATAGAAAGAGGAGGAGTAAGGAGGGTAGACCTAGAATTAAGTGGGGCGGCTTGACGCCAGTGAATGCGTGGGAGATAGGGGAGAAGTTGGCGGGAATGGGGGTGTGGGAGTGTAGGGGGGACGTGGATAGTATGTGGGATAGGGCGGCTAGGTGCATCAGGGAGAATGCAAGTGAGGTGTTGGGTGTTTCTAGGGGCCAAGCATCATCGGGGGGATTGGTGGTGGAATGAAGAGGTGGAGAAGAAAGTGGGGACCAAGAAAGGGGCGTATGCTAAGTTGGTTGAGAGTAAGGACGAAGAAGAAAAGCGGGTAAACAGGAAAGAGTACAAGCTAGCTAGGAAGGAGGGTAAGTCAGCAGACACGGCAGCTAAGACGGCCGCTTTCGAGAGCTTGTATGCAGGGTTACCGGGGAAAGGAGGGGAGAAAAAGTTGTTTAGACTCGCTAAGGCTAGGGAGAGGAAGGGTCGTGACCTCGACCAGGTGAGGTGCATTAAGGGGGAGGACGGTAGAGTGTTGGTGGAGGACGGCCACATTAAGAATAGATGGCAGTCGTACTTTCATAGGCTCTTGAATGACGAAGGGGATAGAGCTATTGTGTTAGGGGAACTGGAGCACTCAGAGGAGTGTCGGGATTTTAGTTATTGTAGACGTCTTAAGGTAGAAGAGGTTAGAGAGGCTGTTCGCAGGATGCGAAGGGGTAGGGCGACGGGGCCGGATGAGATACCGGTGGAGTTCTGCAAGTTCGTGGGAGAGGCTGGTGTAAGGTGGTTGACTGGATTGTTCAACGAAATCTTCAAGACGGCAAAGATGCCCGAGGCTTAGAGGTGGAGTACCATAATCCCTCTCTATAAGAATAAGGGTAACATCCAGAGTTGCAATAACTATAGGGGGATTAAGTTATTGAGTCACTCTATGAAGATTTGGGAGAGAGTGGTCGAGGTGAGGCTGAGACGGATAGTGTCTATTTCGGAAAACCAGTTTGGATTTATGCCTGGCCGCTCGACGACGGAGGCAATTCACCTGGTACGGAGGCTGGTGGAATAGTATAGAGAAAGGAAGAAGGACCTGCACATGGTGTTTATCGTCCTGGAGAAGGCATACGACAAAGTCCCCAGGGAGGTGCTATGGAGGTGCTTGGAGGTGAGTGGAGTCCCGCTGGCATATATCAGAGCAATTAAGGACATGTATGATAGAGCAAAAACTCAGGTGAGGACGGCGGGAGGAGACTCAGAGCATTTCACTGTCTTGACAGGATTGCATCAGGGATCTACTCTTAGTCCCTTTTTGTTTGCTTTGGTGATGGATGTGTTGACGCGGCGTATTCAAGGGGAGGTGTCGTGGTGTATGCTTTTTGCAGACGATGTAGTTCTGATTGATGAGACTCGAGGGGGTGTGAATGACAAATTAGAGGTATGGAGACAAACTCTTGAGTCTAAAGGGTTCAGGTTGAGCAGAAGCAAGACAGAGTATTTGGAATGCAAGTTTAGTGACGTGAGGCTGGAGAATGAGGTGGTAGTGAAGCTGGAATCACAGGAGGTATGTAAGAGGGATAGTTTCAAGTATCTCGGGTCCGTGATCCAGGGAAACGGTGAGATTGACGAGGATGTCTCGCACCGTATTGGGGCGGGATGGATGAAGTGGAAGGTCGCCTCTGGGATGTTATGTGATAAGAAGGTGCCGCCCAAGCTTAAAGGCAAATTCTACAGGGTGGTAGTCCGTCCGGCCATGTTGTATGGAGCGGAGTGTTTGGCCAGTTAAGAATTCCCACATCCAAAAAACAAAGGTGGCAGAAATGCGGATGTTGCGCTGGATGTGTGGGCTAACTAGAGGGGATAGAGTTCGGAATGAGACTATCAGGGAGAAGGTTGGTGTGACTCCAGTGGAGTGCAAGATGCGGGAAGTCCGATTGAGATGGTTCGGACACGTGAAGAGGAGGGGCATGGATACACCGGTTCGTAGGTGTGAGAGGCTAGCATTGGATGGTTTTAGGTGGGGTAGGGGTAGGCCGAAGAAGTACTGGGGTGAGGTGATTAGGCGGGACATGGAGCAGTTACAGCTCACAGAGGACATGACCCTAGATAGGAAGGTCTGGAGGACGCGAATTAGGGCAGAAGACTAGGGCCAATTTGGGTCGCTAGTGTAGGGAATTACTTGGTGGGGGTAGTATCCTTGTTATGATTCCGTGTTCCATGTTTTATTACGAACCTGGGTGCTTTCCTCTGTTTTCTATTACTTATGGGTGCCGTATTTATGTTATGAAATCTTGTTCTGTGCTTTACTATGTATTTGTGTGGTATCTCGTGTCTTGAGCCGGGGGTCTATCGGAAACAGCCTTTCTACTTCATTAGAGGTAGAGGTATGGACTGCGTACATCTTACCCCCCCCCCCAGACCCCACTAGGTGGGAATACACTGGGTTTGTTGTTGTTGTTGTATGTTTGAGAGAGAACATTTTTTTTAGTGGTGGATGATATAACGATCATTCTTCTCGCTTTGTGAATTTTACTTGTCTATCCCATTTTAGTTCTCCCACATAATTTGTACACGTGATTTATGACTTACAAAGATGGGTAGTACCCATCCTCAAGGTGTTTGAAAGTGAATATGTCATTGTGTTCTTGAGTTTTAATAAAGTTAAGCCCGATCATGATCAATCTTCAGTCAAGACCTCGGATTAGTGTCGTAAAGTTTTCAATAGGTTCGGAATATACTTTTTAGTCAATTTACATATTTAATTTATTTTCTCGAGATTTCAAATAAATTTTGAGGATCTATTAAAAGTTGAATATTTTAGATATCATTTTACTTAGTGGTTAATGAGCCAAATTGATATTTTCTTAATTCTTAAGACCTATGTTTAAGAATAGATTTAAGTGAAAAGGTTTTACCATATTTATTCATAACAAGATATGAAAATTTTAAACAAGAGAGGGGCACACAAAGAGCAGTTATATTCTCTTGTTCACATCGCAGTTTCCAAAGGAATTGACGACATCTTTAAGGTTAGCACCTTTGAATTGATATGTTCTTGATATCATGTTTATAATATTATAGGGATGTATTTGAAGTTAGGCAGCAGCCAATTTTTACAGGTATTGAACACTTTGTGCTAACAGTTCTACATTGAATTAGTAGCGTGATTATAGATTCATTATATGATAATAATGACAATAATGATTAAGTAATCACTGGATAATAATTGAGGGTGAAGTTAGGCTAAACAGTAGAACGAAAATTCCAGTTTCATTCTTATGCTTGTAAAATTAGGGTTAGTTAGTGGACAAGTATAGAAAAATAATTATAATTTGATGGTTGATAATGATTAGGCATTAATGTTATAAAGGTGATATTGGGTTGAAACTAATGATGCCTGCATACTTATATTCGAAGTACTGTTTTCATTAGTTTTTTGCATTAGGCTCGACCTTGTTAGAACATGCATAGCGGAAGCAATAATTTTACAAGATCAATAACTTACACAACATCTAAAAAACATAATCAAAACGAAAATCAGAAAATTTACCTCTTGAAGCTTTCACATAGTTCGTTCAAAGCTTTGTTTGCTAGATCTGTTGCCTTTTACTACTGCCTGACTTAACCTTTGCTTATCAAACTTGTGTGGGCAAGTGTTTTTTGATTCAAAGAAAGGATAATCATCTTCTGAACCAAAATCCCTATTTATTCTTGTTTTCTCTTAAAGAAGAGAAAATCAAGAGGCAAACGTTTTTGCCCTTTGTTTGGATGGTGGTTTGTCATGGTTTCATAATGTACGGTACTGTATGGTATGGTATAGTACAGTACAGTATAGTATAATACAATGTTTGGATAATGTTTGGATAGACTGTAGCGTTCACTGTTGTTTAATTACAGTTATATTATTTGGTTTGACAGTATGCTACTGTATTGTAGCTGCTACGTTTACTAAAATGCCCTTAATTATTATAAATGTTAAATTTATCAATAACTATTAATAAAATAATTTCCTTCCTACTAATTTATCATAATTATGTCATGTAGATATATTAAGTTGTTAAATTCATGTAAATTCTAAGAAAGTCAATAAAATAGTAGATCAAATAAATATAATCGAATTTATTTTTTATAGTAACAAATTTTATTTCTTTTTGGTGTTTTGAGACGTGATACCGATGACAAGTACAAAGTTTGAATGCATTTTTTATGTATGGTACAGTTGTGTTTGGTATGGAATCCAAAAAACAAAATCAAGAAAATAAATTATTTCTTACTTATGATAAAAGGTGGCGGGGTTAAAAAACTAATACTCCCTTCATTTAAAAAAGAATGACCTACTTTGACTTGACACAAAATTTAAGAAAATAAAGAAGACTTTTGAATCTTGTGGTCTTAAATTAAAGTTGTGTCAAATGTACCAAAATACCCTTTAATCTTGTGGTCCTAAACATGTCATATAGAAAGTTGAAATTAAAGTATTGCCAAAAAGGGAAAGGGGTCATTCTTTTTTAAACGAATTAAAAAGGAAAGTAGGTCATTCTTTTTGAAACAGAAGGAGTATCTTTTTAAAGAAATATTTGAGGGTGGGGGTAATGGAGTAGGGGGTCGGGATAGGGGTAGGGGTAGAGGTGGGGGTAAGGAAAACAGTTCTATTTAAGAAAAAATTAATTTTTTTTGTGTATGTATGGGTGGTAGTCTATCTGAAATAACCTCTCTACTTCTTCGGATGTAGTGGTATGGACTGTGTACATCTTACCCTCCCCAGATCTCACTTTGTGGGAATACACCGTGCCTGTTGTTGTTGTTGTTGTATGGGGGAGGGGGGGTGAAAAGAAATTGGTGGGGAAGGGGGGGCTAGTAGGTGGTGGGGGTGGGTTAGAGATGAGGGTTGGATAAGAATAAGTTTTTGAAATATTTTTTTTTTGAAAAGAATTTTAAAAAAAATTAGGTGGGGGTTCGGAGGGGGTAGGGTCGGGTCAAGTTGAGGGGAAGGGGACAAGGCTGGTGGGGCGGGGGATCGGAGTAGGAGGTGGAGTTAAGTAATATAAAGTGAATGAAAAATAAGATTATGTAATATTAAGTAAGGACATAATTGAAAAGAAATAAGCAAACCATGGGATGCCACCAAATCGATGGTTACATAAAATGGGGGTTTTCATGGTTACCAAACCATAATTAAAATCATATCATACCATAAATTTTAAGAAACAATCAAAACAAACATGGTTCTCTTAATAACTATACCATACCGTACCATGAAAAACCACCATCCAAACAGAGTGTTAGTTGTCCAAAACGTTTTCAGCCTTTTCAACTGTCCAAAATATTTTCGTTAATTAAAGTCAGAAGATATCCTTTTCCTTATAGAAGATCAGTAAATAATAATACTTCTTGTAGTAAGTTCT
This sequence comes from Capsicum baccatum var. pendulum, assembly GCA_030864225.1. Classification (NCBI taxonomy): domain Eukaryota; kingdom Viridiplantae; phylum Streptophyta; class Magnoliopsida; order Solanales; family Solanaceae; genus Capsicum; species Capsicum baccatum. The sequence goes on along the minus strand of CM061559.1, from coordinate 225,317,053 downwards.
TTTTTAAAAAAAATTAATTAGTTAATAAGGTATAGCAGGGACCGCAGATTTATTAAGTGAGACTTTCAATTATAATATTAATTCGGTGATGAGAAAAATATCATATCATAACAAATTATAAATTATTTCACTAAAAATCTATAAATTCACTCCTCGATTTAATTTTGAAATCTTCCATTAAATCTTATTGAACTCTCCATGTTAGAATTACCGACACCAATCAATTAAATTATATTCTCTGAAAAATTTAACTCATTGATTAATTTAATCATTTATTTATAGTGCTAAACTTATTTCACATGACGAATCTAAAATCCACTTGTAGGGTTTTCACGTGAAAACTTATAAGCAACCATAAAGGGGTGTCTTCTATCTCAAGTTCAAGACATGGTTCTATCAATCAATTAATATTTCACTAAGTGATTTGTCATCATCCAACCTATTAGGAATATACTGACTCATAAAAGAGTCTCACCTTTTAATAGATTAAAATGACAAATCAAACCACAAAGATCATAATAATTATATCAAGATTAAAAGCATAAGTACAATGGACTAGAGAAATCATTTATAATATTCAGAACATAAATGAATATCTCTAATTGGTCCGTTCAATACATACGAAATGTACTAGCAGAAGAAGTTGGAATGTTACCATTTCCATAATTAAGATCAAATTATATTTAATCTTGTGCTACAATCATCAAGATGTTTGTCCTAATCTTTGATTGTGAATATTAATTTATTAATTATAAGAACCGATAATTTTAATCTTCCGTGCATGAGTTAAAATACTAAATACACAAAATTGTCTACTATATAAGTAAAGGACACATGTTAATACAATGATCTATTCGGATAAAGATTTTATTAATATAATAAATCGTCTTTACATGGGATCAAAATATAATGCTATAACACAAATTACATGGTTAATATTATATCCTAACAATCTTCCACTTAGACTAATAACCATGAATGCATAATTTTAACACCCATTTCTTCCACATGCTTATTAAAAACCTTCTGGGTTAAGCCCTTTGTAAATAGGTCCGCCAATTTTTTCTTTGACTCAATCTCCAAAACTCTCACATTACCCCTTTGAATTATATCCCGAATCAAGTAATATTTTCTTTCAATATGCTTACTTCCTTTTTGGTTTCTGTAACAACCCGGGACTACCCCTAGTCATCACACGGTGCTTATGATCTTGAAGGATCACTAGCTAACCCATGACTGATATCTGCTATGAGCAATGAACAATAATACTGAAATAAATGCGGAATAATAGGCTGAAATGCCATAAGGTTCAAAACATCTAAAATACTGATAAATATAACATTTGTAAAATTAAATATTGACTGAAAAGCCTCTAACAGAATTTGTCTGAAAATGGAGTTGATGGGAAAATCTCCCAATTAACTCCATCTACTGAAATACTGAAGTGAAAACATATCCTCAATAGATGAAGACTCACTACTAGATCTGCTACTACTGGCTAAATCTGGCTAAACGCGATCGGGAACCAAAGCATCCGAACCTATGATATGAAACATCATAGTGCAAGAAATGGGTATGAGATTAGTACGTGGGAATATACTGGTATGCTACATGAGGTAAGGATGAATTTAAGGATTATTATGCATGAGGATATAACTAACTGAATGAGAGTAACTGAATATAAGATTACATGGATAACTGAAACTACTGAGAATGAAATCTGTGCATATATATATATATATATATATAAACTGTAAGTGAACCTTTCTGAAGTTAAGTACTGATTTCTAAGAATCTGAGTTACTGCTACTGATTGACTATATCTGATAGTCCTAATTTTGTAGAACTAAACTGAGTTCTATTCAGAAGACTGAGATTGAAACTGTTGCAGGTAATCATCTAATCGACATGCCCCAAATAATATAAGATAACTAAATTTGGGTCCAATCTATAACCCCAATTAGAAGGGTGTTAATACTATGTCACGGGTAAGACAAGCTGAAGAGTAACCCTCATCTGACAGGTACTCTAATGAGAATGGTGGAACCCTTATCTGGTAGGTTAGAACACCACATCAACCCTCAACTGGTAGGTTTGATGTCTCAACCAACGTTGGCTACGTAGTTCTGGAATGCAAGGATTGCTTTGAAGGATTACACCCTCTGCTGGAAGGTGAGCCCCCATCTTTGGGTTCACTCAGTGCTGAATCCTACTCCCAACTGAAAGACACGGAATTGATTAACTGGACTGAACTAGATTAATACTGAGATCACTGAGTTTTCCTAGGTTCTGTAACTAACTGAGTTCTATAACTGACTGAGAGTACTACTGATTGTGGCATAACTGATACTATTTTGTAACTGACACTGGCTCTAGACAAACAGCTAAATTGTCGGCTATTAAATACCCCCAGTACGAGATGGCATGAAAAGTAAAGTTAAGCATCACCTTGAATAACATAACAGTGTTCACTTGGTCATAATTCATCCATAAAGACATTTCATCAAACACTTCTAATGCATTAACTTATACATGAATGGGCACTACATGTTAGAATGCTATAATGACATTATTTTTATTCTCATAGACAATTTATCAAATACATGGGAAACATACTTGGTTCACTAAATCATAAACACTTAGGGTTAACATGGTTACAATAATCAACTTGCAAATTGAAGGGTTTATCATGAATATCATGTAATTCAACACATACTAGGATCAATTCTTGGATCTTGTAATCTAAATCATGGATTAAAACTCAAACAACATCAAGAACATGAATTTAATCTAATTCAAACATGGAAATTATAAATCTGAGATCTTGTATATTTAAAAAGGATTCTTGGGCTCCATGGAAGGTAAGGATCCATGTACGAACATCAAACGTACCTTAATTCATGAGTTTTTTTGGAGTTCTTGGAGAGATTCTTGGGATTGACCTTGATTTTTGAGAGCTAGAATTTGTTTTCTTGAGAGAGAAATACCTTTTAATTTTGGAAAAAGGTTGATTTAAATAATGCCTAATTAGGTTATTAGGGACTTAATTTTGTGTTTGGGACTGACTAGGACAAGGGAAAAGTACTTAAAAGCCCTTGAAATTAAAACTCAAAACTGACTAAAAATTCTAATTTTTTGGGGCTGGCACAACGCGACGCTATCGCGCAGTGTCATTGGAATCGTAAAATTGGGAAAATTCACAGTGGCGCGACACAGGGAAATCACGGTCCTTCACAGATTGGGACCTAAAATTTCACCGCGACGAGGTGGTATCGCGCTTCGACACTAGAAATGGACAATTGTTAAGTTGACCTATGCCGTGATGTGCCAGGATCACAGACCCTCACTGAAATTTGCCAAATGGGACATTGGCCTGCTCCATGATGTACTAAAGGTTAAAATGACAGTTTTTAACAACTGAAACTTAAAATCGCCATAACTTGTTACCCGATTATTGGATTTAGGCAAATTTTACATCGTTGGAAAGCTAATTGAATATCCTACGCAATGGCAGGATCTAAACTGAAACATAATGAGTGTTTCAAAAATTTCATGTATGAATACTCATGTATTGGGACATAAATTATGCTAGGAAAATACGGGGTGTTACAATATCTCCCCCTTGGGAACATTCATCCTCGAATGAGACTGATTAAGCTGAGGGATGCTGATAGACTTAGTTTATATGATGGACATACATATCTGATGCATGGAATACATGACTGAACTGATTAATGAATGCGTGACTGAACATGCAATGATAACTGATACTAAGATTATAATTGTAACTAAACATGGGACTGAGTAGGTCTAAGAAAGACTGTTACCTTAAGCTGAGAACACTGATAAGCCTAAGATCATTTTCTAAACATGTATGAATGGGAACATAAGGATATGAATTAGTCTAAAACGTGATACACGAATTGAATTTCGTGAACTGGACTGAGCCTTTGAGTACATAGCTAACGTCTACGATTGAAACTAGAGGGTCAACTATGAGTACCCACTATCTCAAACTGAATTTGTTATGTCAAGAGAAATTAAAAGGTTTAGGACATAAAAGATCGGGGATTATAATGCATCTCCCCCTTAGGACACTATGTCCCTCAAAGAATGCTGACTTGGTTGGGATACTAAAGAAAAACTGAGATGATGCACGAGGCACCCATGAACTAAATCATGACTGAACATCTGGGATCTAAAACTAAGGCATGATACATAAACCAGGCTGAACTCACAACTTGGTAAAATTCTGCAACATGAGGTGAGGCCTACGAAACATCATCTTAAAATAGAATGACTAAGCCTTATGTACTGTAACTACAAATTTTTAAACTTAGATATATTCCTCGAATACTCTCTCAACAATACATCTCACATTAGTACGGAACTTCATTTGCGACTACTAAAAATATTCATATGGGCGCTGAGCATAAATTCTTGAACATACTAACCTATCTGATTAACTGAATGACTGATAGCTGAATACTAGGCGTGTGAGACTGAACTGTACTTAGTCTGAATAACTGGACTAAAACTGTAAAATATTATGCATATAAGGAAGGGACTGACTGAGTAACATGAGATAACTAAATATGAATTTGCAAAAATTGTATTGTCTAAGAATGAAAGACCAAGCGTATAACATGTTTCTGAAATAGTCTATAAACGGAGGTACTGATTTGATTACTGGGATAAGACTGTGACTGAGACTGTAACTGAGACTGTACTAGAACTGAGTACTGAGAGAATTCGAACTCCTTGTACTAGAAATTGTAATCATGTATGATTTTCAATAATGTGTACGAATACCTACTTACTCATTTGGCTTTAATGATTTTACCTACTAGGATAGACACTAAGAAAAGTTTTGTTGATATTTCAAATCTGACTTGAAAGTTGACTATTATGCACGGTGTTACAAAAGATAGAGAAGCTCCTAGATCTAACAAGGTATAAATATATATATGGGAGATCTGTAACATACCAGTGACCACATTAGGAGAACTTTCCTGATCTTGTCTGGACAGAAGTGCATAAAATCTATTTAGGCATTGCCCACTAGTGGCATTGGAAGTGGCACCCTGCTGATTTGGGTGACCTGACTGCGCTGAAGGACGATTATACTAACCTTGAGAACCTGATTGAGGATAATCTCTAACTCTATGGCCTGGCTTGCCACACTCGAAACAAACATCACTGTCAGCTCTGCACACACCCTTATGATTATTACCACATTCTTCGCAAAGTAAATGGGTATGACTACTGCTCCTACTACCTTGGGTTTTGGATCTTGTCACCCCATCATGACTGTTATTCCTGAACTTAGGGACTGGAGCATTGCCTGTGGATGGAGCTAGAACTGAAGACTTTGAACAAAACTGGGAACGGTTACCGCCCTTTTACTTAGGTTGACTGAAATTAAAGCTACCTGTTCTAGCCCTCTTATTCTCTCTCTCCTTATTAAGATTCTACTCCTCAATCTGTTGAGCATGGACCATAATCCTAGATATGTCCATCTTTTTAATCAATATTGTTGTTCTGCACTCCTTAACCATACTATCTGACACCCCAGATATAAACTTGCTTATTCTGGACCTATTATCTGCTACTACATGGGGAGCATACCTGTCTAACTGAGTAAACTTGAAGGAATACTCTTTTACGCTCATACTACCTTGTCTCAGATTGATGAACTCTAACACTTTGGCTTCTCTTAGCTCTAAGGGAAAGAATCTATCTTGGAAGGCAGTAGAAAACTCTTCCCACTCTATGGGTTCTACATCTATACCTCTATCTACCTTCTACTGCTTAAACCATGTATGGGCTATATCTTATAGCTGATAGGTGGCTAACTTGGCGCTCTCACTGAAAGTCACTCGCATGATGTTTATGAATTTCTAAACCTGATCGAGAAACTCTTGTGGATCCTCTTCTGACATAGATCCCACAAAGGAAGGAGGATTCATTCAAGTGAATTTCCAAATTTAGGTTGTAGCAGTATTGGCCACTGGTTTAGCCGAAACAACAGTTGGTCGTTCATTCTAAGCTACGACTGAATTGGCTAGAGTGGTGAATGAAACTCTGAATTCTGCGTGAGAGACATGTTCGTCTAGGGGATCTTTCTGAATAGACTGAGGGGCTGACTGGTTTCTGGTTCTTCTTTCTTTAGTCCTTTTGGTAGATATGTTCTTGTAATACCCCGAACTTTCTTTAAGTCAAATCTAGTCTCCAGAAGAGTTAGTGATGACTTTATAAATGATTAATGTTTAAATCAGATAGAACTTTCCCAATTTTGACTTTCTATCATGTGGAAAATTGAATTATCTTTCCAACGATACCAATTTCATCTGGACGTTTTATAGAGAACTGTTAGAACTGCCCAAAAATAACGGTCAGGCCAACGGACCATCGCCCAAGCCATTGCGACTAAGGCAGTGAACCGTCTTCTGTCCAAGAGTGATAGTCAGGACCGATAGACCATTGAGCAAAAGACGGACCGTCGCCCAAACCATCGCCACTTTCGATCAGCAATTTTAAGTTGTTTTTAAATGGGTATTGGGTCTTTTTCCACCCGTTTTAACCCCTAATTATACAAGACCAGATCTCATAACTTCATTATTCATCCACAATACCAAATTAGGGTTTCTCTCAAAGATCAATCCCCAAGAACAATAAACCCTATGTGTTTAATACCAAGTCAAGAATTCAAGCTTTCCTCCACCAATCTTCAGGAAATCATCCACCAAGGTATGTAAAGTGTTGATTCATGGGTTTATTTCACCCATGAAGCTCAATAATCCCATTTTAAACTCATAAATTGTGTTTTGCATATGGTGAGTTGATTTTAATTATGTTGATGTGGTTGTATGAGTCCTAAGTTGGAGTCCTTATGCACTTTTCATGAAATTATGCTAGTATGTGGGTTTGGAAACTTTTAAATTGAGTTGATTAAAGTAACCATGATGTATGAACTAGTGTATATGCCTAAGCCTAAGGTTTTGCATGCTATGTGTTTAAAAAAAGGCCTAAGAGAATAAGAATCATGCTTTAGGACTCAATTATGACCAAATTGATGAACCCATGCTTTACCCTTATGTTCAAAATGACTTTCATGTTATTGTTATGCATTAAAATTATTTGATGGATTGTTCATGAGATTATCCTTATGAAATTATGACATATTTATATGCATTCCTATTCATGTACCAAACCATGATAATCAAGTGCCTCATGAAATTCCCCAGTGATTGTATTATGGATTATTGATTATGGTCGTGAGTCTAGGAAGTGCCATGTCTTGTCAGTTTCATGCTATCGAGTCTTGGGGGTACTTGTACCTGATAATTTAGCTGTGTGCTTAGAGTCAGTATCAGGTTTCAAGATACTCTCAGTCAAGCCATGTTCAGTAGAATTCAGTCAGTCTCATAACTCAGGAAAACTCAGCAATCTCAGTAATCTCAGTCAGTTATAAAATCTCAGTAATATTCTGTCAGTCAACAGAACTCAGTGAACTCAGTCCAGTCAGTTGAGTATAATTAATTCAGTTTCTAATCAGATGGGAGTAGCATTCAACACCGAGTGAGCCCATGAATGGGAACTCACCTGCGAGTAGAGGGTGTGATTCATAGAAGCAATCCTTGCACTCCTGAACTATGTAACCAGCGCAGGTTGAGATAATTAACCTATTAGATGAGGGTTGAAGAGGTGAATTAACTTTTTAGATGAGGGATTACTCACAGCTTGTCCTAACCAGTGGTGCGGTATTGACACCCTTCCAATTCGGGTTACAGATTGGACCCCAACTCAATTATATTATCTCATTTGGGGCATTTCAGTTAGATGACTACTTCCCACAGTCATAGTCTCAGTCTCAGTCTCAATAATAAAACTCAGATAGTTCTACAGAATTCAGGACTGTCAGATACAGTCACCCATCTCAGTACGGAACTCACCTAGTTCTATCAGAAATACGACTATCAGACACAGTCATTCAGATAATAGTATATCATTTACACAAAACTTATATTATCAGTATTCAGATTCAGTGATGTCATAATCTTAGTTATAGTTATGTATTCATTCATGTGTTCTCACGTTCATGTTATTGAGTCAGTTAGTATTGTTCATGCATATAAACCCCTTGCATTCAACCTACCTCACTTGCATACCAGTACATTCAATCATACTGAAGCATTTGCACTATGGTGTTTTTATATCATAAGTTCAAAAGCATGAGCTCTAGAGCATCCTTAGTAGATCAGATGTTCAGCAGCCAGACAGTAGTGAGTCCTCATTATTTGAGGATAGCATGATTATTTTATTAATTTATTAGTCCAGTAGTTCAAAATTAGTTGGGCACATGTCCCATCAACTCCACAATTTTTAGACAGTTTAGAGGCTTCCAGACTATAGCATGTTCAGACAGTTATTTCAGTTTTGTTTTGATATTGATATACTGTATTTTCCAGATGTTATGTTTTATCAGATATTTGAACTTTATGACCTTTCAGCCATTTTTTGCATTTATACAGTATATTATGCAGTGCCCAGTTACAGATATTAGTCATGGGTTAGCTTGTGGTCCTTCGAGGTCATGAGCACTGTATAGCATTCTGAGTACCAAATTCGGGGCGTTATAATTTTGTAAACGAAAGGAAGAAGGAAAGAATTAGACTAAGAATTTAACTTGAGCTCATGCTCAATTGCATGACATGAATACTGAAATAAGGGAAACTTTTCCTAACACCTTGTAGTCTCTCGTCCATAAGTGTGGCACGCTACACACCCATGCATGAGACTCTACTCGATGTGGCTTTCAGACTTCCTAGGACACTTTAAAACCTTAGGCTCTGATACTAAGTTTGTAATGACCCGGGACTACCCCCTAGTCATCAAACGGTGCTTACGATCCCAAAGGATCACAAGCTAACCCATGACTGATATTTGTTGTGAGCACTAAAAAAATAATACTAAAATAAATATGGAATAATAGGCTGAAATGCCATAAGGTTCAAAATATCTAAAATACTGATAAAATATAACATTTCTAAAATTGAATAATGTCTGAAAATCTAGTCTGAAAAGCCTCTAACTAAATCTGTCTGAAAATGAAGTTAATGGGACAATCCCCCAACTAACTCCATCTACTGAAATACTGAAGTGAAAGCATATCCTCAATAGATAAGGACTCACTACTGGATCTGCTACTGCTGGCTGAATCTGGGAAAGCACGATTAGGAACCTGAGCGTTCGAACCTATGATATGAAACATCATAGTGCAAGAAATGGGTATGCGATCAGTACGTGAGAATGTACTGGTATGCTAAAAGAGGTAAGGCTGAATGCAAGGATTAATATGCATATAGATATAACTGACTGAATAAGAGTAACTGAACATGAGATTACATGGATGACTGCAACTATTACAAGTACTGAGAATGCAATCTGTGGATATACATATATATATATATAAAATGTAACTGAGCCTTTCTGAAGCTAAGTACTGAGTTCTGAGAATTTGAGTTACTGATACTAATTGACTGTATTTGATAGTCCTGATTTTGTAGAACTGAACTGAGTTCTATTATGAAGACTAAGACTAAAATTGTGGGAGGTAATCATCTAACCGATATGTCTCAAATAAGATAAGATAATGGAATTGGGGTCCAATATATAACCCCAATAGGAAGGGTGTTAGTTCCGTGCCACGGTAAAGACAAGCTGAAGAATAACCCATATTTAATAGGTACTCCAATGAGAATGGTGGAACCCTCATCTGGCAGGTTATAAGACCTCATCAACTCTCAACTGGAAGGTTTGATGTCTCAACCTACACTAGCTACGTAGTTCTAGAACTCAAGGATTGCTTCTACGAATCACACCCTCTGCTGGCAGGTGAGCCCCCATCCTTGGATTTACTCGGTGCTGAATCCTACTCCCAACTGAGATCTTACTCCCAACCTTAATATTGAGATCACTGAGTTTTTCCAGGTTCTGTAAATGTCTAAGTTCTACTGAGTTTTGTAACTGACTGAGTGTACTACTGATTGTGACATGATTGATACTATTCGTTAACTGACACTGGCTCTAGGCAACTAGCTAAATTTTTGGGTATTAAATACCCCCAGGACTCGATGGCATGAAAAGTAAAGGAAAGCATCACCTTGAATTACATAACAATGTTCACTTGGTCATAATTCATTAATAGAGACATTTCATCAAACATTTGTAATGCATTAACTTATACATGAATATGGATTACATGTTAGCATGCTATAATGACATTATTTTAATTTTCATAGATAATTTATCAAATACATGGGAAGCATACTTGGTTCACTAAATCATAAACACTTAGGGTTAACATGGTTACAATAATCAACTTGAAAATTGAAGGGTTTATCATGAATATCATGTAATTCAACACATACTAGGATCAATTCTTGGATCTTGTAATCTAAATCATGGATTAAAACTCAAACAGCATCATGAACATGAATTCAATCTAATTCAAACACGGAAATCATAAATCTGAGATCTTGTTTATTTAAAAAGAATTCTTGGGCTCCATGAAAAGTAAGGATACATGGATGAACATCTAACATACCTTAATTCGTGAGTTTCTTGAAATTCTTGGAGAGATTCTTGAGATTGACCTTGATTCTTGAGAGCTAGGGTTTGTTTTCTTGAGAGAGAAATACCTTTTGATTTTGGAGAAAAGTTGATTTGAATAATGCCCTATTAGGTTATTTGGTACTTAATTTCACATTTGGGGCTGACTGGGATAAGGGAAAAGTACTTAAAAGCCCTTGGAATTAAAACTCAGAACTTACTGAAAATCTTAATTATTTGGGGTGGTGCAATGCGGCGCTATCGCATCGTGTCACTAGAATCGGACAATTGAGAAAATGTATGGTGGTGCGACACGGGAAAATCACGATCCTTCACTGATTGGGACCTGGAAGTTCACCCTTGGAAATGGATAATTGTCAAGTTGTCCTATGACGCGATGCGCAAGGATCATGGAACCTCACTAGAATTTTCCAAATGGGAGATTGGTCTACTCCGTGATGCGCTAAAGGTTAAAATGATGATGTTTAATGACTGGAACTTAAAATCGCCATAACTTCTTACCCAGTTATCGGATTTGGGCGAATTTTATATTGTTGGAAAGCTAATTGAATTTACTATGCCATGGCAGTCTCTAAAGTGAAATATAATGAGTGTTCCAAAAATTTCATATATGAATACTCATGTATTGGGACTTAAATTATGCTAGGAAAATACGTGGTGTTACAGTTTCATGGCTTTTTTAAGTTTGCAACTGCACCATTATTGTCACAATAAAGTGGTAGTGGTTTCAAAATTGTAGGAACAACTCCAAGTTCTTTTAGAAAGTTGCCAAGCTAAACAGCCTCCTTACCTGCCTTAGAGGTAGCTATTCAATTTCCATGATGGAATCAGCAACACATAATTGCTTGATATTCCTCCAAACAATGGCTCCACCTCATAAAGTAAACACATGTCCTGAGGTAGAATTTCTAGAATTTTTATCTGACTGAAAGTTTGATACAATATACTCAACAGGTACAAGATCCCCGGAGTGAAAAAAATCATGCAATGCCTAGTCCTTTTAAGGTACTTGATTATATGCTTAACTGCAGTCCAATGTTCTTGCCCAGGATTAGACTAAAATCAACTAACTATGCCAACAGTAAAGCAGATATCTGGTCCAGTGCACAACATAGCATACATAAGGCTCCCTATAGTATAATCATAAGGAACTGTCTTCATTCTCCTTATCTCATTGGTCGTTTTGGAAAACTGGTCTTTTGACAGAGTAATTCCATGCCTAAAAGGAAGGAATCCCTTTTCGGAATTTTGTATGTCAAACCTTGCAAGAATAGTATAAATATAACGTGCTTGAGATAATCCTAATATTCTTTGTTTGTGGTCTTGCATGAGCTTGATCCGAAGGATATGAGTCACTTCTCCCAGAACTTTCATATCAAAACGTAAGGATAGCCACTCCTGAATAGAATTAAACATGCTCACATTATTTTGAATAATCAAAATGTCATCTACGTACGGAATCCAAAATGCTACTATCTCCGTCCCATTTTTTATAGACACATGACTCGTTTTCACACTGATCAAAACCAAAAGTCTGAATCGAATTGTCAAAACAATTATTCCATGCCCTAGATGCTTGTTTCAAACCACAAATAGATTTCTTAAGCTTACAAAACTTATGTTCATTACCACTTTCCATGAAACCTTCTAGTTGTGCCATATAAATGCACTCGTCAAGACTTTCATTGAGAAAATTCATCTTGACATCCATTTGTCAAACCTCATATTCATAATGAGCAATAATGGATAAGAGAATCCTAATGAATTTAAGCATAGCTAACGGCAAAAAAGTTTCCTCATAATCAATTCCTTCTTTTTGAGTAAACCCTTTCACAACAAGCCTACCCTTAAAAGTATGCACTTTTCCATCCACACCTCTTTTTTTCTTATAGATCTGTCTACATCCAATGGGTTTGACTCCCGTAGGTGATTCTGGAAGTTCCTAGACTTGATTGAAATACATAGACTCCATTTCATATTTCATAGCAGCAATCCACATTTTAGCATCTTTGTCATGTAATGCTTCAGCGTAATTAAGGAATTCCGTATTAGGCTCCTCAGAGATTCTATCATACGATTCTCCCAAAAGTGTAAATTTTAAAAGTTTTTTAATAATTCTACCACTACGATGACTAGTCACTAAAGGATCTGGTACTACAGGAACTAAATTTTGAATACCCTAAATGTCTTTATACACTATGACAGGTTCCACGACATTACCCTGGATGTTTTCCTCCACAATTGTAGGATGATCGATATTACTCCCACTACTTAGAGGTAGTATAATGTCAAGTATTTGATCCTGTGCAACCTCTTGCCTATTGACATTTCTTCCACTACTTGGATGCAGTGGTATGTCAATAAAGATTTTTGAAAATTGTTCTTGTGTTTCATTATTCGTTATTCTATTGCTCAATTCATGTAAAATAATTTTACTTCTAGGAATATGGTTCATTAAATAATCCTCTTCAAGAAATCTGGCATTTTTTAAAATAATTACCTTCTGTTTCTTAGGACAACAAAATAAACCTCATTTTGCCCCTTTTGGATATCCAATAAAAATGCACACTTCTGTCCTAGATTATAATTTATTAGTTTTTCCTTTTAGCACATGTGCTGGACAATCCTAAACACGAATATGTCGTAGACTAGGCTTGCGCACGCTCCATAATTCAGATGAGGTTAAAGGTACTGATTTTGAAGGAACCAAGTTCAGAATATAATTTGTTGTTTCTAATGCATAACACCGAAAAGAAAAGGGTAAATTGGAATAACTTAACATAGATCTAACCATTTCCATAAGAGTTCTATTTCGGCGTTCTGCCACACCATTTTATTGCAGTGTTCCCAGAGTAGAATATTGAGATATAATTCCTGATTCTAAGAAGTATTTAATGAATTCCGCAGAAAGGTATTCCCCACTACGATCCGATCGTAATGTATAGATATGATTGTTATGTCGTTTTTTCGTTTTCATCTTAAATTTTTTGAATTTTTTAAAGCATTTAGATTTATGGCGCAACAAATAAATGTATCCATATTTTGAGTAATCATCTGTGAAAGTCACAAAATACTCAAATTCACCTCTTGCTTGTTATTCATAAGACCACACAAATTAGTATGAATTAATTCTAACTTATTACCGGCTCTATTTCTATTGGTAGGAAAAGGTCTCTTGGTCATTTATCTTCTAAACAAGATTCACAAGTAGGAAGTGTCTCCACTTTCAATGAAGTCAAAGGTCCATCAGAAACCAATCGTGAAATCCTATTTATGTTAATATGACCTAGACGTAAGTTCCATAAGTATGTTTCACTCAATTCCAAAATACATTTTATTTTATATGATTGATCAACATTACTAAGTTTCATTGTTTGTAGAATATTGCGAGAAACATCAAATACAAACAAATCATGTATTCTAGGACCAGAAATAATAAAATGCTTATTAAATTTAATAATTGTACAATTATTAGCAAAATAAACATTATAACCACCATTCATTATTCTCGGAACTGAAATTAAATTCCTTCTTATAGAAGGTACATAAAAAACATAATTCAGTCTTAAATCTCTAGAACTACTAAACGAAATGGAAATATTTCTGATACAAGACAACAATGGAAGACACGAAATTGGATCAAACAGTCCAAACATACACCAAAAACATAGTCCACAAGTTTAAGAGAACCAAGGACCAAGATGGTGACCACTCTCGGATTCAAGAACAACAACAAAAACATGATATAACAAGGTGCTTCACACCTATTTCAGCCAACAATCCCAAACTATATTACAACAATAAAATGAAGAACAACAACGTTACAACAACAAGACCCCCACGGGATCAACAACAAGACAAAGAAAATCAAAACTAAAACAAGATACAAGATAGATAGTTAGACAAGTGATGGTATAATCTTTAGAACCCAAGAGCATATTCCACTCTTGGACCCTTAACACTACACACACCAAACACCTAACTCTTACATTGACACAAGAGGGACTTTACCTCCTCTAAACACCAACGTTTCAAGCCAAAACGCAACACAAATGTCTCTACACTTGGAAGCCCTAGTTACGGGTGGGGGTGGCTTTTCCAAGCCCTACTCTAAAGTGATACACTCTCAAGAGAGAGACTTAGGTGTTACAAATATTTCATGTCTTGACAATAATCAACCAAATGTAAAATAAACCCTAAAGAACTACTTATAGCTATTACAAAATAAGGACAAAATGACCTCCCTACCCTTAATGAGGGGAGCCTATGGAGTGTATTTTGGGAATAATTAAGTGAACAAAATACCCTTAATGAAGTTGCACCAAAATGAAGTGAGCCATTAAGGGTCCAAACCTGAGAGTCTTCAAGTCTTCAAGGCTCCAACCAACCTTCCACACTTGGGTTTGTTTAATGAAATGCTCAAAATGAGCCTTTTCTTGCATATCCTTGTGCTTTCGGGGTGACCAAGTCTTAAGCCTTTATGTGTTGGCCTCCTAAGATGTCATCAAAAGCTAAGGCGGTAATTTCACTTGTATCATCCTCCCCTCCTTGAAAAGGATTCGACCTCGAATCCATACCTTGCAGAACAAGAGAAAGAACAAACAAGCACAACTTCCTCATGGCATAAGGGTTAGAGTTAGCACAATAATAAACATCATCATGCCAAGGCGGAACACACAAAAAGTGGTACAAAATAGTCTGCAGACAAGAATATAACTTGGCACCCACAAGTTGCGGTTCACATAACTTAAGTATAAGTGTGTCGAACATGGATGCACGTATATGAGCAACACTCCAAAGAGGCAATGACATATTTCCCCTAGGGTTCTTTAGTAAACACAAACTACCATTAACATCAAAGGGATCACATTCAAGTCATCCTAAATATCAAGTAAGTCATCCCTATAGTTATCAAGCAAGGGTGGTGTGTCATGCAAAGGATCACAATTGACATCATTCTTCAAGGAATAGGAACAATTCGGTTTTCCAAAGCAAATAAACAAGTCAAGGTCAACTTCACCCGATTGGCTATTCCTTTCTAAGACTACACATTTCCTACCCTTAAGAGTACTCTCATCTTCCAAGAAGAGATCTTCATCTTGAGGAGGAATGTTTTCACACCATAGTAGATTAGCATATAGGAAATAGCTTTCAAGACAAGCTATACTATCAATATAACCACTAAGTTCATTAGGAGTAATCGTACCATCTTCAAACAAGATATTATGCCTAAAGAGAGTGGGATCTTTCTCGCAGATAGATTCAGAAACTTCACTCTCTAAAGGATCATTTTCAAGTTTCAAAGTGGTTTCAAATACATGATTATCCTTATGAGTTAAGTAAATATCATAATCTTTATCAAAGAACAAACTCACGGGTTCACTCCTAGCAATGTCAAGAGTATCACTTTGGGAAAGCTCATGCAACTCCTTCGGCAAGCTACCAACTACATCCACTTGGTTACTACTAGCTACATCACAATATTTTAAGTTTGTAAGAGCGTAGGAGATAACTTCGTTAACTTGTAGCTCACTTGAGCTACGAACTTCATCTTGACGTGGGTCCGAGCAGTCCACTTTCTCCCTTGGAACTCCGATATAATCCAACCTTTCATTTATTACTTTCCATTGATGGGCCATGGCTTAAAGTTTAGCCAAAATAGCACTTTTAGCGTCATTGCCAAAGGTTTGAGAGGTTGAAGTTGTGGGTTCCATTGCAATTTGTACCTAAAAACAAAACAAACTCACAAAACAAAACAATTAGTTCACAAGATCCTCACCACACTCTCTCACACTTTGATCATCTCATACTTGGCTTCACAAGTATTGTAAGTCGACTTGTAGTTCGTGATGAGTCGAGGGGTGAGTCTACTCCTTGGTTGGAATGGGGATTCTTTGCTTGAAGACTCAAGAAAGTAATGTCCGAACTTGAACCAAGAAATACTATAATTTAAAAACAATAAAAGCACAAAAATAATGCTAGCACGAAGAAACGTATTCAAAAACTAATTTATAACTTAGTAGGTATTTACTAGTTGCCAATTAGTATAAGAATCAACAAAATGAAACTAAGTATCAACAACAAGAAACTAAGAATCCAAATTTGAACCTAAAAGTTATCATGTGAACAGTAAATGTGACGTGGCATTCACGTAATGGGTGCGGTCTTAACAAATTTTATTTGTTTCCAGAATTGGAATTCTTGATTAATTTGTAAGTTAGAAATGGTGGGAATTGGTTTGGAGGGAAATATAAGTCTTGAAATTCCTTTTTAAATTCAAAGATTGAATATTTGACTTTCTTGCACTTTCTCCCTCAAGACAAGGTCCTTAAAACAAGGGAAGTGGTTGAGATGTGATTGACAAGTTCTTGAGTGATTGCAAGTCTTTCAAGACAAACAAGGCTTCAACTCTTTTTCTTCACCTTTATAGATCTAGCATTCACTTAATTTTAACAAGACATGAAGGTGTGAAGAACACAAGAACAACATAAATAACCACATGGCCTAACCAGCTCCACAATATCAACAAGACCACCATAATCGGCCAAGGTCACAACAACTTCATCGCACGGAAATGTTCACATCAACAACATTAGCAACATAAGCTCAAGTTTAGATATAGACTCAAAAGTGTTAGTGAAGAACAATACTAACACTAGAAACAACTAAACAAGTAAAAGACACATAGACCTAGACTCCACAATCTCGGCCAAGACAAGAACAACAAGAACAACAAGTTCTCGACCAAGAACAACAAGAACGGGCAGATTACTCCTTTTCTGGAATTTTTCAGTTTTCAACTCTTTCTTTTTAACTCTCAAGCCCAAGATTGATCTTATTAGAACAAAATCAAAGATGGCTCTGATACTAAATGATACAAGACAACAATGGGAGACATGAAATTGGTTCAAAACGGTCCAAACATACACCAAAAAATAGTCCACAAATTCAAGAGAACTAAGGACTAAGATGGTGACCACTCTTGGATTCAAGAACAACAACAACAACACGATATAACAAGGTGTTTAACACCTATTTCAGCCAACAATCCCAAACTATATTACAATAATAAAATGAAGAACAACAATGTTACAACAACAAGACCCCCATAGGTTCAATAATAAGACTAGGAAAATCGAAACTAAAATAAGATGCAAGATAGATAGTTAGACAAGTGATGGTATAATCTTAAGAACCCAAGAGCATATTCCACTCTTAGAACCTTAACAGTACACAAACCAAATACCTAACTCCTACGTTGATACAAGAGGGAATTTACCTCCTCTAAAAACCAACGTCTCAAGCCAAAACATAACACAAGTGTCTCCACACTTGGAAGCCCTAGTAACGGGTGGGGGTGGATTTTCCAAGTCCTACTCTAAAGTGATATACTCTCAAGAGAGAGACTTAGGTGTTACAAATATTTCATGTCTTGACAATAATCAACCAAATGTAAAATGAACCCTAAAGAACTACGTATAGCTATTACAAAATGAGGACAAAATGACCTCCCTACACTTAATGAGGGGAGCCTATGGAGTGTATTTTGGGTACAATGAAGTGACCAAAATGCCCTTAATGAAGCTTCCCCAAAATGAAGTGAGCCACTAAGGTCCCAAACCTGAGAGTCCTCAAGTCTTCAAGGCTCCAACCAACCTTTCACACTCGGGTTTATTTAATAACATGCTCAAAATGAGCCTTCCATGCATATCCTTTTGCTCTCGGTGTGACCAAGTCTTGAGCCTTTAGGTGTTGGCATCTAAAGATGTCATCAAAAGCTAAGACGGTAATTTCAATTGTATTAATTTCCAATTGTTAAGGCTAGTGCTGGTTCACCATTTGCTTGAAACAAATTCAGTTCACTTTTACTTAGGCGTCATGTTTCCTAAAACCCCTACAACGAACTGCAGGTATGATTAGTGGCTCCCAAATCTATAGCCCAAAATTGGGTAGAAAAAGCCGCTAAAAATTTTTCAACGACATATGAAAAGATGTACCTTATTTCTGCATCTTAGCTATGTAGCCGGGACACTAATTCTTATAATGACCAGGTTGCTTGCAATGATAGAACTTGCCCTTAGGCTTAGTCATACCACCATTAGCACCTAAAACCTTATGAGGCTTCTTTTTTTTTTCTTTTCACCTTTCGACTTAGAAGTTGAAGATGAAGGTTTATCAACTATCAACGCCGTAGGATGAGCTTATTACTTAATGATATATTATGCCACTTGCAGCTCATTCAACAATTTGACAAGAGATAAGCCCATCTTGTTCATGTTATATTTCAAGCAAAACTGCTAAAAACTGTCTGACAAAATCTGTAGGACCATCGAAACCTGAGATTCCTTATCAATAACCGCCCCAAGAATTTTTAGCTTATTCAATAGACTCATTATTCTAAGAACATATTCCTCACCGAAGTTCCTTCTACCATTTTTGTGGTCAAAAGGGCTTTTATGGTCGTCTGTTTTGCAGCACTATTTTTCTCACCGAAAATCTCTTTGAGAGATTCAAGCATATCGTAAGCAGTAGTCATGAACTGATGTTGATGCAGTAAAATATTTTCCATGGAGTCAAGAATGTAGCATCTTGCCATCTTGTCAGCCTTAACCTACTTATCATAGGCTTTAGTATCATCATCAGTCGGTTCAGACTACTTAACAGGACATTCCTTAACCAGCACAAATTTAAAGCCCTCATCAGTAAGAACAATATCCAAATTACATTTCCAATCCACATAGTTAGGGCTTTCTAGTTTATTTTAATTTGGGATAAATTTTAAAAATTTGAATGAAGACATGGTTAATGATACAGGACAAACAAGGGAACACCAAAATTAGTCCAAAAAAACAGTCCACAAAATGAAAGAAATCCGTGAACCCTTTTGGAGACCAAGTCTCGGCTTTCTAAGAACACAATAACAAAAAGATAACAAGGTATTTATTACACCAAATCAGCGGACAAAAAAATAGATTAACAACATAAGATGATGAACAAGAAGACACAAGATTCAGATTTAACAATAACAACGGGAACATAAGATTAAAACACAAATACTAAACAAGATTACAAGAAGGTAAAATAATAGATAGATAGATAGACCACATGAAAGTATAATCTTAAGAACCCAAGAATGGACACTCTTGAACCCTTAACACTACACACAACAATAAACCTATCTCTTACGTGACACAAGATTGGATTCCACCTCTCTGGCATTAACGTTTCCAAGTAAGAAACAACAAAAGAGAATCCACCCTATTGTTGTATTCTAGTTTCAGTGGCCACTCTTCTCACTAGAGAGAGAGAGCTTGTTACAAGTTTTACAAGACCTCCAAATATCATCCAAAAAACTAAACTAAAAACCCTACAATATTCTTTTTATAGCTATAAAAAATATATGTTAAAATGACCAAAAGGCCCTTCAAAGAGTGGGCACCCATCTAGTGTAATTTATGGGCTAATTTGGGTGCATTTTGGGCCTCTTTTACACTTCAATTGCACCTGCCAAGGCTTGGGTCCAACACACACTCTCCCAAGTCCATATCCGTGATTATTCCTATATCATCCTCTCTATCTTGAGTGGAATTTGTCCATAAATTCACGGCTTCACCTCATTCAGTTGGTCATTTCAAAGGAAACCTACTCAAAAATAGTCCGCAAAATATGAAGAGCCCAAGAGCTCAATAATAACAAGGGACCTATCAAAAAATGAGCTAAAAGTAGCCCACAAGAAATGCACAAAAATAGTCCACAAGCTAGCCACACCCGAGAGCATAATGACAATAATTCTCGGATCCAACATCTTTATTTTGACCCTCGGCTTCCTCTCCCTCTTGAGATTGTCCTTCAATATCATCCGACTCAAGTCTCCTTCTATCATATAAGCGTAATCGTAAAATCCATATCCTTCATGTCTCTCTCTACCATGTTCCTCTTCTTGGATGTGTCAGCTTTTGGAAAAGGAAGTTTTGGTTGAGAGGCTCGATTTGGTAACGTGGAGCTTCAGTTGTGGAGCTTGGATGGGAGGAAATTGGCTTCCAAGTCCTCCTTGTTGGACTTGATCAACTTATGGTAGAAGTAGTCTATCTTGTTCTCGATGTTGAGGGCTATTTGGAGCTTGGCTTATGGTATTATGTGGTTGTCTTGAAGGATTGGTCATTGGAAGTAAAGTTTCGGGAGTAAAAGCACGAGAGTTCCTTCGACTCTCCATTCGATCCAACCTCTCACGTATAGTTACCACATCCGAGACAATCTTTTTAAGACCCATGTTTGCCCTAGCAAGGTCTCAGGACAAAACATCAAGGAGGTCCAAAATGGTTTTCATTATGGCCAAGAAGTTACCTACAAAACAACAAACAAGTTAGTGGTACAAGAATGGTCCTCACACTTCCTCTCTATTGTTTTGGCTCTCAGATTTTTTTCATACTTTGATCTCACAAGTGTCGTAACCTTGCTTGTACTCCATGAGGCAGTAAGATGTGGACCAAGTATTACAAAGACTCAAAAGGATAAGACACACAAAGGAACGTATACACGAAGGACGGTTTCAAAACTAACTTACAATCTAAAACTAGCTTGTAATTTATTAATGGAATAAACAAACGAAACTAAAGAAACAACACAATGAAACTAGAAGATCAAATTTTGAGCATAAAATTTTCGTGTGAATAGTAACTTGGGTGACATAGCAGCATACCATTGGTCACGGCCCCACAATTAGTCACTAGTTGAAGTTTACAAACTTTAGTTACTATGTAATGGAAACAATTGGTTTTGGAGGGAAAGTATATGTCTTAAACCTCCTTTAAGTCTAATCTTCAAAAGGTAAGACATGACTTTGTACAATTCCCACAAAACAAGAAAAGTGGTTGAAAAGTAGATGTTAAGTCAAGAAAGTGATGGCTCAAGTCTTCTCACAAACAACTTTACAACTTGTAGGTTCACCTTTTTGAATCTATGTTACACTTTGGTTGCCTTAAGTTGTAAGGTTATATGAAGAACAAGATGAACACCACAATAAACTTCAAGAACACATCAACAACAAAACAACAATTTCCACCCCACAACAAATATTGACACACATCACAGCCAATTTTAGTGTCAACACACGGCTAAGGTTCTTTTTGGTGTTGTATTCGATTTTAGCAAGGGTGAAGGTTGTGATGAATGTCAAGAACTCAACAACAAATTTATCAAAAGAAACAAAAACACCAACAAAATCCAACCAAGATTATAACAACAAGTCGACACATCCAAGAACAACAACTTCAACACACGGCCATGGTCTTGTTCACAACAACAACATTTATTTTTTTAAAGCTCAAATCTAGATCGACTCAAAGTGCTAATGGACAAGAATACTAACACTTGAAAAAACAACACAATCAAAATAAATCCTAGACCTAGACACACAACATTCGTCCAAGATAAAACAACAACAAGTTCAACTTCTCGGCCAAGATCTCAAGCTCAAGAACACGTCTTTCTTTCCTTTTTTTATTTTTTTATTTTCTTAGCAAGAAATCCCAAGATTGGTATTGTAAGAAAAAAACCAAATATGGCTCTGATACCAAATGATACGGGACAAACAAGGGAACACCAAAATTAGTCCACAAAATGGAAGAAATTCATGAACCCTTTTGGAGATCATGTCTCGGCTTTCTAAGAACACAATAATAAAAAGATAAAAAGGTGTTTATTACACCAAATAAGCGGACAAAAAACTAGATTAACAACATAAGATGATGAATAAGAAGATAAAAGATTCATACTTAACAATAATAACAGGAACACAAGATTACAACACAAACACTAAACAAGATTACAAGAAGGTAAAATGATAGATAGATAGACCACGTATAATATTAAGAACCCAAGAATGGACACTCTTGGACCCTTAACACTACACACAACAATAAACCTATCTTTTTTGTGACACAATATCGGATTCTATCTTTCTAGCATCAACGTTTCCAAGCAAGCAACAATAAAAGAGAATCCACCCTATTGTGTATCCTAGTTTCGGTGGCCACTCTTCTCACTAGAGAGAGAGCTTTTTACGTCTTACAAGACTCCCAAATATCATCCAAAAAACTAAACTAAAAACCCTACAATGTTCTTTTCATAGCTATAACAAAATATAAGTTAAAATGACCAAAAGGCCCTTCAAAGAGTGGGCACCCATCTAGTGTAATTTATGGGCTTATTTGGGTGCATTTTGGGCCTCTTTTACACTTCAATTGCACCTGCCAAGGATCGCATCCAACACGCACTCTCCTAAGTCCATATCTGTGATTATTCTCGTATCAGTTAATCTGTTGTATAATCAAATTAAAAATAGATCATTAGATATGTTACAAAATAATAAAATAATTAAAATCACATCACAGATATAACCATGCACATAAACAGTTAGAATCGTTAGAAAAACTTAACCATTTAAGCAAATATACATGTAATGTCAGATACTTTATCTCTCAAGTAAAACAGAACCAACTCAGTTAGAGAGTCAACTATTGACTTAAGATAGATAAATATCACATTTCATAAGTCTTTGTACCATTGAACCAACATGTAACTTAGTTGAAAAGTTAATACAAGTCATCAAAAATAAGAGACTAAAAAACCGTATTACACTATACAAGTTTATCCGATATGGAAGATGACCTACGTAAACACTTAAACTCATATTATATACTGTTATTAACTACTGAAAATCATAATAAATGATCCCTATCACTACTGGTCTACAAAAAAATAGTTTTTTAGAATTTTTATTTTTTTTCCAAAAATATAAAAATGCCTCAAAACTCATTAAAACAACCCAAAATGGCCAAAAAATAGCCTAGGTCACAATAGCTGTGATTATTGTTCAGTGGGTCATTTTCAATGAACGTACCAAATTTCAGGTCATTCGAAGTTCGGCGAAAATTGAAAAACTCTAAAACCAATCAAATCTACAATTATTGATCGGGTTGTTTCGAGGATCAGCAGGGTTGCTCGCACTGCTTGGCCTCACCAGTACTATTCATATAGTGAATAACGACTATGATTGGGCTTAGTCGAAACTTATCATAGTTTTATCCTTAATCCATAAAAATAATTTCACAAAACTATGCAAAATTCGTTTTATGCTTTCTTGATGATAAACTTAGATTCAGGGAATCACTAATATCATCAAAATCATGAAAACAGCCAGCAACAACATGATTTATACAACTATTATCTAAAATATGTACAATAAATCATGTAATTTCTTTTACATTATCTAGCATATGTAAGAAGACTACTAATACCAATTGTTGGAACATGCACAGCGAAAGCAATAATTCTATAGGATCAATAACTAACATAATATTTAGATAACATAACCAAAATGAAAATCAGAAAACTTACCTCTTGAAGCTTTGGCACAGTTCGTTCAAAGCTTTGTTTGTCTGATCTGTTGCCTTCTACTACTGCCTGACTTAACCTCTGTTTATCAAACTTATGTGGGAAAGTGAATTTGGATTCAAAGAAAGGATAATCATCTTCTAAACCAAAACCCCTATTTATTCTTGTTTTCTCTTAAAGAAGGGAAATTCAAGAGACAAATATTTTTGCCCTTTTAGTTGTCCAAAACGTTTTCAGCCTTTTCAACTGTCCAAAATATTTTCGTTAATTAAAGTCAGAAGATATCCTTTTCCTTATAGAAGACCGGTAAATAACATTACTTCTTCTAGTAAGTTCATTTCTCTTTTCCAAAATTGATTAGTTGATCAAGTATAGCAGGGACCGCAGATTTATTAAGTGAGACTTCCAATTATGATATTAATTCGGTGATAAAATAATTATCATATCATAATAAATTACAAATTATTCCACGAAAAATCTATAATTTCACTCCTCGATTTAATTTCAAAATCTACCATTAAATCTTTTTAAACTCCCCATGTTAGAATTACCGACACGATCAATTAAATTATATTCTCTGAAAAATTTAACTCAATGATTAATTTACTTCTTTATTTGTAATGCTTAACTTATTTCACATAACGAATCTAAAATCCACCTGCAGGGTTTTCACGTGAAAACTTATAAGCAACCATAAATGGGTGTCTTCTATCTCAAGTTTGAGACATGGCTCTATCAACTAATTAATATTTCACTAAGTGATTTGTCATCATCCAACCTATTAGGAATATATTGACTCATAAAAGAGTCTCACCTTTTAATAGATTAAAATGACAAATCAAACCACATAGATCGTAACAATTATATCAAGATTAAGAGTATAAGTACATGTATTGAACTAGAAAAATCGTTTAATAATATTCAGAACATAAACGAATATCTCTAATTGGTCGGTTCAATACATACGAAATGTACTAGTAGAAGAAGTTGGAATATTACCATTCTCATAATTAAGATCAAATTATATTTAATCTTGTGCTACAATCATGTTTGTCCTACCTCATCTTTGATTGTGAATATTAATTTATTACTTATAAGAACCGACAATTTTAATCTTCCGTGAATAAGTTAAAATACTCCATACATGAAATTGTCTACTATATAAGTAAAAGACACATGTTAAATACAATAATCTATTCAAATAAAGATTTATTAATATAATAAATCGTCTTTACATGGGATGAAAATATAATACTATAACACAAATTACATAGTTAATAGTATACCCTAACATACCTATATGTCATTAGCCTCATATTTTTTAGATTTCATATCTTAACAGATTTTGTCCATTCGAAAGTTTCACATAAGGACAAGTTTGTTAATTAACATTTGGATTCGGTCTGAGGCAAGTTGAGACTTTTTTTACTCTTTTACAAATTGTTTAGTTATGTTTAATGAAACTAATGCGGAATGGAGGTCCCGTATAAGTGAAGTGACAAGAATCTATGCGGGTAATACTGTTGTTTGAGGGGTTAAAATAATTAATTATTAGTTTTGAGCAGTCTTTCCCTATTTGTTAGCATGATTGAGTAGATTTGCTACTGTAAATAAGTTGTTAAAAATGCTACCTAATGAGAATACTCCTTTTCTCTGGCATAAGACATGAAATGATTTGCTTAATTTTATTGTTGATTTGAGATTGAAATTTCATGCTTGCACATCATTAATTGCATTTCATATGGGGTCAGAGTGTACACCTGCACATTATTATCTATTATTGGGTCAGAGTGCACGCCTGCAAATTATTATTTATTATTGGTGTTGGAGTGCACGCTTGCACAATATTTTTATTGCGGTCATAATGCATGTCTATATAGTACATGGATCTTGTGAGTTCCTCATGGGCCCTGACCTTGAAGCCATTGTTCGATAGGTGTGTACACATCACATGCATTGCATTGTATTCATTTTTTCTTGTTCATGTTGACTAAGTTGTGTTTGCTGGTTTTGTACCATTCATCAAGTACTTGAATATTTTTTTTGATAAAAAGAGATATTTTATTAATAGTTAATATTCTTGATTACAAGGTAGAGGGGCACCAGTGCCCACAAAAGAACTAGTAGTTACAGAAGTAATAACAGAATTAGAAAAGTCAATAGCATTATTACACAACGCGAAAGTAGTAGTAGGCTTGCTAACACAAAATACAAGGGTTGAAGTGGTAAAGTTAGAACTAGAGTCTAAATGAGTTGGTCACTTAAGCCTAGTAAAAGTAGTTTCTCTTTTGTCAGAACTCGATCCATAAATAAAGACGAAACTGTCCATTCCATAATATGGTCATAATAGGTATGTAGCACTCCCTTCCTAGCTAGGACATTTGTTGTTTGATTTGCTTCCCGATAGATATGATGAATGGGCGGGTCCCTTAGCTCGCGAATTAATTGCCTGAATTCATTTATAATGTTAGAATACGTCGGATTGGTCATTTATAATGTATAAAGAAAATGACTACCTTAGAATCTAAACTTATAGTGAGTGGAGTAAGCCCGTATTTATAAGCAATACACAATCCTTGTAATAGAGCTAAGATTTCCTCTTGGGTGTTATCAATAAGAAAATAACTATTCATAAATTCCTTCACCATTTCTAGACTTTATCACTAATCAGCTCCCCTATTCCACCATGACCTGGTTTCCAAGTGAAGACCCATCAGTATTCAGTTTATAGCCAGTTTTCGGAGGGAGGGGTCCATTTAACATGATGTATGATAGCTGAAATTGTAAGTTTCATTTTCCCGTAAGCGTGGCACACTCTTTTTCTCTTATTACAGGCAAATCCGTAGGGATAGGTTTATGGAGGTATTTATGGTAATTTTCATTTCTTGTGAGCCATATGCTCCAAAGATAAGAAAGGAAAAGTAGTTTACCATTTCAAAATATTACTCAGCATTTTAGGACTAGATTTTCTAATTTGATCAAACAACTTGATTGCTCATACTTGTTTTCCTCCAAAAGGAAACAACGTTTCTACACTAAAGAAATCTGTGTTCTATTATTTTTTATCTCCGACAAGAATAGAAGTTCGGATTAGTATTGATGCCTATCGAGCTTAGGTAGTTACAAGTAGGAAGTCTATTATGTTTACACAACCACAAGAAAATTTTATTTTGTGTGGACAGTGAAGTTGCCATATCCATTTAAAAGTTTTTGCCGTACTAACAATTTGCTTATTGCTATTTCGAATGAGCCAGTAGGCGGATCCTATTTACAGAAAGCCCAAACGTTGTATGTTTCCAAGATGGTTTATCCAGGACATTTGACTTGTTGGTTATAAGATTGTAATTTTTGAGGGTAAATTGAAAGGTAATCGGTCGAAGTTTCAATTGCCTTGGTAGATAATGGAATTTACTATTTTCTCTTCCTCTTCTTTGGGTAGAGGACCCTGAATACGCGATCATAGGGATCCATGGATGGTATCTACTGATCGTTCCATAAAGAGGTGTTCACACTATTTTCTAGGGCCCAAAATAAATTTTGTAAGCATATCTCCCATCCTTGCAGAAGGTATTTCCAGGTTCTACTAGAGATTTGCATAAGATTCTTTCTATGGAAAGTTCTATCCTCAGTATATTTGTTAATCAGAATAGATGCTCAAAGTTTATGTTGGTTAGTAGAGCATGTCCATGCTAGTTTAATACTTTAGTTATTAAGGCTTTATTCTTCACTTTTGCATCTTGAAGACTAAGTCCTCCTATGTCCTTATTAGAGGTTAGTGTTGTCCAATTTAGGAGATGAATCTTATTAGGCAAATGTTAGTACGATTTATATTTTGAGGTAAGAAAGCTGTGCGGAAGTTTTGCATACAAAAATTAATAATTGAACTTCCTACAGCATACGAAGAAAAAAAGGGTGGAGACCATCCGGCCATGGAGATTCATAGGGGGAGAAGGAGTTGACCGAATTAATGACTTCATCCGTTGTAGATATCTATCCAGCTCTTGGAGATCTATATCTACCTCGTTAGCAAGTCTACTGGTTATGAGGGAGAGAGAAGCGGTTATTTGAAACAAACCCTTATAATAATTGATGGTAAATTTCAAGATTTAGGTGTGAGATGAAATCCATTCCCCGGCCTTTATCATCTTTAAGAGAGACAATTCTATTTTTTCTTCACCGGTGAAGGGTTGAAGTGTGAAAAAAAATTGTATTCGCGTCTCCTCACTTAGCTAGTTAATACGAGACTTGAGTTTCTAGAAATCCTCGTCCTGCTTTAAGATATTATTATACTCTTAATTTGGTGAGATCCCTTTCTAGTGTGTGCAAGAAATTAGAGTACGAATAGTTAGGAGATTTCTGAATTTCATTAATTCTATTGAGAGAGATCTTTTCATTTTTAAATATATTCCCAAAAGTCTTTATTCCAAAGAGTGATGGTCTTTATAAAAGATGGGATGATAGTTTCTAGGTTTGAGTTAGATTGTCAGCTGGAGGAGATAATTTTTGGTAGGTCTAGATGAGATGTCCACATGGTCTCAAATTCAAATATTCTCTTAGTATTTGAAGTTATTTTTGAATCTAGATTATGTAACAGGGGACAGTGATCAGAGTGGGTTCTGGCTTCTGGGAAGATGAATTACTTGGGAATTGGGATACGAGAGAAGTCATTTATGGTTAGTAAAAAATTGATCTAGTCTCTCTAAGATGAGGCTATTCTTATTTTTAAATCGTTTATTTAGCCACACATTCCTAGTACCTCTAAACCCCAAGTCTATTAGTTCACAGTAGTTTATGGGTTTTCAAAAGTCCAAGGTACAAGGTTGACTTATATGTTTGCCTCCCTTTTTAATCTAATCTATTTCTTATTTTATTGAAGTCTCCTCCAATAAGTCATTTTCCATTATAATTATCCTTAATAGTTTTTAAGTTTTGCCATAAAATATTACGCTTATGCCTGCATGTACTTGCATACACACACGAAAGTAACTATGATTTGGACCTTGACTATTGCTTAAATTTCTTGTTCATTTGTAGCAATGTCGTCCAATTCCAAAAGATTATCGTCCCAGAGGACCACAATGCCACCAGAATTGCCAATAGCACGAACCTCAACCATCTTATTGAAAGGAAAAATGTCAAGGAATTCTTGGTGATCCTACATTTTTGTTTCAAGGAGAGACACCAAGGGTGGTTTATACCAATCCATTAGCTCTCTGAAGTTCCTTTGAAACTCTGGGCCGTTACAACCTCTACATTTCCATATTATGATATTCATGTACCTACTCAGTATTGGTGGCATTGTAGTAGAACTCTCCCTTCTGGAGATGTTTTTATCTCCATCAGGGCTAAGTTTATTACTACTACAAAGTTTTTTTTCTCTGGAGTCGTTGGGATCCTAATAACTAATGAGCTTTTTGTAGAAATAGAGGACAAATAAGAACGACTTTTTTTACAAATCATTTCTTGAATACTAACACTCATATTTCTCTTAAGACGTAAACCTTTGTTCTCGTCTCTCATTAATTTTAGTGTGTCCTCTACCTCTTGTAAATTTAGGTTTTCCTGGGGATTTTGAACTGCAGGGAGATACGAGAGGTGAATTTTCGGTATCGATTGTACCAAGTTCGGAGTCACATAGTTGAAGTGAGTTGATCTGTCTAAGCTTTCACTCGACTGAGCATACAACCCCATAGGCTAGAATGACAATGACTCCGCTAGCTGGAACTGTGGGTTCCATTGATTCATCTTTAGTTACATCGGTAGGTTCGGGAAGGTTGGAAAATGAAGTCGGAGTCCAAATGGGTTGACCAGCAGCATCTTTCATCCCATTGGGTATTAGAATGACAGCTGCAGCATTTGGTAGTTCAACAGTGACTGGAGGGTGGTGGATAACTACAGGTGATTGTAATAGTTTTCTGTTGTGGCCCTCGTCATCTTTGTCACCACCCGAGCTAGATATGTTGGGGTTTGAACCATCACAAAAACCTCACGATCCTACAGTAGTACACCTAAGGTCAGTGGAGATAGTTTGATATTTAGACACTTTCAAAATTTATTTTAGCATTTAGACACAAGTCTTAAAAAATTAGGTGTTTAGACACATTTATTACATCATCCATTCTTTCATCCAAACCAACCACACAAGTTTTAAACTTTACACTTTATTCCCCTACCTTATCCATTTAATATTTAATATTTCCCACATTTTTTTATATTCCCACAATTTTTTCATATTTCCTATTTTAATTTAGAAAATTGTCCAAGAAGCCACCAATAGGAGCTCCCTTTTTTACCAATAATTTCCGATTCCGGCGACTTTTCCGAGGAAAAATTGTTCATCACAACTAAAAAGCTCCATTCTTCATCATTGCCTCCATTGTTGTTCCATCCTTTTTGAAAAAAAATGCAAAAAAAAAATCAAAAAACTTTCCAAATTAGCTCAATACCTCGTCATTGGATATATTTTAGTTGTTTAGAAGTCCTACACATATTTTTCCATCCTACAGCTTGGAGGACAACGATTATATCAAAAAACAGTCGATTCGTGTCTTTGTACGAACGTATTGATACCAGGGATAGACCAGTCATCGACCATCTATAGACCTAAACCTTGATCTATTATCGACTTGTGTGGTCTCTAATGGCAGTAGCTGAGGTAGTCGTTGTGAGTGGTAATTATATGGGTGCGTGGGAGGAGGGTCCCAACTATTAGAGGTGGAAATCATCTACAAAGGAGACAGCGCCCATCCTGCTGCGTCGCAATGAATTGTACGACGACATGGTTCCAGTGGCGAACCCAGGATTTAAGGATTGTGGATACTTAAAAAATTAAAAAGATAAAAAAAAAATCACATCAACAAGGTTTGAACTCGAGACATCCTTTTAGTAGAGAAGCTTAAAACCAACTTAAATGTCAATGCATCCAACCAACTTTGATTTCAATGAGTGCATTTATATGTTTTATACCTATTTTTGTATATTTTTTTATGTAATTATACCTATTTCGCGTCGAGTTTACTGGGTGCCGGAGCACCCCAAAATTATATGTAGGTTCGCCCCTGCATGGTTCGAAACGTAATTGAGAGTGGAGAATTAGAATGCGAGACAAAGAATATTATGATTAGCTATTTAATGAATGGGCGGGGTAAAATACATCCCACATTCATAAATAATGATCGGCATGTGTCATTATATATGTTGGATATCGATGTCGATAGATCTAGGTCATTATTGAGGATAAATGTTGTTCTGGGGTCTCCAACAATCCGCTACCACAGCCGACAATCGACGAACATGATTCATTTGAAGATGAGAGTTTGGAAGCTCATCCAATGGATTCGGAAGATGGTTCAATGGAATTGGAAGATTTAATTTTCTCTAAAGAAGAGGGAGAAGAGTGCGAATTGGGAGCACAAACCAACCACAACTTCTCCGACGGAACTAATTTTCAGGTAAATCAAAAATTTAGTAGTAAAAATAGCTGAAATTATTGTTGCACGTAGCAGTTGCGAGAAATTCTTTTGATTATGCTACGTTGAAGAGCTGCAGCAAATTCCTCAAGGTAAATGTGTTTGTCCTAGCTGCGGGTGGATGTTGCGGACGAAGAAGTATAAATGTACGGACAGATTCGTTATCTATAAATACGCCGATGATCACAATTACGATTTCGAATACACCACCCGCTGCCATAGGAAAATCTCATCTAAAGTCATTGCATCGCTGTGTGTAAACATGTATCGCGAAGTAAAGGGTCCGGACACTAGCGAGATTCGGAGGATCGTGTTCAAGAACTTGAAAAGTAGACCAAGCTATTGGAAATGTTGGCTAGGGGGTGATTGCCAAAGAAATAGTTCGAGGGACAGCGGAGCACAAGTATCCCTGCCTGCCCGCTTTTTCGTACATGATCGACGCTCTTAATGTTGGCACTACCAATTCCATCATGGTAAACAAGGTCGATTGTAGATTTATGTACTACTTTTTATCGTTGGGCCCTTGCATTAGGGGATTCGCACACATGAGGAAGGTTATTCTGGTCGATGGCACTCATTTATACGGCAAGTACGAAGGGGTGCTGCTAAGCACAGTTTCACAAGATATGGAGAACCATATTAATCCCATTGCCTTTTGCGTTGTTGACAAGGAGAACGATGTGTCTATTGTGATTGATGGACCATATTTGTGTTTTATCTTCGATAGGCATAAGAGCATCGCCAATGACATCGCGAAGACATATAACCATGCTCATCACGGGTACTGCATGAGGTACCTAGGTAAAAATATCTGGGTAAATTACCACTGTGGAGAAAACCTCTATCTATTCTACAATGCGGCAAAGGCATATTCTCTCGAGGAGTTTAGCGACTATTTTGTGAAATTCAGGAACTACTATCCCGAGGTAACCTTTTTCCTCGAGCATGAGCTTGGTTTTGAAAAATGGAGCAGGGCATATTTCCCCGGCAACAGGTTTGATGTGATGACCACAAATATTGCTGAGTCGGTGAACGCTATATTGATTGTCGAAAGTGAGTACCCCATGGCATCCATATTCAATTCGATTGCTAAGAGGCTTGGTGAAATATTTAGGGAGAGACGTGCCTACGTCCTCAAATGTAAGGATAACAAATTTGTTCCCGCCGCCGAAAAGATCTTAAGAGATCATATGAGCGAGGGCGACTCCTTCTATGTGGAGAACATAAGCGGAGACGAAAGGCAATACACTGTGTTTGGAAGTGGCTCTACGGTCAAAGTCGACCTACTAGAAAGGTCTTGTTCATGCAGGAAGTTTGACCTGGTCAAAATACCATGCGATCACGCGATGGCCACTTTGTGATCAAAGCACGATGATGATTATGGTTTGAGAGTCTATGATTACTCTTTGGCCCTGTATAAAGTGGAAGAGTATCTCCTTGCGTATTCGAAATCAATTAATGTTTTTCCTTTGGAGTCCGAATGGTGCGTGCCACAAGAATTGCTAGACGTGAACATTATTCCATCACTCGTGGTCACTAAGCTTGGAAGAAATAAAAGAAAATGCATTAAGGGCGTGGGAGAGACTTTCAAGTCAAAGAGGAGGAACAAGTGTTCATTGTGCAAGAGACCCGGGCACAAGAGAACCACTTGTAACAACAAAAAATCATAGTTAGTCTTGTATGAATTTGTGTTTTAGTAAGTCATGGCAGTGTATGTATTTTGACAACCCTTCAGTTGCCTGATTAATGTCAGATTTATCGACTTAACTCTGTGTCTATTATCGACCTTTTTAAAGTATTGCATATATTATGTGTCCGATCTATTTCTTTTATTCTTTATTTAAGACATGGTATATAATCGATCTCATATACAGTCTATTAAAAATTCTAAATGTTCAAAGGGACAGATGTGAACAGTTGAGCATTTATTACACCTCAAAAAAGTTGTGGTACGTCTAATCAGACGTTGAGTCGATTGGGTATACGCTGCCTCTCTTCGATTTCCACATTCACGCGTCTACAAACCAAAGGGCGGGAAGACCAAAGGGTTCTATTTTGGTCTAAATAAATACCTATCTACTCTACCCAAAATTCATCTTCATCAACTCAAAATCAAATTTAATTGAAAAGATGTCAGGCATTCCTTTGAGACCCAGAAGGAGGATCAACCGCAACTACGACCTTCTCCTCCTCGGTAACGACTTCAACCACCTCTTCTATAGACTGGGGAAGGATCGAAAGCATGTCCACCGCGAACTCCGATGTATTTCTCATTTTTTATGGGCGATTGTAGAGCGGCTCAACATAGAGCCTGAGGAGATGATCACCCCCCACCATCCCCTTAGTTTTAAGTATTTATGTTTGTTTGTTTTTTGTTTTAATGTCATTGCAATGGGAAACTTTCATGGTTAGGTTTATGTTAGATGAAAGCTTCTTTATTTTGCAATTTTTGTTTGAATTTTGCTGTAAATATGGGTCTACCATTGCAATGAAGAATGAATAAATAAAATATTTTGGCTTTTCCTATATCTGTCTCCCTTTAAATTTCTGCAGTTTTAGACTCTTTTGAATTTTTATGCAATTTTCTCTATTACAACACGAATCAAACAGTTGTGAATTAATGAAAATTAATTTTTGTTTCCTTTATTTGTCTCCACTATAATTTTTAAAAAATTAATTTCTGATGTTAGAAGATGAATCAAAGGGTTGTGAGATGTGAATTTAATTCTTGGTTAATTCCTGTTTCTAGTTTAATTCTTGTTTCCTACATTTTTCGCCACTGTAATTTTATATTTTTTCATTTTTAGAATTTTTGCATGAGATCCAGGCAGAAGAAGAACGGCACAGTAATCAGATGTCAAATTAATTCATATACGTCAATGGAAAACTAATCTGGTCTATCTTCGATTATGTTAAATTATACAAAATTAAATGAAAAGTCGATGAAGTTTATTCGACACTTACATCAAGGTCAATGCTTGAACAAATACATATTCGATGCATTAAACAATACCTCTCCATCGATTGTGTTCAGTAAATTTCAGACTGTAAGCCTTGTCAATAATATACAATATTGGTTTATTGCTCTTAGTAGCATATTTGAAAAATAAAAGAAATAATTAATTAATAAAATAATAAACAATTAGATTTTATGCAATTAGAGGGACTTGAACAAGTCATGTGATACTATGAGAGTCCAAGTAAATTGGATAAGGTGATCCATGATGTGTGAGGATGGGTAGTGAATGAACAAATGAATTCCTCACAACATATTTGTGCTTTGATAAACATTTCCCTAAGGAAGTTGGTTGTTCAACCACAGCTCATCACCTCATATCTTGTTTCACCACTTTCAATTTATGTGGACTCTCATACGATCACATGACTTGTTTAGGCTCATTCAATTGCATAAAATACAATTACTTATTATTTTATTAACTAAATAAGACTTTTCAAAATATGTGCTAGTCAAGGTTTATAAATATGTGTCATAGTCTAGTGCATGTATTAATGAAGTTGCACAAAATCTATGCTAGACTATGTTTAGTTTTGTCCTCGACCTGATATAGTCTTGCATAGACTCTTTACTAGTTCCACAAATAAATCATTAGACTGTGCTAGATATTCATAGACCATAACTAGCACATATTTTGAGAAGGATTAATTAATTAATAGAATAATCAATAATTGAATTTTATGCAATCGAATGAGCCTAAACAAGTCATGTGATCGTATGAGAGTCCACATAAATTGAAAGTGGTGAAACAAGATGTGAGATGATAAGTTGTGGTTGAACAAATGAATTATCCATAACATACTTGTGCTTTGGGTAAACATTGCCCCAAGCATGTTTGTTGTTCATGCACTACCCATCCTCACACATCATTGATCACCTTATTCAATTTACGTGGAATCTCATACGATTACATGACTTGTTCAAGATCCTTTGATTGCATAAAATCCAATTATCTATTATTTTATTGATTAAAAGTTCCATCTCAAAATATGTGCTAGTTATGGTCTATGAATATGTAGCACAGTCTAGTGCGGTTATTAAGGAATTAGCTCTTAGTATATGCTAGATTGTCTATCTATTCGGTTAAGCATCTACGAAAATCCTGAGAAGGCATTGATTATAAATAAGGTCTATAAAACAAGACCAGCAGAAAAAAAAATGAAAATGTCAGATTTTTACAATGGTAAAAAAGTACACGTCAAATCAACACCCAACAGTAATATCTCACTTTTTTCTTCTATACAAGGAAGGTTATTTTTGTGTTAACACTCTCATTTTTTTTTTTGCTTTAATTTTTGTTAACAATTACCATGTCTCAAGCATCCTAAAAATCAAATGCAAAAGTGTCCTACATATGTCATTGTGGCAATCCAGCTGTTTTCAGGACGTCACGCACTGATTCAAATCCAGGTCATAAATTCTTTAACTATACAGTTGGAAAGGATAATGGCGGATGCTCTTTTTTTAAGTGGCTTGACGAAGACTCACCGACGAGCAGCCCATCGATATCAAATTTTCGAGGCGCTTCCGAGTTTTGTATACTCTAAAGGCTTCGAAAATTCAAAGAAAATAGAGATCTACTCATGACATTGCTAAAAGAAGCCGAAGAGCAAAGGGATTACTTGAAAGGATTGCTAAAAGAAGTCAAAATGGAGAGGGATCAAGTAAAGCAAAGGCTAATTTTGGCTGAGGAAAAAGAGAAAGGCCTAAAAAATTTATTGTATGGTTTGTTATTGTTGTTGGCTTTCTGGAAAGGTGTAATAGGGATATAGGAAACTGAATAAATAGACGTAAGGTTTCTTAACTCAATCTTGGGTGTAATTTATAATTAATAGAGAATTATGTCTACGTCTTTTATCATCAACCTCTATAAACCATGATAGTTCTGGTAAGTAAATATATGATTTACTCAATCGATAGTATGTTAATTCTATAAATTATAGAGAACAACTTCTATTATACTTCTAATCAACCACTATAAGTTAGGACAACATCTGAACTGGTACTGCAATGCAACCAACTGTTTAATCTAACGAGACAATAAAATAACTGAACATTATTTCATCAGTAAATGTCATCATTGACATGTCAAATATATGTAATTCAATCATCCATAAAGAATACATCACTAAAAAAACATGTGAAATATATGTAATTCAATTATCACTAAAGAACAAATCACTAAAAAAAATCATTAAGAAAGTTTTTTGTTCCAAATCCACAAAACTACTTGTTTTCTTGATTGAGTTCCGCAACAATGCCCATCACATCCACTTCTTTTTCTTCCTATTTTTTCTCCTCTTCTTCAACTTCTTTCTTCTCATTTTCCTTCTCTTCTTCTTTTGATGATTTCTTCTCTTCTTCAATGTTTTCAACCTACTGTTCGACCACTGATTCTTCTTCAACTGCCTTCTCATTTTTGTCTTTTTTTTTCTGATTTCTTTTCACCATCTTCTTTTGTTTTCTCCTCACTTATTTCTTCTTCTTCAGCTGTCATCTCCTCATATTTCTTTTTCTTCTTCTGTTTCTTCTTC
Source organism: Capsicum baccatum var. pendulum (assembly GCA_030864225.1). Taxonomy (NCBI): domain Eukaryota; kingdom Viridiplantae; phylum Streptophyta; class Magnoliopsida; order Solanales; family Solanaceae; genus Capsicum; species Capsicum baccatum. The sequence goes on along the minus strand of CM061559.1, from coordinate 225,280,004 downwards.
ATCTGCTGCATTCTCCTCTTTTGTTTCTTCTTCTTTCTTCTATTCTTCACATTTTTCATCTACTGCAACCATGTTCGTCACTGCGACTATAAGTTTTTCAAGGTTTACTTGATGCCGGCTAAGAAGGGGGCTGTCAAGGTGCACTGTATTGTTTTGAAAGGATTACTAAACATATGCAACAAAATTAAATTGGAAGAGAAAAAATTAAATTAATTTACCTTCTTCTTGTTGCTTTTTGTTATTCTTCTTGATTCTCCGCAGCCTCTCATCTCTAACAAAAGAAGCAATATCTAGTAGACTTTTCTCGAGCAAGGCAAAGCGCTCGCACAGGTCATCATTATTAAAATTGTCTGGTGAGTTTTTGAGTCCACCTGAACCAACATGATCACAAGCGCGTGATGGACTTGGAACATAATGGTGGTCACCCAAATCTTCGTCTTCGTCCGCGACCTCCACTGATGAAGTCAGTACAGTCACGCCTTTTAACTGTGTCTTCAACGCATCGGTGGACGTATCCTTAACTTCTTCTGTGTATGGCTTAAAAGTTTTCATGTATCTCTGCTCTATCTCACGGACAGTAGGGGTAAGATATGGGTGCACAATCTACAAAAAAAATACAAATAAATTACAAGATATTCACTAATATCATAATAAGTATAATTTTACCTTTGTGCTATTTTCTTTGTACTTAGATGGGTTGCCTTCCATTATGTTGTTGCACTTTGATATGTGCCATCGAAGAAGACGAGGAATGGGCAGGGGAGAATCCAACGACTTGCCGGCATACCTTCCCAGATGAGGAAATACCTCATATATCCAAACCTGCAATCGATAGAAGCACAAGTAAGTCTACAGTGTCTATGTATTACTCAATAAATATGTAAGATTCTATAATAAACCAATAGGCTGGTTGATTATAAGTACCAAAAATGCCCAGGAAAAGCCAAATAACGCGTGCGTTGCATTATTCCTCTTGACAAAAGCTTCTTTCTGCTTGGTCAGATCAGTTTTCTTTTATAGATAGCTCTCCATGGATACCCCCCCGAAGAATTCTAAATCATCCGCCATCTTGATGTGGTTCGAATCCACCTTCTTTGACGGGTCCTTTTCCAGCAGCAGCGCGTGCATAAACCAAACCAAAGCACACTTCAACTTTTGTTGATTATTCAGTCTATTACCTTTCATCCGGCTAATCAACTTTGCAGCAGTAATGCTCTTGTTCTTTGTCACCTTAAAATGAAAGTTTTCTCCATTTTGGAGGACTTTGTTCATTTTTGATTCATAGAAATATGCTGAACAATTCATCCCTGTAACCAAAGCAAATTCCTTTAAGCCGAAACAAGCTAGCTTACCGTTCACACAAAATCAAATTTCATGCAGTTTTTTTATACGTTGCAGCAACATATAATGAATCATCTATCCATTAAACTTAAAATGTTCCAGAATATGCCTCAAGTGTCCGAAACATGTCTTTCTAAAATCACAATACAAATTTTGTTCAACAAGAACCCGCCTAAACTCTCGATACATGACCATTCTTGCTCTCACAGAAATCTTTGCAGGAAAAGAGCCAAGATCATCCATCCAGGTTGTCAGGCCGTTCGACTCAACTGAGATATCTCTCACACAAATTGGCAAGGATAGGGGATCCTCCTCCCATCTCCGCTATCTCTCCTATCCTCACCGTCCCCGCTATCACTTTCTTCTTCACTTTCCCCCTTGCTTTTACCTTCACTATCCTCAGTATCCCCACTCTCGTGTGCACTACTTTAGTCATATTTGAAAATATCGGCAAGGGTTCTTGATTCGGTTTCCAACTCCGATTCATCATCGACTACGGGTTTTTTTCTCTTGAAAGTTTTCAAAACTTCTTCGAATTTTCATTTCCTACTGGTAGAAGCAGGCCTTTTGACCGTTTTATGAACTCTTCTCACTATTTATGATCTACAGCAAAAATAAATCTGTAGTGGTTGATTTATCGATCACTAGTCTATTAAAAAAATGAACAAATGTAGCAAAAATAAATCTGCAGTGGTCGATCTATCGACCACTGGTCTATTAAGAAAAATGGAAAAAACGCCTCACATCAAACATGTAATTCAAGTTCCAACATTGATAGTGCAATTCACAACAACAAGAACACTATTAAAATGGGTCCAATTCAGTACAAAAAATTCAAAATCAAATGCAATATAACTACAAAAATTACAGAAAATTCTAATCATTATCCAAAGCAAAACCCGATTAAACATGCGAAATAGACAATGTTAACTAAAAACACTTATATTTCGACTGATTCAACGAAGAACAGTGTAATTTTATGTCAAAATTGAAGAACCCCAACACAAAGCGTCATCGAAAAAATTAGTAAAATGAATCTAGAACTGATTGGGGAAGAAAATTACGCTTACCTGAGCAAGAGAAATTCAAAAATTTTGCCTGAGGAAGCAAGAATCAATCGAATTGTTTTGTTCGAAAAAATAGGAACCAAAATGGGTTAAGGAAGGTTTTGAGTTGAGAGAAATGTGTAGTTGAAAATATTAAATTATTTTAATATATATTTTAAAAATGAAAAAATATAAAAGGGACCATGTGGTAGTTTTTAAAAAGTTGTATTTTTTCCTCAAGTTTTAAAAATATTAAGGAAACCCATGACCCCACAACCCTGGTCCACCTTTTACCTTTTTCAAGACCTAATCCTAAAAAAATAAAAAATAAAAAATTTGGTGTCTATGAATCAAAATAAATTTTGAAAGTTGATAGTAATCAAAATTCTCTCAGGTCAGTGTGAACCCCTGAGCAGTCATCTCCATCCATGAAAGTAAAACAAGGTTCATAGTGGAGGCTTTGATGCATAAACTAGGGAGTCCACTATTAGTTAAGGGATAGTGGATAGTGGGGGTGGTGGATCCATTTATAATGGCACTTGGTTTTGCGGTGATTGAGAGGGTACGCACCTATGGGAGTGAGTTGGGATGGGATTCATTCTTGAGTTTGGTATTTGGTGTTGGAAGAAAAAAGATTGACGAGACATTTTGTTTTACTTTTAAGAGTGAAAGTTCGACAGTGAAAGAATCTAGAGGAATAAAGGTTTTTTCACTTATAGTACTTAAAATAAGGGTGTTAAGTGGGTCGGGCCAGGTCAACCCGAAATCGGCCCGTTAAGTTTATTCGTATTGTGGGTCGGGCCGGTACGGGTTGTAGTTAAGTGGGTCGGACCGGATTCGGGTTCAACAATAAAAATTTTAAAAACAACCTTGAACCGACCCACTTAGCCCAACCCGGTCTAACCCACCTAAACCCAATTAAAAATCTTGTCAAACCCGATCAAAAACCAAAAAAAAAAAATTTCAATATACATTATATATACCCACCTGTATGCATTTTAAATACATTAAACAATATATATACACTGTATATATAGTATATCCTATATTAGAATTTAAAAAATATATACACATATACACAATTACACATATATACGTAACATTCAATATAGACGACATATGTACTAATTTAAATAAAACATATACTACAATATATATATATATATATATATATATATATATAGTTATATACTAATTTATAAAACTTATACACATGTATACGTTAAATATATACATCTAAAAAAGATATATACACATATATACGCACCATTCAATATATATGTACTACTTTAAATAAAACATATACTGCAATATATATATACTACAATATACACACTATATATATATATATAGTTATATACTAATTTATAAAACATATACACATGTATAAGTTAAATATATACGTCTATAGAAGATATATACACATATATACGTACCATTCAATATATACATACTACTTTAAATAAAATATACTACAACATATATATATACTACAATATATACACACACACTATATATATAGTTATACACTAATTTATAAAACATATACACATGTATATGTTAAAGATATACGTCTATAGAAGATATATATACATATATACGTACTACTTTAAATAAAATATACTACAATATATACACACACTATATATATAGTTATATACTAATTTATAAAACATATACACATGTATACGTTAAATATATACGTCTATTGAAAATATAGACATATATACGTATCATTCAATATATATGTACTACTTTAAATAAAATATACTACAATAAATATATACTACAATATATACACACACTATATATATAGTTATACACTAATTTATAAAACATATACACATGTATACGTTAAATATATACGTCAATAGAAGATATAGACACATATATACGTACCATTCAATAAATACGTACTACTTTAAATAAAATATACTACAATATATATACTACAATATATACACACACTATATATATAGTTATATACTAATTTATAAAACATATTTACATGTATACCTTAAATATATATGTCTATAAGAGATATATACACATATATACGTATCATTCAATATATACGTACTACTTTAAATAAAATATACTACAATATATATATATATATATATATATATATATATATATACTACAATATATACACGCACTATATATATAGTTATACACTAATTTATAAAACATATACACATGTATATGTTAAATATATACGTCTATAGAAGATATATACACCTATATACGTACCATTCAATATATACGTACTACTTTAAATAAAATATGCTACAATATATATACTACAATATATACACACACACTATATATAGTTATATACTAATTTATAAAACATATACACATGTATACATTAAATATATATGTCTATAGAATATATATACATATATATACATACCATCCAATATATATGTACCACTTTAAATAAAATATACTACAATATATATATACTACAATATATACACACACTATATATATAGTTATACACTAATTTATAAAACATATACACATGTATACGTTAAATATATACGTCTATAGAAGATATATACACATCTATACGTACCATTCAATATATATGTACTACTTTAAATAAAATATACTACAATATATACACTCACTATATATATAGTTATATGCTAATTTATAAAATATATACACATGTATACGTTAAATATATACGTCTATAAAAGATATATATATATATATACGTACCATTCAATTTATACGTACTAATTTAAATCAAATATACTACGATATATATACTACAATATATACACACACTATGTATATAGTTATACACTAATTTATAAAACATATACACATGTATACGTTAAATATATACGTCTATCGAAGATATATACACATATATACATACCATTCAATATATACATAATACTTTAAATCAAATATACTACAATATATACACACACTGTATATATAGTTATATACTAATTTATAAAACATATAAACATATGTACGTTAAATATATATGTCTATAAAAGATATATACACATATATACGTACCATTCAATATATACGTACTACTTTAAATAAAATATGCTACAATATATATATACTACAATATATGCACACACTATATATAGTTATACACTAATTTATAAAACATATACACATGTATACGTTAAATATATACGTTTATAGAAGATATATACACATATATACGTATCATTCAAATAAAATATACTACAATATATACACACACACTATATATATATAGTTATATACTAATTTATAAAATATATACACATGTATATGTTAAATATATACGTCTATAGAATATATATACACATATATACGTATCATTCAATATATATGTACAACTTTAAATAAAATATACTACAATATATATATAATATAATATATATCCACACTATATATATAGTTATACACTAATTTATAAAACATATACACATGTATACATTAAATATATACGTCTATAGATGATATATACACATATATACGTGTCATTCAATATATACGTACTATTTAAATAAAATATACTACAATATATACACACACCACGTATATAGTTATATACTAATTTATAAAATATATACACATGTATACGTTAAATATATACGTCTATAGAACATATATATACATATATACGTACATTCAATATATACGTACTACTTTAAATCAAATATACTACAATATACACACACATTATATATATATAGTTATACACTAATTAATAAAACATATACACATATATACGTTAAATATATACGTCTATAGAAGATATATACACATATATACGTATCATTCAATATATATGTACACATATAAAATATATTTACTTTGAATAAAATATATGCTACCTAATATAATAAATTAATAATATCTTTTAGTAAATTAGTCCGTTTGTTTATTTAAACAAAAAAAAATAATCGGGTCGATTTCGACTGATTAACCAGCGGACCTGGATCGGGTTTGATCCAAGTCGGATTAATCGGACACAAAATAAAAAATACACCGGTCCGAGACTCGGTACCCTACAGCTCGTGGGCTGACCGGATCGGATCAATCCGGGGCGGTAGGCTGGGTTGGGCCGGATCAGCCCGGCCCGTTTGACTGGTATAACTTAAAACTTCTGTAGTGTTCTTTAATACTAGGAAAAGTATTTAAATTTTCAATAGAGGCTATATTTCGGATTTTATTGTGATAATTATTAATGTTGGGATGTTATGAATAATTTGTTGTAAAATTTGCTTGGTTGGGGTACCAAGATTTTTTCTAAATTTGGCAATTTAGAGGTCATGCTATTTATGGCATTTTGAGATGCCATGTAAATATTAGGGGTAGTTAGGGGTTTATAATTATTATTAGGGGATATTTTTCTTTGTTGCCGCCAGAGAATAAGTGGTTGAGGTTAATTTGCTTGATTATGAAGTAGGCTTAGGGGTTTGCATTGGTCGGTTCAGTTTGGTTTTGTGTTATTGGTCCGATTTATCGGTTTTCAATTTTTAAATATGTAAAATCAATAAATAATCAATAAGATATTTTCTTATTGATTTCAGTTTATCAATTTTTGGTCCTTGACGGTTCGATTTTCAGTTTAACTAATAAGAAAATACTTATAAAATAGAAATAGTAACAATTAACATAAAAAAAATGAATTCATATATGCATACACATATCTATCTATCTATATCTATCTATATATCTAGCTATCTCTATATATAGAGAGAGATATATAGATAGATAGAAAGAGGTAGAAAGACAGAGAGAGATTTATATACATAAAATAAATAGGGATAAAATAATAACTTAGTGTATCCTTATTGGGTTATCGATTTAACTGATAACCAAATAAGCTAAAATCAAAATTGAACCATTTACCCAATAAAATTCTTTATAAAATTAGTAAAAAATCGTTAACCCAATAACATTTTATTAATTCGATTTTTACACACCCCTAATTAGGCCCTATGTCTTGAGGATGTAATTAAAGGGATTATAGTAGGGGTTAAATTAGGGTTGTCTTGACCATAGTTAGTGATGTGGAAATGAGTTGGTAAATCAAGGTTAACATCCGAGTTAAGTGGCGGTTTGATGACGTCAGCGGGTGACGTCGGTGCTTCTTCATCAATAATTCTGAAAGAATTTTTTTCTTTAGAAATATTATTAATACTTACATTATCTTTATTCAAGCAATTAAAGCTATTGGAAGGATTAACATAAGTAGGGAGGTGTTTATTGAACTTATAATTTAAAATTTTTGAATCTAGAAACTTACTCGTTGTGGCATTAAAAATCTTAACTTGTATATCTTGGGTAGACGACTCCGTACTTATCTTTTTAAATATCACATTTTTTGCCTTGTTTGGGCTTTTTTGAGAAGTTGACTGTTTGTCACTCTTCGTGTGACTGTGTACTGGACTGATTTGGCATTCTTCTGTAGGCCCCAGTGAGAATGTTGCATTTAGTCCTTGCTTGATGGTTGTGGATCTCACTTGTTTATGGCATACGGAGATATATGTCCCAGGTGACCACACTTACCGTGTACAAATTAAACCGTTAAATTAAATCAAATCAAATCGATGAATTAAATCAAATCAAACAAAAAAAATTGATTTATGATTTGGTTTGATTGATTTGGTGTTGACAAAAAAAAATCGACTATTCTTAATTTGATTTGGTATTAGAAAAAATAAAATCAAACCAAACTCAAATCGAACCAACGTAATACATATATAATTTTAATTTTTTAAACGTAAAAAAATATTACTTATAATCAACTTTCTAATTACTTTTATTAGTTTTTTATATTCAAAAAATAAATATATATTCTTGGACCTTTAATTATAGTATTTTTCCATGGAAAAAAATACATAAAATAGCATACTTAAGTATTAAATTACAAAAAATAACAATACTTTTATCAAATTACATTTTGTAGCATATGTAATTGTATGCATTTGTATTTTTGTAGCAATAGTTTGCAAAAATACAAAATACATATCGATCATAAGGGCAGTAAAAATCATATGTATTTGTATTTTTGTAGCAACAATTTACAAAAATCATATGAAACTATTGCTATGAAACTCATAATTAAGGGGATGAGTATGCTATTTCTGAATTTTACCCTTCTTCCATTAATAACAAATTAATACAAAGTCCAATATTAATATAAAAATCTAAAACTCTTTAATTGCTTCACTTTTTACATTTTACTTTTCAAGTTTTCAGAGAATTCTCATTATTTTCTCATCTTACTTTCATCTTACTTTTCTCATTCGTCAAGTTGTGATTTAGGTTTTTTGTTTTTTTATGGAATTATGTTATAATTAATTACTTTATGGAGTTAAGTTTTTAATAAGTTATCTCCAATTCTTCGTTCCTTTGTATGCTCACATTTTATGTGAAGAAAACTTTCAGACAAGTACTGTGTGACTAGTGACTTAGAAATTGAACTATTTGGATCCACGTAATATTACTTTGAGAGATAGTAGTTTAGATGAATTAGTAATTTGTCAACTTTATTTTATTTAAACTACCCTATGACCATTATTTTTTTTATCTTTTTAGTGAAAACATTTAATTTTTTTCTTCAATCCCATTATAATTATAAAAAAACCAAGAAAACTGAAAAAACTCGACTAAAACTGAAATAAAAAAACCGATTGTATATTGGTTTGATTTGATTTATAAATTTAAAAAACCGACATTATTAGCTTGGTTATATTTTAATAAAAAATCGAACCAACCCGACCTATTTACACCCCAACCACACTTTATACATGATATGTCTTCATCTTCATATAATGTTTTGACAATGGTGTCCAATAAATACCTATTTTTAACCGGTTGGTCCATTGAGACCTCCACACAGATACCAGCATATCTCCCCTTAAGAATTGCTGACATGCATACATCCATTTTAAGCAGTCTCTCTAAACTTTTTCCTACTTTTGCTAGTATAGTATGATCGTAGAATTTTGTGGGTAGCTCTGGCAATCGAATCCATATGTCGTGGAAGTTTCTTTGGCTTTAGACGCAACAAAATTCCGTTGCCATTACTTGACTGTGAGAAAAAAATCATTAATAAATGAAGGCCCATTTTGCAAAGCCTTTAGCACATTCTCTTCTTTGAAGAATTTGACTATATAGTAGTCAAATCCATGCTCAATTAGAGTGGGTTCCTCTGAGGATTTCCAAAGAATGGCTAATCGTCGTTTCGAGTATTGATGGATCATTTTTTGTCCATTAATTTAATAATAAATAAGCATGCCCAAGATTGGTAAACTCTGTTTTTATCCTCCTCAGTAAGTGTAATACAATCAGTCTGAGGCGTCTCTTCGTGGATAGAAGTTTCATCCATTGTCGTGGATGAATCAAATTCGATTTAGACGATGGACGTGGTCGGTGTTCGAAAAGGGGTCATTAAGGTGTCTTTAAAGCTCATGATTTGAAATTTTGGTCAATTCAGATTTTTTCGGTGTATTGGGATAATCTTCTGGATCTTTGAGAATCATCTGGTTATTATCTAAACTAGTGGGCTTTGGAGGATATGGGTTTACCTCCATGGGAATCATCGAAAGTGGCATTTGTTATTGTGGGTAATTTTTAGAGAGAAGGAAGAGCTTCTCTCTGGACCAAAAGTCGTAGTAGTTTCACTTGAATATTTGTTACTTGATTCTAGTGTATTAAAGATTTTTTGGACGGTGTTATGATATTTTTGCGACTATTAGACTTGATTATTTTGCTGAATTAGGTAACTTTTCTGAGTGTAGGTTGTATGATTATTTTAGATGATTAACATGATGTTATTCGTCACTACTTTGAACTAGGGTCGATCAATGATGCTTACTGAGTACATATAATTCTGTACTCATCTTTGCTTTTTCTGTACCTTAAGTGCAAGTACCAATCCGACGACTTCTGAACATTAATTCCTGTGGTTTCTTCTGCGTTAGCATCTTTTAGAGATTTGAGGTAGCTGACTAGCTGCTATTGTTTTCACAGACTAATCTCCTTAACCCCTATCTTTATGCATTTTTTGCATTTTGATACTCAAACTTTTTTTTTTTTTTTTAATTTATGTATTTAGTGACTTGTATTAGTGACTATCAAATCTGGGATTATCTACGTTTCGACTATGACTATTTTACTTTATTAATATGTTTTGGAGATTATTCGAATTTTATTCTATTCTTATCTTCTTCCGCTTCTATAAGTTTGGAATGTTATATTTGGAATTGGATTTTAACTTATTTATCACGAAAGGTTGGATAGTTATCATTGCGATCCTGAATTTTGAATTGTGACAATTCCAGACATCCTAAAAGTGATGAATTTGAGAAGGAATTCCAAATATAGCAGGTAAAATCTTGAATGAGCAATATCTTGACATAAATTTGCTTCAACCCGCATTAAGTTTGGAGATCACCCCAAAAGATGTATGTATGAACAAAAAAATGAGAGCGAAGAAAATACTCTCTCCGTTTCATTTTAGTTGGTCTTTTTTTTTTTTTTAAATATTTGTTTTAATTTACTTGTTCAAGTTATAAAATCAAGACTATTTTATATATATATTTTCATTCTACCCTTGGTAGTATTAAATATAACAATATTTTTTAGAATTATTGAAAGCAATAGTTTTATATTTTCAATACTAACTTTAAATATGAAACTTTATTTTTTCTTCTATTTTCAAGAGTAGATTTATGCATGCATGAATTGGAATAGATTGCACCAAGTTTCTATGATTAATTGATTATTGAATTTTACAATACCAAGAAGGGTAAAAAAATAAAATATACATTTAATTATTAAGTTTTTTAGTGGGTGTATCAAGATTAAAGGGGTGATCTAATTCGAAACGATGGGAGTATATGTGATAACATTAATTAACCCTCATTTTCATCTACGGAATCTCCTCATTGTCGTCCAAACTTCTCATTTCCTTCCTTTATTACTATAGTAATATAAACAATCAAAACTACCTCAACATTATAGAGAAAAGAGACAAGAACCAAGATAAGGATCTATGCTGCTCAGATTTCTGAAAAAAAATCATGTGATGCATGTAAAATTCGTTACTTTTAGAGAATTAAATATACACTACTCCATGACCATTTTGAATGAAATATCATCATTTATATTGCAATATTCATTAAATCAAAATGCAGTATACTAATAAATAAAGTGGATACATACGATACATATCGAAATAATCGAGAATTTTCTTTTACTTAAGCAATCAATGTAACGGTTATTATTATGTTTATACGTGCTAATTATTGAGAAGAGATATGGTAATTAAAAGAAGGAGATTATAAATTGGCTAGCTGAAAAAGAAGACTGCTGAGGCTGTTTTCTTTTAAACGGAAAATCATAAAGAGCGTCTTGAAAGAAAGAAGCATTACGACTGTTTGGGAAGTGTTATAATAGTTAATACTCCATGTGTCTCAAATTATCCATCCTAAATTTCCTAATTTAATTTTTTATTTTATTTATCTTTTTTTATTAATTAAAAAAAGACAAAAAAAATTCTATTTTTTTTTAATTTTTCTATATTTTACTCTTTGCATTAATTATTTTTCTTCAAATTAAAATATAAATATCATTTAATAAAATTATTATGATAAACTAGTCACATTATTAATTATTTTTTTTAATTAATGTATCATCTCAATTGAGAATGAGTAATTTAGAACAAAGAGAGTAGAAATTAAGTGTTTTTTCCATGGTAATATAAATAGAAAAAATAGGAAAAATTTTAAAATTTCCGAGACATAAGAGAGTGTCATGTTAGCGGATCATTCAACTTTATTACTTTATCCATTCTACAATAAATTAATTGTTTAATTCTAACACATATTTAAAAAAAAAAAATTTATTATATTTTTTAATTTTATCTTCTTCAAATTTTAAAATCTTAATAATGATACATCATTTCCAATCACATTTAATGGTGGGTAAATTTGAAAAAAAATTTCAACATCTACCTTGAATTGTTAACCATTCACTTATTTTGAAGACTTAAAAATACTTCAACAATTCACTTATTATGGAATAAAGGAAGTATTATATTCTTTCCGTTCCATTTTATATGTCATCATTTTTTTTTGATCCATCTAAAAGAGAATGCCATATTTCTTTATTTGGTAAATATTTAAAGATACAATTTCACTTTTACCCTTATTGATCCCACTTAAATTAAAAAAAAAAGATAGGAGCACATTTAATAAAGAACAATTTAGTAAACTTTACCAAGTTTTTCCTTATTTCTTAAACTTCATGTCCGATCAAATGACAACACATAAAATAAGATGAAAGAATTATTAATTAATTAATTAATTAATTAATTAATTAATTATTCTCTTATCTCATTTTAGATAGTATTATTTAATTAAATACGAAATTTAAATAAAATACTTTTTACGTCTATCTTTATTTGAATATCTATTTAATAAGTAGTAAAATTTTAAATGTCTATATTCAGGAATCTTTAATTCGTCCTGTTTTGGCAGAGTCTCCAGCGACGATCCTCTTTTCTCAAAAGATGTGTTTAATGTGAGCAAATGAATTACTACCCATTAAAGCTATATAATTTTCACAAGTTTGAATGGATAAATTTATGCGTTCTACAACTCTCATAAAAAATATCAAGTAGAACATGTTTGTTTATTTATTAAATTTTATAAAAATTTAACTGTTTACTTTTATATGCTTCAAAGTTAAAAACATAAATATACTAAATTGAAAGATACGCTTATTATACCTAAAATGATCTTAACATTATAAATTAAAATTAAAATATTTTTATTTATATCACGCCAAAAGGACCCCACCTTTTCTGAAAAGTAGTGTTTATTTGTAAGCAAATGTTGCACACCGTTTTTCTGAACTGTCGCTCCGTGTTCAACTCCTTGGCAGACAAATCAGACACAAAGTACGTAACAAAATCAGAGAGAGAAAATCATATTCATCACACATAAGAAAAAGTGGCATTACCAATACACTTTCTTCTTCACAAAGAAAGAAAAAAAAAGAAGGAAAATCAATTTGCAGGAATTTTTTATACATACACAAAAATTCTTCCTGCTAGACTGATTTTCCTTCTTGTTGAAATCTGTTTTTTTTTTGTCTCCTGCAATTTAATTCCATTCCTTCAATAACCAATTTTGTGAATTGGACCCGAATCTGTTAGTATGAAAGATTTTCTTGTTCAAGTGAAATTGTTTAGTATATACGAACATGTTGACATTCAAAGTTGGGTTATTATGATGTAATACGTAAGTGGTGGTTTTACATATAAAAAAAAAATGTCGCTTTATATTGGTCGAGAAGCTCCCAAGGTTCGTGTGTTTTTTTTCAATGAAACTTGTTGGAGGACTTGTTGTTTGGAGATAAGAAAATGATGCCTTTTTTTGTTTATTTAATTGTTGTTGTTATGGAGAGCAGTTGTGGAAGAGAATTTGTACAGAGACAACAATAGAGATTAATCTTCTTGCCGAAAATTGGAAATATATTCTTGGTGGTGTAATTTTCCAGGTTTCTATTTCTTCTTCCTTTTCATCAACCTAATTATTCTCTCTTTTCTATTTTACGTGTCATCGTCGTTTGACTTGAAATGGTGTTTAAGGAAAAAAAATAAAGTTCTTGAAATTTGTGGCCGGTGTTAAGTCATTTCATTAACGTTAATAGGAGAATTTTAAAGTTCAATTATTTTTAGTTATGTTGACGTGACATTTTTTTTTTTTTTTTTTAAGACAGACTAGGGAAAGGTGTTGGATGAAATGGGATGGATGGAGTTAAGTCAAAAAGTTTGTTGCACATAATGAAAAGTTAATTTGCAACAACTGAAAAAACAAAGGAAGAAGCTAGCTATTTTTTTTTTTTGGTGTTTGGTTGGTATACAGTTGGCAAAATTTGGAACTTTTTAAAATCTTCAAATAGTTCAATGCTTTTCTGTAATTGGTTGTATGTTTGTTTTTGTTGAGATGGAAGTTTGTAGTTAGATTGTCTTAATGGTTTAACTGGGGTATCTGGTTGGCCAGCTGCAGGCAATAGTATTTTTTTGATTAATTATTATTGTTATAACTTCGTGGAGAGTTAATGTCTGGCTTTTTGGAGTAAAAGTATACATCTATAATGGTGTGTTTACTTTTATGATGTGTTAATTAGCCTAAAAATTAAGACGGCTACGATTTTCTTTGTTTTTTTCTGTTTAAGGTATATCATGTAGAGTGTTGGCTTGCATAAGTAGCATAGTATTACAGTTCTGGTTGAGGGACTAGGAGAGATTGAGAGACATCGAGTTATGCTTTCTTTTTCATTACGTATGAGGCAATTTGTGGTTTGCATTTCTTATGTATACTTTTTACTGTCATCGAGAAGTGTGGTTGACTACTGAATGGCGTATCATTAAGTTGCACTTGATGCCATTAGGCCGAGGCATGTCTGCTTGGGCATCACACATAGCAAGTAAATAAAAGCTCTAAAGCTGAGTTTTACCTCCTAATCGTAGTGAATTTGGATACATGAGCAATGGAATTTATCCGTCTCCTTTCTTCAGTACATCCATGGACTTGGTGCTCGTGGGGTTCATTACTTGCATCGACCTGGACCAACCCTTCAGGATGTTGGCTTCTTTCTTCTTCCGGTTGGTTTTATTGATTGTTTATCTATATCTCTTTACTGTTTTGGAAGATGTGTATTCATATTTTTACTACTTTTCTTTCCTTGTAAATTTTCAGGAGCTTGGGTCAGACAAAGCCTACATAAGTGAAACTGTATTCACCACCATTTTTCTATCTTTTGTCTTGGTAAGTTGGTTTTCAAATAAATTCATTCATCAACAGCTAATGGCGTGTCTCTTTGTTTCCCGTTTTGTTAGTTACAATTTTTTTTTGACTTTGAAATTCAGTGGATTCTATTTCTCTCATTCATTATAATTGTAGGTAAATGAAGACTTTCTAGACGTTCATAATCACAAGCATACTTGAATATGTTCAAGGCAAACTGTGAGGCCAAGCTAACCTTAGGTTTTAAAGAATAGGGAAAAGGGAAAATCTGGACATTAGGCTCTAAAGATTATAATGTGGTGCTAGAATAACTTTCCATAACCCTCAACTTAACATTTATAGTTATTTATTGTCAATGAAGTGAATTTTGTATGTTCCTGATCTAATTGTTGCTCATCTTTTTCTGCAGTGGACGTTCCATCCTTTCATTTTCAAGACTAAAAAGATCTATACGGTTCTGATATGGTGCAGGGTCCTGGCATTCTTAGTTGTAAGTGCCGCCTTTTCTTATCTTTCATCTTCCTTTGTTTCACAAGTCAATTTTCAGTTAGAGTAGTTTTTTTCCCCATAATCATTACACATGGTTTAACTTGGGCGAAGATAACTTTCTGTTCTCTTTCTATACAATACCGATGTTTGTCCGAACATTTAGGGAGAAACTTGACTGATCTATTCTATCTTTTAATTTGTTAAGTAATTGTATGGTACAGGCTTGTCAATTTCTTCGGATGGTAACATTCTATTCTACACAGCTTCCTGGTCCAAATTATCACTGCCGTGAGGTAGAGAACTTGTCCAATTGATGATCCGTTTGTTTGCATTTACGTTAGTAGAGTCTATATGTTGCGCATCACCTTACAGGTTACTCTGCAATTTCCAGGGTTCAAAGCTTGCCACACTTCCTCGGCCTAATAGTGTTTTTGAAGTTCTACTGTTAAACTGTGAGTTGCATTCGAGTTATTACACATATCATTTTGGGTCTTTCGTCATAACATTGTTTAACTTGGTCCTTACACGATATTTATGGCAGTTCCTCGGGGCATACTTTATGGTTGTGGTGACTTGATATTCTCATCGCATACGATATTCTCTTTAGTCTTTGTGCGGGCGTATCATAAATATGGCACTCGAAGGTAATATAATTGCGTTGATATATTGTGTTGTTTTTTATGTATAGGAGTTAGGACTGGCGTTCATATTTAAATTTACTTCCGGTGAGTGCGACTCTGCAAGTGATATTACCGGTGATACTGGGGGAATACAGCTTTATTTCAGTTGTACTAGATCAATAACTGAAATAATGCGATAATTTCCCTCTTCTTTGCTTTCCTTTGCTTCTGTTTTCTTTTCTTTCAATCCTCAACACGGAAGATTAATTGAATTGGGTTGTTTGGTTGAGCTATCAAGATGGCTTTTTCCATTTAATTTATATGTTGAACTAGCACTTTTTTTTCCTTCTGTACTATTTTCTTATTTTCTCTTTCATTGAATTTGATACTATGAAAGAATAGAATGACTATTAGGATTTTCCAGCTCAGCCTGAACTTATCACTGATTGTTTGATTTTCTTCTGCAGGTTTATAAAGAAATGTGCTTGGTTAGCTACTATTGTTCAGAGCTTTTTAATTGTTGCATCGCGTAAACATTACACTGTTGACGTTGTTGTCGCATGGTGAATCCAATTTTTCGGCTTGAGGTACTTCGCATATTTTTCCCAAATGACTAACTTAATTGATCCATACTGTTTCCCTACAGGTACACTGTTAATCTAGTTGTGTTCTTCATTGACAAAAAATTACCAGGTGAGGCACAGTTTTAAACTTCCCTTCGCACGACTCCTTTGATTTGGTTTTCTCTTCCTCTGCTTCTTCTCCTTCTTCTTATTAATGCTCAAAAGAGAAGGGTGGAGAAGAGCTGAAGCATGAGCTGTTTCTTGCAGAACTGCCTGATCGCACTAGCGCAGCCTCGTTGCTACCAGTAAGCAAGGATAGCAAGACCAAAGAAGAGGATCACAAACTTCTCAATGGGAACGGAGATCCTGAAGATTGGGTATGGGGAATTACTGATTTCCATTTTCCGGTTAGATATCATCTGTAGCTAATGAAATTGCTTTCTTCATTGTTTATAGAGGCCTAGAACCCAAATCAACGGAATGATCATGGAGGTTGGTAATGCTGTCCATGTTGAAGTAGCGATGAATGGTGTATAGATGGAAAAATGCATAGAGCGCAACTAACTGAACCTGGTTTGAGGCACTACTCTTCAATTGCATTACAAGTTGGGGTTCCACAACTCATTCGTGGTGTTTGTCCAAGTCCAATAGTTTTGATCTGTAGTGTAGGATATGAAATCTTGATGATATGCTTCGAATGCCTCTATGGTCCCTATGCTTAAGTTTAGTGGCTTCAATGTATCCATGGAGTTCAATCTTTCTTCTGAAAATGCAAATATTTTCTAGTTGTGCTAACCAAACTTTTAGTACACTTTTTCATCACCTAAAAGGGCTGAAGAGAAATGTGAAATATGTATAGATGAGTTGCAACAACTTTGTATTCATGATGAATAGGTAAGTTTTTACGCTGGCTGGCAGCCTACTGCAACCCTCCTTTTTTATTCGGGTTTGGAGGAGTTTGGGACTAAGGAATAGTTATTGTTGTCGTTGTCTAGTTGCATCACTTGCAGGTGTACAGAGCACGTGATTATCCTTATGCAAGAGGAGTTAGAGATGTATGGTCCAATTAAGTACTTTCTTTTGGATCAAGAGCCATTATGTATTCCTTTTGTCCATAGTAAAGTTCGTTTATGTATGGTCCAATTTACCTGTTTGCTGCTGATGAAGATAGAGATTGCACCTAAATAGCACATGCCCTGCAGCCCCTTCATTTGGGGCACACACTCTTTGCCTTTCTCCCACGACAAAATGTTAATATCTCTGACCCCTCTAGGTTACTTACTGTTCTTACTCAAATCGTTCTCTCTTTCATTGGTACTCATCTCATCCTTCTAGTGAGAATTTAATTAGCAGAGAACTTCCCATGCACCCGTCATAGCATTGTGTAGTGGACAGAGTCGCATGATACTTGTTAGTTCTTGCTTGTGAGATGTGACAATTAGTCAAGATGCGCAAAAGTTGATCTAAGAAGAAGTTGTTTGCTTATAAAAATATATAACTTACATAAATCCCTACTAGTTTACCCCTAATTATACCTTATCCCAACTTTTATAAAAATTACAAAAAAAAATTATTTTATTATTTTTCTGATACATCTATTAACAAGATTTACATCTCTGGTGATACATCTAGTGAAGCAACTAATGTACGCTAATTAGGAAAAATAACATAAATTTACTTAATCAAGGAGTAAATCACTCTTATATCTTCAAATTAACAGAGAAAAATACCCAAAAAATCGTACTTAGATATTATGTATATTTTCAGAATATCTTTCTCCCCATTCTATTTGCAGAATCAATCTTCTCCTCTTCTCTGTTTTTTATTGTCCTGATTTTTTTTTCAATGATTTATCAAAGCATGTCTCACTGAACATCTCAATTACTTCTTTTGACAAAATTTCTTCAAACTCTTCTAAAAACTTGGCATTGCATGAGCTGCTAAACCTTGGAGGATGTTGTGGAATCTCATCAATGACATATTTCATATCCTGAAAATAGAGTTACTCATTAATTATACGTATCAGCCAACTAAATCATGTATTGATAGATAAAAAATACAGGAGATACATTACAATATATATATTTGTAAATATATGAATAAAAAACAAAGATACATATTCTAAGAATATATGAGTCACATAGAACAAAGATATGTTATGTATCTCTTTATATTCAAAAGGCTTAAGTCAACGAAAACCACTTAAACTTGTCCCGAAAATTCACTTGGATCCCTCAACCAAGACTTGTATCTATCAGGTACCTTAACTGCTTAAAATTGATACCTATCAAGAAAAGAAGAAATAATGTTTTACTCTTTTTAATTAAAAAAATTATATTTAAATTATTTTATTAATATAATTTTAATTATTATAATTTCTTAATTTTTTTTAAAAATAAGCACAACCCCTCCTCCCCCATCCCCCCGGTCATGTCTTCACAACACCACCACTACCACCACCCCGCGTCGTCATCTTCACAACACCCCCTCGCGTCATCGTCTTCACAGCACCACCACCACTCCACCACACCTCACGTCAGTCTTCACAGCACCCCACCCCCACCCCCACCCGTAGTCTTTTTCTTCGTCCAAAATCCTGTAATGTTTTTTTAAAATTTTTAGCAATCTCATTTCTCGTCGGAAAACAAGAATTGAGGAAGTATATTATTGCTCGCTGGAAAACATGAACTTCCTCAGTTTTCGAGAAAAATTGCAGCTAAATTTTAAGAAAAAAAAAAACTTCACAGTTTGAGTCATTACTTCGCCGGCGAGAACCACGGAACATCATACCGGTGATGCCATTGAAAAAAAAATATAATTTATTGAAAATTTAAAACAAAGTTGATTCAATATTATAACTAAAAAAATTGGATATGTTTAATCCACGTGTAAAATATTGAATGAATTAATTTTCCACCTAAGCAGCGCGTAGTGACACGCACAGTAAAGCTGATGAGATATGGGCAAAAAAGGCCTGGGTGGATCAAATTTTGAGTGGTTTAGGGGCCTGATAGATACAGGCCTGAGTTGAGGGATTTAAGTGAATTTTCAGGATAATTTAAAGGGGCTACTGATGACTTAAACCTATTCAAAATGTATCTTTTTCAATTGTAAAATGTATTTCTTTATAATATATCTAGGATATATTATATATCTATAGCTCCTACTTATGTATCTTTAGTAAAAAATACAAGAGATACAGTACACGAATTCTTTTAAAAATACATAACTATAGAGAGATACATAAAAATACTTATGTAACATACGCAGAGATTTAAGATGAAAACGTATCTCATACACTTAATATATGCATAGATCTAAGATGTAACATATGATGATATGTAACATAACTGTAGAGAGATACATAAAAATACTTATGTAACATACACATAAATTGAAAAACATATTTAATGTATCCTAACATCCTTTTTCAGGTGCACGGCTTCACTGATATGAGATTGAAATAAAAGAAAAAACAATAAAATTCTTGATACTGTTTGAGGTTGAAATAGAAGAAAAAATAATGAAATCCTTGACATTGTTTGAGGTTGAAATAGAAGAAAAATAATAAAATTCTTGACATTGTTTGAGGTTGAAATGCAAAAAAATAATAATGAAATACATATATTTATACAAGAAAAACTAACAAAAGAACTCTCGTTAAGAAGGAGAAGGAAGTGTGAGCTATGGAGAAAGGGATGGGGTGGGGGGTGGGGGGAGAGAGAGCGCAGAAGGATAGGGAGGGGAAATTTTTCTGAAAAATATTTTGGAGGAGAGGGTTAGACATTACTGATATTAAATTGGTGAAGAAAAGATATTCATGCAAATTTTTAGGGGGAATTAATATATTTTAATTTTTAGGGTAGAAGTTAATTAGAGATATTTATAATTTTTACTAAATGAAGGAATTTTTAGTATTTAATGTAACTTGAGTTGTAGTTTTATGAAATTTTTCTTCTCTAATAGAAAAAAGGATTTGAGATACTTTTAGGATATTTTTATCATTTTTATTAATTTATTTTGAGATAACTAATTTCAATCCTATTATTCTACCCTTTGACAGAAATAACGTATCTCGATACTTATAGCTATTCGTGATATAACTTATACCAAAATTAGTAACCAAAAAATAAATAAGATACATAGTATTTTTTATTCCAAAACTATTTGTGTTTGTCCAACATACTTAATGACCCACTGATCTTTTGAAATGCATAGTATTACATTTTTATTTTGGAACTATCTGTGTTTGTCCAACATATGGAACGACCCATTATCTTTCGAGATACTTCACAGAAGTATCAAAAGGTTCAGGTTTTGATTTGACTAAAATTTTATGTTTCTTGCTGAACCATTCAGCCTTGGCTAAGCGTCTAACTTTAAATCTCAATAATGAAAAACTTTTTTTTTTAGGTAGGCACAGGCGAATTCGGGATTTAAAGTTTGTGGTTCCCTATTTTAGATAAAAATATAAAAATAAAATCAAATAGTAACTAAGGAAATTTGAACCAACAATCGAAAGGTCAATAAAATTTTTATAAGTCCCCCTACTCCGCTAGATCAATAATACATTTTGTTTATAGGTTCCTAGCGTATTATTCTTATATGTTTACTAAATTTTGCTACATAAATATTAAATCCGCATGAAAATTACTGGGTTCTTGGAAATCCCCACCCGACCCCTAGATCCACCCCTGTAGATAGATTTTACTTTCATGGGTGTCGGCGTGAATCCGTTTTAGTCTAGCGAGCTTGTTTTGGATACTAAATGATTAAACTGAAAAAAAAAAAAGATTTGTCGAGTTATGATTTAATTTTGATAATTAACAAATAAAATAAATTTGTGGGAAAATGAAGGGGAATACATGTAGAACCTATATGGTTCATTATAATTACACATCACATTCACTACATGGTTATTATGAGCAAATTAAAGGTTAAGTCACCTTCATTTGTACCCTTTTTTCGTTATTGGCATTCTTTTCGATCTTCTTTCTTTTTTGGCCAAATATATTGACGCCCTCTAAACTTGTATGATACTTTCATTTTGTCACCTAAATTAGCATTTACACTTATCAAACGCATCATATTGCATGAAGTTATTCCTATTGAACATAAAAGTTTGACCAAAAGAAAATAAATTCACACACTCGAAATAAGTATAGACACACTGCATCATATATTAGTGATACGTGTCTAAGTGATGCAGATCTTGAGTGGTGTAGGTATTCAATAAATATCTAATTCAAATACCAAAATGAGAACTTTTTCCTTTAGGGGTGGGAGGTGGGGTACATCTTTCTCAATGGGTGCAATATAATAGCCAATAGCAATAGCCTGTCAACAACTAGTTTTGTTTATTCCTTTTTTCTTGTATGACTTTATGATCCATTTGACAGCCAAACATGTTTGTGTCTGATATGAGTGAGATTTTATTGTCATGACTCATTGTCATTATTAGGGTATGTCCAACGACCAGTGCTGTTAAGTATTATTATTGAGTCTATATACTGCTAAGTGTGGGGTTCAAACTTTAAAGGAAGACCGAGGGGGGTCCTCTTGACACCTTTGTGGTGCTACACATTATAAACAAAATGGACCTACTTGTTTCTTTTAGTGGTGTTGATCATCATTCATTTGGTCTAACTTTTAAGGTCCAAAATTGAGGGATTAATCATGTCATTAAGATTAGGGTTAAGAATTAAAATCAGATCTAAATTATTTTGATATTTTTGAATTTCATAAATCATACTTGAACATGGGAACTTGAGTTTTTAACCTGAATTATCACACAACGATTAGCAAAATACACCTAGACACTGACTAAACCTAAATACACTCCTAATGGTGCAGGTGCAAGTCGTTTGGTTTCAGAGATAAAAGGATTGTAATCCCAGAATTCAATTTAGGATTTTAGCTTATTCTACACTAGATAGGATTTTTGATTTTGAGATTAGTAATTTAAGGAAAGGATAGCTTATTCTACACTTCATGTTGGATAACAATATCAATTAGTTAAACACCTAAATGACATATTTGTCTTTCTCCAAAACTCTTTTTCCGAAGTCCTTTAAGATATTTAGACAATGTTTACATTGTAAATAAAAATTTATGGCATTTTACCTAGTTTAAACCAAATCATATTTTGTTGGGAAAAAAGGTCAAATTTACTTTTTTACTTTCGAATATTGGCTAAATATATTTTTTATCATATATTTTGGGATTAAATTTACGCTCGTTGTTATACTTTGGAGCTAAATTTACCTCCTACTATGAAAAATTGATTAAATATACTCTTCGTCATATTTTGGGGCTAAATTTACCCTAGATGACATATTTTGAAGTCAAATTTACCCTCGTTATTAAGAAACTTTTCACATGTACGCTTCATTTAACAGAAAAGCTCAAATCAATATTAAATGTCTCATCTTTTAAAAAAAGAAAACCTAATCTAACCCATCCGACTCGACTCGAGCCAAAAAAAGACACAAACAAATATACACATCTCATTTTTGTTGGTCAAATTTTTTCAACGAGATTAAGTCACTGATATTTATCAGTGTATAGCCTATGAAAAATGAATTTGCATCAGTGCAAACACAAATAATTATATCACCCCCACCCCCCACCCCAGTTCATGGATCCGTATCTGTGCAGAACTTATGAAAAAGTGGCACTTAGCGGTCAAATCCAACATATTAGGCCCACTGGATATTTCTCTAGATGAATGAGTTAAAAGGTCTCCTCATATGTCAATCCTGACATCTCTCCATTCTTATGTCTTCATATACAATTTCAATCTACATAAATTTTTCATCATGTCATTTACTTAGAAAGCTTACCCACTAATTATAGAATCTACATGCACATAGAATTGCATATCAAATTTTAAAATTTGAACATAATTGAAATAAGAGTAGAGTTTGTAATAGTTCCATGCTTCTACATTATCCCATTTCATTTTACATTTTGTTTATTTGTAGACAGCCTGCTGTAGACACCTAATTTCGTCCCTCCCAAAAATCTAATTTATCCGTTTTTTGACTCATCTTATCATACACCCTCACCCATTTAATAATTTTGCCACTAGAACACACAATAACAAACTCCTAACAAACTCAATCCCTAATATTCTTTTATTAACAAAAGTAACCATTTCCCTGAATAAAATTTGGACAACACATATCACCACCCCATACCCTACCCCCGCATACCCCTATACCCCTAGGCTGCCCCCCTCATGTTTTCCATATGTATATATACAATCACTGGAAGATTGGAGGATATACACAATACTCTCACGGGATCCTCACCATCTCCACTCACAATACATTCACTTACCCACCAACCCTCAATTTACCCAACACACATTCTTACAGCACATCAAATATACCTAAATGATATATACACATACCATCACGCATACAGAGAGGGAAGGACACTGAAATTTTCACACACTCATGCGTTAATCGAAAAACACCCACACCCAATTGGAGAGATGAATGGAAATCAGTAGGGGTCCAGCTGGGTTTGAGTTTTTCAGTGAACTCTTCACCGAAACTGGTTGTTTTCAGTCGGGTAGAGTTATTACAAAAACCCTTAAAACCCCATTATCTCTGATTTTTTCGATGATATTCTCATCGAGAAATGTCATCTGCCAACCCCTGTGGTCCGTCGAAGCTCCGACGGAGTGAGTCTCATGGGAAAACCCATTAAACCACGATCATATCGTAAAGCAGGCACGGGTTTCACCTCTCTCGTGCAACTACTGGTTTTGTTGTTGGGGTTGGGGTATATCAAAGTTGGAATGGTTTCGTTGTTTGGGTCTGATTCGAGGTTCTTCGGCACGGATCCTATCTTTTGATTGAGTGATACTTGATTTTAATCGTCAATTGAGGTCTAATTTTACTCCTTCACTCTTTTATTTTATTATTCATCATATTCGATGCATTAAATTGAGTGTTATGTGTTGCTTGATCTTTGTTGATGATAAATAGTAATTTGGTTTGATCCATTGTTTGATTTTCTTGATTATGGATTTATTATGAATCGTGTGATGAAATGATATCTCGTTAAGAATTAAAATCAGGCATTTGGGGAGGGAATTGAAAACCGACAAAAATAATATTGCTTCGTTTTAATTTATGGATTGTTTTTTGATTTGAGATAGACGTCAACTTTGTTAAACGCAATACTATTACGATAGGTTGAAACGAATAGGAAAATGGTAGGTCAGGTAGGTAAATTTAGAACTTGTGGATTATGGAATGGTTGGAATATTTGTTGAATGATTTTGTTTACCGTATTTTGATCAGTTGTACTCATTTGGCCGAGGAATTTCTTGAGACAGATTGTATTATTCACCGAAGAATGCCCCGACGTATCATGTATGCAAAGAAAGTTCGAGGTCAAGGCCTGAAGTGTCTGGTAAAGCATAGCTAGGGTAATTAGAGTAATGTAGGTTTACATTTCAGTACCTTTTATTTTGAGTCTGTAATAAAATGGACTAGACGCTATTTTTTGAGTTTTGAACTATTTGGTTGTTTATTTTTTTGTGTATTTTGTTGGTTTATACATTCCATAGTGTCATTCTAGCCGATATACTCAACAGAGCAGCCGTGGACGAACCACAGGACCAACAAAATTCCTTCAGCCAACAGAATTTCTTAACTGGAATCTCTGTTCATGGACTATTTTAGTCAAAAATCATTTTGAAAAAAGTTTTCCAAAGGTGACTTGGCACACCCGATTTATGCTAAGTGGTGACTTTGAGATAATTGTAAAATGAATCCTTTTCAAAACAACTTTCTTTTTATCACTTAATAATAAAATCCTTCAAACTTAAAATCTAATTTTTTTGGTAAAAAAAGGGGCGTGACAGTCAAAAATCATTTTGAAAAGGATTTTCAAAGGTGACTTGGCACACCCGATTTATGTCAAGTGGCGACTCTGAGTTAATTATAAAATGAATCTTTTTCGAAACAACTTTACTTTTTGTCACTTAATAATAAAACCCTTTCAAACTTAAAATCTAATTTTTTGGGTAAAAATAGGGTGTGACAGCTCTGGCGACTCCGCTGGGGATTTTTTAGAATTCAAGTTTATTTTTGGAGTTGTATCGGCTTAGTTTGACATTATGGGTGTATAGACGTTGTTTGTGTTACTGTTTGTATTTTTTTCATCATTGTTGAGTGCCTACGAGCTACGTGTTTACAGTTTTTCTCTTATGTGTTACCGTTTTATATCTGTCATCATTTGCATAACCCGAGTCATTTTTTTTGCAACAAGTCTATAATACACACTATGTACACGACTTCTAGTTGAGCCATCCTTATTTTAGGAGGGGGCTATCGAAAGGTATATAGCAAGTGGAAAGCAATTGCAGCCACTATCGACCATACGCTTTCCCGAACAATCTTGTTAGTGGACTCCAGCGTAGGTCAGCCTTTAGGTCATGCTTATCTGCATCATATTGAGATCTAGCGGGACCCACTTGGTCCTTTGTAGGAGACTTACCCCTAAAACATCCCTACGTGCTAATTATTGCATCTTTGAGGGTAACAAGTTTATTTGACGGACTGATTTGGGAAAAAACATGTGCTAGAAATACAGAAAAGTGTGTAGGAAAGAAAAATTTGGAAAAAAAATTAGAAGAAAAGCGAGTCGCAAAAGAGTTTCCTAGTGTTTTAGAGTTCTTTATGACTTTTGTTTTTCATAATCCAAAAATTCAAAAAAGATTTCTCTATCTTTCGCACCCATCTTCTCAACAAACAAAAACATCAAAAAGATTTTTCTTTTGTTCTCTTTAGCAAGCATTCATAATTCAAAAATATCAAAAAAGTTTTTTTTACAATAGTAGCTTTTTATAAAAGAAAAATTCAAAAAAAAGATGGTAGAAGTTTTGTACATTTTATATAACGAAAATACCAAAAATATTTTTCTTTCATAGTTGTTGGTGTCAGTTTTATGTGAAATGTCAAATTGAAATCCCCAAAAAAGACTTTATTGACGTTTTTCATTGTCTGTTTTGGTCATGTCCCTCAAGTTGTGGTCCATTAGTATCTTTAATTGTCCAATCTGGACGAACTACGCACACCTTATTCTCCTCTTTCGTGAGTGAGATATGTAGGCAACCCTTCTAGGGTTCAGTTCTTCATTTAAAGTAGGTGTCATATGCATCTTTAAAAGAAGATTACAAAAAAAAAAGATTTTTCTTTAATAGTTTCATTTTCGTATGAAATTCAAAATCGAAAGTCCAAAAAGATTTTCTTTGGTAATCATAGGTTTCATTTTGTATAGGGATTTTAACGCTGGAAAAAAAATACAACAAGACTTTCGTCAATTCTTTTGACACTTTGTTATTTTCTTTTAAGGTTTCAAAAAGAAAAAGAAAGAGAGTTTGATTGGTCATCTTTTGGCCAAGCTTCACGAACTACACACACCTGATTCTCCTCTCTTGGGAGTGAGATACATAGACGCCCTTCTTGGGTTCGGTTAGTTTAAGGTGGTTTTGAGAAAATGTTGAACTGTAACGCATTTGTTATCTCTTATTCAGTTAGTTTAAGGTGGTTGGTTTGTGGCATTCTAGATGGTCCTCCATATTGCACCAAGTCGAAATGAAAGTTATGGTCAATAAGAATACTGAGGTTGTGGTCACTTATCGTATAGGGAGTTCATGGAATGAGAATTTAGAAGCTAATGAAGAGATTAAGAAATTAAGGCAGTAAATGATAGAAATGCATCAAGCTTGGGCTAATGGGTTGCCGCCTCCTCTATTTCTTACTGATAATTTAGAATATCTGTCTAGCTTGCCCCCATGTCATATTCACAAGTTCCCATTATTGTTGACACGCCACAACATACATCAGGATCTACTCCAGGGCAACACTATCCAAACACTTTCAATATTCATTTCCTCACTCCTCAACACAAAACTACTACATGCTCGGTTTCACCTATTGTTCATGTTTTTACACCCCCACCCCCACCTGAAGCTTCTACTTTTGATGTTCATCTATCAGTTTTGCCTCCCTACTCTATGAGAGATCCTGTATTAAATATTTCTAGTGATCGGCATTATGCCCCCAAACCCACATTTAAGTCGACTGGTCCTTATGGCTACACTCAACCTCCTGAATTTTCTCCTAACACTGAGAATCTTGTTATGACAGAATAACAGGAGGGCATGACACAAAAATTAAAGAGTTTAGAATAAGCCATGAGAAACTTGCAAGGGTTCGGGGGTTATAAAAGTGTATTGTATAATGATTTGTGCATGTTCCCAGATGTTAATCTCCCTCCTGGTTTTAGAATGCCAAAGTTTGAGAAGTACAATGGGCACGATGACCCAGTGGCACATTTAAGGCATTATTATAACCATCTAAGGGGCGCTGGAGGGAAGGAAGAATTACTCATGGCTTATTTCAGTGAGAGTATTTTGGGTCTAGCTTCGAAATGGTTTGTTGATTAAGACATCGATAAGTGGAATAGTTAAGATGACCTAGCTAATGAATTCATGCAATAATTCCAATACAATGTGGAGTTGATTCCTGATGAGAAATTCCTAACTAATATAAAGAAGATGAACACCAAAAGTTTCAGGGAGTATGCGATTAGATGGTGTGAATAAGCCGCTAGGGTGAAACCGTTAATGAAAAAAAGCAAGATAGTGAAGGTGTTTATTCAATCGCAGGATGAAACATATTATCAAAACTTGTTATTTGCATTAAGCAAGCCATTTATTGAGGTCCTCAAAATAGGGAAGATGATAGAGGATAGAATTAAGAGTGGTCGCATTGTGAGTTTTGCAACATTGAAAGAAACTACTCAAGAAAAAAAGATTCAGGAAATACTGGAGGGAAGAAGAATGAGAAAATGTATCTGTAATTGTAGTTTGACAACGGGCATGATCAAGAAGACCACGTCGTCGTAACCCTCATTCTCAAACCCAAATTCATGCCCAAGCTCTACAAAATCACTCCCAAAATTCATTATACTATGCAGAACCACATGTTCAACCCCCATCTTACCCATAATGGAACACACCAACTCTTCATAGTCATTCTCCAACTTCACAAATATACCCAAGCTCTTCTAAACTCAATTTTGATCCAAGCCAAACAATGAAATGAGGAAGAAGTCGAGGGATAGCTTCACACCAATTGGAGAGTCGTATACTAGTTTATTCCAGAGATTGGTACAGTGAGACATGATCACTCCTCTCCTTGGGTATACTCCTGACCCGTATTCAAGAAGTTTTGATCCTAATGTACGATGTGTATATTATTCTGATGTTAAGGGTCACAATATTAAAATTTTTCATGCATTGAAAAGAGAAATAGAAAATATGATTCAAGATAAATCAATTATGGTGCAGAATATTGACAATGGTGAAAGCGCTAGTTATGCTGACATGCAAACTGGTGGCTAAGATGTCAGGCTCGGCAATTGAAAAGTCACTCCTCTCCTTACTAGAAAGGAATTTGATAGCTTGTTTTATTTTCTTTTCTGTTATCTGAATTATTTTAGGGTTGTAGTTCGGGATCTATCGTATTTTGTCCCTTTGTCTTTTATGTTCAAACCCTTCTATCTTTCATTTTAACTAAATTGAGTGTCCATTTTTCCTTTGTGTTTTAAATATGTATTTGTTTAATTTCTTTACATAGTACATTTTATGTTGGTTCTAGTGATGTGACATGCTGGCAGAATTTTTAGCTAGATCTTAAAATCCAGTTTAAGTGTGAACTTTGAATCAGAGGGCTAAAGTTAGAAAAAGGCATTTAAGAAAATAAGTAGAGTTCTGAGTTATTTGGTAACCAAGTTAAAGTTTTCTTTAAAAATTATTTTAAGAATCACATGAATAACTTGGTCATCAATCAAAAAGCATAGCTCAATTAGGTCAAATAGTGGACACGTGGTCCCTATATCAAGAGAAATAAGAAGATAATCAGCTCCACGAAAGCATGGATCATTCGATGTGAAGGATGTACAACAAAGGTGGAGTTGTATGTTTGACAAGTGTAGAAAAAAAATGGCACACATGCAGTTAAAGTTAGTATTGTTAAAGTGGCATGAATGATCTTCATTTTTCACTTCATATTGCATGATATGTACTTGCATTTTCAAGGATTGATATGAAAAAGGAATTTCATTCTGCTATCCAAAAATTATGTCATCCTTTGTTTACCCCGTTTGAGCTTTAGTTCTATTTTTTTTCATACCCCTCTTTTGGAATCAGGATAGAGTTAAAAAAAAGTGTCGAGCAAAAGAATAGTGTCAGAAAAGTTTCAAAAATTAATAAGAAAAAAATGTGTCCAAAAAGAAAGAACAAAGAAGAGTGTTAAGAAAAATAGAGTCAGAAAAGTCCCAAAGAGAAAAAGAATCAATAAAAGAGAAAAAAAGAAGAAAAAAATTAGAATCATGCATAGGAACAAGTTGTCAAAACTTTGTGTGACCTGATTCTTCTCTCTCGAGGGTGAGATACGTAGTCTACCCTACTCCGGACTCGGTCTAACCAAATAAACAATTTATAATTGCTCAGTCAAAAAAAACTGGGGCATGAGTTAATATTTGTTATTTGAGTTGATTCCAAAAGTTGTAAGTCCCACCCCACTACAAGTGTCATTTGGACCTCATGCCATCCTTTTTTTAACCTTATCCAAAAGCCAAGTTACAACTAAAGAAAGACCTTCAGATCAATCTTTGAGAATGATAAGGCTAAGTATACAATGCATATGATAATTCATTTTGAAAACTATTTGTCTTTCTCAGCATA
This sequence comes from Capsicum baccatum var. pendulum, assembly GCA_030864225.1. Taxonomy (NCBI): domain Eukaryota; kingdom Viridiplantae; phylum Streptophyta; class Magnoliopsida; order Solanales; family Solanaceae; genus Capsicum; species Capsicum baccatum. The sequence continues at coordinate 225,249,374 of CM061559.1, read as the reverse complement.
AAAAATCAGGAGAGAAATAAAAATGAGAGAGTCTTATTGGTGAAAACCTCACGGGCACCGTAAGGTGATGGTAAGCTGAGAGAGACAAAAATGAGAGAGTTTTATCAGTGAAAACCATTACGGGCACCGTAAGACAACTGTGAGTTGGGAGAAATAAAAATAAGAGAGTTTTATTGGTGAAAATCCTCACGGACACCATAGGGCAATGGTGAGCTGAGAGAAAGAAAATAAGAGAAGAGTGAAAACTCTTTAAGGCATCACTAGCCGAATGAGGTCTCTGAATGCAAATTGGCCCAAGGAAGTAACTTAATTTCAGGGTCATTACCTCAACAACAATTGGTGAAAGTTTGGATGGAAAGATCGAGCAGCTTAATCCAAAACACATGGCATAATCATTCGAGTTGACTGTCACTTTCAGATAAATTTTTCTTCTCTCTGTTTCAATAGGGACATTCGTTGTCTATTCTTTCTTCTTTACATTTTTATTTGTGCTTTCTTGAGTCAGTTATTCAAATGACAAGTTATTTTTCTCATGTCTTTGAGTCAAGTCCATGTCAAAACCAGTAAGAAAAAATTTCAAAACTGGCTACCAACTTCTTCAATTGCACAAAGTAAGACAAAAGGCCAGCATATGAAAGAGACATGATTATGAGCCGAAATAAGTCATGCAAAAAGTTTTGTCAACAAACAAGTTTGGGTACTCAGAAATACCAAGGTTCACAGGGTTTATCTGAGGAACATGGCAAAGCGAAGATACCGTGTTTTGTTTCAAAGTCACTCTTAATAATTTAAGTTTGGGTTAATGATACAACAAGTCAATGACATATGCTAATGATTGGAAGCAAGGTTAAATCTGGTGAGGCAAGAGCGATTGCCGCAAAAGCTAAAGCCACAGATTTTTAAACTCACAAGTTTTCTTTATATGAAACAGGAACACATGTTACCTCCAAATTAAGGATTTCAAAGCCTAAACATTAAAGGCCATGATTTCTCTCTTCTAAAAATGCAAGAGACAGTGTTGCTGCAAAGGTTTGGTAATCACAACCATGGTAAAACTCATAATCCAATATCTCTCGGAGACACACTTCCTTGTCAGGGTAATTCAGGTTCATTATTAGGTGATACACTTCCTAAATTGAACCTTCACTCCTAGAAATTGCACTTTCTAATTGAGTATTTTTATTTAATCTTTAGGAGAGTATTTCTTGTTTGGGTAATTCAAGCGACATTTGTAAGAAGACGCATTTCCTTATTTAGGTAATTCAAACAATATTTGTAAGAAGATGAATTTTCTTGTCTGGGTAATTTAAGTGGCATTTGTAAGAAAATGCATTTCCTTGTTTGGATAATTTAAGTGGCATTTGTAAGGATACACATTTTCTTATTTGGGTAATTCAAGCGGTATTTGTAAGGAGATACATTTCCTTGTCTGGGTAATTTAAGTGAAATTTGTAAGGAGACGCATTTTCTTATCTGGGTAATTCAAGTGGCATTTGTAAGGAAACACACCTCCTAGATTCGGTAATTTAAATTTTACTTGTTAGGTGATGCACTTTCTAACTTAAGTCTTGACTCCTATAAAATTTATTTTCTAGTTGAGTAATTCCACTTGACCCTTAGGAGACACACTTCCTTGGTGGGTATTCAAGTTTTGCTTTTTAAGTGGTTCACTTCCTAACTTAAGCCTTTACTCCTAGAAAATATACTTTCTAGTTGAGTAGTTAACCCTTAGGAGACGCACTTTCTTGTCAGGGTAATTCAAGTTTTGCTTGTTAAGTGGTTCACTTCCTAACTTAAGCCTTTACTCTTAGAAAATGTACTTTATAGTTGAGTAGTTAACTCTTAGGAGACGTACTTTCTTGTCAGGGTAATTTAAGTTTAGCTTGTTAGAAGACGCATTTCCTAACTTAAGTCTTTACTCCTAAAAATGTACTTTCTAGTTGAGTAGTTAACCCTTAGGAGACGCACTTCCTTGTTAGGTTAGTTCAAGTTTGGCTTGCTAGGTGACATACTTCCTAACTTAAGACTTTACTCTTAGAAGATGCATTTTCTGGTCGAATCCTTCCATGTAACCTCGTTATCTGAGTAATTCAGGTTTCATTTATTAGGTGATGCATTTCCTAAATTAAACCTTCACTCCTAGAAGCCGCATTTTCTAGTCGAGCCATTGCACTTAACCCTTAGGAGACACACTTCTTTGTCAGCTTTCATTTGTCAGGTTGCACACTTTCTAACTTAAACATTTATCTCTAGAAGACGCACTTTCTAGTCGAAATTCCTTACTTTAATTCTTAGGAGACATATTTCCTAATCTTGGTCATTTAATCTTACTCTTAAGATATGCATTTATTAGTCAGAGTTTTGATTCATCATTGCAACATGCAAGTAATTTTGATTGGACTGGACATTCACAAAAGTTTTCTGATGATAAACTGGGGCAGAACTTTAATTCATGTTATTAAAAGCATCATTTAGGATCCTCTTGAAAAATGAGACTTTATTTTTGAAAAATGGGATTTCTATCATAACCTTTATTTGGGATAGTTTTCTTTCTAGTTTTGATGTGATTTCAGGAGCCCGTCTGAAGAATAGGGCGAATAAATGGAAAGTCAAGCAATAAGGTGAAGAAGTTGAAAGTCAAGGAACAAGGTGAAAAAGTTGAAAGTCAAGCAACAAGGTGAAGAAATTAAAAGTCAACAGATTGGACAAATAGCAAGTCAGGACCTCGCCTGGAGAACAGGGTAAAGAAATTGAAAGCCAAGCAACAAGTTGAAGAAATTGCAAGTCAGGAGCCTGCCTAGAGAATGGGGTGATGAAATAACAATTCAAGATCCAAAGAAAGCTGCATAGATAGTACTTTTGTAATTTTATTTATGTTTTTAACTTGTAATTTTCATTTTTTAATGTAATGATAGAGCCGCGGACCGTAACCTTGACAGGACCTTACTTGACTATCCAACTCGGTATAGTCCTTCTCCTTCCAACCCTTTGAGATACCTGTGACTTGATTCCGTTATAACTTGGGTAGGTAGGATGTCCTAAATCCATACTCTATGGTACTCTATCCTTCTTTATCTCCCTTTTGAATAATGGTCGGATCAAAATTTTGTCTCGTTGTCTACTTCTTTGTTTGCAAACACTTTGTGTTTACACCCAAAGAGGGGCATGATGTAGATACCTAATTTTATCCTTTGCAAAAACTCAGTTTATCCATTTTTTGACTCATCTTATCATACACCCTCACCCATTTAATAATTTCCCAGCTAAAAGATAAAATAACAAACCCCTAACAAACCCAATCCCCAATATTCTTTTGTTAACAAAATTAACCACTTTCCTAAATAAAATTTGGACAACACATATCACCACCCCACACCCTACCTCATATACCCCTATACCCCTAGGCTATCCTTCTCCTCTTATATTTTCCATACATATATATGCACTCACTGGAAGATTAGAGGATATCCATAATACTCTCACAAAATCCTCACCATCTCCACTCACAATACATTCACTTACCCACAACCTTTAATTCACCCAACACATACTCTTACTGTACACCGAACACACCCAAATGATATATACACATACCATCACATACACAGAGAGGGGAGGACACTGAAATTTGTACACACTCATGCGTTGATTGAAAAACACCTACACCCAATTGGAGAGATGAACGGAAATCAGTAGGGGTCCGGCTAGGTTTGAGTTTTTTGGTGAACTTTTCATCAGAACAGGTTGTTTACGATCGGATATAGGTATTTTGAAAACCCCTAAAACCCTATCATCTCTATTTTTTTCGGTGAGATTCTTATCAAGAAACATCATCTTCCAACCCCTGTGGTCCGTCGAAGCTCTGACGAAGTGAGTCTCACAAAAAACCCATAAAACGGTGACTAGATCACAAAACAGGCATGGGTTTTGCCTCTCTCGTGCAACTATTGGTTTTGTTATTGGGGTCAAGGTATGTCGAAGTTGGACTGATTTTGTTGTTGGAGTTTGATTTGAAGTTCTTCGACGCGGATCCTAGCTTTTGTTTGAGTGATACTTGATTTTAATCGTCAATTGAGGTCCAATTTTTTTTGGTAAACAGAATTTTTATTTCACCAAATTTATCATTACAAAACTAGGTAATTGTTGACCAATTACCTCTCATATCCTACTTCTACTCATATACATACATGTCTTGTCTATCTAAGAGTACATCAAGGACAAGTATTAAGCTTCTGTAATTGCTTGTGCCCTTATTTACATAGTTCTCTTTTGTATGTATATGCAATGCTATATCTCTACAAATTGTATTACTAGAATAAGGTCTCTTCTAAAATCTGAGGTGAGTCCTGGATTTTCAGATGGAATAGATCATCATACTGAATGCTGTCGCTTCTACTTCTCTGTACCCTGCATCATTCTTCAGCCTTGGCACCAACCAATGTATCTCTACATTTTAGCTTCCAATTGATCCAGTTTGTCCTACCCAAAGAAGCAATCTTCTCCAAAATTCCCTTAGTGATGTTACATTCAAAAAATCAATGGTCAAAAAGTTTATCTGCTGCATCACAAAATACATATGATTGAGGGACTTGTATGCCAATCTTTAGTAATCTCTCCACTGCTGCCAACTTGTGTTGTAGATCTAACCAAAAATTGAATTTATGACTTAGCTGTATGTGAGGTTGTAGAATCAGCTTCTTTCATGACACTCTGGGGTATTGAGATATCTGCAGTAAATACAACTTCTTGATGCTGAATCTCTCCTTTTTACAATAGCTTCAACCTGTCCAGCATGTTTTCTTGCACCTGGTGTGTCTTCATTATCAGTTTCCTGGTATTCAAAATCTTTCTAATTACCCAAGAGACATCCTTGGGTAGATAGAGTTATTCTAATTCCTGTTGCTTTATGTAAAAGGTATAGAGCCATTTAATCCACAGGTTGTCTTTTTCCATTGCTACTGCCCATAGATGCTTAGCTATTGCAGCGTTGTTCCATAAGTAAAAGTTGATTACATTCAGCCCTCTTGCACTCTGTGGTAGACACACTTTTTCCCAAGCAACAAAAGCCTTTTTTGAGATTTCATTCTTGCCAGTCCACAAAAAGGTGTTGCATATAGTTTCAATACCTTTTAGTTCTTTCTTGGGGATCAAAAACACCTGTGCCCAGTATTCCTGCATATCAAATATCACTGCCTTGATTAATTGTAGCCTGCCTGCATAGCTTAACAACTTTGCAAACCATCAAATAATCTTTGTTGTTATCTTCTCAATCAATGGTCAACAAAGATCTATAGATAACTTTCTGGCAGCAATAGGTACACCCAAGTACTTGAATGGGAATGTTCCAACACTATAACCTGTCCCCTCTCAGATTTCTTGCTTTACGATTTCTAAAATATCAGCTAGGAATAGAGAGCTTTTGTCTACATTCACTTTCAACCCTTATACTTTAGAAAACTTCCTAAATGTCTAGTTAAGTAGCCTGATGAACCCTTTTTCTACTTTACAAAACATCAACAGATCATCAGCAAAACACACATATATAGCCCCCAGCTTCTTGCATCTTGGATGGAATTGGAACTTCTTATTCCTGGCTAGTTGCTTCAGCAATCTGTTCAAATATTCCATAGCAAGCACAAACAGGTAAGGTGATATTGGATCACCTTGCCTTATACCTCTCTTGACTTGGGATGATTCAGTTAGGCCACCATTAATGGTTAAGGAGTAAGAAACAGTGGATTTGTATGCCATAATCCATCCTACAAATTTTCTAGCAATTCCCATCTCTATCAATAATCTTCATAAGAAAGACCAGTCAAGTGAATCATATGTTTTCCTGATATCCACTTTGAGGATACACCTTAGAGATAAGTTTTTTCTATTATAGCCTTTGAATAATTCATGAGCAAAAATGATGTTATCTGTAATGCATCTCTCTTATATAAAGGCTGATTGTGCATCCCCTATCAAGTCCCCTATAACACTCTTTAATCTTTCGGTAATCACCTTAGTGATTATCTTATATACAGTTGTGCAACATGCAATAGGCCTATAATTTTTAACATGAGTAGGGGAGGGTACTTTGGGAATCAAAGTTACAGTAGTACAGTTGATTCTTTTATCCATTACACTACTATTGAAAAAATGAAATACAATATTTAAAAGGTCATTATGTACCTCCTCCCAGCAGGTAGTGAAAAATTCTATAGGGAAACCATCAACTCCAGGTGTTTTTTCCTTGGGCATCTACTTGATTGAAGCCTAGACCTCCTCAGCTATTACTTGTTGGATCAAGCACATCTGCTGCTCCCTGGTAAGACAGTAGCCCTCCTAAACTACCTCAGTATCTAGGAAAAGACGCATCTCCCCTTCCTGCCCCATTAAATTTGAGAAGAAAGAAATAAACTCAGCTTCAATGTCCTTAGGTATTGTTAGCTTGACCCCATCCTCATTGTGTATAGATGTGATGATGTTGATACTTGATCTCGTTTTCTATTGTGCATGGAAATATCTTGTATTGGAATCACCACTCTGTATCCAAGAAGCTCTAGCTTTTTGCCTCAGTACTTGTTCTTCTATTCTACTTCATTTTTTTATTTCTGCTAATGTTTTCTTTTCCTGTTCATATAATTGATCATTTGCTTGACCCACTGAAATTCTTGTTTGCACTACTTGTAATATTTTCCTGGCAGTTTTTAAATATTGTTGGTATGCTTCAAGGTAGTTATTCAAATCCTTAATAGTAATTATCACTACCTTCAGGTTTTTCCAAATAACCTATATTGGATCTCCATTTACTCTCTTAGTCCAAGCCTCTTTTACCTTGTTTTTGAATTTAGGATGACTCATCACAGTGGAGTATAGTTTAAAAGGTTTTGGATGTAAGGCCTGGAGTATTTGTGAGTTGTAGTTGATCACAATTGGTGAGTGATTTGATATCCCTGGAACCATGTAGTTAGCCTCAATATGCCCCTGCTTCTGCAACCACCAATAGTTCCCAAAAGCCCAATTACTTTTACTATAAACTCTGGAGTCTGTTGCCTGCTTATTACACCATATGAAGTGGAATCATGTGCTTCTAAAATGAGTGAATTGATTTATTTCTACCATATCCTCGAATCCCTACATTTCAGCCTAAGTGGCTGGAGTACCAATTCTGTCTCCTGATCTCAACACATTATTAAAATCTCTACAAACAAGCCACTCAAAATTTATCTAACTTCCCATGGCTATAAGTTCTTTCCACAAATCTTGTCTTTCCATTAAGTCATTACTAGCATACACTATAGTCAACATGCAGGAGAACATTGTGTTAGTATTGGTTGCCTTACAATGCATAAATTGAGCCCCTATTTGTAGTATTTCCACCTGAATATGCTTTTGCCAGATAAGCCATATTCTTCTATTTATAGCTTAATTATAATTAAACTGAGCATTCCAATCTCTAGCTATATTAGTTTTCACTTTTGTAGCATTGTTACTTCTCACTCTAGTTTCAATTATTCCCATAATCTCCACTTTATTCTTTCTCAGAAAGAGCTTTAACTTCTTCTGTTTGAAGGGCTTATTAAGCCCTCTGATATTCTAGGAGCACACAATCATGGGGGTTGAAACTGATCCCCACCTCGCTCACTAGCCTTAGCTTCCTCCCCTACTATTTCCTTCACTTTACTTGACCTATTCACCACATTATCCACCATAGTTGAAGTAGGAAATACCTGGTTAGCATCCTCACAAACTTTCATTATAAGCCACTCAGAATCAGATTGTTGTACCACTTGGTTCTCAGTCACAAAGTGTTCTGGTTCTTGTGGCTGCTCAGGGTTAGTCTTATCAACTTCTTTAACTTCCCATTTCTGGATAACCCTCATACATCTGCGGTTCCTTCTCCTTATCCCCTGCTGTGGTGGAGGGTTGGCTTGATCTGCTATCTCAGGTTCCTTCTTATGTGGGGATTCAGCAACAATATGTCCAAAGCTATTATAATCACTACAGAATTTCAAAATCTAATCATATGCAATGACTTCTTGTATGGTTCCCATTGGTGTACTGAGTTCCACCTACATAGGTAATGTGTGGCTAATGTCTGCCTTTATTAATACCCTTGCGAATTATATCAATTCCATCTTAGCAGTATACTTATCTGTGTACATTGGTTTACCCACAACACTTGCTAATTTACTCAACGATTCGTCGACCAAAACCCCAGAGGTAGGCTAGGTAAATTTACCCACGATGGCACCTTATACAGGAATTCTGGTTGAATTCGAAATCAATCATCCAATTCCTTAGGATCATTGGTCTATTCCTGTACGTATAAGGGCCTGATTGCAGCACTAGATCCTTATCCGCTAGTGTAGCAAATTTGAAAATGTAATAGCCATCATCGTGATATAGTACCTTTGGTTTGGATACAAAATTCCACACATGAGCTATGTAGTTCTCCATTGTTTTGGAGAATGGAGATTCCCCCAGTATATATCCGATCAATGTTGTGCTCCAATGGTTGGCCTGGACCAGTATATCCTCTTCCTCTAACTTAACAATCAGTTTTTCTCCCTTCATCATCGATGGTATCTAAGCAAGAGCCTGCCCTATTTGGGAGCTTCGATTTGTGGTTTTCACCTATTCCTTTACCTCTTCTGTTTTCACTTCAGCTTGGACTGGTGCGGCTTGGGACGAGGCTCCCGCTTCAGAAAATTGCAATCTCCGGAGAAATGTGAATCCTCCAGCCTCCTTAAAATCCTTTTCCCAACTAGCTCATGTTTCACCAACCTCGACTCCTTAAGCTTAGTTTCCTCCCCGATAGGCTGAAACGAGCAAGAGAGGAAGTTCCCAAATGTTAACGGGCCTAGATGTTGTTGTATTCCACTCGACAGAGTGATAATGACCAATTGTGGCAATGTTGCAGATCGACGAGCCATTTTTTCTACCAGCGTACGTTAGCAGCCTTGCTATCGTGCGCACCTAGAGCGAAAAACATGCTCCCTTCTCTTTAAATTTTAATCCTTCACTCTTTTTATTTTATTATTTATCATATTCGATGCATTGAATTTAGTGTTATGTGTTTCTTGATCTTTGTTGATGATGAATAGTGGTTTGGTTTGATCCGTTGTTTGATCTCCTTGATTATGGGTTGATTATGAATTGTGTAATGAAATGATACCTCATTAAGAATTAAAATCAGGTATTTGGGGCGGGAATTGAAAATCAATACAAATGAATATTGCTTCATTTTGATTTTTGGATTGTTGTTTGATTTGAGACGGATGTCAACTTTGTTAAACGCAATAATATCACGATGGGTTGAAACGAATAAGCAAACGGTAGGCCGAGTAGGCAAATTTAGAACTTGTGGATTGTGGAATGGTTGGAATATTTGTTGAATGATTTTGTTTACTGCATTTGGATCAATTGTACTTATTTGGTCGGGGAATGCCCCGAGACACATTGTATTTATTCACCGGGGAATGCACCGACGTATCATGTATGTAAAGGAGATTCATGATCAAGGCCCGAGGCGTCGGGTAAAGTATATTAGGGTAATTAGAGTAGTGTAGGTTTATATCTCAGTACCTTTTTATTTCGGGTCTGTAATAAATTGGATTGGACACTTTTTTTTGAGTTTTGAACTGTTTGGTTTATTTTCTTTTTTGTGTGTTTTGTTGGTTTATACATTCCATTGTGTCATCCCAGCCGATATACTCTACGGAACGATCGTGGTCGAATCACGGAACCGAGGGATGCCTAACACCTTTCCTTCGGCCAACAGAATTCCTTAACTGGAATCTCTGTTCGTGGACCAGTTTTGAAAGAGTCAAAAATTATTTTGAAAAAAAGATTTCCAAAGGTGACTTGGCACACCCGATTTATGCCAAGTGGCGACTCTGAGTTAATTGTAAAATGAATTCTTTTTAAACAACTTTACTTTTTGTCATTTAATCATAAAACCCTTTCAAACTTAAAATCTAATCTTTTTGATAAAAAAAATGGGTGTGACACCTACTAGCGATACACGTTGAAAGAGAAATATATTTGTTCATTGAGAAAATTTGACCAACAAAATTGAGGGAGAGATATATTTGTTTGTGTATCTTTTTTATGGGTCGAATAGGGTCAGTTAGATTAGGGTATGTTTTATTTTTTTAAAAAATGAATCATTTAATATCGAGGGTAAATTTGATCTTAAAATATAATATCGAGGGTAAATTTGATCCCAAAGTATAATAAAGAATATATTTAATTAATTTTTTAAAAGAAAGGGGTAAATTTAGCCTCAAAGTATGAGAAACATAAATATGACGGAAAGTATATTTAATCAATTTTTCATAGGATAAGGATAAATTTGACTCTTTTCCCTATATATATTATGCCGCATATGTTTTATTTGTAGTCCAATAAATCAAATATATACCAATAAAGTTTATTCATTAAATAATCTCGTCATATCATTATTTAATCTCAAGATAATTTGTTTCAACAAATCAAATGACCCTTTAGAAATGTGATCCAATCTTTGCATAGGATAATTCAATATACTTGTGTGAGATTCCAAAGAAATTTGGATCAGATTGAGTTTATTATCTATGATTTTATTTTACATTTTTATAAAAAATATTTTCACGATTTAAATATGTATTCTTGTAATCACATAACAATAACTTTTAGTGCTCCAAAACTCTCCTTCAACCCATTTCAAGTTCTGCATAATTTGATGTGAATGACGAAAGGGACATAGAGGAGAGAACAGAGAAGGGGAGGAAACAGATGGACAAGCAGTGAAATCATAATTAGCATTTTCAAAAAAAGATAAATCCTCAAATATTCTTACCATATTAATTTATTCTTCCACTACTTCAGAATATTTCATAATAACACTAGATATTCGGATGCATGCTGTAACTATACGAATACATGTTGTAACACTCATATACATGCGGCTATATGGGGCTAAATTTGAATACACGCAGACACCTGTGTGCATTGTATTTGAGATTGAATCATGTATTCAGACACTTTAACCATGTATCTAGATGTCCTTAACATGTATAGATATTTATCTGAAGGGGTTACTTGTCTATAATATATTTGCAACAAATTATGTATTGCGATTAGAAAATATATTTATGTAAATTTATGAGAGAGAAAATGATTACCTCGAAATTATGTCGTTTACCTTTAAAAAAATGCTTGCCCAAAATTCTGACATCTAGAATTTGAAGCAGTCTAAGATTTAGTGATGCAACACCTTCCTTATCAATTACATACTGGTAATTGGATTTGCCAGCTCCAATTTCAGCCTTTTCCTTCATGGTTTCATTTTCTACTGACTAGGTCAAGTCAAAATTTTATTTTATTTTATTTTTAAAACAATTAGATACTTTTTGAATTCAAGATTCATAATGGAATAAAAATAACCGTTTTCTTTCTTTTAACGATATAGTTCAAGATGTAAAGTTATCCATTGGCTAAATTGAATTAAAAAAGAAAAAGAACATGACTTGACTTGACAGGGTCTAATTAAATCTAGTTAATAAAAAATTTAATAATATTGACCAAATCTTAATTGGTGATACTCCACCTAGAATTGGATGAAGGAAGATTTCATGCGTCTAAATTAAATCCATTTTCTACCTTTATCCTTTTTTTTACATGCGTGTATAGTTGAAAATCTTTTAAAAATCTTTATTTGACGTACGAGTAAGATTTACGTAATTTTTATCTTCTCTCTTTATAAATGAATTTAGAATTTAAATTGTACGGATTTAATCTTTTAAAATTCTTGACATTAAACTTGTACTTTTTAAGTTCTAAATTCACGTCTATTATTTAATACAATTTTTGTAGCTTCTTACACATAAATTTAAATGTTTGGATTTTGTTGTTATTCTTTGAAAGGTACTTTTATTTGGTTGCCCCCTTGCTTCGTTCAACACATCATTTATTATTTCTTTAAGAGGGTTTTGTAGTCATTTTATAGTTCAATTGAATTAAATTCATGTAAAAAAATTAAATTTAAAAGGTAAATCAATTTCTATTAAATGAACTTATATCCTAATGACATCTAATAATTGTAGTTTAAATTAAACTTCCCAAATCACAACTCAAATCAATACGAGATCTCACGTTTGAGTGTTTCGACAAAACTTTTGTTATTTTAATGCAAAATCATGCAAAGTTGATTAGAAATTTAGAAGTTAGTCAGCATCTTAGTAAGATAATTATCCATTAGTTCAACAAAAATTTCCGTTGATATAGTTAGCATCGGTTTTAGATAAAATAGAGTGATGGATGAAGGTTCACCAATGAGAAAAATATGCTTCATTGCCGTCAAAATAAAATAAATTATATTTCGATTCCAGCTTTTGAGAACAGAAAAATCTTGATAGAAAATACATTTTCAAAATTGAAATTTGAATATTAAATTTTTGAAGTTTTGATTTTTTAAACTTAAAATTGTGGTTGGACATGCATTTAACTTGAAAAAAATCTAAAATCTTATACATAGAAATGTGTTATGAAATATAAAGCAAAGAAGAAGAAGAATAGAGAGAAGAGAGGAGACTTCTTTATTTCTTTCGTGGATTCTTGAGGAGTAGAATTACAATGAAGGAAACCTGATACCGCCAGATTACAACTCTCTTACAAGAGTGTAAGCGGTAGTTGTCAAATATAGAACCCAACTAGGTTGGGTGTCGAATCCCACAGGGAATAATGTATTCACTAAGTGTTGCGGTTGTTATTAGACTGTTGATCGAAGGTTCCGAAATAAAGGAGGTTTTGAAATGTTATAGTATCCTTTCGTATATGTGTCACACAAGAGTCCAACTGATGAGAGTTAATGTAGATGTAATTTCAATGAGGATGAACTAACTAGAGTTATGCTCACCAAGATGTTCAAACAGTTAGGGTTTTGAACTTGCGCTCGAGTTCTAACCTATTTGTTTAATTGCAAGAATTATTGAATTCTAAGAATTACCCACGTGTTTCTCAACCTAATGGATATTGCACCCTTTACTTCTCTCAAACTTAAAGGATTCATGCATTGTTCAATAACACTCTCATGGGGGTTAAGCTTGTTGAGGCATCAACCCATCAACCTAGAGGGTAAACCTATGGATTTTATGTGAATCACTTCTTTTCCCAACATCCACTTTCTTGTCAGACAAGTGGTGTTTATGGGCTCACTTCTCAAGTTTGCAACCGAGAGATGTCATTATAATGAAGAAAGATTCATGCAATTCAGCAAGATGTTAGAAATCAAAATCGATTCACAACCCCAAACTGTTATCTACATCAAGGCTCCCATAACCCTAGTTATGAGAGTTTAGCTACTCATCTCCATATCAGAAATCAAAAATATATTGATGTTCATAAATAACTTCAGAAGAGTACTTACAAAAGTCACAATATTGTTCTTCTCAATCTTCAATGAAAAATATCAAAACTAATAATCAGATCTCAATCTCTAGATTCAAATCCCAATGAAAAGTATTACAAAAACCGTAACTAGATATGAAAGTATGAAACTAATGAAAAAGATATCCTGACTAAACCCTAATACTTGGTATTTATATGATTTCAGAACTGGGGTTTTAAAATTCAAACTCAGATTTTCTGCTTTATGGTCAACGGGTCAAGCGACGGTTCGTCGTAGGTCCGATGGTCCATCGCCTGCACCGTCGCTGGACCTCCAGTGATTCCATTCTCTACTTCTGGGCAACGGGTAGAGCGATGGTCCGTTGCAAGGTCGACGACCCGTCGCTTGGACCATCGCAGGACTTCTAGTGATTATGAGTTCTGTATCTTAGCGATAGTTCAGACCGACGGTTCATCGCAGATCTAACGGTCCATTTCCTTGACCGTCGCAGGATGTCCAGAGTCTTTGACTTCTGCTTTTGGACGACGGTTTAGACCAATGGTTCATCGCAAGGTCGACAGTCCGTCGCTGCTCATTTTTCTTTATTTTACTCAGATTGTTCAAGTTATTCTTCACACTTAGTTCTTATCCTGAAAACACTAAAATTCCATGTTAAATACAATAAAGGTTGCTTGAAAACACTCAATTATTCTAAGAAAAAGGCCTAAGATGTTCCGTCAAAAGGCCTCAACTTAAGGCAATTTCTTGTCCTCAAGCAACTCAACACCAAGATGTATATACGAACAACATCATGACGGGCACTCATTAGTCATATCTACACATCTATACAATCATTCAACTGATCATTCGGCTAAGTGCTCTAACACATAAGGATCTACAACTGGCATCAACTACCAGTCAACATATTTATAGCCATAGATACAATACCCCAAAGGAATCAACAGTCTAAGGATAACTGTTGTGCCCTTACAGCCACCAAAGTCCACCTCTCATTATATATAATCAATCTATGGACAAAACTACTACCCTCACTCTCAAAACAGAAGTTGCAAACATAGTGCACACCCATAGGCTTGCCCCTATCATCTAATGTTTTCTTATAACTGACTTGCCAAGATCAAGCAAGACTTTTTAGGATCAGTAATCAGGTTTTTGGCTCGGTGAGGATATATCTTTAGGGAGAAGTGACTTGAAAACAAGGGGATTTCACTCTCTTCACACTTCTAGGTAGCTACTCACCAAGACTATAACTTCATTCAGTCATTTCAGCTCCTACTGTTCATCCATCTTAGTAACAACATCCCTTTTTTTTAATAATCAGCATCAACCACCCTCAACTTATACTGATGCTATCAGTTGAGGTGCACAATATCTACTTAGAAATCTAATTAGACCATGGCCAGATGCTTACTCATAATTTAACTTGAATGTCAACCTCCTATGTTGCCAACAACTCAGCAGTAGCCACCCTCAACTTAGGCAATTTGCCTAAGTTAAAGTCCACAATGTCCAATATAGGACCAGAGCCCACGCTAAATGCTAACATTTACTAGAGAGTGAATCAGTATTTATTTGGGTAGAACAAACATTAACAAGGCTCAACAGGGTTGCAATGGAAAACAACATAAAATATTTTTGGTGGGTCATTATTTTGGCTAAATGGACTAACAAACAAGGAGGCCTACTATCCTATCTTATTGAGTCAGAAACAAAACAACAACAAATGAACCAGGCAAGTTCTGGGTGTAGCATCTATGTAAGAACTACACAAACACTCACACATACAAGCACTAACTTAATTTTTATTCTACTAACTCTTAGGGTTCGTAACATGTGGCTATAATTACTTACATTCGTATGCTAGTTTTAGAGTCACAGATGGTCACGTAATATTTTTACCAACAGGAAAAAAAGAATTAATTGTATAACATATGTACACAAACACTTTGCCCCGGTCACTTATCATCCACATATACAAACTGACTCTAACATAACGTTACTTTTATTTCATGGAATAGCATTACCAACAAAACATGACTTAAGAAAAGAGAAATTTCAATCCTAGACAAGAAATGAAAATCCAACGACTTAATAACAATCTAGACATACCGATTCTCATAGATAGCACATGGGAGGAAAAGTATATCGGCAACACAATCCCCCATGGTACAAGCACATCCCACCCCTACAGAAAATAATGCTTTGTCCTCAATGCATACAATTTAAGTACAAAGGAGTGGAAATACTTGCAGTGCCTCTTATTCATCTGAGGCGTTGGTGAAGTGTGGTGAGGATCCAACGTCCTCACTGGGTGTAATGTTGGCCCCTATGTATGTAGGGGCACTCAAAATCTCTCCCTTCGAAATTGGAGGTATCACCTATCTAACAGTGTCTGAAATTTCCCCCTGAATGGGGCAGAGTTTGTGGAAACACCTGCAATTTTATCCTGCATTCCTTTCTTCCTCTTTTCCTCTGATTTCCTCGACTTTTTTATCTCCTTTTGCATCTGGTATTCTTCCAATTCTTCTGGTGTCATGGATGCAAGTTTTTTTTTCTCTCTTTGCAGCTCTCTCAGCTTTTTTATCTGTTTCTGCTGCTCTCTTACCTTTGTCCTTAATCGGTCGCCCCATCAAATCAATAAGTCCTTCATCCTCGTCACTTGGAATCTAAACTAGATCAAATATGGTATGATGTGGCTGTTGATTTATCTTATCCATATCAGCTCGGATTTGTCTAACTTCTTTAATCAACTTTGCAAAGTACGGGATGGACATGGCATCTAACTTCTTATTTATCCATTCCTCCATGTTGTCCATTCTGAGTTGGATGTTTTTGAGCGGGCGCACTACTTCTTCAACAATTCTCTCAACAAAGGGATTAAAATCTGGCTTCCATATAGCCAACTGCTTGTCAATCTTTTTCTATGCTCTTATTACCTTTGCAAAGTTTTCCTGGTTCAACTTGTATTTTGTATATTGGGGCGGAACTGATGCAGAATTTGCCGTCCCCCCCATGGGCATCGAAACTGAACCTGTAGAAGTAGCAGGAGGCACGTACGTAGCAGGTGGTAATGGCATACCTGAATGAGCCTCTGTTAATTCAGGAACTAGCTCTGACTGAGTTTGCTGAGCTGGAGGCCTGTTGACTCGTATATCAAACTTTGAGTTATCCCTCATCTTTTCAATAGCCTGCTTATGTGTTGCCTAGATCTTATTATCAACTCCGCTAATCAAAGGGACTTTCTCTTGCTTACATAATTCTATAATAAGGCATGGAAATGGCAATGCAGTCTGAGTCTTGTGAGCACAGAAGAACATTTCATCAGAAATAATATGGCCAAAATCCACAGTCAATCTCTCAACCAAAGCAGAAACTATCACGGCTATCATAAGTTCTAAGCGATCATCACCGCCTATCGGCATAAGCCTCAGTCTCACAATCGCCCACTAGAATTTGGCCCTAAAACTTAGAGACGATTTAGATATTCATTCGCAGGGGTTGTGTAACCAGGACGGTTCTCCTCCATCTGTCAGTACTCTAGCTAACCACAGTATTTGTGTAGCTCGTGTAAATAGTCAGTGCTCCAATTCTGGAATTACCCCCGGTATCTGATATTTTGGCCCAAATAAGAACCTGTTCAATATTCGCTTTGAGATATCTATGTCAACTCCTCGCATAGGGACTATATCAAGTTTGTTCATGTCTGCAGCTGATGCACCTTTGGGGCAATCTTTCTCAAACAACTCCAAGTAATTAGCAGAAAACTCACTACCAGATTTAGTTGATAGGTCCCACGTGGCCTACTCATCCATGTCAGTTCATACTCATTAAATCTGCCCTCAAGCTCTGGGTATTCGTGCAAGGTTGTTTTCACGATCTGGATTTCCTTAAAAATAGCCCTCTTTATGGGTACCCTGTCCATTGGTGCCAACCCTTTGTAGAAGTGCTCTCTAGCACCCTCAATCTGCCACCGCATAGCTTTCCGCACTTAGGAATCCTTGCGACCAAATTTGGGTCTACTTATTCTGTACTTTCCTCTTGGACGGGGTTAGATACTTCAATCCCTTCCTCAACTGGAATTGAGCTTGAGCTGCTGTTGCTGCTGCTTTCACCCTTCTGTTCAGACTAGGAGGATAAAGAAATCATCTGGTGATATAGTCGGGTGTTGCGTGCTGGTACGTCCTCACCTTATGATTGCCCTTGCCTGGCCCCTTGGCCTTTACCTCTACCTTTGGTAGATGGTAATTTATTTGCCATGGTACCTTATTATTGCAGTACATGATTATTCTCCTGACTTGTACTCTTAACCACGGAACGCAATATGACACAATTTTTTTTAGAGGAATTCTAATTTCTTGTGATGGAGAGAAACAAAGAAAAGATGAAGCTTTAAATAGATGTGAAGGGGAAAGTGATGAGTGTAAGAAGGGAATGAACAGGCTCAAGTACATTGAATAGTTGGGGGTTACTAAACCGCTTCAAGTTATCAATTTAAAACCCATTAGATCGAGTAAAAATGGAGAATCTTTCTATTTAAAATAATTCGACCCGACCCGCTGAAATAAGGTTAAATGCGATAGTTATTTTAATGGTCCATCACATTAGTGACGGTTCGTCAGATACCCCGTCGCACCTTTCCAGAGAACTTACCTTGGGCACATTGGAGACGGTTGGGTCGACGGTCCATCGAATGTACGACAGTTCGTTGGTTTACCCGTCGCACTTCTTCCAGTAAGAGGGTTTCTGGACTATGTTGTGATGATGACTGCGAAGGTCCATCGAGACTTCAACAGCCCGTCAGATTGCCCGTATGTCATCCTAAATTTTCTCCATTTTTGTTTTCCTGCACTATCAGACCTGCACACTTACACAAACCCTTCAGCTTCCACAATACAATAAAACTAACTCCAAAATAACTTCAACTAATGCTATACAATAGCACAATGTGGTTTGCCTCTCACTAGCGCTTGATCTATTGGCGTGGCACGACTCAATTATCTTGATTACTCAGACTTTATCGAGATAGATGTTATCAATACTTTTTATCGAGTCTTTTGGACCGATATAAGGTTTTACTCATTGCCTATTGACTTTGAAGACACTTCCATCTTCATTTTCAAGTTCGACTACTCCAGATGAGTAGACTTGACTAACTTTAAACGGGCCTAACCACTTGGACTTAAGTTTACCTGGGAATAGTTTGAGTTTGGAGTTGAACAGAAGCACCAGGTCACCTTTCTGAAATTCCCTCTCTTTAATTCTATGATCATGGTATTTCTTCATTCGTTCCTTGTACAGATCAGCTCTTTCATAAACTTCGAGATGGAACTCATCCATCTTATTAAGTTGCACCAGTCTCATATTTGCTGCCTCATTCCAATTCAGATTAAGACGCTTCACCACAACGCTTTTTGCTCTAGCTCAATCGGCAAATGGCATGCCTTGCCATAAACCAATTGGTATAGCGACATGCCAATAGCCATCTTGAAATCTGTTCGATATGCCCATAATGCATCCTCCATCTTCCTAAACCAATCCTTCCTGCTAGCATTCATAGTCTTGGCAAGGATAGCCTTGATTTCCTAATTGGAGATTCCACCTGCCCACTTGTTTGCGGGTGATATGGCATAGCTACCTTATGCTTCTTAACTCCATATTTTGCCAATGCATCTAGGAACATCTTATTGCAAAAGTGTAATCCTCCATCGCTTATGATGGTACGTGGTACCACAAAGAGAGAGAAGATGTTTCTCCTCAAGAATTTAACGACTCGCTTCACTTCATTATCTGCTAAAGACACTGCCTCAACCCATTTTGACACGTAGTCAATGGCTACCAATATGTATTTCATCCCAAATGATCTCACGAAGGGCCCCATGAAGTCAATACCCCAGATATCGAACAATTCTACCTCCAACATCTTGGACATTGGCATCTTATGGAACTTTGAGATAGAATCTTTCCTTTGATATTGGTCACATCTATTTACGAACTCGTAAGCATCCTTGAACAAAGTGGGCCAATAGTAGCTGCTTTGAAGCACTTTTCTGGCAGTACGATCACCAGTATGGTGAACTCCTACTGGGGAAGCATGAGTCGCTTCCAGTATACTCAACATCTCCACTTCTGGAATGCATCATCTAATAATGCCATCCACACACCTCTGAAACAGATATGGTTCATCCCAGAAATAATATTTCACATCATGGAGAAACTTTTTCCTTTTATGAAAGGAAATATTCTCTGACATTACTTCACTTACCACATAGTTTGCGAAGTCAGCATACCAAGGTACTTTTTTTTAGCACTACAACCAATACTTTCTCATCCAAAAAGGAATCATCACTCTCAACCTTATTTTTTAATGCCTGCTCGCCTTTGAGTCTGGATAGGTGATTAGCCACCTGATTCTCACATCCCTTGTGATCCTTGACCTTAAAGTCAAATTCCTAAAGTAACAATACCCATCGAATCAACCTTGGTTTAGCATCATTCTTCGCCATTAGGTACCTCAAGGCAGCGTGGTCAGTGTGTACCACTACCTTGGTACCTAAAAAATATGCCTGAAACTTCTCAAAAGCATACACCACTGCTAGAAGTTCCTGCTCTGTCACCGTATAATTCTTATGAGCCCCATTTAGGGCCTTGCTTGCATAATATATCGGATGAAATAGCTTCTTTTTCTTTTGTCCAAGAACAGCTCCAAGTTCCACTCCACTAGCGTTACACATAATCTCGAATAGCTTCGTCCAATCAGGAGCATTAATAATTGGAGCTTCCACTAGCTTCAACTTAAGGCATTAAAAGGCCTTTCTGCAGTTATCATCAAAAGAAAATTTGGCTTCCTTCTCCAAGAGTTTGCAAAATGGGTTTGCAATCTTTAAGAAATCCTTTATGAATCTGCGGTAAAATCCTGCATGGCCAAGGAAACTACGTACCCCTTTCACTGAGATGGGAGATGGTAGCTTCTCAATAACCTCTACCTTGGCTAGATCGACCTCTATCCCTTTTACTGAAATTTTATGCCCGAGAACAATGCCCTCCTTCACCATGAAGTGACATAACACAAACGGCATCCTCTTGAATGAAAAAGTGCCATAGTGCATGTGAATATAGTCTTCTCCTAATCTTTAGGAGCAATACAAATCTGATTGTAGCCAGAATGGACATCTACGAAATAGTACCACCCCATTCCTGCAAACCGATCAAGTATTTGATCCATGAAGGGTATTGGGAAGTTGTCCTTTAAGGTCCATCAGTTCAGTTTGCGATAGTCCATGCAAACCCTCTACCCAGTCACAAGCCTGAGAGGAATCAAATTATTTTTTTCATCTGCAACAACAGTCATGCCCCTTTTCTTGGGCATGCATTGAACTGGGTTTACCTATTTACTGTCAGAAATAGGATAAACCACTCCTACATTCAGCTACTTGATAATCTCCTTCTTAAACACCTCTTGCATCGATGGATTAAGTCAGCGTTGATGCTCGATGGTTGGAGTACAATCATTCTCAAGTTATATCTTATGAGTGTAGATGCCGGGGGAATGCCAATAATATCAGCAATAGTCCAGCCTATTGCTCTTTTGTGCCTCTAAAGCACTGAAATAAGCGCTTCCACCTGCTGCTCTCCCAAATCGGTTGCAATAATCATGGTTAGCGTATTTCCATTACCAAAAACACATACCTTAAATGCCTGGGCAGCTCTTTCAATTCCAACACCGGTGGCTCTTCAATGGATGGCTTAGCCAATGATGTTGATCGATTCTTCAGATTAAGATCTAGCTTTTTAGGAGCATAAGAGTATAATCCCATTCCTGTCAAAGCACAAACAGTTCTTCATACTCCTCAATGCCTTCCCAATCAAAATTCATCAACACTGTAGCTAAGGGATCAATAATAAATTTCTTCTCTATCGGCACCTCTTGCTCATCCTCATAATATACATCAACAATTGAGAACACACTCATTTCATTCTGCTTCTTCATTGATTGGCACACATGAAATTATACCACTTCATCATTCAGCCTAAATAAGAGCTCCTTAGCTCGCAAATCAATCAACACACTCCTGACTGTAAGAAAAGGTCGACCCAAGATTATGGGCACCTCAAAGTCTACCTCGCAATCTAGAATGACAAAATCCACAGGAAATATGAAGCTAGAAACCTTTACCAGCATATCATACAAAATACCAACAGGTTATTTTACCAATCTATCCGCCATCACAAGTCGCATGTCGGTGGGTGTAGGGTCTCCTAAACCCAAATTTTTATAAACAGCTAGCGGCATCAGATTGATGCTAGCTCCCAAGTCGCATAAAGATATTGCAAAGTTAAGAGGCTTAATAGTGTATGGGATAGTAAATGCTCCCGGATCTGCCTTTTTTGCACCAGAGACCTTATGTAAATAGCACAATAATAGAGATTATCTATTGGCTCAAAAATAATTGACCGCTTCTTCGTGACAAGGTCTTTCATGAATTTTGCGTACCCAGGCATTTGCTCCAATGCCTCCACCAATGGCAGATTAATCGTTAACTGCTTAAGCATAACCATAAATTTGCCAAACTTTATGTCGTCGACCTTCTTCTTCAACCAATGGTGAAATGGAGGAGGTGGTTTTGGAAGAGTGGTAACCACAACTTTAGCCTCCTTTCCCTTATTCTTCTCCAACTCATCAACCTATTGACTATTGGATGGTGCATTATCAATAACCTAATCCAATTTCCCAGACTCCATCGGATGATAAATCTCTGCTTCTTTAATATCATCTACTACAATATCATCCACAGGCTTGCCTACAGGAGGGATTGCCAATACCTTACCACTTTTAATAGTGACTGTTATACATAACCCATCCTTCCTTGGGTTTCGCATTGTGTCGCTTGGTAGGGTGCCAACCTTCTTCTAATTGAATGCAGTAGAAAGTTGGTTCATTTGCTGCTCCAATTATTTTATAGAAATAGAGTGAGAGTCAACCAGTTGGTTCATTTAGGATAACTCACTTTTTATCTCAGTCACCCCGGTACTTGTTGCTTCTACTCCCTTTAATAACTTGGCCATCATGTCCTCCATAGACATCTTCCCTGAACTAGTTACAACAGCCTCACGATTTCCAGGAGGGACATATAACCCACTCCCGTCATCCTTACTCTTCTAATTTCCTTGATCATGGTCCTTATATCCAGGTTTATCATAGTAGTTCCAACCTTAATTTTCCTTGGACACTGCCTCGAAAACCCTCCTAATTGTTAAAGTAATAGGCTTCCTTCTCAGAATTGGAGTCAGCCATTCCCTATGATGCTATAGCTTTAACGTTCTGTCTTTCCTGATAATAAATGCTTGGTGAGAAGATCCATCTGTGTCTTCATGTGAGTCATGTCTTGGTCATGCTCTTCTTCTCTTTGCCTTTGTTCTGCAATTATGCCTATGGATACAGTAGAGCTTGCTACCTCAGAATCTCTGGTATGCCAAGCTCTACTTTGTTTTATCATACAATCAAGCATATCAGGTTCTTCAGGAAAGGTGAGGTCTATGAATGACCCACCTGTTGTATTATCCACTACTGTCTTAGTCATATAGTTCAAGGCCCGATATAATATCTCCGTCAAGTGGACATTGGTCATCTGATGAATTGGGCACTGCATAGGCTTCTTCTTGAATCTCTCCCAAGTCTCATGGAGAGCTTCAGTTGGAAGCTATCTGAAATTGCTTATTTCGTCTCTTAACTGTGCCCTCTTGGATGGCGGAAAGAATCTTTATAGGAAAGCAACTTTCAGTTGCCTCCAATTAGTAATAGAGTCGGGAGTTAGTCCATTCAACCATAAAGTTACCTCTCCAGATAGAGACAATGGAAATAGCCGCAACAGAATAGCATTTTGTGCAACCCCTGGGTTGTCAAATGACTTGTATATTGAGATAAAATTAACCAAATGCATATTTGGGTCGTCACCCGCAAGTCCACCAAATAATCCTTTGAGATGCAATAGATGGATCATAGCGCTTGTAATATTAAACTTGTCTTCGGGTGCTAAGGGCGGAGGAATAATAGCCCCTGTTGCAATGGCTCCATCCAAGTCATCATCATCATTCTCCAGATTAAATTGAGCGGCTTGGCATTCTGGTCTCGCCATAGCAGGGTGATTTCTGTTGACATTCCTATTTGTCAGTGCAGACAAATTATCTGCATACCTCAGATTGACTGGTGATAATAAATCATCATTACCCAGATCCTCATCATCTAGGTTTTGTTGTTGGACTGCATTATCTACATTCTGCTGGTTCATTTGTGCAGCTGCCAAGGCAGCTAGTCTAGCTTCTTCCTACTGAGAAGCTACTCTTTCTTGGTTTTGTTGACCATTCATTCTATCAAAAATTTGAGGTTCCAGATAAATAGGTAATAAAGGTTCACCTGATCTCCAAGTACTTGGCATACAAGATGATCACCCTGAACAAAACAAAAACAACAAATAAAAAGTAAAAGATTGGAAAACTTTGACAAAAGGTCAAGCAACAAACACAAACTTAGTTGACAATCATATTCTCCGGCAACGGCGCCAAAATTTGATACGCCCAGATTATAACTCTCTTACAAGAGTGTAAGCGGTTGTTGTCAAATATAAAATCCAACTAGGTTGGGTGTTGAATCCCATAAGGAATACTATGTTCACTAAGTGTTGCAGTTGCTATTAGACTGTTGATCAAAGGTTTTAAAATAAAGGGGGTTTTAAAATGTTAACAGTGTCCTTTCGTATTTGTGTCACACAAGAGTCCAGCTGATGAGAGTTAATGTTGATGTAATTTCAATGAGGATGAATTAACTAGAGTTATGCTCACCAAGATGTTCAAACAGTTAGGGTTGTGAACTTGCACTCAAGTTCTAACTTATATGTTTAATTGCAAGAATTATTGAATTCTAAGAATTACCCACATGTTTCTCAACCTAATGGATGTTGCACCCTTTATTTCTCTCAAACTTAAAGGATTAATGCATTGTTCAAAAACACTCTCATGGGGGTTAATCCTATTGAGGCATCAACCTATAAACCCAGAGGGTAAACCTATGAATTTCATGTGAATCACTTCTTTTCCCAAAATCCACTTTCTTGTCAGACAAGTGGTGTTTATGGGTTCACTTCTCAAGTGTGCAACCGACAGATGTTATTATAATGAAGAAAGATTCATGTAATTCAGCAAGATGTTAGAAATCAAAAGCGATTCATAACCCCAAATAGTTATCTACATCAAGGCTCTCATAACCCTAGTTATGGGAGTTTAGCTACTCATCTCCATATCAGAAATCAAATATATATTGATGTTCATAAATAACTTTAGAAGAGTACTTACAAAGTCACAATATTCTTCTTCTCAATCTTCAATGGGAAATATCAAAACTAATAATCTGATCTTAATCCCTAGATTCAAATCCCAATGAAAATTATTACAAAAACCCTCACTAGAGGAGAAAATATAAAACTAATGAAAAAGATATCTGGACTAAACCCTAATACTTGGTATTTATATAGGTCCAGAGCTGGGGTTTTAAAATTTAAACTCAGATTTTTTTCTTTATGGTCGACGGGTCAAGCGATGGTTCATTGCAGGTCCGACGGTCCATCGTCTGTACTGTCGATGGACCTTCAATTATTCCATTCTCTTCTTCTGGGCGAGGGGTAGAGCGACGGTCCGTCACAAGGTCGACGGCCCATCGCTTGGATCGTCGTAGGACTTTCAGTGATTATGCGTTCTGTATCTAGGCAAGGGATAGAGTGACGGTCCGTCACAATGGTCCATTGTCTAGACCATCGCAAGATTTTCAAATTCATTGACTTCTTCTTTTGGCCAACGTTTTAGACCGACGATCCATCGCAATGTTGACGGTCCATCACATAAGCCTTCGCTGCTCATTTTTCTTTGTTTTGGTCAGATTGTCCAAGTTATTCTTCACACTCAGTTCTTATCCTGAAAGCACTAAAATACCATCTTAAATACAATAATGGCTACATGAAAACACTCAATTATCCTAAGAAAAAGGCCTAAGATGTTCCGTCAAAAGCCGGAACATCAAAACCTCCTTAATTTATAGGGAAAACTAACCTTGGAGTTTCTAACTTTTCCATAAATAAACATTCACTATATATGGTAAAGTATATATTCACTATATATGATAAAGTAGACATTCATTATATATGGTAATATATTTATAACACTCCCCCTTGAATGTCTAATTGATAGATAATGTGATTCGTTAAAATCTTACTAGAAAAAAATCCATTGGGGAAAAAATCTAATAAAGAAAAAAGAGTACACATCTCTAACAATACGCATATAGGTTGCCTCATTAAAAACCTTACAAGGAAAATCCAGTGGTACAAGGCCTCGTATGGGAAAAAGAGTACAACGCGTATTAACTCCCCCTAATGAGAACATCCAGGAACCTTTGCATCCCGATCTTGTGTATCATCTTCTTGAAAGTTGCAGTTGGAAGAGACTTGGTGAATAAATTAGTCACATTATCACATGGATGAATCTATTATACGTTAATATCACTATTCTTTTGGAGCTCATATTTATAGAAGAGCTTTGGCGAAGTATGCTTCGTTCTACATCCTTTTATGAATCCTTCATTATGATGGCTTATGCATGCTGCCTTATCTCTGCATAAAATTGTGGGTACATTATTACTCGAATGAGATGTATCATGGATCTCAAACATACACATTATTGGCTTGCTTTATGAATAGTTATTATCTCAACATGATTCGATAGAGTGCTAGATAGATTGCTTTGTATATCTCCAAGATATGGCGGTATCCCCGCATGTGAACACATAACTTATTTGAGATCGAGATTTATGCGGATTAGATAAGTACCCAACTTCATCATTACCAATAAGATTGGGACTGCAATCTTTAAAATAAAATAAGCTCATTATTTTATCCCATTTCAATATCTTCTAGTAGGAGCAGAAATATACCTTGCTAATAAATTAACTGAAAAGACTATATCAAGTCTTATAGTATTTGCAAGATACATTAGTGTTGTGCATCAATGGCACTAAGATATGATATTTCATATTTCTCATTTCAGCAAATAATCTATTGCTTTTGAAAACTCTCCAAGAGTTTTAATAATATTCAAACCTTCAATTTATCCCTTATAAGGATAATAAACAAGTTTTCCAAAAACTTTACATGCTTCAGGCATTTTAAATCCTATAGGGATTTTTATAGATTTTTGTCAAGTGACAATATTCAATACGTGTGACATCTTCAAGTTCCTAGACTGTAAGTCAAATAAGTGTTATACTTATCAAGATGCATCCTTTTCATGTCACTTAATAAATATTTCTACATCAGCATGCATAAATTGAAATAGAATTCAAATCCTCATAATCTTTTACAATATTGCGTCAATATTGTATCAAAGATATCGTCGAAGGTTTCTCATTTTCTATCGGTTCACAATGCGATATAATATTTTGAGATCTCATCACTTCATTATTTTCAGGTATCTGAACCTCTCATAAGGTTTCATGAAGTGTTATATCGTAGGCTCTTCAAGAGCACATTGCATTCTTATTATGATTATTTGCTCCTTATTTTTCAAGGATTATTTCACGAAACCGATTGGTCTACCACTTTCATGCATGCGTAGACTTTGTCCTTAGGTACACACAATAGGAGCAATTGCAGCTTAAATATGAGATTAAATTTGACTCGGCAAATGTTTTCGGCATTTGACTTGAATTATCTTTTGAATGAGGGTCTGATGATAATTTCTAATATATTTCATAGCTTCTTATAATCTCCTCTTTATGTTAGGAAAGCTAGCATACATCCCCCATCTTCTTTGAGGAATTCATTTTTGTGCATTTTGGTATATTCATTAATCGTATACCGCACATCGAAACTATTAGATGGACAACGTGTGGTTCCTAACTCAAAACCAACTTTTAGGAAAAATTAGTCATAATTAATTGATTTGATGCATACAATTACTTTCGTATTTACTATTCAAATCAACATATGAAGCTTTTGTTGTCATTAGCAATGGTTCAGCTATTTATCGAAGGCATTCAATGCTAAACCATCATATCAAGATGAATTATATTGATTACACAATCTAAAAGTTATGCTCTTAACTCAATTTTATTGAGCAAGCAACTTTATGAATGTCAAACTGCTGGTTGACAAGAAACGTACAAGTGATTATCTTATTGATGCATCTTTTCAAAACATATCACATGATAGGTGAATGAGCCCTTATTCACCTTTTATACTTTTCAGATTTTAAGGGTTCCAATCTCAAAATTAGTTGGTCTAACCAACTTATCATGAGAACAAACAACATAGATAATTTTTGAAGAATCTTCTTGTGCTTCACTACATGTCCAATATTCAATATGCACATTTTCGAAATGTCACAATTGTTCATGTTAATTTATGAACTTTTATTCTAGCAAACTCCAAGTTTACCATGACATGTATCTCTTACTTTAGTAAATTTCAGATTTACTATTACATAAATAAAGTTCAGATTTACTACTTCAGAAGTAGATTTGAAAATAACTCTTCTAAGTTATTCTATATTTTTGGGAGGTGAGTTGTGTGTGATACAATCACAATCAAGTGGACATTTATATTAATAAGTTTTACGAAATTTTATCACATTCACCTCAGGGAATGGATCTGTGCTTATAATAATCAAAATTTTCATTCCCAGGAATGAAATATAATTATGCCTTAAGCCTATCAAATTATGATAGCTTATAACCTCTTTCAAAATATTGCTAATTTAAGAGCAAATCAAGGTGTACATATAATGTAGAGAAGTTTTCTCATAACATACCTTTCGGGGTATATCATATATTGCTACAATATTTACTTCAAGAATAGAGCAATTTGTCATCTTTCAGACTTATCATATATTTCTACCGCATTCACTTCAAGAATGGAGCAATTTGACTTATCATATATTTCTACCATATTCACTTCTTGGAATAGAGCATATTCAATAGGACAGATTCATGTCTTTTTATCAAAAATACATTATTTTGCCTTAACCATCATTATATTATCAATATGGTCTATTGAGATTCAAACTTAACGTCTTATCCATATAAAGGTGTCTTAGGCATAAATCGATGGGACTTGAACCCAACATCTTATTTTCATGATGCATGCATTCATATCGTGCTTTTGGGAGGATTACCATCTTCAAGTGGCCAAATCTTTCTTTTAGGCTATTCCATGAAATAAGTGGATCCTTAATAGTAAGGTATTCAATTTTCAAAATTTTGTTAAGATGATAACGCAAAAAAATCATAGTCTTAGCACGATTTTGATGAGATGCTATATTTTCTTTCTTTATGGCATCTCCAAGACCCATAGCATCTAAATGAATTTCAGCATTCAATACTCATTAAAGGTAGTTCTTGCTCGAGGCAATGAACTCAGATTTTGTAAGATTATTAGCAATATGAAAAGAAAGAAAATAATACCTTAGCCTTCAAATTTTAGATGACAGAGTCTCGTGCTGATAACGTGTTATGAAATATAAAGCAAAGAAAAAGAAGAATAGAGAGAAGAGAGAAGACTTCTTTATTTCTCATGTAAATTCTTGAGGAGTTGAATTACAATGAAGGAAACTCCTTTTATTTATAAGGGAAAACTAACCTTGGGGTTTCTAACTTTTCCATAAATAAACATTCACTATATATGGTAAAGTAGATATTCACTATATATGGTAAAGTAGACATTCACTATATATGGCAATATATTTATAACAAAATAAAATTTCTTCTAAAATTAGTTAGCACCCATTTTAGGTACTTAAAATAAATTAAATTTTAAAAATTAAATTAAATTTCACGATAAACAAATATTTATAGAGGATAAAATCTATAGCCAAATGATGGTTGTATAACATGAATCAAATGATTGTTGTATATGTTTGAATATAAAATATGAAGCCTTATTAGGTGATTAAGCACTGGCGGTTAACAGACTGTTAAGAGGAATTAAAGTAGTTAAGCTATTAGAAAGGTGTCAGCTGTGTAGTGAAATGCCAACTGTTATATAGCTGGCTTACTCCATTCACTCAATCTTTTTCTCTATAAATATCTAGTGCTTCTATAACAAAAAGAAGTTTCTAAGAATATTGAAGTAAAATTTCTTTTTCTTCTCCTTCACAACAATGTGAATCTACGATTGAGCTTCAAGTTTTCTCACTATATCCATAATAATTTAACATGGTATCAAAGCGGAGGTTCTAAGATCACCATCTACAAAAATCTACTGAAATTGAAGAAGAATGGCAAAAGATGGATGTAGGATTGATCGAGCTCAAGCAACTATCATAATTGAACATCATCACCTGTTGTATCTACAACCTTCTGATGCTCCCGATTTGGTTCTAATTCTGATCAAACGACGGGACCGGAGAATTACACATTATGGAGTAGATCAATGAAATTATCCCTAAGAGGAAAAGGTAAGATTGGATATGTTGATGGAAATTGTGAAAAGGGTCGATTCAAAGGGGAATTAGGAGAACTGTGAGAAAAATATAATGCGATAGTGTTATCGTGGATAGGAAGTACTGTTTCTAGTGAATTGATACCTAGCATTGTCTATGATTCGAGTGCTGAGAAGATTTGGGTAGACTTTGAGGAGAGGTTTGATCGATCAAGCTTGATGAGAATTTATCATCTATGGTCAGAAACTGCTTCTCCAAAATAAGGAACTGATTCAATTACTTGTTATTATTCAAAAATAAAGGATTTATGGTATGAGCTAGTTATCATGGTACCACTGCCTTCATGTAACTATGAAGAGTCAAAGCCCTACATTAACCACCTTCAATCACAGAGATTGCTGCTATTTCTAATAGGGCTTAATGAAAGTTACAGTAGCATAAGGAACAATTTGTTGGCAAAAGGCACAGAAGCATCAGTGAATGAAGCCTATGTTGTTGCAACATAGAAGGAGAGTCAAAGATCACTTCAAGTAGCAGCAGTCCACAGGGAACCTTTAACGATTCTTGCAGGAAGAACTTAAGGCTCTCAAGGCTTTAGGTACAAAAATCCTATTACAGGAGGTAATCAAATAGGACGACAACCTTGTGGAATGGATACAAGGGACATAAAATAATGAACTATTATAGACGTAATAGATTCCCTGCTGATTTTAAGAGCACAAAGAAGAATTCTCAACAAAATGAGTTCAAGCCTTATGCAAATTCTACTGTTACTGATTGAGCAGGTCCTTCCAATGTAAATCAAGCTAGAACAGGGTGATTTTTTACTAAAGCGCAATATCAAGGAGTTCTAAACAAAATTAAGAAGACTTCTTCATCTACTCAGTGTACTTCAAATATGGCAGGTATAATCTCTTTAATGTCCAAAACCTTGGATTGTGAATGGATTATTGATCCAGGGGCTTCACATCATATCACACCCTACAAGGAACTTTTGACAACACTTAAAAGCTTGAAAGATCAAAATACTAGTAAGGTACATGTGCCAACAGGTGGTAAATCTTAGATAACAGGTATCAGAGATGCAGTGATTCTAGGTAACATAACGTACACAATGTACTTCATGTGCTGAACTTTAAATTCAACCTCCTATCCATCTCTAAACTTACCAAGGAATTGTTGTGTGCAGTTATATTTTTGTCTGATCTATGTATATTTCAGGGTCTCTTCAATGGAAAGATTATGGGAATTGGTAGAGAAAGAGATGGATTGTACATATTGCATGAACTTGGTCCCAGACAAGTACCAACAGTAGGAACAATAACTCTCAAAATAGTAGCAGAAAGCAAGATTTGGCACATGAGACTAGGACACCCCTCCATAGGAGCTATGGGGAAGATTCCATCATTACAAATCAAGTTTGATAATAGTATCCAAGATCAATGTGAGATATGCCCCTTACCAAAACATCATAGAATGAAATTTCCTATTAGTGAGAATAAGACTACGACCATTTTTGAACTAGTGCATCTTAATTTGTGGGGTCCTTATAGGATGCCTACCTATGAAAAGAAGCAATATTTTGTTACACTTGTTGATGATTACAGAAAATACATATGGACTTGTATTATACATTCAAAGGGTGAAGTCTTGACTATTTTGACTGATTTTGTATGCTTGATTAAGAATCAGTTTAATGCATCTATCAAAATATTGAGGTCTGATAATGGGTCAGAGTTTTTTAATACCAAATGTGTTGATTTTCTTGCTTCTTATGGTGTTATCCATCAAAGTAGTTGCCTCTATACTCCTCAACATAATGGTACGGTAGAAAGAAAGAATAAATATATTATTGAGGTTGCTAGAGCCTTATAATTTCAGAGTAGTGTTCCTATCAGTTTTTGGGGGAATTGTGAGAGAACAACTACATACCTGATTAACAAATTACCTTTTGTAATCCTCGATGGTAAAAGTTCATATGAAATGTTGTTTGACAAGCCACCTAAAATTGACCATCTAATGGTTTTGGATGTTTGTGCTAGGCAAGTAAGCTGCCTAGAGAAGATAAGTTTGCTGTAAGAGCTAGGAAAGCTGTACTGATTGGCTATTCTACTACTAAAAAAGGGTATAGACTATTTGTCCTAGACAGTAAAGTATTCATGACTAGCCAAGATGTCACTTTCAGGGAGTTGATTTTTCCTTTTAAATCTGAGGCAGCAGTTGTGGAACCTGACATATTTCTTGGTCCTGCTATTGATGAAGCACCAGGGGGTAACACTACTAATAGTCCTTCATCAATAAATACTGAACTTCTTTCTCCTACTAATGTGTTTCTTCATTTTAAATTTGTAATGAAGAATGTTATTGAGGGTACTCAGGCAGAAGATGTCATTCCAAATCAAGTAATTGGAGACCAGATGGAGGAACCAACTTTACCAAATGAGATAGAGAATGTAGTTGGAGACCTAGAAGAGGAATCAAAATTAGTAACAGAAGTAGAACCAACTCAAGGGAGAAATGTTCCAGTAGAGAAATCAGCGCAAGGGAGACCTAGCAGAGTCACCATACCTTATATATGGCATAGAGATTATGTCTTAGCGCAAAAGTCCTCAGGACATTGTGCCTAACCTATTTCTAATCATATATCCTTTACTCATCTATCACCTGCAGATCAACCTTATCTAGGATGTGTCTCGACTGTGATAAAACCGAGGAACTTCAATAAAGTTTGTCAAGAAATAGTGTGGATAGAGATAATGCAAAAAGAAATAGCTACTCTTAAAGATAATAATACACGAGAACTTGTAGAACTACCTACAGGTAAACAAACCATAGGTTCAAAATGGGTGTACAAAGTGAAGTTAAAAGCCAATGGTGAAGTAGACAAATACAAAGCAAGATTAGTTGTAAAAGGGCACACACAAAGAGAAGGTTTGGACTACCATGAAACCTTCTCACCTATAGCAAAAATGGTGACTGTCAGGACAATAATAAGTATTGCAGCTGCACAAGATTGGGAATTATTTCACATGGATGTGAACAATGCATTCTTGCACGGAGATTTAGAAGAAGTGTATATGTCTTTGCCACAGGGTTTTCAAAAACAGGGGGAGAAAAAAGTTTGTGGACTTCTGAAATTAGTATATGGTCTCAAACAGGCATTAAGCCAATGGAATATCAAGTTAACTACAACATTAATAAGTGCAGGGTATTGTCAAAGTGCTTATGACCATTCCCTATTACAAAACAGAAATGAGAGAAACAGTGATCAGATTCTGATTTATGTAGATGATTTACTACTCACAAGAAATGGCAAGGAACTCCTTGAAGAAACTAAAGAGTACTTGCACAGTAAGTTTAAGGTGGAGGATTTAGGAGTACTAAAGTACTTCTTGAGAATAGATATGATTAGATCCAAACATGGAGTACTACTTAATCAAAGGAAGTACACACTAGAGCTGATAGCTGATACATGGCTTAGTGGGGCAAAACCATGTTCTACTCCATTAGAAGCAAATGAGAAATTGACTTCAGTAGAATATGATACTAAAGTTGGTAATACCAATGATCCCACATTGACAGATGTCGAAATTTATCAGATATTGGTTGGAAAGTTGATTTATCTCACCATCACTCGACCAGATATATGTTTTGCGGTATAAGTATTAAGCTAGTTCATGCAGCTACCAAAGAAGTCACATTAGGAAGGAGCTTTAAGAGTGGTGAAGTATGTGAAAGGATCACCAGAATTAGGAGTGATACTAAAGAAAGGTTTTGTAACTGATATGTCTGTGTTCTGCGATTCAGATTGGGCATCATGCCCCAATAAAAGAAGGTCAGTGACTGGATTTGTGATTCAGCTGGGTGGGTCCTTAGTGTCGTGGAAGTCAAAGAAGCAGCATACTGTTAGTCGCAGCTCAACAGAAGAGAGTATAGAAGTTTAGGTTCAGCAGTTTCAGTGGTTGTTTGGTTAGTAGGCTTACTGAAGGAGTTGCATATGGAAGTTAGGTTGCCTGGTAAGGTTTATTGTGATAGTAAAGAAGCTATCCAAATAGCTGCTAACCCCATCTTCCATGAACGAACAAAACATATTGAAATAAATTATCATTTTGTGAGGGAAAAACTCAAAGGAGGATTGATCAGTCTTCTTCATCTCAATACGAAGTTGCAGCTGGCAGATGTTTTAACAAAAGATTTTGGTGTTACTCAACATAACTTTCTTCTACCAAGCTGGGGGTTCTTGATGTTTTTCACCCACCAGTTTGAGGGGGAGTGTTAGAATATAAAACGTGAAGCCTTATTAAGTGATTAAGTATTGGCGGTTAAGGGGACTGTTAAGAGAAATTAAAGTAGTTAAGCTGTTAGAAAGGTGCCCGCTGTGTAGTGAAATGCCAGCTGTTATACAGCTGGCTTACTCCATTCATTCAATCTTTTTCTCTATAAATATCTAGTGCCTCTGTAACAAAAAGAAGTTTCTAAGAATATTGAAGTAAAATTTCTTCTTCTTCTTCACAGTAATGTGAACCTACAATTGAGCTTGAAGTTTTCTCACTATATCCGTAACAATTTAACAGTATAACATGAATCTAAATTAAGTGAATTTATAAAATTCGAATACCAAGGAGTTATAAAAAATATAATTAGATATTTACACCAGTCATTAAATGAAAAGTGTGCTTTTTCATATACATTTATTATTAGACCATAGTGATATTACTTCACAAGTCAATCCGATGAAAACATATACTTCCTCCATTTTTTTTATAAGTGCTTTTTTGGATTGTAATTTTATCCCTAAATATATGTATGTTTAAATCTTAAAAAAATACTTTGATCATGTTTTTTTAATTTATCTTTATGTTTAAATATAGTAATCTATATTAATTTTAAAATAAAATTTAATTAGAAATAAATTAGTAAAATTATTTTTAATTTTCTAAGAATGAGTAATTTATTAAAGTGTGTGTCTAATAAAAAAAGCACTTATTTAGAAATAGAATTTTTTTGTATATTAATTAATATTAATATAATTTAATTTTTAATTAGCGAAATATAAAATTAGTTTGGGTCGGGTAGCAATATATTTTTATGGAGTAATTTTTTGGATCTTGTGTATATACTATCCCGTTCCAATTCCAAAGTACGTGTTTGATTTAGTAAAAAAAAAATTTTTTTGGTTTCTTATTCTGTGTCCGGGATCCGCATTGGAGTCCGACTAATCTTAATTCGCATCGAATAGAGCTTCATTCGGGGGTAGCACTCCCAACAGAGTTTTGTAAAAAGTATTATTCCAATAGAAGTGTTCTTTTAGGAATTCAATTTAAAAAATAGTAGTACTAATGTCAACTATATTCTTATGTTAAAAAAATATTTTTCTTAATAATACTTAATTTTTATTTTTAAGAAATATCTAATAGATATTAATAATTATATTTTAATAAATTACTCCTTCCATTCCAAAATAAATGAATTGTTGAGTTATTTTTCAATATTCAAAATAAATTAATTGTTCATTTTTTAAGAGACGTTTTGAAATTTTTTTCCAGTTTTATCTTTTTATTTAATTAAATTTTTAACGACTTCATATTTTCTAGGAGAGTAATTCAAGAATAATTAAAAGGCAAATAATGAAAAATAACTATAATTTATGTCCTAAAAAATTTTCTTAAAGGGTGTGTCATACCCTAACAATTCAATTATTTTAACATGGAAGAAGATATTTTATATTTATTATTTTTCAAATGTGATATGAGCTAAAGCAATGCTACCTTATTTTAGGAAGTATTTTAAGACGGGGAGAGTATCATTTTAGAGGAAATGAGATCTTTTTAGAACTATTTCTTAACAAAAAATAAGAATTAAAGTTTTGACTCATCGGTTAGAAATAGGAAGCAGAAAATTTTGGGGTAAATTTCATCCATGGTCGCTTAACTTTGTATTTATTACGGAAAAGTCAATTTTTTTTCATTCATTTCATCCATAATCACTTAACTTTTTATCTTTTATGCAAAAGTCACTTTTCTTTCATTCATTTCATCCATAGTCATTTAACTTTACTCCGACCATCACAAAAGTCACTATGACCGGATTTTATAATAATTTCATCGAAAAAATGATATGACAGCCTTAGTTAGTTCTTAATTTTAATTTAAGTGAATATATAATATATTACTCATATCTTAACTTTTTTTTATATGTGCACAACCCAATTTTCCTTATAAATTATTTAATGAAAGAATATTAATTTCTTAATAAATTAGATTATCAACTTAAAACTTAAAGTCATAATTTGGGTGAACAAAAATTATTAAGTTTTTTATATTTTGGGAAAGGGAGTTGGAAGAGAAATCAAAGAAAGGTATTGTGTTAGCACAAAAGAGGAAGTTCAAATGCAGCTATAACAGAAATGTTAGACTTCAGAAATAAGAGAACCAAAAACAGCACACATAAAGAGAGAGAAAGAGGGATACATTTTGGAGTTATTGTTGGTACGAGTAAAGTGAGATTTTCGAGAATTAAATATAAAATTAAATTTATATTTTATTTTATTTTATTAAATTTTTATTCATTTCTAAATAAATGATGTTATTAGATAGGATGTACCCTTAAGAAATTATGTATTTCTAGAAAATAAATGCTGATATTTTTATTAATTTATTTTTAATAAATACGTTGAAAACGATATAACTTTTTAGTAATTTCTTAGTTATATTAAAATAAATTATTTAAACAACAACGACCCTTTGAGAAGGATAGAGTATGCATCTACTGTTAAGTATTATACAATCTCAAGGAGGTAAAAAGACCATTTTCGAAAGACACTCGACTCGAGTAATGAACACTAAAGACATAACAATACATAAATAATTTTATTTAAAGAAGAATAAAATAGAAAAACAAATCATTAATACCGTCTTAATTATCTAAAGCATCACTTATTTAAAAATGAAATGTGCAAATTTATACCGTCAAACAATTTAAGTGTAAAATGATCTCAAACTTAGTTCTGAAATATTAATCTTATCTCATTCAGCTTGTGATTACATACTCTCCGATCTCCCCATCCAACAATATTTATTCACTATTGATTTGACACACATATTAAAAAATAATAAATACTAGAAATTCTTTATTATAATATCATTTGAATATAATAAATTTAATGTCTGAAAAATTTATTGGATGATAAATAATATTAATAGCAAGGATGAAATGTATAGAAACATATGTATTATTTATTTGGTTTTTAAGCTGTATGAATATTTTTAGATCTTTATTTTTAATAAAGTGAACAAATATTGTTGGATAGTTCCCAAAATAATTTAATGTAACATACTACTCTCTCCATCTCAATTTAGAGTTAGTTTGATTATAAGAATTTTTCTCAATTTAGAGTTAGTTTGATTTTAAGAATTTTTTCACTTTTTTTTTTTACTTTATGTCAAATACAACTTTAAGTTGATATTTGGTCATGAGAATTTCAAATACACCTCTAATTATATTCATGGACAAACATAATTTCAATTTCAGCTTCAAAAATTTTAATTTTTATGATCAAACCCTCACTTAGTTGGGCAAATTTCATTTTACATAATAGTTAAGAAATTATAAATTAAACGGAGAATTTTATTATTTTATTCTTTGTTCATATTAATGATATTTATTGGATATATGAATGGATATTAGAATTGTTTAAACGTGTATTATATTAATTATAGAGATAAAATTAAAAAAATAATTAATTATATCATAATTTAATAAATTATTAATTAATATGACATAAAACAGTTACAGCTCACTAATGACATTACCGTGGATAGAAAGATTTGAAGAAAAATACTAGTATAGAGGGGTAAGGTGGGTGGATGAATCGTAATCAGTATTTAGGAGGGCTTTGGTGTCCTTTGTTTGGTAATGTATAATATTTTTATGGATGTCGTACCTATGTTAGTTTTATCACGTTTCATATTTTTGATATTTTTGTATATTCTCCTTTGTCTTGAGTCGGGGGGTTTATCGAAAATAACCTCTCTACTTTTTTAGAAGTAGTGTTATGAATTGCGTACATTCTAATCTTCCCAAACCTCACTAGGTGGTGGGTGTTGTTGTTAATTAATATGACACATTTATTTTTATTAAGTGACCAATCAAAATGGGATTAAGGGCGTAAACAATTTTGCTATTGCTGGAGATGAAGAAAGAAAAGGTCATTCCCTTTTGCAGGAAAAACACGTCTTTCCTGTGAAAAGTTAATACACATGAAAAATCACTTGCTTCATCATCATTCAACCATTCCCATTTTTCTCTCTTCTTACTTACATATTCCCTCAATAGTAGTACAATATACACAAAATCCTCCTTTCCCTATCACTCTATATAATCTTAAAAACAACCAAACACAACTTACATAGTAATTATCTTACTACTATATAGTTAAAAAAAAAAGACAGCTTTTTTTCTGTCCATTTTGCCCCCTTTTGAAGTTTTTTCAAGAAATCTTGGAGAATTTGCTGTCAAAATGGGTGCTTGTTGTTCCAAAGTCTCCTTCTGCTGCTGGCATTCCGGTCTTAAACCATCCCCTCATGATTTTTCTGATTTGGGTAACTTTTTTCTTTCATAAAGTTTCTGTTTATATGCTTTTCTATGTTTCTTAGCCTATTAAAATGTCTATGGGTGCTTGTCGGATTTTTTAATAGTAGTGTGTTTTTGGAGAATTCGATATGGGTGCAGCATAGAGTCCGAGCAAGTTTAGTGCTTTTATGTAAATTTTCTGATCTTGGTTCATTTATGTGCTTTTCTATGTTGGTTACGTGTCGGATTCTCCAAAAGTAGGGTATTTTTAGAGAATCTGACACCAGTGCAGCATCCAAAGTGAAGAGTCCGTACAAGTTAGACACTTTAATTTGATTCTATTTTTATTTGCTTTTGTAGTTTATTATAATCTTTGCAGAGAATTGAGGTATTTTTAATCTTTTTCTTTCACAAAATCCTTGTTTTTTCTATCTACTTTTGTGTGATTATGTGTGAATGGGTTGATTCCAATGCGTGAGAAATGTAAGGTAATACTGCGTACAAGAGACACTTGTGGTCCGGCCATTCTCTGGAGCCTGTGTACAACGGGAGCTTTAGTGCACCAGACTGCCCTTTAGTGTGAATGTGTTGATTCCATTTGTCGTTCTTGTTTGCTTTTTAGTTGGCGTTTGGCCATGTTTCATAATTAAAAAAAAAAAGTATTTTTCCTAAGTGATTGATATTTGAAAATTGGAATTGTGTTTGGCTATAAAATAACTTAGAGTTGTTTTTGGATTTTTGTGGATAATTTGGAGCAAAAAAAGTGAAACAACTTTGTTGTTGTTTTTGAAAGTTCTTGAGAAAAAAAAAAAAAAGTAAAAAAAAAAAAGATTTTTTTCAAAATTTTTATGCCCAAACATGTTTTCTGGAGTTGGAAGAGGAGTCTTGGAGTAACTGGTAATGTTGCTACCATGTGACTAGGAAGTCACAGGTTCAAGCTGTGGAAACAGCCTCTTGCAGAAATCTGGGATAAGATTGCGTATAATAAATGTTTGTGGTTCGACCCCACGCAAAGTGGTAGCTTTAGTGCACCAGGCTGGCCTTTTTATGTTTTTCCCGGAGTTCAACTTCAGAAAAAAGTGAAAACTTTTCATTGCCAAACTGGCCCTAAGTTTATTATAATGTGTGCAGAGAATGGAGGAGAAAATGGGAAAAACGCTTTGCCAAGTTTTACTGAATTCAGTTTAGATGTGTTGATGAATGCAACTAATGGATTTTGTGCTGATAGCATTGTGTCTGAACATGGAGAAAAAGCCCCAAATGTGGTTTATAAAGGCTTGCTTGAGAATGGTCAATGGGTTGCTGTTAAACGCTTCAATAGGTCTGCTTGGCCAGATTCTCGTCAATTCTTGGTTAGCTTTTTTAAACTCTGTTGCATCTATTAAATTATTATGTGTAATCATACATAAGGACACATTTGTTTACTTAAAGTCACGTCCAAGATTTGAAGTTTATGGGTTCATGCATCAAGAGCTCGAGTTAACATATAATAATAATTGGGTTCACCATCAAATAGTTAGTGGATTTCTTATTACATAAACAGGCCTAGGAAAAAGCTACCAGAACTTGTGCATTGTGTCTAGATCCGTCACCAGCTCTAATACTAAGTCATGTTGAATTGTGTGAGACCGCCTTATCTAAGAGCTCAGAGAAAGAGAACACATTTGTTGATTCATTATGTTTGTATACAACAGCTTCAGGACCATAATTTGTTTTTTCCTAAACAGTTTATTTTACGAGTTTGAATTTGAGCTTTGTTTCGGACACTGTTTATGTTATGCATAGGATGAGGCTAAGATAGTGGGGAATCTGAGGAGTGAGAGACTGGCAAATCTACTTGGATGTTGCTGTGAAGGGGAACAAAGGTTGCTCGTGGCAGAGTTCATGCCTAATGAGACCCTTGCGAAGCATTTATTTCACTGTGAGTTTCGCCGAAATCTTGATTAAACAATACTTGAATCTTATAAGAATGATGTGGAGTGTAGGAGCGTTATCTTATAGCTCCTTGAAGCTGATGCCATCTAGATTGTAGAATATCATGATTTAGCAATCCAAGGAAAATGACGGGCTTAAAGAATTGTGTTTTCGAAGAGTAAATTGACTGTTGTTGTGCTGCTTTGGTGGCTGGATCCTTAATTGTAGTATATCTTGACAAGGTGAAATGCTGATATTTTATTTACTCTGAAATGCAATAGGGGATAGCCAACCTATGAAGTGGGCGATGAGATTGAGGGTGGCTCTTTACTTAGCTCAAGCTATGGAATATTGCTGCAGTAAGGGTCGATCATTATATCATGATCTTAACGCTTACCGAGTCTTATTTGATCAGGTAAATTTACTTTTACCCCTATGCTCATTAACCCTAATAAGTTGCTATTTGTGTGACTGAAACTTTAGTTTGCATTCTGCAGGATGGTAATCCTAGGCTCTCTTGCTTTGGCCTGATGAAGAACAGTAGAGATGGAAAAAGTTATAGTACAAACTTGGCTTTCACTCCTCCAGAGTACATGCGAACAGGTCAAATATTTGTTTCTCTAAACTATTATTTACTCAGTTCAGTGTTCTATATTGTGGACTCCTGGCGACTTATTATTTCTCCAATCCTAGTATTTGCTGCAAAAATGTAGCTAGCTTCATTAATTTGTGAATTTATCGCAGTCAGGAATTTCCTTTACTACCATATTAATGCTGAGACAAGAGTTTTATGATTGGCAGGAAGAGTTACATCTGAAAGTGTAGTTTACAGCTTTGGAACAATGTTGCTAGATCTTTTGAGTGGAAAACATATACCTCCAAGCCATGTAAGTTTTGAAATATTGTTGGACCTTTTTCTTAGTGTTAAGTCCATTTATTTAGGATGTAATTGATTCTATTATCTGAGTATCTAACTAAAAGATCGTATTTACCTTCCTATAGGCACTTGATCTAATTCGGGTGAAGAATTTGTCGATGTTGATGGATTCTTGTTTGGAGGGTGATTTTTCTAATGATGATGGAACTGAGCTAGTGCGTCTAGCCACCCGTTGCTTACAGTATGAAGCACGTGAGAGGCCAAATGCAAAATCTCTTGTTAATTCTCTTATAACCATTCAGAAAGAAACAGAGGTACAAACAAAGTTACTGTATTCCCATTGACTTGCTTTGAGATCATTCCAACTTTTGAAGTGTTGCAACCAATTTTCCTATAATGATATTGAAGTGAGTGTATAATAAACGTTCTCCTTTAACTCTGGCACTTGAAGTTTGGTAGTCTGAGTTCTCAATGAGGTAGATTCTCACAATAGTATAGAAGTGTCTCTTGCGACCTTAGTTTATGTCATTAATTATTCATGGAACTTAAAAGTGCATCAATGATTGTGGAGTGACTTTGAACACAATTTTCTGACTCTTGGAAAGGAAGCATGTTCTAGTTAGCTTTGTAAGATATGCCCCCATTATATTCTTTTCTTTTCATTTCAAGAAGAGAATGATCGAAAAAGGAAATTGCCTGGGAAAATAATCCCAAAGGAAGTTCTCGTTAGTGCTTTGCCTTTATAGAAGTCTCCCACCTCCAAGCTTGAAATTTGTGTTTCTAGTCACATAGGGGGAAAAAGTGGGAAAAACCACTTTGGCTCTTGAGAATATTGTGGGGTTGGGCGTGGGGGTGGAGGGTGGGGCTAGCTCAAATGAAATAATAATTATTGTATTAATAATGCTTGAGGTTCATACTTCCTAATGATGTAATGCCAGGTGCCATCACATGTTTTACTGGGCATTAGACATGGAACTGCAACCCCACTCCAACCACTGCTGTTGACAACAACGGGTGAAGCATGTTTGAGAAGAGATCTTACGGCCCTTCATGAGATATTGCTACAGACTGGGTACAAGGATGATGAAGGAATTGCCAATGAGGTTTGTCCCTTTACTATTTAGTGATGATGAATGATTGCCAAATGCACATTGTCCCTCGTGTTTCTCAAAATTTAAGATTATGGAAGCTGTATTCTTGCGAAAGTATTCTTTTCATGATCTCATGTACTTAATCTTATTACCTCTCCTGTTGAACACTTTGTATGAATGTCATCGATTTCTTAACATGTTTCTCCTACTAGTATCTTAGTTACCATCGACTTGTTTCATTTTGTCGCTTGCTTTTCCATATTTTCATTTCCTTGACATCATCTTTGACCCCCCCCCCCCCCCCCCCCCCCGCCCCCCCCCCCCCCACACACAAACAAACAAACAACAAGAAGCATATCCATATTCAGTGTAACCCCACAAGTGGAGTCTGAGGAGGGTAG
Organism: Capsicum baccatum var. pendulum; assembly: GCA_030864225.1. Lineage (NCBI taxonomy): Eukaryota > Viridiplantae > Streptophyta > Magnoliopsida > Solanales > Solanaceae > Capsicum > Capsicum baccatum. The sequence goes on along the minus strand of CM061559.1, from coordinate 225,206,660 downwards.
AGTGTGCGCAACCACCCGTACCTTGTAGAGATAGAGAGGCTGTTTAGGATAGACTCCACCCCACGACCAAAAAAGGAAAAAAAATAGTCATTAGAGTTTGTTATCATGTGTATACTCTAATAATCATTCCCATGAAAGAGCCCATTGTGTTTTCCCTTTTAGAAAGGTTTTGTGCACCATCTCCATCAATTATCATTTCCAGTTGGACCTTCTAATGCTATCACTATCATGCCCTTTGTATTATTCTTGTCCATATGTAAGCATTCTAAGCTCTTTTGTGTTATGGCTGTAATTGCTGGAACAATTAGAAGTAACACATGCTGATGTTATATTGGCACGTTTTTATACTACCAGTGCTACATTGGCTAAAAACATGATAACATCTTTTAATTTAATAATACAGCAGTTTATTCTCTCTCTTCTATAAGGTGTAAGAAAGATTCTTCATTTCTCCCCTTTTTTTGTTTTAACTCAAACTTTGCCTTCTGTAAGATAGTTCCTCTCACTGCAGTGAATAAATTTGGGCTATGTATTTTCATAGTTAACTTACGTAGTTCCCCTCCCCCTCTTGTATGTTTAATTTGGTCTGTCCCAAATGAATAACTTTGTTTTCTTGAATCCTGTAATAGTGGTTGTCTTCATTGCTTTCGTAGCATGCCCGATCTCATGAATAATATACTTTGCTACAAAAGGCTTATGTATTGTTGGCATTTACTTGAACGTTGAATTCCTAATGCAAGAAGCAAAGGACATGTAGAGTGATATGACGATCATTAGGGAGAAAATGACCTTATTGTTGTGCGGGTCGTAGCTTTAGCATTGAATAACGTGTTGCTCTTCTTTCTTACTGTGTAGAGTGAGTATTTCTTCTTTAACTTGCTCTTTCAGTTATCTGAGGATGCCACCTAAGTTGTCTTTTATATGTTTGCAGCTTTCTTTCCAAATGTGGACAAATCAGATGCAGGAAACCTTGAATTCTAAGCAGCAAGGAGATGCTGCTTTCCGAGCCAAGGATTTCACAACTGCCATTGAATGCTATACACAGGTTTAGCCATCTAAAAATTCTTTATTGTCTTAATGATCCATGTCTATCTTTAACATTATCACTCAGTTTCTCCTCCGTAGGTAAACATTTTATCAAATGACTTAAAACTAATATTCTCTAATTTTTCGAAAAAAGCTGTTAATGAAATGCCTTTTTAAGTACTTATGATAAACAAAGGCCATCTTTTACAACTGCAATAAGCTAATGCCTCTAGCTCTAAATGGAACAATAAAGGAAAACAGAACACGGATAATTTCTTCTCACCTAAACTATTCGAGCTATTTGCATTCATTTTTGTTTGACGACCACAAAAGGGGCTCACACAAATGCTATTTTTGTTTTATAGTTCAATGATGGAGGGACCATGGTGTCACCAACCATATATGCCAGGCGCTGCTTGTGTTATCTGATGAGCGACATGGCACAAGAGGCGTTAGGAGATGCAATGCAAGCTCAGGTTATATCCTCTGAGTGGCCTACCGCCTTTTATCTTCAGTCTGTTGCCCTCTTTAGCCTTGGGATGGAGAATGATGCCCAAGAAGCACTTAAAGAAGCCACAAAGTTGGAAGCAAAAAGGAACAAAAACTAAAAATAAATGTGCAGATTTGCATTTCTTGATTTTTCAAGTTTGTTGTATTTAAAGGGCTTGTGATATAAAGTTTGTTATGTCAATAGTTTATTCCTATATTACTTTTGATTTTGTGCTCACATCATGTGAAGGCATTGGAGAATTATAGATTGGCCTCTGATGCGCCTTTTTGTTCTTGATTTGCTTAATAGAAATGGAATTTCAACTTGCTTGACGTGCTGTTTAGCACAGTAGAATGGCACTACTCCCTTCATTAACTTTTACTTGTTACATTTGACTTGACACGTCTAGAAAATAATGTCTGATGCGACTCTTTTTTCAGACGACCTTTATTAATAGATGTAGTATTAGTCTTATAAAATGATTTAGGAATAAGTAGTTAATGTTAACAGTAAAACATGAACAAAAATTATTTGTTTGTTCTTGATATGTTACAAAAAAAAAAAAAATTTGAAATAGTACTCCCTCCGTTTCATTTTACTCTTTCCAAATTGGGATGACACAGCTATTAAAAAAAATAATAAATAGCATGGCTAGTTTATTATAGTACCCCTTATTAAATGATGTTTACATTTTAATTTAAAGAAAAAGTAATTAATGCAAAGGGTAAAATATGAAAAAAAAATTGTAAGAAAAAGTAATTAATGCAAAGGGTAAAATATGAAAAAAAAAATTGTTTTATCTTGATAAGTAAAAAATGACAAGTAAAATGGGACACCAAATTAAAAAATTTGAGACGTATAAAATGGGACGGAGGAAGTATAAGAGTAAAAGTAGGGAGTATAAGAGTAAAAGTGAACAAAAGGAGTATTTCTTTTATTTTGATCCCAATTACCAAGTGCCAATTAATTAACATATTCTTGTACGTGTAGTAGTATTTATTAATTTTTCGAGGTTTCTCAAATTGCAAAATGTCAGAACATTCATGAATCAAGAATCAAGAACTTGCTTGCTTGTAGAAGACCATGGAGTGAATAAGATCTATTTTCGAACACATTATCCCATAAACTAGCACACACCAAGTCCCTTGTCTCTTTTGATAATTCCCAGCATACCATGTGGGAACAAGTACTACCTAATTGAGTGAGAAAAATAATAATCAAACAAAGTTGAGAATAAAATAAGGAAAAGACATCAAAACCTCCTAAACTTGTCGTTAAAATTTACTTTAGACCCTAAACTAATCGAATAATTGTTTACCCCCTTAATAACTTTCAAGTGAATTAATTTCAACCTCAAAATCAAAATTCCACTCTCACAACGAATAGTGCACTATACATGCGTCATGTCATTGTCAAATCAATGCCAGGTCATTTCCAAGTAACAAATTATAATTTTTTTAAAAAAATAATCCCACACATATTATTTTTATATTTTTTTTAACAAAACAAAAAATATATATTTAACCATGCCCCCACCCCCTCTCTTTCTCCCCTTCCAACTCCCACCCCAGTCACGAAATTCCTTCAATTTTTTTCATTTTACCCATAAACACCATTAGAGAACAATCATGAACACGCCAATTTAAAGTTTTTCCACATTATTTCAACCTTTACTTCAAAATACTTGCAAATTAAGTTTATTATTATTATGCAAATCAAAAAAAAAAAAAAGATAAACTAAAATGAAGATTTTTTGCAAGAATTAGATGAAAATTGTTTAACCTTACTAAAATTTTGCTTTGTTTTCAGCTTTGTGTTTGTTGGTAGAGTTTTTTTTTGAAATATATATTGAAGGAAGACTTTGAAGAAGAGGTGTAAGATGGTGATGATGGTGGGTTGGGGTGGGGAGGGGGTGATGGGAACGGGAGCGGGTAAAAGAAGAAAATGAAGTTGGGTTCTTGATTTTTTTTTTTAAATTTATATATATATATATATAATAAAGTAGACCTTTTTTTAAAAAAAAAATTCACTTGCTTTTTTTTTTTTGCCACGTCAGTTATAGGGGGTGAATTTAATTCACTTGATAGTTGTTAAAGAGGTAAATAATTGTCCAATTAATTTAGAATCTAAAGTAGATTTTGGCAACAAGTTTGGAGGATTTTTTATGTGTTTTCTCAATAAAATATGATTCCAGCAAGTTAAGCAACCTATTGGATGATCCACACATTTATGCTTTCATTTTGAGTTTATATTAGAGTGACAATATATATCACTTACTCATATTGAAATATATGTACACATATCTTGCGTTCATTGACTTAGTATAAATATAGAGGGTGGATAATTTTTTCCTTTGATATTAACATAATGATTCACGATGAAGTAGCTCCAAAGGCTCTGGCGAAAAATCTCTGAGGAAAGACATATTATCATTGCACTTTTATTATCAATGGAAAAAGAAATTATAGTAGTAGACAATAAACACTATAAAAAAAATAATTATTTTCCTATTAAAATTTCTCACTGAAATTTTCCAGAAGTTATTTCTATAGATATTTTGATTGAACTAATAGAAAAATAAAAAATAATAGTATAAATATTAGAAAGTTTCTCAGTGTTCAATGAGAATATATTTTTCATCATGTATTTTTTAATAAGCTGATTCAATGAAATTAATAAAAAAAATTATATTTCATAGAATAGATTTTTTATTAAATGCCGTGAAAAAAGAAACTCTATTGTAAGTAGTGAAAACATGTCACTTGGGGACTTATTATCGGTGTTCTCAAGAAGCTGCCCCACTGGATTAGTCATTACCTACGACAAAAAATAAAAATAGTACAAATAATTTTCATAGAAACCATTATTAAGTCAAATAAAACTATGATTATAGCGGAATCGGGAGAGTGAAAATAGCAACAAGTCATTAGACACTTGAATAACATATACTCGGCAAATATGGTATGGTATATATCAATATATTAAATTGAATTAAAATTTTGAAATTTTGAAATTTTAATTTTAATATTATGATATTTAATATAGTATATGGTATACTTTTTAATTTTTTTTTTTGATATTCGATATGATGTATGGTATTTATAAATAACATATCAAAATATCGAATATCATAATATATATATATATATATAATTAAAATACTAACATATTTTGTTTGTTATTAAAAAATAAATATACAATCTAGTATTAGTATAAAACTAAATACGTAGACTTAGTAACTTGGGGGTTTGGGCCACAGGTGACAAAAGAATTTTAAAATGAGGTGCAGGTGACACAAGTCTTAATAATTGAGTAGAGGTGACAATTACTTCATTATGGTTTAAGAAAGTTCGAAAATTTTCAAAATAATCCACAAGTTTTTAAATTTATACTTTGATTGAAATGTTAGTTAATATATAACAGGGAACGAAGGAAAAAAAGGCATCTTTTTCTGTCTCCTTATCCATTGTTATTTTCTATCTCTTCGCGATATTTGTTGTTCATTGCTGCTGCTTTATTCATCATCTTCTGATTCATTATCATTATCTTATATTTCATTATCAACTTCATATTCTTCTTGTTGACCATTGTTGTTGTTGTTGTTGTTGTTACCCCAACTGTTGCTCTTTGATCAAATTCTTATGTCAAATTTTGTTTCGTAAATCACTTTCAACTTTGGAATTTACTTGAGAGGAGACTTTGGAAAGTCAGGTTATGCTTTTTAGTTGAATCTGGGTAACTGCTAGTGTGTTGTTTTTTCAACCGTAGTTTGCACGCGAACATGAATGCAATGCAAGAGCAATTTGTTTAAACAGATCCATTATCTGCGGCACCAGATAAATATTCTGTTGTAACAGTAGACTCATGTTGGATTCATGTTTAAGGGTTCTAGGTGCCAGTAATATGATTATGAATCGAATAGATGGGTATTCTGTCGCACCATATTAGTAATCTGTTTCAACAGATAAATAATCTGTTTCATCAGATTACTAATATGTTTCGAACAACAAAATACAGCTCCTGTCACACACAAAACCTAATAGATAACTCATATGTTCTTGCTATTGATACTGGAATCAAATTATTCCTTAATTGTAGACATGTCATTCGTTAAGAAATAGAAATAGACAGCAAGAAAATTAAATAAGAAATAAAAAGCCAAGTGCATCAAACATAATTTTTTATAAAAAAAACAAAAAAACTACATAGATAACAGAAAAAAAGCTTAATTATTATTATCATCATTATTATTTGTATGGTCAGCCAGCCAATCTTCAAAGGGCAGCAGCAGCGCCCTCTGCAGCCTGCGGATCTCCCGCAGCATCCTTACTCTGACGGCGGCCAACTCCCAGCCAATCTTCAAAGGGCAGCAGCAGCGCCCTCTGCAGCCTGCGGATCTCCCGCAACATCCTTACTCTGACGGCGGCCAACTCCCAATGCAGGTCATGAACCTCCTTCTGCAGTTCCCTCATGACGTCTCGTGAAATAGCGACATCCCACACAGGATCAACCATATCTAAAAAATGCATAAGTTGAGAAAACACACACATAAACACAAAAGTAAAGAAAAGACAGAATTCGAATGTAATGTAATGTAATACAACATATATTTACACAAAAATCAAGAAAAGAACTTACCAGAGACAGGAAAAAGCTATCAAGTCCTTGAAGAGAAAGTAGTTGAAGGTGTAACAAGAGCGACGAAAAAATAGTGTGTAGTAGAACGAACGATTGAGTAAGGAGGGACCTATTTATAGAGGATTGAACCTGAATGAGTTAGGCAAAAAATCGCAACTGTTCACCTCCATTTATTAATGACATTCTTGATTACTGTAAAAAGTTATGACTTAATTAAATTAATCAATATTATCATAAGTCATGACTTTTCAGCTTTATTATTATTAATAATTAGTTCTTTCCAGGAACCGTTTTTTTACACTGTTTTGGACAACAGATAATATATTCGTTGCATAAGATAAATCATCTTTTACAACAGATATATCATGATTTGCAACAAATAGATAACCTGTTGCATCAGATAATATATCTATTGCAACATATAATATATATATATATTTTAAAAAATATATTATCTTCATGACATCCAAATTTTCCGACTTTTTAATTATATAAATTAATAAAGCAGATTTAAAGGCACAACTGTTCACCTCCATTTTTTAATGACATTCTTGATTACTGTAAAAAGTTATGACTTAATTAAATTAATCAATATTATGATAGGTCATGACTTTTCAGCTTTATTATTATTAATAATTAGTTCTTTCCAGAAATCGTTTTTTTAACACCGACTTGGACAACAGATAAATCATTTGTTACAACAGATATATCATGATTTGCAACAAATAGATAACCTGTTGCATCAGATAATATATCTGCTGCAACATATAATATATATATATATATATATATATATATATATATATATATATTTAGAAAAATATATATTATCTTCATGACATCCAAATTTTCTGACTTTTTAATTATATAAATTAATAAAGCAGATTTAAAGGCACAACTGTTCACCTCCATTTATTAATGACATTCTTGATTACTGTAAAAAGTTATGACTTAATTAAATTAATCAATATTATGATAGGTCATGACTTTTCAGCTTGAAGCTTAGCTTTATAATTATTAAAATAATTGGTTCTTTTCAGCAATCGTATATTTTTTACACTGAGTTGCTCAACAGATTATATATCTGTTGCATCAGATAAATCATCTATTACAATAGATATATCATCCGTTGCAACAAATAGTTCAACTGTTGCATAAGATAATATATCTGTTGCAACATATAATATATATATTTTTTTTAAAAAAATTATCTTTATGACATCCAAATTTTCTGAATTTTTAATTATATAAATTAATACAGAAGATTTAAAAACAAGAATATTTCTGGTGAGTTTTTTACGGTTTAAATTGTGTTTATCATTATTTCCTTATTCTTTTCTGTGAAAAGAAATGACTTAATTAAATCAAGCTGGTGGTGACTTAATCTTTCCGTTTCTTTAATAACCATTTTTATTAATTGAGTTATGGCAACAGATTGTATATCTGTTGCATTAGATAACCCATCTGTTTCAACAGATATACCATCTGTTTAAGAAGCTTTTTTGATTTCTTCTAACTGATTCATAAGTCGCAACAGATAAGGAATTTGATGCATCAGAAGCGTTTTTTATTTTTATTTGTTTGTTGAATGTGTCTAGACAAAAGTCACAGTCACGACTATTCATTAACTTTTTTCTTAAAAATCATATCATCATATATATATATATATATCTTAATTAAATTAATCCAATTTTGTGACTTTTTTAAAATTAAATAATCTTTCTTTTACGATTATAATATCATTTAGTTCCTTATTATTTATTAACGAACCATTTTTAGGAGAATTTCTCATCATGACCGCATCCCTAACTGCAACCGCCAACATGTTTTGAATAGAGAATAAATAGAATGATAATTAAATATTGAATAAGAATTAAAAATTCAAAATCGACCAAACCAAACCAAACCAAACATATACATGTATTTTTTTGAATCCCTTATAGGTAGATCAGATATAAAAAAAGGGAAATACATACGCTAAAAGAAAGAAAAAACATAACCTAATTATTATTATTATTATTATTATTATTATTATCATTACTATTATTATTGTCAACCTGACAATTTTCATCCGGCAGCAGCAGGGCCCTCCCCAGCCTTGCTCGAAAGTCTGTCAAATCCCTATGGAGTTCATCAAACTGCCTTTGAAATTCCTACAAGGACTCGATATGAACCTTCTTGTACGAATCTGGATCTGACATATTAATATTGTAAGTATAGTAGAATGAACGAGAGTGAGTGAGAGTGAGTGAGGAGGCCGGAGGGACTTATTTATAAAATGATTGAGAATTGGAAGGGACTGGACTTAGTCAAACAAAAAGCCACGACTATTCATATCCCTTAAAAGGAAAAATTACACAAATCTCATATTTAAGACACCATATTATACAATATCCCTTAATATTTTAAAAAATTACATAAAATCCCGAATTCGTATTTACTAGTGATACATATGCTATTTGTATCACTGCTTAACATATGTATCACAATTCAAAATTCCGGGATAAAATATAATTAGCAAACTATCCAGAATTTGTAACGCCCCGATTCACTGAATCGGAATGCTACACGGTACTCATGACCCCGAGGGACCACAAGCTAATCCATGACTGATATTTGTACCTGTAAACTGCATAATAACTCATAAAATATGTGGAAACATGAACTATAAGGCCATAAGGTTCAATACTGATACATGTCTAAAAAATATGGTATAACAATACCAAAAAAAGAAACATAAATACTGAAGTCTGAACATCTAATCTGACATCTAGTCCGAAAGCCTCTAACTGAACTGAATAAGGAGTTGATAGGACATGTCCCCAACTAACTCCAACTACTGAAATAAAGTAAAAACTAAAATAAAAATGAAATCATCAGTCCTCGAAGGATGAGAACTCACGTCTAACTCTGACTGCTGATCCGCGAATCTACTGTTGATCCGCGAATCTACTGCTGATTTAGAGCTCATGCCTCTGAACCTATGGTGTAACATAAGAGAAAGCACCATAGCGCAAATACGTTAGTACGTCTGAATGTACTGAGTATACAAGTGAGGTAGGATAAATGCTATATGCATAAAAAATACTGACTGATATGAATGTGAGAGTACATACATGCATACGTAACTGTAACTAAACTCGTGGGGATACGGATTACTGAGTCTGAATACTGACAACATGAGTGTACTGATAATGAGATTCTGAAAGACTGAGTTTACTGATATTGATATGTAAATCACTAATAAGTGATAGATCTGATACTGTATTACTAATATACTAAGAGACTGATATTTCATTACTGATAAATGAATGATTGTTTCTGGCAGTTCGAATTATGAAGAACTGGTCTGATTGACTGTATCTGATAGCCCTGAAGCTGAGTACTGATAGCGTGAGTTCTGATAACTTTTTTGATTGATAGCATAAGTGACTGTATCTGACCTTCATAAATCTGAAGGAAACTATCTGAGTTCAATTCTATTTCTGAGTTGACTGTATCTGACAGTCCTAATATACTAAAATCTGAAGAACTATCTGCGTTCTTTAATCGATACTAATATTGAAACTGTGGGAGGTAGTGTTTAACCGACATGCCCCGTGTATGCCGTTATGGCTAAGCTGGAAGGGTGTCAATACCACACCCTGGTAAGGATAACTGTGAGTGACCCTTATCTGGCGGGTACTCAATGAGAACGGTGGGAACTCTAAACTGATGGGTTAAGCTACCTCATCAACCCTAATCTGATGGGTTAAGATGTCTCAACCTACGCTGGCTACGTAGTTCTGGAACACAAGGATTGCTACTAAGAATCACACCCTGAACTGGCGGGTGAGTTCCCATCCTTGGGTTCACTCGGTGCTAACTTCTACTCCTATCTGAAGGACACTGAACTGAATTGATTAGCTGAACTGATACTGATTAACTGGACTGATACTAGTGGTATTGTTTAGCAGAGCTAAACTAAGTTTACCGGATTCCAATGACTGACGGAATGTACTGAGTTCTGAGGACTGGTTGAGAGTACTAAAGTTACTGAGATTGACTGTGAATACTAAGGTTGCTGAAGTTACTGAGCACTGAGATTACTGAGATTACTGGACTACTGAGATTACTGAGATTGACTGTGAATACTGAGGTTGCTGAAGTTACTGAGCACTGAGATTACTGAGATTACTGGACTACTGAGATTACTGAGATTGACTATGAATATTGAGGTTGTTGAAGTTACTGAGATTACTGTGTTTTCCTGAGTCATATGACTGACTGATTCTATAGATCATGGCTTGACTGAGAGTATCGTGAAAACATGACATGGTTCTAGGCACACAACTATATTTTTCGGGTACAAGTACCCCAGGACTCGATGGAAGGAAATTGACACACATGACTGACTTGATCATAAGAGTTTCATAATTTATAATATCATAAGTAGGGATCTCATACTAAGCATGGTTATCAACAATGTATTGCATGGAAAGGATTTCATATCACATGGAAGTACTTGCACAATATTAATATCATATTCATTATATAATCATATTGGCAACACATACCAATAGCATGGAAGTTCATGTGGATTGCATGGTTATCATACATCTTGTTCATAAGTAGGATTTGCAAGTAAACATAGCATAATCTCATAAGAATAGTTCATGAGTATTCCAGCAACATTTACAAGGCACATTATCAACATAGAAGTCATTGGGACGTAAGGGCATATCATGAATCCTTCACTTAGTCACAATTTAGCTATATTGCATGATTTCTAGTTCCTTAGGTATTTTAGCAAACACCTTACATGCACATCTTAAGCATAGGTGAATTCATCAAATTATACATCACGAACAATCAAATTTACATGTTTCCAACTCATATGATATCATGAATTCACAAAAACATATAAAGATTCCATCTTGGGAATCACCCAATATCAACAACATGATCATCAACACCCAATAATATAGAAATCATACTTTATAATGAAAAAGAGGAAAAACAATAAAGCATCAACATGGGTATGATCATATCACCACAATCAACCAAGCTTTTGTATTTTAAAGATGGATTCTTGAACTTTATGAACAAATTGAATCCATAGATGAATACTATGCATACCTTAGAAGGGAGGTTCTTGATGATTGACGGAGGAATTTCCATGAAATTTGATCTTCAAGCTTGATTGTGGAACCTAGTTGTTTTTCTCCTATGGTGCTCTTGGATGATGAGCTTTGAGATGTTCATAGGGTTGTAATGTGTTTAGAAGCTATATATTTCGTAGGGTTAAGTTTAGGGACGTGTAAGGAGTATTTAAAGACTTAATTACCTTTAAAATAACTGACGGGGTGTTTTTGACACCTGGAATTGGATTAGGCGGCGCCCAAGTAATCGCCTATGCTTGGGTTGGGCTGCGCCTAACCAATCGCCTATGCTTGGGTTAGGCGGCGCCTAACCAATCGCCTATGCTTACTGCCTCTCACGAAAATTGGCATAACTTTTCGCTCGAGTATTGGATTAAGGCGAAATTGGTATCATTGGAAAGATAATTAAATTATCTACAATTTGGTGGGTATAAATATGCAAAAATACCATATTAATATTGAGTTATACTCGTTCAAAGATGACCCTTGCAAAAATCAAACACTAAAACTTGATGGATTCAAAAACTCTTAGCTTGTATTACCTTAAGTGACTCATATGAACATGATTAATGTATCATAAGCTATCTTATCACTAGGATACCTATTGTAAGTCATGCACTAAGATGCTACTCACAGGATAAGAGGTTTCATACGTAGGAAAAATGGTTCGTCTCCTAGCTTAGACACATACGGGGTATTACAATATCTCCCCCTTGGGAACATTCGTTCTCGAATGGAAATTAAATAAAGTGGGAAAGATGATAAGATAAAGTACGTACAAGACATGCACTACTGAAACATGGGTTCATGACTGGCATGATTGAAAGTTGAGCACAACATACTGAACATGCATATCTGATGCATGGGAAGCTGATTCATGAATATAAGACTGAAGATTCTAATAAAGTAAGTTTTCTCAAAATGAGAATGTATATCTGATGCACAACTAAAAGGCTAAATCCATGCATATCTGATGCATGATTATATAACTGACATAATATGTGAATGCATGATTGAAAGTACTGATGAGCTGATCACGCATATCTGATGCGTGAATTCATGACTAAACTTACTCATGAACATGTAATGGTAAAGGTATCAAGTTTGAACTGAAACTGAGCATGGAACTGAATACCAAGTTTGGCACTGAAATATGAACATGAGAACGAGTCTGTTTAAGGAAAACTGTTACCTTGAACTGATAATACCGCTAAGTTTGAGATTAATTACTCTATATGCATGATCAGAAACATGAGAACATAACTAAGTCTATGACATGGTAGATATACTGAATATCATGATCTGAACTAAATCTTAAAAACATGGCATACGACCGAAGTTGGAGCTTGAGGGTTATCTTATAAGTACCTCTTCTCCAAACTGGATTCATCAAAGAAACGAGAGCAACATGTTTATGTCATGAAATTTTGAGGGGTATGAAGTATCTCCCCCTAGGGAAACTATGTACCTCAAAGGATACTGACTTGGATGAGCTACTAATGGAAATTAAGGCGATACGCAAGACACCTAGGAACTGAGTCATGACTGAATAGCTAGGATCTAAAACTGATACATGATACATGAACTGAGCTGAACACGAGTGCATAAATATACTAATTTATCTGATTAACTGAATACTGATAGCTGAATACTGGATCTGCAAAGCTAAACTGTACTTAGTCTAAATAGCTGGGCTGAGATTTTAGTTTTATGCATAGGAGATAAGGAATAACTGAGTAGAATGAGGTATCTGAGCATGGATTCATGAAGTCTATATTATTTGCGAATGCGAGACCAAGCGTACGTTATGGCTTTGAGGTATTCTATAAACTGGGGTACTGAAACACTGATGACTGAGTACTGACAACCTAAATGTTATGGTCAAGCATGTCTGGAGCTGAACTGAGTTTCAAATCTGGTTACTGAACTGAAAATGAAATTATAACTAAGCCTCTAGCTAGTACAAAAGTACTGAATTCAAGGACTGAACACTGATCACTGAGTGCTGGATACTGAAACTATAATTGAGTTGGCAACTGAGTTTTTGATGGCTACATGCTGGGGACTGACATAAGTCAAGGATTTAAATGTACACTTACACTTTGTACTTTCCCAACTTCTAAATACGACCCCTTGATAGACGTTTACTTGCATATTATCATGACATTCAAGCCTATCTTCACAACTACACCCTCGTGCAAAGTAAGCATACAACAATCTTCTCTTATCTAAACAACTGCTCATCACTACACTGTTCCATAAGGAGAGCTAACTGGAGGAGTAAATTAGGAGGACGTGAAACATCAATAGATACAAACTAAACTTGACACATGACTGAAACTTGAGGAATAAAATATCAATAGTTTAGATTTACCAATAAGGTCTAAAATGAGGATATACATAACATAGTCTAAATGTATCTGATCTGTAGGGGAATAGCATGAGTCATGAAAGCTAAGTATACTGGAAAGCATGATATGCGTACATGAGTCATGAGCTTCATGACCTGAGTCTAGAGTTTTCTGTACTGGTGGAACATGATTCGAATATTGAGGGAGCTGGAACTGAACCCCTTATACTGGGAACTGAAGGCGCATATAATCCCATGGAAAGTGTGTGAAAGTATATTATGCTCATGGAACATGACTCGTACTGCAAAGTAAAAAGGACTCCTTATGGTGGAAATTGAATTCATACATGATCATGGAAAAAGAGATACATGAGCATGGTTCGTGACCATAGAGTTGATATGTAAGACCTGAGTGGATTTTGTGATAGCTAAAGTACAAATCTTTGTACTGAGAAGAGGATGGGTTGGGAATCGTCATCCCTTACTGCTTCTCTATACATACTACTGGAATCTTGAGAGTCTGACTTGGTCACTTGATCTACCATCACATACCTACATTCTGTTCAACACCTGCCTGTTTTACTAAACACATCATCTGATTCTGTTTTCTCATATACTGCTAATATCACATTCATACTTTTATGCTTAATTTTGAGTCAATAAACTTAAGTTTTTAGCTCGTAATGTTCAAGCCTACTAATCTAATCCCCATGAATACATAATCTGATCAAATAGAATAATACTATCCCAACTCTACTACTACTAAACTTCTGGGTTCAAAAATGATTTCTCATGATCATGAATAAAATCTGTACGACCTTGGAACAATAATGAACTGATGGGATACTGTTTGAGTCTGTTGCTAATCCCATAACTGACTGTAGGGACTATCTGAGAAAGCCCTGTCTTTAGGACTTTGAACTTCACTGTTTCTATTACCTTGAAAGTAAGGTAAAGTGAACATGAGGGGTGCATGATATGAATCGACATGGTTTCCTTAAAGAAACTTGCTATAGCACTATCTTGAGACATGAAAGAAGGAAAACTATTCCTAAAACATCTCATAGCCTCTTGCACATAAGTGTGGTGCACAACACGCCCATGTACTAGACTCTACTTGATGCAGCTTTCAGATTTCCTAGGATACTGTTGAACCTTAGGCTCTGATACGAAGTTTGTAATGCCTCGATTCGCTGAAACGGAATTCTACACGGTGCTCATGACCTCGAGGGACCACAAGCTAACCCATGACTGATATCTGTACCTGTAAACTGCATAATATCTTATAAAATATGCGAAAACATGAACTGTAAGGCCATAAGGTTCAATACTGATACATATCTGAAAAATATGGTATAACAATACCAAGAAAAGAAACATAAATACTGAAGTCTGAACATCTAATCCGACATCTAGTCCGAAAGCCTCTAACTGAACTGAATAAGGAGTTGATGGGATATGTCCCCAACTAACTCCAACTACTGAAATAAAGTGAAAATTGAAATAGAAATGAAATCATCATGTCCTCGAAGGATGAGGACTCACGTCTAACTTTGACTGCTGATCCTCGAATCTACTACTGATTTGGAGCTCATGTCTCTGAACCTATGGTGTAACATAAAAGAAAGCACCATAGTGCAAATGCGTCAGTACGTCTGAATATACTGAGTATACGAGTGAGGTAGGATAAATGCAAAGGGTTATGTGCATGAAAAATACTGACTGATAAAAATGTGTGAGTACATACATGCATACATAACTATAACTGAACTCGTAGGGATACGGACTACTGAGTTTGAATACTGACAACATGAGTGTACTGATAATGAGATTCTAAAAGACTGAGTTTACTGATATTGATATGTAAATCACTAATAAGTGATGGATCTGATACTGTATTACTGATATAATAAGAGACTAATATTTTATTACTGATAAATGAATGATTGTTTTTGACAGTTCAAATTATGAAGAACTTGTCTGATTGACTGTATTTGACAGCCCTGAAGCTGAGTACTGATAGCATGAGTTCTGATAACTTTTGTGATTGATAGCATAAGTAACTGTATCTGACAGTCCATAAATCTAAAGAAAACTATCTAAGTTCAATTCTATTTTTGAATTGACTGTTTTTGACAGTCCTGATTTACTGAAATCTGAAGAACTATCTGTGTTCTTTGACCAAGAATGATACTAAAACTATGGGAGGTAGTGTTTAACCAACATGCCCCGTGTATGCCGTTATGGCTAAGCTGGGGTCCAATCTCTGCCCCGACTGAAGGGGTGTCAATACCGCGCCACTGGTAAGGATAGCTGTAAGTGACCCTTATCTGGCGGGTACTCAATGAGAATGGTGGGAACCCTAAACTGATGGGTTAAGCCACCTCATCAACCTTAATCTGATAGGTTATGATGTCTCAACCTACGCTGGCTACGTAGTTCTGGAACACAAGGATTGCTACTAAGAATCACACCCTGAACTGGCGGGTGAGTTCCCATCCTTGAGTTCACTCGGTGCTAACTTCTACTCCCATCTGAAGGACACTGAACTGAATAACTAAGCTGAACTGAATAACTGAACTGAATTGATTAGCTGAACTGATACTGATTAACTGGACTGATACTAGTGGTATTGTTTAGCAGAGCTAAACTAAGTTTACCGGATTCCAATGACTGACGGAATGTACTGAGTTCTGAGAACTGGTTGAGAGTACTGAAGTTACTGAGATTGACTATGAATACTGAGGTTGCTGAAGTTACTGAGCACTGAGATTACTGAGATTACTGAGATTAACTGTGAATACTGAGGTTGCTGAAGTTACTGAGCACTGAGATTACTAAGATTACTGGACTACTGAGATTACTGAGATTGACTGTGAATACTGAGGTTGCTGAAGTTACTGAGCACTGAGATTACTGATACTACTGGACTACTGAGATTGACTGTGAATACTGAGGTTGCTAAAGTTACTGAGCACTGAGATTACTGAGATTGACTATAAATACTGAGGTTGCTGAAGTTACTAAGCAATGAGATTACTGAGATTACTGGACTACTGAGATTACTGAGATTGACTATGAATACTGAGGTTGTTGAAGTTACTGAGCACTGAGATTACTGAGTTTTCCTGAGTCGCAAGACTAACTGAATTCTATAGATCATGGCTTGACTAAGAGTATCATGAAAACATGACATGGTTCTAGGCACACAACTATATTTTTCGAGTACAAGTACCCCCAGGACTCGATGGAAGGAAACTGACACACATGACTGACTTGATCATAAGAGTAAAGTCCATAATTTATAATATAATAAGTAGGGATCTCATACTAAGCATGGTTATCAACAATGTATTGCATGGAAAGGATTTCATATCACATGGAAGTACTTGCACAATATTAATATCATATTCATTATATAATCATATTGGCAACACATACCAATAGCATGGAAGTTCATGTGGATTGCATGGTTATCATACATCTTGTTCATAAGTAGGATTTGCAAGTAAACATAGCATAATCTCATAAGAAGAGTTCATGAGTATTCCAGCAACATTTACAAGGCACATTATCAACATAGAAGTCATTGGGACGTAGGGGCATATCATGAATCCTTCACTTAGTCACAATTTAGCTATATTGCATGATTTCTAGTTCCTTAGGTATTTTATCAAACACCTTACATGCACATCTTAAGCATAGGTGAATTCATCAAATTATACATCATGAACAACCAAATTTACATGTTTCCAACTCATATGATATCATGAATTCACAAAAATATATAAAGATTCCATCTTGGGAATCACCCAATATCAACAACATGATCATTAACACCCAACAATATAGAAATCATACTTTATAATGAAAAAGAGGAAAAACAATCAAGCATCAATATGGGTATGATCATATCACCACAATCAACCAAACTTTTGTATTTTAAAGATGGATTCTTGAACTCTATGAACGAATTGAATTCATAGATGAACACTACGCATACCTTAGAAGGGAGGTTCTTGATGATTGATGGAGGAATTTCCTTGAAATTTGATCTTCAAGCTTGATTGTGGAACCTAGTTGTTTTTCTCCTATGGTGCTTTTGGATAATGAGCTTTCAGATGTTAATAGGGTTGTAATGTGTTTAGAAGCTATATATTTCATAGGGTTAAGTTTAGGGATGTGTAAGGAGTATTTAAAGACTTAATTACCTTTAAAATAACTCAAGACAGAGTGTTTTTGACACCTGGAATTGGCTTAGGCGGTGCCCAAGTAATCACCTATGCTTGGTTTGGGCGGCGCCTAACCAATTGCCTATGTTTGGGTTAGGCGGCGCCTAACCAATCGCCTATGCTTACTGCCTCTCACAAAAATGGGCATAAGTTTTCGTTCGGGTATTGGATTAAGGCGAAATTGGTATCATTAGAAAGCTAATTCAATTATCTACAATTTTATGGGTAGAAATATATAGAAATACTACATTAACATCGAGTTATAATTGTTCAAAGATGATCCTTGGAAAAATGAAACACTAAAACTTGATGGATTCAAACACTCTTAGCTTGTATTACCTTAAGTGACTCATATGAACATGCTTAATGTATCATAAGCTATCTTATCACTAGGATACTCATTTTAAGTCATGCACTAAAATGCTACTCACAGGATAGGAGGTTTCATACGTAGGAAAAATGGTTCGTCTCCTAGCTTAGAAACATACGGGGTATTACAGGATTTAATGCAATATTGCTGAAATTATCTGAGATTTATGTGTTGTGTGTGTTACTTAAATAATATTGGTGACTTTATTAATAAGTAAATTAAAAAAAAAATAGATCTAAATACAATATTTTATCTTTTTGTTGTATTTCTGAAAGATAAAGATTGGTAATCTGTTGCAAAATATATTCCACCTGTCAGATAACTTAAAACATATGGACAATCTATTGCAACAAATGAATATATCAGTTTGCTTTTCCTTTAGCTGTGGCATTTGTTGCAACTTGCTAGTCATCTGTTTATTCAATTTCATCGAGAGCAATCAATTTTTCTAAATACGTCTTGTCCAAATTCAATTTTTGATCTTTGATTGCTACTCTTTTTTTCTTTGTATCCTTCAACCAAACTAAATTTTTGCTATTAGATTGAGGAAAAAAATTGAATTTGGAGGCCAACTTGAAGGATGCAAAGAAAAAAAGAGAAGCAGTCCAAGAGCAAAAATTGAGTTTGGCCAAGAAGTGTTTAGAAAAATCTATTGCTCTCGATGAAATTGAATAAACAAATGATTAGCAAGTTGCAACAGACGCACAACTGATGGAAAAACAAACTGATTTATACATCTGTTGCAATAGATTTTCCATATGTTGTAAGTTATCTGACAGGTGGAATATGTTTTGCAACAGATTACCAATCTATTTCTTTCAAAAATATAGCAAAAAAAATAAAATGTTGTATTTAGATCCATTTTTTTTAATTTACATATTAATAAAGTCACCAGTTTTATTTAAGTAACACACACAACACATAAATCCCGGATAGTTTGCGTCAGATGTGGAGTCTGTTGTGTCAAATATGGAGTCTGATGCAATAGATATGATGTCTGTTGGAATACATAGCAGCCTTGCTGGTGGTTTGATTTGTTCCATGAGTTTCTCCGTCTGTTGCAACATCAACAACAGTATAAACTACAAACAACAAATAAAAAACATCAATAACAAAGAAAACAACAACATTTATTCCAACAACATCATTAACTACAAAGAAGCATACATCCTATGTTCCAACACCATCAACAACAAGGGACGGACCCACATGGAGTCCTCCGAGTGCGCGAGCATAGACTAAACTCATATCGAACTTTATATATGTATGTGAAAATAAAGAAAAAAACTTATATAATCTAATCAGTGAGCACTCATAGTAAGAGTTGTTTGGTTAGCCTAGTTGTTATTTATGGGTGCTTAAGGCTATTTATTTCTTTTGGTCTTGAGTTCAATTCCCACTCAGCACATATTTTTTAAATTTTGGTAACTAACTCTTCTCTTCTTATTCACTTTAAAATTTTTATTTTTTTCTCCTTTACTCCTTGTGTTGATTGTTCGGACTTCACTATTTTTAAGCTAAAAAGCACCCACCATCTAAACCACACCACACCACAAGTTTCAACAATGCCAAACCCACCAACAACACCACACCACAAGTTTCAACAATGTCAGCCCCACTAAGAACATCAATAACAGTAGCAACAACAAAGAAACAAATAAAATATATAAAAAAAATGATACTGCCAACAAGGCTTTTAAACTTCTCCCAACAGATGATTTTTTTCGCATCTTATAATAAAAATTCTTGGTATGTTTATTCAACAATTAAAAGTTCCTTCAAATTTTTTAAATAAATACGATATGGGAAAATGGTAATTAAATAAACAAAAAGATGTAAATAAAGTTGCAAGAAGAAGACGAGAATGAAAGAGCAATAGTGAATCATATCATATAATGTCAAAAGGGGGTCAAAACAACAATTTCAGTCGAGGAATATAAGATATGGATATCGATCGGTTTAGATCCGAATGAAATTTTTTGATAAAGAAGAGAGAAAAAAGGCTGTGATAACCCTAAAGAGGATAGAAAGAAAAAAGATGAGAGATTTAGGGCTGAAGGAGAGGAGGGGAGAGATGAGATAATTCTAATTTCTAGATGTACTACCATTAATATTAAATGACTAAACAAAGTGTATTTATTCAAATTTATATTCACAAAGCATAATTAATAAGGCTAATTTGGTAGTAAAATAAACCCCTAATTAATATTTTCTTGATGGGAGTGCCAAGTCAATATGAAAAGAAAGAAGTATTAGGGGTTTCAATATTCATTAATTAATATTCACTAATAATTTGAGGGGCACGAAGAAGAAAACGGGTGACATTGAAAAGACAGGACAAGACTACTCAATGAGATTTTTGAGTTATCCAAGAAACATTTTTTACCGCCTTTAGTAGTACTACTACTTTATCTACTCGGACAGTAGCTTGCTTTAAAATTAAAAGAAAACAAAAAGATTTTCAAACAGATATGTCGTCTGTTGCAACAGATTTAGATATTTCTGATTCCAACAGCTCAGTCATCTGTGACAACAGATGAAAATGTCATTTGATAGCTAAATCAGAAACGTCATCTGTTACAACAGATATCAATATCTGTTTGAAAATTTCCAACACCTCAGTCATCCATCATAACAGATGCAAATGTCTATTTGATAATTACATAAGAAATGTCATCTGTTGCAACAGATATTGTTATCTATTTGAAATTCTCCAACAACTCAGTTGTTTGTTGCAACGGATTTTATTGCAATTGATTTAGGATAAACTAGGGATAAAAGAATGAGCTCCTCATTAACTTAATGTTAAGATTAATAATAGTACCTACATCGATCTAGGTGGAACGAGGGATGAATGAATGAGCTCATAGGGTCAATTACAAATCTAATTGAGTCGTTGCATTTGCATGGTGTTAGTATTGCCTTCACACCAACCCGAGTCGTCGATCGATCACTCTAAGTTGAAATGTGTTCTCATTAACTTAATGTTAAGATCAATAATAGTACCTACATTGATCTAGGTGGAATTAGGGATGGATGAATGAGCACAAAGGGTCAACTATAACTTCAATTGAGTTTTTTGGCAATTGCATGATGAGACAGTACTGTATTGCTCCCGACAAGAGTTATCGATCGATCACTCTGAGATGAACCAATTCTTACTACCTCGTATGTTCAACTAATACTTTAATTGAATAATCTAGGACTAGGGGTGAGTTATCATAGGGTCAACTACAACTTCAATTGAGTCTTTTGGCAAATGCATGATGAGACGAGACCGCGTTCCTCCCGACAAGAGTCGTCGATCGATCACTCTGAGATGAACCGATTCTTACTACCTCATATGTCCAACTAATACCTTAATTGATTAATCTAGGACTAGGGGTGAGTTCTCATAATGTCAACTACAATAGATGACAATGCCTATTTGATAATTTATAACAGATGGGTAATCTATTGCAACATTTGACTCAATTCATTTGATAATTTACAACAGATGGATAATCTGTTACAATAGATGACTTAATATATTTGATAGTTTACAATAGATGTGTAATATATTGCAACAAATTACATAATCTGTTTATTTGATCCAACAAAAAATACATCTGTTGCAACAGGTTGAGCATTTATTTATATATAATTGAATTAAGTTCATATGTTAGACTAATACCTTAATTGAATGTGATTTCTCATAGGGTCAACTACAACTTCAATTGAGTCTTTTGTCAATTTCATGATGAAATGGTACTGCGTTCCTCCCGACCAGAGTCGGCGATCAATCACTCTGAGCCGAACCAATTCTTACTACCTTATATTTTAGACTAATACCTTGATTGAATAATCTGGGACTAGGGGTGAGTTCTCATAGGGTAAACTATCGATTAATCTAGGACTAGGGGTGAGTTTACATAGGGTCAACCACAACAGATGGCAACGCCTATTTGATAATTTATAACATATGGGTAATTTGTTGCGACATATGACAATCCATTTGATAATTTACAACAGATGGGTAATCTGTCGCAAGAGATGACTTAATCTATTTGATAATTTACATCAGATTCGTAATCTATTGTTACTATCTGATTGATAATTTACAACAGATGAGAAACCTGACACAACATGTTGAACATTTGTTTTTTACAATTTCAATTGAGTTCATATGTTAGACTCCTAAATTGATTAATCTAGGACCAAGGGTGACTTTTTACAAGGTCACCTCCTAGAGTACTCGGTCAACTACAACTTCAATTATTTTTATATGATTTTAAAAATTATGCATATATTTTATGATTTTAAATTTAATTAAGATCATTTCGAATCAAATTAACATTTTTAAAACTACTTGTCATTCTTTTCCAAAATACAAATCAACCCATACAAAATGTTTCATCATTTCAAATCTTGAGGTCTGGCTCTTTCTCTCTCATTTTCACTCAACAATACAGTACAGATAATAACTACTCAACAAATTTGCTCAACCCTCCACAACAGATCGCTTTTCTTCTCATTTACGACCACATAGGTGTTATTTTTGACATCATTCTTGCTTCTATCAGTCATTTTATTTGTCTTCATAGGCAACAGAGTTCGAGAAGAGCTCTATATTTTTTTATTTTTTTTCTAAAAAATAAGGGCTTTTAAGTTAATGATGAAAAATAAAACTTTTAGTTGTATTATCTTCGAGAATGGTTTACAATTTTGAGTTTTGATGGTAAAATTGTAGGAAGAACTCAAGAAATCCCTAATTTCCGTCGCAGTGTTCCGTTGATTGTCGTGGTATAGTTGGATGGTATTGGTGGTGGTGGTGGTGGTCATCGTCGTCGTGGTGGTGGCACCAGTGGTGACATTGGTTGGTGGTGTTTGTTGTGGTATTGGTATTCGTGGTGTTTGTTTGTTTGTTGGCATTGGTTGGTGGTGTTTGTGGTGACGGTTGTTGGTGTATCGATATTCGTGGTGTTTGTAATGTATTTTTTAAAATCTATGCATACATCAACTGTAATTTAATTTTTGTTTTTCTTTGTCTATAGGTAAAACATGTCTCCCAAAAGAAAAGAAAGTGAAAGTGGATCAACGTCTGACCACTAAAAAAAGGCTACAGTACAGAGGGATTAGAAGGAGCTTCCTGAACAATCTCAGTCAGGGAAAAGTGAAGCTGAGGAGAGATATGAAAACAACGTTGAGGGAGGTGGACAAGGGTCCGTAGATGGTGATGAATAAAATAAAAGTGAGAAAGAGGAGGAATTGGAGAGTCAGAAAGAGAAAGAGGACCACATTATACGTCTTTTCTTGGGCTTTCATGGTAAAATTAATCACTAATTTTACTCATCCATTAATTTATATTGAATATAGTTATTATAATTTTTTTTGCTTGCTTCCTGTTTACACTTTTTAGGCTTGGACATTTGAAGTCATTCCTCCCCTCCGAAAGCAGTTAATGGATTACCCGGATAAGGTTTCTCACCAAGGATGTTTAGGTGGTTGGCTGCAAAGAGCAACACCAATATTAAGGAGGCTGATCTCTTTAACCCTCCAGATAATGCAGTACGTCTTCTTCAAGTAAAATAATTATACTCAAAGATAAGAAAGTTATTGAACAAATGTTATATCTGGTGCATGAGATGTTATATCTGATGCACCAGATGGGACATCTGTTACGAAGGGGTATATCTTGCATCAAATTATCTATTTGTGGCTTTGGTTCTCTGAACCCGACTCCTAAAAGATTAACCATCTACTGCAAATTTATGCAAAAGATGTTTAATCTGATAACATATCGTTCATCTGTTGCAACGTACAAATCATCTGTTACATAACAGATTACCCGTCTTGTGCAGCTGTTGCAACAGATGATTGATATTTTACATCAGATTATCCATGTGTTGCTCTGTTTCTCTAAACCAGACTCAAATGGATTTTAACCATATACTGCAAACTATGTAACAGATGGGTCTTTTTTTTTAAATGTAGCCCAACTGTGAAAATTATTATATTATATGATTTAAATGCATTTGTCTTTTTTTTATAAGTTGTGCATCCATGGATCGTGCCTATTAAGGAGGAGTCGGTGATGACTGCTTATATTACTTTTGGTCATGTTGATACTATTGTAGACCCAACTGTGGTGTTAATAAAGAAGGAATTGGCTGGAGCAATAGCCATAAGAAGAGCAGTTAGGCAAGGTCAGCCTAATGTTGAGGCTCTTCATGACCAACCTTTTACTAAGGCAGATCCGGGTGCTTCTTCTGGTAGAGTTGTTGGTGTTGGTGGAAGGCATGCTGATGCTTCTACCAAAGAATAAATATGTTTCAAAACGCCCCTTTTCTCCCTTACACAGGTCCCTCTCACCCCTCTTCACCCCCGTATTCTCATTGCGAAAGCGATGAGTGTAAGGACAGACAGGATAAACTCTTTGAAAAAGTAAAGGCTATTTCTAAAGCTATCGAGGAATTCAAATTCAAGAGGTGTGTCATACCATTCAAGAATGCGAGGGAGACACACACTTCTATAGCATTGGTTAGGAGAAAGAAAAGAGCAATTAGAGATGTACTCTCCGCTCGAAAATCAAAAGAACTTGCAATTCCTCCCTCTCCAAAAGCTGTTGAAGTTTAAGGGCCAGTCAAGAAGGTGGACATATATGCGGAATTTGGTGCTGAAGAGAAGAAGGATCTGCGACAGGCCAAGAATGCCAAGCCAGGCACACCAGACTATGACTGATATGCGTATGCCGTACGAGGACAAGGCAAGTTTACTTTTCCTAACCTAGCCCTTCTAATCTACCCCATGAAGAAGAAGCTACGCAATAGATTTCACATCTGTTGTAACAACTGGGTATATTGGTGCAACTGGTTGTGGTTCTGTTGTAACTTATTATCCATCTGTTGCATAAGTTACATTGGATTATTGATTCAGAGAACCCTATGCAACAGATGGACCATCCGTTGCATCTTTACAATTACTAACCTATTTAAAAATTGACTTCTTATCTCACAGAATGTTGACATAATTTTCTACCTCATGAAGAAAAGGCAATTAACGTACCGAAAAGTTTATGACGCTACCTATAGGATAATGGACCTCGACTTCTGCAAGATGCTCAAGGATAGGTACGATCAAATCAATGGAGAGGCGTTAGCCCTTGGCGTGGGATTTGATTTCCTAGTTCCTACGTTGGTCTTGGATAAAGAAGAAATGTTAAGATATGTTAGAGGGGACAAGCCAAATCCATACAGCAAGAGTTGGACCGAGGAAAAAAGGATTCTTGCAGTTATTAGCATAAACGACATGCATTATCGGGCTGTTGAGATACTACTTGAGGAGGGAAAGATTAATCTTTATGCCTCCAACGTACCTCTCATCAATGATTTTGATCTTTTTCTTCTCGTGGAGCCACTAATGGTGCTGTTGTCCATCTTGTTGAGGGAGAGTAAGCTGATGAATCATTTGCCAAAGGAAGTGTTGATGAAGAAATCATGGGATTTGAAGGTCAAAACTGGGGAATGATCCTTCTAAAATATGGTGCCGCTAAAGCGAGCGGCTCGTACGCTCTTGCACACATCAAATATTTGCTGACCGGCATAGAAATGGACGAGCCAACGACTTTTTTATGCAACAATGCTGTGGAAAACCTGCAAGAGGTCTGGCTTATAGGGTACTAACTGGATGCTTGAAGCCTGTGTATATAGAAGAGCCTGAGAAATAGAAATTTTTAATTTCAAGTCACCCTTCACTTTATTACATGTACATGTAGTGACAATAATTTTTTTCAGATAAAAGTTGAGTTTTTTATAATGCAATATATTAGATTGTCAATCTGTTGCAACAGTGAGAAGACCTGTTTGAATAATCTAATAATCTAAGTCTAATCTGTTACAACAGTGGGAAGACCTGTTTGATAATTTCTATGAATAATCTAATAATTTAAGTCTAATCTGTTGCAATAGTGGGAAGACCTGTTTGATAATTTCCACAGATGACCTAAATTTTACAACATATGCCTAAATCTTTTTGATATTTTCCAACAGTTACGCTTGAATATCCATGTGCTCGTTGACAACAAACCAGTAGCACATACACATACCACCATGAAAATTTCAGCAATTAGGCTTCAATATCCATGTGCACAACAACACCAAACCAGTAGCAATAACAACAACAATGTAGTATATTCTTGCTCGATTTTGTTTCTCTTCAGAAGCCTTGACTTTGTTCAACAAACCCCAAATTACATAATTTTCTTGTGAAGGGTGTCGTTCTTCGTACCAATCAAAGTAATCGCATCCACCCAATTTCTATAAAAAAGAGAACACAATTACAAAATAATTATTAGTCAATAATTAATCAATTAATTAAATAAAAAAATATTACCTTTGAAATCTTACAAGCAAAAAATCTACAACCCGAATTTTGTTGAGTCCAAGTCTTTAATAGAGCTTCATGACCGCACTTACAATATCAAAAATCTTTATCACAAAAAGTAGTGGAAGATGAGCTCGACACTGTCAAGGTCAGTTGAAAAAAATGAAAGTAATAATTTCAAGAATTTGGATAGATAAAAGAAGATGACGATGAAGAAGAAGATTTGAGAATTTAGGGTTAAATTTTAGGAGGAAGATGAATATATAAGACAATGGGGGGAAATATGACCGTTGGGGGCCAAGTGGCGGCAAGTCAATGAAATGTGCCAGGATGACACTAACACATTTGATGCCTATTTTATTTTACGTCTTTAAAATGAACATGTCTACTTGATGCCTATTTTATTTTAGGTGTTTGAACTGAACACCGTCGATGGGTTGCGCCTTTTTATTTCAATTCACTTTAACCTTTTTAAATGTAGTGGCAATTTTTTATGTCCAACAAAAGTTAAATTTTTATAATGCAACAGATTCTCCATCCATTGTAACAGTTATCCTACCTGTTCTGACATATAGTTTATCTGTTGCAAAAGGTTGGTCATCTGTTGCATTATCTCGATATTTTTATTTAAAGTCCATCTATTGCAACAATGGGAAGACATGTTTGATAAATTCCAACAGATAACCTTCTTGTTACAGCATATGTATAAATCTGTTCGAGTATTCCAATAGATGTGTCGTCTGTTGTAACAGATAAAGTCCATCTGTTGCAACATATGTCTAAATCTGTTCTTTTTTTTTCAATAGATGTGTCATCTGTTGCATTATTTTGCTATTTTTATCTAAAGTCCATCTGTGGCAGCAGTGGAAAGACCTGTTTGATAAATTCCAACAGAATACCTACCTGTTACAACATATGTCTAAATTTGTTTGAATTTTCTAATAGATGTGTCGTCTGTTGCAACAGATACATTATCTGTTGCAATATTTGAATCTAGTATTCCTTTTCAATTAATAAGTTCAAATCTAAGGAATAAAATTCATAGACAAAATAAAATAAATCGAAGCCTTCATAAATTAGCTGAAATAAGTCAACGAATAAATGAAATGTAAAAAAATTATTATGGGTACAGATCTCAAAAAATATATCAACAACAATTTAAGTATACTGCAAAGGATTGCTTTGAAAGGCTCAAGATATAAAGATCTACTCAGTATGGATAAGTTGTTCTTCATCCGGTGCTATGAAATTCGTCTTTGCTCGTTGTGGATCTTCATTGTCGCTTGCGTATGATTTCTGCGCTTTCTGTTCTCTGTATTTCCATAAAAAGAGCAGCATATTGTCAATGCTATTCAGCAGTAGCTTCTTCTACATCCACCTGGAAAGCCAGAATTGGTCAATGCTAATCACGGAGATACAACAAAACGGAAAAGGATAACTCATTTCTTCTGGCAAATCAAATAGGTCTTTCTCCCATTTTAAATTATTCCAAACATATTATATATCTGTTGCAACAATGAATCAACTGTTGGGACAAGTTTCTACATGAGGAAGACCCTGTGTGATAATTTTCAACGGATGAACCATCCATATATGAATCATTTGTTGCAGCAGATAGGTCATCTGTTGGTACAAATAAATGATGTATGAAGAGCTGTTTGATTTTCTAAAATAGATGAGACATATGTTGCACCAGATAAAGTATCTGGTGCAACAGGTTAGTCAACCGTTGCAACTGATGTATATATCTGTTTGATAATTTTCAGCACATGTGTCATCTGTTGAAACAGATATGTGTCTGTTTGTTTTGTCAGTTGGAAGACATATAATATATTCACCTTCTTCAACTCGTGCTGCTTTTCTTTGGACATTGTATGTTGCTCAGTGCAACATGCAGACAGAGGAGTTACAATTTTGCTTTTTTGAATGCCTGATAATGCCCTGGAAATCACTCTCCTTCTCCTCTTAGCCCTAATCTCTAATGGAACGGATGGAAATAAAATCCTCTTTGATGGAATGAGACCCCTCTTAGATGTCAATTCCTTTACAGAAGTAGTTAATACATTAATAGCATTAATCACTACATCATCTTTCGCCCTGCAGTCTTGATATTTGCATGCAGAACATTCGCTGAGAGAGGCAAAATCTATATAACCAGTATAATCATACCCATAATGATTTTCTTTAAATACTGTAAGAGGAGCATCATTAGCACCAACAGCAGCACCACTACCACAACCAACAGCTCCATCAACAACAACAAACCCACCCTCCAAAATTATTTTTCTTCCAATGGTTGTTGCTCTAAACAATTCTATTTTTATTTTTTCGATGACCTTAGGGTCCGATAAAGTTTGCACAGATCGTAAAGTAAGAAAAAATGACATCTTCAACTCTCGATTGGTCGGAACTAGCGACAGATGCACATTCTAACATAAATCATTACATATATTAGAATGATTATTAGATCATTCAAAAAAAACATTAATTAAAATAAAAAATTAATTATAATTATACTTACTGCATCCTTCGAGGGGTTGAAGAGATAAAAAAAAATTACATTTTTATGAGTTTTGGCCGACAACCATCTCAAGATTCTTAGATAGGAAACTCCTTCCTGGTAGTTCACTTGTTGTCTCAAATAAGGAATGGCTTCAAACACCTAAGCCTATAAAATAATGCCAATAAATCAAAATCATTATTGAGCAAAAAAAATGAATGATATCATAATAGAAGAAAGAAACATTTACCATGAAAGCCCATGGGAAGCCATATAAGTTGACTGTCTTTGGCGGTAACGGAGTCAACAAATATTTAACAGTCATTTTGAAGGTTTCATGCCCTCATGGATAGCTATTAAATGCCTCAAGATCCTCGGAGAGATTTATTAAACCGAAGTTTATGTTGTTGTTAACGTCTCTCGCCCAAAGAATATTATGTACAAACCGAACCAAGCACAATGACTGCTTGTGCTTCTTTGAAAGTCCTTTACCTTTCAACACTTCTATCAAATTTTTATTTTTGAAGCTAGGACCAATAATGGACACCAGATCATCACAATCATACGACTTGCCTTTGTCTTTTTTGGGTGTGCGGGGTGCTTTTTTTTGGATTAGAATAGGTATAACTTGAGAAAGAGGATAACATTTAGTCCAGTAACTATGGCAAACTTCTTCCAACCAAAACAAACAGGCATGCCACAGTAATTTACCCACACCTCATCCATCTTATCTTTGTTTTCATATATAAACCTACGCTTGAGAAGTTCATATACCATTTTCAATTGAAAACGAGTATTATTGTCCTCCGGCAAATCAAGATATTTTTCAAAGCAGCTGTCCCTAAAATAAGCATCCAATTTTTTTGCTCGAAGTATTTTTATGAAGGCGTCAAAAGATTTTTTCGTGGCTGACTTAACCACGAAATCACCCATTAAATCTGCGGCACCATCGCACTGTATTCTCATAGGATAACGATCAATGCTAAAGGCTTTGGCCAACTCTTCGGTGAAAGGGCTATTAGCATCTGCATCATCTCTTTTGAAACATTCCTCCTCCCCGTGTTCATTATATTCTGCTCCCGATTGAGATAACGCTTGTAAAGCAGGCTCATAGAGTGGTGGATATAGCCTAGCTACTTCACTTGTTTCTTTACTTGAAATTGATTCAGTTTCTGTTCTTTGGGAATCATATTATTTAAAATTAATAGGAACATAAAATAATATATTATTATTGATTAATGCATCGTTAAAAAAGAATAAAAGTAAATCAAACAAGTAAAACAGTAAAATAACAGTTGAAACAGATCACCGATCTGTTGCACCAGATAGTATATCTGTTGCAATATATAACCAAACTATTGCAGCAGATGAGTAATCTGTTGCAATAATACAAAACATACCACTCATCTTTTAAGATAGATGAATGGTCTATTCAACAAATCACACAACTGTTGTGACATCATCTGTTGTAACATATGAGTGATCTGTTGGAACAGTTAAATAATCCATGGCAATGGCTGAGTAATCTGTTGCGACAGTACAAAATATATCACTTATCTGTTGAGAAAGATGAATGGTCTGTGCAACAGGTCACACATCTGTTGCAACACATGAGTGATCTGTTGGAACAGTTATCAACGGTCAATATTGTTTAGATTTTTTCTAATATAGGGTCATCTATCATGACAGATGAATGATCAGTTGGAAAAATCAAGTCTTGGACTTTTCCTGTAGGAAGAGTTGGTAGGATTTTATCCAACAGGAGGCTCATCTATTGCATCAGATCATTAATCTGATGGTTCTTCCATTGCACCAGATGGTTAATTAGTTGCATCAGATTTTTTATTAGAAGCTTAATCTGTTGCAACATATGGTAAAGCTGTTGCATCAGACTATTAATCTGTTGCATCAAAATTGTAATCTGATGGTTCCTCTGGTGCATCAGATGGTTGATCTGTTGCATTATATGATGAATCTGTTACATCAGATGGTTAATATGTTGTACCGATGGGTAATCTGTCGGAGGAAACAGTAGCACAATTTTGTTAAACAAAAAACAGTAATTTCACCATTTTTACCCAGAACAAGAACAGAACAAATCAAACCAAATTCTCCTTTTATTTTTATAAACACAAACAATAAAAATCAAACTTCAAAAAAATACAACAAACAACAAAATATCATAATTCACTTCGAAAAGAGAAGAGAAGAGAAGAGAAGAGAAGAGAAGAAATACCAGAAATTAGGGTTTTATTCAGACCGCATTTCAAATTAGTGCAACAAATATTGAAATTGTTAACCAATATTATAAGAGAAGTTGACTCAAGTTCCTCATTTTCTTCAAAACTAAAAAGGCCATAAATTTTTTCTTGTGAAAGAAGAAAAGGACCGATGAAGAATTCAAAGCTGTTGTGGCTGGAGAGCAAGGTTGTCACGTCGATTGAAGTCAAAAAGGAACTGGAATCTCAACTATTTGTAGTCGAATGTTGAATTCACCGAGGATTGAAATAAGAAATTTTCAGAATAGTTGGTTGGGAGAGAGTTGAGAGAAGCTGTCGAGAGAGGGATGAGAGACAGGTTGATTGAATTGAAGAGAGAAACTCGAAACCCAATTATTTATCGTCGGGGTTGAAGGAAGAAATTTTACAGAACTATTGGCTAGGAGAGAGTTGAGAGAAGCTGTCGAGAGAGAGGAGAGAGTGGTTGATTTGGATTGAAGAGGGTGTGGGTTAGGTTGATTTGTATTTTTGAAAAGATTAGAAAGTTTTAAAAATATTAATCAAGTCCACAATTAACTTGATCAAGTTTCCTAATAATGTTTCACACTATCTGTTGGTCAATGTCACCAATCCTTCACTCAAGATTTAAAAGACACCTATTCTTCAATTTTCTCTAGTAACTTTGACATTCTATCTTGATTGAAATATTCTTTTTATGTAATTGAATAATAAAAGAAGTTGTTTGTACTTTCTTTTTGCGCTATATTTCTACATGTGTGTAATGTGTTAGTATGATACGATTGAAAATTTTTTTTAAAAGCTGAAGTCATAATACTCTACCGTACGAGTATATATAGTTGAAGTTGAACAAACTATTGTTACCGATATATCATATCACAAAATACTGAAATTGAAAATATCAAATCATACCCAATTAATTTAATATGATTGTGATATAATATTTTTAAAAATTAAATATTGAAATTATCATACCGAAATTTCAAATACCATGCCATTATCTTTTAATATTCAAATTACTTTAGTTTCTTTATTTCAATACTCATTCTCACAATGTCTCTTTAAATAGAATGAAAGAAGAACTTAATTTTCTTTTTCTGTTCTTTTCTATTTTGTTTCTTTGAGAACACTTTTTTGGATGTCATGTTCATTTGTCCATATATAATACTAGAGTTAATAGGTGGTCAAAATTGAGAGATCTAATTCCTTTAAGAATTGATAAAAGTTTCATGCAAAATTATGTATTACTACGAGAGAATTAGAAGTACAATTTTCAGTTAAAAATATAGCAAAGTACTCGTATTATGCTCTCATCACTTATTGACTTAAGATATCTAAAATTCTTAATCACTTAATTTTTTTAATTACACAGCTAAAATCTGTTGATACATTTAAATAAAAGGATTTTTGAAGACATAAAAAGTTATCCAAGGGTAGAAAAGATATTTTCAGAAATAAAAGGCTTTTAATTGTCTTATTTAATAACCTTTGGCTTGATGCCTTGAAATTAAGGGTGTCAAGTGGGTCGGATCGGCCTTGTAATTAACTCGGCCCGGTAAGCCCTAGGGCTTTAGGGTTCCGGGTCCCGGGCCAGTTATTTTTTGAAAATGGGCCTGACTAATCCGGACCGGACCAAGTCCGGTCCAGGCCCTCCGGTTAACCGGCCCGGCCCGGATAACTTTTTAAAAAAAAAAAAAAAATTTTGGGCCAAACTAACCGTTGGCCCAATGGCTATATAGCCGTTTTTGGGTCCAAACGGCTAGTTTGGGCCCATTTATTAAAAAAAAAAATTAACTTTACAAAATATTTTTTAATCCCAAAAAAAATTCTATATATACCCTACAACTTCAAATCATTTTTCACACAATTTTTCACTCTCTCAAATCTCAATTTTCAATTCTCAAATATTCAATATATTTAATTTCTTAAAATGTTCACTTTAATTTTTTAATTTTTCGTTTACAAAGTACGAGCGGAAGTTTCTAAAGTCGCAACCTTCGGATACTTCCAAAATTTGGTATTGTCGTTCCATCTCTTACGTTTAATTTTTATTTGTTGTATTAATTGTTTAATATTTAATTTTATTAGGTTTGTGTATTTTGAATATTTTTAGTTTAATTTAATTTATATTATGGATAAATTAAGAAACCTCGCTACTAAAGGTGTTAAATTTTTTTGTCCCGGAAGCGGTAGTGGTAGTAAAAAGCAAATTACTAGCGGTAGAGGTAGTTCAAGTAGTAGATATACCCGTGTGCCTTCGCCTCCGGTACCGCTTGGTACACCTTTTGAGGAAGAAATAGGTATAGGTGCTCACGATATGGATTATGTAGAAGCTCAGGAAAATTACGGTATAGAAGAAGAAAATCAAGTAGATGCGATTAATTTAGACGAAGAAAATGAAAATATTGTTGAGACACCCGCAATAGGAGATGCTAACGTTAGATCTGAATCGGTTAATCTCCCTCTCCGTCCTCCTAGTGCCCCAAGACCTCGTAAAAGAACTAGTGTTGCATGACAATTTTTTGAACGTATATCAGATATTGAGGTGCAATGCAATATTTGTCAATAAATATATAAGCATAGAACTGGAGACAAGCAAGGGGGTATGGGTACGTTAATGAGACATATAGCTGAAGATCACAAAAGAGAGTTAAATATTGCACAAGGTGGTGGGGATGTTGGTGGGCCAACGCAAACTAGAATGGACCCAGCAATCGGTCACGTAGCAAAGAAGTACAATAAATTGAGGAACCGGGAAGAAATAGCTAAAATGGTAGCTATGGGTTGCTTGCCTTTTAGTTTTCCTTCTTCTGATGCCTTTATTCGTTATATACAAGCATTTTATAATCCTATGTTTAACGGTATTCCTAGAACTACTTGTTGGTCTGATATTTTTAGACTCCATTCACAATATTGTTTTTATTTATCAACATTGTTAAAAAATATTCAATGTAGATTGTCCCTAACTTCTGATCTTGGTCGTGTTGTAAATAAAAATGATTATTTAACCGTTACTTGTCATTGGATGGATAGTAATTTCGTGATGCAAAAAAGTATTCTTACTTTTTTATATGATGAAGATCGTAAACATACTGGACAATTTATTGCTGATTCTATTGTTAAAATTGTCGGATATTATGGTATCGAAAATAAAATTTTATGTATTGCTTTTGATAATGCTTCTAACAACAAAACTGCTATAACAAAAATAAAATCTACGCTATCTCCTCCCTTGCCTGAAATTTTTCATATTAAGTGTGCATATCATATATATAATTTAATTGTAAAAGATGGTCTTGAGTTTTTTAAGCTTTATATTGAAAAAATTAGTCTTGCCGTTGGTTTTATTCAAGGAAATAATTGTAGATCGAGAATTAGAGAATTTAAAGTTAAATGTCAAGAAAATGGACTTACACCGATTTTGATGCCTGAGGAAATTGATACTAGATGGAATTCTACGTATAAATTTTTAAAAACTTGTTATAAATATAGAATTCCTATTACACTAGTTTTTAACCAACATTGCGGTTCATTTACTGATTTTGCTGATTGCATGGTACATAATTATAATTGGGTTGTAATTAATGAACTTGTTAAGTTTTTAGAAAAATTTTATGTAGCTACGGTTGAATTTTCTGGTGGTTATTATCCTACTGTTTGTAATATTTTGGCATATATAGTCAATATTTCTGGTTTGCTCAAAGAATATAAAAATAAAGAAGGTTATAAAGAAGTTGTTGGCGTCATGTTTACGAGATTTCAAAAATATTTTTTTTCAATTCCCCCCTATTTACTTGGTTGGTGCTATGCTAAATCCGTGCATGAAATATAATAATATGTGCCACTTTAGTACTCTTATTTATACTAACTTAGAAATAAATACTAACCATGATTCTGAACAAGTACAACCTGATTTGTGGACGGCTACGGCTGATGCAAAGGATTATATAGAAAAATTATATAATCACTATGCTGATTTATTTAATTTAGCCGTACCTACAAATATCACTCCAACTATCGCTCCTCATCCTCCCGAGGAGCCATCATCTTCTAAAAGGCCGACACATAGTGATTTTTCTAATTCGTTTTATGATTTAAATTGTTGGACCAGTGTTGATGAGAGAACTTACACATCAACTTATCGGGAAGAGCTGAAATATTATCTTCGGACGACACCAGAGGATTGCAGACGATGGATCAATACGTTGGATTGGTGGAGGAGTAATGAAACACAATATCCTGTGCTTTCAAGATTAGCTAGAGATATCTTGAATGTTCCAATGTCAACCATTGCATCAGAGAGCGCCTTTAGTCAGGGACGACAACAGCTTGGAGACAACCGACACTCATTGGGAAGCAATGCAATGAATGTTCTAGTTTGCCTCAGAGATTGGATTATAGCGGAAAGAAGAAACTAAGGAATGGAACCGGAGCTGAGCGACGAGCTGAAACTTGAAGAAATTATGACTTCACGGGAGAACTCAGCAGAATCAAGTCCAATGCATGGTTTCGCCCCCGTTGACTTCGACTATCCTATGCAAGTTCCCGTTAATATTAACATGAATGAGTTGAAAAAAATGATGCATAATTTGTAGATTTTTCATTCATGTAAATTATAAATTTTGGATCATTTTGCAATCAATAAAATTTTCCAAATTCATTCACTCCTTAGTCCTTGCTTTTTATATTTTTTCATTTAACGATTTAAAATTTTAAATTGAATTTCTAGTTTTCTACTTTAAATTAAAAACTTACTTCTAATATATTATTAATTTACTACCAAATATTATTAATTTATTATATTAAGTAGCATATGTTTTGTATATTTGTGCATATATCTTCTAAAGAAGTGTATATTTAACGTATACATGTGTATATATTTTATAAATTAGTATATATCTATATATATTGTAATGTATATATAATGTAGTATATTTTATAAGTAGTAGTATATATACATTGAATGGTGCGTATACACGTGTATATATCTTCTATAGAAGTGTATATTTAACGTATACATGTGTATATGTTTTATAAATTAGTATATAAGTATATCTATATATATTGTAATGTATATATATTGTAGTATATTTTATAAGTAGTAGTATATATACATTGAATGGTGCGTATACACGTGTATATATCTTCTATAGAAGTGTATATTTAACGTATACATATGTATATGTTTTTTAAATTAGTATATAAGTATATCTATATATATTGTAATGTATATATATTGTATTATATTTTATAAGTAGTAGTATATATACATTAAATGGTGCGTATACATGTGTATATATCTACTATAGAAGTGTATATTTAACGTATACATGTGTATACGTTTAATAAATTAGTATATAACTATATCTATATATATTGTAATGTATATATATTGTAGTATATTTTATAAGTAGTTGTATATATACATTGTATGGTGCATATACGCATGTATATATCTTGTATATTTAACGTATACATGTGTATATTTTTTATGAATTAGTATATAAGTATATCTATATATATTGTAATGTATATATATTGTAGTATATTTTACAAGTAGTAGTATATATACATTGAATGGTGTGTATATATGAGTAATTGACTAATTGTGAATATGTATATATATTTTTTAAATTCTAATGTAATATATACTATATATATAGTGTATATATATTATTTAACGTATTTATAATGTATATAGGTGGGTATATGTAATGTATATTGAAAGAAAGTTTTTTTTTTTATATTTTTGACTGGGTTTGACCGATTTTTTAACCAGGTTTGATTGAGTTGGGTTAAGTGGGCCGGGTTAGGGTGGGTTTTAATTTTTTTTACTGTTGGGCCTGGACCAGCCCGACCCACTTAGACCCCAATCCGAACCCGGCCCGGCCCTCAACCCGGTTAAATAACATGGGCCGGTTCTGAGTTGGCTCGGCCTGGCCCACTTGACAACCATACTTGAAATTATTGAAAAACGTGATGCGTATCAAGTTTGTGCATTCAATAAAATTTGCTAATTTAGAGAAAAATAATTGAAGAATCTTAAACTGTTTCATTATGAGTTTTTGGACTTACCTCTTATTTTGTTTCACATGAGTATTGGAGTAGCTATGGTAAATTTATCTAGATTACATAGAAGTAATGACAAGGAGACAGTTGTCATTCAGTTGCAAATAACAGTATTTGTTTTTCTGTGTCCTTTCACGCGTTTGTACAAGTGTCATGCATATCACCCTGGATCATCAATCCTATATAAACGCTTAATGGGATCAATTCATTTCTACATTGAGTTTCCTTACTTCAGGTCCTATCTGATAGATTTGAAGAAACTCAATAAGAAAGAGGATGACAACTCAATTTGCTCAATACGTTGTCAATTTGCGACAATCATTATTAGATGAGGGTTTACCTTTTCATGGTGATTCTAGATATATAGTGTCTCACAAAATCAATAAGTCTTCCATCTATCCTAATTGTAATGAATAGACTTATTTGATACTTGTTGCTGGTGGGAGGTGACAGATATTTCGTGAAATTAGTCGAAATGCATGTAAACTGGGCGACTATAAAGAAAACCAATAAGGCATTGATTAGGCATTGTTTTTTCTTTTCTTTTTTTACCCTATTTTGATAAATGGAGTCTTACATAACCAAAAAAAATCATTCCAGAGCTATTTTTTTTTCCAGACATTTGTTTAGTGGGTAGGTTAGTAAAAATTTCTTACTTTCTAGACATGAGTATTTTTCTTAAAGAGAGTACGCGATCTAAAAATCACCAGAATGAGTTTTTTATGTTCAAAATAAGGGTTTTAAGTGGGCCGGACTGGGTCAACCCTGAACCGGCCCGTGAATTTTAGCCGGTTAATGGGCCGGTCCGGTTCCGGGCCTGGTTAAACGGGACGGTTCAATTCAGCGTCCAACAGTAAATTTTTTTTAAACAACCCTGAACCAACCCACTTAACCCAACCCAGTTCAACCCACCTAAACCCGGTCAAAATCGGTTAAAAATTCGGTCAAAACCGGTTAGAAACAAAAAAAAAAGTTTTTTCTTCAATATACGCTATATATACCCACCTATATACATTTTAAATACGTTAAACAATATATATACACTATATATATAGTATATACTACATTAGAATTTAAAAAATATATACACATATACACAATTACACATGTAATCGTGTATACGACTATACATTAGTTAAATATATATATTACTCTAATTAAAACATATACTACAAGATACATACTACAATATAATGATATATATAATAAATTATAAAATATATACACATGTATACGTTAAATATATACATCTATAGAAGATATATACACATATATACGTACCATTCAATATATACGTACTACTTTAAATAAAATAGACTACAATATATATACTACAATATATACACATACTATATATATAGTTATATACTAATTTATAAAACATATACATATGTATACGTTAAATATATACGTCTATAGAAGATATTTACACATATACACGTACCATTCAATATATATGTACTACTTTAAATAAAATATACTACAATATATATATATATATATATATATATATATATATATATATATATATATACTACAATATATAAACACACTATATATATAGTTATATACTAATTTATAAAACATATACACATGTATACGTTAAATATATACTACTTTAGAAAATATATACACATATATGCGTACAATTCAATATATATGTACTACTTTAAATAAAATATACTATAAGATATATACTACAATATACACACACACACACTATATATATATATATAGTTATATACTAATTTATAAAACATATACACATGTGTACGTTAAATATATACGTCTATAGAAGATATATACACATTTATATGTACCGTTCAATATATATGTACTACTTTAAATAAAATATACTACAATATATATATACTACAATATATACACACACTATATATATAGTTATATACTAATTTATAAAATGTATACACATGTATACATTAAATATATACTACTTTAGAAAATATATA
Organism: Capsicum baccatum var. pendulum; assembly: GCA_030864225.1. NCBI lineage: Eukaryota > Viridiplantae > Streptophyta > Magnoliopsida > Solanales > Solanaceae > Capsicum > Capsicum baccatum. Next base: position 225,167,276 of record CM061559.1, on the reverse strand, counting down.
CACATATATATTTACCATTCAATATATGTACTACTTTAAAGAGTAAATACATAATTACCCCCCTGATGTTGTTCGAAATTTTCAAAAAGATACCTAAACTTTAACTTCGACCTATTACCCCACGATTCCTCTTCATTCCGTTCCAAATACACCATTTTGGACCTTTGCGTGTATACACGCGCCACAGACGTGTGAAAGGGCTCAAAATTCATTTTTTTGACCAATAAAAAGCTTCCACGTGTAAATAATTAATATAATTTATATTTTTTTTTTTAAAGGAAAAAAATTAATATTTTTATATTTTTTAAAATTACCCGGTACGCCCCTTCTCCCCCCCCCCCCCCAACCCACCCTTTCTTCTTCAACACCATTAAAGCTTCATTGAAACTTTTTTTCTACATATCATTAAAACTCCATTAAAGCTCAACACAATGTCTTCTTCAATACAATATCTTCTTCAACACCATTAAAACTCCTCCATTAAAGCGCCATTGAAGCTTTTAAAAAAAAAATCTTTAAAACTCGATTAAAGCTTCATTAAAGCTCATTTAACTATCTTGAAAACTCAATTCAATAATTTAACTATCCTTAAAACTCAATTCAATCATAAAATAATTTTTTGAATTGATTTGAACAAAAAAAAATGGACGGGAAGAGAGATTTTGACGGAGTGGAGGGGTTAGGGGGAGATACTGATAGGGTGGGGGTGTTGGACGGAGGGTGGGGGTGTTGGACGGAGGGTGGGGGTGCTGAATGAGGGTGGGGGTGGAGGGAAAGAGGGGGTGGGGTGGGTGATAAATTAAATAAAAAGGAAAGATGTATTAAAAAAATACGAAATTAAATATATTTAACACATGGCAGTACCTGATTAGTGCGTGTGTTCACTCTCTTTGTTGTTACTGAGATTTAGCAAAAAATGGTGTATTTGAAACGAATTAAGTAAGAATCGTGGGGTAATAGGTCGAATTAAAAGTTCAGGTGTCTTTTTGAAAATCTCGGCCAACATCAGGGGGTAATTATATATTTACTCTACTTTAAATAAAACATATTCTACTTAATATAATAAATTAATAATACTTGATAGTAAATTAGTAATATGTTAAAACTAAGTATTTAATTTAAACTAGAAATTCAATTTAAATCATTAAATTGAAAAAATTACAAAGTAAGGACTAAGGAGTGAATGAATGTTTAATTTTATTAATTGCAAAATGATCCAAAAATCATAATTTACGTGAATGAAAAATCTACAAATTTTGCATCATTTTTTCCAACTCATTCATGTTAATATTAACGAGAACTTACATAGGATAGTCAAAATCAATGGGGGAAAAAATCATGCGTTGGACTTGATTCTGCTGAATTCTCCCATGAAGTTATAATTTCTTCAAGTCTCTGCTCGTCATTCGACTCCGCTTCCATTCCTTGATTTCTTTTTCCCGCTCTAATCCAATCTCTAAGGTAAACTAGAACATTTATTGCATTGCTTCTCAATGAGTGTCGGTTGTCTCCAAGCTGTTGTCGTCCCAGACTAAAACAGCTCTCCGATGCAACGGTTGGCATTGAAACATTCAAGATATCTCTAGCTAATCTTGAAAGCACAGGATATTGTGTTTCATTATTCCTTCATCAATCCAATGCGTTGATCCGTTGTCTGCAATCCTCTATCGACGTTCGGAGATAATACTTCAGCTCTTCCGATAAGTGTTTGTGTAAGCTCCCTCCTCAACACTGTTCCAACAAGGTAAATTATAGAAATAATCAGAAAACCACTATGTGCCGGACTTTTAGAAGATGATGGCTCCTCGGGAGGATGAGGAGCGGCATATGGAGTGATATTTGTCGATACAGCTAAATCAAATAAATCAGCATAGTGGTTATATAATTTATCTATGAAAGCATTCGCATAGGTCATAGCCGTCCACAAATCAGGTTGTTCTTGTTCTTCATCATCAAAATCATTGTTAGTATTTATCTCTAAGTTAACATAAATAAGAGTACTAAAGTGGGACATAGTAGTATATTGAATGCACGGATTTAGCATAGCATCAACCAAGTAAATAGGAGGAATCGAAAAAAAATATTTTTAAAATTTAGCAAACATGACACCAACAGCTTCTTTGTAACCTTCTTTATTTTTATATTTTTTGAGCAAACCAGAAATATCGACTATATATGCCAAAATATTACAAACAGTAGGATAATAAGCACCGAAAAATTCAACCGTAGCTATATAAAGTTTTTCCAAAAACTTAACAAGATCATTAATTACAGCCCAATCAGAATCATGTAGCTTGCAGTGGGTAGAATCAACAAATGAACCACAATGTTGGTTAAAAGATAGTGTAATAGGAACTCTATATTTATGACAAGTTCTTGAAAAATCATACGTAGCATTCATCTAGTATCACATTCTTCAGGCATCAATATCGGTGTAAGTCCATTTTATTCACATTTAAGTTTAAAGTCTCTAATTCTTTTTCTATAATTATTTCCTTGAATTAAACCAACGGCAAGCCGAGTTTTTTTAATATAAAACTCAAAAAACTCAAGACCATCTCTTACAATTAAATTATATATATGACAAGCACACTTAACATGAAAAAATTCAGGTAACGGTGGAGATAGCTTAGATTTTAACTTTGTTATAACAGTCTTGTTGTTAGAAGCATTATCAAAAGCAATACATAAGATTTTATTTTCACTACCATAAAATTCTGCAACTTTAACAATCGAATCAGGAATAAAATCTCCAGTATGTTTACGATCTTCATCATATAAAAAAGTTAGAATACGTTTTTGCATAATAAAATTACTATCTATCCAGTGACAAGTAATGATTAAATAATCATTTTTATTTACAGCACGACCAAGATCAGAAGTTAGAGACATTCTACATTGAATATTTTTTAACAATGTTGATAAATAAAAATAATATTATGAATGGAGTCTAAAAATATCGGCCCGACAAGTACTTCTAGGAATACCATTAAACATAGGATTATAAATTGCTTGAATATAATGAATAAAGGTATCAAAAGAATGAAAACTAAAAGACAAACAACCCACAACAACCATTTTTACTATTTCTTTCCAGTCCCTCAATTTATTATACTTCTTCATTACCTGACCGGTCGCTGGGTCTATTCTAGTTTGTATTGGGTCGCACCACCTTGTGCAATTTTTAACTCTCTTTCATGATTATCACTTATATGTCTCATTAACGTACACGTACCCCCTTGCTTGCCTCCTCTTTTATGCTTATATATTTGTTGACAAATATTCCATTGCACCTCAATATCTGATATACATTCAAAAAATTATCATGCAATACTAGTTGTTTTACGAGCTCTTGGGGCACGGGGAGGACGGGAAGAGAGATTAACCGATTCAGATCTAACGTTAGCATTTCTTACTGCGGGTGTCTCACCAATATTTTCATCATCTTTGTCTAAATTAACTGCATCTACTTTAATTTCTTCTTCTATACCGTAATTTTCCTGAGCTTCTACATAATCCATATCGTGAGCACCTACACTTATTTCTTCCTCAAAAGGTTGACTAAGTGGTATCGGAGATGGAGACACACGGGTATATCTACTACTTGAAGTACCTCTACCACTAGTAATTCATTTTTTACTACCACTACCACTTCCGAGACTAAAAAATGTTACACCTTTAGTGGCGAGATTTCTTAATTTATCCATAATATAAATTAAACTAAAAAAAATTAAAATACACAAATATATTAAAATTAAATATTCAACAATCAATACACTAATTAAAAATTAAAAGTAAAAGATGAAACGACAATACCAAATTTTGAATGTATCCGAAGGTTGTAACTTTAGAAACTTCCACTCGTACTTTGTACTCGTAAAATTAAAAAATTAAAGTGAGAATTTTAGAAAATATATAGAATATTTGACAATTGAGATTTGAGAGAATGAAAAATTGTGTGAAAAATGATTTGAAAGTGTAGGGTATTTATAATTTTTTTTTTAGGTTTTAAAAAATATTTTAATTGAATTTTTTTTTAATTAAAAATGGCCATTATAGCCGTTTTGGACTCCCAACGATCATATAGCCGTTTTGGGCTCCCAACGATCATATAGCCGTTGGGCCTAACGACTATAGGCCATTTTCTTAAAAAATTCAATTTTTTTTTAAAAAATCTTAACCGTGCTGGGACGATTAATCGGCGGACCTGGACCGGTTTTGGTCCGGGCCGGATTATCCGGGCCCAAAAAAATAACCCATCCCGGAACACGGTACCCTAAAGCTCGTGGGCTGACCGGACCGGGTCAAACCAAGCCGGGTTTGTTAGGCTGGACGGATCAACCCGACCCGTTTGACAGGCTTAGTTCAAACTGAAAACAAATATTTTGTGTATTTACAACAAATTCTTGATGGCAATTTCTTTAAATGGAAAGGTATGTAGCCGACACCCCAGACCATCTCGAGGAAATTTGTGTTGTATATATCAGACATGTTGTGAAGTTTACTGATTTAATGGTGCCACACCTGTAAGTATTTGTGTTCTCTAAATTTTATTTTTCAACTTCTTCTTTTGTTTAGCCCTTACAGGTTTGATATGTATGTATACAGGCAAGGACCTCCCTACAATTCTTTTTCGATAGACTGACTCCTTGATTGATATAGAGGAAAAACCTCAATGTGAGTTTTCTTTTTTCTGTTTTCACTGCATCTAGTTTGTTTGCTGCCAGTGTCGTTCTGCTTTTACCAAGTGTACTCTGCGTGCTTGAAGTTTTGGAGCTACAAGAGTGACATATCAAATCAATTGCATGAGGAACAATGTGAAGGATAGAAATTTTGAAGTGTAAGATCTAAGGAGGAAATTTTTATCTTTATTATTTCTTGATGAATGTATTAACTTCAGAAATATTAGCAGGTGTAATATAGTTTGAGCATATCAAACGGGAAAGTGAAGTTCTGTAGCTCAAACTGGAGAATTACCTCAAGGTTCTCTTTAAGATCGTATGATAGTTTCTTATCTTCTGCATCTATTTTGTCACTGTTGTAATCACTCTATCTCTATGTATCGTTCTCATTTTGGTATTTTCAGGCGAAGAATCAAGGCCCGTCTACTGAGATTATGGGGATATGAATTCTGATAGTGAGTGAATATGAAGTCTCCGGTTAATCAATGACATCAGAAATAACATGAGTAATAGAAAAATGGGAATAAGAGGAAGCAAATTCAATCTTTCTTTTTCTTTGTATTCCTAATTATAGTGCTAAAAAAATGGAGTCATTGATCTAAGTTCTAGTTTTGATCATGTGACTTTATAATCTATTTTTATGTTGTTACTTGTTGCTTAATTCAAGTATTTGGAACTGTCTTTCTTTCAATTTGTTGGTGTTACTTTTTTATTTCGGATGTCCCAAAATGAATGTTTCTTTTCATTTTTAATAATTTTTTAATTCTAACTTTCCACATGACATCTTTAATATCACAATTAAGATAAAAAAATTTTTGTTCATTTTACATATATATATTATTTAAAATTATAAGATTCAAAAGTTTTTTCACTTTCTTAGACACCATAGAGTGTTGTATTATAATGTCCACAGACCTCACTTGTGGGATGATATACACGGTATGACATTGGTTCATTATAACGTGATATATAAGGGTGTGTTTGCCGTTTGAAATGTAGAAAATCATTTTTCAAAAACTATTTTTTGACTTCTTCATGTTCGATTGGTTAAATATTTGTAAAATATGTATTCTATGAAAACAAGTTTCTTAAAAATGTTGAAAATGAATTTCTTAGCGGAAGTAAGAAAAATGAATTTCACAAGTGATATACCGTATTAATTGAGTCATCCAAGTCCTCCAACATACCTTATTTTCAACTCACCCTCGTAGTCCCCTTTTCGACCGTCCCTTTCCCCTACCTCCTATAGTACATGTCTAGCTAGTTTATATAAAAATATTTTTTTAGATATTATTTTTTGCAAACGAACATAAAAGATTAAGTAAAAGTATGTACTTATTATATTAAAAAAAAATTTCTTCGTATAGAAGAAATCCTAATGAACAAGCTATGAAAACAATGTTGGGGTTTTTGTCCTGATTTTCTTACTATATTTAAGTTTTACTTTTTCTTAGAAGGAAAATAAAAGTTATCATAATTACTTTTACTTTTCCTAAAAGAAAAAATATTATTCTTTTTCATATTTGGCTAACCTCTTTGAGGAAAGGTTTTGGATATCTATAAATAGAAGACCCCCTTCTTATACCATAACATAGTAGCATCCACAATGTAGTCGTTTAAAGTGTCTCGTTTAGGGGGAGATTTTCTCCCAATAGTTTTTAATGTTTTTTTATATTAGTTTTCAATATGTAGGTTACTTGACCAAATTACATCAATAATATGTTTTTTTAGTATGTTTTTCTTTGTCGTCTGAATTATCACTATGATAGTTTACAACTAATAGCTTTCGCATGACGGCCTTTCGATTTCAAACCCAACAAACAACGCTATACACAAAATAACAAATGAAACTAATCCTTTACAAATGATACACATTAATCCAATACTACTAAGTCCACTAACAACCTTCAATACAGAAGAAAACCAGTGTGAAAGAAAAAAAAAGTTTGGCCTTTCACTTCTGTTTTATTTACGCATTTAATAAATATCAAAAGTATTTATATGATAAACTTAATCAAAAAACTATAAGTTGATCATTTCCACCTTATGTTTTTTCAACTTATTAATATTTTTAGTTTGATTAAAAATTTTACTATGTAATCATTTTTATTTTAATTGATTAGATAAGCAGACTTTGCAGTCCATTACAAATTCATTTTTGTTGTTTATTTAATTAACTCAAATGCCCCGATCCACACACCCTCCCCTCGAAACGACTTTTCAAAAGATGTTTTCACAATAGTGATTTATTTTACTAAACTATAACCTTATTAGTTATTTTTGGAAACTTAAGTTTGACTATTAACTTGTGTAGCTATTTAATAATAAAGATAATGGTGCTCGGGATTCCATGGTCATCAAAAGAAAATTGCTGATGCTTTTAGTTTCAGATCAAGTTCTTGGTGCATGCTTGCATTTAGTTTGTCAGAGGCCGTAAGGTAAAATTGGTTTTTCTTACTTGCATATCAAGTTGGGATACCTAGAATAAAGAGAAGTCTGAATTGGAGGAGGCTGAATAGGAAGTTGATTTTTTTTTTTGTAACTTTAAGTTGATTTTGGGAAGTGTTAAATGACCACAATTTTTTGGCTCAAATTTTGTCACAATTGTGAAAAGACTTATATAGCCTTGTGAGTTTTTTTCTCAAATAAATTTTCACACAGGGTAAAAATGTCAAAAGGTTAACTAGTTTATAGTATGAACCTAACTTTTTCTATTATAAACAAATTGTGGCCAAAAAATTGTGGCCAAAAGGATTTTTCCGTTGCTAAATGACCACAATTTTTTGGCCTAAATTTGGCCACAATTATGAAAAGACTTACATAGCCTTGTGAGTCTTTTTTCAAATAAAGACTTGCATTTCTTAGCTCTAGCTTTTTCCTATTGTAGTTTGTTGATAAAGTGATATGGTTATTTGATAGTTCAATGTTTCGAGTCACACTTTTGTTTAAGAAGTTTTAGAGATATCGCTAACCTATCTACATAATACAACTTCATCTGAGGGCATGACCCTAGATAAGAGATGTGGAAGACGAGGATTATGCTAGAAAGTTAGTAGGTAACCGAGTGTTTTCGTACTTTGCGTGGCATAGGCATGAGGCTAGTTTCCTCTTTGTGTCATGACCCAAAAATAAGGGTCATGATAACACTTGTCGTGGCGTACCTTGACAAGGAAGCCTATCACCCAAACTGATACAAAAAGAAGAAAATACAGAAATATCCTATGGTAAGGCTTCTAGAACAAAGCCAAACCATATAAGTAATCATAACAATGTAGAAAGAACTTATCCAAAATATCAATCATGCCCAAAACCAGGTGTCAATAGTGTAAGAACTACTAATACAATCCAAGAGTCAAATACATCGAAAAAATAACCACAAAAGGAATAATATCTGTCTCCGAATACTAATAAAAACATAACTGCTTTAGAAAGATAGATGTGAACTTCGGACGCATGAATATCCAACTGCTACCTTGGAAGCTCCAACAATCGCCCGAGTCAAGAAATCTGAGGCACACTCGAACTAGGACCTGCACCAAAAGGGCACAGGAGGCATGAGTATGGTCCACTTGTACTCAATAGGTATCATAGGCCGACCAAGCAAAGTAGTAAATAAAACATACAAAATATACACTAAGGACACGTCACCTGCAATCAGAAAATGTCCCACAACGGTAGTCCACACCGCTTGCACTAACAGTTCTAACATATCTCACATATATTACAACAACACACCAAGGTATTGAACACAAGTATACATTATGTCGCATATAAATAGAACAAGCAAGAACATGTAGATACAAGATCATCAAATACAAGTAAAGGAAGATAATACAAATACATAGATGACAAGTCAATAAGGCAATACAACACAATATAAACACAATAAAGTAAGTGCAATGTATATGATAATGATGATGATGATGCACGAGGTCGTCGCACAACCTTCGGGATCATCGCACAATCCATGTATACACCTATGGAGTTAAAGCTTCCTGATGTAGGACCCATGGGGGGTTCGTCAACCCATATACAATCCATATATCTCATATCTCCTTTTCGACATATCCTTCGGAAAGGGTTTTATAAGGCATTACAATATTTTTTTAAAAAAGATGTTAGTGTTTCTCAGATGTTGCCATGGTGGTACCAATGTTTCATGAATGAGTATGATATAAAGATGTAATGCTCACAACCAATCATAATGAGTATTTCCACAACCAATCACATGATATATTTCCACAACCAACCACAATGATACATTTCCACAACTACATAAGCCAACATCCACTTATTATTTTCGTTTCATCCATGAATTTCCACGTCTCATATGCCAATAAAGTATGAATATAATCACAATACACCAATGGTACCACATTAAACAACAAAAATACAATTATTCATATGTATTCAAGGCTATTAATATCACATAGGACCCCATACAATCAAACATATCACATAATATCTCAATTTCAACAATTACATCACATATAGGCCCCCACACGGGCACAACACATAGATAGTCATTTTTCGTGATTAGTTCTCACCCTTAACATGCATTTGGTACCATCATTTACTACCCAGTCCAGTCTGAAGAGTTAAGCCATAACCTACCTCGAAAGTCGAAATCGGTCCGCTACACTTGAACTCGCGACCTTACTTTTCACGAACAATCTCGAACTCCACTAAAAATATCAAATATGAAATCTACGCGTCAATACAAAACCAACGACATTCATATTGACTACTTTTGGTTTTGGGTCAAAACGGACCCCCAAAATAGGTTTTCAAAAAAGAAGGGCAAAATTGTTACTTTACTTCAAAAACATGTTCCCCATATTTTTAGAAATCTACAGCTGAAACTTAAGTTAAATCAAGTAAAAAATGGAGTTCAAATCGAAGAAAAATCATTTTTGAGCTTTACCATATAAAATCTTTGAAATCCGGGTTAAAATCAAGAATCAGAGTTGTTTTGAAGGTTAAATTGATGAAAAACTAGTAATTATAAGATAAAAATATTATTCAAGTGAAATTTGAGTTTAAAATCATGCTCTAAGATTTTTGAGGTTTTGAAAAATTTATCAAGAAATTATTAAGAAAATGGGTGAATTCTTACCTTTAATCCATAATAAAAGGGACGACCCGGTTCATACCTACTCCGTAGGTGTCGGGGAGGGGGGGGGGACCACTTGGCCTTACCTACGCGTCCTCACCCCAACTTTGCTGAAGGGACGTTTCGAACCCCCGACCCTGGCACGCCACGGTAAGCAAGCTTACCGCTGAGCCAGAGCCATCCCTCACCTTTAATCCGTAATGAAACCAAGAAAAAGATGTTAATGTAGCTTCCCAAGCTCCCACAAACTCTACTTTTAAGCTCTCCCACTATATTAGGTTTAATTCTCAAGAGGCAAAATAAAAAATGAGCAAAATAAATCAAATGGGTAAAAAAAACTGTATTTATTGCAGAAAAATATGCAACATTTAGTGCAAATTTTTCCCCTTAAGTCGAAATGGACTTCGACGGCGTGCTCGAGATTTGTTTGGAGTCCGATTTATGCAAACGAACTATGCAATCATATTAAATTCGACGTTCCAAACGCGATATTAGATTTTCAGAAAAATATTATTTTCACAAAATTGACCTCCGAAACCCGAAATTATAATTTTCTAAACCGAGGATCGAAATGAGATTTAAAAATCGTAAAATCATATAAAATATGCTAACACCCTAAAATCGATATTCTGGATCTGCTAGCGAAGTCAGATTTTCCATCCGAGATCGTTTCGATCAAATGTGGGTCCAACACCCATATTACCAATTTTCCAACTTTTCGATCAATAGGTCGAAATGAGTTCGGGTGCACTAGGACCCGAGCCAAAGGTCTAACAACCCTAAAATTGATATTTTGGAGCTGATGGCGCAGTCCGTTCGGCCATCCGTTGCACGGATCAAAAGATATCTACATAAGTCCCAATTAAGGTTTTTTAAGCCATCAAAACCCACAATATTTCATAAATGATACCAAAATGCATCGAAAATCATGCCAATCACTTCCACACTCCGAAAATATCATAATGCAACTACGGTGAGGGGTAAAATATTCAAATCACCTAAAATCATAAATTTTACATATTTCATCAAATTTTTAGGTCGTTACACTTTGCCTTCTCGTCAAATAGTTTACGGCCCCCCGAAGGGGAAATATTCCGAACATTGTTAGTATATGTATGCATGAGTTCAATAAATCACAAGATCTCAAAAGATGGATGACAAGAGATAGCCACGTAAAGTATCTTTCTACTCCTCAACTCAAGCGACGGAAAGGTAAAAAAAAATTCTACTTGTTGAGGAGGAAAGGTAAAATGCTACCTATTAGTTTTCATGAATAAAATGATACTTTTCATGAAAGTTTATTTTCTTAAAGTTGCAAAATAGTGGGGTGTTACAAGTGCATATATTAGTCTTGGAATAAATCACATGCATGTTACTATTTGTATATGACTTGATGTCTTTAAATTTGACTCTAACATGCATGTTATCAAATAAATGATAAATTAAATAGCCAATTTGGCATTAAATATTTGGGTGAGATAAATTTCATTTTTGGAATGAAAAATATCTAAATTATGTGATGAACTTTTCCTTGACATGCCATATTATGGTGAAAAAGAAAAATTGTGAAATACATTTTGTTGATTGTATGAGCCATGCAACTTCTTTTGATTCAAATTGTGAAAGTGGTGAAAAAAAAGAAGTTTACTAACCTAATAAAATATGAAACTAGTTGCACTTGGCCTGAAATTGTGTAAAAGTACTTAAGCAGGTTATTACACGTTAATCAGGTATATTTACTTGAAAACAAGTTGTGGCTTGTTTTATTAAAATAAACCATGTTGTACTTAAAAGTATTTTTGATGCAAAATGAGAAAAAAACTTGGTGCTATTTGTTGAAATGAAGAAATAAATTATGATTTGCTAACTCATTATGGAGGTTGAACTAACTATTTTAGCTTCAACTAGAGAAAAAGTGAATTGATCAATCACTTTATGTTGAGAAATTGATTTCTCTAATTTTGAGTTATTGTGATAGCATCAAAATTTATTTGTAGAGTATAAACCATTATTATAATAATAAATTCAGATCATAAGGAGAAAAACACAATATTGTGAGGTCATAGTGATCAATGGTATACCAATATTAATTTTGTCAACTTTGTGATAATCTTGCAGATTCAAAACTAAGGCCTTAGTAAGAAAATTATCTGAATCACATCGAGGGGAGGAAGGAAGACTATAAAAAATCACGAGTCATATATGAGGAAACCCAACCTGGGGACTAGAGATCCTATAACCAGATTCAATCGGAAGAACAAATCATTATGATGACTTGGTGTGAGATGCACTATTATTTAATATTTCCTATGATGTGAGTGAATTTTGTTCCTGTAATGATTTATGAAGGTTAAGTCTAAGAGCTCTTAATGAAATTTTGTATCTTGTATGAGTGGGCTATTGAAATTACAGGACTACCATAGAAAGATTTCACTTATGTGAGTGCGGAAGTAGGTCGTTTCCAATGAGAATGGGGCTTATTCTAAAAAACACTCATGAAAAATCAGGATAGCACATGGCTGTAATGTGCTGGCTATTAAAGTTTATCTCAATACCTTTATTGTTATGTGTAAGCAGTAATACTTTATTTTTCTTAAGTAGTCATAGTTCAAGTCTGAGACCACTACTGACTCTGGAGTAAAGTTTATTGTTTTACTAAGTGAAAGTTCAATGTAGAGCACACCTTCATTATGCACAATAGTCCCCCCTCAACTAAATTGGTGAACTCTCTTATTTAAATATTAAAATGAGAGGGGGAATGTTAGTGTTATTATGCATTTTACTATTAAAATCTTAATTTGCATCATAATTTACAGGCATAAAGTGGAGAAAGTGATGTCATTATATTTTGAAAACTCTTGTAACTTCTAACACTTTATTTGTCCATAATCTACCACATTATGTCTTGTAACTCATATGATCATTAGTTGTATGTCATTAGTTTCTTGTAACTTTTGTAACCTAAAGACTAGGGTTGGGCATATTTTGGTTTAAACCGAAAAAATCAAACAGAAATTTAATTTTGGTTTGTTTTTTTGGTTTTTCGGATTGGTTTCGGTTTCAAATTTTAGAAATTTGGTTAAACGGTTTGATTTTTGAATTTTCAAAAAAAAAATCGGATAAATCGAAAAATCGAAATTATATAAATAATATATTATAATTTATATATATATATATATATATATATATATATATATATATATATATATATATATATATATATATATATATATATATATATATATATATATATATATCTATAATCTATATCTATATCTATAATCTATATCTATAATATATTAAAAGTGTGAAGACCCTTAGAAAAATGATCTGAACTTTTTTCCCTTCATTAAAAGTGGAGACTTTAGACAAAATGGTCTTTTTACCTTTTTTTTTTTCTCAAATTATTAATTAATTATTATCTCTATAATATTAAAAATTAAGGAGTTGTATATGGTAAGAGGTATTAAAAAAATTATCAATGAGTCCTAAAATATATGGTAAGAGGTACAACAAAAGTTAATAAATAAGAAATATTAAAATATAAGGTAAAATTTTTAAATAATTCATCTTCAGCATATGTAAAATACGTTTTCGTTTATAAGCTCAACATGATTGTAGTTAATATTTGTACAAAAAAGATTTTACTTATTGAATCCTTTCATAATTAAATTATACACAAAATATTTAGCACTTTAAAATTCAGCTGGTCTAAATTATAGTATTTAACACTTCTAAATTAATTAGAATTTTATTTTACATAAAAAAATTAATTTCTACAATTCTATTTAAGTAATATTTTGAATAAAAAAATTAACAAGAAACGGGCATCTTCTTCTACTTCTATCGTTCTTAATTTTTTAATTAATGATCTTAAAGATTATATATGAATTATACATAATTAACAATGTATTACAATGAATTTTTCGTGTGTTTCTCTTTCAGGTGAAAATTTTGATGAAAAAATTCACGAACTAAGCACATTATCGCTGAATAAAATAGCCAAGAAAATCAAAGGTTTATTATCTCTTTTCTTCTTTGTTTAATTGTGACTTGGTCTTAATTATGTTATTTAATTAAATTTTGATATATTATTTCTTAGTATTATAGTCGAATCTTTAATTAAACTTATTTGTTGAATTCAACATATAAATTTATAGTTAAATGTTGAATTTGGTTACGCAGATTAACAATAAAATGCAACTCTACCTTATATTTGGTTATTGTGCGTTAGTTTGTTGTAATTACTTTCATTATTTTCTGAATTTTGTTAACAACTGATGTTTCAAACATCGTGGGGTTCTTTAAATGAAAGTCTAAAAATATATGAACATTCGATGAGATATTTCAAACACTGTGCCATATAAGTTTATACTTCTATAAGTTGAAGCTAATGTATAGGGATTTATAATTTTTCAAATGATTTTTTTTTGTCTTAATTTATGTGGTATAATTAAAATTTTGAATTTCTAATTAACTTTATTCTTTTTCGTTGTGAAAAAGATTAGTTGAGATACAACAAACAATATTAAACATTTGATACATATTTATTTATTTATATTAAACATTCTTATAAATATACTTTCATTGACCGAGTGAGACACATGTGCAAAGCACGTACACTATACTAGCTTTATTATATATGTAAATATACTAAAAATATAATATAATATGATATAACATATAAATATATAAACTATAATCATTTAGTAACCCTAAATCTTAATATACTGTTTTGCCTTAGCCCCTAACATTAACGTGAAGGCTGCAGCGGCACTCAACCATCCTCAATTCGTCAGTTCATTTGAAATTTCAACATCGCCAATGGCAGTCATCAGTCGTTTGCTCAGTTAGTCATTGCCGTCGGCAGTCGCTGCCGAGTGCGGCCACTGCCGTCACTCCAACGGCGATGACTCAACGAGGTCGATATTTATGGTTATTTCATGCATGTTGAATTAATTATATTTGGAAATGAAAATAGGTTTGAAATAAAGATTATTTTTCTAGAAAAATCACCAATTTTAAATGCTCACTACTTTAATCTTTAAAACCAAAATAAAAATCTGAAATAACCGAACCGAATTTGTAATAACCGAACCAAACTGAAATAATTTTGGTTTGGTTATGCTTGTCATTTTCATCAATCCAAAAATTAAAAAATCGAATCGATATTCAACAATCAAATCGAACAAACCGAATGCCTACCCCTACTAAAGACTATTGATCTTTTTTCTTTACTACCCCTTGATGAGTGGTGAATTTACCACTCATTTGCCCTCAAAACTCGTACACACTACTACAATTTGAATGTATAAATGAGATATATTTAGGATTAAATGCACTAATTTACATATTTTGCAGGCATACAAGTTATGAGATAAAAAGATGTGGATGTGCGCTAAAAAGGATCAAAAAAGAAGAAAGAATTGCAGCTGAAGGACCTGAGCAGAAAATCAGCCTCAGTTACTGTGATTACGGTCTGAGGGCCGTAATCACGATCAGGCAAGCCAGGTCAAAAGGATGTGATCGCAGTTCCCTTATTGCGGTCGCAATAACCGCGATCGCAGTCAAAATCCAGCGATTGCGACCTAGCGAGAGACAACCCAGGGGAAAAAATATAAAATCACACGGCCGACCCTAATTCTCAAAGGGCTCAAAACCCTTATTACAAGGATTCATTAGGGACCTTTCAGCATCAACTTAGTTGAGTGGTAGGGTTTTGTTTTCTTTGAAGCTTGGAGCTTAAATTTGTACTAATTTGAGACAAAAATCAATTAGAGAAACTCCAATGTATAGATTTGGCATCAACCATTGAAGATTCATTGGATTTTAAAGTGTGGTTTTCCCTCTCTTTATTTTTAATGAATAACTTTGATGTAAATTTTGGTACATTTGTGTTTATTATCTTTATGATTTTCTAGATCTACTTCTTGAAATTATGTTTGAGTAAGGTGCAAGTGTGTGGATATTGATTGTTAGCTCCAATTAGTGGTTAATGTTGACGGGTTTCACAAATGTTTGGATGCAAAATGGGAATTGTTAGTGAGAACCTCAATTTTCCCTAAAGTTCTCATATCATCCTTGAAAGAGGGATGTGGATAGTCTAGATCCTGCATCATCCTTGAACGAGGGATGTAGGTGACATAAATATTTATGAACAATAATGTAGATAGTAGTTATTCCCATTTTGTTGTCTTAGAAATAAGGATAAAATGTGGAATTGCTATCTCTTGAACATCATCCTAGAAATAGGGATGTTAAATTGAGGCTTTTTGGTTGATTAGAATGTCAACACCCGTGAGGTATTCGAAAGAATCCATGGGTGATATTTTGGTATTTTGTTGAAAGACTAACACCGAACCTAGCCTACCCACTCACACATTAATTAAAATTGGATGCTATCTTTCATATATCCGCGCACACTAGTTTTCTCCATGGAAAACATAATCCCAAGATTCATTTCAAATAGATTACACTCTAATTATTCTTAGTCTCAAATTAGTCCTTTAGAATCCAAGAATTATCTTACACTTTTGAAAAAATTCAAAATCTCTCAAAATATTTGTATCTTAGGTTTGAATTTTGTAAGCAATTTTAATTTCGATTTTATTCAATCATCACTCACATTGTTCCTCGTGGATTCGATCCCGACTCAAAGTTCGGTAATTTTATTGACAATGACGTCCTTGAACTTAATTTGACGTGTAAGTTGAGTGTTATCTAAAATGACACCGTTGTCGAAAAATAATTTGGCACATTGAGTTAGTTTGTAATTTTAGCTTACTTGCTTTGATTCAAATTTGTAAATACTTGTTTGTGATTTTCTTGTGTTAGGTAGATTTTTACTTTTATTTACTTGTCATTATGGCATCTTGGAATGATTGTAAGTTTGGTGGTTTGAAATCTTATCTTGATGATCCATGTCCATATTGTGATGGATTCCAATTTTGGCAAGATTGTAGATATGTTTCTAGAAAAGAAATGTATGCAGCATCTCGATCCTATTGGGTGTATGAATGTTCTTTATGTAGTGGTCGTGATGGACATTAGAGTGATTATCCAAATACCCCCCTCGTTATGCTAACGGAAATATTAGTTCTTTTTATAAGTTTGATAGGCATCATGATGTGAAAAAAAAGAACAACATGTCGGGTACATTGGTGTTGAGGCAATGCCTCAACTCTGCTGGAACGGGCAACTACATTAGAGAAGGACATACATGACTTGCATCAATCCAATGAGGCATTCGAAGGGGAAATTGAAAAGATTGAAGAAATGAGAAAGGAAGCCGATCTTGCAAGTACCATGAATATGCCCAATCTTCAAAGTAAGCTTGAAATTGAAGAATCCTCAACGGTGTCCCAACCAACCGAACTAAACATAGTGAAAGATGCCAAGATTGAGAAAATGACACTAAAGTCGGAAGAAAAAGCCAAGTTAATCCTTTGTGAAGACTCTAGTCCATTTTGGGGTGAGGATGCTAATAGGGATACAATTCCAAAATTAAGGGATAGACCTCAACCAAACCATTTTTCAATATTATGCTTGGTGGATGTGATGAAAGTCCACCTACCCAAGCAAATAATAGATTTTGGGGAGAAGGATCACCATTCCTACACTTTGGAGTTTGATGTTCCAAAATAGCACATCGAAGCCCCACACTCAAAGGCCAAGGAGCTCAACTTCTAATGTTCAACTAGTGGCCTATTGATGTTCCCACCATTACCCAAGAAGCCAAATCGGAAATCAGATGTGAACTTGGGTAAAAGGTTAAAGTCTTCAAAGTGGCGAGATAGAAGTCGCATCTTTATATCCCCCTTTCTATCATGTTTAATTTTGGAAGATCTGAATTTTATGTTCCTGTGCCGCTCCATTCATAAAGAGCGTAAGTTAGGACGGAGATTCAAATCTTCTAAGTGAATACACAAGTGGTAGTTGAAAAAGCATCATGCCATGATGTTAAACTAAGCGCTTGATGGGAGACACCCTATCACGCCATGAAAAGTGGACTGTATCCTTTCTTTTTAAATTTGATAGTGTAGATTTTAATTTTGTCACTTATTAATCCATGCATTTGTGGCACTTTGGAGTGTATAGAACAAATTGAAAAAAAAATGTGGGACATTTGCACGGTGGACTGAACAGGGGAAAATAGAAATGATGCCCTCTGTTATCGTGATCGCGGGCTCTGATCCACGATTGCGGTCACTCGCGTATCTGCAATCGAGGACCCTTGAATGCAATCATGATCGAACCAGTTTTAAAAGACCATCAGTCTTCCATTTCTCCTACACTCCCCCTCTAACTTTTCTCTCAAATTGCACCCGTTTGTGGAAATATTTTGAGCATTTCAAAGGCATTTTTGCATCCACTCTGCATCGCTCATTCGTTAAGTGGTTCAAGCTCATGTTTTTAATTGTTATGAGTAGGCCTTAGGGTACATGAACTAGGTAGGGCCTAATATTGAGTTTTTCATTGCTAAATTATTGATGAATCATGTTTGTGTGGTAATTGGTTGTTAGATATGGTGTGCACACATGTGGGAAAGTCTTAAGTACCGAAAAGTTGTGTGAAATTTAGCAAAATACATGGTACACACCAAGTGTCCAATCAATTGCCTAAATGAGTCAATAACTAAGTACTTTCGCATTATGGGGGCATAATCAAGCATTTAGAATGCATGTTTCATATATTAGTGATTGATTCTTATTTTGAAACATGTTTTGATCCTGAAAATGGATTTTTAAACTAGAGAAAAACTGAGAAGTCTAATCTCAGGTACCACGATCGCGACACCAGCGATTGTTGTCTTGTGGTTGTGATCGCGGTAGCCGCGGTCGCTATAACTGAGACTGAATTTTAGCCCGGGCCAAAATTCCTGCAGTTCAAATTTTTGTTCAAACACCACCAAGTACCCATCCTATGAAATTTAGTGGACAATATAGTGTAGTATAATGTAACGACCTAAAAAATTGATGAAATATGTGAAATTATTGATTTTATGTGATTTGACTATTTTACCACTCTCCGTAGTTGCATTATGATATTTCTGGGGTGTGGGAGTGATTGACATAATTTTTGATGCATTTTGGTATCATTTATGCAATATTGTGGTTCATAATGGCTTCGAGAGCCTTATTTTGGACTTATGTGGATATCTTTTGATCCATGTGATGGATGGCCGAACGGACTGGGCCAGCAGATCCAAAATATCGATTTTAGGATAGTTAAACCTTTGGTTCGGGTCCCGGTGCACCCGAGCTCATTTCGACCTATTACGAAAGTTGGAAAATTAAAAATATGGGTGTGGAACCCACATTTGATAGAAATGACCTCAGATGGAAAATAAGACTTCGCCAGCAGATCCAGAATATCGATTTTAGGGTGTTAGCATGTTTGGTATGATTTTACGGCTTGTAAATCTCATTTCGACTCTCGGTTTGAAAAATTATAATTTCGGGTTTCGGGGTCAATTTTATGAAAACGATATTTTTTTGAAAATCTGATATCGTCAACGCGTTCAGAACGTTGAATCTAGTATGGTTGCATAGTTTATTTGTATGTATCGGACTTCAAATGAATTCCGGGCACTCCATCAAAGTCTGGAGTGGACTTTAAAAAACAACAACAGCTATTGCAGATTTTTCTGCTATAAATATAACAGATTTTTTACTTTTTGGTCTATTTTGTTCATTTTTCATCTCGACTCTTGGGAGTTAAACCTTAAAACAGTGTGGGAGCTTAAAAGTAAATTTTGTGAGAGCTTGGGAAGCTAGATTAACACCTTTTTCTTGATTTTATTACGGATTAAAAGTAAAAATTCACGCTTTTCTTAGAATTTTTTTTATTAATTTCTCAAAACCCCAAAAATCTTAGAGCATGATTTTAAACTCAAATTTCACTCCTTTCACTTGAATAATATTTTTATCTTATAATTTATAGTTTTTCATCAATTTAACCTTCAAAACAACTCTGATTCTTGATTTCAACCTAGATTTCAAAGATTTTACCCGGTAAAACTCAAAAATGATTTTTCTTTGATTTAAACCCCATTTTTTAGTCGATTTAACTTGGTTTTTCAGCTGTAGGTTTCTTAAAATATGGAAAATATATTTTTGAAGTAAAGTTCTGATTTTGCCCTTCTTTTTTGAAAACTCATTTTGGGGGTCCGTTTTGACCCCGAACCAAAAGTAGTCAATATGGGTGTCGTTGGTTTTGTATTGATGCATAGATTTCATATTTGATATTTATAGTAGAGTTCAAGATTATTCTTGAAAATTAAGGTCGCGGGTTCAAGTGTAGCGAATCGGTTTCGGCTTTCGTGATAGGTTATGGCTTAACTCTTTTAAACTGGGCTGAGTAGTAAATGATGATACAAAATATACGTTAAGGGTGTGAAATAATTATGGAAAAATGTCTTTCTATGTGTTGTGCCCGTATGGGGCGTATATGTGATGTAATTGTCGGAATTGAGATATTATGTGATATGTTTGATCGTGTGGGGTCCTATGTGATATTGATAACCTTGAATACATGTGACTAATTATATTATGTTGTTTAATGTGGTATCATTTGTGTGTTATGATTATATTCAGACTTTATTGGCATATGAGACATGTGGAAATTCATGGATGAAATGAAAATAATAAGTGGATATTGGCTCATGTGGTTGTGGGAATGTATCATTGTGGTTGGTTGCGGAAATATATCATGTGATTAGTTGTGGAAATACTTATTGTGATTAGTTTTGAGCATTACATCTTCGTATCATACTCATTCATGAAATATTGGTACCACCATCGCAACATCTGAGAAACACTGCTACACCTTTTTAAAAAAATATTGTGACACCTTATAAAATCCTTTCCAAGAGATATGACAGAAAGGAGATATGAGATATGTGGATTGTATACGGGTTGACAAACCCCCCATTGGTCCTACGTCAGGAAGCTTTAGCTCCGTAGGTGTATACGGGGATTGTGCGATGACCTCATGCATCATCATCATCATATTCATTACACTTAATTTATTGTGTTTATGTTATGTTGTATTGCCTTATTGACTCATCATCTATGTCTTTGCCTTACCTTCTTGTACTTGTATTTGATGATCTTGTATCTACATGTTCTCTCTTGTTCTATTATATGTGACATAATGTATACTTGTGTTCTATATCTTGGTGTGTTGTTGTAATATATGTGAGATATATTTGAACAGTTAGTGCAAGCGGTATGGGCTACCATTGTGGGACATTTTCTTATTGCAGGTGACGTGCTTAGTGCATATTTTGTATATTTTATTTACAACTTTGCTTGATGAGCCTATGATACCTACTGAGTATAAGTGGACCGTACTCATGCCTACTGTGCCCTTTTGGTGTAGGTCCTAGATCGAGTGTGCCTCAGCTTGATTGACTCGGGCAATTGTTGGAGCTTTCAAGATAGCGGTTGGACATTTATGCATCCGAAGTTCACCTCTATCTTTTTATAGTAGTTATGTCTTTATTAGTGTTCAGAGACTGTTATTATTCCTTTGTGGTTATTTTTCCGATGTATTTGACTCTTGAATTGTATTAGTAGTTCTTACACTTTTGACACCTGGTTTTGGGCATGATTGGTATTTTGGATAAGTTCTTTTCGCATTGTTATGATTATTTATATGGTTCAACTTCATTCTAGAAGACTTACCTTAGGATATTTTTGTCTTTTTCCTTTTTTCGTATCAGTTTGGGTGATAGGCTTACTTATCAAGGTACGTCTCGACAAGTGCCATTATGACCCTCTTTTTTGGGTTGTGACAAATTGGTATCAGAGAAGCCAGGTTTTATTGGTCTTAATAGTGTAAGAACGGGATGTCTAATAAAGTCCCGCAGATTAGTATATAGACGTGCGTATCTATCTTTATGAGTCTATAGGACGTCTTTAGGAAACTTCACTTATTTTATTCCTTATCATGCGATTTCTTACATATCTTGGGTTCTGAGTTGTGTTTCACTCTTTCTGCGCGAATGGTGTGACTTTTACCATATTACAATTGAGAGATGCAGAGAAAGATTGGTTGAGGTCGCTTATTAGTTGTAGACCCTGTGATTCTTCTGAGATAACTTGGAATCAGTTCATCGAGGCTTTTCTAGAGAGATTTATGCCTTTCAGTTTGTGAAGATTGTATGTGGGATGATTTGATTATTTGGAGCAAGGCTCCATGACAGTTCTTGAGTATGAAGCATGCTTCTATTCCCTGTCTAGATATTTCTGTGATAGCATTTTCACCGAGTTTGAGAAGATTCAAAAGTTTGTGAAAGGTTTGGTTGTCTCTCTTCAGTTGGCTACATCTCAGATGATTGTGTTTAGTGATTTTTTTCAAAGTATTGTGGATTGTGTTTAGATGATAGAGGGTATTATTAGTGTATCTTAGGGAGGAGCCAAGAGGGTGCATCATTTTGGTGAGTTCAGGAGTTAGACCTATCGAGGTAGAGATTTTAGAGGTTCCCGTGGATACCATGGTAGACTAATGCATGTGATTTTATAGAGTTCAGTTGGTGGATCTTCTAGTTTAGAAGTTTAGTGTGGCCGTTCGAGCTCAGTTGTACTTTCTCTTATTGAGATTGGTCGTAGAGGTTGCTATGTGTGTGATGAGATTGTCTATGTAGATAAGGACTGTTCTCTCCGTGTATTTAGAGCTACTCTTATTTCAGCTGTGAGAGGTAGGGCTTATACCAGAAGTGTAAGAGGTAAATATGATGGAACCCGTAGTAGTGGTTGTGGGGCTACTCAGCAAGTTGGTAGTTGTAGATAGTCTTATGCTATACCAACCAGACTTGAGGTAGAGGTTTCTGATGTTGTGATTACAGGTATCTTCATCGTTTGTTTTAGACCTGCATCTGTATTATTTTATCCCAAATCGACATTCTCCTATCTGTTTATGTATTTTGCTTTGGGTTTTGATTCTATTAGTGAGCCTCCTGCTATGCCTATTTGTGTATTTACCTCGGTAGGTGATTATTTAGTAGTGGATTGGGTGTACCGATCTTGCGTTGTGACTTTTTGTCGGACGTGATAAGACTTTGGTAAATTTGCTTATATTAAATATGGTCGATTTTGATGTTATTTTGGGTATAGATTGGTTGACTCCTTATCATGTAGTTTTAAATTATTTTTCTAAGACTATGACTTTAGCTTCATCGGGTGTACCAAGGATAGCTTGGAAGGGTGCACTTCATTCAGGTCCTAAGAGGATTATATCTTATGTTCAGGCTCGTAAATTGGTTGAGAGGGGATTTTTATCTTACTTGGACCATATTCATAACACAAGTGATGTTTTGCCTCCTTCTTTGGATTCTATCTGTGTTGTCCGTGAGTTTATGGAGGTGTTCCTTATATACTTGCCTTGTATGCCTTCGGATCGAGATATTAATTTTATTATTGATGTTGAGCCGGACACCAAGCCTATTTCTATTCCTCCTTATAGGATGGCCCCAGCAAAGTTGAAGGAACTGAAGGATTAGTTGCAGGAGTTATTGGATAAGGGATTTATTCGACCTAGTATTTCAGCTTAGGGTACGCCTGTCTTGTTTGTGAAGAGAAAATATGGGTCAATGAAGATGTGTATTGATTATCGGTAGTTGAATAAGGTGGCGATTAAGAATAAGTATCCTCTTCTCGCATTGATGATTTATCTGATCAGCTTCAGGGTGTTGCGGTGTTTTCGAAAATTGATTTGCGGTTAGATTATCACCAGTTGTGGATTAGAGCTTCATATATTCCAAAAATAGCTTTTCAGACTCGATATGGTCATTAGGAGTTCTTGGTCATATTTTTCGGGTTGACCAATTCCCCTGCCTCATTCATAGAGTTGATGAATCAGGTGTTTCGACCATATCTCAACTTCTTTGTTATGTTATTTATAGATGATATCTTGGTTTATCCAAGAGTGAGATTGAGCATGAAGAGCATTTGTAGATTGTGCTTTAGAGATTGAGGGATGAGAAGTTGTATGCTAAGTTCTCTAAGCGGGAGTTTTGGTTAGAGTTTCTTTCTTTCTTAGGTCATGTGGTGACTGAGGAAGGTATTATGGTTGATCCATCTAAGGTTGAAATGGTTTGTGATTGGGCTAGAGCTACTTCGCCCGCCGAGATTCAAAGTTTTGTTGGCTTAGTCGGGTATTATCGGTGTTTTATTTAAGGTCTTTCTTCCATTACAGCTCATTTGACTAAGTTCACTCAGAAAAATATTTCCATCTAGTGGTCTGATGCTTGTGAGATGAGCTTTCAAAAGTTCAAGAATTTGTTGACTTCAGCTCCTATCTTGACTTTGCCCAAGGACGGTGTGGGTTTTATCATCTTTTGTGATGCTTCAGGTATTGAGTTAGGTGTTGTGTTGATGCGGAAGGACAAGGTAATTGCTTATGAATCTCGTCAGTTGAAGCCTCATGAAAGAAATTATCCTACCCATGATTTAGAGCTGTGCGCAGTTGTGTTTGCCTTGAAGTTGTGGAGGCACTACTTGTATGGAGTCCATTGTGAGATTTTCTCAAATCATCGTAGCCTTTAGTACTTCTTTACCAGCGAGATATTTATATGAGGCAGTGCCATTGGCTTGAGTTGATTAACAATTATGACTTGACTATTCTCTACCATCAAGACAAGGCTAATATGGTTGTTGATGACTTGAGTCAGAAGTCGACTAGCATGGGTATCTTGGTGCATCTTTTAACCCAGGAGAGACTTTTAGCCTTAGAAATTCAGTTTTTAGCTAACCAAATGGTTAGGCTTGATATTTCGACACCCGGGCATATTTTGGCATTTGTGGAGGCTAAATCTTCTTTGATGGAGCAAATTCGAGCTCATCAGTTTGACGATGTTGAATTGAGGTTGATTCAAGATAAGATGTTGAGTGGGGAGGTTAAGGAAGCTTCACTTAATTCAGATGGAGTTTTGAGGATTGGGGGCTGAGTTTGTGTGCCGAGAGTGGTGATTGGATTAGGTTGATCTTTGAGGAGGCCCATTGTTCCAGATATTCTATCCATCTAGGTGTGACTAAGATGTATCGTGATTTAAGACAGTACTACTAGTGGGGTGGTATGAGGAGAGATATAGCAAATTTTGTGGCTCATTGACAAGTGAAGGCCGAGCATATGAGACCTAGTGATTTACTTCAGAGGTTACCCATTCTTGAGTGAAAGTGGGAACGCATCATTATGGACGTTGTGACTAGTTTTCCTCATATATCTCATAGTTCTTACAGTGTTTGGGTCATCGTGGATCGATTGACCAAGTCAGCTTATTTTATTTCGATTTAAGTCTCATTCAGTGCTGAGAGGTTAGCCCATATCTTCATTCGTGAGATTATGCATCTGCATGGTGCGTTAGTGTCCATTATTTTAAATCGAGGTTTTGTGCGCACATCTTATTTTTGGAAGACTTTTTAGGATGAGTAGGGTACTCAGGTTGATCTTAGCACAACATTTCACCCCCAGACTAATGGCCAGTTAGATCGAAATATCCAGGTTTTGGAGGATATGCTTTACGCATGCACGATGGATTTTGGTGGCTAGTGAGAGAAACATTTGGCTTTAGCAGAGTTTGCATATAGTAATAACTACTATTCCAGTATTAATATGGCTCCTTTTGAGGTGTTGTCGCTCCCCAGTAGGTTGGTTTGGTATTTCTGAGGTACGACCTCGAGGTACAGACTTGTTTCATGAGTTTTTGAATAGAGCCAGGGTCATTCAGGATAGACTTAGAGCGGTTCAGAGTAGGCAGAAGTGTTATGTTGATCGTAGACTTCGTGCCTTGAGATTTGGTGTTGGTGATTGTGTTTTCCTTCGAGTTTCACCCATGAAGGGTGTGATGAGATTCAGAAAGAGGGGCAAGCTTAGCCCCAGGTATATTGGTCCATTTGAGATTCTTCGGACTGTTGGTGATGTGGATTATGAGTTGGCTTTGCCCCTTGATCTGTCAGTTGTTCATCTAGCTTTCATGTTTCTATGCTTCATTGCTATATTCCCGATGAGTCTTATGTCATTCGTTGAGAGTCGGTTTAGTTAGATGAGTGCTTGTCCTTTGTGGAGAAGTCAGTTTCTATTTTGGCTAGGGATATTAGACGGTTGCACTTTAGAGTGATCCCTGTGGTTAAGGTCCAGTGGTGACATCAACCTGTAGATAAGGCTACTTTGGAGGTTGAGTATGATATGTGTAGTTCCTATCCCCAGCTTTTCATTGATTTAGGTATTTTCTTGTCTTAGTTCGAGGACGAACTAGATTTTTAGTAGTGGATGATGTAACGACTTAAAAATTTGATAAAATAAGTGAAATTGTTGATTTTGTGTGATTTGACTATTTTACCAATCCCCGTAGTTGCATTATGATATTTCTGGGGTGTGGGCTACCGTTGTGGGATATTTTCTGATTGTTGGTGACATGCCCTTAGTGTATATTTTGTATGCTTTATTTACTACTTTGCTTAGTCGGCCTACGATACCTACTGAGTACAAGTGGACCGTACTCATGCCTACTGCGCTCTTTCGGTGCAGGTCCTAGCTCGAGTGCGCCTCAGCTTGATAGACTCAGGAGATTGTTGGAGCTTCCAAGGTAGCGGTTAGACATTCATGCATCCGAAGTTCACCTCTATCTTTCTATAGTAGTTATGTCTTTATTAGTATTCGGAGACAATTATTATTCCTTTGTGGTTATTTTTCTGATGTATTTGAATCTTTGATTGTATTAGTAGTTCTTACACTATTGACACCTGGTTTTGGACATGATTAGTATTTTTGGATAAGTTTTTTCTACATTGTTATGATTATTTATATGGTTCGGCTTCATTCTAGAAGCCTTACCTTGGGATATTTCTGTCTTTTTTCTCTTTTCGTATTAATTTGGATGATAGGCTTACTTGTCAAGGCACGCCGCGACAAGTGCCATCATGATCCTCATTTTTGGGTCGCTACATATAATCATGAAAATGTTGATGATGATTTATTTTGTATTGTTCTCATGTTTGGCAGGTTTCCATCATGGAAAACTATGACCAAATCCAGTTCATGACTCCCGAATACCACGACCAATACTACGATGAGTTTCCAAGGACTAAGTTACTCCCGAAATAGGGTATATGCTTGGAGAGAGTTCCAAAAAAGCTTCTAGCATTTTATGCTAGACTCGTGGCCACCAGATGGAGCTGTTTTGCCCCAGACCCTTACAAGAAAAACGAGCAGTGGATGCGAGAGTTCTACGCTAATCTTAGCATAGTATCTTTTGCAAACCCAATTATCATGATCCGGGGGATGAATATACATTTTGGAGAGGAGAAAATCAATTATCTATATGGGCTTCCAGATCTGGACATGACTGATTTTGAGGCCAAAATGTGTGAGCCGTGCAGATAGATGGAAGAGAAGTTGTGCCTGGGCAAGGAGGTCCTGTGGGCGGTAACAAAAAGGGGCATCTCCATGAATGACTTCATAGCTAAGGCCCGGATATGGTTGAATATCATTTGCAGCCAGATCTCTCCTTGCATGCAATTACTATAATTACAGATATGCGTGCCCACATGGTTGCCTGCATACTGGACAACATTCCTTTAAATGTTGGTCATCTTGTGATATCTGATATGAAGTTCTACAGGAACCATGGTGGTATGTATCTCTTATTCCCTTCTTTTATTATTGAGTTGTGTAAGAGATCAGGGGCAGTGGAATACCCGGATAACACTTAAGTGCGCCTTGAAACCCCGATTTACCCACTAAAGATTAGAGGTAAGGGTACACCTAACAAGAGAAAAAAGAGAAAGATTGACTTAGTCAAGTCGATAGTTGAGGAGTAAGAGTCGTGCAAACCATCTACTGCTAGGCCTCTGGAAGATATTGGTATGGATATTAGGGTCATCAAAGAGCTGGTATCAGGATTGCCTCAAGGGCCGGGAGAGCCCTCCACTAGGCGTCACTTTTATGTTTCCTACTCAGATTATGAGAAGTATTAGAAGGAGCAGCAGGCATAGGGATATACTATTTGTAGGCTTGAGAGGGCATATTCAGCATTGATGAAGTCTCACAGGGAGCTTTGAGCCTCTCATAACAAGATGAAGAAAATGGAGAAGAAGAGAGACAAGTTCTTCAGTAAAATATGGAAGGGGGTGAAGGGCTTGTGAAAGGTCCTAAAACCCCGAGACAGACTACCTCCCCCTAGAGTAGACAGTGATGATGAGGCCCCTGCTGAGTGGTTAGGTTCTGAGGCTGATGTAGGGGGTGCATATTCAGTAGGAGAGAGCAGCTCTTGATATAGTTTCAGAGGGCATCCTTATCTCTTTATTGTGCTCTATTGTTTATGCAGTGAGGACACTGCTAGCTCATCAGTTGGGGGTGTCTATCCATGGATTTGCATTATTTAGATATTTTTGGATGTCTTGATCTTATTTTTGATGATGTTCTGGATGATTTTTATTTTCTATTTCTGGGTTAAAACATTTGGGTACTCTGGTGGTGCTCACATTTCATAGATTGGTTATTTGGTTTGTTTTTAAATTTTCTATTTTACTTTATCTTTATTTTGGTTATGATGATGTTCGATGAGCTTTTCCCTATGATAGATTAAGTGACGACATTCTTAAGGGAGAATGCGTCATGTTTAGGTTTTGAGTCATGGATGCAAGGCAAGTCTAAGTACCTGTAGCATTGAGGTCATAAATGCAAGAGAAGTCTGAGTAATCGCACTTATACCTATGGTGAAGTCTGAGTAGCCATTTGGTTTGCCCATGTAGAAGCCAAAATGTGAGATGAAGGCTTATGTTGGTACCATAATTAGAAAATTATGCGTGGTGCAAATGCAAATCAAGCATCCCCCTTCTTAAAAAAAAATTCCTAAATCAAGGGCATGGACTTGAGCGTCCTTGCAATATTTTTTCTCATTTTGTGACTCAGAAATTTTGGATTGTACAAATTGGTGGATATTCTATTTTTGTCTCTAGCAAGAGAGGCAAATAAGCCTCCTTAATGAATTTGCATGCCATGTGAAGTGAAATTATTTTGTCTAAATCTCATGCATACTTGTGCCATCTCGAACTTGCCCCTTTAGTCTCTCAAGGATAATTTTGATTATACTTGGTTGGTGAGATGATCCTAGGCTATCTTTGTGAACTACGAACCCACTCTAAGCCTTAATAGCCTACCATGCATATAGGACCCTTAGTTCCCCAAATTCGAGCCTTCAAGCCTTTCTCTGACAACCAGGTTACAAGCCGTGTACCATTCAAAAATTTGTCCCTCTCTTGAACCTAACTCTCCTTGAACATGAAAAATGAAAATTGAGGCTAAATTCCTAAGTTAAGGTGGTAAGTTTAAAAGAGTTGACTTTGGGCCATGGTGGTATTAGTGGGCGTCTTTGAGCCAAGCAATGAAAAAGTGATAAAGAAAGAAATGATGAAAAGAAAAGTGATAGATTGCAAAAGAAATAAGTGAAAGGATGTTTCCCTAAAAAATTTGGGGAAATCAAGGCTCTTAAATTAGGCATGTGTAAAGTGTGAAAACAAAAGAAGTGGTCCATAGTCACAAGTAAATTGAGATAGTGTGATGTGGATGTTCAAGGAGGGTTAAGCC
Source organism: Capsicum baccatum var. pendulum (assembly GCA_030864225.1). Classification (NCBI taxonomy): domain Eukaryota; kingdom Viridiplantae; phylum Streptophyta; class Magnoliopsida; order Solanales; family Solanaceae; genus Capsicum; species Capsicum baccatum. The sequence goes on along the minus strand of CM061559.1, from coordinate 225,137,891 downwards.
ACTTTGTGCCTAAATGTTATCCTATCTTTCCCTGAACCTACGTTAAAAGATCAAAAAGCACTTTGAAATCTCTAACCAACTATATTCATTGTAGTGGAAATTAAAAATGGGGGAAAGCCTATGGAATGGTACTTGTTAGCATCGGGATTCTTTGGGATAAAGAGAGTTTTTCTCTTAAATCCCTTATTGCATAGTCGATAACTTGGTGTGTGGGATTTTCCTTCTTGTGAGGAGGAATGTAAACAAGTTGAGGTGGGCGATCATGTCATCTCCCAAAAAAAATGAGGCCAAAGGAGTCTAGTGAAGTTGAGGTAAAAGGTGAGTCACTTCTAGAGTATTGGTGATTGTTGCATGATTGCTCTTTAAAGTTTTTTGTACTCTTGAAAATTGCATTTTATGTTGAGGGGTATTGTGTGAATGGTGTTGCCTATGTTTGATGAGCTATGTGTGGTAGTAACTAAGCTTGAAGTTATTGTGATCATTAGGTCATGTAAGTTGGGCATAAATGTGCATTGTCTTATGATAAGAGGTAGTGTTACTTGAGAAGAAGCAAACCTTTAAGTTGGGGGTGTTGATGAGTGGTGAATTTACCACTCATTTGCTCTCAACACTCGTACACACTACTACAATTTGAATGTATAAATGATACATATTTGGGATTAAATTCACTAATTTCGACCTTTTGCAGGCATACAGGTTATGAGATAAAAAGATGTGGATGTGCGCTAAAAAGGATAAAAAAGGAGGAAAGAATTACAGTTGAAGGACCTAAGCAAAAAATCAGCCTCAGTTACTGCGATCGCGTTCTGAGGGCTGCGATTGCGGTCAGTCAAGCCAGGATAAAAGGATGCGATCACGGTCCCCTAACTATGATCACAGTCAAGATCCAACGATTGCGGCCTAGTGGGATACAACCTAGGGGGAAAATGTGAAATCACAATGCCGACGCCAATTCTCAAAGAGGCTCAAAATCCTTATTCTAAGGATTCATTAGGTACCTTTCATCATCAACTTAGCGGAGTGGTAGGATTTTTTTTTATTTGGAGCTTGGAGCTTAAATTTGTACTAATTTGAGACAAAAATCAATTAGAGAAACTCCAAAGTATGGATTTGGTATCACCCATTGAAGATTCATTGAATTTTAAAGTGTGGTTTGCCCTCTCTTTATTTTTAATGAATAACCTTGATGTAAATATTGATATATTTGTGTTTAACATCTTTATTATTTGCTATATATACCTCTTGGGATTATGTTTGAGTGGGGTGCAATTGTGTGGATATTGATTGTTAGCTCCAATTTGTGGTTAATGTTGATGGGTTTCACAAATGTTTGAAAGCAAAATGGGAATTATTGGTGAGAACCTCAATTTCCCCTAAAGTTCCCACATCATCCTTGAAAAAGGGATATGGGTAGTCAAGATCCTACATCATCCTTGAAAGAGGGATGTAGGTGACATAAACATTTGTGAACAATAATGTAGATAGTAGTTATTCCCGTTTTGTTGTCTTAGAAATAAGGATAAAATGTGGGATTGCAATCTCTTGAACATCATCCTAGAAATAGGGATATTAAATTGAGGGTTTTTGGGTTGATTAGAATGTCAACACCCATGAGGTATTCAAACGAATCCATGTGTGATATTTGGTATTTTGTTGAAAGACTAACACCGAACCTAGCCTACCCACTCACACATTAATTGAAATTGGATGGTATCTTTCATATATCCGCACACACTTGTTTGCTTCTAGGAAAACATAATCCCGAGATCCATTTCAAATAGATTACGCTCTAATTATTCTTAGTCTCAAATTAATCCTTTAGAAGCCAAGAATTATCTTACACTTTTGAAAACATTCAAAATCTCCCAAATATTTGTATCTTAGGTTTAAATTTAATAAGCAACTTTAATTTTGAATTTATTCAATCGTCACTCATATTTTCCTCGTGAATTTGACCCCAACTCAAAGTTAGATAATTTTATTGACAACAACCGCCTTGCACTTAATTTGACGTGTAAGTTGAGCATTATCACCCCTCGTTATTCATCTTATTCAATACAAGGATGAATACCTCACCTATAAATAGAGGTAGTTTTGCATGTTATTGCATGTACAAGGAAATATAATAAGTGTGAAAAAGATTATAGTGTGTATTAGTGAAAGAGAGAGTTGAGAGAAAGAAAATATTATAAGTCTACAACTATATTCACTATACAAAAGAGAGTTATTATATTAGTGAAAGAAAGAGTTGAAACAAAGAAAATATTCTAAGTGTTTAACTATATTCACTATGCAGAGAGAGTAAATATATGTTGAAGGAAGGTGTTCTTATGGTGGAGCTTTGAACTCTTCAACTAATCCGGAGTTGCTTGAGTTGTACATCGTTGATGGGCTATTGTATCCTGGAGGGGACAAGTCACTAGATATAATGTTGGATCGGTGTAGATTAAGCTGCAATGGGCTTGAATCTTCATAATGAGAGCGAGATATCCGCGCTTCAGCTAAAAAGAAGATTTTCTTAATTTTGTTCAATTTTTGTTCATTTTATTATTTCAAGTGTAACTATTATAAATTGTGGTATATGACACCAACAAGTTTTAGAGATATTGCTAACCTATCTAACATGGTGCAATTTTATCATAATGAGATGTAAAGGACACAGATTATCCTAGAAGGTTAGCAGATAGCCGAATGTCATCATACTTTGTGTGGGAGAGGCATGAGGCTACGCATCCCCAAGGGACAATGTGCCAAACATTTTTTTTGTATATGTATGCGCGAGTTCAACAAATCACAAGATATCCAATGTATGTAACTATAATCAGTAACCATATAAAACTTTCTACTGACTGTCATGTACTATTCAGTGCTTGGATGTAAAAGTTGGGTTCCAATTTTGTTGATGTTCTTACATGTCGAGCTGTGGAAACAACCTCTTGCAGAAATGTGGGGTAGGGTTGCATACAATAGACCATTGTGGTACGACCCTTTTCTGAATCCCATGCATAACTAGAGCTTTAATGCGTTGAACTACCTTTTTTTTCCTTACACGTCAGCATTTAATGGATAACTTTCTTCGATTTCCTTCATCATTGCTCTTATTACTTTTGAATTCATAAATTACTTGTAAAAATTCCTTAGGGAAGCTTAGCATCACTCTCTGCTCTGTTAAAAAGAAAACCATATAGGATATTTTTGAAAAAACATTTCTTAATTTTGTTTAGTTATTAAGAGATGTTAATTCTGACTCATTTCTCTACATTGGATTATCAGATAACTTCTTAACTGTTTTGAGCTTGTTGATGTCATCCATGATGTTAATGGAAGGTGTAAATTTCAACACTTCAATGTGAAATGGAGAAATTTATAGCTGCAAAATTGTTTGGCAATGGCAAAAACAATCTTCCAAAAGTCTTGAATTGGTTTTTACCAAGCGTGAACCAAAGGAAAAAAACTGGAAAAAAACTAAGGCCACATTACACGTATAATAAACCTTTGTGGTTCAACCCTTCCCAGACCTCTCATATAGCAAGAGTTTTAGTGCACTGTGTTGTCTTTTATGAATAAGTTAAATTAGAATTCTAAAAGAATATATTTAGTGAAAAAATAATAGCAGATACAAAACAAGTTTCTCCAACAAGTAAAATAACTCATGCCCCATCTTGATTGTCATTTTCTGTTTTGCACATTGTATATGAGTATGTTCCATCTTTTAGTTCTTTAAGAATTAATAAAAGTTTCATATAAAACTATGCTACTATCAGAGAATTAGAAGTACAATAGACAATTACGAATAGAATGTTATAAATGTAGCAAAGTACTCGAGCTATATTCTCATCACTTATTAAGTTTAAGATGTCTTAAATTCTTGGTCACCTAATTCTTTTAATTACACATCCTACTATCTGTTGATACATAAAAAATAAAGGGGCTTCTGGAGACTTAAGAAGTTATTCAAGGGTCGAAAAGATATTTTCTTGCAGAAATAGCAGACTTTCTATATTGTCTTATTCAATAACCTTAGGCTTAATGTCTTGGAATTCTTGGAAAACGTGGCGCGTGCCAAGTTTGTGCATTCAATGAACTTTAATTACTAATTTAAGAAAAAAAAAACAACTGGAGAATTCTAAACTGTTTCATTATGAATTTCAGAAGGAAAAAACAACTAGAGAATTCTAAACCGTTTCATTATGAATTTCAGAACCTTGCTCTTATTTTGTTTCATATGAGTATAGGAGTAGATACAGTAAATCTACCCAGACTATGAAGAAGTAACAACAAGCAAAAGGCTGTAATTCTGTTGCAAATAACAATATTTGTTTTTTTTTATCTTTCACGCATTTGTATAAGCGTCATGTATATCACCCTGGATCATCAACTCTATATAAATGCATAATGGGTTTAATGAATTTCTACACTGAGTTTCCTTCCTTCACATCCTACCAACTAGATTTGAAGAAACTCGATAAGAAAGAGGATGATAAACCAATTTGCTCAAAACGTTGCCAATTTGCGGCAATCGTTATTCGATGAGGTTTTACCTTCTTTTTTTTTTATTCTAAATGTGTAGTGTTTCACAAAATCAATAATAAGGCATTCTTTCCATCTATCCTAATCTTAATTAGTGGTTAAAGTTAATTAGTACTTGTTGTTGGTAGGAGGTGACAGGTATCTCGTAGAATTAGTCGAGGTGCGTGCAAGTTGGACTGATACCACAGGTATCAAAAAAAATTGATAAGGCATGATTTTTTCTTCCAATTTTACCTTTAATTTGATAAATCGAGTGTTGCATAACCAAAGGTAAGTTAGTAAAAACTTTTTACTTTCTAGGCATGAGTATTTTTTTAAAGGGCGTACAGGAGCTAAAAACCACTATGATCAATTTTTTGACCTGGAAAGGTATGCAACAGATACTCCGGGCCGTCTTGAGGAAATTTGTGTTGCATATTTTATACATGCTATTAAGTTTACTAACTTAATGGTGCCACGCCTGTAAGTACTTGTGTCTTCTAAATTTCTTTTTTTCAACTTTTTCACCTCTTTTCCTCTCACAGGTCTGATATATATGTGTGCAAGCAAGGATCTCCTTATAATTCTCTTTCGATAAACTGTCTCCTTATTCTATTCGGAGAGAAAAGCTCGGAGTGAGTGTTATTTTTCTCTTGTCTTCACAAATCCTTTTCCCTTATTTTCGTAATTTTTCTTTTTCCTTGTTCTATTTTTTTTCTTTTGGGGAAGGGTGATCAAACGGAAAGTAAAAATGAGGTGCTTTTTGGTGTGAATTGGTATCATGTGTTTGTCTTCTGTCAATGTCGTCTTGTTTTTATGTCATGAAGTGCACCCTGTGTGCTTGCAGTTTTCTGATACAAGATCGAACACACAACACAGATTCAAGAGATCTATAAGATTAACAACAATAGAGAATCAAAGGCCCCACTCGGCTTCTCTATGTTTTCAAGACAACAACAACAATATTTAATAAAGTAGATATAGAATAAAAGATTACAAGGACTATAGTGAATCGAAGAGGCCCCATACGGTTTCACTATGTCAACACATATACAACAAGATTACATCAACAAGAATGTTATGGGTACATTAACAACTACAAGAAACCAACGGATTCAACAAGATACAAGATACATAGTTAGACCAAATGAAGGAAAAATCTTAAGAACCCAAGAATTGTTACACTCTTGGACCCTTAACACCATCCGCGATACAAACCTAACTCTACATTGACACAAGAGGGCCTTTACCTCCTCTAAACACCAACGTTTCAAGCTAATGTGCAAACACAAGTGAATCCACACTTGTATCTACCCTAGTTTCGGTTGGAACTCACTCTCACAAGACTAGAGAGAGAACTTTAAGTGTTACAAGTTTCAAGTCTTAAAAATAATCAACTAAGGAGAAAAAGACCTAAAATGTTCTATTTATATTACATCTCAAACAAAAGGTGAAAGGACAAAAATGCCCTCTAATGACCAAGTGAACATTAGGCACCTATGTGTGCCCATTATGGATGATTTTGGTGTCTCCATCACACTTAATGTGTGCACCTTCTCTGTTGAGTTCAACAAGCTCAAAAATATGTCTACCTATGTGGTCGTACTCGTATTATCCTCTCCACCTTGAAAGGAGTTTGACCTCAAACTCACAGCTTCATCAACCTCATGGCTCCTCCATAGAATCACCTCCTCATTTTCTGTCCCAAAGTTTTAAGGCTTAGCCAAGGGTTCCTTGAGTTCATCAAGCATGTATTGGTGAGAATGTTCCTTGGTGTCTCTCCTAGGAAGCACACGATCATGTACCTACACATAAGAAAAGGCGGTACTAGGCAAAATGATAATACCTACGTTAGTGAGAAGTAAAGGATTCCCGAGGGTAAGTCCCAAAATTAAGGACCCCTTGTCTCTTTTCTCCTTGGTTCCCTGCTCTTCTTCTCTACTCCCACTCTCAGCCTCTCCCTTTCTCTCCTTTCTTTTTTCCTCCAACTCTCTCACTTGTTGACTAACTTTGTCTACTTGTATTGGTGAGAGAGGGTGGAGCGTATACCTTCGGCCATGGAGCTCCAAAGTGTAGCTATTGGTTCGTCTATCATGCACGGTAGCTCTATAATATTTCCATGGTCTCCCCAAAAATAGGTGGCATGCTTGCATAGGAATAACATCACACAACACCTCGTCAAAGTAGTTGCCTACCTTGAACCATTTCACCACTTGTCGGTTTACCTTTAGCTCACCACTCATTTAGTCATTGAAGGTTGTATGGGCTGGAATGACGGATAGTGGGAATCCTCAAAACATCAACCAATGTACTACTAGCAATATTGGAGCAACTACCTCCATCAACAAGCATAGAACACACAACCCCTTTAATAAGGCATTTAGTGTTAAAAAGGTATTCCCTTTGACTAGGATCACCCAAAACCTTACTAATCATGGCCTTTCTCACTATGAAGCATGGCACTTCAACCTCACCATCACATGGCCAAGAATCCTCCTTCTCCCCTTCCTTTGGCCTCTTGGGTTTTACCTCCTCTCCATCTTGAGATTGATCATTAATCTCCTTCGGTTCAAGTCCCACCTCCTCCCCAAGAAAATACAATTTCCCTTCCCTTAGAATTATATTTCTCCTATTCGGACACTCACTAGCCTTGTGTCCCCAACTTTGGCATTTAAAACATTGAAAGCCTTTAGAATTAGGAAAGGGATGTGGTTTAGCTTCATTTCTCGTAGGGTACCTTTGGTGAACCTTATTCTCAGCTTGGGAAGCCTTGGCCTCGGGTTGCTTCACTTTGGATGGATCATTTTTGTCATGGTGCCAACCTGAGGGTGATTAGACTTTGAACTTGGACCCCGATTTCTCCCACAACTCTTTTTTAATTTCCAATGCGGCTTGGAAGATGGCATCAAGGGTGTCGAACTTGTGAAGTGTCAAACGTGAAGCAATATCTCTATTCAACCCCACCTTGAATTGAATGATGTCATGACTCACTTGTTCCCTTCTATGATTAAGTTTCAAGATGAGTTATTGGAACTCATCGTAGTAAGCCACGATGCTTTTGTTTCCTTGCCTCAAGTTATACAACTTGGCAATGAGCTCTTGATAATATCTTTTGGGTAGGTACCTTTGTATCATGAGGTACCTTAGCCGAAACCAAGGAGAGGGTTGCCCCTCTACCCAAACGTTACCAAAACGCTTAACATACCCCCACCATGTATTAGCATAACCCTCAAAGTAAGCAATTGTGTAGCAACTCTTCTTCTCCTCGGTAAGATCATTGACTTGGAAAACCCCCTCTCATGCGGATTCCTATGTAAGAAACTCTTTGTGATCACTCTCACCCTTGAAGATTGGAAGCCCTATTTTGATGGTATTTAGTCCTACTTCACGGTTTTGGTTCCCTTGTTGGTTCCAATGACCAACTCTACCTTCTCGGCCATGAACCTCCCTTAGATCAACATGTCTACCTCATACCTCTTCCCCCCTCCCATATAACCATCATCAAACGGTCCATATGCCTCATGTTAGATAGGTCTATTTGGGTTAAGTGGAGCTTGTATTGGTGGGTTTGGATGTGGTGGATAATAAGGTCTTTGGTCAAGTGGAGTTTGATATAGAGGGCTCGGGTTGTGGGGTGGCATTTGGATTCCAATTCCTTCTAGTTAGACTTGGTGAAGTGGTGGTTGGATTGGCCTCTCATGGTCTTGGGTGAGGGAGTATAGTGGAGTTCGTTTGTGACATTGGTGGGTTATCTCAGTGGATGGAACATTTGGTGCAAGGCCTCGGGAGTAGTGGTCGGGGAAATGTGTTGAGGGGTGAAAGGTCAACTCCTTTGACTTTCCACACGCTCTAATCTCCCACTCATTAATACGATATCCGTATCTAGTTTCTCAAGACCTACATTCAACCTAGACACATCTCGGGACATAGTTTTAAGGTGAGCCAAAATGAGATTGATGGCATTACTATCCATTATTTGATCATTTGAAGCCTCGGGTTCCATTGTGATGGTATCGAAATTAATCCTTAAAGTTACGGTCCAACAAGTCACCAAATCAGTCCACTATGTCACACACAACATTACAACACAAAACCTACAAAACAAAACACACGTTATTTAAAACAACCTCACTATTCTCTCACTCACGTTATGGCCTCACACTTGATGTCACAAATGTTTGCAAGTCGGCTTGTAGTTGTGGTGAGCTGAAGAGTAAGTTTACTCCTTAGTCGAAATGAATTCTTTGTTGGACGACTCAAGTAAGTAATATTCGAACTTGAACGAAGAAGCACTACGATTATAAAAACGACAAAAGCACAAAAGAAACGTAGACACAAACAATGGATTCAAAGGAATAACTAGTAGGAATTTACTAGTTTGTTAATTAGTTCTAGGATCAACTAATGAAACAAAGAATCAACAATTAGAAACTAGAAAATCCAAATTTGAGCTCAACATTGACGTTAACAGTAGCAAGTGGTGATGTGGCAGCAAGCAATTGTCTCGGGCCCACACAATTTAGTCACGAATTTTGAATCTTCAACTTTCACACATTTTAGAATTGGAGGACAATTGTTTTTTGCGGGAAAAAAATACAAGTCTTTGAGTCATTTGTAAGTTTAATCTCAAAAGATGATCTTGACTTGTACTAATTCCACCAAACAAGGCTCCTTGATTTAAGGATAGTAGTTGGAAAAGTTGATCTCAAGTCTAGGAGGTGATGGTTCAAGTCTTCTCACAAACAACTTTACAACTATTGTCTTACAACTTTTTGGATCTATTTTTTCACTTTTTGTTGTCTTAAGTTGTAAGAATATATGAAGAACAATATGAACATATCAACAATCCTTCAAGAACATAACAACAACTTCTCAAGATCACAACAACAACAACACCAATCGGCCACCAATCTTCAACAACAAGGTTCAACACAAGGCCAACTTCAAGTCACCACAACAATAGTCAATATTACAAGCTCAGTTTTAGATCTAGACAATTTTAGTATTGGTGAGAAAGGATCCAATACTACAAACACACTAAACAAGTAAAATACTACTAGATCTAGTCACAAAACATTCGGCCAAGACATATCAACAACAAGTTCTACACCTCTCGGCCAAGAACACAAACACAAAAACACTTTTTTTTATAACAAGCAAGCCCAAGATTTGATCTTCTAGGAATAAGATCAAGCCATGCTCTGATACCAAATGATACAAGATCTAACAAATAACATGGATTCAAGAGATTCTTTTTCTTTTTTTTATAACAAGCAAGCCCAAGATTTGATCTTGTAGGAACAAGATCAAGCCATTTTCTGATACCAAATGATACAAGATCTAACACACAACACAGATTCAAGAGATCTGCAAGATCAACAACAATAGAGAATCAAAGGCCCCACTCGGCTTCTCTATGTTTTTAAGACAACAACAATAATATTCAACAAAGTAGATAGAGAATACAAGATTACAAGGACTATAATGAATCGAAGAGGCCCCACATGGCTTCACTATGTCAACACATAAACAATAAGATTTCAACAACAAGAAAGTTATGGGTACATTAACAACTACAAGAAACCAATGGATTCAACAAGATACAAGATAAACAGTTAGACCAAATGAAGGGAAAATCTTAAGAACCCAAGAATTGTTACACTCTTGGACCCTTAACACCATCCGCGACACAAACCTAACTCTACGTTGACACAGGAGGGCCTTTACCTCCTCTAAACACCAACGTTTAAAGCCAATGTGCAAACACAAGTGAATCCACACTTGTATCTACCCTAGTTTCAGTTGGAACTCACTCTCACAAGACTAGAGAGAGAACTTTAAGTGTTACAAATTTCAAGTCTTAAAAATAATCAACTAAGGAGACAAAGACCTAAAATTTTCTATTTATATTACATCTCAGATAAAAGATGAAAAGACAAAAATGCCCTTTAATGACCAAGTGAACATTAGGCACCTATGTAGTTCCCATTATGAACGGTTTTGGAGTTTCCATCGCACTTAATATGTGAACCTTCTCGGTTGAGTTCAACAAGCTCAAAAATATGTCCACCTATAAGGTCGTACTCGTATCAGTTTTGGAGCTGCAAGATAACACATCAAATTGATTGCATGTGGAACAACGTGAAGGATGGGAGTTTTGAAGCGTAAGATCTAAGGAGGAAATTTTACAACATTATTATTTGTTGATAATGGTATTGGATTCAGAAATGTTAACAGGTGCAAAATTGCATTTGAGAATACTAAACAGGAAAGTAAGGTTTCGCAACTCAAACTGGAGAATTACCTCAAGGTTCTCTTCAAGATCGTATAATAGTTTCTTATCTTTTGCATCTATGTTGTCATTATTGTAATCATCCCATATCTATATCTCATTCTTCTATTGGTCTTTACAGGTGAAAAATCAAGGTTCGCCTACTGAGATTGAGAACCGACCTGAACATAGTAATATGAATTCTGATATTGAGTAGAAAGTGATAGGTATCGTGGTTAGGCAATTGCATCAGAAAGTTCATCAATGCAGTGACATGATTTAGCATATTAAGTATGTAATGAAAAGAGATGGGAACAAGAGGAAGCAAATTCAATCGGTTTTTCTTTATATCACTAATTATTATGTTAAAAAAATAGAGTCATAGATCTTCAGTTCTACATTGTAATCTATTTTCAGAGTTTTCTTAATGCAAGTATCAGAAATTATCTCTATTTTAATTTGTTCGTCTTACTTTTTTCTTTTGTCTGTTTCAAGAAAAATGTTTATTTCCATTTTAGCAACTTTTAAATTTAACTTTAATAATAAAGATAATATTCAAAAAGAAACTCTCTTAATTTTCTAAAATGAGATGAAAAAAGTAGCAATTTAACTTCAAAATTCTCATTAGCTATAGAATTTTTTATGCTCACATGGTTCACCGACTTCATCAACTAGCAGAAAAGAGTGATTTAATTGATATGAGGTGCGCTTGAAGTGGGGGGATGTATTTCCCTATTGGGTTGATTGGGGAAGAAGTCCTCTTGCTATCCATATGTGGGGTGCCATCTTAGCCTTCCTTGACCACGATCACTCCCACACCTATAGGTTTGTGATCGGCCTCAACTCTGTATCGATCGCGAGTATTTCAAATCACAAATTTGTAAAGTCTTTATTTTTTTAATCATTTGACAAATCAAACACTTTCACATAGATTGAAGCGAACAGAATAGTTGATTCTGTCCATCCAAGATTGTGGGTTTTATGAACAAGTTTGTTTAGGTATCCTAAACCCATATATTCAAGGAAAAATCACTTATATATATATATATATATATATATATATATATATATATATATATATATATATATATACTTAGAAAATATCTATCATCTATAACAATTAAAAAAATTCTTATATAATAATTATAATTGTTATGGTTTGAGCCTAGGATCTAGACGTAATGGACAACTCAGACCAATGAAGACCTGAGAGAACCTCTCAGTATAACATCATGAGCATTTCATTTTGAACATGTAATAAAACATTTGCGGAAGAATAGCCCATTAAGGAAATCCATTTAAAACATATTGAAATTTATACAAGTTTGAAATAAAAAATTTTTGACCACATCTACGTAAATCTACGACGCCTCTAACATATGAATAAGAAACTGACGTTAGGACATGGCCACGATCATACCATAAAAATAAAAATGAAAAGTCTAACATGAAAATCATATTGTGTTTCAAAATATGGAGGGCTCAGCACTTGTTGAAGTTGTCTCAAGGAGTTTCTGCTGCTGCACAGAATCATGAAAAAATATCTCCGAACCTACATCATGAAAAAATGTAGCATCCGAGGATGGTCAGTACGACGATTACTAGTATGCAACCCAAGAAAAAGGAAAAAATAATTTATAAAGCAAGTTATAAAATGCATAGTAGAAATCACAATAGAGAAAAATATGGGATAAGGAACTCAAGACACAAAAACATAATTATTTATTAACTTTATTCATGGACTAAGTAGTTTTACTGATCTTAGACAACCCATGAGCTATATTGGTTCGGTACTCTCAAAATCGGTTAGTCCCCATTTCATATTTTCCACATGAATTGAGATGAACATCATTTAGCAATCATGTCATATTGTCCTCATAGAGAAAACATGAATAAGGTTATCCTATTAGGGAGAGAACCGCCCCTACGTCGGCAAAATATAGGTTTCAGGTGTTGTTAACTAGGACTTAGAACTTTTTTTGTGAACTACATAATCCTCTTAAAACTCAATTAAAATATTTTTCATAAACATTTATCCATAGCGTCTTTCGTTAAGACATGCACATCTGGGTATCGTCATATCAAGACTTATAAGTCATCTATATCATGCCAAAATCACCTTCATAAAATATTATTGACTCTTAACCCCGTCATTCAAAATCATAAACATACATGGTTAAATTTTCATAAGAATATTAAAACATGTCATAAAGTTCAATAATTTCACCAGTTCAAAGGATGAGTGACATACCCTTTAGCATTATTTTTATTATTTTTGAATTCATAAATTACTTTAAAAGATTTCGTAGGGAAGATTAATATCAGTCTCTGCACGGTTAAAAGAAAATCCTATGGAAATATTGTTGGAAAAAACATCCTAATTTTGTTTAGTTATTAAGATATGTTAATTTTGAGTCATTTCTCTGCACTGGGTTATCAGATGATTTCTTACTTATTTTTTTAAACTTCAAAATCAAATTCTATTTTGTGAAAAATTATTCAGTTGTCAATTTGTTTGAACACTATCTATAAGTGGTATCAAAAAGAAATTTTGCTTCTAAATGTTCAAAGTAATTGAATCTTATGAATGCAATGCATAGTTTAATACTATCTAAGGATGCATTGAAAACTTTTGATTATCATAGAAAGAAAGCATTCAACACAAAATGGAACAAAAATTATAGCATTTTTGTGTAAAGAGCAATTAAAGCTTCAGTCTAACAAAATAAAATGTTGGACACTTATGGATAGAAGTGGACATTTGGTTTGTTCGATTTGATGGTTTAATATCGATTCGATTTTTTAATTTTTGACTTGACAAAAATGACAACCTTAATCGAACTTAAATAAATTCAGTTTGGTTCAATTTCTATAAATTTGATTCGGTTATTTTAAATTTTTATTTCGATTTTGAAGACTTAAGTAGTGAGCCTTTTTTAATCATGATTGGGCTTTTAAAATTGGTGAATTTTTAGAAAAATAATTTTTTCAAACCTAATTTTTATTCTCAAATATAAATAGCTCAATATGCATGAAATGAAATGAAATAACCATTTTTACCCAAAAAAAAGAGAAATGAAATAACCATAAGTTTAACATAATATATAACTGAATTATGCATACGTTTGCATAAACAGTCCACAAAATAATACAAAAGTCATAAAAACAGTCCATAAATCAATTACTACAGGCTGTTCTACATAAATAATTTATAGAACAGTAAAATAGTCCATAAAATAGTCCACAGTCACCACCATCAATCTATAAAATAACTACCACAGTCCACCAAAATAGCCACCAGTCCAGAGCTCACAAAACAGTCATAACAGTTCATCAAATAGTCACCACAGTCCACAAAATGGTCATCTACAGTTCAAGAAAATTAAAGTTTTAAAATTGAAGTTTTCATTCAAGAAAACTGATTTCAAACCAAGAAAATAGTAAAATTAGAAGTAGAAGAAGAAGAAGAAGAAGAAGAAGGAGGATGAGGAGGAGGGGGGGGGGAGGAAGAGGAGGAGGAGGAGGATACAAAAACACACTTACCCAAAATCAACCACAATCCACATTTGCTTATTGATACCTACACATCAACAATGCTAGACTCAGTTTCACTGCAAATCATTTTTGAAAAAATTTGAGACGCTTGTTAATTGATATGCAATATAAATAAAAAAATTATTTTTGATATAATGAATACAAAATCATAAAATTCTTACCAACTTCAAGTTTCTCAAGATATTCTAAAACTTTCTCGATATTAATTGAAAAATGTTCAGGTCTAAGCCAGTCTTGAAGACATATAAGAGAATGCACTAGTTTAGGAGTCAATGAACTCCTAAAAGGATCAATAACACGATCTTCCATGTTAAATGCACATTCAGATGTGACACTGGAAATGAAAATGGCTAACATATCACGGTTCATCTCTGCGATAATGGAAAATCTTGCCTCATTAACTTTCTACCAATCGAATATACTATATTTTTTAATCAGATTCAATTTCTTCAAGAAGATATTTTTTCAACTAGATTTAATGTTTGAACCTCCACTAATTATTATTTTGTGCTTATTATTTCTCTTCTTTGAAAGATTTCATAACCACTTACAGATGAAGAGTTTCCAAAATAAGAAGAAGCAAATCAAGATGAAGAGCTTTTTGATTTCTTAACATAATGATCAAACAAGGTTTTCGTATATGTCTCCACTGAATCGGATAACTTATCTCCAATTTCTTTTCCAAACATGTCCATAATTGCAAAAGGAACATATTCAAGTTTGTTGCGGGGATTCAACACAGATGAAATAAATATCATTTTGTTCATTTTCTCAAGATCACCCCAATACTTTCTGAACTTTTTCCTCATATTTGTTGCCATTTTTTTTCAAATTAGAATCTTCATGTTCTATCATCTCTTTCAAAATTAAATCAAGCTCAAAAATTTTCATAAAGTGCACACTGTTAGTAGCATATTCTGAACTAGAAACTTTCAATGTAAGATCATAAAACATTTTCAAAAATTTTATCATGGCCCTTACTTTTTTCAGTCCTCACTTGTAAAGCACCTGCACTAGGTCCATCTTCACATGAAGAGGTATGAAGATAATCTAAAAAATCATTATCATATAAACTATATCTTTCAAATTCAAGCTCAAAATGTTGTATTATTTCAAGCATCAAGTATGTAGAGTTCCAATGAATAGGAACATCTAAACATAAATATATCTTTCAAGTTATCAATTGAGATTCACAACATTCTTTGAAATTTTAACTCTCGCAGCAAATTGTATAACATACCCCACAGCTTGTCTCCCTCGCTTGACAAACTTATCAAATTTTTTTTATCCACCTTGCATAATAAGATTAAGAATGTGTCGTACACCCACATGAAGATGTTGATCCTCCATTGTGTTAGTTCCCCAATTACTTAATTGGTTATACATTTTAATAACTATAACATCGTTGGAACTAAGATTATCAACTGTAATATTAAAAACAGTATTCAAACTCCATTCAAGCAAACAACTAGTAACTAAAGCAGTCATATAAACACATTTATGATAGGAAATTGGATAGATATTTATCACTATTTTATGCAATTTTCAATTTTAATCTATAATGTGAGTTGTTAGACACATGCAGTTAATTTTTTGTATAGACATCCAAGTATCTGTCGTAAGATAAACTTTTGGACGTTTTTCTTGTAAACCTTTTCAGAACTTATTTTTCTTCATATAAAACTGATAACTATCTCTTGTCAAGATCCTACGAGAAGGAATATGAAAGTGTGGGGCTTTGACTATCATGAAATTTTTAAAATCTTCCTTTTCAACAAAACTAAATGGCAACTCATCAACAACTATCATTTGGGCTATAACTTTCCTACTTCGTCCTTGATCAAATGTTCAAGTTCCCAACAACCTTTACTTTTCACTCGCAAAAGGTTGTAGAATTGTTAATTTTGTTTAACTACCATCAACAACAACATTCGAGTAGTAAGGACATAACCTTAGCATATGATTATTCATCGATGAAGTACAATTAGAACTTGAAGCAGTTGCATTCATTTTCCACAATACTTACATTTTGCTTTGTTAGCTCCAATTTTTTATCAATGATCTTGTCAAACCACTGCCAACATTTGCCCTAGGTTCCATGACATTTCTTTTCTTTGAAGGTTCAACTTCAATGGCAGTTTCAACTTCATTTGGATATGAAATTAAAATGTTTTCATTTGATTCTCCACCTTCACTTACCCTACTTTATTCTAAGAAAATAAAACTTTTTATTCATTAGTTCTTAGCCTTTAGACTTAAACTATCAATTTAAATAAAAAATCAAAAAAAGAAATATTGAATCAAACATATTTTTAAGGTTGACTGGTCGCCAAAATGACTGATCGCCAAAAAAGTGGTCACCGAAACTTGTCCTTACTTTATTGTCAACGAAAGCTGGTCAAGCTGACTGATCTTCGATCAGTTGAGCCTTGTCAGTGGTCGTCGAAACTTGTCCTTACTTTGTTTTTACCAAAAACTATTTAGGTGTCAGTAGTCATCGAAACTTGTTCTTACTTCGTTGTTACTAAAAATTAATTGGGTTGATTGATTTCTGATCAGTTGAGCCTTGTTAGTGGTCATCGGCTCAGCACCTAAAAAATTCCTTATCACTTTTCATAGTAATCACCGCCTTCGATCGGTTGAGTTAAACTGGTGGCAGTCATGGAGGCATCGCTGAACTAACTCGTGACAGTCAGAGCCCAGAGGACGGAGGCTCCGCTAAACTGAATGACAGAATGTTGCTTGTTGAATACCCCACAGTTTGTCTCACTCGCTTGATAGACTTATTAATTTTCTTCGATCCACCTTGTACAATAAGATTAAGAATGTGTCATACACTTCACATGAAGATGTTGATCCTCCATTCTGTTAGTTCCCCAATTACTTAATTGGTTATATATTTTTATAACTATAACATCATTGGAACTAACATTATCAACTATAATATTAAAAACAGTATTCAAACCCCATTCAAGAAAATAGTTAGTAATTAAAGCAGCCATATCAACACCTTTATGACAAGAAATTGGATAGATATTTATCATCATTTTATGCAAATTTCAATTTTAATCTATAAAGTGAGTTGTTAGACATATGTATTTAATTTTTTGTATAGACGTCAAAGTATCTGTCGTAAGATAAAATTTTGGATGTTTTTCTTGTAAATCTTTTTCAAAATTTGTTTTTCTTCATATAGAACTGATAACTATCTCTTGTCAAGATCCTACAAGAAGGAATATGAATGTGTGGGGCTTTGACTATCGTGAAATTTTTAAAATCTTCCTTTTCAACAAAACTAAATGGAAACTCATCAACAACTATCATTTGGGCTATAACTTTCCTACTTCGTCCTTGATCAAATGTCCAAGTTCCCAACAACCCTTACTTTTCACTCGCAAAAGATGGTAGAAATGTTAATTTTATTTAACTATCATCAACAACAAAATTCGAGTATTAAGAACATAACCTTAGCATATGATTATTCATTGATGAAGTACAATTAGAACTTGAAGCAATTGCATACAGTTTTCCACAATACTTATATTTTGCTTTGTTAGCTCCAGTTTTTCGTCAATGATCTTGTCAAATCACTACCAACTTGGCCCTAAGTTCCATGACATTTCTTTTCTTTGAAGGTTCAACTTCAATGGCAGTTTCAACTTTATTTGGATATGAAGTTGAAATGTTTTTATTTGATTCTCCACCTTCACTTACCCTACTTTACTCTAAGAAAATAAAACTTTTTATTCATTAGTTCTTAGCCGTTAGACTTAAACTATCAATTTAAATAAAAAATCAAAAAAAGAAATACTGAATCAAACATATTTTGAAGGTTGACTGGTTGCCAAAATGACTGATCGCTAAAAATGTGGTCGTCGAAACTTATCCTTACTTTATTGTCAACGAAATCTGGTCAAGTTGACTGATTTTTGGTCAGTTGATCCTTGTCAGTGGTTGTCAAAACTTGTCCTTACTTTGTTTTCACCAAAAAATGTTTGGGTGTCAGTGGTCGTCGAAACTTATCCTTACTTTGTTGTCACAAAAAATTGATTGGGTTGATTGATTGCCAATCACTTAAGACTTGTCAGTGGTCGCCGGCTCATCACCTAAAAATGCCTTATCACTTTTTGTAGTAATCGCCGCCTTTGGTCGGTTGAGTTGAACTGGTGGCAGTCATGGAGGCGTCGCTGAACTAACTTGTGAGAGGACGGAGGCTTCGCTGAACTGAATAACAAAATGTTGATTGTTGAATACTATAGTTATTAATTATTATATTGAATAATGAGTAGGGACTTGATTTGAGGTGGGTTCATGCACCTCAATGTTGTTATTCGAGCTTATTTAGCCTTGTTTTGAGGACAACTTGGGTGGTTAATGTGTTGATGATGATATAATTAAGCATATAGGTGTTTTAAGTATTTGATTACAATGTTAAAGGTGTCTTTCAAACAAGTTTGTACTCAATTTGGTCACTTAGAGGTCAAATGAAAAAATTAGTGTTACTAGCTTGAGCTAGGTGTTTGTCCAGTTGATCACAATGGATTCTAGTAAGTGTAATGAGTTACTAATGGTATTATTGTGTAATTATATGTTAAAAAACTTTTTTATAATGTTCATGATTCAATTGAATCAAGCCAAGAGTCAAAACACTAAGCTAAAGATTAATCAGACGAAACTAGTTCTTAGCTTAAGTTTCTAGTTCATTGTCTTGAATGTTGTGTTGTTTTGAGCTCTAATCTGTGGTGTTTTATGTTATAGGATTCTTGGTGAGTTGATTATGATGATATTTGGATGATGAAAAAGCTGGAAATCAAGTGAAAATAACACCACAAGGCTTGGGATTGAAGGAAAAAAAGCACAAGACGAGTTTACGAGTCAAGAAGGAGTTTCTAGTGTGTCCTTGCGATAGAGGAGCGCCGCGGACCATAATTCTTGGGAATGGACAGATTGACGCACACCCTATTTGATGGGAATGATCAAGGCACCAGTACCTCACTACCTAGAAATGAAAAGGGTGGCGTGACCCCTACTCCCAACACGGCTAAAATTTTCCTCCTATAAATAGGACACTTAAATTTGATGTTGTACACCTTGGATGTCTTTGAATCTTGGAGAGGGGATGAAAAACACTTAAATTAGGGTTTTTATTTCTTTACTTTAATTTATTTATGGATTATATTATTATTCATTGGTCTTGATTGTGGTTATGTCCGTTAGTGGCTAAAAGCCTCATTTCCAGGGTTAGGCCAAGAACATGATTACTATTACTTTAATTGATTTAGTTTTGATTCCCTATCATATTTGGTTATTTATTTATGCTTTTTATGACTACTTTCAGGATTCACGACCCTTAGAATATATTCATTGTCGTCTTTTTTATCTCGAGAGGGGGAATAAGAGGATAGAAATGAGGGTAAATAGAGTAAGGTTCTTATTATTTTATAAAATAAGAAATTTGAATTAGCGTCTAGGATAGAGATATACCTAAAAGCCTTATTTGGTTCACTACAGGATAAAATATAAATGCGTTTAGCTTAGTTCTCACATCCCCGCTCAAGGATGTAATTGTGGGGCTAAGTTAGATAGGTGATTAGAGGCTCGAGAGACCATAATCATAATATCAACCTCGTGAATCAACAACCAGGATAAGTAATCTAACCAATGAATTTCAATAGCTTAGTATGATGCTTCATAGTGCTTTAACCACGGATTTCTCCATCAAGCTCTTACTTTATTGCGTTGTTTAATTAAATTTCCAATTTATAACCCACAAACTCTTTTGGTTACTTCCACATCAAATTAATCTCAATTGTGAACTAAAATTAGATAGTTGTCAACAAAAATCTCTAAGGGATCGATATTTAGCTTTTTATAAGGACACTGTATTACTTGGTGAGACCACGTACACTTGCATGTGTGTTTGGGAGCAACAAATTTCTGGCATCATTGTTGGGGACTTGTAAATTGACAAATAAAAAGTAGTTAGTTTAAATTTTTAGATTTGTTTGGTTCTTTACGTTTGGTTTTGGTATTGAATTTGCAGGAAACATGTTTGCAGACTAATAAGCTGGCAAGAGATAGGGAATTGGTTGAACCAAGCCCCAAACCCGAGAAACGCTTTCACCAATTGAGGAGAGAAATAGTCCTTCTCTTTCATATTCCGCAAATTCAAGAGGAACAAGACAATCTTGCTCTCATGGATGAAGATCCACCAACTCGCAGGACAGGTCGCAAAGTGGCAATCCCAATTTTGATGAATTTAACCTCTCTTTTTCAAAAATTGGTTGTTGGAGGTAACTTTGAGCTGAAATAGAACATGGTGCAGCTTTCGATCAGTAGTGGACAGTTTATGGGGCCTTCACATGAAGACCCACAAGTCCATCGATAGAATTTCTTAGAGATCAGTGACACATTCATCCCAGCGGGCGTATTAACTGACTATGTTAGGCCGACACTTTCCCCATTTTTACTGTTGAGGGAAGCAAAGAAGTGGCTGAACGTGGATCCAGAAAGTTCAATCACACCTGGGATGACTTACCCAATAATTCCTCATCCAATTATTTCCATCTGGCAAGACTGTGCAGTGAGATTGTGAGCTTCAAATAGAATCCAGATGAGAACTTATATCATGAATGGGAGAGGTTCAAAGCTCTTCTTCGGGACTGTCCACATCTTCAATAGTCCAATGAGGTACTATCTCACACTTTTGTTGAGGCACTTGATCACAACATGAAAATTTTGCTAGATTAAGTGCAGGTGGTCAAGCATTGGAATTGACGTATAACGAGCTATACACCTTGTTGAACCGAATTGCATAAGGGAATCCCGAGTAGCATGATGACTCAAGAAGTGCTCCAAAGAAGGTTGCAGGTGTGTTGGATGTTGACCAATTTACTGCTATATCAGCTCAGATTGTTACACTATAAAATCAGTTGACTACTCAACTCAGCAATATGAAATTGGGGGTTACATAGCCTGTAGCAACAGCTAATGCAATTCATCAAAAAAAAAATACTTGGTGTGAGGTTTGTGGCAATGGTGGTCATTATGCAGCTATGTGTGGTGCAAATCCTGAGTCAGTGATATTTGTGGGCAATGCTTAAAGGCCGAATTATGGGAATTCCTACAATCAAAAGTGGCAGACTCAGCCACCAATTCCATCATGGAACTATCAACAGAAACAGGTTCAAGAAAATCAAGCCACAACACAAACTAGCAATATGGAAGAGATGCTGAAACACATTATAGCTGCTCAAGATAGTTGGCAACAGATATGAAGAGGCAGCAGATGGCTACAAAGAACTTGGAAATGCAAGTTGGGCAAATGTAGCAGGCACAAAATGCCAGGCCTCAAGGTGGTTTACCAAGTAATACTTAATCTTTTAAACAAGCAATGACAATCACTTTGAGAAATGGTAAAGATCTCAATGAAGAACCTCTAAAGACAAATAAGGAGGTAGATGAGGATTTGGTTCCTAAGCAGGTAGATGACAAAGTTGCTGAAATTTGAGAAAGTCTGAGTACTCAAAAACTAAAGTTGTTGAACAGGAGAAGCATGGACCACCACTACCTTTCCCACAGAGGCTTAGAAAAGCAAAGAAGGATGCATGCTTCAAGAAGTTCTTTGAGATATTTAGAGAGTTTTATATTAACATCTCTCTTTTAGATGTTTTGCAGGGAATGCACAAGTACGCTTAGTACTTAAAGGACATGGTCACTAACAAAGTTAAGCTGCAGGATGTTGAGACAGTAGTACTCACTGAGGAGTGTAGTTCTATAGTGATGCAGAAGATGCCCAAAAAGCTCAAAGATCCTGGGAGTTTCACGCTCTTTATTCAAATTGGCAACAGTGAGTTGGTTTATGCACTTGGTGATTTGTGGAAGAACATTAATTTGATGCTCCTCTCCTTGTTTAACCCTTTTGGCTTGGGAAAGAGATCGATCTTTGTAATACTCCAATTGATAAACCGGACCCTATCCCGTCCTGAAGGAATCATAGAAGATGTTCTCATCAAGGTTGGTAAGTTTATTATTCCTATCAATTTTATTATTTTAGATTTCTAGGTAGATGAAAGAGTGTCAGTCATCTCAGGACGTCTATTCTTGGCGATAGGAGGAGCATTGGTAGATATGAGAGAGGGCACGCTCACAATAAAGTTGGATGATGAAGAGACAGTTTTTAAAGTGTACAAACCACTCAACACACTATCCCACTACAAATATTTGTTCATGATTACAGTGACTGAAGGGGATAAGTGTGGGGTGGTGGAGTTTAGTCCACCTAAGACCTCTTCAGACTTCCTCATTGAGTTGTCCAAGACACAACCACCCTAGCCCAAAATGATGCAAATTGATAATCCTAAAAAGGTTATTATTGAGAGAGTTGTTAACCTTGAGAGTTCACACTCAAGAGGTAAGAAATGAATTATAAGATGGCCTCCAAGTAGGAGGAAGAGAATGAAGAAAAATAGATAGTCGAAGATTGGGTCGTGTCACGATACTAAATCAGGCATTGGTTGGGAGGCAACCCAAGTTAAGGTGTGTTTTATTTTCAGTATTTTAGTTTTTACTTCATTAATTTTTGTTTTTTTTTGAGTCACAGGTTGATAGAAAGTCTAAGTACTAAAAAAAACCTGAGCTAAGGAGCATGGCAAACACTGAGTGTGGGGTCCCCGGACCCCCTTGATGTATAAAGATGCTACTAGCTAGGACTAAAGGTCTCAGGGAGTATTTCTATCTCTACTTTTAAGTACACTTTTGGGACAAAGTAGATTTTTAAGTGTGGGGTGGGGAAATTCCCATTTTTAGGAGTAATTTAAAAAAAAAAATGTTAGGAATAAGTGGGATGTCCTTATTGGTGCTATATTTGACTGTATAAAGCAAGTGTTTTGGTTGTAAAAAATATGTTGATTGTATGAATTGCTACTTTTGAGACTCCTAGGCTCATAATTATGACTCTTGTACTTTTTGGCTTAATGTTGAATTCATGTGATTGTTTGGTTAAGAGTCTATGAAGATCCTACTCGATTTGATCATATATCATGTGTGTGTGAGGTGTTTATGTATTCCTTGGTTCATATGACATCTAGAAGTTGCTTGGTGTGTATGCAAAACGAAATAAAAAGTGTGGGTTTAGGAGATGATATAGGCATTTCTTTGATAGGCATGTTTATACCCTTTTTCTCTGACCTACCATTGTGCATAATCCTAGTTAACCCCATTGAAACTTTAGCTTATTTTCTTTGGCAGCCTCATATGTAGCATGTATCCCCTTCTTTGATGGACCTTAATTTGATCCAAATCTCCTAAGCGCTTAGTGTAAAAGAAATTGAGTTAAGGAGTTTGAATTCAAGTAGGATAAAGGTAAAAGTGAACCACTAAAGTAATAGTGATTGGTGTGTACAATTGATGTGTTGTGATTAGGAGTTAGAGAAATTTGTGCTAAAGAAATTCGTATGTTTAGCCCAACTGTATTACAATGAACCTGTTTTGGCCCTAGTCCTCCTTGGACATTGTGCACCTTAACTAAGACAAATCGCTTAAGTTGATGGTGGCTATCATAGGGGTGTGTAACATAAAGTGGGTGTGAAGAAGGGCAAAATTGAATCATGAATAAATAAAAAATACTCTCACCATAGCGTATGTGAATAATTTTACTGAGATGGGGAAAAACAAAAGATAGGGGTAGATAAAAGTGGTGGAAATTGGTTGTTAGAGGTGAATTGAATAATAAGTATGATGTATTAAAGCGTTTAGGGAAGATAGTCACTATTACTGGCCAGAATAGTTCCTACTCACCTCTTAGCCTACATTACAACCTTAAAGACCTATTTGATCTTAAGCCTTAACATTCTGATTTTAGTGGAGTACTACACTAAGGGCAAGCTTATGGTTTATCTTGTGTAACTTGTGAATTCTTTGGGAGAGCGAGCGTAATTTAATTCTTATACCCAATTTGTGATAAATTGTATTTATGTAAATGATTATGGGTAACTCTTTTGTTGTGAGGGCACGTGTTTGATGATAGTTGGATAATTTGTATGATGTCTTTGATTGAACAATATGTATGAATTTGTCAACTAGGTGAGTCAACTCTTAAGGCTAGAATATTTTGTAGCAGTATTCTTGAACTGTCAATTGTGTTTATAACATGCTTAGTGTAGAAACTTGCATTATGTGTAGTCATTGTAGTAATAGCTTAAGTTTCTTGATTGTAGTAGAAGTGTAGAGTCTCCTCAGCTTATGATGATTAGAATAAAGAGTTGTTCAAGGATGAACAAGGCTTTAAGTATGGGGTTGTAATTTGAGGTGGATTAATGCACCTCAGTGTTGTTATCTGAGCTTATTTAGCCTTGTTTTGATGACAACTTGGGTGATTAATATGTTAATGATGATATAATTGAGCATATAAGTATTTAAGTATTTGATTACAATGTTAAAGGTGTCTTTCAAACAATTTTGTACTCAATTTGGTTACTTAGAGTTCAAATGAGAAAACTAGTGTTACTAGCTTGAGCTAGGTGTTTGTCTAGTGGATCGCGATGGATTCTGATGAGTGTGATGAGTTCCTAATAGTATTATTGTGTAATTATATGTGTAAAAAAATATTTATAGTGTTCAAGGTTCAATCTAATCAATCCAAGAGTCAAAACACTAAGCTAAAGATTAATAGGACGAAACTAGTTCTTAGCTTAAGTTTCTAGTTCATTGTCTTAAATGTTGTGTTTTTTTGAGATCTAATCCATGGTGTTTGATGTTATAGGATTCTTAGTGAGTTGATTATTATGATATTTATATGATGAATAATCTATAAATCAAGTGTAAATGACACCATAAGGCTTGAGATTGAAGAAAAAATGCACAAGACGAGTTTAGGAGTCAAGATGGAGTTTCCAGTGTGTCCTCGCGATAGAGGGGCATCGCGGACCATACTCCCTGGGAATGGTCAGAGCACCGCACACCCCATTTTATGGGAAGATCAAGGCGCCACGGACCTCACTCCCTTGGAATGACAAGGGCGGCGTGACCCTTACTCCTAACACGACCAAAATTTCTCTCTATAAATAGGACACTTAAACTTGATGTTGTACGCTTTGGACATCTTTGAAGCTTTGAGATGGGCTGTAAAACACTTCAATTAGGGTTTTTATTTATTTACTTTCGTTTATTTATGGATTATATCATGTATTCATCGATCTTGATTGCAGTTATGTCCATTAGTGGCTAAAAGCCCCTTTTCTGGGGTTAAGGCCAAGAACATGATTACTATTGCTTTGAATTGATTTAGTTTTGA
This sequence comes from Capsicum baccatum var. pendulum, assembly GCA_030864225.1. Taxonomy (NCBI): domain Eukaryota; kingdom Viridiplantae; phylum Streptophyta; class Magnoliopsida; order Solanales; family Solanaceae; genus Capsicum; species Capsicum baccatum. The sequence continues at coordinate 225,112,263 of CM061559.1, read as the reverse complement.
TTTCTTATTATATTTGGTTGTTTATTTATCCTTGTTATGACTACTTTAACTATTCGCGGCCTTTGGAATACATCTATTGTCGTTTTTGTGAGCTCGGGAGGGGGAATAAGAGGATGGAACATGGGGTTAAATAGAGTAAGATTTTTATTCTTTTATCAAATAAGGAATTTGAATTAGCATCTAGGATAGAGATATACCTAGAAGTCTTATTTGGTTCACTACGGAATGAAATATAAATGTGTTTAGCTTAGCTCTCACATCTCCGCTCAACGATGTAGTTGTGGGGCTAAGTTAGATAGGTGATTAGAGGCTCGAGAGACCATGATCATAATATCAACTTCGTGAATCAACAACCAGGATAAGTAATCTAACCAATGAAGTTTAATAGCTTAGTATGATGGTTCACAGTGCTTTAACCCCAGATTTCTCCTTATTGATTGTCCAAGCTCTTAAATTGCATTGTTTACTTAAATTTCCAATTTTTAACCCACAAACTCTTTTGGTTACTTTCACATCAAATTAATCTCAATTGTGAACTAAAATTAGGTAGTTGTCAATATAAGTCGATGACGAATTGATATTTGACTTTTTATAAAGCCACTATATTATTTGATGAGAGCACGTACACTAGAATATGCGTTTGGGCGCAACAGAACTAGGATTATTCTCTATTATATAAGTGAATAGAGATGGACGAACATAACTTAAAGACCTTGTACAAACATCAAGATTTTGCCCCTCATTATTCCCAACTTCAACATCATCACCCGTTAGCCCTTCACGTAAATCCTAAAACACTTCTCATTTACCGTTGCCACGCCGCCATACCAACCTTCCCCTCCATAAGACCTCTGCAATGATCGTACTTGGTTAATTCCTCGGTGGAAAGATGGAGAACGGTGTTGTTTGAGATGAAGTCATCGTCGCTGAAAGTGAGTTTTGAACTTGAAGCGACATTTTTTTTATTTGGATTTTTTGGGAGAGAGTTGATCATGGCTTTTTCTATTTGGAGTTGAAAAGAAAAGAGGAGATCGTTTTCAGCGGCTTCAGCAACAACAATTCCACTACGTTGTTCTCCCAGTAGGGCGGGTAGATCGTCGTTAACTCTTTGGAGGTTATAGTAAAATGGGTATGGGTTATTCACCTTCTACTTTGTTTATCATTGTGAAGGTTTACTCGATATTAGAGACTGTCAAGAATATGAGGAAGAGTATTAAACAAGTCTTAGAATGATTTTGGTTATCTTTTACAATTTGAAAAAATGATACAATACGCGTACACTCTCTGAAATTTCTGTTGATATTTATTTTGAACTATGATTTTTTGTTGGATATCCTAAAGGCATGTTATGTTGGTGCATGATTTTCACATCGATGCACTTGTGGTGTTTTGACAATATGTCTGAAACAATTGATTCTTTAGCAATCTTTTCAATGTCCAAGCAAAAATTAACTTCAACAATGTTCATCTCTTGAGATTTTGTTCCTCACTCTTTCAGAGGTAAGTAATCTTATTTCGGGGATTTTTCCTTTTTCATTCGAATTTTTCATTAATTCTTTATCCATTTTTAATTTATCATAGATTTCTTTGCGTCTGTTTCTTTGTGTGTAATTTTTCTGTTATCCTGTTGTTACAGATATCTCGATCATCACCTAGGGCAGGAAGACACATAACATTGTAGCAGAGAGAAGGTAAGCATACTGGTTTACCCACTTATAATTTGAAGATTTATTTGTTCATGCATTTGTGTGTTGGATTTAACTGGCTTAATTTCTTCTTCTTTTTACCTTTTTTGGTTAAAGAACAAGTTTTTCTCATGAAAGCAGTAGTGAATGACACAACAAAAATAAAATTCTACCTTTAGCTTTTGGTTAGTATAGTATGTGTGAAATACAAATCGGGTTCAGTACTATTCTTAATTGCTTAGAAAAAATTTAATGTGTTTGCATACTGTAGTAAAAAATAATTTGAGTTGAGTATGTATCAACCCAGTGAGAATCACAATAAAGTGGTGTGGAAAAGACTAACATACTGATAGAGAGTGAATACAACTATCTCCTACCAAATGCAATTTGTCGAGGACATGAAAGAAAATATTTTACGTACTCGTGGCATTATATTCCCAACTCTCAAAAAATTAGTTCTCTTTTTTCATTCTCTAGAATGATATTCAGTTCTCTCCTTTGTGTAAGTTCATCATTGATTTATAGATCATCTGTAGGTGCATTGTGTCTTTATACAAAGTGGTGGCAGATAAATAGTTGTCTAATATATCAAGAAGTGTTGGATTCATAGTTCTGGAAAACAACAACTATCAAATCAAGTGGAATAACATACATCTACATGCCTAAGGGCTAAGAACTTTACCAAATCTTCAACATTATTACGACAATCTTTGAAGTGAAAAGGAATGTAAAGTTCTAAATGATCCCTTGGTTCAGTTTTACTTGTTATATTTGGACTTGACATGTCCATTAAGAAAATTATGATTGACATAGTTATTTTACCACACTATCCTTATTAATTGATGTAAGTATTATGTACTAAAAATGATTATCCTTATTAATTGATGTAAGTATTATGTACTAAAAATGATTTGGGTAATAAGTATTTAATGCTTGGTAAGGGTAAATATGAAGAAACAAACATAATTATATTTTCATGATATGTTAAAAATGACAATTAAAAGTACTGAAATTATTTTTGAAACAGTAGACAAATAAAAAGGAACGGAGACACATGAATGAAACATGTTACTTGAGTTGGTTCACACATAGGAAAACAGATTTTCAGTTTCACTGATAGATGCAGACAAAATTGCATAAAGACAAGAACGAATAATCAAGCCTAATTCTGATATACTCAAGCTACTGATCATGTGGGGAATATAACAAGTTGAATTTGATTCAAACACTTAATGATAAGGGAAAGCAATTTGAGTTGAAAAAGGAGTCCAGAAGGAGTTTCACTTCTGAGTATATCTTGAAGAGTCATTATCATCAACGCCAAAATTATTTTCTGATTGAGGTCCTTCAGGAGCAGTGATTTCACCTAATCTTTTGGGAAGGATGGTGAATGTATATTTATATGCACCTAGAATCTGTCCAAAAGAATTTGTAATCTAACAAAGGAAGAACCAAGCTGGCATTCATTAGTTTTGCTACTGCTACCATATCGCTTATCTGCATCAAAGTTTAGTAAAAGTTAAACAATCAGTCATGTTTCACATATAGGATCGGACTGGAAAAAGAAAAATGGAACCTGCCAATTAGTCTGTTAAGAATTCGTGTCCTACTTATTATTTTATTTTCGCCTAACTGTTGCTTATTGATGGAACGGGTTGTCTGACGTGTTTTAAGGAAGCAGTAAAATAGAAAGTAAAGAACACAATGATTTTTACGTGGAAAACACCCGGCTAAAAAAGGTGTAAAAAACCACGACCTGTAACTCTACAGGACTTAACCCCAACTTCACTAAATAACTCTGAGCCTCAACACTGATTACAAAACTATAGGAATTATAAACTCTAATCCCTATAACTCAACAACTAGGAATTATAAACTCTAATTCCTAACTACACACATCTCCCAAGGTATGCTTTCCCAAAGTCTTTGAGTTTTTCCCAACTCAAAGACTAGCTCCTAATTCAATTTATAACACACTAAAACTAATATTATATCAATAGAGCTCCTAATTCAATTTATAACACACTAAAACTAATATTATATCAATAGTTAATATTATATCAATAGTTCAAACACAATGAACAACTCTAAAAATCAACGTTAAAACTCTTAGCTGGATTCTATACTTAGGACCAGGTTCTTCAATGTGTTTCTTCAGTGATTGAGTAGCACCTCGTGAAGTCAATGTGTCAATTGTGTTTTTCTGCTTTGTAAGTGCGTGAATTATTCTGACCGATCCATCTTCTATTTAAGCATAGCGTCATTCATTATTTCAAACTCCTCCTTTAATTAGAACTCTCATGGCATAAAGTTCCACTTCAAGTGAGACTTTTTCTTTAATTCCAACTCTTGTTTCCTTAGTGTTGTAGTAAAACTCAACTCTTTTAAATCAGCACATATTTATTTATCAAAGACTGATTGTTTAACTTTTACTAAACTTTGATGCAGATAAGCGATATGGTAGCAGTAGCAAAACTAATGAATGCCAGCTTGGTTCTTCCTTTGTTAGATTACAAATTCTTTTGGACAGATCCTAGGTGCATATAAATATACATTCACCATCCTTCCCAAAAGATTAGGTGAAATCACTGCTCCTGAAGGACCTCAATCAGAAAATATTTTTGGCGTTGATGATAATGACAGTTTTGATTTGCGTAGGAAAGATGCTAAGGACCCGAAAGGTTGATGAGTTTGGGAGACTGGTTAGGGACGGGGTCAGTGACAGTGATTTGTGTTCTGCAATAAGTGGAGACATGGAAAAAGAGGAAGAAGCCGTAGTGCTGCAATAAGAAGGTGCATTTTTATACGATTGGTGTTCTGTGGTGACAGAAGCTTCTCCTCTCGAGTTCACAGGTTAGCTTCATGTTTCCTATCTATAAAAGCGACTCAGTTGGAGGTGTTTTACATGCTCTGCTTCACTATTTATTAAATATCATATATTTTTTAATTTGCAAGTACAATTCAGCTCTAGAATTGAAAATTTTAGAGGTTTATAAATTCCGACATGAGTGCTACAATAATAGAAACTTCTCCCCTAGTTCACAATTTTGCTTCATTTTCTATCAATAAAAAAGACTCAATCGACTGTGGTAGTGAGATTATATTTTCTATATTGATATTTAGTAAAAGAACAATTGTCTGTTTTCTCAGACATAAACATAAATGATGGTTGTCTCGAGGTTGCTACCCAAATAAATATTTTGTTACCTGAATATTGAAATGAAGCAGTTGTGTGGGTAGAAATAAAACATAAATTTAAAGCTTCTGATACACTATGTAGTATACGTATAATAAGGACAACCACGTATTATTTTATAATAACTATAATTATCTTTGTAGATTATTAAACATCTTTCAAAATGTAATAGTAATCTCGGAGCAAACCTTTGCTCAGGTATGTCCAAGTTGCAGACATGTCAAAAGTAATTGATAACCAAAATCTGGTTTAGAGCTTTAGATGTATTACACTGTCAGAAACGTTGGAGGACCAATACTCTTGAGGGCAGCACGTGAAAAGGCATTGAAATCATCTATTAGTAAGTTATTATTTTATTTTCTTGCTAGAAGATTTTTAGGTTGATAACATATGGAGGTGAATCTATTTACATGTTCTTACTTCTCAAGGTTGACTTTAAAATATTTTTTGAGGACAATTACATAAAAATATTAATCAGATGATTTTACTTCCATGTAGATCCAACCACCAAGAAGTCTACTGGCAAAGAAAAGGTACAAGCTTTGAACAGCTATGGAGTTGAACAATGTGTTATATTCACATTTGCAACAAGTATGATGAGAAACATAGGCACATAGCAACACCTACAAGTTTAGATAGTTGTTGGAAGAGCACCATTCTTACGTAGAGCCATATTACACGTATGTTTTATTAAAGCCACTTCTATTTATGATTATTTATCCTTGGATATTAGTACAATCGCGTCCATAAGCATGGGCCATGCCCCTCTTGTATACTTATACATATATTGGGGTATTGTACTTGTTAAGCTTGGGCTTATTTTTGGGTTGGATCATATTTGGGTTGGATTTCTTTATATTATTTAAATATAATAAAATATTAATATATTATTTATATAATTTTGAATTTTCGATTTGATTGAATTTTTTTATTTTGAAAATTCAAAAATTGAACTATTTAATCGAATTTTTAAAATTTGAAATTGAAATCGATCCGAAAAACTAAAATCAAAATTAAATTTTAATTTAATTTTTTATTTTTTCAGTTTGAATCAAAATATGACCAGCCTTACTACCATATACCGTAGATTTAGGCAGGGCGGGGCAGGCCAAGATAAAAAACTGAGAAAATTACACAAATTATCTTAGCATATTTATATAATTTTTCATATTTTTATTTAATTACATCCATCTCATATTTTAAGTAATTTTTTTGAGATAATCTTGTATCTGAAGACAGTATGTATCAAAAAAAGTTAAGTAATGTATCCGAGATAATATGTATCACAAGTAAATGCAATGTATTCAGAATTTCAGATTTTCAGCAATATAATGTATCGGATCAATGCAATGTATTCGATATTTCAATAATGTATTCGAGATTTCAGATTTTTTAGATTTTTATTAATATGAAAATTGAAATAAAGAGTAATTAACTTCAAAAATAGTGGGATTTATTTTAGAAAAAAAATCACAAGTAGCAAACTTAAGTTAATAATTAGGCATTTCATAACAACAGTTTCATAATTACCCAAAATAGCAACTTGTATATGTATTTGATGTACAAGACAACATTAAATACATATATAAATACAGTTAATTATCTTATTTTTTTTATAACAACATGAATTTAAAAAGGCAAAAGATTTTCACCTTTCTTAAATTACGTTCACCCAGTTAATTAAAGATTAATTAAAGATTGTATTTGTAAAAGTAGGAAGCCCTTTTTAATGAGTTTCAAAACTCAAAATAGGTTTGAATGATTAAAAAATATTTTTTATATTTTTTTCTCTCTTCTTTTTCATTTTTTTCTTCGTATGTTTTATTTTTCATTTTTTGGCTGTTTTCTTTTATCTTTGCAATTTTTTTTGCATTTTTTTTTCTTTTTTAGTTTTCTCTTCGTTTCTTTGCGTTTTTTTTTCTTTGTACTTTTTTGTATTTTATTTTTTCTTCATTGGTTTTTTTTGTTTCTTTTATTCCTTTTTTATTTTTACATAGTTTTTTTCTTCTTGTTTTTGTTGTTGTATTTTATATTTATATATTTTTTACTTTTTATATTTATTTGTATCAAACTATATATTTTAAATAAATTTATTATTTGTATTTGAATAGTTTAACTCTGAATATTCACAATTTATCATTTGTATTTGTGTACAAAACAAGTATATGTATTAGTTGTATTTGCTTAAGTCTAAAATACAAATATGCAATTTACCATTTAACACAAATGTAGGGTTAGAATTTGTATATCAAATTTATCATTTGTCTCTGTATATATATAAATATGTATCATTTGTAGATGTATGTTTCAAGTTGCATAAATATGTATCATTTGATACAAATGTAACATTTGTATTTGTATAATCTACCATTTGTATTTGTGATGTTCAATTTGTATTAATAAAATATAATTCATATCAATGAATATAAACACAAGTGTTCAAAGAAATAAAAATTTCACTTGCTTAAAAATACATGCAATCAACTACAAATTTAAGTACAAATAAATAAAATTACAAATACGAATAAATATATGGTCAATTAAAAAATATAAATTAAAAATAATTTTTTAAAAATACGAGAGTATTGATAAAAATAAAATAAAAATAAAAATACAAACAAAATAAAATCACAACGTAACATTAAAAAAATATAAAATAGAACCCAAAAGAAAATGAGAAAGAAAGAAATACAAGAAAAATATGAAAAAGTAGAAAAATAAAATAGAAGCTAGAGATAGAAGAGTAAAAAAAAAAAAAAAACACAAAAAAAAAAATATAAAAAAAAAAAAAAAGTGAAAAAGGGAAAGAAAAGAAGAAAGAGAAATAGAAGCTAGAAATAGAAGAGTAAAATAAAAGCGGAAAATAGAAAAAAAATGAAAATAGGAAAATAAAAATAAAAATATAAGACATAACAAAATAAAAAATCAATAAAAAAATGAAAAAGGAACAAAAAAAAAGAAATAAAAGAGATAAAAAAAATGAAAAGAAAAAATATCAAAAAATAGAAAGAAAAACAAAATGATAAAAAAAAATGATGAAAAAAACTAAGAAGAAAAAAATGAGATAAAAAGGTTAGAGGTATAAGACAACAACGACAGCAACAACAAATCCAGTATATTCCCACATAGTGAGGTCTGAGGAGGGTAAGATGTACGCAGTCCATACCACTATTCTCGGGTAAGTAGCAAGGTTAGAGGTATAAGAGAGAGAGAGAAAAATAAAGGAGGATAAAAAGCCACTACAATATTATTATTGTTGCTATTCACATAATTGTTTAAAAATATATTTAGCTTAATTACAAGTATAAATAACACAAATACCAACCTTTTTGAAAGTAATTACACTCTCTCCCACTTTTTAAATTACTTTACCCTCTCTCCTTATTAATATAAATGACATAGCCGACATATACATAACATTCTATATATATGTTGGAATTTTTGTAATATGTTTAGGAATTTAAAATTTTTTGTAATATTGAAAACATAAGTTGTGTATTTGTGTAATTTTTAGTAACTATAAATTTAAATTTGTTACTTTTATATTTTTTTCTACACTACTAAAAGGTTTATGCCCTGAAGAGCATTAGGCTGGTGTTAGTCCATACATTTTGGGCCATGTCACACACATGGACTAAAAGGCCACTAGTAAATTAGATCACTATCATAGTGGATTCCAATGGCGAAGCCATAAATTAGGAAAATTTTTAGAAATTAAAAATTATCCTTTTTATTTTTTATAAAATATTTTATTTATTATTTTTTATTTATTATCTAGATATACAATATTTAGAAAATATTAACTATTCATAGCAACGGTACTATGTGTTAAAATAAATTATGTTTGCAATATAAATGTATTGATTATTAAATTTTGCCTCGACAAAACCTAGCATCTAGCTAGCTACAAGAACAACATACCACGTGGAATCCACAAGTGAAGTCTAAGGAGGGTGAAGTATGTCAAATCTTATCACCACCTCAAAAGTTGTTTTCAAAAGACTCTCGACTCAAATGTAGCACCTAGATAGCTATAATTACAAAAAAGAATTCAGAGATGGAAAGAATTATTAGAAGTGACTATTTGGAAAGTTCCACTTGTAATTAGATAATGTACATCATATTCATAATTTATACAATAGTTTCCACCACCATTCATGTCAAAGTTCATGCATCAATCTTAAAATTATTATAACAAGTGATGCAGATCTTTTTCTGTGATTCTGCCTTAGGAAAACACTATTGAAATCATTCATTATATGTTCCACTAAGGCTTGACTTCCTATTTAGTACTATTACTATTGAGACACATCATTATTTGGTCACCTTCCACCACCACAATGTGATCATCCTTGTTCCCCATTTTGACTTAATAAATTTCCTCATCATACCTACCACTTCAACCTAAATTGCATTATCTCCCTTAGCTCCCTTCGTTTGGATATATGAAATTATTACTTTTTTTTCGAAAAGTTATTTCAACTTTATTCAAAATTTGTTGTTTCATCATAAAAACTGTATATATGTAACTTGAAGTAGTATTTGAAAAAATCAAAACAATCCGATGCTTGTTTTCACTTTTTAATTATGTTTAAACACTTTAAATTCTAAAAAGTCTTTTCAAAAAGACATAGACCAAATACAACTCCAACTTCAATTTAAAAATTCAAAATAATTAAAGTGATTTTTTTTTTAATTTCATGGCCAAACGCCTACTTAGTTTCTTTTTATTTTTAAATAATTTTATAGCTTTTGGTTTCATACCAATGTTTCACAAGCATATTAATTTTTATCTAGCCATTGTATTAAACATATTTAGAAAATAATTTACAACTTATGATAAGACAATCGGATAATTTTTATGATAAACATATTAGTAATCAATTAATAATATGCTTAAAATGATATGATTGATACTCTTCAATTTAGGTCAAACCCATCGATAGCCCCTCAAACTTGTCCCTAAAATTCACTTAGGTCCTTAAATTAAGGCTTGTACCTATTAAACCCCTACCCCCCCCCCCCCCCCAATTTGGTTCATATTGAGCATGTTTTCCCCTATCAGCAAAAAGGTCAAAGTGTGTGTTGCACACACGCGATGACGTGGCAAAATAAGCTAATTGGAAACTGACACATGGCATCGTAGGTAACATAATTATTAAAATTTAATTATAATTTTTTTAAAAAAAGTATATATAAATGGCATTGAGGAAATTATTAAAAACTAATTCTAAAATTATTTAAAAAATAAAAATAAAAAACTGATTATTTTTAAAAAATTATAAAACAAAATTAAAAATGAAATAAATTACTAAAAAAATATTTTTAAAAAAAATTATAAAATTTTTTAAAAAATGAAAACAAAAAATGGCATTAAGGATATAAATTATGAATTTTTTTATAAAATTATTTAAAAAATAAAAATAAAAAATTGATTATTTAAAAAAATTATAAAATTTTTAAAAAATAAAATCAATTATTAAAAAATTATTTAAAAAATAAGAAATTAAATATTAAAAAAATTATAAAAAATTTTAAAATGAAAATAAAAAATGGCATTGAGTATACAAATTAAGAAAAAATAATTATAAAATTATTTGGAATATAAAAATAAAAATCTGATTATTCAAAAAAAATTATAAAAATTTTTAAAAAATGAAATAAATTTTTAAAAAATTATTTAAAAAATAAAAAAATAATTATTAAAAAATATAAAACTTTTTAAAATGAAAATAAAAAATGGCATTGGGGATCCAAATTATGAAAAAATAATTATAAAATTATTTTTAAAAATAAAAATAAAAAACTAATTATTAAAAATAAATTATAAAAATTTTAAAAAAATTAAATAAATTATTAAAAACTTATTTAAAAAATAGAAAATTAATTATTAAAAAAATTATAAAACTTTTTAAAATGAAAATAATAAATAGCATTGAGGATCCAAATTATGAAAAAATAATTATAAAATCATTTGAAAAATAAAAATAAAAATAAAAAGTGATTAATTTTTAAAAAATTGTAAAATTTTTTAAAAAATGAAATAAATTATTAAAAAATTAATTTTTCTAAAAATTTATTATTAAAAAATTTATAAATTTTTTTTAAAATGAAAATAAAAAATGGCATTGAGAATATAAATATGAAAAAATAATTATATTATTATTTTAAAAATAAAAATAAAAAACTGATTATTTAAAATAAATTATAAATTTTTTAAAAAATGAAATAAATTATTAAAAAATTACTTATTAAAAAAATTTATAAAACTTTTAGAATGAAATTAAAAAATGGCATTGAGGATTCAAATTATGAAAAAATAATTATAAAATTATTTTTAAAAAAATAATTATTAAAAAAAATTTATTAAAATTTTTAAAAGATGAAAATAAAAAACAGATTTTTTTTTAAATTCAGTTTTATCAAAAAAAAAAAATTGGGGTCTCTAATACTTTTTGGGGCCTTTAGTATTAAAAAAAAGAAGAAAATTTGTTATTCAAAAAATTTTGGGGCCCTCAATGCCACTTGACAACTTTTTATTCGTAAATTAGTAAAGAAAAATGTTCCTCACGCGCTTTCCACGATAGCACTGCACGCGCAGTGCCACATAGGCAAAAAATGTCCAATTGGAACAAAATTTGGGGGTTTAGGAGTCTGATAGAAACAGGTCTTAGTTTAGGAGTTTAAGTGAATTTTCGCAACAAGTTTGAGTGTCGATTGGGTCTGGCCTTACATTTATTATATATGTTACCTTTTTGACTTTGTGATTTGATTGCCACAACCAATAGGTACACACAAAGTGCTTTCTATTCATACTGTGTTAATGTGGACATGTTCATAATAATAATGTATAAATTGTGGCACTAGTTAGTTAGCCCTTGTTGCATTAAAAGCTTGTAGCTCAAAACATTTGATCATCAGAACAAGAATAATTAGAAAAAGATTTATATACATCTAGCTATGGCTAATACTTCTCTTACTTTGTTTCTAACTTTTCTTTGTCTTTATCAAGTTATCTACTTGCATGCCGTCCCAATTACAAGTAAGTGATCTTTTAACTGACTTACAAACTTAATTAACATTAGTTATTATTTTTCTCATCTTCTCTCAATTATTTTTGATAGTTGACTAATTGTGTAAATTCTGACTTTTATTGCTAGGAAGCAATAGTCTGCAGGCGTACAAATCTCAAGATCAGGAGGTTTTAGCGAATACGCAAATGGTAAGAACTCCCTCCGTCCGTCTTATTTTATGTGGCTATCCTTTTTAGTGTATCTAGGTAATTACAAAAATTTTAGTTTTAAAATTCTCTTTTTATCCTTAATGAAATGATTTAGAATCACGCAATAGCTAAAGCTTATTTTAGATCACAAATTTTAAAAGTCTTATCTTTTTTTCTTAAATACCGTGCCAAGTGACATGACTTGCGCTCATAAAATCAAATGGTGTGAGCATAAAATGAAATGGAGGGAGTGCTTTTTTGTCTTCTTTGGTTTCAAGGACAAAATAATTAAGAACACCAGTTTTTTTCCATTTGTGAAAAGAAGTAGCACTATCATATATAATTTTTTATCGTGCTTATTATTATTCTTTTGGCTATTCTTATGTTTCACTACCAAATCCTTAGGAGAATATGGAGAGTATGGAAATAGCTGATACCACCATAAGAAGAATGGATGCTGAAGTCAATGATTATCCAGGTTCTGGCGCCAATAATCGCCACATTCCAGGCCACCCCTAGAGATCAAATGATGCATTTAGATTCAAATTCTGGATCTGAAGTTGGTGCATGCAGCATTAATGAGTGTGAACTTATTATACGTATATTCAATGGCGTTTGCATATGTGTACATAGTTCAAGTCGAGAGAAATGCCCTAGACTGATCAACTCGTCCTGGATCCGCCTCTGGCTATGTTGACTGTTAGTAATAAGTCGTAGTAATAGATATGTGTACTTTTGATGTTTAGTTGTACTGTGTTAGGACTACGTTGTCGTTACGAAAAGCTAATAAGATTGTTCATGTTTTGTTATATACGTACATACATAGTACACAAGTATATCTGTTAGAAGAGAGGGGGAATTGAGAATTATTGAGGGTTAACTAATTAGTATCTTCAGACTTTATATCTGGATCTTATTAATCATGTGAGAATGAGAGTTATGGCGATTATATGTGCTGTTTAGAATTGTTATCCCTTCAATTTAAAAGATTAATTGGATCCAATGACTGAATACCTGGTTGTATGAACATGATATTTCTTTTCTCATTAATAGTTGTCATGTTTTACTTATCAGCAACTTTCAGATATAGATAGTGCCACAACGATTCATTCGTACTCTCATAACTCAAGTCAAACAATTCCATTCATGCTGTCATAACTCAAGTCGGATAACTCCATTCATACTCTCATAACTCAAGTTGGATAATTTTCAAATAGTTTAAAGGAAAGTCTATCGGCAATTTCATTTGTTGAGCGATCTTGTCTCATTTAAAATTGGATTCCTCAATCTTGTTATTAAGACAATTGAAAAGATCTTTCCATGTTCTGTGATTCCATTTTTTATTTTAAATCATTGGGTTTACATATTGTGATTATTCTTAGAGCAGATCACTACGTTTAAGTTTAATGCAAGAGAAGAAGAAGTAGGAAAGCAGGAAGAAGAGAAACAAATGAGGAAGATGAAGAAGAGAAGAGTTCACGGAGAAAGAGAATTAAATTCTACTTCATTAGTTGATTATAATCTCTCATGTAGCAAGTATTTATAGACTACTACAATGATCAAGTATCATAACTAACAAACTTTACTATCCATTAGTTAGTTATAACTAACAACTTGTTCATAACTGACTTAGTGAATAAGTAAGGCTACTAGTACTCTGTACTCTTAACACTCCCCTCAAGCTAGGAAGGCGTGAATATGTCGTGCATTCCTAGCTTGGAGCTGAGGTAAGTGTGTTGTACTCGGTTAAGCCCCTTAGTGAACAAGTCTGCAGGTTGATGTTAAGTAGATATGTAGTTAGTTGAGACCATCCCTTGTAGAATTTTCTCCCTGATGAAATAGCAATCAATGTCTATATGTTTGGTCCTCTCATGATAGACTGGATTAGCAGCTATTTGTAGAGCTGATTTGCTGTTACAATAAACTTCAGCTGAAAGAACCAAGTCAATACCAATCTCCTTCATCAAGCCTAGAATCCATGTTAATTCAGCTGTTATATCTGCTAGGCTCCTGAACTCATCTTCAACTGAGCTTCTAGATACCGTAGTTTGCTTCTTGGATTTCCATGACATAACTGAGTCACCAATCTTCACCAGATATCCAGTGATAGACCTTCTAGTTTGAGGACATGATGCCTAATCAGCATCACAATAGGCACTTACATGTTCATCAATACTACTGGAGAGAAGAATACCCATTCCTAGTTGATTCTTTATGTACCTTACCACTCTTACTGTAACCTCCATATGTGATTTCTTGGAATTTTGCAAAAACTGACTCAGTGTTTGAACATTGAATGATATGTCTGGCCTGTTCATTGTTAGATACATCAACTTCCCAATCAGATTTTGATACCTTCCTTGATATGCTGGAGGATCAACTTCAGGTTGCACACATTGGATATGATCGTCAAATTCTTTAGTGGTCAATTTCACATTATAATCAATGGGTGTCACTATAGGCTTGGCTGCTCCAAGTCTTAACTCAGACAACAACTCCAATGCATATTTCCTTCGGTGCATCAAAATTCCTTTCTCAGACCTGGCAAATTCTACACCAAGGAAGTACCTTAATTCTCCAAGGTCTTTTATTTTAAAAGCTTGTTGCAGAGTTTTTTTTTTCTTCTATCAACTTAAGAGTGTCGCCAGTAATTAACATATCATCAACATATACTAATAGTAGCACAGTACCCTTACTTGTCCTTTTAATATACAGGGATGGATCATACTTACTCTGAACAAATTAGAACTTTACCAAGACATCTGACAACTTAGCATTCCACTACCTGGGAGCTTGTTTTAATCCATATAAGGATTTGACAAGTTTGCACTCTACATTCTCCCCCTGGCCTGCAAATTCTCTAGACATCTGCATGTATATCTCATCCGTAAGATCACCATTCAAGAATGCATTATACATATCCATTTGATGCACAAACCAGTGCTTTCTTGCTCTAGTTACTAACATTGTTCTCACTATTTTCATCTTGACAATAGGTGAAAAAATTTCCTTGTAATCAATACCTTCTTTTTTACTATACCCTTTGGCTACCAGTCTAGCCTTAAATCTTTCAATTTCTCTTGAAGATTTATACTTTATTTTATATATCCACCTGCAGCCTATAGGGTTCTTTCCTTTAGGTAGTGTGACTACATCCCAAGTGTGGTTAGCTGTAAGGGCTTCAATCTCACTTTTCATAGCATCTATCCATATATGATCTTTACAGGCTTCTGCATATGTAGTAGGTTCAGTAATAGCTGAAGAAGATGCAACAAATTCCTTGTACTTATCAGATAATCTACTATATGTCATATGATTGGACATGGGATAAGTAACATCCTTGTTTTTGTTGAGAGACACAAAATCTGTCATCCATGCGGGAGATTTCCTACCTCTGGTTGACCTTCTTGGTTCTTGCACCACTACTTATGCAGGTGGTGGGACTGCTGCTTCATGTATATGTTGAGTTTGTACTTGTGGCACAGCTATCTCAGCTTGTTGTGTAGATTCCAGTACACTCTGAGTTTGCATATGCATGTTGTCATTACACCAAACAGTCTGTGGAGTTTCTAAAGAAAACACATGAAGAGGGGAACCAACCTGAGTACTCTTCTGTTTGAAAGGGAAAATATCTTCCTTAAATGAGACATCGGACTCACAAACATTACTTTATCCACTATATCGTACAACACATACCCCTTCTGAACCTCAGAATATCCCAATAGCATAGTAGACTTGGCTTTAGTCATCAGCTTATCATGTTCATTCAATACCCTGGCATAGCATAGACACCCTATAACTCTGAGGTGACTATAGCTAGGTATCTTGCCATATAACCTTGAATAAGGTGTTTGATACTTTAAAACTGAACTTGGAATCCTGTTTATGATATACACAACAACTAACACACAATAGCCCCACAAATATATTGGTATCCCTGCTTGAAACCTTAATGCTCTGATGACTTCAAAAATATGCTTGTTCTTCCTCTCAGCCACACCATTTTGCTGAGGTGTGTATGCATAAGTAGTCTGATGTATGATACCAGAAGCCTTAAACAAATCATTACATACTGAATTAACAAGCTCAGTCCCATTATCTGACCTGAATACTTTAACAGTTTTGTTAAATTGAGTTCTAACATAAGCAATGAACTGTTGAATGATTACACATACTTCAGACTTAAACTTTAACAAGTAAACCCAAGTAAATCTTGAGAAATCATCCACAATTGTTAAGAAGAATCTTTTTTCATTCATAGTGGAAATTTTATAAGGACCCCACACGTCCATGTGCACAATATCAAAATAGTTGACAGTCTTAATGCTGCTATTCAAGAAAGGCAATCTATGTTGTTTTGTACTAGGACAGATTGTGCAATTCTTCACTCTATCAACTATTACTTAAGGTTTCTGAGACACTAATCTATGCAATATACTAGAAGATACATGACCAAATATCATGTGCCAAAGATCTACTGTTGTTTGGCTGTGACTGTCTTTAGTCATGCATGATCCATCAGCTGGTTCACTTGCCAATTCCCTGACTGCACTTTTGTCACTTTGATTACTGAGTAGATATAAACCTTTTTCTAATCTACCAATCGCCCCCACCTTTCCAGTAGAGAGATCCTGGAAGACACAAAAATCAGGATAAAAGTTCACTGAGCACTGTCACTCTTTTGTCACTTTAGGAACTGATAGTAAGTTAAATTGAAACTCAGGCAAGTGATACACATTTGAGATGACATTCTCTTTTGTCAAAGAACAAGCTCCCACATGTTTAACTATAGTTGTATTCCCATTTGGAAGATGTACTTGTTTAGGGATACCAGGTCTCATAACAGACTTTCCATCTAGTAAACTCACATCAAATACCATATGGTTTGTGGCACCTGTGTCTATTATCCATTCATGTGCTTTAGAATATACTAAGAAGGCATTAATACCTATCGCATTGGCTGACTCAAAATCAGTTGATGTTTCTTTGTTCTGATTGATCAACTGCACTATCTGTTTATATTGTTCTTTAATGAAAGCTCCGGTTCCCACCTGATTTATCTGCAACACCTGCATTCTTGAATCTGAGCAACCTTTTGAGATAAGTGACTGGGAGCAATGACCTGTACCTTGATTACTTGTTTCATGATATCCAGGCTGAACATAATTTCTTGGACCTTGGAAGTTATCTTGATCTAGTACAGCATTATACGCAGCAGCACCTTCTATTTTAGGCTTCTTCCTATTTTTGAATTCTGGTGGATACCCAATGATCTTTCAGCAACTATCCTTAGTGTGCCCCTTCATTTTGCAGAATTCACATTGCATATTTTAGTTCTTTTTAAACCTCTGGAACTGATTAGTTGCACCTACATTTTTGGAATACATGGCAACATCTACACCTTGTAAATGTGTCATTAGATTAGCCCCCAGAATTCCTACAGTATTAACTACTGATTTGTGACTCTCATCACTCAAGATCATGGCATAAGCATGATTAACTGTACGCATAGGACTCATAAGTAGGATCTAACTTCTTGCTTGAATATAAACATCGTTTAGACCCATCAAGAACTAAAACAACTTCAACTTTTGCAGATGTGACACAAAATCTCTTGATTTATCACAATCACACCCAGGTGCAGGGACAATCGAATTAAATTCTTCCCACAAACCCTTCAGCTTAGAGAAATATATGGATACAGAAGCACTTCCTTGTGTGCAAGTTGCAATCTCCTTATGTAAATTGAATGTTCTAGCACCGTCTATTTATGAAACCTTTCATGCAGATCATCCCATACTACCGTAGCAACAGATGCATACATAATTCCACCAAGTAAATTTTTCGACACAGAATTCATAATCCAAGACAACACGACTACATTAACCCTTTCCCATTGGCTGCCTAACTCTGTAGGGATTTATCTTTAGTACACGTACTATCAACTAGGCCCAACTTGTTTCTTCCTAGTAATGAAACTCTCATGGAACAAAACCAAATAGAATAGTTTTCCATACCTACTAACTGGAATAAAATAATTTGAATTACACTCTGATCTGCTGGGCCAAGAAACAGGGGGTGATTATAGTCGATTGTTGTGTTCTGGGTCCTATTTATGCCATCATTCTCAACATTTGCCATTTCTAATCTTAGCTATTAGCAAACAAGGGACGAAGCCTTCCACACTTTTGCAGATTACCAGACAACTATTCATAAATCTTGACTCAAGATCAGTAAAGAACATAACCAACAGCTTGATATCCCAAGCAGACGATCACCACTTAGTTATTGATTCTTCTAGCTTTGTGGCTTTGATACAATGTGATTATTCTTAGAGTAGATCACTATGTTTAAGTTTAATGCAAGAGAAGAAAAAGTAGGAAAGCAGGAAGAAGAGAAATAGATGAGGAAGATGAAGAAGAGAAGAGTTCACGAAGAAAGAGAATTAAATTCTACTTCATTAGTTGATTACAATCTCTCATGTAGCAAGTATTTATAGACTACTACAATGATCAAGTATCATAACTAACTAACAAACTTTACTATCCACTAGTTAGTTATAACTAACAACTTGGTCATAACTGACTTAGTGAATAAATAAGGCTACTAGTACTCTGTACTCTTAACACATATTATGTGATGCTTTTTAATCCTTTCAAAATGACAACAACATATACTTTTTGCGATTTCTAGGAAAGAATTCTATAAGACGATGAATTTCCTTGTGAAATACTTTGGATCAAATGTTTTTGACAAATTTCAAGAAATTTTAGAATTTTGAACTTGCTCCAATTGAATTCTTACGATCTTCATACCGAAGATATATTTACGAAGTTATTTCAATTTTTTATTGATTGACATTAGTCTTAGACTCTTGACCTCACAAATAAATTCACCTTAAGGAGATGGTATGAAATAATTTACAACATATTGTCCTTCTCTTGAGGGCAGGGATGGTGCATTGTTATGGGTTGTAATCCGAAAAACACGTAATGCCCTATTTTTTTTTTTTGGGTTTTTCAACCCGTGTTCGGTATTCATATTAGAGCCTCGATTAATTCAGATCGCGCACTGCAGAGCTCATTCTGGGGTGGCGCTCTCAACAGAATTTTTTCCATACCCAGGGCTCGAACTCGAGACCTTTGGTTAAGGATGGAGTAGTCTCAGTAATATTTTTTTTAAATAATGTGTATATTATTTATATCTTCATCGTAATTTACCTCGTTGATATTTTTAAATACTCCTGGTGCAGGCCTTGGTCTTTACCATAATGGAGGATCCTGGTCAACTTTGATAAGTGGTATTGAAAATTTAAAATAGTCGAGCTACAAAATATCATCTCTCTTAGAGAGGCGCTTACGCATAGAGAGGGATAATTAAGAGTGTTGAGTTGTACCTTATCGACAGTCGGGGTATTGTATATGTGAAAGTTGTTCATAAATAAAGCATAATAAATTACTGATACATAAAAGAAATATCATGTTCATATAATGACGGTAATCCGTCATATATAGCAGCTATGCTATTTGTTACGCGATTATAACGAGATTTTTTTTCAACTGTCGCACTAAATTAATTCCTTCATTGTTTGCGAGATCTTCCTATAAGAAGGTCTCATCTCACACAATTATGATAGTTATTACAGTTAGTTGTATCAGAGGTGAATCCGTGATATTAAGATTTGGGTGCCATGTTATTTTAGTTTAGGCTTCGACTTGATCTATTTTGAGCTTCAGTTTGAATTAGTATCTTTTCTACTTATATAGACAAGTAGAGAACGAAATAATTTAATTATTATCACTTTTTTTAACAAAGCATAAAACTTTAATAACATCAGTAATATCAACAAAAATATATTATTAATTCATTTGTAATTGTTCTCGACAAATTCCTTTAGTAGAAATGATCTCTTATGACCATTTGCAAATTGAATAGAAAAAATTATCTTTTTAAATCTCTTATCTATAAGAAAAGAAGATATCTTGTAAAAAGGACATAAAATAAATAGAAAAGGATCAAATATTCCCCTGAACTTTGCGAAAAGGTTCGAATATACCCTCCATTACAAGTTTAGTACACCGATGCCACTGCTGTTAAAGTTAGGTGCATATATACCTCTTTGACTGTTAAATGATGTGCTGAAAATTTACAAACCTCCTTTCCTTTTTTTTTTAATTTTAATTGCCACATCACAAAATAAAAATCCACCCCAACTCTTCTATATCCTGAACTCGACCCGATCCAAGATCCATTATTCATTCTTTAACTATTTATTCATTCTCTCATTTTCAATTTGTTTATCTTCATTCGTTGGCTTAAAATCTAAATCAACTAAACCCAACAGTAGAGGATTTCTAAACAAAAATATACTAGTAAAATAATACCCCTTTCTCTTTCTCTTTCTTTGTCTTCTCCTACATACCATTTTGCTTCTTACAACAAACCATTATGCACTTTGAGATCTCATCATACTGTCATTTCTTAGCAAAAGTTATTGCACCAAAATTTCACTTTTCTTGAATATAACCCTATCGGGTAATTTATTAATTTGAATTATGAAATCCCGTTTCAGCAAATTTAATGTTTCTAACAATTTTCTTGAATGGACTTAGGGTGAATGATTGAGTGGGTGGCTGGGAGAGGGGTGGTGGGGGATGGGTTCACATATTCTTTATATCCACCTTAAGAAATTTTCACTAATTTTGATTTTTATATATTGATTTTTTGTTTTACAGATATTCAATTAATTTAAGTTAAGGATGAAGAAAAAGAAGAGACAAGGAGGAACAGTTTGTTATGTTGCTACTCTTGCTCCTATAGTTTTAGGGCGGCGAATAGAGATAAACAAATTGAAAATGAGAAAATGAATGAAGAGTTAAAAGAATGGATAATGGATCTTGGGTCGGATCGAGTTCAGGATATAGAATAGTTGGGTGGATTTATATTTTGTGATGTGGCAATTATTTTGTTTATGTGGAAATTAATTTTTTTTTAAAAAAAGGAAAAGGAAGTTTGTAAATTTTCAGCACATCATTTAATGGTGAAAGGGTATATATGCTCCTAAACTTTAACAGCGGAGGAATAGTGGACTAAACTTGTAATTGGGGTATATTTGAACCTTTTTACAAAGTTTAGGGACATATTTGACCGTTTTTCCTAAAATGAAAAACGTAAAAGGCTACAAAATCAAATCTCCACAAATTTTCATATTCCCAAATAATTACTCAAAAATGGATAATTAGGACTAAAACTCTTTTGTTAAATGCACATTTAATACTCAAAAGCAAAAATATAACAAATGCTAGGAACATTAGAATACAAGCAAGAATTAAAATAAATTTAAAAGAAAGAACCCATGAAAATAAAGAAAAGAAGAAGCAAATGCAAAAGAAGAAAAAACGGTGAAGGCCATCAACTTAAACGTAAAAAGGAAAGAAAAAAATCATCAAATCTATATATATAAATAAAGGAGAACTATAGCCTTGCCAAGGTGGCATGGCTGAATGAGCAACATTTCTAATTATCTATTTTCTCCATTTTTTGGGATATTGTCTCCTTGATTGTACTCTATATACACAACGTAAAAAAAAAAAAAAAAAAAAACGTTGATCCAATTTTCATTCCAATAAAAACTTTTTACATTTTTGTAACTGTCCTCATAAAGGAGGCGTTACGATATTTCACAATCTCTCCGCTATTTATTGAAACAAATGAGTATGTATTCTCCCAGAATCAACAAACCCACAATAGAGTTGAAGCACAAAATAGCAATTGGCAATCCCTTTTTCCCCTTCTTTGGCTTCTTCTTCTTCTCCTTTTTCCTTTTTCATTTGAGTTTTTAATCTAATTGTTGTTTTTTGACCTAATTGTTCCAGTTGGATCATCATATTTGATTTGTGGGTTTCTTTTATTTTGTAATTCATTGTTTTTCTGATGTTAAGTATTGATAATTGTATTGTTAATATTTTAGCAATAGCTTTTTGATTGTATTATTTATGTTCAAATTTATTTAATTGATTTGCTTAATTGAAACACCCATTGATTAATTCTCGCACTGAATTCCTCCAAGTGTAACAAATACTCTTTACGATCAAGTCTCTATTCTCTTTCAATAATTACGAGCAAAGATATGTAAAGAAGTATTGAATAAGGATCTACTGAGATCGTTCTTAAACTTTAAATAGTTTCTTGCTCCGGAGGTACTCTACTTCTTTTACTTATAGTTTACGTTATTGTGAATTTGAGATTTGAAATTTGAAATTTGTTATTTTAAAAATAGAGGTATTACAAGCATGTGTTAACAACTTGCTATGATATTGTAAAACTTGTGTGCAAAGACTCTACGGAGATGTGGTCAAGAATAGCAAAATGACCTACACCGATTACTCTTGAAAATTCATTGGTTCATGTAAACTTTAGATATATATTGTACGGTGATTTTGGGTTAATAAACATATACTCATTACTGAAATAACCTGTCCAACAGATAACTACTTAGGTATGTGAAAGTGTAAATTTACATGAAAATATTTGTTGGTATAGAAGGAAAACAAATCGACAGAGAATGAAACAATAGAATAAATGAGCCTGTTGGTTGTTCATGAATAACAATGTATAAGTGTGGTGGAATTTTATGATCTGTGAAGGAAAATAAGAAATATCTATTGGCGGAAGTGGTGATGTTAAAAAATTTTAGCTAGTTAATTTTTTTGAGCATTCCCAATATTGTGAGGTGTGAAGGAGAATGGCTAAAATGTGATGAAAGTACTAATGGTAAGAGATGCTGACAAGAACAACGGATAATGTAAATTAGAAAATGACAGTTTTTATCTTTGTTAAAGTCTAAAGACTCTGGTTAAAAAGTGGATGGTATACCAAGGTATGTGTTGCAGTAGAAGTAAAATAGTTTAGTAGACAAAGAAAAGTAGCATATGGAAGACGACTGAGGGTTTTCTTGTGTTTTGAAGGAGAGTCTGAAAGTAAAGTTGAAAAATACCTTATAGGTAAGAAAGGATGAAAACAAGAACAAACTAATAATCATTCAAATTCAATAATGACAAAGTATACACAATCTAAAAAAGACAACGTATACAAATCATAGGAAGTTTGAAGAATACAATTAGAAATTTATGAAGTTTTGTGGTTTTCGATGTGTCACTTTTAATGAATTTGAGTGAGGATGGGGAACTAGCATACCTGGGGTGTTTGAAGAAATTTGGTGCACTGTGGAGAACAGGGAGAACATTAGAGATATGGGTGTTCAATTTCAGCAGTTATTCGATTTCAATAGTAGAAGAGGTGAATAGAATGAAGAGTTGAAAGTGAGATGAAATAGAAATTTGGACGCACCCTTTGGTGAAGTGGCATTTTAGGTTTTCACTATTGTCTTTTTAGCTTGTCATTATTTAAGCAGATTTTCTCTATGTCTGACCAAATTAAATTTTATTAATTGCATAAATTATGTTAATAAATATTACAATGTAGTTGCACCACATAGGCTGACATATGTCCCAATTTAATGTATAACTACTTATTTGTAAATTGATATCTAAAATAAATTTATATGAATATTTTCACTCGAATATGTGCAGATCTAACCACTCTTGAAAAACACAAAAATGGACAATAGGCACCAATCATCCATGTGAAGTATACACACAAGGAGACAATAGTCGCCTCATCTTTTTGCTTGGATGTATATCATTGCAAACATATTTAAGGTGTCTTCATTCTCATTCTACTAAAATTTGCTTGGTTATTTTTAGACTAATGAAGTGTTAGTGGCAAGTTATCCTTCTTTTTCTTTTGTTAAATTTTTTCCTTGATCAAGCAACTATTTGTGAATATATTTGTATTGCATTCAGTTCAATTAGATGTATAAAGCTAGCTAACTTAATTTTCTTTTCGTTCAAGTAGTTTATTTTCAACATAAGCCATTTGCAATACCAAATTTACTTTTGAATCTAAATTACAAGTAAATCGGGGTCTTGAACGAATCTAAAATAGAAAGGTAAAGTCTTTTGAATTTTGGTTTAGTATGTAAGAAGTTCTCTATCCTTTTATTTGTACTTGAGCATTAGCTTCCTTCGGAAAAAAAATTCAATATCATCCTATATTTTTAAATTTTCACTTAAAATTACCCTTATTCTTTAAGGTGAAGTATTAATAGTTCTCTGTCTTCCTAAATTTGAAGCACATTAAGTGATAACTTAATCTTTCTAACGAATCTCACACATCATTCATATTTATGTTCTCTCAGTATATTACTCGTTAAAGTTGTTGCAAAAAATTAAGGCTTTATCAATCCTCAAGAACATCATATCTTGAAAATTGATTCGATCAATTCTTCGACTGAAAGAGTTGTCAGCATCCTCTGCATGCAATTTTCTTTATAGTTATAAATTGCTCTTTAATTTAGTAATTTGCTAAGATGTATGAATATGTGGTGTAGAGAGAGTTACTACGGATGAGGATGGTCCTTCTATTGATAGATTTGCTGGAAGTAGATGATGAGGTGCAAGGATCAAAAGATGTGTGGAAGTCGATAAGACCTTTTGTGTTGATATTTTATTTTTTTGTTATTAAAATGTATACTTTCAGTTTTTTCATGAGAGTTGATATTAGTTGGGTTTAATCCATTCCAGCTGCTTACTTTTTTTTATGCATTTTCAAATAGAAATTATTGTTGATATTCGAAAATATAGTTCATTAATTTGTTAGCTTTTTTTTTTCTCTAAAGGGCATGAATATTTAGATTTTTGCTATTCTATAATTGAATTAGATAGAGGTACTACTTTACACGTATTTAAGGTTGCTAAAAGTTTTACATTGGCTAAGAATAAGCAATCTTTTGAAAAGATAACTGCTTGCAAGTTCATCTCTTACCATCTTTGCTGCAAGCATAACTTAATCAGTTATTTAAATGCATCAAACAAGTCTTAGTAAAAGACTTTATACTATTATTTATTACTATGAAAGTCACTATATTTTGTTGCATAGTATAACCAATATCAATAAATATGTAAATGGGTGATAAGGCGAGTTGTGGAGTTATTTGGTGTAAATATAATTTTTTTTGTCCCTAGAATATTAAAAAAGTAAACTTTACGTTTTAATCATATTTATAACATTTATAATTTTATTAATACCGCGCAAAGTGCGGATATCTTTACTAGTTGGTGCAGCAACAAGGAATCAATCACACACTCAGGGGGCGGAACTTTCAGCCACTAACCACTGGCACCAAACAATCTATCATATTTTTGGGTGTCATTTTAAACATTTATACAATTTCTCTATATACATATTTATGTATACACTGTTCTAATCGAGGTTTGTGGGTGTCATGGCACCCCCAACCTCCTTAATAGATCCGTCCCTGAGTTCTACGCATTATTTTGAAAAAAGGGAAAAAAGACATGATTTGGCCTTTTTTAAAGTATAATTTATATAAATTCCAACTAGTTTATTTATATTTACATTTTATTTCAACTTTTTTTAAAATTTCATAAAATCTCGTTTTTAATTTTCAGATACATATAATCCAAAGAGATACAACTGTGATGATACATTTTACGATCAACTAAATCCCTGAAATTAAGCATGATAACAGTAAATTAAGGATTTAATGATAAATTAACTTTTCAAATCTTTTAATAAACAACAATATATCCCCTAAAAAGGGGCATATTATTAATAATAAAAGATTTTTGAAATATTATTCTCCATATTCAATTTGCATAGTCCTTCTTCTTCTCAGTTTTTCTTTCTTTCATTCATTCTTCTTCTCCCTTTTTTGTTTTTGTCATTTTCTCTTTACCAACTAATTGCAATGAATATTTTGTTGTTATTACATCATTTTGGTGTTTAAATTACTGATGTCAAGTATGAGGGATATAAGAGTGATGGCATTATAGTAAGTGAACATGTTACGCACGAAAAAATAATTTCTATCATTGCAGCAGAACTTGAAATTGATCAAAGCAGGAAAAAACTGATTTCAACCATTGTTGTATAACTTGAATCAATGAAACAAGAAAAAAATTAAAGCCGGATACGTTGTTGATGTAACTCATCTCCCTTACTTATCTATGATGATATGAGTGTAAAGATATGAGGTGGTGGAATCTCCTTGAAAACGTAGCTTATACTCTAATAGTGAATTAATTTTCTCGTAGAATGTTGTATAATTAAGTATCTGTTATTTTAGATTCTTATATCTCTTTTGGTTAATATGTATCTCATAGAATATTCTGATAGTATTAGTATGTATTTCTTTATTTTTATTAGTTGTATCTCTTTGTGATAATATGTATCTCATAGAATGGTTGGTTGTATTAATTTTATCTCTTAGAATGCAGTGTGGAGTTACACATACCTATATTTGAAATATGTCTATGTATCTGTTAAACTAATATCTTTTATTCGATGTTTTACTGTTCATTGAGATATAAGATGACAAAATGTTACTAGTCTGATTAAATATGTATTCGTCACATATGTATAGTTGTAACAAACTTGTATCTGATAGAAATAATCATATATATGTAAAACACTTCAAATAACAAAATACTACAGAAGTACGGATTTATAGATAAGTTCAAAGATGTAAAGCACTTAAAATAATTTCTAAAAAGAATATTGAAATACTCAACTGGAATACTTCAGCAGTAATATTTCTTAAATGAATATTCTATTCAAACAAAACACTTCAACTTTAATTCAATCTTAAAAATCATCCTCACTATTTACTGAAAAATAATGCTTCAGATGACGAAGACATGCATCTCATCTTGATTGTTTTGCCTAATCTCAAGCATAGGTAAACATTTTATAATTTGTTCAATGTAATTGAATAGTGGGATATTGAGATAAAAATCAAAAATCATCTCAACAAACAAGTCAAATACCTGTTTGTTATAAAAATATTTATAAAAAGAGATACAAAATGTATCTCTTACAATTATAACATGTATATCTCCTATACATATTACGGTCATAAATTTCTAACAAGAGATACATATAATAAAGGTGTTACATAGAAAGAGATACAAAATTTGTTTAGACAAATAAGTATTTACATAATTACACCTAAAACAACATAACTAAATTTACTCAATTGAAAATCACTTTGTTGTCATCTGAAGTAATGAAGTTGGGTTTAGGTCTTTATAATACCCCGTAATTATCTTAGCTCAATTCAGCCCATAGTACATGTACAAGAGGCTTAGAACCTGAAAATTTGGCTAAGTATTGGAGACTTAGTTTTATTTTTGGCCTCTTAATTTTGTTGATCTTTTAAGTGACCTTTTCGACCCTGAGACGTATGTTTATGAGTTGATTCATGTTCAGGGGTGTAAGTAGCATATTTCAAATAAGTTTTGAATTTTTCATACGAGGTTTGGATCATGTTTGGATTTTCAAAACAACAGTTCACCGCGATTGGACAGCGTCGCGGTGAGTATAGCGATGGAGGGGTCACCACATCACGGTGAAGATCAAATCGGTAATTGTCAGATTTCATCAAGTCACCGTGATTGCACCACATCGCAGAGGAAATCACGACGACATCCTTGGCATATCGCGGTAAAGGTCTAATCCGAGTTCCAATTATGAATTTTAAATTTCTAGGGTAGTTTTGTCATTTTTCCTTACCCAAATCCATTCAAAATACAAAATTAAAACCCTAAAGGCCATTATATACCCCATTATTCATAAATTCTCTCCATTGAAAGCTATTTTCTCACAAGAACAAACCTTAACCCTTCAAGATTCAAGCTCAAGTTCCAAGAAAACCACCAAGAATCTTCAAGAATTCTTCAATTAAGGTATGTTAGATGTTCATCCATGAATCATTTTCATACATGGAGTCCAAGAATCAGTTTTCAAGTTTAAAGATTTGATTTTTACATGTTATTATGAATTATATCCATGAACTTCCATGAATTTTGACTTTATACCATGTTTACATGTGTTTTTCGTTAGAATTAGTTTGTGACATGTTTGAAGAATGAAAATTGCATGTTAAATCCTTAACCCGTGAATTTTGTATTAAAGTTATGTTATATCATATGTTTTAAACTATTTTTATGCTTTACCTCATGACCCTCAAGTGTTTGGTGAAATTCCTAAGTAATAATTTGGGGATAATGCTTACTTACTATGGTTTCAAATGCTCTCATGTGTTCTTATTGATCTTGCTATTGAGTCCTAGGGGTTATGAATACCCGAAAACTTAGTTGTTTATTTCGTTTCAGTATTTTTAGAATGGTTTCGTATACATATTAGAGCATTATTAGTTCAGTCAGTATATCATGTCAATAAGCTCAGTTTAGTTCAATAATTAGAGTTAGTTCAGTTGGTAGTAGGATTTAGCACCGGGCGAACCCAGGGATGGGGGCTCACCTGCCAGTTGAGGGTGTGACCTTTAGTAGCAGTTCCTGCATTCTAGAACTACGTAGCCAAAGTAGGTTGAGATGTTAACTTGTCAGTTGAGGGTTGACACATATCTCATTAGGGCCCTGCCATTTGAGGGTGACCCTTAGTCCTTCGGGATAACACTTTAGTGGATCACCACAGCCAGTGTTAGTACCCGTGGCACAGTAGTGACACCCTTCCAACTGGGGTCACAAGTTGGACCCCAATTAGCTCATATTGGGGCATGTTGGTTAGATGATAGCTCCCACAGTCTCAGTCCAGTATTTAGTTCAGAGTTCAGTTTTCAGGCTTGTTTGACCATGGCATATAATTATTAGTTGTTCAGTATCAGAATTTTAGTTTACAGACTATCCCAGTATCATGTCATATGCTTGGTCATGCATTCTCAGATTTTACAGCTTTCATGCATACTATACATTAATTATCCCATGCCATACATTTAGTCAGTTATTATTCATGCACATGAGCCCAAGTATATCAGCCTAACTATATTTAGCTTATCAGTACATTCAAAGTACTGACCACATACTCATTTCTTGCGCTATAATGTCTCATATCATAGGATCAAACGCTTAGGTTCCCGACCGCACCTAGATATCCCAGCATATGCACAATAGCAGCAGTGGTGATTCCTCATATTTTGAGGACCGTTATATTTATTCAATATGTTCAGTTCAGTAGTTAGTCATAGTTAGTTGGGGACTTGTCCCATCAAATCCCTAGTCAGTTAGTAGAGGCTTTCAGATACTTTCAGTTAGTTATTCAGTTATCGATTGTTATTGACAATCTTTATATTATTATCTTCAGACAGGTGTTTTTAGACTAATGATTCATAAATGTTTGATATGTTTAAAACGTAAGGGCGTATTCAACTTTGTTTTCCGCACATGTGTATCCCTTAGCTTCAGTTTATTCAGGGTTCACAGCAGGTACAAGCTCATGGGTTATCTTTGTGATCTCTCAGGACTATAAGCACCGTGTGGTGTCTAGGGTGTACTCCCAGGGCATTATAGTCTTGGTGGGTCTTCATTGTCATTAACGTAGTCATTCTCATCCTTGACATGCCCATAATTACATAAGAGTAAAACATATCTCATTCAACAAAATTCAACATTAATCCCAAAATATGATACTTGTAGTCCATCACTTAGAAATTCAGCTAATAAAGCAACAAAATGAAACACCTTGGGTTTTGGACCTTGAAAATTTTCTAAGTTTTGAGCTCACTACCCTTGTAACGACTCACCATATGAGTCATATAGTGTGGGTACGGGTCGGATGCCCAACTCATAAGTTGTTCAGTGAGTGATGATTAGGTTTCTGTTGTGGTTACGACTAGGTGGGTACAAGTTGTATGGTTTTGTGATAGGTCCTTGGGTTGATCCTTCACGTAATCTAAAACTTAGTGACTTGACTTGTCTCTGAGTATGAGTGGCTCACTAAGAGACGTGAGGATAGGGTACGAGTGGTCTAGTTGAGTCGTATGTTATCCAGTGTCAATCCCTTTTGATTCTGCCTTGGGTACGATTGGACCACACGAGTCGTATGGTCTGGTCACGAGTAGAGGCTATGGAGTCGTATGGAGGAAAGTGTATGGGTGTCTAACCTTATGTTCTGGCTACGACTGGATGGTACCAGTCGTATGATGTGGTGATGAGTTGGAGGGACAACTCGTAACCACCTACGGAATTTTTATAGTTTAAGTTGGGGGTATTCTGGACATTTTTCCTAATAACTCCTTTTGACCCCATGACATAAAACAGCTTTTAGGACTTCTTTAACCTATTATTCTCAATTAAACACTTTTAAAATCTCTCTCAAGCTCTTGGTTCAAAAAGAGGCTAGGGTTTCTACAAGGCAATAAATTAAGGCTCTAAAACGTGGTTTCTCTCTGTCTTCCTTGTTGTCTAATCTAAGGTATGTTACTCCTCCCTCATTGTTAGTTCAACTAAAAGCTTGTTTTAATGAATGGTTTTCTAGGCATTATTGTGGTATTGTTTTGGTTTTGAAATAGATGTTGGGGGTTTTGTTAATCTTGATTGTATAATGTTTTCCCATGTTTTCTTATGGATTTTCATGTTATAATTATGGTTTGAACATATGGTTGCATGAAAATGGTCAATTGATACTTGGTTTTGCTTTTGAAAATTATATGCCCTCAACATGTTTGTTAAAATGTCAATGAGAATGCTTTTGTCACATAGTTTGATTATTATTGAAACCTTTTCATTGTATAAAAAGGTTATGGAACCTAAATTAGTTTTAAACGGTTTGGAAGGTCCTTAATGGCCATGGTAATGGTTTGATTGAAAACTTTGGAGTCAAATTGATTTAATGGCTTTGGTATGGCATAAATGGATAGACTTGCAAGCTCTAATTTTGATATGATGATACCAATAGTTAACTCCTAATAAAAAGACTCTTTGGTAAATAGTTGGTTGTGTGTGAATGGTTTTAATATGGGCTTAAAGGAGGTCGTGTTAGCAAACCCCTGGAAGGTGGAGGTTTCGGAGAGACCAAAACTGGAAACTCATGTTTGCCGATGTGAGGTTGGTCTTGGTGACCGTGAGCATTATGTCACACTTTAAATTTTTGGATATGTACTAGTCATCTCAGATTTTTCTCCTATTCGTGCGGGTAACACGCACCGGAGTCCTTTCAGCAGGGGCAGATGAACCCATATAGCCCATGGGTGGTTTTAGGACGACCAAGCTATACAACCCAGCTTAAAAGGTTTTAAACGCATGCTAAAACCAATTTCCTTTTCCAACATGGTATATATATATATATATATATGTGTGTGTGTGTGTGTGTGTGTGTATGTATGTATGTGATTGCACATGGTTATTTACTTTGGTTTTAAATAATGGAATTATTTTATCCTTATTCCTGAGTACATGTTAGCGTTTCCCCGCTAAACGTCTTTGGGCGTTTTATCTCCACGCAATGTAGGAACCGACCATACTACTCCTCCTGCTCAGTGATTTGAACTCGAGGATAGCTTTGTGTCAGACTGAAGTAGTGAGGTTTCATACTCCGTGAGTCTCCATTTCATGCTATGGACTTCTTTACATTATTTTTGTTTCTTAGACTTGGATTTTGGCTATGGTCGGGGGCATGTTCCTACCGGATATTTTTGATTATCGGATAGAGGATTTATGAGACTATTATGTATATGGATGGTGTCGGTATTAGTGTCAGCCTTGGTATTGGTATTGACATTGGGGCTGACATCGATTGGAGATTTGGTTGGTTATGGTTATAAACTTCTTTAAATGTCTTTTAATTGATTTTGTTTTGTCTTGTTATATGTTTGAAATTCATCCGACATAGGGTGCAGGACGGTTATGTTTGGGTATGGGGGCTGTCTTTGGTTCGAGTAGGACTTTAGATGCCCGACACGACTAGGTCCAGGTTCAGACTTGTCACAAATAAACCACAATTTATGCATAATTTATATTTATTAATAGGCTAAAATATTTACGTAATAAATGAATAAAAATGTTAAAGATAAACTATACAAGAAAATTACAGTATAACAAAACTAAAAATAATAGATACAAGTGTTTGCATTTGTAAAAGAGTTAAATGATAAGAGATACAAAAACAACAGATGTAACAGAACTAAAATAACAAGAGATACATAATCTTACATATGTAACAGAACTAATTTACAAGAGACACATAATTCTGCATATTTAACAAATTAAATTTAACGAGAGATACAAAATTATACATGTGTAACTAACTAAAAATAATGACAGATACATAATTATGCACCTGTACTAACTAAAAATAACAAGAGATAAAAAAGAAATACAAGAAAACTAAACTAAACATTCAAGATATACAAACTTATCTTTAATTAATAAACTCAAACAACAAGAGATACCAGGAAACTGAATGGGTAATTTTATTTAAGATACAAGAAAATTGAATAAGTAATTTGTTTAATATACAAACATATAATACCTTCATAAAAAAATTTCTTGATATAAGTTCAACATCTCTTCGTTCTGCATCACGAGAAGTGCGTTTTTAAGCACCATGGACTTCTTTTTTTGCCATCAGAATCTCCTTTTTTTTCTTTGCTTTAAGTATTTTCTTTAATTTCTTCGTCATAACATGATCCTTTTTATTTTTCGATAGATTTTTGCTCAACACTTTAAATTACTCAACTTTCAACAACAATGAAAACAAACTAATTTAAAGAAAAAATAAGGTTGAAAGTTTACGGTGAATGAATTTTTTGAGAATTGAGAGAAAATTTTGAATTTGTTGAGATGAAAATTAAAGATGAAGATAGGAAAAATTTGCACAATTCAAAGATCGGATAATAGGGGAATAACTGCAGCACTTGCTGCTTGATTTGTGCTAAAAAATGTCATTGATGGAGGAGGAAATCATCGCTTCAATGTCTGATAAAAATAGGACTGCTTTAGGATGTTTCTTTACCTTTTGATTAAAAAGAAAAAAGTATAAATTTTTGTAATATTTTTAAATTGAAGGAATTTTAGTATTTTTGGTATCTTAAGTTGTGCTTTTATGATTTTTTTTTTTTTAAACTAATAACCCATATTTGGGTCAGTTGACATACTATGCCAGTTGGCACAACTAGTTCCACAAATTGGCCATTTCTAATTTTAGGCTACTGGTCATTTATTCAGATCCTTTATTTCGATTTTTTCTTTCTTATTTTTTTTTGCTCCAATTTTATCTTGGGCTAAAAGTCTGCTTTTCTTTTAGAAAAATAAATAAAATAAATTGGATCTTTATTATTTTTTTACATAATAATTAAATACAATTATATAAAATGATATAATTAATGTATATAATATGTATCTACATAAAATATATGTAAGAAAATTATATAGAATGTGTATAAAAATTATATTATTGTTGTATAAAAGATGTATTGATATAAAATATGTATAAAAGCTGAATAGAATGTGTAAAGGAAATGTATAAAATACGTATTCAAATAATTGTAGCAACTAAAGATTGTATCAGGTGTGGATATAAATTGTATAAATGTTATATAGAATGTGCATAGAAATTGTATAATTATTGAATCAAATGTGTATAGAAACTGTAGAATTATTATATAATTGATATATATATATATATATTGTATAATTGTTACATAGAATATGTATATATCTAGAGGAAGTGTATAGAAATTTTATAATTATTGTATAAAATATGTAGATGATATATATAAAAATTATATCATTATTGTATAGAATATGTATATGTGTAGAAAATGTATAAAAATTGTATAATTGTTGCATAAAATTTGTATTTTGTATGTGTGTGTGTATATGTATGTATATATATATATATATATATATATATATATATATATATATATATATATATATATATATATCATGTGACCGCTCTTCTTTATTTATTTAAATTTTTTTAATAAAATCAACCACATGATACAATTATTTAATTTTTATTAATAAAAGTAACCAGATGTGATCACTTTAGTATATATTTACTTGATTAATTTTAATAAAAGCGATCATATGAGGTCGCATTTTTATATTTAATTATTTAATTATATCAAATATATAATTTAATTATTTAATTTTAAGGAAAGCGATATATATATATATATATATATATATAATTTTAATAGAAGCGACAACATGTGGTTGCTTTAGTATATATTTAATAAATTAATTTTAATAAAAGCGATCATATGTGATCTTTTTTATATTTAATTATTTAATTTTATCAAAAGCGACCACATGTGATCACTTTAGTATATAATTTAATTAATTAATTTAAAAAAAATCATATGTGGTCGCTTTAGTATATATATTTAATTAATTAATTTTAATAAAATAGAGCACATGTGGTTGTTTTTATGTCATTAATTAATTATTTTAAAAATAATCTATCACATTTTGCTTATTTAGTTAATTAAATATTTTAATCGATCATTTGTGATCGCTTTTTTTTAAATAATTAATTAATTAAATAAAAGTGACCACATAATCTTCTAAAAAAATTTATAGAATTAGAGGAACTCCTCTCCTTGAACGAAATGATCAAGGAATACTCGAAAACACATCTTGAAGAATTTGAGATAGGAATCCATAAAGAAACGATCTAATTAATTAAAATGCAAAATGAGAATCGTATCCATATGATTTTGCACTTCTCAACAGATATCATCTATTTTATTACTCTAAATGGGTATTTAATTTTGGGTACTAAAAAACATGTTATTTTTAACTCTTAGGCTCAAGAATTTCTATATAACTTAAGTGACAGTAAAAGTTTTTTTGTTCTTTTTATTAACTGATATATATGGAATGTGGGCGCTTTTAAAAAAAAATTATCGATCACATGTGGTTGATTTTTCTGATAAATTTTTGAGAAATTGAACACAAGCAATCGATATTTTGGATAATTTTGCCTAAAATTGACCACTTGTTCGTATTTCTGGTAATTTTATAAAAAAAATTATAGCATACATACTGCATTTTCATATCAAACCTACTATACTATACAATCCATCAATCAAATTTAACATTAAAATCAAATTTAACATCCAATCAACTATCATCAAAATACAAACATTAAAATCAAATTATTAACACACAATCAAAGTTTACAAATGTGCAAAAAATAAACTACAAACCATCAAAACATAAAAAGAGAAAGTACTAAGCTACAACTCATCATCTTCATCCTCATCTTCAGTAGTGTAATGATCATAAAGTGGGGCTTAGGAATTTCGCAGTCTGAGGTGCATCACCGGGACACAGAGGAAGAATCCGTGGAGAATGAAGAAAATTATTAATCTGCTCCTGCATCTTTTTCATTTGTGATGCAGTTTTCTCCTCTTTCTTCCTCACCCTCTCAATTTGTGCAGCCAGTGGTGGACCCGGGACTTTAAGGTTGTGGGTGCTTTAATCAGGGATGGAGCTACAATACCTTACGAGGGTTCGGATGAATCCAGTAGCTTTTACGTAAACTCTATATTTACACTAAAACTTTGAATATATGTATATGATTATATAGTGTGAACCCATTGACAAACATTATCGCTTGGCCTAGTGGTGATGGACCAACATTAAGGGCCTCTCTTCTGCCGCGGACGTGTGTTCGAACCCCATTACAACATATTTATTTTTTAAATTTTTTATATTTCTTTAAATTCAGAACCCACTGACTTCAAATTCTGGCTCCGCCGTTGGATTTAATTTTTTTTTTAACATAATTTGCTAATGATGTCATAATATAAATATATAACTATTTAAATGCAACATTAAAATTTGGTGTTTAAGTTTTGGAAGAGTAAGATTTTTGATGGAGAAGGCCAAAAGGTTTTCAAATTTTTTGTTTGAGTAATTAAAAAAATACAAAAAGTACTTTAAGTTTAATAAATTAAGAAGTGAAAAAGAAAGTAATACAAAAAAAGTCAAACTCATATGCATGTGAACTAGTGTACAAAAGTACTTGGGTCTGGTGCGTGTGTGTGCATTAAATGTAACTGAAAAGTTACAAAAAATTTTATATAAAAATACAGCGTAGTTAAGGGGTATCGATCTCAAGCACCTGGACATGAAAGATTCACCTAAAGCCAGAGCACCCAGACAAGTTTTAGTTTTGTGGGTGCTTTTTAATTTTTTATACCATTTTTTCAGTGTTTCTTGTATAATAATACCTATTCTACGTCGAATTTAGTGGGTGTTGGAGCACCCCAAAATAACACGTGGATCCACCCCTGAGTGCAGCAAGTTCTTTAGTAAGCTGAGAAATCGTATATTGTAACAAAATGACGGTTTCTCTATCAACTGATGAGGTAGAGGATGATCCATAATGCGAAGACCTATTATTCTCTGTAAAACATTTTCTTGGGATGTCGTAGAGTGTGCCTCTAACTGGAGAACCCACACACTGTGTCCAGTACCCCTCCTCTGCATCTTGAGGTATTGGATCCCCCTGACTCTCAGGAGGCTAAATACTACGAAACTCACTAATCATCTGTATATATTTGTCCTATATTCAAAGTAAAGTAAAAAATTAATAATAAAAAGACACTCCCTCCGTTTTAAAAAGAATGACCACTTTTGGCTTGACCCAAAGTTTAAAAAAATAAAGTAGACTAATGAATTTTGTGGCCTTGGATTAAAGTTGTCAAATGTACCAAAATGTCCTTTAATCTTGTGATCCTAAACATGTCATGTGAAAAGTTGAAATTAAAGTATTGCCAAAAAAAGAAAGGGATCATTCTTTTTTAGATGCACTATAAAGGAAAGTAGGTCATTCTTTTTTAAACGGGGGAAGTATCAAATTATTCATACTTAAATAATATCAACTATGGAGAAAAAATTCATAAATACAAATGTAATTCTTACATGGGTAGCATTTACACGTGGCTCAACCCAGACATCTTCATTTGTTGGATTTTTTTTCCTTCTGTACGTGAGTCTCCTTGAATAACTCATGTACACCTATTTTCCTACCCAATTTTTTTCGCTGCATATGATAAAAGTATTAATCTTCAAAATAAAAAATACTTAAAATAGAAATAAACAATTAAATTGATAAAAGTCATATATCATTTTATCCTCTACAATAATCTAACTAAAAGCTCCCGCAGTGTGTAAAGAGATACTCTTGGTAGATGCTCTGGCTTTTCTTCCTTTTCTCCTCAACACTTGATCATATTCTTTGCTATTCTAATACCAAAGAAAATCTTTCCACATTTCTGGATCTATAAATCTTGGTCTTTTCCTCTTTCTTATGGCATATTCCAATAGACCTTTAAGTCTGTCTTGCTTTTCTAAAAAAGTTCTTTCGTATTGCAAAGTGATCCGTTGGATCATACCAGAAATATTCCTACAACAAAAATAGCAATTTAATATTTAATTTTTTATTCTAACGTGTTAAGTAGTTAATAAAATAAATTTTTACCTGAAATTTTTTGAACATTTCCTCTCTATAAAATTCTCGAACCTTTTGCCAACTTGTCCAATAACCTTTGTAGTTACGACCGATGCATTTACTCATAATTTTTGCGAGTCTATCAACGGGCATAAACCTACAATACAAGATCATAGATTAATATCATAGAGAATAATAATATAGTAAATGTAAAATAAATAGTGTTGTCATATTTTGAAATCATACCCTACTCCATATGGAATAATGTACTCCCTCCGATTAGCAACATCTCTCTATCCTGGTTGTGGAGCACATGCTCCCGAATGCACTGTCCTAGGCAGGGGTGTTCATGGGTCTGTTTGGATCGGTTAGTGGTTAAAACCATAATCAAAACAAATTTAGTCGATTTTTGAATTTCTAAAATCAAACCAAACCACAAAAAGAAAATAACCGTCGGTTTGGTTCTTGTTGGTTTGGTTCGATTTTTCAATTTTTTCGATTATTGACTAGCCTACTCCAACCATCTCTAGAATAAAATTCTTTTTTTAATCCATAGAAAAGAGTCACATTGAACAATTTCTCATGAAATATTTGTACAATGATAGACAAATGACACTATAAACTCTTAAAAATAAGAACAAACACATTAAACAAAATCAACATTGAGATGAAAAGCACCAGTTTTGTATTGTAGTCACTAAGATTATCCATCAACATACAAACACATACATGTACATTTTAAAACAGAGCTTTGTATTCTGTTGCAGTGTACTGCAAGAAGAGACAGAGTTGGGCAAACTTGAGTTATCTGTTTACTTTATACACTACCTAGGTGAGCTAATCATATAGGGAAACGATTGAATAAACAAGGAGACATAAAACTACCATTTGAACCAGGAACCATGGTAACTCGTATTGTGAAAGCTGAAGTAGAAAAAGTGAGGTAGGAACTTTAGGGTTAATTTATTAGTAATAGTAGGTAGAGTTGGGCTTGGATTTGGGGCTTTGGGCAATTGGACTAAAGTATTGGTCGAGCTAGGCATAGATTAAAATTTAGTTTTAGAATAAATTTAATAAAATATTTATATTTTATTCATAAATTATATATAAATAATTATAACATATGTATATAAAATTTATCGATTCGATTTGGTTATTTTCATGATTTTTTTAAGTAAAATCATAACCAAACCAAATAGCATCGATTTTTAAAAATTTAAAACTAAACCTAACTAATCCAAATCAAACGTCGATTTTTTTAATAGGTTTGGTTCAGTTTATGGTGTGGTTTGATTTTTAACCCATGAACACCCCTAGTCATGGGTGTATCTGAAGCACTGGATTGTGTGCCTCTGAGATGAAGATCAGTCAACCCAATAGATCCCGTAGAATCACCATGAGTCCATGGGTGACTACTAGCAGATGGTAGGGCAGACGACGGTAGATGACTATAAGTGCTATCGATCGTCTAATAGTACTGTGACAGTAGTGGCATGACGACTGGGGCGGACCGAGTCTCTATAGATCTATAAAGTGAACTCACATGCGTAGAAACACTAACTGAATGATGCGATGACCTAGAATAAGAGAGTCGTGCTAGCATGTCATTTGACCGAGCCTCAAATATATGAATCCCTGTCGGTCGTCCATAAGGTGGAAGCAGTTTTTTTTTTTGTCTTAGTAGGATTAAATTTTTCTTACTTTTGTCATCCTTACCTACCATTTAAATTACTTAAAGTCAAAAAGTAGTTAGTCATTACAAAATGAATATAAGAAAATGACTCCTTTAGAATCTTATTGAAAAGGAAGATTTGTTATAAAAAAAAATACACCTATATTTTCAAGTCATTAGTACACATTCCAAATAACTACCCTTAACAATTTTCAAGTCACTAATTCACATTTCAAGTCACTACACTTAACCATTTTCAAAACACAAGTTCACATTTTCAGGTTACTACACTTAACAATTTTCAAGTAACTAATTCACATTTTAAGTAACTATACTTAACCATTTTCAAGTTCCTAATTCACATTTCAAGTCACTACATACCTTAACTATTTCCAAAATGCAAGTTCACATTTTTCAAGTCACTAATCAACCTTTCAAAAAACTAGGCTTAACCATTTTCAAGTCACTAGTACACATTTCAAGTGACTATACTTAGCGATTTTCAAGTAACTAGTTCACATTTAAAGTAACTACACAAGTTCACATTTTCAAGTTGCTACACTTAATCATTTACAAAACACAAGTTCACATTCTCAAGTCACTACATGTAACCATTTTCAAGTCACTACACACAACTATTCTTAAGTCCCTAATTCATATTTCAAGTTACTACATTTAACCATTTTCAAAATACAAGTTCACATTCTCAAGTCACTACCCATAACTATTTTCAAGTCACTATTATGCATTCCAAGTTAATATACTTAACCATTTTCAAGTCACTAATTCACATTTCAAGTGACAACACTTAACCATTTTCAAGTCACTAATTCACATTTCAAGTGATTACACTTAACTATTTTCAAGTCACTAATTCAAATTTCAAGTCACTATCCTTACCCATTATTTCAAATCACCAATTTACATTTCAAGTCACTACTTTCATATTTCAAGTGACTAGACTTCATCATTTTCAAGTCATAGTTCACATTTAATGTCGAAGGAGTGGTTTTTATTCACTTGGAACTTGTGGTCGACCTTTGAATGACATGGTATTATCACTTGCAATCCTAATCTATATTTGTAATGTGCTTTTGACTTGTCTTTTATTTTGCTCCTCCCTTTCTTCTAGTAGGTCAAACATGCTGACAGTATTTCTTGTTTGGTTGTTTGTAACGGTTATATTTATACTGATTCTTGGAATACAAGCTTAAAAAAAATATTTTTATGTTTATGTTGTAGACGATGAACGTCTTGGTGAAAATACAACTTCTGCTAATATTGATCAGTAGTTTTGTTTGGGTTTATTAGGAAGTGCTAATGTTTATTGGTTTGGGTTTTTATTGTTTGTTGCTTGTTTTTCATGGAAGTTTGATGTCTTGTCCTTTATTCTAGCCGTTTACTTCATTAGTAGAGCTAGAGGGCAGAGTTAAGTAGAGGTTGTGCATTGGAAAAAATTCATATGTCATATTATAAGGTCAAAAACTATTTTTATGTGTAAAGACGGTAGGTGGAGATTCAAATCACTTCACAGTTTTGATAGGGTTGCCCCAGGGATCTACTCTTAGCCCGTTTCTATTTGCCTTGGTGATGGATATTTTGACGCGACATATTAAAAGGGAGGTTCCTTGGTGTATGTTATTTGCAGATGATGTAGTTCTGACCGAAGAGACTCGGGATGGAGTTAATGATAAGTTAGAGGTTTGGAGACAGACGCTTGAATCTAAAGGTTTTTGGTTAAGTAGAATAAAAATGGAGTACTTGGAGTGTAAGTTCAGTAATATGTTGCAATAAGATGGAGTGCTTGTGAAGCTAGACTCTCAGTCCATCTAGAAGAGGGAGAGTTTCAAGTATCTAGGGTCTATAATTCAGGATAATGGTGAGATTGATGAGGATTTAAGGCATCGTATTGGGGCAGAGTGGTTGAAGTGGAGGCTCTCTTTGGAAGTCCTTTGTGATAAGAAGCTGCCCCCGAAGCTTAAAGGTAAGTTCTACAGAGTGGCAGTCCGGACGGCTATGCTATATGGAGTGGAGTGTTGGCCAGTTAAGAACTCCCACATCCAAAAGGTGAAGGTGGCGGAGATGCGAATGTTGTGATGGATGTGTAGACATACCAGGAAAGATAGAATGAGGAATGAGATTATTCGGGAGAAGGTGGGAGGTGCCTCGGTGGAGGATAAGTTGCGAGAAGTGAGGCTGTGTTGGTTTGAGCATATGATGAGGAGGGGCCCTGATGCTCCAGTGCGAAGGTGTGAGACTCTGGATATGGATGGTTTTAGGCGGGCTAGAGGTAGACCAAAGAAATATTGGAGGGAGGTGATTAGGCATGATATGGAGCAATTACAGCTTACAGAGGACATGACCCTTGATAGAAAGATGTGGAGGACGTGGATTAGGGTAGGGGGTTAGGGGGTGGGAGCGCGGCGGTAGTAATAGGGGAGTGCTCCTTTGGGTCTGGAGTTTCTGGTTCGTAGTGTTGAGGCGGTAGTTTTTGGGGTTAGTGGTGTTGGCTTTTTTTGCATCCCGTACTAGTTTATTATGCACTTATCTTTTGTGTTTATTAAACGGTTAGTTTTTTTTGTGTACCATACTAGTTTGTATCTGCTTACTTTTTGTATTTGTTATACTGTTATTGGTCCTAAGCTGGGGTCTATCGGAAACAGCCTCTCTACTTCTCTTGAGGTAATGGTATGGTATGCGTATACTCTACCCTCCCCAGACCCCACTAGGTGAGAATACACTGGGTATGTTGTTGTTGTTGTTGAAAACCGACCACTTGTGGTCTCTTTCTGTAAATATTTTGTTTTTTGTTTTTTCTTAATTATAAAACAACCATAAATGGTCGCTTTTTGCATAATATTTGAATTTTTTTTTTTTTAATAAAAAATGACCACATGTGGTCATTTTTCCAAATATATTTTAGATAAGTTTTCAGTATCCTTTCGAACTATGACCAAGTTGCTACGACACATTCCAATTCACATGGGTTCTATTACTCTCAAACTCAATTTTGGCGTATTCTTCTCAACCTTTTGTGCTGACATGACACCATTATTATATAAAAATAAGATCCATGTCAAAGGTGTCATGTCATCTAAAAAGATGTCACATCAGCTAAAAAGGGTGATAAAAATATGCTAAAATTGAGCTCGGGGGGTGCAAGGTGCTTTTCTCAAAATATTTTCTTTTTAAATTTTTTTAGTTAAACCGACCACAAGTGATCGCTTTTTGTAAATATTTTCTTTTTAATTTTTTTAATCAAAAAACGACCAGAAGTGGTCGTTTTTTGAATAATATTTTTAATGAAAACCGATCACTTGTGACTGTTTTTCAAAAATATATTTTTTAAAAAAATTTTAATTCAAAATCAACCACAAGTGATCGCTTTTGGTAAATATTTTTTAGTCAAAAAGCGATTTATTAAAAATAAATTAAAATATTAAGCAAAAAGCGACCACAAGTGGTCACTTTTTATTTTTAAGCAAAAAACAATTTATATCAGTTGAACCTATAATTGAGACGCCAGTAGCGAATGACGCTCAACAAATCGATAAGATATGATCAATATCGTATTGATTCATTTATCGGCTTAGCATATTAACAAACCAATAACCGATTCGTGTGATCACATTCAAAATCTATACGTCAAACCCATAACGTTCACGTTCGATAACAAAACCACTTTGTTCATAGTTAAAGAACCATCCATCTTCGGTTTTTCATACTCCAAACAAATCCCTTTTGTCTCTTGCAACAATAGTGAAACATATCAACTCTTCCTAACTTCAGAATTTCAGGTATATTCTTCTTTTTTTAAAATTTGTTATAAATTTCTTCCAGCTTTTTTCAAACATTTGAATTTTATGATTGAAATCTAAGGCTGATGTCCTATTTAATTCTCGCTTTGAGTTTTATGGCTAAAATTTATGACCGATGCGAAGGTTTATTGTTATGTACTTCGATAATGAAAGAGAATTTGAAATCGCGAAAGGGGAATTTTTATTGTTAATCCAAATTCAATACAAACTAGCTATTACAATTGATAAATTGAATTGGATACTACGAGTGATAAGTCATCATGGAAGCTCCAATCATCGCCTTCAATGGCGATTAGGGATAGAATTAGTCGAGAGGAGGAAGAAGAAGTAGTTAGGAAGAAAAGAGATAAATGAGAGAATGAGATGAAAAGATCGTTGGAATTTTACCAAAATAATTT
The DNA here is from genome assembly GCA_030864225.1 of Capsicum baccatum var. pendulum. NCBI lineage: Eukaryota > Viridiplantae > Streptophyta > Magnoliopsida > Solanales > Solanaceae > Capsicum > Capsicum baccatum. The sequence goes on along the minus strand of CM061559.1, from coordinate 225,068,925 downwards.
GTTTTCCCTTCACAATAGCTCACTGTGTTTATATTGAAGTGGACTGTCCGTGCCTCTCACGTGACCCTAATGTCTCTCTCACGCGACCATTAATACAGGTCATGACAATCCATCCCTCTTAAAATCGACCATGTCCTCAAGGTCATTGTTGAATACTTGACTAGCAATTGATGATTTGGTTTGTTCCTTAGGGAGTATAGAGCACCCAAAAAATACCAATGCCAGTAACCAACTTGCAGGTGAACGACTTATTCAATTGAAGCAATCCAGAGCTGCCTATTAACATGGAAAATTGTAGGTGAAAGAAATGAAGTTCGTGCCTTTAGAAAAAGTGTTAGCCAGTGCTCAACAACTGAAACAACTTCAAACTGTAGAGATGTAACTATATACCCTTATTTTTTGAATTGAAGTTTTAAGACAGGGGAAGATTGCAATTTTCCTCTCGCAAATCGCAAAAGCCCATGAATGTGTTTACACGAGCAGAACACAGACTTAATTACTCTTTCGAGGAAATTTTCTAAAGTAAGTTTTAGTAGAATAAGCAATGCCGATTGAGCCAACCAATTTACCGCAAAAATATGACCATTTGTTTTGCTTTCACTCAACCGTCCTCTAAAGTGGTAATTAGTTATTTTCTCACAATGAATAAACTTGATATGTTTGGTGTGCAAACAGCTGCAAATGAACCTCCGGATCCATGAAAAAGTCGACATTTCACATCTCATTTGATCTTTATCTGCCACAACATCAAAAATTGGTGAAAACCACACCTGTACAATCAGTACATATCTGAATGCATCGTACAAAAGATGTAATTCATTCACATTTACAAGTGTACCCGTCATGCTTCTGTATAGTTTGACTATCTTCAAAGGAGAAGTCCTGAGAGAAAGCACACAGTAAGTGTTTAAATGCGGCAAGAGTAACACAAGAAGTTCATTCCTCTCAATTGAGACTGCAAAATGATACTTTCTTTCTTCCTTTGGGACATAGACTACAGTAGCAGTAGCTCCATCAAACAACTGATATGACCGAAACAACAAGGGAAGAACCTCCTTTGTATCACAACTTAGTAGACGTAATCGAGCAATAATGCATAGTAATGACAACCTCAACTTAATAGGCTTCCTATAATTGATATCAATCACATACAAGATAGTATCTCCATGGGCAAAAACTATAATAGTTTCATTATTTTCCTTCTCAAAACCACAAGACAAGAAGTCAGCAGTGAGTTTATTGATCAGCCCGTCAGAATAAGCAATGAGCAAATGTAGGAATGAAGACATACCCAACTCTACCCCATCAAGAAAAGTCTATAGAGCCTATCCATTATCAAACCAATTGCAAATGGGTAAGCCTAAGGTACATCCAAGCCATGAATTGACTTGGGCCATTTCTTTCATTTGTCCATACTTTTGCGGCTTATTAAGGAGTATGCTTCGAATGGTAATGTGAAGTTGAAAATTTATTACAACCAAAAACAGATGGCCTACAACACCAAATATGGAATCCATATGCCATAGAAAATAGCAACTCCTTTGAGGCATCACAGAGTCTAAAGGCACTTGATCTTGTGGACATGAACTCACAACTAATTCCTGGAACCCAACGCTGAAATATGTCCTTAACAGGTAATAAAATGTGTATATATGGCCCAAGTTGCAATTGTAGAATTCGGAGGTATCTGCCACGTGTTACTATAAACAAGTTTGCTCCAGGGTCAAAGGGAAATTGATTCAAAATACTTCGATCATTGGGCAAATCAATGTCACAAGATAACATATGAATGATCTTCTTGAAATCATCCAAAACAATAATTGAATAATGTCTTGTAGTGCCACAAAATATGGTAAGCAAACTACAACTGAATGAATACATACCCGACTTTACCCTATCAAGGAAAGACCAAAAATCTTGACCTGTGTCAACTCAATTACAACTGTATAAACCCAAAGCATGTGGAAGCAAACCAGTAGTTGTAAGCGGGCCACAACATTCTGTCAAACAATGCCTTTCCAGCTTTATATTGAATAGTTTGTCACCAAACTCTATGTCAAGTTTATATCCCTTTCATGGCAAATCATTGAGACATATCAATTTCCATATTGTAAAGTCGTGAATTCAAACATAAGCCCACAATTTCGATCTCAGTGGTATTTGTATCGTGGATGGAGTGAAGTTCAACTAGAATTTCATCTTCTGCCCATTGAGGAAATTCGCCAAACACCTGATATGCATTGTATTCTAAATTGACCTCACTATTATTTTCCACTTATAGTAGTTCAACAATAGCTTGGTTTCAAGAATCCACCGCAGATTGGTCGTCCCCTTCATTCATTTCCCCCGAATAAACATTAAGACAAAAACCGCATTGGCAGCCAACACTACATAAACACCCATAGACGCATGAGTTGCATTGGCATGCAATACTCACCTCAACTTTAAAATTGTTTTAAATACACAATTATTCCTGAAATTCCATCCACAAAGGTCCTTTTATTGGTATTGTTTCGTTCAACCAATTCAGTCAAAGTCGATGATTCTGCAGACATATTCTTCGAATTACTACCCACAGTCGAGACAGATTCGTGCTTTGATGCCAATTGTTATGTACTTTGATAATGAAATAGAATTTGAAATCATGAAAAGGATAATTTTTATTGCTAATCCAAATTCAATACAAACTAGCTATTACAATTGACAAATTGAATTGGATACTAGGAGAGATAAGTCACCATGGAAGCTCCAATCGTCGCCTTCAATGGAAATTAGGGATAGAATTAGTCGAGAGGAGGAAAAAGAAGTAGTTAGGAAGAAGAGAGAGAAATGAGAGAATGAGAGGAAAAGATCATTGGGATTCTACCAAAATAATTCGTTTTTCCTTCACAATCGTTCACTGTGTTTATATTGAAGTAGACTGTTCGTGCCTCTCACGTGACCCTAATGTATGTCCCTCACAAGACCATTAATGTAGGCCATGACATTTATGTTGTCGTCATATATATGAAACCTTTTTTATATAATTACAGATTCCTCCATAAGAAAATAGATTATTGACTGGTCCAATAAAGAGTTAACATGAAAATTTCAACTGTGTTTGTTTATCAATAGGTATTGTCCATATTAATTGCTAAAGGTTTTTGTACTATGCTAACAAACTTGTGTATTGATTGTTGTAGATACTTAAATAGAGTTATAGTTAAGGTTGAAGAAACTTGACGATCTCGGACTTGATAATTCAGTGGTTTGTGTTTTTTCTAGACATTGCTTACTATTACTTTTTTTCTACTTAAAATATCTTTTTGATTTTGAATTTAACGTATATTTTTAAATGTTTGTTAATGAATCAAGATGGAATATATGGTAGGTAGTATTCTACCTCCCTAACAATTTATTTACAAGGAAAAGGGTCAAGTTTGGATGAAAATATTACATATTATGTATTTACATTTATGTTAGAGTACGTACCCTACTGATCAATGACTTTAACGTGAGAGTTTCCGATGGATGGAACGGGTTGCCTGACGTGTTTCAAGGAAGCAATAAAATAAGAAGTAAAGAACACAATGATTTTCACATGGAAAACACTCGGCTCAAAAAGATGTAAAAAACCATGACCTGTACCTCTACGGGATTTAACCCCAACTTCACTAAATAACTCTGAGCCTCAACAACGACTGATTACAACAATCTTGTAACCAACAACTAGAAATTATAAACTCTAATTCCTATACTTCAATAACTGGAATTATAAACTCTAATTTCTATAACTCAACAATCACCCTTGACTATTGAACCCAATTCGATTTATCCCAAACTTGAAGTTAACTCATCTCAGTATTATTCCTAAACAGCAATCTAAGAAAGCAATAAATTACAACTCAATAAGAACAATACGTTTAAACTGACTCATGAACTATAAATCTTAATCCTATGAAATAGGTTCGCCAATTTGTTCCTTTGTACTGGCAGCACTTGAATCTTTAGTCAGAATTCTCTCAATTACGAACTTTCTTAATTTGATCGTGTTTAGTTTTTTCTCTCTCTGTAAGTGCGCAAGTTACTCTGAATAATACATGTTCTATTTAAGTATAACTCTCCAAAGAGTCGTTCTTTATTTTAAACTCCTCCTTTAATCAGAACTCTCATTGCATAGAGTTCTACTTCAAGTGAGACTCCTTCTTCAATTCTAACTCTTGTCTCCTTTGTGTTGTAGTCAAACTCCAACTCTTTAAATCAGCATATGTTTATTTCTTTGATTTTATCTGAATTAATCGCCCATTTGGTCCTTTCTTGATTTTTGCACGCTTGTCTTTAATCATCGATGATTTTTCTATAAGTTTCAGCTACATGAGATAGTGTGTCTGTGAACCAGCTTGACGGTCATGTTTCATATCACTTTGTCAGTTTGTCAATAATCAAAACTACATCGTACCCAATAAATTTCCCTTTTTGATGATGACAAACCTCTTGTCTTTGTGTATTCAAACATCTTCACCTATAGTCACTAAAGTATAAAACACTAGAATGAAATAAGTTAGTCAATGGGTTATAAACATTGAACAACTCTCTTATCTTTCCCCTTTTGGCATCATCGAAAAACTATTTCAATGCAATAATATACTAGCCAAAGTGATTTGTTATGCTATTCATGGTCACTGGGGCAATCGCCAAAACAATCAAACAAAGACTTTACCCAACATAGTAATATATTAAAGAGAGCAAAAACATGAGTCAATTAAGCAAAGAAAACCATTCCATTTAAATTCCAGAGCATGTTCCACATTAGACCTAAACTAGTACTGAACAAAGAAAAACAACTGATCATTAATAAAAGAAAAAGAATATGGTATAAAAGTGGGACATGACTAAGGATACAAATAGTGAGGAGTTGAGAAGAAATATAGAATAGGTGATATCAGTTGTGTCAATTAACGAATGAATTCAACATTTCCATCCCTCTCTCAATCAAGGTCAAGTTTCAAAGTTATGATCCTAGCTTGAAGGACCTCTTATTCCACATCCAAGTTTTATGCAACTTCTAGTTCAAAATTTTTCTCATCTAAAACATTTATTTAATTTCTTTTAAATGAGTGTTAGCCCTCCTTATTGAAACAGGTAGAGCAGCATGATTCATCTGTTCAAGAACATCATTTATTGTTTGAAAGGTCGAACCTGAACTAGGATTGAGAAGTGCTAAAAAATCTGAGCCAATTAAAACCTAAAAGGGAGAGTATATCCCTTTGTTTATCCTTCAGAAATATATGTTGCATGTGATTGTGATCAAGCTTGGCAAATTCATGGTACAAAAACTGATATTTTAATTGAGAGAGAAGAAGATATTTTTTATGTAGGATTAAGCACATTTGTGCACAACCATTTTGAGATAATCAAAGAAAGTTTGGTCAACCAATTCATTAGATTTATAATACAAGGAGAGGATGAAGTATGAGGAATTAAACAGGTGTGCTCAACTATTTTAACTTAGACAGCTTATGCTTATGTTAGTGCAGAACATACCTGATAAGAAGAACTTTGTGGTCCTAATTTCTTGCTTGTACCTATTTTACTGCACAATCTAATACAAAATTAGGTTGGAAGAGTAAAAACTCTGGAATTGGGACACATAACTAAATGTGCAAAACTGAATCGAATAATATTTTAGCTAATAAGATTGAGAAGAAAAATGGTTATTCTAGTCAATAATTGAGGGGAATTCATGCAATTTTAATCATCCCCAAGTCTAACCTATTCCTTTCAAAATACTCTCTACTTAGTATCGTTGGTGCTTCTCCAGTTAATTAACTAACCCTCATAGTCAACATTTTTATAGTCCTCAAGAGTGAAATTGCTTTCCTTTGGATACTATAGTCTCAAGTCATTGATTCCCATGAGATATCTCAATATTCTTTTGACAAAACCAATTCTTATGAACTATGAACAAAATTACCAACAGCTTGTATTGGTGTTATTGATGAATCAATTTCTTGATTTGTTGTTCCCCCTGTCAATATGCGCTCAGTCCGTACAATAGTTGGACCAGGTGGTACAGCGTGTTCCTGTGCATGATCATCAGTTTTATTGTCATCCTCTTACTTTCTCTGCTTCTTACATTTGTCCATAAAGATTCATATGAACCGGGTCCAAGCACTGGATCTTTTTTTTTTGTTAAAGAGAATCTTCCTTTCTTTCCCCTTACATGAGCACTACAAATTTCACCATATTTCAAAGGCTTTTATTTTAGTTCTCCCAATCTTTTCAACTCTAATAATGGTGATCTTTTTGCCATCTCTAAAAGATTTATTCCCCCTTTAAATGTGGTGAGTGAAAAAAAACTTTATTTGCTTCCAGTATTATGCCTTAAGCAAGCTTTATCCATGAACAAATTTTTCTTGCCTCCTTTCACTCTCACCTACAAAACAAATTAGGGGTTAACTTTAGGCACCCAGACAATCCTAGGTCCTTTCTTATAAGAAAAAGGATGTATGGGGTTCCTTCTAGCCCACCGAGGCAACACGTTATGTGACCTGTTTCTCTGACCAGATTTGACCTTTTACCAGGCTTATGCTTTTTTATTTACTTTTTTCTACAACTGGGCATTCAGTTTTTGGATGCCTCTGGTTACCACAAATATAACACAAATAGTTAATAGTAGTAGAACTTTTATAAAAGCCCAACCCAACCTTTTCATTGTGAGTTCTTTGACCTAACTTATGAACAATTCTTAAAGAATGTGTCCATCTATTAGCTCTTTCAAGATCAAGTTTTAGTTTAGAAACTTCTTAACTTGGTTGACTAACTTTTTCCTTTTTCACAAAAGTGTTCATATTTAATCTTAGTCAATTTGGCTCAATCTTTTCTTGTTCCTCACTTTTGACCTTTTTCCCCTTTTCAGAGAGAGTCAGTTTCATGATTTCAAATTTTAGAATTAGATTTGAAGAATCAAGTTGACCAACTTGTTCCTTAAGAGTACAGTTTTTCTTTTCAATGGTATTCTTACAAGCTTCTAGATCAATAAGATCAAACTTGAGACTTGCAAGACTGTTGAATAACTCATCCCAATCAGAAGTTAATTCTTGAAAATCATCAATTAGAGCACTCATTAAGGAAATAAGTTTTTTCTTAGAAAATAAATGCAACTTCTCTTTGAGTTCAAGAATACTTACCTAAGAGGTTCAATCACCTCCTTCCATGTCTGAATCTCCAATGACCATGAGAGTAGTTTCATCATCTTCTTCATCATCTGATTCATCACTTTCAGATGCCTTATTTAGATCTTCCATGTTCATCTCATAGGTCTTCAAATTTCCAACTAACTCATCAAGGGACATTCTAGTGAGATCCTTAGCTTCTCTTATGGTTGTAACTTTGACATCCTACTTAGATTTTGGTAGGACTCTCAAGACCTTCTCTACCTATTCCTCAGTATATAAAACCTTTCCTAGAGATGATAACTCATTTACCTACAAAGTTAACCTAGTTATCATTTCTTGTCGTGACTCATTTTTCTCCATTTTAAAAGCCTCATATTTAGTGAAAAGTAATGCAATTTTGAATTTTTTCACTTGGCTGGTGCCTTCATCTGAATTCACCAATGCATCTCATATTTGTTTAGAAGTGTTGTAATTAGACGCTCTATTAGACTCGACTGGACCAAGACCACAAACAAGAATATTTTTGTACATTTACATTTTTTTGGAGCGCAATAAGATCTTTCGGGGTGAATTCACTCCTTAACTTTTTCAATTGTTCTCCATCCACTGTCTTCATGGGAATTATTGGTCCATCAATAATTTTTTTCCATAATTCATAATTTACAGTTTGAAGATACGTTTCCATCCTAACTTTCCACCAAATGAAGTGAGAACCATCAAAGAGTGGAGGTATAGTAGTGGATTAACTTTCATTGTGACCAGTAGGTGGTACGAAATTGATCATATTGATCTTTGTCTTAGGTGATAACCCTTTTTAAGATAGCCTCACTTTGATACCACTTGTTAGAGTACGTGGCCTACTATTAATGACTTTAATGTAAGAGTTGCCTAGAGATGGAACGGGTTGCCTAACGTGTTCCAAGAAAGCAGTAAAACAGGAAGTAAAGAATACAATGATTTTTATGTGGAAAACACCCGGCTCAAAAAGGTGTAAAAAACCACAACATGTACCTCTATTGGATTTAACCCCAACTTCACTAAATAACTCTGAGCCTCAACAACAACTGATTACAAAACTCTTGTAACCAACAACTAGAAATTATAAACTCTAATTCCTATACCCCAATAACTGAAATTATAAACTCTAATTCCTATAACTCAACAATCACCCTTGACTGTTGAACCCACTTCTAGTTATCCCAAACTTGAAATTAACTCAGCTCAGTATTGTTCCTAAACAAGCAATCTAAGAAAGCAATAAATTACAGTTCAATAAGAATAATACATTTAAACTGACTCATGAACTATAAAGCTTAATCCTGAGAAACAGGTTTGTCAATTTATTCCTTTGTACTGGCAGCACTTGAATCTTTAGTCAAAATTCTCTTAATTATGAACTTTCTCAATTTGATCGTGTTTAGCCTTTTCTCTCTCTGTAAGTGCGCAAGTTACTCTGAATGATACATCTTCTATTTAAGCACAACTCTTCAAAGAGTTATTCTTTATTTCAAACTCCTCCTTTAATTAGAACTCTCATTGCATAGAGTTCTACTTCAAGTGAGACTCCTTCTTCAATTTCAACTCTTGTCTCCCTAATGTTGTAGTCAAACTCCAACTCTTTAAACCAACACATGTTTATTTCCTTGATTTTATCTGAATTAATCATCCATCTGGTCCTTCCTTGATTTTTGCACGCTTGTCTTTAATCATCGATGATTTTGCTACAAGTTTCAGTTACATGAGACAGTGTGTCTGTGAACCAGCTTGACTGTCATATTTCATATCACTTGTCAGTTTATCAATCATCAAAACCACATGGTACCTAACAATTTAGTTGGATAAACAATAGCTAACTTTGACATGTATATTTTAACTCTTTTTTTATAATTTTCGCCAAGTTGCTAGCTTTTTATCTGAAGTTCTGTACTGATCAAATGCTTAGATGATACGATAAATTAGGTTGACACTACTTGTTGTGTCTATTGCTCAAGCTATTTCTTAAGTAGACTTTTTATTACTTTATATTATTAAGTTTTTATACTTAGCATTATTTGATGCGCTTTACTTGAACTGAGTGCCTATTAAAGACTCAAGCAGGGTTAAGGTTGCATACAAACCCCACTTGAGATTACACTAGGTATGTTTTTGTTGTTGGATGCTTTAAATATTTTTAATTTTTCTTGCAAAGTTACAAAGATACTTGACTTGACCAATGTTGTAAACATGCTTTTATGCACTTGAAAAAATGTGGATTGTATCTACAGTTTAAAAAATGCGGAGTGACAATATCTCCGAAGACCCATTTAACATGATCACCTATTTTTGTCAATTGATATATTTTCATTTCCTATTCCTTTTTTTATCAGAATTGGCATTCCTGCAGATTAACATGTCTTAATGATTTTTTCACTAATCAATGATCATATATTCTATTGATGACATTCTTGGGTAATCTCCAACTCAACATTAATATCTTTAATTTAAATCTAGATTATGTTGCCTAATAATCGTCATGATAAGTGTTTGAACATGATTTACTTAAGATTTGAATCTACATTTACATTGTGTTTGGTCTTATATATCGTCTTATAAATCTCTAACTCTTCTTTTGGTGAAAGGTTGAGACCCTATTAGATGTTTTATTTTTTCGCTAGAAAATCACACTTCTATTTTTCCTCATGATACGATTAACCACTACTCAAACATACTTTTACCCTTCAAACTGTTTTCTTATTTTGTTTCTTAGATTTATGAGATGCCTACTAAATAGGAATGGTCTATAAGCCTATTAATGGAATTAACTTTTTAGTATCTTACATATATATATATATATATATTCAAGGGTTAAAGTATCGTAATCGCAATGTAAAATTTCAAATATTTATACTATTTATTTGGAGATATGGACTACTATTATTTGATCATGTTATACAGACATTTGATTATCAATTCATAATCTTAACGGGGCAGAAAAAGGATAATCATAATGCTAAAAATGTGTCAACTTTGCTAATCTAGAAATAGTATCAATCTAGAAATAGTATGTAATGTAGTACTCTCTTGTATGCAAATGGCTAATTCTGTATTCAATAGTATGATATTCTCATGGTTGTATAAAGAAATTATATGACAATACTACTACATTCAGGAGCATCATATTGTGTACCTAAATTACATATACATAATAATATTAAACAGTTGGTACGTGATGGTGTTTATAATTGATTTGACAATCACTTATATGCATTAATTTTCTTTTTATTTTATAATTTCATGTTAAAACAGAGTTAGTTGAATATCATCGAATCATGAAATCAGTATGATAAATGTGAATCTTCTTATGGTGACTCAGTCACACTATGAGAGTAACAACTTACCAACAAAACATATAGAAACTAATAAGGCATAAACAACTATTGCTTTTGAATTATCATGTTGTTATTATCTTTATGGATGTAATTTCGGGGGGGGGGGGGGCAAAATGTGTTGTTCCTTGGAGTGTTCTAAACATATACGACGATTTATAGGTGGCCTATATGTTTTTACACTTTTTATTCAGGTATAATGGAATTGTGTTTCTGTTTGCATAAGTTGTATAGTTGTTTTAATCTTAAATATGTAAATCTCTTTATTGTTCAAACCTTAAATACAAAAAAAAAATTAAATATAAATTAAATCATATCTGAACTCAAAAATATTGGGCTCGTGCATAGCATGGAAAAACCTTATCTAGTAAAATATATGCAAGCATGGATGCAAAACTTGAAGTCAAAGGATTGGAAAATACTTGTCTAACTCTTCACCCCGAAGTGTTACAACTGAAAATTGATACCAAATATCATGCTTATAAATTTAGCGTATTTATAAAGTAAAAACTGATGAACCAAATGAATTATTTACAAAATCAAATCGAATCGATCGATCATTGTTAAGTCCTTAGTTTTGATAATTAACAAATTGTATGTTGGGACATAGTTCCTGAAGAATGCGTGATGATAAATCTGCAAGAACTTAGGGACCTGGTTGGCTGCATATACGTCACTATCAGTTATAGCTGGATGAAAGTACAAGCTTGGTGGAAAAAGTTGCTGCACTTTTGTCTCTAACCAATTAAATTAATCCTAGGTTTTCTTGTCTCATATATGTTGCTCATATTCCACAACAAGAAAAACAAGCTTTCATATACTCACAACATATATCTTTCTTGAAGATTTTGAATCAAAACCTCATTTGCAATAGGGAGCTGATTGCTCACAAAGCTATATTCCATTTTTTTTGTTGTAATTAAGTCTTTGTATTATGGTTATAAATGTTGCCTACTGTTGTTGTTATTAGTAGGTTTTGGTGTTTTATTCCAAAACTCATTGCTTTCATCTAGAGTTAAGTGATATTGAAGTTAGAGTTGGCTTGTCAAATCAGTTAGAGTTAGCTGGGTGGTAGTGCAATAGATGCATTGCATATTTATCTTTATGATAGAGTTATTACTAGGAGAAGAAGGATTGAGAGTTTAATTCTTCAAGTCATGATGTTTGTATTCAAATTTGCTTGAATATTAATGGAGTGTTAGAAATTCTGAAGGCAGGTCGCGATTTTTTCTCTTCTGAAGCAAGGAATTTTCACATAAAATTGTTATGTCCCTCATTTACTCTTTTTATGTACTTTACTATTAAGTTTCTTGCTATCTATGTCTATCTAGGACCAGGTGCCAAAGATAGAGGGCAACCGTTTGAACTCTTCATTTGGTATCAGAGAAAGGTCTTCCTGAAAAAAGTTAATACCTTGGAAGGATCTTAAACATGACCGCTTCTCCAAATCTTAAGAAAGGACAGTCTGCACCAGACCACCCAAATTTAATGGGGAATACAATAGATGGTGAAAAACTAGAATGCATGATTTTATCATGGCAGAAGATTCAAAGTTGCGGGATGTTATTGAGGATGGTCCTTTTGTTCCCACAAGAACAGTAAAGAGTGGTAAAGTGACTTCACAATTTTCCAAGACTAAATAGGAATTTGATGACACAGATAGAAAGAAGATTGAAAAATATTACAACGCTAAGAAGCTGCTTATTTATGGCATTAATCCTGATGAGTACAATAGGATCTCTGCTTGTGAGATTGCCAAAGAATTTTAGGATTGCCTTCAAATAGTTGATGAGGGATCCAGCTAGGTGAAAGAGTCAAGGTAGACATGTTAACCACCCAATATAAGACTTTCACCATGAGAGAAAGAGAGTTTGTCCAGGATATGCACACAAGGTTCACTGCTATAACCAATAAGCTTCATGTTTGGGTGAGGATATTAGAACCTTCAAATGGATGAAAAGGTTCTGAGCATTCTACCTAAGCAGTGGTAGAGTAAAGTTAATGCTATTACTGAAGCCAGATCTGAAAATCTCAAGACCTATGAGATTATGAAGATGCAGGACAAATTCAAGGGTGAGCACAAGGTTAAAAAGAGCCTGGTCCTAAAGGTAACAAAGGAGACTACCTGTAACACCCCGTATTCAAGTACGTGTATTGGCGTATTCAAGTACGTGTATTGGTCATATTTATAGGGAATTAATTTTTTTTATTTTATTTATACCGGAATTTGCCCGTCGATGATTCCATGCGAAGGTTATTGAATAAGCTTTCCAATGATATAAAGATTTCCAAAAACGGATAAGTTTCAGATATAATCGAGCACGGTCGAAACTACAAAACGGTGGCCGGGATATTGTGAATAGTAAATGTGCAAGAAAATTTCCTGCACACAAACTACTAAGGCCAGCCAATTTTTTGGGTCAACTTTGAACGATCATAACTCCCTTAATACAATGAACTGGGAGAGATACGACCTATCAAAAGAAATATATTTGAGTATTCTTTCCAATGCAATTGGTTTCATCCAAATCCAACGTCTGAGTGAGGAGTTATACTCGTTTTACTTCAGCCACTCAAAACAGATTTTTAGGGTCAACTTCAAACGATCATAACTCCTTTTACAGGACGAACTGGGTGGCCTACTTTATATGAAATGAAATCCCTTTGAATTATATTTCCAACGATACCAATTTCACCCAAATCCGATATCGGAGCAAAGAGTTATGGTCGATCTAATTTAGCTTATCAAAACAGTCCACCAAAGGACAGATTTGACATTATTTAAATTTTAAAGGCACTTTGGTCATTTCCTATGATATTATGGACGGGAATATGTGTATATATACATGTATATGAGTTCAAAAACTCATTTTCATCATCAATCATTGAGAAAGAACAAACCCTAGCCAATTTGACCTTTAAATTACTTTTGATTCAACCATAGAAATTCCAAAGTAATCTGATAACTGCGTTTGTCATCTCGAGAGCTTCGAACGGCACCTATTATTTGTGCAAACAGGATTGCATAATCAAGAGCTGAATTCTAAGGTATGAATATTGTTTGCCTTTGTTCTCTTCCATATGTATATGTGTGATAAAGGATTATATGTATTGGTTGTTATTGAAAGGTGATGAAAATAGGGTTATAGACTATTTTGCATGGTTTGGTTGTATTGAACTGTGAAGGGTGGATATGGTAATTGAGTTATGGAAGGTGGATATGGTGATATACTATTGAATTGATGATTATTTATGTCTATGGCTCAATTTGGTTTAATGGATTGGTTGGAAGAATAAATGAATCCTAACTTGATGTTAGAGGATGTTGTATGAATATGCATGGCATGTGAATGTAATTGGAGTATAAGAGGGTTAAAGTGACACCCTTTATGGTGTAATTAAGGCTTACTACTTAACCACTAGTTTGGTGAATTCAAATAATTGAATTGTGACGTTTGGTCGCTAATACTAGATTGCTATATATGTTAATTGTAGATAAGTAATTCGAAAAGATGAGAAGTCCATTTGGGACTAGTATTGAAGGTTGACAGTCAGGTATGTAAAGCATACTCTATACCATATCTTTGGCATGAAAGTGAACAATTGTTCTATTAAGAAAGTTTCCAAAGTTACTCAATAACATGTGATCCATAATGGTTTTGTATGATGTCCTACGTTACCAATGAACCTGTTTCCACCCTACAAGATATCAAGACATTCCAATACTTACTTGTCTTCCAAATCTTACATGTTTATTGCACTAATGAATGTCAGAAGGTATCCGGTTACTCAAACAAGATCCATGTGCTATTAATGACTCCAAAACGTTTCATTGATATACCAATAAGTCCCTACTTCATTGTTATGGCATTGATGACTCCAAAACACTTTATTGATGTGCCAATGAGTTCTTACTTCATTGTTATTGCATTGATGGTCTATTTATATGTCTCTTAGTGATGTATCATTGTTTCAAAGTATCAAAAATTTGGTGACGACCGAAATAACAATCTTAAAGATTAATTGAACTAAGTGATGGAAGTTCTCTCTTATCGGGTGGTATCCTAGGGGCATAAGCCTATCATGGGTCGATCCCTATTTATGTGTTTATGGGTGGTATCCCAGGGGCATAAGCCTAGCATGGGTCGATCCCAGTTGATATGTACTGGAGGTAGCCTAATGGTCACAGTACAGTACAGTAATGATTACAAAGATGATAAGAACGAAGGTAAAGTGATTGAATAAATACAATGTACAGGTTGTCATAAGTTCTAGTAAGTGTGGTCCACTTCTATTACGATTTATTCACTTGTTTTGGATTTCTATTGAGCTCCTATATCATATGTGATTATCTACAGTTTTACATACTCAGTACATATTTCGTACTAACGTCTCCCACGGGGGACCTGCATTTCATGCTGCAGGCATAGGTACCTCAGCTCATACACCGCACAAGTAGGAGCCAGGATACCCAGCAGCTTTTGGTGAGCTCCAGTTTGCTTCGGGGCTTTTCGTGTCATATCCAGTCACTTTTGGTATTGTATAGAAGTTAGTTTTATGGCGGGGTGTGTCCCGATCTTAGTTAAATTCTGTGTATTGTCTAGAGGCTTTGTAGACCTAATGTACAGTCAAGGTGGTATTTTGTTAATAGACGTGATAGCTCTAACGGCCAAATATTGTATATACATATATATGTGTGCTCGAGCTTATACAGGTGATTATTTCCTTTTATATGCGACATGATGCTGTCATAGAGGTATACATGGGAAGTATAAGGTTATGAGATGGTTCTCCTGGACCTCCTCAGTTACGGGCGCCAGTCCGCCCCAATAGAATTTGAGGCGTGACACTACCAGTGCTGAGGATGATGAAAAAACTTATATTTCCAAACGAGTCCTTAAAGCTTTGAGAAATTCAAGAGCTCTACCCAGAAGAGGAGAATCCAATAGATATATGAGAAAGGAAAGAGAAAATGATGCCTGTCATAAATATGGAAAGCTTGGTCATTACATCAAAGATGATCTTTTGCATAAAGTTGAATACAAAGAGTATATCAAGCAAACTGGTGAAAAAAAGGGCAAGGGTCGGGTCCCTAGCAAGTACAACAAGAAAATTGAAGCTGACAGGGTTGCAATGCAAGTCATAGCTGCTCTAGGTGACTCCTCCAGTGATATTTATGAATCATATAAGCAAGAAGATTTCTCTATGATGGTAGTAGAGGATGATGTCCAAGTATATGACTCTCTCTATGCCTTGATGGTCAACTCAGATGATGGTGAAGAAGATAATGGTAAATCTAGATGAAAAATCCACAACTAGATCATGGATACTGACTGTTCGAAGCACATGACTAAATGAATTGAAGACTTTCTTTCGCTTAAGGCCCATGAAGAAGGCAGTGTCTTCTTTGGTGATGGAAATTAAACAAAGGGTACATTATTGGAATTGAAAAAATTGGGAACAATTTGAGCCAAACAATTGATGATGTTCATTTGTGGATGGCTCAAGTTCAGTTTGCTGAGTGTTGCTCAGATTTGTGATAAAGGCAATGAAGTTAGGTTCAGGTCAGATAAGTGCTTTGTTACTAGTCTTAGAATGGTAAAGAAGCGATGATTGGTTTGAGGAATAAAAATATGTATATTATTGATTTGTGGTCCTGCAAGTCTAGGAATATGACATGCCTAAGTGTGCAAGAAGATGCTACTGATTTATGGAACAGAAGGTTGTGTGTTATATTAGTTGCTCACTGCTGAATAAATCAGTGAAAAGGAACCTGGTTCGAGGTTTGCCTAAGGTGAAGTTCACCAGCTCTAAAGTGTGTAATGCATATATGAAAGGAAAGCAAACCCCAAGTTTTCTTTCAAGCCAAAGAAGAAGGTAAGCACATCCAGACCTTTGTAACTTCTTCACATGGATCTACGTGGACCTGTAAAGATTGCTAGCAAGGAAGGAAAAAAGTACATTTTTGTTATTATTGATGATTATTCCAGGTTCACCTTGACCTTCTTTCTAAGATCCAAAGAAGAAACGTTTCCTATGTTGAGGCTTTTGCTAGACAAGTGCAGGTGAAGTATGATGAAAAGATAACTGAAATTAGGTTTGACATGGAACAGAGTTTGAAAATGCAAGGTTCGGTCAATTTACAATAAGCTGGGATCAACCACAATTTTTTAGCTCCTAAAACACCACAACAAAATGGTGTTGTAGAGAGGGAAAACAGAACTCTTATAGATATTGAAAGAACCATGCTAATAGATGCAAGGATATCTCACAATTTTTGGTAGAAGCAATCAATATAGCTTGTCATGTGATAAATAGGTGGCTTATCATGTCCATTTTGGACAAGACCCCCTATGAACTCATGACCAAAAGAAAGCCTAAATTGAGCTACTTTAAATAATTTGGTTGTAAATATTTTGTGTTGATCAACTGGAAGGATAACCTTGGAAATTTTATCCAAGGAGTGGTGAAAGATTATTTGTTGGATACTCCTCTACCAGTAAGGCTTACAAGATCTACAATAAAAGAACAATGTGTGGAAGAAAGTATTCATGTTGTGTTTGATGAATCGGTAATATCAGTAAAGGAAGAACCCCTGGTGATGATGATGATTCAGGAAATCCCCTCAATGTTCTAAAAAAGAAAAATAAAGGTGATGATGATACAAACTAACAAGAACCAGGTTCAGGACCTGAAAATAAGGATTTAACAAACCATGAGAATCCTGGTTTCTCACAGGCTCCAAGGCTCCACTTGAAGAACCTAATTCTCAATCCAGCGATGAAAAAAATTAGTCTCCTGAGGGTAACATCTCAATGGAAATTGATCCCATTGCAAGTCATCCCAGCCCTTACTGGTCCAATTGGAAGCATCAGTCCTCACATCCTCTTGATAATCTATTGTGTCCTCTAGACTCAGGTATGCAAACCAAAAATAGAGCAAAGAATCTCTGTGCTTTCTTTGCATTCTTGTATCAAATTAAACCCAATAATGTAAAGAAAACATTGAAGGATACAGAGTGGATCAATGAAATGCAAGGAGAGCTTCACCAATTTGAGAGAAGAAAAGTTTGGCACCTGGTCCCACGCCCCTCATATAGAACTGTTATAGGGACCAGGTGGGTGTATAGAAACAAAGCTGATGAATATGGAAACACTACCAGGAACAAGGCTAAACTAGTGGTGCAGGGCGATAACAAAGAAGAAGGGATAGACTATGATGAAATATTTGCTCCAGCGGCTAGGATAGAGGCAATTCAAATTCGGATTGTTTTTGCCTTATACATGGAATTCAAACTGTTTCAGATGGATGTGAAGAGTGCATTCTCGAATGGTTTTCTTAAGGAAGAGGTTTATGTGAAGCAGCCTTTAGGTTTTAAGAATGTTGATTTTTCCAATCATTTGTTTAAGTTAGACAAAGCCTTATATAGGTCAAAGCAAGCTCCCAGAGCTTGATATGAAAGTCTTTCAAAATTCTTGCTAGAGAATGGATTCAAAAGGGGAAAGATTGACAATACCTTATTTCTAAAGGAAAGAGGAAGAAACCTACTCATTGTTCAAGTATATATTGATGACATCATATTTGGAGCTATAACCAGTTCTCTGTGTAATGAGTTTTCCAAGCTAACGAGTAGTGAGTTTGATATGAGTATGATTGAAGAACTTAACTTCTTTCTTAGGTTGCAAATTAAGCATAGTGCAACTGGGACTACTCTGTGTCAATAGAAGTACATTCATGAGTTGCTCATGCTAAGCCTATTGACACTCCTATTGGCACTTCCTTAAAATTAGACTTGGATAAACCTGGTCCCTCTGTCAATAAAACTTTGTATAGAGGAATCATTAGTTCATTACTTTATCTAACATCTAGCAGACCTAACATGTATTTAATATTGGGATGTGTGCTAGATTTCAAGTAAGTTCAAAGGAATCTCATCAGAAAGTTGCCGAAAAGATGTTGAGATATCTTAAAGGAATACTGAACTTGGTCTTGCTCTACACTTCTAGAGATAATTTTGACCTGATTGGATATGCTGATGTTCATTATGATGTGTATCTGGTGGATAGGAAGAGCACCTCAAGCATGGATCATTTTCTTGGATCATCTTTAATCTCTCGGGGTACTAAAAAGCAGAACTTAGTAGCTCTTTCAACTATTAAAGTTGATATATTGTAGTTGCCTCATGTTATGCTCAATTACTGTGAATCAAGCAATAATTTGAAGATTTTGGCATTATCTTAGATTGTGTGCCTCTATTTTGTGATAACACAAGTGTTGTCAATATGACAAAAAATTTAGTTCAGCATAAACGAACTAAACACATTGATATCAAGCATCATTTTTCAGATATAATATGAAAAAGGGCTTGATCAAGATGGTGTTTTGCAGTACTGAAGATCAAATTGCTGACATATTTATCAAGGCACTTGGTACGGAACAATTTGAAAGAAACAGGACAAAGCTTGGACTGATGAGACCAAGTTGAATGCATGTTGCTCCTCTTAATCCTCTAACTTTGGCTATGAATTGGTGAGCAGGTATCCAGGCTAGTTGAACTCATACATGTCTAACTCAGTCTCATATCTTCTGCAGATATACATCCATGGCAAAGAGAATAATATAGGGAGAAGGGTGAAACAACTCAAAATATTATGTACTCAGAATATCTTATAGGGACCAGGTCCCCAAAATAGTGGTTGTGTACTATTTACAAGCAGGATTGCCATACCCAGTTGTAACTCACACTTAAAAGATGTCCCCCCTTCCACCCTCCCCCCCCCCCGAGTCTAAAAGGTATATTGATCCCTTATATGTCTATTCTTGAAAATCTATTCCTTCATAGTTCAAAATTGAACAAAGACACAAAAGAAAGAGAGCAGTCATAGAAAAAACCTCAAGTTAAAAGGGTTGCAATAGTTGATTGCATATATATATATATATAAGAGGAAATGTGCTACCTGTTGGACTACAGAACCTGGTCCCAATATATGTTCGACCTTTCTTCTAGACTTATTCCTGCTATAATGACGCTACTACTTTCAATTACTATGGCCACTTTTTGAATAGTGTCTGATACTATACTTTTTGATTACCGCATGAGTTTACTTTGTGCTATTACCTTCTTTCTCTCTTTAATCTCTCTCCCTATTCTTTCTTGCTCATATCATGTAGCCTCAATGGTCATGCGTTAACATGTGTGCTTGTCTATTCTTGGTTTATTATTTTCACTGCTTTGATGATGCTCGTTATACCCAATTTTTATCTAAGGTCAAAACAAGTATGACATTATGGACTAAAAAAGAATTGATTTTGTACAGGATCGCCACCTAATATTTAAGGAAAAATAGAAAACCTACTTATTTATTAATAAGTATGATTTTTATTTCAATCTGCGAAACAATTTAAATTCTAGGTAAGGGTTCAAATTATTCTAAAGGAAAGGGATTAGGCACCCTTCAGAATCCACAAATATAATTCCCGATCAGACTTAAGTTTATTAAACAAGAAAAAAAATCAATGTTTATAAATACGAATATAAAATATGTATTAAGATGATGCAAACAATTTATATATAAAGATTGTGCAAATTGTATATGTTACCATATATGTATAAAAAGTATATGAAGATAAACAAAAATGCATGAGAATATGTACTAAAAATGAAAAGATTGAATAAAGAAAAATTTGTTCTAAAGAAAAGATTACGTAATATTTTAGTGTAAAAAATGTGAATTATTCGATTAAATATTTAAACCAATTTAATTCTTTTATATAAATAATAACGGCCTAAATTTGCCTAAACGTGCGGTGAAGATTGCATAAATAAAAAATATCTATAATTAATATTTGTACAAGTGTAAAAGTATAAAAATACAAATATAAAAATTAAAGACTTCTTTAAATGTCATTTTCAATGAATATTTTCAATAACATGTATAAACACTTGTAAATAAAATGTTAGTAATAAATAAATAATTATCAGAATAAATTAAAAAGATATGTGTGCATATATATATAGGGAAAAGGCATCGTTTCCACCCCAGACTATACCCGAAAAGTCTAAGTCACACCTAAACTATACAAGTGACCCATTACACACCTAAACTATATAAAAGTGATATTATTTCCTCCCCGCGACACCCATTCTTAGGCGCGTATGTTACACTTGGTGTAAGCGCGTCCAGCCTATTCAATGACAAACTTAAACGGCTAAAAGTACATCTCTTTAATATGCAACGGATCTATTCTTATTTAAAGCCAATTTGGGGCTCAAAAGGAAACCCTAATTCCCAATTTTATCTCTCAAAATCAAAATTGAAGAGCATTTGTTTGAAGAATTGGTAACTAAATCTTTCTAGTCCTTCCATTTCTTGCTATATTGATGATTATTTTGTCTTAATTTTGTTGCCATTTTTATAATTTTTTCTTCCCTCAAATGTTGTTCAACCTCTCTTAAACCTTGTTTTCTTAATCAAGGTACTTTAATGACTAAGATAAGTTTGAGTAGACTTTGTAAGCAAGAAGAAGATCACGAGTTGGTCGAGGTTCGATGCAAACATGGACATTTTTTGCCTTTGATGACTTCATGGACCTCAAGAAATCCGGATAGACGATATTGGACTTGTCCTTACTATGGAGTAAGTGAATTTTTCCTTCAAACATTGATCTTGAATAGTGTATAAGAATCTAATTGCTTTCATTTTAGAATGTTAGATCATGCGATTTTTGGCTTTGGAAGGATGATTCTATTCATGAACGATCGAAATTTGTTATTCCTAAATTGTTGGGAAGAATTGGGGAGCTTGAGGAAATAGTTGAATCTTCGACAAATTGTGCATTTTGTGAACACAAAATAGTTGATGACAAGACTACTAGGACAATCAAATCTGTGGAGAGCAAAATAGACATTAACAAAATAGAATTGCAAATGAACAATTTTCAGGATGATTTGAAGATGATGAAGGCAAATGAGAAAAAATGTAAGATCAAGTTGGCTAAGTCCAAGAAAAGGGAAAAACAACTATGGACTACTCTCATTTGTGTATGTATTTTGGGTGTTAGTTTTCTATTTCAATTCATGTTCTTGAAAGGAGCTCCATGAAGGCTACCCTAAACTAAGTTGCTTTGTTTTTGTTATATTTTAGGGGGCTGAAATTTGTATCAATTATTAGGTGTTACCTTTGACAAAACTGTCAGTTTGTGTAATTAAATTGTTGCGTAATGAAATTGTACGGTTGAACTTAACAGTTTTGACTTTGTTTTCAGTGGTTCTTTGTGTTGCAATTTGTATACATAACAACACTAAATGCAATCACAGCTGTTGTACAAGCACAAACACAAATTTCAATATCACAACATAAACTTAACATTAATAAATGCAGCCACAACTAGTGCAAAAGCAAAAACACAAATTTCAGCAACAATGAACTTACAACTGCACAATCATTAACCAAAAATGAGTGTCAATTACATCTTGCAGCCAAATACATTTACAAAAATATCAGTACTGTTAAACTAATTACAGTTACAAAATGCAGTCAAAGCTGCCACTAATAGATTGTTCTTAAAGCAGTCACAGCTGTCAACATCAGTGAACTACCAAAAAATAGTCTTAAATGCAGTCCCAGCTGCCAACATCAGTGAATTATCAAAAACAGTCTTAAATGCAGTCATAACTACCAAGCTTTATACAGTATTAAATGTAATCTACACCAACTTCTCATAGAGATTGAATATTGGAGCTTTCTTGACGTAAGTGTGTAGCCTTGGACCTTGTTTGCATTTATTTTCTTCCTCTCATTTCGTATAGTTGCCTGGAGGTCATAGCTTTTTTTCCTTTCCATTTTACATCAGTTTTTGATGCATATCCAAGATTTTCAGTGACAAATGCTGAAGACTTGGCAGTTTTAAATCTTTCACTAGGCATTCCCAACTGCTCAAATGAAAAAAGTGTCAACTTTAGTAAATGAAATTGTAGTAAATAAAATTTAGATAGTAAATATAGTAGTAAACTTACATTAAGAATTGTGCATCTACTTTGTGTGTGAAGTAATCTCATTCCAACCATTCTTGGTCTGTCAGCACGCTAAAAATAAAGAAAAGAAGATATTTAGTATAAGGCAAGCATAATTAGTTCACAACACTATCAAATTAAATAAAATACCTTTTCTGTAGAATTCTTTGGTGGTCTACCCCTTCCTCTTCTAGTTGAACCTCTTCCTTTTCCAACAGCAGGTGATGCACTTGGGACTACACTTGGACCTGCACTTGGGTCTACACCAGCAGATGGACTTGGCCTAGGATTTGCACTAGTGTCAGCAGCAGGTGCACCTGTTGGGCATCTTCTTTTATTGTGATCCTTGCTATGGCAAGTGCCACATGAAATCTCAATCCCCCTCTTGGACAACTTTTCAGTTTTCTTTTTGGTTTCACCTTCTTCTTTCTTCCTATTCTTTTCAGGCCTACCTGGCAGCTTCTTAACAGGAGGTGGCATAATAGAGATATTTTGTGATTGTGGCCACATCTTCATATTCAAAACTGGTTGAATGAAGAAACTATATGTGTTCATGTAAGTTTCTCTTTTGTACCAGTGAGAGATGTAGTTTATTGGATCCAATTTTTTGTGATGAAAAACAGTCACTGCATGAGGACACGGTATGCCCTTCAACATCCATGCTCTACAACTGCAATATTCTCTAGCAAGATCCACAATATGCCTATATCCTCTATCAAGCACCTCATGCCCTGTATCAGAATTCCATTCTATGTTGCACTTCATAGACCTTGTTGTATTATCATTTAGCACTTTCATAGCCATTGGAGAAATGTCACTGGTCTAAGTTTCACAAAAATTCCTCATCTGTCCCACTCTTTTCATTATTTTTACCCTTATCTCCTCTAACATTGTAATTATCGTCTTATGCCTAGCTCCTAAAATCCATGCATTAAAACATTCTGTCATGTTGTTGTCTACAACATTACACTTTGTTCCAAAGCTAAAGTAAACCTTGCTCCATCTCTATGGATTAAAATACATCAACTTATCTAGTATTCCTTCTCCCCCTAACATCTTCATATAGCTAATGTTGTCCCTAAGCTCAGCCTCAAAGGTAGATCTTGCACACCTCCAAAAATATTTTTTCTTCTCAATACCTCTACATATAGCATCTTTTGACCAGTTTGCAAGGACATGTCTTGCACACATTCTATGTTCAACATTTGGTAAATATTCAGTTACAGCAATTTCTAATTCCTACAACAAAAACAGAAACAAAAATAGTTACAACATAAACATAAACAGAAACAGATACAATATAAACAGAAACAGAAGCAAAAACAATATTTCTTTACCTTTTGCATGTCTGTTATCACTGTCAAATCTGTCCCATTTCCTAGCTGAAGATCTTCTTTTACAATCCTGATAAACCAACTCCAAGTGGTCTTGTTTTCAATCTCAACCACTGCCCATGCCAGTGGCAACATTTGATTGTTACCATCTTTACACACAGCAACTAATAACTGCCCTTTTGGCACTCCTTTTAAAAAACATCCATCCAAACCAATGCACTTCCTACAACCAGTTAGGAAGGACTTCTTCATTGCATCAAAACATATGTGGAAACCTTGAAACATTTTTCTACCATCTTCAAATGTTTCATCATGAAGCTTCACTATACATGTACTACCTGGATTTGATCTTAACAACTCATCTCTTTAATCTAAAATTCTCTCAAATTTCAAATTATAGTCACCCATCAGTTCTGCAATCACCTTATTTTTAGCTCTCCTACACACTGTTCTCCCAACATGTAAATCCAGCTCTTTCTTAATAAGCAACTGAAACTCAAAAATTCTAATATTTGATTGTTCCTTTATCCTTTCATTGAAGTGGCTAGCTAAGAACTTGGTATTACAAAGTATGTTCCTATTGATAGGATCACACTTATGAACTGAATTATAGGTTTTCACAACAAAGTTCATAGACCTAGAATCAATATTAGCATAAAGAAGTCATGGAAAACCAGTTGTACACCTAACCCTTACCCTTGTAGGTTCATTAACACATTTCTCAATTGCAACATGTTCAGCAACAGCATATTTAGTAACAGCATCTCTAAATTCATTAACACTTTCAAAAACATGTCCTAACTCCCACATAACTTTCTGGCAGTCTAAATTATATGCAACTCTTTTAACTTTTTTCCTCCTTCTAGCTTTATCTCTGTGTTCAACCTGTTCAACTCCATCTTCTTCATCTATTATATCATCTGAATCAATTTCAAAGATGGCAGCTTCATCAGATGGATAAAAAAGTTCATCACCAGCTAATTTTCCCTCCAAACAATTTCTATCACCACCTGCAGATTCATCATAGCCAATATCTGGTCCCTTTCTTCCAGTTCCTAACTTAATATGTTTAGGAATTACTCGTCTCTCTCCCCTCTTTCTTCTTTTTTTTCCTCTTTTCTTCCCTAAAACCTCTTAACTCTTCATCCACATATTCATCCACATCACTCCCAATCTCTATACCTCCATCAATAGATTTTACATCTGAATCTACAACAGATTTAAAAAGTGCAGAAGTAGAATTAGTAGGAGCAGCAATAGAACTACTAGGAGCAGCAGTATAACTACTAGGAGTAGCAGCTATAGGAGAAGAGACATGAGCAGTAGGTTGATCAGTAGGAAGAGAAAAAGTATGAGCAATAGGTTGGTTAAAAGAAGGGGCATCTTCACTATTTTTAGATGTCCTGTCAACACTTTCAATATCATTTTCAGTGTATTTATTAAAAGACACACCACTTGTCCCCTCCACATGTCATTCTCCATCACTTACAAATTTCAAAAATGGGGCCACCTCAAGTTCAACAACCATGTGACACACAAAAGCTTCCAAAACTTGCCCATTACCCAATTTCTTTGAAATGTCAAGTGTGTCCTTGTTTGACCTAATTTCTTTTAATTTAGAACCTTTGGGCAGTCTAACATATAGTACGCATTGTTTGGAAATATACCCTAAATACCTTACATAATTTCTAAATTTAAATAAACACAACCTATCTACATCAACATCCAAAAATTCAGTAACTTGTCCACCCTCATATCTTTTTCCTTTTTTCCCCCTTCACCTTACCCATATTAAGTTCTCCACCATAGTAAAATCTCAAAGTGATCAGTTCAAAACTCATTTTATAAACCTGAAATCATTGATCACAAAAACACAATAAAAATACAAGTCTCATAATACACAAAAATCAAAAAGATACAAGTCTCACAGTACACAAAAATAAAAAAATTATAGTATTTATGCAACAATTATAAGTATCACACATTATTTATCACATATTAAACGTCACAGCTCATATTGTTACAGATTGAAGCACATAAACAAACTATAACAGATCAATTTTCAAGATAAATTAAAGAAAACAAAAACCCCTAATTCAAAAACTCTAGTCATAACCCTAGTAAAATCGAACTATTATAAATGTCAAGGGTTATATTATCACATATTGAGCATCTAAATAAAAATAAAACGTTAATTTGGACAAATTAAAGATGGAAAAATCCTAACTCAAAAAATCGTAGATCTAATTTAGGAACGAAAACAAATCCTAGATCTACTATATTTAGGAAAGAAAACTAACCTTTGAACTAAAAATCAGTAGTTCCTATATAAAAGATCGTAACCTTAAGTGTTTATCCTAAATCATACCACCTCCGTTGAAATCAACCAAATCAACTTGAACTGAAAAGAGATAAAAAAACAATTTTTACTTGTAAACAATGAGAAACAGAGCAAAATTATTGTTTATCTCTTCTATCGAATTTAAATTTGATAAAAAATTGAAAGAGTGAAGAGAGGTGAATCTTCTATCACGTTTTTTATCTCATCCGATGACTTTTCATTTGGATGAAGAGGTTTGATCGGGTTAGGGTATAAAATGAGGTTGGGTCGGGTCGGATGGGTTAAATAGATGGGTTAAAAGAGTAATAGAATCGGGTCAAGTTTTAATAAAAAAGAAAAATTAAATTAGTTACGTGGCACCACAAGAGGGCGAGTGGAGTGCACTCCACTCATTAAACTTGGGCATGGGTATCGCGGAGAGTAAATAATATCAGTTTTATATAGTTTAGGTGTGTAATGGGTCACTTGTATAGTTTAGATGTGACTTAGACTTTTCGGATATAGTTTAAGGTGAAAATGATGTTTTTTTCCTATATATATATATATATATATATATATATATATATATATATATATATATATATATATATATATATAATATACTCCCTTCGTTTCATTTTATGTGTCGTCATTTCCTTTTTAATTCATCCCAAAAATAATGTCACCTTTTCTTATTTGATAATTATTTAATGACATCATTCCCATTGGATCCCACTTATTAAAAAAAGATGACTAAAAAGTAAATATTAAGAGGAACAATTTTGTAAATTTTACAAAATCTTCACTTATTTCTTAAACTTTGTACCCAATTAAATGACGACACATAAAATAAAACGAAGTTAGTATAATTTTTCATTATAAGAGTGGGCTCGAATAAAATTTCTTAAAAAAAATATAATGATTTTATCATTGTCCAAAATATTTATTTTTATTATATATTTGTATACATAATATCCATCTTTGTATTTGTGAAGGCCCCGAAGATAGACGAAAAAATTCTTCATCTCGAAATTAAGGACAGTAAAAAAATATTGCAGTCACCCAAATGCTCAAAATAACAAACAAATCAGTAGTTAACCAAAGCAGAGGAGCTAAATACAATAAACATTCAAAGATAACATATTAATATTATTAAATACGAACAAAAGATTGAAATCCCGTGAAAACTAAATCAACATAAAAGAGAATAACATCTTAATACGATAACAATATCAAACCCAAAGAGAAGACCCAAAAAACTAATTAGTTATTAGTTCAATTAGTTAGTGTTAAAGAGGGAGGTAATCATAAAGGAAAAAACAAACTAGTAAGGTAAAACAAAATAAGTTAAAATTAGTAAAAATTAATATTTTATTTTATTTTTTTAATAAAAATTTAGTTCATCAGTAGAGAAAACTAATCAAATCAATTCAAAAAGTAGAATAATAAGGGAGCAAAATTAACAACAAAACTAAAACAATGACATAACTATTGCCCAAATATGTGCAAAATTACTAGAGTAATTAGAGAAAATTAAGCCAATCGAAAATATTATTGGAACAAATGATGAACGTAATAATGGTATGTAGCAGGAGTAGCCAAAGGAAAATCCAGAAATATGCTTTCATGGAGTCCGGCCAGAAAATTGTCAACTCTGGCCAGATCTGGACATCAACGGCGTGTTGCCATGATTTTCGATCAGATATGGGGGGAGTTCGACTGGAAAACTCGCCCGCCGGTGATCAACTCCGGCGAGGCAGTGGAGAAGGCTGACGAGAAAAAGTAAAAGGGGAGGCGCTGGGGGTGTTAGAGAGAGAGAGTGAGACGGGAGGAGAGAAAGGGAATGAGAGAGATAGATCAGATTTTGTGCGTTGTATTTGTGGTGTTTGTGCGTAGGTGTGTGTATTAAATAATTGGCCCTCCTATTTTATTTATAATAAAAAGTGGTGTTTATTATTAACCAAAAAATAAAATATATCTCTTTTAATCATTAAATAATACTGGCTTCGTTTTATTTTATATGTCGTTATTTGACCGGGCACAAAATTTAAGAAATAAGAGAAGACTTGATAAAATTTACCAAATTATCCTTTATCAAGAAATGTGTCAATATTTTTTTTTTTTAATTAAGTGGGATCAATAAGGATAAAAGGGTAATTGTGCCTTTAAAAAGTTGTCAAATAAATAAAGATGACACTTATTTTGAAACGCATTAAAAAGAAAATGATGACACATAATTTGAGACAAAGATAATAGTATTTTGATTAAAGGGTAAAAGATCTAATCAGTCATATCAATTGTCATCTTTAAAAAAAAATTAACATGATTTTGACTTGACTAGTTTATTACTTTGTCTATTTAAAATAATTTAGTTGGCTTACATTTGCAGATTGTATTAAATAATGCACAAAAATATGAATGTCAATGTATAATCATAAAAAAAATAAAAATAACAAATATAACAAAATCATCTAAAAACTATATTACGCTATAAACATTTAAAATTATAATATGTAAGAAAGAATTGTAGTGTTATGCTATGTACATATGCAGATGACTGTGCAAAAATATTAAAATGATAATGAACTAATAAAAATTTTAAAATTTACAAAATTAAGAATAATTATCAATAAATTATGCTAAGTTAAAATATGACAATAAATTGATAAAAAATCCTAAAAAAATGATGATTATCATTAGTTTGTTAAAAAATTATAAAAAATGTGTGAAAAATTGCATTTTATGTACTTTAACAATCATAAAGCTTAAAAGTATTAATTTTAAGTATGGGGAGACAAAATTGAATGTCAACAATGCCAAAAGGGGAAGATGAGGTGTAGTAGTGTGTGGTGTTGCAATAATATGATGTGAATGTGAAATGTGATAAAAGGGCAGTGTGATGGAATAGGGTTCTCTCACTTAGGCAGTGACAGGGAGAACAGGTTGAGGTCCCCAGTGATTGTAAATTGAAGGCACAAGGTGTTGTGATTGCTTGAAGACGTGCATGAGTTTGTCGTCATCAAAAAAGGGAAATTGTTAAATCCTTAATTTTGATGATTGACAAATTGTATGTTGGGACCTGATTCCTGAAGAATGTGTGATGACAAAGCTACAACAACTTAGGGACCTAGTTGGTTGCCTGAACATCACTGTCATATACTGATGGACGAAAGTGCACAAGGTTGATGAAAAAAGCTGATCCATTTTTTGGCCCCAGCCAATGAAATTCATCTAGGTTTTCTTGTCTCATATATGTTGCTCATATTCCACAACAAAAAAATCAAGCTTCCATATACTCACAACATATCTCTCTTTTGGAGTTCTTAAATTCAAAGCCTCATTCGCAACAGCGAACTGATTACTCACAAAGTTGTATTCCATGTTCTTGTTGTAATTGAATTTTTGTATTGTGGTTACAAACTTTGCCTACTGTTGTTTTTGTTATTACTAGGTGTTTTAATTCCCAAACTCATTGTTGTCATCTAGAGTTAGGTGATATTGAAGTTAGAGTTAACTTGTCAACTCAGTTAGAGTTAGTTGGGTGGTGATGCAGTAGAGGTATTGCACATTTCTCTATGTAATAGAGTTATTACTAGGAGAAGAAGGATTAGGAGTTTAATCCTTGAAGTCATGGAGTTTGTATTCAAGTTTGCTTGAATACTAGTGGAGCTTTAAAAATCCTGGAGGTAGTTTGTGGTTTTTCTCCCTTGAATAAGGAATTTTCACGTAAAATTATTGTGTCCTTCATTTACTCTTTTCCCGTACTTTACTGTTAAATTTCTTGCTATTTAAGTTTGTTTGGGATCAGATCGCAAAGTTGAAGGCAACTCGTTTGAACTCTTAAAAAAAAAAATAATATGAAGTAGGCTCCAGACTTTGGCATATTTTCTTTGGACTAGGGGTTCAGATGCTAATGTATAGCCATTAACTGAAATCTTTTATGTTATCAAGTCTTGCATGTACAGTTTGCAGTGAAGTGATAGGATATTAGGACCAACTTCATGTAAATTTGAATATGCATATTTAGACATTTTAGTTTCATCTCAATAGATAATTAAACACTTTAAATTCGTTCCTATTGTATCTCGTGAATAAGCTGTTGTGGTATATAAATTTTAAAGGTATCTAAATAATCATTTTATAAGTTAAGGTATTCAAATGATATAATAAAGTCAAATTGAGGTGTCTAAATAGATATATTTAAAATTAAAATGTTTACTTTAAATTGTTTATTTATATCGTCTTAAGGTTCAAATCACTTCACTATTTTCATATAGTTCTTCGCCCCTCATTCGAAAAAGAAATTCAATAGACAGGAAACAAGTGTGATTACAATCTTTGATATTTTAAAAATAGATAAAGCATCTAGTATACCCTTGAATTATGATCAAAGTTACTACGATATACTGCAACTTCACAGGAGTCTTATTATCCCTAAAGTCAATTTTAGTGTATTTTTGTCATTCTTTTGTGCTGACGTGATACCTTTTTTTTACATAAATATAAGGTCCACGTCAAAGGTGTCATGTCAGCTAAAATGGTGTCACATCAGCTAAAAATATTGATAAAAATACGCTAAAATTTAGTTCAGGGTGGTAATAAAATTCCCATGAAGTTGGAGTGTCTCGTAGCAAAATCGGTCATAGTTCCGGAGGATACTAGATGTTTTACTCTTTTTAAAAAACTTACCCTACGAGCTCCGATCCTTTTTTTTTTGCTCCAACTCTAACTCACAATATTAAGATTGTAAGTGAAAGTGTTTATCATCCGATTAACTCCCTCTTGTCCTGTCTTGACGTTTCATCCATATAATTAAAGCTAAAATAAATCGAGGGAAAGAAAAGGGGGAAAAAACCAAGAGGACATGTATAAAGAAAGAAAATATTTTATTGATGTCTCAGCCGTAGAAAAACTGGTGAACAGATTCTCTCACAACAACAAATTCCTACAAATCCTATGAAAAGAAAAATAAAACAATAACAATGAGATCAAAATCCCATTTTTCGGTCTCACTATACTACAATAACAATTTCAATCTTAATATAGTAAACAAATACTTTCCTTTGCATGAACCAATTCCCAAGGAAAGTGACTTAGAATATAATAGTATACATATATAAAGGCATCTCAGCGTATTGAAACTCCCGCTACGTATAAAGTATATAAATTAGAAAGAAGCAGGGGCAATATCAGGTGCACCAACAACAATATCTTGAGAAGCAAAAGGGGCAGGGGCATCAGCAGCAGCACCACTGCTCAATAGCTCTATCATGGCGCGGTGTGGGCTGGTTCTCTGTTTGTTGCATAAATCTGGCAAATACACTCCTGCAAATTTCAACCATTAAAAAAAATTAGTGAAATGTTGCAAATATGAATGCAATTTATTAATTAGTACTCTGTTCGTATCAGTTTATGTGGCATCCTTTTATTTTTAGTTTGTCTCGAAAAAAACAGTTTAACTTTAAAATTCTCCTTTTACGCTTAATGAAATAATTTATAGTCACATGAATGTTGAAGGAGTGTAAAGACTAATTTTCAAAAGTTTTTTCTTTCTTAAGTTTTGTGTGTGTCAAATCAAATGGTATTAGGCAAACTGAAATAGAGGGAGCAATACGTTTCTATAAAATATTCTTTGATTCAGGTTTAAGAATTTGATTTGTCAAGAAAAGCATCATTCTTTGGCCTCCTTCACAAACATTTGAAAGGGGACGGATCCAAGAAAAGCATATATTGTATGATAAATATATCAACCAAAAAGGATAAAATTTTAGGTTGAAACAATTGTGTGATTGATAATTTTTTTCTGAAGATGATACAGAGGGAAGATAAAGAATTTCAAAGAAATGCAAACAACTACTCCCTCCGATGCAAATTATATATGTTACCGTATTTGATTGGACATAAAATTTAAGAAAGAATGCAAGATTTTAGAAGTATGTGGTCTAAAACAAGCATAGATATTATAAGAAACCATGACATTTCTTTCGTAACAGACTAAAAAGAAAATTATGACATATAAATAGGGGCACGGAATACTTGTCAATTATCGACATTTATTCAAGATTTTTTCGTTCTCTCCGTATGGTATAAAAGATCATTTTAATACCATCCATGCATGGAGCGTGTTAAAGATATAATCAATCAAATAAAAGTATGTTCTTCTCTTTAACGGTTTTAAATTTTTAGATGAGATATTCACACAATTCAACAAAAACACGACCAGAATTGAGAACCGAATAAAATTATTTACCTTCTCCAGCAGCCAAATTGAAGTAAAGATCAACAATGTTGGGACAATTTTGATAACAAGGACGTGAACAAAGTTTTGCAGTAAATAGAGGTTCAAGCAAAGCATCAGATGAAATCCCAACAGAGTTTCTATCAACACCACATGCATTAACACATTCATCTGTCTCAATATATTCTCTTATGTTTCCAACCATAACCTCTGATGTCTTGCATTGATACTCCATTTTTCCAACTTCATTTGCTGAGTTCTCTAATAAACATCTCTTGCCAGATGATGAGATCGAAAAAGAGCAAACATTTGTTGGCAAGTTTTCGCATGTGATTTCCCCTAAAATGGAGGACCAAAAAAAAGAGGGAATGAATATTGACTAGTATACATGTTGTATATTAGGGGTGGCAAAATTAGCCTATGACTTGTCCAATCTGTTAAGTTTGGACGGATTAGTGACTCAAAGGTTATGTTGATACACAATCTAGATTGATACATTAGAAATCTTGTCAACATATTTTATTTTTTATTTTAAATTTGATATGTTATATATAATAATAGAAAAAATATTTTATTTGAAATCAGAAGAAAAACAAATAAAGAAATTAAAACTGGTAATAATTGTGTGGGTTAGATTATGTCATTATGACCATTGTTTAAGATGACCCAACTCATTGCAGCTTAAGTAACTTTTGAACGGGTTACTGGTCCGTCTATTTATTAATTCAATTCATGTTAACATGCTCATATGTAATATGTTAATTCATATTAATAAAAGTATGATAATGATCAAAATTAAGAAAACAAATTCAACATAAGAGCATCAGGTGATCAATGAATAATGAAATAAAATTGAACGTAACCATACCTAATGCTCCTTGGAGAAAAAGGGTGCAAGCAAAGAAAAGAATCATGGAAGAATGCTTCATGAATGAGGCCATTTTTCTTCTTACTTTGTAGTTTGTTCTCTTAGTGATTTTTGTAAAACTTTGTGTTGTAATTGAGAAATGTTGGAAGAAGAAATGAAGTTTGGAAATTGTGTTTGAATATATGAGAAGGGGTTTCTTGAATATATATAGGGAGGATATGACAATGAGAAACCAAAGATGACAGGCGGTTACACGTTTACTTAATTTGTTTGGTCGTTCCTTTTTTTCTTTTTCTTTTTTTTTTTTTTGGGTGGGTGTGTATTTGTGTAGTATTTGTTTTTTTGTTTTTATTTAGGAATGTTGAAAATTCAAATTCAAAGGCTGAGCCAAGAGAAGGAAAGGCGGTTTAAATTAAATTATATTATGCGGATTGCGCAAAAAACTCTTTTTCTTTTATACAAGAGTCGTTGAATTCACTTGATGTACAAAAATATTCTAACGTAATGATAAATATGGCTCCAAAATTATTTTAGGCATATTTTTTAAAGTTATTTTTTAATGTAAAATTTTAATTTCACCACAAATTATCTGAGGAAAGAACAAAATCAAATAGCAAATTATGTCAAATCATAAAAGGAAAAAACACGATTATTGATTGAGTTTGACTTGATTTAATATTGGACAAAGAATCCAATTATAATTAATAAAGCTTTAATTAAAAGAAATCAAATCGAACCAAACCAGTCCATGTACACCCTACATGGTATGCAATATGGGAGAGATGGTTTATGGAAAACTAAATTGAGCCCACGCGTTTGCTTAACTAATTTAATTATTTATTTTTCTCATAATATTCTTCAACATTTTTTTTTTTTAAATTCTTTGATTCTCTTTTTGTGTAAGTTTACTTGTACCTTGTGGTTGACGACTAAAAGAACACGTCTTTTTAATGTCTGCCTTGTTGAAGATTTCAAACTCCTTAGATGTTTCTACGAAAATCATGAAAGGATCTGACTTCTAATTCAAACTTTTAACCCCAAAAAATGAAAAGGACTTGTTCAGTTTGTTATTTGCCTGTTACTCTACGATTTCACCTTTTCATCAACTTAGATTAGCATGTATTAAAAGGATTTAGGTTCGTTTGGTATGCAGGATAAGGTGAGATATTTCAGGATTAAATGTTCTTAGATAAATTTAATATAAATTTATACCGTGAGGTCAATCGAACACACTACAAACTTTAATTCAGGCTTAATCCTGCTATTTACCACCTTATATCATAAACCTTGAAATTATTTTATTCCACCTCTCAAGTGTGATAAATTAATCCAAGGATTATAATTTCAGGATAATATAATCCACTAACCAATAAACAACCCTTAGAGAATGTATGATTAAATTATGAGTTGGTTAAATTATTAGCTTATGAGCACTTTTTAATTAATTTAAGTGTTAGATAACATCAAAAATACTTAGAATTCAAAATCGCGTACAAGTCATAAATTAGGCTTGTTCCAATTAATTTAGTTCATAAATTTGTTATAGTTCAATTTTCCATTTGGCACCTTGATTAGGACTCCTAAACGAGCCAAATTAAGGTGTCAAAATGAAAAATTGTGGCACGTTTAAATTTTTTTGATATTTATCCTTTTTATATAGAAAACATATTTGTGTCGATATTTTTTTATCAAATACATTAAAACCGTATCTACAATATACTATTATATTGAAACACGTAACTATTTGTTTACAAATCAACGTCAAGGCTTAAAACTACTTTTCTAACACGATGTTTATTTACTAACGTAAACGTACTCATGTAAGACGTGTTGACATTTTTTGAAAAAGGGAAGCTGGCATTTGGCAGAGGAATAAAAGTCTTTACTTGCAAATAACGTTCCATTCACAATAGGCAGCTTAATAAATTGACCTCTTAATTGATTTTCAAATCATTATGGTGGAATTAGAAATATGAAGCCATAAATACTGGACGTACGTGGAAAAAAATGGCAAATTGTGTAATTGAAAATGGCTGGCAAACGGTAGGACAGTTCCAATTATTCTACTCCATTAAATCCCATATTTTGGGCAGCGTTTAGAAGGTTCTATTTGGTTTCTCCTGACCCTGACTTGACCCACCAATGCCACATTTTTGCCTTACTATTCAACTTTAGTTAGAAGTTTTGAGTTCGAGTTTTGGGTATGAAAAAATTTTTATTGGGAGTGTCACCCTCAAAATAAGTCTTGCTCTGTGTGATTTGAATTAATTGAGATTCCAATGCATATAGCAAATACCAAATGAGATATATTAATCAGGCAGCTTTCTAAATACTACGAACCCACTTTTCCGAAAAATTAAAGACAACAATTTCAATCTTTTCTAAAAAAAATTATTAATTATATATGCTTCAGAGGAATTGAACCCTCATCAAAGAAGGCAGTAAAGTTTAAGAAAGGTTCATGTCTACCCTTGGACCAAGAGACTGCTGATATGGGGTTTCCAAAAATTACTTCTTATATCTTTAATAGATTTATCAATATAAATACAAAATTTGTGCCACCATCCAATATTCGACCCCGAATATTCTTGACGAACACATGAAAAAACTACGAATATGGAGGAGGAAGGGGTTGGAATGTTGGAGCAGGGCCGGAGCTACCATATGATGTGGGGGTTCATCCGATAAAAATATACATTATTTATATATATGGTTAAAATTATTTTTTATGTATATATAGTAGATTTTAAATCTCTTTTGGCTAGTTCATATGTGTACTTTTGAATCCCCTCTATAAATTTTTTGACTCTGTCACTGAGTTGGGAGGTGAGGAAGAGACAATGAGCTAGCTTGGAATGTCTCGTAGCTTGAAATATTTTGATCAATCAAACATGAGAAATTTTTCAAATTAAACACGCCAATTTTTTGGATACATCTTCCTTGCAATTTCATAATATATTATACGTACTATTTTCTTTGGTTTAATATAAATGAATTGTTTATTTTTTATGATCCAAAATGAATATTTATTCAGAGTTCAAGAGTGTAATAATTATTTCTTTCCAAAATTACGTACCCTTCTTTTAAATGAGATTTTCAATTATTTTTAAATCTCAAATAATAATTATATCAACTTTAGAGATGAGTTGGAAAAAATCAGAAGAATAATTGATAAATTATCCATCGATTAATATCTCTAAATATCTTTTTTAAGGGGTGTATGTATCACACCCCTAATAATTTATTTATATTAGACAAGTATCGATTATAAGTCACTTATATTTATTTTGTAATAATAAAATCACTCAAATTTG
Source organism: Capsicum baccatum var. pendulum (assembly GCA_030864225.1). Classification (NCBI taxonomy): domain Eukaryota; kingdom Viridiplantae; phylum Streptophyta; class Magnoliopsida; order Solanales; family Solanaceae; genus Capsicum; species Capsicum baccatum. Next base: position 225,032,316 of record CM061559.1, on the reverse strand, counting down.
GTGAGTCATCCACAAAATCACTTTAGCCAATTTGGGCCAAATCATCGTATAGCTACAAAAAGAACATTAAAACTGGAATATGTTGATATGTTCTATGAAAACCAAAAATCATGTTGTACGTTACGGTGATTTGGCTTTAACCTTTCCATCTAGAAACATATTTTTTTCTGGCTAAAATGATTTCGTAGGATAAATTTTCAAACTTAGAGTGATTTTATCGTTGTAAATACACAAAAGTTTGACTTGTATAGGTAATTTTCAAGTCATCTTAGTATTTTTAAGACAGTTCATAATTGGTATTCCCTCTGTTTAAAAAAAAAATACCTAAATTTGACTTGTATAGGTAATTTTCAAGTCATCTAAGTATTTGTAAGAGTTCATAATTGGTACTCCCTCCGTTTTAAAAAAATACCTGCTTTTTTTTTTAGTTTGTTTTAGAAAAAAATTATTCTTTTTTTAATAATATTTTAATACCAACTTTTCATATGACATGTTTATAATACTACAAGATTAAAGAATATTTTAATGCATTTGATATAACATTAATTTAACAAGATTCAAAAGTATTCTTTAGTTTCTTAAATTTCATATCAAGTTCAAATATGTCATTCTTTTTTAAACGGAAGAGAATATATTTTTTAAAAAAATAAAAATACAGGTCATAGATAAAACAATTTCATAATTACATGATATTATTAAGGTTTTAAAAAATTATCCTACATAGTTATTTATTAGTTATAAAACTGTTTTTGTGGGCCCCTATATACAAACATAATATGCAATGTATATAGCAACTAATACTTTCTCTCTCATGTAATTAATTTTTCATAATTTCTCTCTTAGCTAATTGGCTAGTTTTGCGACATTACCTTATGCACGCTTCTTGAGCATATCTCAAAGAAAAATTTTCTCCCAAATCAGATGATTTTTTGTCTTCCCCCAATATAGGTTTGCATTGAAAATTATTTGGAGTAATTTCTCATCCCTAAACATTCGTGGTGATATGCATTGAGGATTTCGCGGTAATCTTTAGTTTTTCGCGTATATAAATTTTTTATTTTTTATTTTTTTAGGTATTCTCTAAACGAGCTGCTAAGTTTCTTCAAATTTCATCTATTTTATAGAATAGTATAACTTAAAAATTGAATTGTATATTAGAGTCAATTTCACAGAATAAATCTTGATGGATTATTTTCATAATTTGATATTTGATCAAATTTTAGTGAATTTGATAATTGTATATAGGTGATTTAATTGTATTCAGTTGCGTAGATTTTGATATGTGGGTATGCATTATATATTTTTTTTCATTTGTATGTTTTTATATACATATGAATGTATTGGATGTATGTGTTTCATGTATATATGCAGATTTTTGTATAATTATATAGAGTTAATACATAAAAATGATCTTAAACTTGACACCAAATTATAACTTTGACCTTAAACTTTGACATTGCACAAATATGACCTTTAACTATTTAAAACTGCACAAATATGACCTCCAATCCTACGTGGCAAAACGCGTGTTCAACACGCAAAACTGGGCGCGTCCAACTTAAAATCTAAGGGTATAATATATAAATATGACCTTAAACTTTGACAGTGGACAAATATGACATTTAACTATTCAAAACTACATAAATATGACCTTTAAATGACTCTTCACTATTATTTTTTCATTATTTTCGGCTCAAAGATGAAAATGATATCTAATTTTTTTTGTCATTGCGGAAAAAGAGCAATATTGAAGATTTATTAATTACGCAGGTCAGCCTCATACGAAAAAATCGAGCGGGTATATATATATTTTAAAGCAGAGGACGAATTTAAGTTATATAATATATCTAAATATTATTTATTTAAATATTAAATTAAAGATGAAACTATACTAATAATTAAAAGAAATATAGTTTTAATAAAACATTATTAAATTAATCTTATTAAGGATAGTAGTAGTAGTATATTAAATTAACGTTATCAAATTAACGTAATTAAAATGTTATTAAATTAATGTTATTAAAACGTTATTAAATTAACGAGGGCCAGACCTACGTGGTTGCCATGGGTTCACTCGAATCCCCTCGGTAAAAAAATTACGTTGTATATATATAAGATAGAAAATGTATTTTTATATACATATATTAATGTTGAACCACATGAAACAAGACACTTAGATAGCCTAGTGGTGTTATTTGCTCTTCTTGGGCGCTTTCTTTAGCCTACTGTGCGGGTTTGATCCCTGCTAGCGGCTGTTTTTTTTTTAATTAAAAAAAGCTAGGTGCTGCTGCTATAGAAATAATAATAATAATAATAATTTTTTTAAATTAAAAAAAAGTTAGGTGCTGCTACTATAGAAATAAATAAATAAAATTATTATTATTATTATTATTATTATATAATAATAATAATAAAAACGACGTCGTTTTAACACAAAAAGTAAAATTTTGACAATGCACAAATATGACCTTTAACTATTCAAAACTGCACAAATATGACCTCTCTCCAAGTCAGCCCTTTTAACGACGTGGAACCGTGTGATTGTATTACCTTTCCACGTAGGCGCGAGTGAGACTCACGCATGGAGTTGCAAAATCAGAGGTCATATTTGTTTAGGTTTTGAATAGTTAAAGGTCCTATTTGTGCACTATCAAAGTTTAAGGTCAAAGTTATAATTTAGTATCAAGTTTAGGATTATTTTTATGTATTAACTCAACTATATATGTATACAAGTTTGTTCTGCATTGATACACACATACATATGTATATGCATATGTATGTGTTGGTTCATATATACATGCATATGTGAATACATATGCTCTACATTTGTATATATATATATATATATATATATATATATATATATATATATATATATATATATATATATATATATATATATATGTATATAAGTACAATTATTTCTATATACATACGCTGATTTTTATACATTGTGTATCACATATTTGAATAAGTATCATCAATGCATTAGGATCCTAATATACAAAATGTATAATACTATAGTTTATACAATATATTGCTGATATGCATGTGTATATATTATACATTATACATAACGTATATAAATTTTGTGTGTGTATATAGAATGTAATTAGTAAAACTTAGACAATAAAGTTAGTTAGAGTAGGTAGATATGTGAAGTTTTGCCCCTTATTTCCAAGCTGAAGGTCCTCTCACCCGGGGAACGGTACACATGGGCTTTCCATGTTATTGGGCTTTAGAATGATAAAAATGGAAGCCCAAAACAATAGTTTCTCGAGCCTTGTGGATGTCCTTCGAAATTGCAAACCACATATATGCGATGAAGTTGCATGAAGTAGCAAAGCTTGACCCCAGTGTGTTTCGAAATCTATTTTGGAGTCACATTTAAGATATAAAGCCTTTCTACCGAAGGCCACACACCATACCCAGAGCTCTTTTGTGTCTACTGGCTCTATGTGTACAAAAACACTGCCCAAATGCCCGGGCTATAATCCATTCCCAGTGACACAGTATAGTAAGTGTCTCATGAGAAAGTGTTTTGGCATCAAAAGATTAAGATGATTCCTATATATTTTTTTCTTATTCTGTATACTTTTTGCTTCTACATGTAATGTGCTTACTGTGGTTGGATTTCTGCTCATTATTAGATCTTAGCTCCATGCCTGTTTCCTGTTCAAATATTGAAAGTGCACCCCCATTAGGTTCGAAGTGAACAATGATCTTATAGCATATTCTTCGACAACAAAAAAACTCATACACACCCCCATTAGGTTCGAAGTGAACAATGATCTTATAGCATATTCTTCGACAACAAAAAAACTCATACTTGTCTCAGCTTACCGAGCCCCTAAATAGCAACAACGCGTTTGAGACATTCTTACAGGATGTGGAAACAACATATTCACCAAGTAAATAGACGAACATATCAGAGCACTGAAAATAGTCTTCCATAACAAATTGAAATATTACAAGATATTAATAAAAAGCTTGAAATTTGAAGAGCACTATTACATCTCAAAGCCAAAAAGAAAACATCAACTGGAAGTTGTGTTTTTGGCTTCATCAATAGTTCAAAGTTACAATAACATTTCACTTTAATCCTCTTCAGCTTCCTCTTCATCCTCGTAATATTCTCCCTCCTCATCAGCAGTGGCATCTTGGTACTGCTGGTACTCGGAAACAAGATCATTCATGTTACTTTCAGCCTCGGTAAACTCCATCTCGTCCATTCCCTCACCCGTGTACCAATGCAAGAAAGCCTTTCTCCTGAACATAGCAGTGAACTGTTCGCTTACACGCCTAAACATCTCCTGAATTGATGTCGAGTTACCAATGAAGGTGGATGCCATCTTAAGTCCCGTAGGTGGGATATCACAAACAGTTGATTTCACATTGTTCGGGATCCACTCAACAAAGTAAGAAGAGTTCTTGTTCTGCACATTGAGCATCTGCTCGTCGACCTCTTTCGTGCTCATTTTCCCCCTGAACATAGCAGAGGCAGTCAAGTACCTGCCATGGCGAGGGTCAGCTGCGCACATCATGTTCTTGGCATCCCACATTTGCTGTGTAAGCTCCGGAACAGTCAAAGCTCGGTATTGCTGTGAACCACGGGAGGTCAAAGGCGCAAACCCCACCATAAAGAAGTGGAGCCTTGGGAATGGAATCAAATTCACAGCCAGCTTACGGAGATCAGAGTTCAACTGCCCAGGGAATCGCAAACAACAGGTGACACCAGACATTGTTGCAGATATCAAATGATTCAGATCTCCAACTGTTGCAACATTAAACAATAAAAAAAAATCATAAATATACGAACAGATGCGAGCAAAAATGAGAAAAAACAGAATGCATAAAAATCTTACAGCTCGGGGTCGTAAGCTTCAACGTTCTAAAGCAAATGTCATACAAAGCCTCATTGTCAAGAACCATACACTCATCAGCATTTTCAACCAATTGATGAACAGACAAAGTAGCATTATAAGGTTCAACAACCGTATCGGAAACCTTAGGAGAAGGGAAAACCGAAAAAGTAAGCATCATTCGGTCCGGGTATTCCTCTCTGATCTTCGAAATCAAAAGAGTACCCATACCAGACCCTGTTCCTCCACCCAACGAATGACAAACTTGAAATCCTGAAACCCAAAAATATAAACATGAGCGCTCAGCGTAAACACATCTCATCTCACAAAAAAAAAAAAAAAAAAAAAAAACCATCAGATCTAAATACAAAAAAGTCAAATAATTGACACAAACCTTGCAGACAATCACAATTCTCAGCCTCCTTACGAACAACATCTAAAACAGCATCAATCAATTCAGCGCCCTCTGTATAATGTCCTTTAGCCCAGTTATTCCCGGCACCTGATTGTCCGAAAACAAAGTTATCAGGACGGAAGATCTGTCCATAAGGACCAGATCTAATACTGTCCATAGTCCCGGGCTCCAAATCCATAAGTACCGCCCTCGGAACAAACCTTCCACAGGTTGCCTCATTGTAATAAACATTGATTCTCTCAAGCTGGAGATCGGAATCTCCGCCATATCTCCCCGTAGAATCAATGCCGTGCTCGGCACACACAACTTCCCAGAACTTGGCACCGATTTGGTTGCCGCATTGTCCACCCTGAATATGAAGGATTTCACGCATCTTTCTTATCAGGAAAACAAATAGTGATATGGATTAAGAGAATGGAAATGGAAAAAGTGAAATGTGAAGAAAATGAATGGGAGATTTTTTTTTGTGTGTAGGGACGGAGAAAGAGGGGTTTGTTTTTATAGTAAAATTTGAATCTTGCTTTTAGGGTTTGAGAGAGAACGAGGCTCCGGCCAACGGTTACTAAATCAACGGTTAGATTTGATTTGAGTTATTGGAGCTTGCAGAAATGAAATTGGAATTTGAAATTTGAAATATGTGTGCGGTACAGCTGGATTCGACAACGATTTCTAGAAAAGGTCCTTTTATTAGTTTAATAAAGTACGATTAACCCTTCAAATTTGCATCTAAGTCCTAATATTTGCATCATGTAAATAAATGTGATATGTAACTCTTAGGCCTCATTTGTTTGCACTTAACGGAGGTCTGAATTTGAATAGTTCAGACTTCAGTTTATTAAGTGTATTTTTTTTTATAACGACCTTTTAATGTATCTGAAATCCTCTGAATCAGTCAGATATGAAAAAGAGTCTGAATACTATTCAGACTTTTTTAAAAACATGATATATTCCCTCAAAATTCACTCACTTTGTCATTTTTCTCTCTATATACGTGTAAAATAAATTAAAATAACTTAATTTATTATCAAATGAATTATAATGCAATGAATTATAATACTAGTAATTCACGTATAGTATTATTTATTTTCCTCTCTCATTTGATAATTATTTATTTTCCTCTCACTTTGTTATTAAAAATATTGAACTATTCTAGTAATTATAACTTACACCTCAAAACTCTCTCACTGTTGTAGTAATTCATTTTATAATTACATCTTATCACAATAAATTTTAATCGATATATCTTTTTTTAATAATTTAGGTAGTTCAATAATTATATTTAACATAACTTATTTATTTATATTTTTAAATATTTTAATTATCACTCAAATAATGTTTGTTGTTTAAGTTAATACTTTATCTAAATATTTTTTTCATATAATATTTTATTACTTTTAAAATTTGAATTGCACATTATTACAAATAAATAAATTACATATATTTAGATGTTAAAAAAAACAAACAGTTTTAATCATTCAGTATTCAGATCTAGAAACAACATCTTAATCATTTAGACATCCATTCAGATTCAAACGTCTTAATTTAAAAAAAAAAAACAAATGCATCCTTAATTGTTTTACGAGAAATGACATAATTACACCACTAAAGTAGAATTATTTTTTCAAAGGCAAAATGACCTTCTAGACCCCCTGTACTATGTCAGTTTTATAAGTTGGACACTTCTACTTACATGTTTGTCATCTAGACCCTTGAACCCATCAAAAAACAACATTTTGCACGCTTTGACTAGGACAAAGAGAGTGTAGCCACTCGCCTGGGGGTGCGAGTGGGGGTCAATTTTTGGCCAATTTTACATTAAATAATTAAAAAATATTAAAATTTAAAAAAAATAAAAAAGGATCTTTTTTTTCCTCCATTTTTTTAAATTTAAAAATATTTTTAAAAATTTAAAATAAAAATAAAAAAGGTCCTTTTTTTTCCTCCATTTTTTTTAATTTAAAAATATTTTTTAAAATTTTAAAAATATTTTTAAAAATTTTTAAAAAATAAAAATATATTCTTCCCTCCCAGCCCCCAGCCCCGTCCCACCCCACCCCAACACCAGTCCAACCCTTCCCTACCCCAACACCAGTCCAACCCTTCCCCACCCCTACCCCCACCCCTCATACCCTACCCAACCCCATCCCACCCCACCCTCAGCCTCTCTACTCCACCCAGCCCCGTCCTCACCCCCTCACACCTCACCAGTCCCGTCCATCCCCCACCCCACCCCCAACCCCCATGCCCCTCCCATCCCTATCCCTACCCCACTCAGCCTCTTCCAGCCCCCCCCAACACTCTTCCAGCCCCCCTTCCCCCACTCGTTCACTTTTTATTTTAATTTTCCTTCTTAATTCAATTCTTTTTATTTTTTTAATTAAAATTTAAATTTGAAATCTTTTTATTTTTTTGGGGATTAAAATTTAAATTTAAATTGAAAGTGAGTGATAGTGAATATTGAAAAAATTTAGTGAATTTCGCTTAAAAAAAATTAAATTTTTTTATGAATTTGTTAAAAATATTCAAATTTAAAAATAAAAAATTATTATGTTTGTATATATGAATTTGTAGTTAAAAATTTAAATTTGTTGGAGAAGAATTTTAATTATTTGGAATGGATTTAATGTTTAATTTGTGAGAAAAAATAAAAACATGGTTATTCAAATTTTTCTACAATTTAAAAATTTTTCTTATTTAATTAAATTAATTTTAATATTTAATTTGTTATGTAGCATTTTAAAAATGACTTGGAGTTTAATGTAATATTTTTTTAAAATGATGTGGCAGATGACGTGACAAACATGTCAGGCGTGACAGCTGATATGACAGCTGACGTGGGAGAGAGTGTGTTACACTCACTAAAAAAGAGTTTAAAATGTTGATTTTTAGTGAGTTCAGGGATCCATATGACAAACATGTAAGTAGAAATGTCCAACTTACAAAATCAACATAGTACAGAGGTCCAGAAGGCCAGTTTTCCTTTTTCTAAAGTCACTTGACTTTGCAAAGTTCAAGTGTTTTTTTAAAAAAACGATCTAACTTCAATGATACAATTATGCCTTTTCTCTTGTTTTTTTACTATAAATATTGAGTGCAAATGAATATAATTTATTGCTATTTTGTCTTCTTTTTAGGTACTCTCTTCGTCCTATTTTACCCGTTCCAAATTAAAATGACACAACTATTAAGAAAATAATGATTGATAATGTAACTTTACCATTTTGTCCCTCTTAATTGTGTTTTATTGTTAGTTTCAATATTGATGGATGACTAATATCAAAGCATCATTTATGTTCTTAATGGTGTAGTCTTAATGGTACTACTCTTTGCAATATTTTTCAAGAATGCTAATAACAAGGAGTAATCAATTACACTAAGGGTATAATGAAAAAAAAAAATGTCTTGTCTTGATAAATAAAAAAGGACAAGTAAAATGGGATATCAAATTAGGAAATTTGGAACGGGTAAAATGAGACGGAAGAAGTATGTACTATGTATACTCTATTCTCTCTATGCCCTAATTGGAGGAGCAGCTCAACCCTTTTATAAAAACTGAGATATTTGTACCTAATTTGAGGGGCTTTGTTTTTTTTTTTTTAGTAGTAATATGATTAAAAAAATTAAAATAATAACTATTATTCGTAGAAAAAATAAAACTTTTTACATAAAGAAAAGAACTATAGAAGAAATTTGCTATATCTAGAGTACTAAAGATGCGCTGATTATATAATTAATTAAAAAAATATTAGAAAAAGTCGATTATGTAAATTTTAAAAATAAACCTTATAAAAAAGTTCTTAAAAATTTGAAATCTTCATTTAATTTTGACCTTAGGCCACAAATATGCTAGAGGGCCCTGCCTAATTGGTGAAAATATACTTTATGTAGTTATTGTTCCATCTTCTATTTATGCGTCGAAAATTTTAGTAGATTTGCTGATCGGTTATCTATAATTTACTTTTTTTTGTGAGAGTTCGATTCCTGCCTTCTTATTCTCTTTCCCTATTTCCACTTTAATATGTTACATATGAATGAGTAGTTCTTTTAACATAATTGATGATGGCACATTAAATTCAAATTTTTATAAACTATCTAATACGTTTGTATCCAACTCGTGCTCAATCCGTCAATATAAAATATGAGGTCAGTATGAATAAACTCGTTTTAACACATAACATTTCAATCAAAATAGAGTAATCAAAGTTCAACAACCAAACAATTAGTTTTGAACTAATACTATTTTATATATTGTTTATTTGAATTGTATATGTATAGTATTGACATTTCGGTGTTCTCGTTATAGTTACTAAACACTAAAGAATTTTACAATTTATTAAATACCATAATATCAAAATTACAATATCAAAAATTTTAATGTTTTTGAAAATAACAAGTTGGGAAGTTTAAAACTTTTATCACAAAGATACCTTTTTGGTAGACTTGTATGATGTATTCAAATTGGCTCGCACTCTCCGCAAATTCCAAAACGTAAGAGTTTTTGAAATGTCACAAAGTTGAGTTTCAAATGTCCAAAACATAGGGTAAGATGTTTTGCTTAAATAGTTTAAATTTCAAAACTCAAATTGCACGCTCTAAAATAGAATGAACAGTAAGTATATTGAGTTTCCCATGCCTCAATGTGTGAGACATTACTTCAAAGAAGTTTGGTTGCTTCTTTTAAAACTAGAAATCAACGGTTCCTAGTAATACGGGATCAATATGTATTTTTTTTATCTCAATTTATGTAACACAAATATAATTTAGATAATCAGTCATTAAAATTATTTAAATTTTTAATTATTGTGATTTATAATATTTTTTTCTTTTATTACAATTTAAGTGACACTGATGTAATTTTGAGAGTCAAATAAATATTTTATATCTTTTAAATTGTTAATTATGTGATTTATAATTTTTTTTATATAATTTTTCAATAAGACTCTATCCGTCCTAGTTTATGTGGCACAGATAAAATTTCGACTGTCAATCAAATTGTTTGATTATATTTTTTTTATATTAAATTCTTAATATTGTTATTTATAATATATTTTATCTCATTTTCAAATAATATATGTTGTTTTATATCATCCTCTGTCTCATCCCAATTTAAGTGACACTAATATAGTTTTGATAGTCAACTAAATTTTTTATGTTGATATATCATTTTGTGTCTATTTTACCTTGTTTTAAGAAATATTTTTTTTTAATGCTTAAATGATCATAATAATTAATTAGGAGTGATATAGAGAAATCGAGATTGCAAAAAACGAACATTTCTAAAATGACTCATAATAACTTATTAGAAATGATATAACAAAATTAATATAAAAAATAAAAGTAAAAAAATATTTAAGCGGGTCTCATATAAATGTCAAGTTAATTTAGAATATCAATAGTTAATTTATCTTTTTTTTATTAAATATTTTTTTTAATATTTAGATGACTTATAATAATTAATTAGGGATGAAATAATAAAATTACGGTTGAAGCAACTGAAGCAGACATGTCATAAATGTCTATTTTACTTTTTTTTATTAAATACTATTAATTTTTAATACGTACATGACATATAATAATTAATTTGAATAATATAGTAAAATCACGGAACAAGTAAGCATGACGACCTTCACCTACTTCCTTCTCTCTACTGTATATTAAAAAAAAATAAAAAAATCTTGTTTTTATATATAAGTTTTATGTATGTGAATGTGAATTCACTCATTAATTTTGTTCAAAAATTCATCTAGCGTTTAATCTTTCTGGATATCACAACGATGATATACGTTTCACGTAACACACTATTTCGTGAATAGTCACATTCGAGATCAAAAGACAGCTTATGAGTTGCGAGCATCGACTTTTGGTCATGCCCAGACTTGCCTAGCAATATTTTTCATCTCATAAAACGGTAGTTCTCTCTTAAGGTCCTGGTATGAGCTACTAGTAGTAAGTATAAATCAGATGGAAGATGGCCTTTCTTAAGGGCCTGTTTGGATGGTGGTTTTCCATGGTATGATATGATTTGGTTACCATGGGAATCATGTTTGTTTTGATTGTATCCTAAAAGGGTTGGTATGGTATGGTATTGTATTTTTCCTTGGTTTGATAACCATGGAATCAATCAATTTCCTAAACCACCAATTTGGTGGTGTGACATGATTTTCCTTTTTTTTTTTTTGCCAACTATGCCCTTCTCAAATCCATCACTGATAAAACTGTTCATCAATGTTTGCTTCAGTTTCTTTGGCAGCAAATTTCCTCTTCTCTGTTGGTGATGGGCATGTCTTTGATTTTCTTGATTCTCAAACCCAAGAGCAGCTAACTTTTAACAGCCCGGAAGTGCAAAATATCATGAAGTGCATTGGACCACGATCCTTCTCTCGACTGGTGATTAATAAAGGTTTACTTCATTCGGATCCTATAGTGAAACATGGAACTTTGAAGCTCGTGTTGGAGGTTCTGAAATTGTTGGAATTACTAATTGGTGCTTTAAACAGTGTGCTGTCTTCCCAAGGTCAAATGATCCACAAATGTGAATCCTTCAAGCAATATATCTGAAATGCAGTTAGGATTTTGATCCTTGAACTTATAAATTGAATTAAAAATCTATTAATAATTAGGGGTATTTTAGTAAATTTATCTGTTAGCATACAGTATCGTACCATCAAACCAAACAAAAAAACTATTATTAAACCGCAGTGAACGATACAGTGCATCTAAACATGGTACTGTACCATACTATACTGTACCATACTATATTGTACCATACATTATGAAACCATGGCAAACCACCATCCAAACAGATCGTAAGAGGTCCAAGAGAGGAACTTATCAAAAAAAAAAAACCATCACTAAAGTTACCTCGAATTTATAAAACGGAAAATGACCTAAAATGTCCTTCAACTATGTGAAATAGTGCAAAAATATCCCCCGTCTATCTATTGGGCTTAAAATGTCCTGCATGTCTGCCTAAAATGTCTTTTCCGTCTACCTTGATCTATTTTACCCTTTTATTTAGGCAAATTACATCGAAAGACATTTTTATATACTATATCGGGACTTTAAAATACATTTAAAATTTGCGAGTATCATATTATTCTATTGAACAATTCTAAAGTGGTATTATTATATTTTTGTCACCCATCTTGAAGAGTGTATGCACTCTTTCGAAGAGAGTGAAAAAACAAGATAAAGTGATTAATGTTATGAAGTATAAAGTAAAGAAAAAGAATAGTAGGGAGAGAAGGGAGAGTAATTATTTATTTCTCTTGAGGATTCTCTTGGGATTCTTGAGGATGATTTACAAGGAATAAAACTCCTCTATTTATAGAAAAAATTACTCTAGTTTCTCTCTAAAAGATAGATACTTCAATCATAATAGATATCAACTAGATCTTGATATATCTTATCTATATTCTTGATAGACATTCACTATAATGTAAATACATTTATAATACTCCTCCTTGAATGTCTAATTGATAGATAATGTGCCTCGTTAAAACCTTACTAGAAAAAATTCAGTGAAAAAAAATCTAGTGAAGGAAAAAGAGTACGCATTTCTAACAATACGCATATAGGCTGCATCATTAAAAACCTTAAAAAAAAAATTTAGTGGAACAAAACCTCATAAGGAAAAAAGCGTACAACATGTATTAATTCCTGCCAATGAGAACATCCTTGAACCTTTGCATCCCGATCTTGTACACGATCTTTTTGAAAGTTGTAATTGGAGGAGACTTGGTAAATAAATCAGTAACATAGTCACTTGAATGAATTTTTGTACGTTAATATCATCGTTCTTTTGTAGCTCGTGTGTATAGAAAAGTTTTGGCGAAATGCACTTTGTTCTATCTCCTTGAGTCCTCCCTTAAGTTGTGTTGTGCATGCTGCATTATCCTCATATAAAATCATAGGTACTTTATCATATTTCAAACCATATTTTTCTAAAATGAGATGTATCATGAACCTCAACCATACACATTCTTAGCTAGCTTCATGATTAGCGATTATCTCAGCATGGTTCGATAAAGTGGCTAGATAGTCTGCTTTGTATATCTCCAAGATATGACAGTATCCTCACATGTAAACACATTGCATATTTGAAATCGAGATTTATGAGGGTTAAATAAATATCCAACATCAGCATAATCAACAAGATCGAGACTGCAATCTTTAGAATAAAATAAGTTCATGTGTTTAATTCCATTGTCTCCTTGTAGGAGTGGAACTATATCTTGCTAACAATTAATCAAAATGGCCATATCAGGCCTTGTAATATTTGTAAGATATATTTTATCAAGTGATAATATTTAACATTTCATGTGTGACATCTTCAAGTGTGTGGAGAGCAAATCCAATAAGTTTTCGCTTACCAAGATGCATCCTTTCATGTCACTTGATAAATGTTTCTTCGTCAGCATGTTTAAATAAACATAGAATTCAGATCCTTGTAATCTTTCACAATATTATGCCAATATTGTATCAAAGATATCGATGATATATTATTTCGTATCGGTTAACAATATGACATAATATTTTGAGATCTTATCACTTCATTATTTTCAGGTACCTGAACCTCTCATAAGGTTTTATAAAGTGTTATGTCGTAGACTCTTTAAGAGTAAATTGCCTTCTTATTATGATTGTTTGCTCCTTATTCTTTTCAAGGCTTATTTCATTTGGCACCAATTAGCCTACCACACTTCACGCATGCATAGACTTTATCCTATAGGGATACAAAATAGGATCACTTGCAGCTTAATATGAAATGCTTTCGGTATTTGACTTGAATTATCTTTTGAATGAGGATCTGATGATAATTCCTAACATATTTCATAGCTGTTTATAATCTCCCCTTTATGTTAGAAAAACCAACATGCGTCCTCCATCTTTTTTGAGAAATCCATCTTTGTGCATCATGATATATTCATTAATCGTATACCACATATCAAAATTATTAAATGAACAACTTCCTGACTTAGAACCAATTTTGAGAGGAAATTAATCATAATTTATTGATTTGATGTATATAAGTACTTTTGTATATAATATTTCAAACCAACATCTGAAGCTTTTGTTCTCATTAGCAATGGTTTATCTATTTATCAAACACATTTTATGTCAAATCAATAATATCAAGATGAATTGTTTTGATTACACAATCTGAAAATTATGCTCTTAACTTAATTTATATTAAGCAAGCAATTTTATGAATGTCAAACTGCAGGTTGACAATAAACTTACATGTGATTATCACATGACAGGTGAACGGACCTTTATTCACTTTTTATACTTTTCAAATTTTAAGGAATCCAATCCCAACATTAGTTGGTCCAACTAACTTATCATGAGAACAAGTAGCATTCAAAGTTCATAAAGAATTTTTTAATTCTTTAATATATGTTTAGTACTTAATATGCATATCTTTGGGATATCGTAATCGTTCATCTCAACTTATGAACTGTTATACTAGTAAACTTCAAGTTTACCATGACATGTGTGCATTTTACTTTAGTAAATTTGAGATTTACTATTACATGAATAAATTTCAAATTTTCTACTTTAGAAGTAGATTTCAAAATAACTCTTCTGTATTATTCAGCCTCTTTCAGAGGTGAGGTGAGTTGTAATACCATTACAATTAAGTGCACGTTTTCATTAATAAGTTTCTCATTCCCCGGAAATGAAATATAATTGTGTCTTAAGTTTACCAAATTTTAATAGATTATAATCTCTTTCATGATATTGCTACTTCAAGAGCAAATCGAGACATACATCTAGTGTTGAGAATTTTTCTCTAACATATCTTATAGCCATAATAAGCATGTGAAAGTATTCACTTTTGATGATTATTATCATATTATCCCTCCACGCTCATATCCGTGCATTCAATCACTTGTTTTCTTTTAAACATATTATCAACTGCTACCACATTCCTTTCAAAAATGGAGCAAGTTGTCAACTTTCATATTTCATCATATATTGCTACTATATTCACTTTATGAAATAGAGCATATCAATGGGATATGTTTCATGACTTTTGACCAAATACCCATTATTTTGCCTTAGCCATCACAATATCATCAATATGAAATATTGAGATTCAAACTCAATATCTTATTTATATAAAAAGGGCGCCTTAGGAAATAACTTGATGGGACTTGAACCAAATCTTATCATCATGGTGCATTAGAACTTCTAACCCAATGTCTTACTCTTTTAGTGCGATAAGATTTGAATCCACCGTCTTACCCTCAACCAATAACATAATAAACCAAAAAAATATTCAAAAGCTAGTCAGTAAAAAAAGTTCACAATCTATGTTTTACAAAAAGAAGGAATATATCAAAATATTCTGAAACCAAGATCGATCATTCTAACTTGATAAATCAAGATGGTAACATAATTTTTTAGCAAAGCGTGCATTTATGAAGAAATTCTCCATAATAGCATTCTTGTCAATTATAACTTCTCCTATATTATATATAATTTTATTTTTAGAAGTGAACAAATTATAAGAATGAACATTGATATTTGTGAAAAAGAAATATAAATTGCTACATGGCTTTATGTTGCATAGTTGCATACAATTACTTCAATATAGGATAAATTACAAACAATTTCTAATTCATGCTATAATTAATTAGTTGTAGTCTGACCAATGATCATAGTCACAAAAAAATTGGCAATACAACTAATTCATAGTTTTAATAAGACAAGAGTTATATTGGAACGTATTACCTGATTCACTAGCGAAACATTATTTCTCCATGGTTAAAACTCGTGCTGATAACGTGTTATGAAATATAAAGTAAAAAAATGAATAGTAGAGAGAGAAGAGAGAGTAATTATTTATTTGAATTCTTTTGGGATACTTGAGTATAATTTACAATGAATAAAATACCTCTATTTATAGAGGAAATTACTTCTAGTTTCTCTCTAAAAATACATATTTCAATCATGATAGATATCAACTAGATCTTGATAGATCTTATCTATATTTTTAATAGACATCCACTATGATGTAAATACATTTATAACAATTAATTTTTTTTAAATGATCATAAAGTAGAATTTTAATTTTTTTCTTTTTATACTGTAATTTTTTTTCTTCTTTCTTCTTCAAAGAATTGATGTCATCATTTTTTCATCTACGTCAACTCCCCTCCCCCCCCACCTCTCACCTCCCCTCACCCAATCCCAATCCAACCCACTTTGATTTCATTAAATTATTCACATTTTTGCCCATTATTTTTATTATTGTTGCTTTAACTATAGTTTTAAAATTTTATCTATTTTTTTTATATTTTAAACAACCGTATAAAACCCATTAAATTTAATATGATTGAAAATCATCGTGTAACTTTTTTATATGAGATTCAACTCATTTTTTTTGTCAAATTTTTAATTTTTAATTTTTCTATAGTTATACCAAAAATAAAAAAAAATTCATTAATGATATCTCAACCTATTGAACTAGCTCTGTCACACCTCTTTTTTACCAAAAAAAATTATATTGAATTTGAAAAGGATTTTTTATTATTCAAGTGATAAAATAAAGATAACTTGTTTCAAAAAGGATTATTTTTCATTTAAACTCAGAGTCGCCACTTGACATAAATCTGGTGTTCCAAGCCATCTTTGGAAAATCCTTTTTCAAAACGATTTGACTCTTTAAACTGGTTTACGAATAGAGACTCGATTAAGAAATTCTGTTGATCAAGGGAAAGATATTAGGCACCCCTCGATACCGTGGTTCGATCATGGTCGCTTCATGGAGTATATCGGGTAATTTAACCCTATGAAGTGTATAAACCACAAAAACACATAACACAAACAAACCAAACAAACAAAAATCCCAAAAAAGTTAATGTCCAATCCAATTATTACAAACCGAAATAATAAAAAAATACGAAAATATAAACCTACTTTATTCTAGACTAATCCTAAACTACGCTCCAATGCTTTACCCGATGCCTCGAGCCATGATCACGAACCTCCTTTGCGTACATGATACTTCGTGACATTCCACGGTGAATAAGTACAATGTGACCTCGGGGCATTCCCATCGAATGAATACATTTGATGAAATGTGATAAAATGAAACAATCTCAAACACAAAATCCAATCATGCCACAATCGTCCATTTCAACAATTTGCTTATCCAAACCTAGTATTTACCTACCCATTTATCTATCTAAAATATGATACTATCAATTTCAACAATATTCATCAATGAAACAAAATAAACAACATCCACCTTATCAATCTTCAATTCCTACCCCAATTTTATGCTCAAATTATCGATTTCAAAGCTCAAATGATATATCGTTTCATTACATCATACATAATCAACGAAACTAACAAAGAAATTGACACCAATCAACTATCCACCATCAACAAAGATCAAACAACACACAAACGTTCATTTCATAACACCAAATATCAAAAACAAGAAAATCAAAAGAGTAAAGATTAGAAATGGACCTCGATTTGGATCTTTTCAAAAGTGTTGCTCGATGAAAAGAAATAATCCGCTTCCGATAACCTCAACTCGAACCTCGACAACGAACCCATAAAAATTAATTCAGCGTTGAGAATTCAAAATTCAAACATATTTTGACCCAAAACCCAAAAATACAAAAAAGACTAAAAAACCCGTGTAGATGGAGCTCCGGTGAGCTCGAATAGGCAAAAACCAATGAAATGGATTGGATTCCAGCAAACTTAAACTTTTCTGGTGGAATTTCGACTGAAGACTCAAGAAAACAAGAAGAAATTTGTGGTATTTATGAGCTGGGTGATGATTATTGCTTCGCCAGAGTTCCAGTGAGCTCGACAATGACAAAATAACAGAAGAGAAAAGGCGGCAGCAACATTTCCGGCGAGAACTCTAATAAGTAACTTCGCCGATATGCGTATGTGTGTGCTTGATGCCTGTGTATTCTTGTTTTTTTTGTGGGTGTTTTTTCGGTGTGACCAGTGTATATATATGCGTTCAAAGATAGTGTCTGTATATAGTGATGGTGGGTGTGGTGTAAATCTCAGTGTGTGTATGTAGAATGGATGTTGTGTGTAAAGTTTTTCTCTGTGTAGTCCTTTTTAATGAGTGAAGAATTGTGTATAAAAAATGGAAGAAAGCCCTCGTTATTCTATGTGTGCTCTATATATAATTTTGTTTTGTCTTTTTATGAGTTTGTTGAGGAGGTAGGGACCATGTGAGTAGGGGATGTAGGGTATATGGGGTAGGTTATGGGGTGGTGTTGTGTCAAATTTTGATAGGGAGGGGTTGTTAGTTTGTTCAAATTGGGATTATGTGGGAATTTAGGAATAAAATTTATTTAGAGTTGGTTATTATTTTGTTATTTTGTGGAAAAATTAGGGAATGGGGTTGGGGTGCATGGTAAGACGGAGTAAATGGTAAAAATAATTTTTAAAGGAACAAAATTACGTGTTTACATCATGCCCCTTTTCGGGTGTAAACAGAAAATATTTTCAGACAAAAAAGTAGACAATGAGATAAAATTTTATCTCGACTATTATTCAAAAGAAGGAAACAAAATAAAGGAGGGCAACCGAGTTTTGATTTTGGACATTCTACCTATCTCAAGTTATGTAAGAGTCAAGTCACATGTATATCAAAGGATTGGAAGGAGGAGGACTACCAAGTTGGAGATTCGAGTGAGGTCCCGCCGAGGTTCCAGTCCGCAGCTCTGTCATTACATCAAAAATGAAAATTACAAGTTAAAAGATAACAAAAATTATAAAAGTCCTATCTATGCAGCTTATTTTGGACTCATGACTTGAGTTTCTGATGCTTTCAAAATTGACAAAAGTTCTAATCTTCTTTGGGTTGAACTTGAGCATAGATTCTTTCTCCATACAAAATTTGATGTTGGGGATGAACTCACAAATTGACCATATTCTGTCGGTGGTGCTTATGCCATGTTCTGTTGGTGGTGCTTATGAACCTTGATCCTGAATTTGAAAATCTTTACCCTATTCTTCAGGCGGGCTCCTGACTTACAATTTCTTTAGCTTGTTGCTTGACTTTAAATTTTATCATCCTGTTCACCAAGCGAGCTCCTGACTTGCTATTTTTTTATCTTTGGATTTTTAATTTCATCACCTTGTTCCTTGGATGGGTTCCCGACTTGTAATTTCCTTACTTTATTGACTTTCAATTGCTTCTCTTTTTTTGCTTGACTTTCAATCTCTTAACCTTGCTGCTTGACTTTAAATTTCATCACCCTGTTCTTCAGGCAGGCTCTTGACTTGCAATTTCCTCGCTCTGTTCTCCGGGCGAGCTTTCGATTTTCAATTTTATCACCCAATTCTTTGGGCTGGCTCCCGACTTGCAATTTCCTTACTCCGTTCTCTGGGTGAGATCTCGACTTGCTATGTCATCACCCTATTCTTTGGGCGGGCTCCCGACTTGCAATTTCTTCACTTTGTTCTCCGGACTAGTTCTCAATTTTTAATTTCATCACCTATTCTTCGGGCGGGCTCCCGAGTTGTAATTTCCTCACTCTGTTCTCTGAGCGAGCTCCCGACTTTCAATTTTATCACCCTATTCTCAAACGGGATCTTGAGTTGCAATTTCTTCACTTTGTTCTCCAGGCGGGCTCTCGACTTGTAATTTCCTCACTGTGTCTTTCAGGCGGGCTCCCGAGTTGCAATTTCATCACTCTATTTTTCAGGAGGGCTCCTGACTTGCAATTTTATCACCCTGTTCTCCAAGCGAGATCCTGACTTTCAATTTCATCACCTTATTCTCCAGGCGGGCACCTGACTTTTAATTTTATCACCCCGTACTTCAGGCAGACTACTGACTTATAATTTTATCACCTTATTCTTCAGGCGGACTCCTAACTTGAAATTTCATCACTCTATTATCCAGGTGGGCTCCTGACTTTCAATTTCATCACCCTGTTCTCCGAAAGGCTCCTGACTTTCAATTTCATCACCCTATTCTCCAGGTGGGCTCCTGAGTTGTAATATCATCACCCTGTTCTTTAGGAAGGCTCCTGACTTTTAATTTCATCACCCGGTTCTCCACGCGGGCTCCTAACTTTTAATTTTATCACTGTGCTCTCCAGGTGGGCTCCTGACTTACAATTTCATCACCCTGTTCTTCAGGTGGGCTCCTGACTTACAATTTCATCATCTTGTTCTTTAGGCGAGCTCCTGACTTGCAATTTTATTATCCTTTTCTCTAAGCGAGCTCCTAACTTGCAATTTTATCACCCTGTTCTTCAGACGGGCTTTTGTCTTGCAATTTCTCCAGGCGGGCTCCTGACTTGCAATTTCATCATCCTGTCTCCAGGCGGGCTCCTGACTTGCAATTTCATCATCCTATTCTCCTGGCGAGCTCCTGACTTGCAATTTCATCACCCTATTCTCTAAGAGGTCTCCTGACTTGCAATTTTATCATCCTGTTTTTCAGGCGGGCTCCTTTCTTGCAATTTCATTACTCTATTCTCCAAGAGGGCTCCTAACTTATAATTTCATCAACCTGTTCTCTAGGAGAGTTCCTGACTTGCAATTTTATCACCCTGTTCTTCAGGCGGGCTCCTAACTTGCAATTTCATTACCCTGTTCTCCAGGTGGGCTCTTGACTTGTAATTTCATCTCCCTGTTCTTCAGGCAGGCTCCTGATTTGCAATTTCATCACTCTGTTCTCCAGGTGGGATCTTGACTTGCAATTTTATCACCCTGTTCTCCAGGCGGAATCTTGACATCAAAATCAAAACTAGAACAATAATTATCCCATACAAAGATTATGATAAAGAAAGATTTCATTTTCTAGAAAAATAAAGTTTCATTTTGCTAGGAGGGTCCTAAAGTGAAGTTCCTAATAACAGGAATTAAATTTTCTTTTTGCCCTAGTTTATCATCAAAAGATTTTGCGGGTGTCAAACCCAATTGCAACTAATTGCAACAATGCATAATGCAAAGATAAATTATGATTCTGATCAATAAATATATCTTTTGAGGGTAAAGTTGAATGACTGAGACCAACAAGTCCCTCTCTTAAGAGTGAAAGTCAAAGATTCTTACAAAAAGTGTATCTTTTAGAATTAAAGGATCAAATTAGGATGTGCACCTCCCATCCATGAGACATGAAAGACACAAAATTAGAGAATGTGGCTCTTATGGGTATAAGATGATGAGTTTTACCATGATTGTGATTACCAAACCTGTACAATAACACTGCTTTTGCATTTGCAGAAACGAGGAATTTCACCTCTTGATATTTACGCTTTGAAGCCTTTGATTAGAATGTAGCAACTGTTCCTATTTCATACGAAGAAAACTTGTGAGTTTAAAACAGAGTGGTTGGCTTGTGACTTTGGGTTTTGGGCAATTTCTCTTGTACCTGTCCCGTTAACCTTGCCTCCAACCATTAACATATGTCATTGACTTGTTGCATCATTGGCCCAAACTCAGATTATTAAGAGTGGTACTGAAATAAATACAGTATCTGTGCTTTTCCATGCTTCTAAGATAAACCCTTTGAACCTTGGTATTTCCACGAGTTTCCAGACTTGTCTGTAGATGAAACTTTCTGCAGCTCACAATTATGTCTCTTTCATGTGCTGGCCTTTTTATCTTGCTTTGTGCAATTTAAGAAGTTGGTAGCCAATTTAGAAATCTTTTCTCATTTATTTTGACATGGACTTGACTCAAAGACAAGAGAAAAATGACAATAATTTTTTTATTTGGATAACTGACTCAAGAAAATAAAATAAAAATAAAAAGAATAAAGAAAAGACAATGAATGTCCCCATTTGAAATAAAGAAATGAAAAATTTATCTAAAAATGACAATCAACTCTAATGATTATGCCATGCATTTTGGATTAAGCTGCCTGATCTTTCCATCCAAACTTTCTACCAATTGTTCTTGAGTTAATGGAATTGAAACTGAGTTACTTTCTTGGGCCAATTGCATTTGGAGACCTCATTCAGCTAGTGGCTCCTTGAGGGATTTTTGCCAACAAGTCTCTCTCATTTTTTTTCTTAGCTCACCATTGTCTTATGTTGTCCGTGAGGGTTTTCACCAATGAGACTCCCTTATTTTCATTTCTCTTAACTCACAATCGTCTTACAGTGCCCGTGAGAGTTTTCACCGATAATACTCTCTCATTTTATTTATCTCTCAACTTACCATCATCTTATGGTGCCCGTGAGGTTTTTCACCAATAAGACTCTTATTTTTATTTTTCTCTAGATTCCTTATGCTGAGGAAGACGAGTAGTTCCCAAAATGTGTCATCATATCCATTGCATGCTTAGCCTTAACATTCTCAAAGATTAATCTGAAGGTCTTTCTTTGGTTGTAACTTGGCTTTTGGATATGGTTAGAAACAAAGGATGGAATGAGGCCCAAATGATACTTGAAGTGGGGTAGGACTTACAGCTTTTGGAATTGACTCAAATAATGAGGATTAACTCATGCCCATTTTCTTTTGGCTGGGTGACACTAAATTGTTTATTTAGTTGGACCGAGCCCCGAGTAAGGCAGCCAATGTATCTCACTCCCGAGAGAGGAGAATCAGGTCACACGTAGTTCCGACAACTTCTTCTTTGTTTGTTTTTGATTTTTTTTCCCTTTTTTTTCTTTTATTGACTCTTTTCTCTTTGAGATTTTTTTTCTAACTCTATTTTTCTTGACACTCTTATTTTTTCTTTCTTTTTGGACACATTTTTTATCTCTTTTTGTTTTGAATTTTTTGCTCAACATTTTTTTGAAAACTTTTTGATTTTATCTTGATTCTGAAAGAAGGGTATGAAAGAAAATAATACTAAAGCTTAAGTGGGGTAAACAAAGGATGACACGATATTTGGATAGCAGAATAAAATGCCTCCATCATATTAATCCTTAAAAATGCAAGTACATAACATGCAATATGAAAGTGGGAGATCCAGATCATGTATGACATTTTTTACATAACTAACTTTAACTAGACTGTGGGTCACTACTTCTTCTTCACTTGTCAAAAATACAATTCCACTTTTGTTGTACATCCCTTACATCGAATGACTAATGCTCTCGTGGAGATAATTATCTTCCCGTTTCTCTTGATATAGGGATCACGCATCCACTATTTGACTTAACCGAGATATGCTTATCAATTGATGACCAAGTTATTCATGTGATTCTCAAAATAATTTCCTTAATTTTGAAAGAAGACTTCAATGTGATCACCAAATGTCTCAACACCCTACTAATTTCTCAGATGCCTTTTTTCTAACTTTAACCCTTTAATTCAATGCTTTATGATTAAACTGGATTTTAAGATCTGACTGAAAATTTCGTAGACATGTCATAACACCAGAATTAACCTAAAATGTATTATGTAAAGAATACAAACAGACAACTTGAAATAAGACAAAACAACAAGGACACAACATTTCATTAAAAGAAAAGATAAAAGGGTTTTAAAAAATGTCAAAGAAATAAAACAACATAGATTCCAAGCTACAACCCTGAAATAATTCAAAAAATAGAAAGAAAAACAAACAAACTATCAAAACCCCTTCTAAGTAAGGAGAGGGGTGTCTTCCCAATTGCTGAGCTTGACATCTTATACACTGGTTTGCATAACAACATGACTAGAGTTTCCACCACTGTCCAACACATTTCCTTCAATAGATAAGTTCTGGATCCCTATGCTTAACTCATTGCTTCCCACGTATTGTGCATTATCCTGTGTTGTTGAAGGATTTCGTGTGACACTCGTAGTGCCAATATTTTATGCTACAATCAATTTTTCTTGAATCATCCTTTCTATTTCTCTTTTCAAAGCATGATAATCCTCTATACCGCGACTCTGAATATCAGAATGATATGCACATCATACATGAGGATCAAAATTTCTTGAATGCGGGTCAGAAGTATACCCAAAAAGCAGAGTGATCATGCCTTATTGTACTAATCTCTGGAACATATTGACATATGATTCTCCAATTGGTGTGAAACTATCCCTAGGTATCCGCCTCTTCTCATTATTTAACTTGGATCAAACATTGGGCCTAGAATGGCTTTGATATATTTGTAGAGTTGGAGGGTGACTCTGAGGCATTGGTGGCACTATTGTTAGTAAGAAAGAGGTTGAACATATGGTTGTGTGCTATATACTGGATATGGAGGTGGGGAAATGAAGTATAATGGAATTTGAGAGTGATTATGTAAAGTTGAGGTATAAACTTGGGCTTGAGATTGAGGGTAACGACGACGTGGTCTTCTTCGACGTGCTCGTTGTCCAACTATAATAACAGCTACATCTTTTTCATTCTTCTTCCCTCCAGTTTCCATTACTTGATTGCAATATTGTCCCAAATGTTTCACCAATTACTCATGTCCATCTTGCTCTTCAAATTTTGAGATCTCAAGGCTTGGAGGAAGGTTAACACTTAAAAGACATGCCCAATTTTTATATGAAACATCTTCTTTACCTGCCAGTCCTAGGGACTTTTCATAGCATTTTCTGCACTCTTCATTTTTCCAACTATTTTCTCTGGCTCTTCAGGCATGCTATACTTCTTGTTAAGAAATTTTGGTTGTCCAATTAACTTATAAGTAGTCTCAGGAGTATAACAATGATCACCAAGAGTATTGAACATGGGTACACTAGCAGCATGAGGAAGCACAACCGTTGGGCGGCTAGCCAATGTGGATGTCTCAGCAGAGAATTAAGCAACAAAATCACTGTCAACGTGTGGTGTTATGAATGTAGCAGGCTTATGCCGAGGAGCTAGAGAAAGAGTGGTGGAAGTATTGGGATGCTTTTGGCTTGGAATGAATTCTGAGTCATGTTGCAGTGTATCAACAACAATAAAAAACTGACTTTGCGATTTTGGTAGAAAACGTGAGGTATTTGTAGGATCAATAGCGGTAAATGGAGGAGGGGGCAACCCACTGGCCCAAGCTCGGTACATTTCCTTCATTTGTTGCCTTAGTCTCCTAATCTCTTGCTTTAAACTCTTATTTTCCTGCCTCTTTGTTTGATCCATGATGTCACTCTCTATATCCTTATTGAACACAACTAACCCTTTCTTGGATTTGGTGTGATGTGGAAGAACAACCAGAATACCATAAACCAACCACCTTAAACTAACTGAATAAGAAATAACAAACCTGTTAGAGTTCAACGCTTTTTCAAAACCTTTTTCTTTTTTTTTCAAAGGATCACCGAACCCAAGAATGACGTCTCACTTCTGTGAGAGGAGAATCAGGTGTGCGTAATTCGTGTCGTTTGGCCACAAAACGATCGAGCAACTCTCTTTCTTTTTATTTTTCTTGAAACTTTAAGAAGAAAATAAAATAACAAATTGTTAAAAGAAGTGACGAAAATCTTTTTGAATTTTTCATCTTTATACAAAATGAAACTTATGACTACCATAGAAAAATCTTTTTGGATTTTTGATTTTGAATTTCATATGAAAATGAAACTTGAAACTATTAAAGGATTTTTTTTAGTTTTCTTTTAAAGATGTATATGACACTTACTCTAAATGAAGAGTAAAGAAAATCTTTTTTAGATTTTTTAAATAAGATCACCGAACCCTAGAAGGGCTGCTTACGTATCTTACTCCGGAGAGAGGAGAATCAGGTGTGTGTAGTTCGTCCAAGTTGGACAATTAAGGATTACATAACAAACTAAACCATGACCTGAGAGACACGACCAAAGAAAGATGATGAACAACGTCAGTAAAATTTTTTTTGAGTTTTTAATTTGATACTTCACCTAAAACTGACACCAACAACTATAACAGGAAAAAACGTTTTGGTATTTTTGTTATATGCAATGTACAAAACTTCTATCATCTTTTGAATTTTCTTTTATAAAAAGCTCCTATTAAGAAAAATATTTTTTTAAATTTTTTTTTGAATTGTGAATGTATGTTAAGGAACAAAAGAAAAATCTTTTTGGATGTTTTGTTATTGACAAATCAGTGCAAGGGGTAAACTTTTTTGAATATTGAAATTATGGAAAAACAAAAGTCATAAAAAACTCTAAAAAACTGCGAAACTCTTTTTTTTTTACTCACTTTTCTTTTTTTTCCTTTTTTTTCAAACTTTTTCTTGCCTACACACTTTCTTTAATTCTAGCACATGCTTATCCCAAATCAGTCCGTCAAATGACCCTGCTACCCTCAAAGATGCAACATTTAGCATGTAGGGATACTTTAGAGGTGAGTCTTCTACAAAAGACCACGTAAGTCCCGCTAGGTCTCAATATGATGTAGATAAGCATGACCTAAAGGCTGGCATATGCTGGGTTCCACTAACAAGGCTGTTCGGGGGAGCGTATGATCGATAGTGGCTGTGAGAGATTTCCACCCACTCCATACATCTAACGGCTCTCCCTCTTGAAATAAGAGTGACTCAAATAGAGGTCATGTACAAACATGTACTACAAAACCTGTTGTGAAAGAATAGACTCGGGTTATGCAAATGATGCCAGATATAAAGCGGTAACATATATGAGAAAACTGTAAACATGTAACAAGTAGGCACTCAACAATGATAAAAAAAATACAAATAATAACACAAACAACTTATATACACCCATAATGTCAAACGAAGTCTATATAACTCAAAAAATAAGCTTGAATTCTGAAAAGATCTCCAGCAGAATCGCCAGAGTTGTCACAACCTCTTTTTACTAAAAAAGATTATTGAGTTTGAAAAGGGTTTTTAATTATTAAAGTGACAAAATAAAAATAACTTGTTTCTAATAGGATTATTTTTATTTAAACTAAGCGCCACCACTTGGTATAAATCTGGTGTGTCAAGCCACCTTTGGAAAATCTTTTTTCAAAATGATTAGACTCTTTAAGCTAGTTTACGAACAGAGATTCTGATTAAAGAATTTTGTTGATCGAGGGAAAGATGTTAGGCACCCCTCACCCCGTGGTTCGACCACGGTTGCTTCGTGGAGTATATTGGCTAATTTAACACTATGAAGTGTATAAACTAGGAAAACACATAACACAAACAAACCAAACAAATAAAAATCCAAAAAAAGTTAATGTTCAGTCCAATTATTACAAATTGAAATAATAAAAAAAAAACGAAAATGTAAACCTACTTTATTCTACACTAATCCTAAACTACGATCCAATGCTTTGCCTGATTCCTCAAACCTTTATCACGAACTTCCTTTGCGCACATGATACTTTGGAGCATTTTCCAATGAATAAGTTCAATGTGACCTCGGGGTATTCCCCGACGAATGAATACATTTGATGAAATGTGATAAAATGAAATAATCTCAAACACAAAATCCAATCATGCCACAATTGTCCATTTCAATAATTTGCCTACCCAAACCTAGTATTTTCCTACCCATTTATCGATCTAAAACATGATACTATCAATTTCAACAATATCCATCAATGAACCAAAACAAACAACATTCACCTTATCAATCTTCAATTCCCACCCTTAATTGTATGCTCACATTATCGATTTCAAATCTCAAATGGTATATCATTTCATCATGCCATACATAATTAACGAAACTAAAAAAGAAATCAACACCAATCAACTATCCACCATCAACAAAGATCAAACAACACACAAATGGTCAATTCATAACACTGAATATAAAAAATAAGAAAAACAAAAGAGTAAAGATTAGAAATGGACCTCGATTTGGAGCTTTTGAAAAGTGTTGGTCGATAAAAATAAAGAATCCAATTCTGATAAGCTCAACAACAAATCCATAAAAATATAATCAGCGTCGAAAATCCACAATCCAAACAGATTTCAACCCAAAACCCAAAAATATAAAAAAGACAAAAAAAACCATGTAGATGGAATTTCGACTGAAAAATCAAGGATACAAGAAGATTTTTGTGATATTTATGAGCTGGGTAATGATTAGTGCTTCACCGGAGCTCCGACGAGCTCGGCAACGATGAAATAATAGAAGAGAAAAGGTGGCAACAATGTTTTCGGCGAGAACTCTAATAAGTAACTTCGCCGGTGTGCGTGTGCGTGTGCTTGATACCTGTGTATTCTTAGTTTTTGGTGGGTGTTTTTTCGATGTGACCAGTGTATGTATATGCTTTCAAAGATGGTGAGTGTATATAGTGATGGTGTGTGTGGTGTAGATCTTAGTGTGTGTATGGAGAATGGCTGCTGTGTGTAAAGTTTTCCTCTGTGTAGTCCTTTTCAGTGAGTGAAGAGTTGTGTATATAAAATGGAGGATGTTGATGTTTATATGTATAAAAAATGGAAGAAAGCCCCCGTTATTCTGTGTGTGCTCTGTATATAATTTTGTTTTGTCTTTTTGTGAGTTTGTTAAGGAGGTGGGGACCATGTTGGTAGGGTAGGGAGAGTGGGGTATATGGGGTAGGGTGTGGGGTGTCAAATTTTAATTGGGAGGGGTTGTTAGTTTGTTCAAATTGGGATTATGTGGGAATTTAGGGATAAAATTTATTTAGAGTTGGTTATTATTTTGTCATTTTATGAAAAAATTATGGAATGGGGTTGGGGTGCGTGGTAAGACGGAGTAAATGATAAATTTTTTTTTTGAGGGATAAAATTACGTGTCTACAAGATCAAAAAGAAAAACATGTTATATGAAAAAAAAGACCTTTCCTATATAAGAAGTGGGAGTGGAACTGCTCAAGCAGACTCCACTCCGTCGTCACGTGTGCTTGCCGTCATTTCACCTGCTTGCTTTGTGATTTTACTATGTCACCCTAATTAATTATTAGACATCATTTAAGAATTAGAAAAATTAAAAATATTTAATTAAAAAATAAAATAGACATTTATAACATGTCTGCTTCATTTGCTTCAATCATAATTTTACTATATCACTCATAATTAATTATTATAAGTCATCTAAGTATTAAAAAATTAATAATATTTAATGTTAAATTAACTTTACGTCGAAAGTACTTTATAGTAATTTTGCTATACAACTTCTTATTAATTATTATAAGTCATTTAAGACATGTCAGCTTTGCTGTTTCAATCATGAATTTATTATATCATCGCTAATTAATTATTATGACCATCTAAAAATTGTGTTACTTAAGTTGGAATACAGGGAAAAAATATTATAAATCACAATACTTAAATTATTTTAAAAAATATAATAGACTATCAACGCCACAAAAGTTTGGACAAGAAGAGTAACTTATGTTATTTGAAAATTATATAAAGAGTATTATAAATTATAATACTTAACAACTTAAAATATATAAAAAATAATTAATCTGTTATATATTTAAAAAAAATACATAAAAAATATTTTAATGACAATAATTAACAACTTTAAAAATTTAAAAGATATAAAATATTTGGTTGACTATCAAAATTATATCAGTAACATTTAAATCAAAATAGAAAAAAAAAGAATTATAAATCTCAATAATTAAAACTTAAATTATTTTTTAAAATATAATTGACTATCAATGCCTTAAAAATTTGGACAAGGAGAGTAACATGGGGGTTTGGGCCACAGGTGACAAAAGAGTTTTAAAATGAGGTGTAGGTGACACAAGTCTTAATAATTGAATAGGGGTGACAATTACTTCATTATGGTTTAAGAAAGTTTGGAAAATTTCAAAATAACCCGTAAGTTTTTAAATTTACACTTTGATTCAAATGTTAGTTAATATATAACGGGGAACAAAGGGAAAAAGACGTCTTTTTCTCTCTCCTCATCCATTGTTATTTTCTCTCTCTTCATGACATTTGTTGTTCATTGTTGCTGCTGCTTTATTCATCATCTTTTGATTCATTATCATCTTATACTTCATTATCAACTTCATATTCTTCTTGTTGACCATTGTTGTTGTTGTTACCCCAACTATTACTCTTTGACCAAATTCTTATGTCAAATTTTATTTCGTAAATCACTTTCAACTTTGGAATTTACTTGAGAGGAGACTTTGGTAAGTCAGATTATGCTTTTTAGTTGGATCTGGGTGACTGCTAGTGTGTTGTTTTTTCAACAATAGTTTGCACGCGAACATGAATGCAATACAAGAGCAATCTGTTTAAACAGATCCATTATCTACGACACTAAATAAATGTTCTGTTGTAATTGTAGACTCGTGTTGGATTCATGTTTAAGAGTTCTAGGTGCCCGTAATATGATTATGAATCGAATAGATGGGTATTCTGTTGCACTAGATTAGTAATCTATTTCAACAGATAAATAATCTGTTGCATCAGATTACTAATATGTTTCGAACAACAAAATACAGCTCCTGTCACACTCAAAACCTAACAGATAACTCATATGTTCTTGCTATTGATACTAGAATCAAATTATTCCTTAATTGTAGACATGACATTCGTTAAGAAATAGAAATAGATAGCATGGAAATTAAATAAGAAATAAAAAGTCAAGTGCATCAAACATAATTTTTTATAAAACAAACAAAAAAAATACATAGATAACAGAAAAAAGCTTAATTATTATTATCATCATTATTAACATCATTATTATTTGTATGACCAGCCGACCAATCTTCAAAGGGCAGCACTAACGCCCTCCGCAGCCTGCGAATCTCCCACAACATCCTTACTCTGACGGCGGCCAACTCTAAATGAAGGTCATGAACCACTTTCTGCAGTTCCCTCATGGCGTCTCGTAAAATAGCGACATCCCACACAGGATCAGCCATATCTAAAAAACGCATAAGTTGACAAAACACACACGTAAACACAAAAGTAAAGAAAAAAAAGAATTCGAATGTAATGTAATACAACGTATATTTACACAAAAATCAAGAAAAAAACTTACCAGAGATAGGAAAAAGCTATCAAGTCCTTGAAGAGAAAGTAGTTGAAGGTGTAACGAGCGAGGAATAAATAGTGTGTAGTAGAGCGAACGATTGAGTAAGGAGGGACCTATTTATAGAGGATTACACTTGAATGAGTTAGGCAAAAAATCGCAACTATTCACCTCCATTTATTAATGACATTCTTCATTACCGTAAAAAGTTATGACTTAATTAAATTAATCAATATTATGATAAGTCATGACTTTTCATCTTTATTATTATTAATAATTAGTTTTTTCCAGGAACCATTTTTTTATACTATTTTGGAGCATTAGATAAATCATCTATTACAATAGATATATCATGATTTGCAACAAATAGATAACCTGTTGCATCAGATAATATATCTATTGCAACATATAATATATATATATATATATATATATATATATATATATATATATTTTAAAAATTATTATCTTCATGACATCCAAATTTTCTAAATTTTTAATTATATAAATTAATAAAGCAGATTTAAAGGCACAACTGTTCACCTCTATTTATTAATGACATTCCCACTCAGCATATTTTTTTTTAATTTTGGTAACCAACTCTTCTCTTCTTATTAACTTTAAACTTTTTATTTTTTTCTCCCTTACTCCTTGTGTTGATTGTTCGGACTCCACTATTTTTAAGCTAAGAAGCACCCACCGTCTAAACCACACCACACCACAAGTTTCAACAATGCCAAACCCACCAACAACACAACACCACAAGTTCCAACAATACCAGCCCCACCAACAACATCAACAACAAAGAAACAAACAAAATACATAAAAAAATGATACTGCCAACAAGGCTTTTAAACTTCTCCCAACAGATGACTTTTTTTTGCATCTTATAATAAAAATTCTCAGTATGTTTATTCAAAAATTAAAAGTTCCTTCAAATTTTTTAAATAAATATAATATGGGAAAATAGTAATTAAATAAACAAAAATATGTAAATAAAGTTGCAAGAAGAAGACGAGAATGAAAGAGCAATAGTGAATCATATCATACAATGTCAAAAGGGGGTCAAAACAATAATTTCAGTCGAGGAATATAAGATATGGATATCGATCAGTTTAGATCCAAACAAAAATTTTTGAGAAAGAGGAGAGAAAAAAAAAGTTGTGATAACCCTAAAGAGGAAGAAAGAAAAAAGATAAGAAATTTAGGGCTGAAGGAGAGGAGGGGAGAGATGAGATAATTCTAATTTTTAGATGTACTACCTTTAATATTAAATGACTAAACAAAGTGTATTTATTCAAATTTATATTTACAAAGCATAATTAATAAGGTTAAATGAGTAGTAAAATAAACCCCTAATTAATATTTTTTTGATGGAAGTGCCAAGTCAATATGAAAAAGAAGAAGTATTAGGGGTTTCAATATTCACTAATAATTTGAGGGGCACGAGGAAGAAAACGGGTGACATTAAAAAGACAGGACAAGAATAATCAATGAGATTTTTGAGTTATCCAAGAAACATTTTTACCACCTTTAGTAGTACAACTACTTTATCTACTCGGACAGTAGCTTGCTTTAAAATTAAAAGAAAACAAAAAGATTTTCAAACAGATATGTCATTTGTTGGAACAGATTTAGATATTTGTTTGAGAAATACCAACAACTCAGTCCTCTATGACAAAAGATGGAAATGTCATTTGATAACTAAATTAGAAACATCATCTGTTACAACAGATATCAATATCTGTTTGAAAATTTCTAACACCTCAGTTATCCGTCATAACAGATGCAAATGTCTATTTGATAATTAAATTAAAAATGTCATCTGTTGTAATAGAGATTGTTATCTATTTGAAATTCTCCAACAACTCAGTTGCTTGTTGCACCGTATTTCACTGCAATTGATTTAGGATGAACTAGGGATGAAAGAATGAGCTCCTCATTAACTTAATGTTAAGATTAATAATAGTACCTGCATCGATCTAGGTGGAACGAGGGATGAATAAATGAGCTCACAGGGTCAATTACAAATCAAATTGAGTCGTTGCATTTGCATGGTGTTAGTATTGCGTTCATCCCGATCCGAGTCATCGATCGATCACTCTGAGTTGAAATATGTTCTCATTAAATTAATGTTAAGATTAATAATAGTACATACATTGATCTAGGTAGAATTAGGGATGGATGAATGAGAACAAAGGGTCAACTACAACTTCAATTAGTTTTTTAGCAATTGCATGATGAGACGGTACTGCATTTCTCCCGACAAGAGTCATCGATAGATCACTCTGAGATGAACCGATTCTTACTACCTCGTATATTCAAATAATACCTTAATTGAATAATCTGGGACTAGCGGTGAGTTCTCATATGGTCAACTACAACTTCAGTTGAGTCTTTTGGCAAATGCATGATGAGACGGGACTGCGTTCCTCCCGACAAGAGTCGTCGATCAATCACTCTGAGCTGAATCGATTCTTAGTACCTCATTTGTCCAACTAATACCTTAATTGATTAATCTAGTACTAGGGGTGAGTTCTCATAATGCCAACTACAATAGATGACAACGCTTATTTGATAATTTATAATAGATAGGTAATCTATTGCAATATATGACTCAATCCATTTGATAATTTACAATAGATGAGGAATCTGTTGCAACAGATGACTTAATCTGTTTGATAGTTTAAAAAAGATGTGTAATATATTGCAATAGATTACATAATTTATTTTATTTGATCCAACAAAAAAGTGATCTGTTGTAACAGGTTGAGCATTTGCTTATATATAATTCAATTGAGTTCATATGTTAGACTAATGCCTTAATTGAATGTGAGTTTTCATAGGGTCAACTACAACTTCAATTGAGTCTTTTGTCAATTGCATGATAAAATGGTACTACATTTCTCCCGACCAGAGTCGGCGATCGATCACTCTGAGCCGAACCGATTATTACTACCTCATATATTAGACTAATACCTTAATTGATTAATCTAGGACTAGGGAAATAATACCTTGATTGAATAATCTAGGACTAGGGGTAAGTTCTCATAGGGTAAACTATCGATTAATCTAGGACTAGGGGTGAATTCTCATAGGGCCAGCCGCAACAGATGGCAGTGCCTATTTTATAATTTACAACATATGGGTAATCTTTTGTGACATATAATTATCTATTTTATAATTTACAACAGATGGGTAATCTGTCGTAACAGATGACTTAATTTGTTTGATAATTTATATTAGATTCATAATCTGTTGTTGCCTAATCTGATTGATAATTTACAACAGATGAGAAATCTGACGTAATATATTGAACATTTGCTTTTTACAATTTCAATTGAGTTCATATGTTAGACTCCTAAATTGATTAATCTAGGACCAGGGGTTAGTTTTCACAAGGTCACCTCCTAGAGTACTCGGTCAACTACAACTTCAATTGTTTTATATGATTTTAAAAATTATGCATATATAATAATTAAGATCATTTTGGACCAAATTAACATTTTCAAAACTACTTGTCATTCTTTTCCAAAATACAAATCAACCCATACAAAATATTTTATTATTTTAAATCTCGAGGTCTAGCTCTTTCTCTCTCATTCTCAGTCAACAATACAGTACAAACAACAACTACTCAATAAATTTGTTCAACCCTCCACAAAAGATCATTTTTTCTTCTTATTTCTAACCACATAAGTGTTATTTTTGACATCATTCTTGCTTGTATCAGTCATTTTCATTGTCTTTGTAGGCAACAGAGTTCGAGAAGAGCTCTATATTTGTTTTTTTTCTAAAAAATAAGGGCTTTTAAGTTAATGATGAAAAATAAAACTTTTAGTTGTATTATTTTCGAGAATAGGTTTACAATTTTGAGTTTTGATGGTAAAATCATAGGAAGAACTGAGAAATCCCTAGTTTCTGTTACAGTGTTTTGTTGACTGTAGTGGTATATTTGGATAGTGTTAGTGGTGGTGGTGTTATTTGTGATCGCCGTGGTGGCACCGGTGGTGGCATTAATTGGTGGTGTTTGTGGTGGTATCGGTATTCGTGGTGGTTGTTTGTTTGTTGGCATTGGTTGGTGGTGTTTGTGGTGATGGTTGTAGGTGTGTCGGTATTCGTGGTGTTTGTAATGTATTTTTTAAAATCTATGCATACATCAACTGTTATATAATTTTTGTTTTGCTTTGTATGTAGGTAAAACATGTCTCCCAAAAGAAAAGAAAGTGAAAGTGGGTCAACGTCTGACAATTCAAAAAAAAAGGTTATAGTACAGAGGGATTCGGAGGAGCTTCCTAAACAATCTCAGCCAGGGAAAAGTAAAGCTTAGGGGAGATATGAAAACAACATTGAGGGAGGTGGACAAGGGTCCGCAGATGGTGATGAAGAAAATGAAAGTGAAAAAGAGGAGGAATTAGAGAGTTAGAAAGAGAGAGGACCACATTATACGACTTTCCTTGGGCTTTCATGGTAAAACTAATCACTAATTTTACTCATCCATTAATTTATATTGAATATAGTTATAATGATTTTTTTTTGCTTGCTTCCTGTTTACACTTTTTAGGCTTGAGCATTTGAAGCCATTCCTCTTGGTCATCCATAGAGGTTTTTTTCTTTTTTATAGGTTGTGCATCCATAGATCGTGCCTACTGAGGAAGAGTCGGTGATGACTTCTTATATTACTCTTGGTCATGTTGATACTATTGCAGACCCAATGGTGGATTTAATAAAGAAGGAATTGGTTGGAGCAACAGCCATAAGAAGAGTAGTTAGGCAAGGTCAGCCTAATGTTGAGGCTCTTCATGACCAACCTTTTACTAAGGCAGATCCGGGTGCTTCTTCTGGTGTTGTTGTTAATGTTTGTAGCAGGCACACTGATGCTTCTACCAAAGAATAAATATGTTTGAAAACATCCCTTTTCGCCCTTACACAGGTCCCTCTCACCCCTCTTTACCCTCGTGTTCTCGTTGCAAATGCGATGAGTGCAAGGACAGGCAGGATAAACTCTTTGAAAAAGTAAAGGCTATCTCTAAAGCTATCGAGAAATTCAAATCCAAGAGGTGTGTTGATAATGCTCAAACTACAGCTCTCGTAAGAGTGTAAGCAGTCGTTATCAAATATAGAACCCAACTGGGTTGGGTGTCGAATCCCATAGAGAATACTTGGTCACTAAGTAATCAAAGATTATTAGACTTTTGGTGAAAGTTTCGTAAAAGGGGGGATTGTAGCGTGAGTAACAAAATAATAACGTAAGAACAGAAAATAGAAGAGTAAAACGGATTGTTTGGTTGGTTTTGATCAATGAGAATTGAGAGTTAGGGTTATGTCCACCTTATGAGTTGTACGTATCTATTGAATATGAGTTATGCGAAATTCAGACATGCATGTGCTTATAGAGAATTGTATTCTATGGTAAATCCAGGCGTCTTTCGACCATCAAGGATTATTTCGCTTTAACTCTTTCGAGCTTAAAGCGTATCTAACGGTACAAATTCTCCAAGAGGTTAATCCAGTTACGGTACTAACTTTTTAACAGGGGTTGGTGCCCTATTACCTTGACATTATCTCTTTTCCAAATATATAACTTTTCTTTCGAACAAGTTAATGCTATACTGGCGTATTCTATATGTTTGCAACCACAAGAATTTAAATTAAGATGAAGAGAGGAATGATATAAGCAGCATATGTGTCAAGAATTCACAAACTCATAGCAATAGATAGTAGCTCATAAGGCTTCCATAACCCCAACAGAGAAGTTTAACTATTCATGAGTGCGACAGAAATCACAATAGTCATTATTATTATACCAAAATAAAGATAGAACGTGTAGTATGGTTTGGTAGTGCTTGTGGCGTGAATTCCTTGCAAATAGCGTTTCTCTTGTCGTGAAAATTTAGAGTTCGAATAGATGAAGAGAATTGTTTTGAAAGTAATTGATGGAAGAAGTATAAAGACGAATGAGAATTCGAATGTGTATTATGAGAATAATGAGAATGATCAAAAGCTTCAGCAAAATAGGGTATTTATAATACTCATATCCTATTCCTACTAGGCTACTGCGTACTTATCCTAATCCTAATAAATTACTGCATCATTATCCTAATCCTAATAAGTTACTGCTGATCCCCAAAGTCTTGACCAATGTTGTTTTTGCCCGGGACAGGTTTCCCATGCGTCACTTTTAGTCCTAGGCGTCCAAGCTCTGCTCTTCTTCTTTCGTGAAGCTTCCTTTGGCGTCAAGTTATCCATAAAATGCTGAAATCTTCATCATTTATACCTGAAAACTTGCTAATCACGTTTGTTAGCTCACTTACAGGAAAAAGGACTAAAAGTGCATGAATTATATGTTTTGTCCTCAAAACTTAGCTAAAATATGGGTAAATTATAGCACTTTAGGCGTGTAAATACGCCTATCATCAACACCCCACACTTAAAGCTTTGTTCGTCCTCGAACAAAATATCATGTCCTTCTAAACATCCACTTAGGGTTTCACAGTAATAACACAAAATATTCATCAAGACAGGCACGACAATTATTAACAAAGAGTAGTTTTCTGATCACTTCTAGAAACAATTCAAGGCAAGTTCTAGCATCAGCCACAAACATAGAATATACTATCATCTCACCCACACAAGGCACATGGTCGACTTTATTGGGAGTTCTATAGACTCTTGACCCAACAGATGAAGGAATTAAACAACATAGATATTACACAGTGAGTCATACTTAGAGCCTAAACGTCTTAATAGTATTGATTTTATCACAGACTCTTGTCACAATACCATGCTGCCTATCAGAACAATTTTATGCAAAGTTAAAAA
Organism: Capsicum baccatum var. pendulum; assembly: GCA_030864225.1. NCBI lineage: Eukaryota > Viridiplantae > Streptophyta > Magnoliopsida > Solanales > Solanaceae > Capsicum > Capsicum baccatum. The sequence continues at coordinate 224,994,447 of CM061559.1, read as the reverse complement.
AATTTGAAAAAAAAAAATTTAACTACTAAAAAAAATTTACTACTAACACACAAAACAAACAAAAATAAATAAATGCAAATGCAGATAAAGAAGTATAGCATGCAAATACTAGCACCCCACACTTAGACGGGACACACTATCCTCAGTGGAAAATAAATAAGAAGAACCTGGTTAGTCGGACTCCTCCTCTATGTCTGGGGTCATACCACCTTCGTCGGAATCATCATTAGAGTCGTCGTCATTAGAGTTCTCTTCCACGTTGGAGTTTGGCATTTGGTGATCATCATCGGTTGACACATTGTCATTAAGAGGTTCCTCAAAATGTACACCTACTCCACACATTACCCTTGCATGCTCGTTCATAGGGTAGTCATAATCCAACTGTTGGAGCTCTGCAACAGTTGGAACACGACCTCCGCTCATCATGGTAAACTGAGTCATGCCATAAAGATGGCGAAAGAAACTCTCATACCGAGCATGACATTCTGCAGTGGTAAGGTTGACGCTATGTGTGGTTTTAGCATCTTTAACCTTTGTGAGGTCAACCTTCTTCGGGTTATGTGGAAGCTTATGATTGGCCGGTTCCTCTTCGATGTCCTCCTTCCTCAATATTGCAGTCAACAGATTGCCAAAGCTGAAGTGGGACCTCTTGTGCAGCCTGGCCTTTTGCATTGTAGATCGAATAATTGCCCCAATGTTGATAGGTATATTCGTCATCAATGCGTACACCAAGCACACTCTATCTCGTGTTATCTTTGTGTACTGTGTCCCTGGAATCAGGCAAGAGTTGACTATTCGCATCCATATCCTAGCTTCCCTATTTAAGGAAGCATATGGGAAGGTGTTGTACCGACCGGTGTCCTTGTGTATGCTCCATCGTGCCATAGATCTTGTTCCGCACAATGTGTGTCTAATGGCCCTGTACGGCGGTCTGTTATACAGCTCTTTGAGTGGTGATGGATCAACAGATGGCAAGCCTAAAAAGGAATTGAAGAACTCCGCATTTAGTTGCAGATGGCCCCGAATCTTTACTTCACTCCCTGTATTTTTCGGTGACCAGTTGGCATAGAATTCACGTGTTAAATCAATATTGCACTCTCCCATATCTCGGAAGATGAAATCAAGATGTAACGCCATTATCTTAGCCAACATACGGGGTTCTTTCTTTGCTAGGCTTTCCTTGTGTATCAACTCCACATGAACATATTTTTTCTCTTTATTGTTCCTATACCACTCCTTTTCTTCCTCCTCTAGGACCCATTTAATTCCAAACATGTGGTGAGGTATTTGCAGCGAGGAGGATTCTCCTTGCTCTTTTCGTCCCCTTTTTTGGCCTTTTTGTGAAGTGGTTGCTTTTTCTTTCCCTTGTCTTGCTTTTGGTGCCATTGTTCCTGAGATTAAAATAATAGTCATGTTAGCTTCATCTTGGTGGATACAATCAACAAACAAGCAGTAGTGGCACCACCCCACACTTAGTTTGTTGGCACAAACTAGTTAAATGAACGTTGTCGATTACTTAGACTTCATCGATATACGTTTAGGTGGTACGTTCCAACAATATAATCAGTGCAGTCATACTTTTCTAGCCATCTTAACTATCCTTTTTGATTCTATCTTAAGTGATCTTGACAATACTTTTCATGTTTGGATTGATGTACCCTTTTGAACAAGACTACAACATAGAGATTGTATCAAGTTATGGCGTAGAAATAATCAACATTTCATGTTTGTAGTTAATTATGATTTTTCATCTCAATGAACAAGTAATTCGAACATGAAAGCTTTCAAGTTACAAGATTATGCAATTTTCTTGACCATGTTAATTCCGCAAAAGTATGACAGTGTATCAAAATCAAATTCAAGTTGGAAATAAGTCAAGACCATCCTTACGTATCCTTTCACTCACTTAGTTGTATCACAATAAATCAACCACACTCAAATCACCAACACTACTTCAAGATTTAACAATTTATTATAGGCGTAGTAGTGTAGTACTTACGAAATATAAAAGAAGAATAAAGAAGTACTTACTTGGTTGATGGCCTTTGGAAGATGTTCTTGCAAAATAAAAGAGCAAAAGGAAAATTTTTGAGAGAATTTGGAGAGGTAGGCGGCGCTTTAGGGTGGAATTGCAATGTGTTTTTGTTTTAAGACTAAGGTTGTATTTATAGGACAAGCTTGGGTTGGGTTTTGACCCATTTGGAATCGGTTTTGGAGACCAAAAGTGACCATAGGTGGCGCCTAAAGCTTTACCTATGCTTGGCATAGGCGGTGCCTTTTGCAAAGCATTGTTGAGCATAAGCGGCGCCTATGCTATGGCATTGTCAGGCATAGGCGGCGCCTATGCCATGGCATATGAGATTCATAGACAAAAGGCTTTTGAATAGGCGGCGCCTATGCTATGGCATTGTTGAGCATAGGCGGCGCCTATGCTATGGCACTCTAGAATCCGAGAGCTTAGGCCATAGCATAGGCCTTGCCTTGTTCGTGGCCTAGAGTTACATAGGCCTTGCCTTGTTCTTTGCCTATATTCTCATAAGCAATGCCTAACCCATAGCCTTTGGCTTCTTCATTCCTAACTTACCACCTTCAACATGCAATACTTCAAAATCAAAATTTGAAACCAATCTCCCCCTTTACACCTCTTGCACCTACATTTACTAAAAGACAACAAAAACGATTAGAACGATGGGTTGCCTCCCATTTAGCGCCTTAGTTTTGGTCGTGGCTTGACTCTTCTTAGGAAAACAAAAACAACAAAAACAATTAAAAACGATGGGTTGCCTCCCATCAAGCGCTTGATTTATTGTCGCGGCACGACATAGCTACCTCGAGTACTTAGACTTCGTCGAGATAGATGGTGGCCATATAGCTTATCGAGTCAAGAGGAACGATATATGGTTTTACTCGTTAGCCATTCACCTTAAAGACAATACCATTATTATCTTCTAGCACAACTACTCCAGACGAGTAGACTTGGCTAATTTTGTACGGACCAGACCATTTGGACCTTAACTTACCTGGGAATAGCTTTAGTCTAGAATCGAGAAGAAGTACCATATCACCCTTTTGAAAGTTTCGTTGAACAATCCACTGATCATGATACTTTTTCGTCCGCTCTTTGTAGAGGTCTGATATTTCATATATATGTAGACGGAATTCATCCATCTCATTCAGCTGTTCCACCCTCAAGTTCATAGCATCATCCCAATTCAAATTCAGTTGCTTAAACGCCCACAATGCTTTATGCTCGAGCTCAATGGGTAAATAACAAGCTTTACCATAAACTAGTTGGTACGGGGACATGCCAATTGGTGTTTTTAATGCAGTCCTATAAGCCCATAGTGCATCGTCCAGCTTCCGAGACCAATCTTTCCTATTAGCATTTACAGTCTTAGCAAGGATTTGCTTGATCTCTCAATTGGAAACCTCTACCTGTCCACTAGTTTGTGGATGATAAGGCGTGGCTACCTTATGTTGCTTGATACCATATTTTGCCAACACGGATTTGAACAGTTTGTTGCAAAAGTGAGATCCTCCATCGCTTATGATAGTACGTGGTACCCCAAAACGAGAGAAGATGTTTCTCTTTAAGAATGCAACAACACGCTTTCCTTCATTATCAGCCAATGCTACTGCTTCGACCCATTTTTAAACATAATCTACAGCAACTAGGATATATTTCATTCCAAACGAATTCACGAATGGACCCATGAAATCGATACCCCATACATCAAAGAGCTCTACTTCAAGGATTTTCGACATGGGCATCTCATGGTGTTTCAAAATCGCTCCTTGTCTCTGACATTGGTCGCATCTTCTCACAAAGTCGTAGGCATCTTTAAATATCGAAGGCCAATAATAGCCACTTTGTAATACCTTTCTTGCTGTCCGACCACCTGCATGGTGTCCACCAACTTGTGAAGCATGACTTGCTTCCAAGATACTTGGCACCTCATCATGAGATATTCAGCGTCTGATCACACCATCCACGCATCGTCTAAATAAATATGGCTCATCCCAGAAGTTGTGTCTCACGTCATGCATGAACTTCCTCTTTTGATGAAATGATACTATGATAGATTCGTAGGCATCACATTACTTACCACGAAGTTTGCAAGATCTGCATACCATGGTAACTCCTCCATCATTGTGGCTAAAATCTCTTCATCAGGGAAGGTATCGTCAATCTCAAGATCTTGCTGTGCTATATGCTCATTCTCGAGTCTAGATAGATGATCATCCACTTGGTTTCCGCAACCTCTTCTATCTTTTACCTCAAAATCAAATTCTTGCAGCAACAATACCCATCGAATTAGCCTTGGTTTTGCATCTTTCTTTGCCATCAAGTATTTCAGAGCTGTATGGTCTGTATGAACTACCACTTTGGTTCCCAACAGATAAGCACAGAACTTTTCAAAAGCATACACAACCGCTAGAAGTTCTTGTTCTGTGACAGTATAGTTCTTCTGGGCTTCGTTCAAGACCTTGCTCGCATAGTAAATTGGATGGAATAACTTTTCTCTTCTTTGGCCTAATACAGCACCCAAAGCTACCCCGCTAGTATCACACATGACTTCAAACGGTAGAGACCAATCTGGTGCTACAATGATAGGAGCTTCAATTAGCTTCCCTTTGAGGCGTTCGAATGCCTTCATACAATCTTCATTGAAGTCAAACTTTGCATCTTTCTCCAAAAGTTTGCATAATGGACTAGCAATTTTGGAGAAGTTTTTGATAAACCTTCGGTAGAAACCTGCATAACCCAGGAAACTACGAACTCCTTTGACCGAAATTGGGGGTAGTATTTTCTCGATAACTTCTATTTTAGCTCGATCCACTTCAATTCCTCTTTTGGAGATTTTATGCCCAAGAACAATACCTTCTTTCACCATAAAGTGGCACTTCTCCCAATTCAACACTAGGTTGAATTCAACACATCTTTGCAATGCCATACTTAGATTTGTCAAGCACGATTCAAACAACTCATCCACAACTGAAAAATCATCCATGAATACCTCCAGCGTGTCTTCCACCATATCAGAAAAAATGGACATCATACAGCTCTGAAAAGTGGCGGGTGCGTTACATAGCCTAAATGGCATGCATTTGAAGGCAAACATACCATAGGGGCATGTAAACGTTGTCTTCTCTTGATCTTCGGGGGCGATACATATTTGATTATAGCTGGAATAACTATCTAAGAAACAAAACCATCCTTTCCCTGCTAATCGGTCAAGCATTTGGTCAATAAAGGGCATTGGAAAGTGATCTTTAAGGGTCCACGAATTCAGCTTACGGTAGTCTACGCATACTCTCCACCCTGTGACAGGTTTGAGTGGAATTAACTCATTTTTTTCATTCACAACTATCGTCATGCCACCTTTCTTTGGTACACATTGTACCAGGCTTACCCATTTACTATCGGAGATTGGATACACAACCCCTGCATCTAACCATTTAATAATTTCTTTCTTCACCACCTCTTGCATAGGTGGATTTAGATGCCTTTGATGCTCAATAGTGGGTATGCAATTTTCTTCAAGATGAATCTTGTGTGTACAAATCCCAGGAGGAATACCAATGATATCAGCGATGGTACAACCGATGGCTCTCATGTATTTTTGTACAACCATGATGAGAGCTGCAACTTTCTGCTCACCCAAATCTGCCGCCACAATAACCGGAAGTGTGTTACCGCTTCCTAAGAATGCATACTTTAGATGACTAGGCAGCTCCTTCAATTATAACGTGGGTGGCTCCTCAATAGATGGTTTAGCTGGTGGTGTAGGTCGGTTTTTGAGATCAAGGTCCAGCTTCTTGGGAGCATGAGGATATGACCCTAATCCTGTTAGAGCACAAATAGTTTCTTCATAATTTTCAGCATCCTTATGCTCAGCATTCATAAGCACAACCGCCAATGGGTCATCAACAAGCTGCTCCTCTATGGGTAATTCTTTCTCATCATCAATATAAACATCAGCTACTGAGAACACGTTCAGATCTTTGGGTTACTTCATGGATTTACATACATCAAAGCGGACTACTTCGTCATTCATTCGGAATAGAAGCTCATTAGCTCTTAAATCAATAAGCACACTTCCTGTTGCAAGGAAAGGGCGCCCCAAGATTATGGGAACTTCAGAATCTACCTCACAATCCAAAATAACGAAGTCTGCCGGAAAGATGAATGAAGAAACCTTCACTAATACATCACATAAAATACCAACAGGTCATTTTATCGACCTATCAGCCATCACAAGCCTCATGTTGGTTGGAGTAGGATCACCCAACCCCAACTTTTTGTAAATGGATAGTGGCATCAAGTTGATGCTGGCTCCTAAGTCGCATAATGCCTTGGCAAAATTCAAAGATCTGACAGTGCACGGAATAGTGAAGGCTCCGGGGTCGGCCTTCTTCTAAACTAGTGATCTGGTAGCAATTGCACTACAATGATGAACAACATCTGTCAACTCACCATTTGCTGCCCGCTTCTTTGTTAAAATATCCTTCATAAATTTTGCGTAGCCAGGCATCTGTTCTAGTGCCTCAACCAAGGGAACATTAATGGTCACCTGTTTTAACATTGACATGAATTTATTGAACTTGGTATCATCAGCTCTCTTCTTTAATCTTTGCGGAAAAGGAGGTGGTGGAAGGGGAATTGTTTTCTCCACAACTTTCTTTTCATCATGCTTAGGTTCGGAGATCTTTTCAGGCTGTGGACGTCGAGGAATGACGCCATGAGCGTCTTCATCGGCTTTAACGGCGTCATCTTCTTCTGTATTACCTATGATATCTTCGGCCACTTGCTTGCTTTGGGATGAATTTTTCAGCACCTTACCACTTCTGGTAGTAACAGCCATGCATGTTCCATCGTTTCTTGGGTTTTGCACTGTGTCGCTCGGTAGGGTGCCAACTTTTCTTTGATTTAATGTGGCTGAAATTTGACTCAATTGTTGTTCCAGTTGTCTTATTAAAGTGGAATGTGAGTCAACCAATTGCTTCATTGAGGCCAATTCGTTTATTACCTCCGTTACTCCCGTGCTGGTTGCTTTCACTCCTTTCAACAGCTTAGCCATCATATCTTCCATTGACATATTTTCCAAACCAGATGCAGTGGCCTCTCGTTGTCCAGGAGGAATATACACGCCACTCCTGTCAGTATTGTTCTTCCAACTACCTTGATCACGGTCCTTGTTTCCAGAATTATCATAATAGTTCCGACCTTGGTTTCCTTGGGCGTTGCCTCGAAAACCCCCTTGATTGTTCCGTAGTTGGCTTCTTCCTCAGAATTGGATTCCTCTCTTTCTTTTGGCGCAACTGCTTTGACTTTTTCGGTCTTCCCTGCTAGTAGATGCTTTGTAAGAAGATCCACTTGTGTTTTCATGTGCGCCAAATCTTGATCACGTTCTTCTTCTCTTCTCTTTTGTTCTGTAGTCATGCCTATAGACAAAGTGGGGCTTTCTACCTCAGAATCTCTGGTATGCCACACCCTACTTTGCTTCATCATCCGGTTTAGCATATCACTTGCCTGAACAAAGGTGAGGTCCATAAATGACCCTCCAGCCGCATTATCCACCACAGGTTTAGTTACTGAATTCAAGGATCTATATAGTATCTCCATCAAGTGAACATTGGTCATGTGATGGTTTGGGCACCTCATAAGCTTCTTCTTGAATCTCTCCCATGTTTTGTGGAGGGCTTCAGTTGGAAGCTGACGAAAATTGCTAATTTCATCTCTCAATTGTGCTCTCTTGGATGGCGGAAAGAATCTTTCTAGGAAAGCTTGTTTCAATTGCCTCCAGTTAGTGATAGAATCAGGAGTTAGCCCATTCAACCATAGAGTTGCCTCCCCAGATAGAGACAATGGAAATAAGCGCAACCGAATTGCATTCTGTCCAACGCCAGGATTGTCGAACGACTTGCATGTAGAAATAAAGTTGATCAGATGCATATTCGAATCATCGCCTGCTAGTCCACCGAATAATCCCTTGAGTTGCAATAACTGAATCATGGTGCTCGTGATGTTGAACTTGGCTCCAGGTGCCAATGGCGGAGGAATAATGGATCCTGTGGCACCAGCTCCATCAAGTTCATCATCATCATCATCGAATGGTATTTGCAAGGCTCGACGTTCAGGCCTAAACCTAGCTTGACGATCTCTTCTGTTGGCCGGTGTTGCCATCTCAGCATCACGCCTAGGGTTTAGTAACTCGTCATCACCTAGATCCTCATCGTCAGGATTTGTTGCTCGCCCAGGATTGTCAATATTCTGTTGATGCACTTGAGCGGCGGCCAGTGCAGCTAGTCTAGCCTGTTCCTGTTGAGCAACCCTTCTTTCAATTTCCTGTTGAGCCTCTATTCTGCCAATACGATGTGGTTCAGGATTGAAAGGCAATAACGGTTGACCAGAACTTCGAGTATGGGGCATGCACTGGATAAAAACCTGCAGAAAACAAAAACAACAACTAAAAGTAAAGTACGAGAATCTTTGACCAAAGGGTCTAGTAAGTATCACAAACTTAGTTGACAACCGTATTCCCCGGCAATGGCGCCAAAATTTGATAACGCTCAAACTACAGCTCTCGTAAGAGTGTAAGCGGTCGTTGTCAAATATAGAACCCAACTGGGTTGGGTGTCGAATCCCACAGAGAATACTTGGTCACTAAGTAAGCAAAGATTATTAGACTTTTGGTGAAAGTTTCGTAAAAGGGGGTATTGTAGCGTGAGTAACAAAATAATAACGTAAGAACAGAAAATAGAAGAGTAAAACGGATTGTTTGGTTGGTTTTGATCAATGAGAATTGAGAGTTAGGGTTATGTCCACCTTATGAGTTGTACGTATCTATTGAATATGAGTTATGCGAAATTCAGACAAGCATGTGCTTATAGAGAATTGTATTCTATGGTAAATCCAGGCGTCTTTCGACCATCAAGGATTATTTCGCTTTAACTCTTTCGAGCTTAAAGCGTATCTAACGGTACAAATTCTCCAAGAAGTTAATCCAGTTACGACACTAACTTTTTAACAGGGGTTGGTGCCCTATTACCTTGACATTATCTCTTTTCCAGACATATAACTTTTCTTTCGAACAAGTTAATGCTATACTGGCATATTCTATATGTTTGCAACCACAAGAATTTAAATTAAGATGAAGAGAGGAATGATATAAGCAGCATATGTGTCAAGAATTCACAAACTCATAGCAATAGATAGTAGCTCATAAGGCTTCCATAACCCCAACAGAGAAGTTTAACTATTCATGAGTGCGACAGAAATCACAATAGTCATTATTATTATACCAAAATAAAGATAGAACGTGTAGTATGGTTTGGTAGTGCTTGTGGCGTGAATTCCTTGCAAATAGCGTTTCTCTTGTCGTGAAAATTTAGAGTTCGAATAGATGAAGAGAATTGTTTTGAAAGTAATTGATGGAAGGAGTATAAAGACGAATGAGAATTCGAATGTGTATTATGAGAATAATGAGAATGATCAAAAGTTTCAGCAAAATAGGGTATTTATAATACCCATATCCTATTCCTACTAGGCTACTGCGTACTTATCCTAATCCTAATAAATTACTGCATCATTATCCTAATCCTAATAAGTTACTGCTGATCCCCAAAGTCTTGAGAAATGCTGTTTTTGCCCGGGACAGGTTTCCCATGCATCACTTTTAGTCCTAGGCGTCCAAGCTCTGGTCTCCTTCTTTCGTGAAGCTTTCTTTGGCGTCAAGTTATCCATAAAATGCTGAAATCTTCATCATTTATACCTGAAAACTTGCTAATCACGTTTGTTAGCTCACTTACAGGGAAAAGGACTAAAAGTGCATGAATTATATGTTTTGTCCTCAAAACTTAGCTAAAATATGGGTAAATTATAGCACTTTAGGCGTGTAAATACGCCTATCATCATGTGTCATAACATCCAAACATGTGAGGGAGCCACACACTCCTATAGCGCTGGTTAGGAGAAAGAAAAGAGCAATTAGAGACGTACTCTCTGCTCAAAAATTAAAAGAAATTGCAATTCCTCCCTCTCCAAAAGCTATTGAATTTTAGGGGCCAGTCAAGAAGGTGGACATATACGCGGAACTTGGCGCCGAAGAGAAGAGGGATCTGCGACAGGACAAGAATGCCAAGCCAGGCGCACCAGATTACCCCAGGCCTCCCTTTTCCTCCCAAGACTTCCAGACTATGACTGATATGCGTATGCCGTACGACGACAAAGCAAGTTTACTTTTCCTAACCTAACCCTTCTAATCTACCCTATGAAGAAGAAGCTACGCAACAGATTTCATATTTGTTGCAACAACTGGGTATACTGGTGCAACTGTTTGTGGCTCTGTTGTAACTTATTATCCATTTGTTGCATAAGTTGCGTTGGATTATTGATTCAGAGAACCCTATGCAACAGATGGACCATCTGTTGTATCTTTACAATTACAAACCTATTTAAAAATTGACTTCTTTAAAAATTGACTTCTTATCTCACAACATGTTGACATAATTCTTTACCTCATGAGGAAAAGACAATAATATACCGGGAAGCTTATGACGCTGCCGATAGGATAATGGGCCTCGACTTCTACAAGAAGCTCAAGGATAGGTACGATCAACTTAATGGAGAGGAGTCAACCCTTGGCGTGGGACTTGATTTCCTAGTTTCTACGTTGGTCTTGGATGAAGAAGAAACGTTAAGATATGTTAGAGGGGATAAGCCAAATCCACACGGCAAGAGCTGGACCGAGGCAAGAAGAATTTTTGCAGTCATTAGCGTAAACGACATGAATTATCGAGCTGTTGATATACTACTCGAGGAGGGAAAGATCAATGTTTATGACTCTAACGTACCTCTCATTGACGATTTTGATCTTTTTCTCCTCGTGAAGCCACTGATGGTGCTGTTTCCCATCTTATTGAGGGAGGGTAAACTGATGAAACATTTGCCAAAGGAAGTGTTGATGAAGAAATCATGGGATTTTGAAGGTCGAAACAGGGGAATGATCCTTCCAAAAAATGATGCCGCTAAAGCGAGCGGCTCACACACTCTTGCACACATCGAATATTTGCTGACCATCACAGTAATGGCCGAGCCAATGACTTTTCTGTGCAACAACGTTGTGGCAAATCTGCAAGAGGTCTAGGCTTATGGGGTACTAACTGGAAGCTTGAAGCCTGTGTATATAGAAGAGCCTGTGAAATAGAAATTTTTAATTTCAAGTAACCCTTCACTTTATTACATGTACATATGGTGGCAATAATTTATTTCTGATGAAAGTTGAGTTTTTTATGATGCAATAGATTAGATTGTCAATCTGTTGCAACAATGAAAAGACCTATTTGAATAATCTAATAATCTAAGTCTAATTTGTTGCAACAGTGGGAAGACCTGTTTAATAATTTCTATGAATAATCTAATAATCTAAGTCTAATCTATTGCAACGGTTGGAAGACCTATTTGATAATTTCCATAGATGACCTAACTTTTACAACATATGCCTAAATCTGTTTGATATTTTTCAACAGTTACCCTTGAATATCCACGTGCTCGTCGAAAACAAACCAGTAGCAAATACACACACCACCATGAAAATTTCAGCAATTAGGCTTTAATATCCATGTGCCCAACAACACCAAACTAGTAGCAATAACGGCAACAATGTAGTATCTTCTTGCTCAATTTTGTTTCTCTTCAGAAGCCTTGACTTTGTTCAACAAACCCCAGATTAATCAATTAATTAAATAAAAAAAATATTACCTTTGAAATCTTACAAGTAAAAAACCTACGATCCAAATTTTGTTGAGTCCAAGAAGTCTTTAATAGAGCTTTATGACCGCACTTACAATATCGGAAATATTTATCACAAAAAACAGTGGAAGATGTGCTCGACATTGTCAAGGTCAGATGTAAAAAATGAAAGTAATAATTTGAAGAATTTGGATAGATAAAAGAAGATAATGATGAAGAAGAAGATTTGAGAATTTAGGGTTAAATTTTAGGAGGAAGATGAATATATAAGACAATGGGGGGAAGAAATGACCGTTGGGGGCCAAGTGACGGCAAGTCAACGAAATGTGCCAGGACTGACACTAACACATTTGATGCCTATTTTATTTTAGGTCTTTAAAATGAACATGTCTACTTGATGACTATTTTATTTTAGGTGTTTGAACTGAACACCGTCGATGGGTTGCACCTTTTTTATTTCAATTCACTTTAACCTTTTTAAACGTAGTGACAATTTTTTATGTCCAACAAAAGTTGATTTTTTATAATGCAATATATTCTCCATCCATTGTAATAGTTATCCTACCTGTTCTGACATATAGTTTATCTGTTGTAATAGGTTGGTCATCTATTGCATTATCTCGATGTTTTTATCTAAAGTTCATCTGTTGCAACAGCGAGAAGACATGTTTGATAAATTACAATAGATAACCTATCTGTTGCAACATATGTATAAATCTATTCGATTATTGCAATAGATATGTCATCTATTGCAATAGATAAAGTCTATCTGTTGGAATATATGTCTAAATCTGTTCTTTTGTTTCCCAATAGATGTGTCGCCTGTTGCAACAGATACATTATTTGTTGCACTATTTGAATTTAGTATTCCTTTTCAATTAATAAGTTCAAATCTAAGGAACAAAAAAATTCGTAGCCAAAATAAAGTAAATCGAAGCCTTCATAAATTGGCTGAAATAAGTCAACAAATAAATAAAATATAAAAAAATTGTTATGGGTACAGATATCAACAAATACATCAACAATAATTTAAGTATACTGCCAAGGATTGATTTGATAGGCACAATCTATAAAGATCTACTCAGTATGGATAAGTTGTTCTTCATTCGGTGCTATGAAATTCGGCTTTGCTCGTCGTGGATCTTCATTGTCGCTTCCGTACGGTTTCTGCGCTTTTTGCTCTCCATATTTCCATAAAAAGAGTAGCATATTGTTAATGTTGTTCAGCAGTAGCTTCTTCTACATCCACTTGGAAAGCCAGTATTGGTCAATGCTAATCACGGAGATACAACAAAATGAAAAAGGTTACATCATCACTTCTAGCAAATCAAATAGGTTTTTCTCCCATTTTAAATTATACCAAACAGATTATATTTCTATTGCAACAATGAATCAACTGTTGGGACAAATTTCTACATGAGGAAGACCCTGTATGATAATTTCCAATGGATGAACCATCCGTTGCAACATATGAATCATCTGTTGCAGCAGATAGGTCGCCTGTTGGTACAAATAAAAGTTGTACGAAGAGCTGTTTGATTTACTAAAATAAATGAGACATATGTTGCACCAGATAAAGTATCTGGTGCAACAAGTTAGTCAACTGTTGCAACAGATGTATGTATCTGTTTGATAATTTTTAGCAGATGTGTCATCTTTTGAAACAGATATGTGTCTGTTTGTTTTGTCAGTTAGAAGACATATAATATATTCAACTTCTTCAGCTCGCGCTGCTCTCTTTTGAACATTGTACGTTGCTTAGTGCAATATGCAGACAGAGGAGTTGCAATTTCACTTTTTTGGATGCCTGATAATGCCCTGGAAATCACTCTCCTTCTCCTCTTAGCCCTAATCTCTAATGGAGCGGATGGAAATAAAATCTTCTTCGATGGAATTAGACCCCTCTTAGATGTCAATTCCTTTACAGAAGCAGTTAATACATTAATAACATTAATTACTACATCATGTTTCGCCCTACAGTCTTGACATTTACATACAAAATATTCACTGGGAGAGGCAAAATCTGTAGAACCAGTATGATCATACTCATAATAGTTTACTTTAAATACTGTAAGAGGAGCATCAGTACCACCAACAGAAGCACCACTACTACCACCAACAACTCCATCAACAACAACAAGCCTACCCTTCAAAATTATTTTTCTTGTAATGGCTGTTGCTCCAAACAATTCTATTTTTATTCTATCGATGACCTTAGGGTCGATAAAGTTCGCACAGATTGTAAAGTAAGAAAAAATGACATCTTCAACTCTCGATTGGTCGGAACTAGCGACGGATGCACATTCTAACATAAATCATTACATATATTAGAATGATGATTAGATCATTACAAAAAACATTAATTAAAAGAAAAAATTAATTATAATTATACTTACTGCATCCTTCGGGGGGTTGAAGGGATCAAGAAATTTTGCATTTTTATGAGTTTTGGCCGACAATCATCTCAAGATTGTTGGACAGAAACCTCCTTCCTGGTAGTTCACTTGTTGTCTCAAATAAGGAATGACTTCAAACGACCAAGCCTATAAAATAATGCCAATAAATCAAAACCATTATTAAGCAAAAAAAATGAATGATATCATAATAAAAGAAAGAAACATTTACCATGAAAGCCCATGGGAAGCCATATAAGTTGACTGTCTTTGGCGCTAACGGAGTCAACAAATATTTGACAGTCATTTTCAAGCTTTCATACCCCCATGGATAGCTGTTAAATGCCTCAAGATCCTCGGAGAGCTTTATTAAACCGAGGCTTATGTTGTTGTTAACGTCTCTCACCCAAAGAATATTATGTACAAACCAAACCAAGCACAATGACTGCTTGTGCTTCTTTGAAAGTCCTTTACCTTTCAACGCTTCTATCAAATTTTTATTTTTGAAGCTTGGACCAACAATGGACACCAGGTCATCACGATCACACGAATTTTCTTTGCCTTTTTTGGGTGTGTGGGGTGTTTTTTTTCGGTTAGAATAGGTATAACTTGAGAAGGAGGATAACATTTTAGTCCAGTAACTATGACAAACTCCTTCCAACCAAAACAAACAGGCATGCTATAGTAATTTATCCACACCCCATCCATCTTATATTTGTTTTCATACATAAACCTACTCTTGAGAAGTTCATATACCATTTTCATTTGGAAACGAGCATTGTTGTCCTCTGGCAAATCAAGATATTTCCCAAAGCAGTTGTCCCTGAAATAAGCATCCAATTTTTGTTCTCGAAGTATTTTTCTGAAGGCGTCCAAAGATTTTCCCATGGCTGACTTAACCACGAAATCACCTGTTAAATCTGCGGCACCATCGCACTGCATTCTCACAGGATAACAATCAATGCTGAAGGCTTTGACCAGCTCTTCGGTAGAAGAGCTATTAGCATCTGCATCATCTTTTTTGAAATATTCCTCCTCCCCATGTTCAACATATTCTGCTCCCGATTGAGATAACGCTTGTAAAGCAAGTTCATAGAGTGGGATGTAGCCTAGCTGTTTCACTTGTTTCTTTACTTGGACTTGATTCGGTTTCTGTTCTTTTGGGAACCATATTATCTAAAATTAACAGGAACATAAAATAATATATTATTGTTGATTAATGCATCGTTAAAAAAAGATAACAGGAAATTAAACAAGCAAAACAGTAAAATAACAGTTACAACAGATCACCGATCTGTTGCACTAGGTAGTATATCTGTTGCAGCATATAACCAAACTGTTGCAGTGGATGAGTAATCTGTTGTAACAATACAAAACATATCACTCATATTTTAAGACAGATGAATGGTCTGTTCAACAGATCACACAACTATTGTAATATCATCTGTTGTAATATATGAGTGATCTGTTGGAACAGTTAAATAATCTGTAGCAATGTCTGAGTAATCTGTTACGATAATACAAGACATATCACTCATCTGTTGAGAGAGATAAATGGTCTGTGCAACAGGTCACACATTTGTTGCAACACATGAGTGATCTGTTGAAACAGTTAATATTGTTTAGATTTCTTCTAACATAGAGTCGTCTATCGTGGCAGATGAATGATCAGTTGGAAAAATCAAGTCTTGGACTTTTCCTGTAGGAAGAGTTGGTAGGATTTTATCCAACAAGAGGTTCATCTGTTGCATCATATCATTAATCTGATGGTTCTTCCATTGCACCAGATGGTTACTTAGTTGCCTCAAATTTTTTATCCAAAGCTTAATCTATTGCAACATATGGTAAAGTTGTTGCATCAGATTATTAATCTATTGCATTAGAATTATAATTTGATGGTTCCTCTGGTGTATCAAATAGTTGATCTGTTGCATCATATGATGAATTTGTTGCATCAGATGGTTAATATGTTGCACTAAATGGGTAATCTGTCAAAGGAAATAGTAGCACGATTTTGTTAAACAAAAAATAATAATTTCACCATTTTTACCAAGAACAAGAATAGAACAAATCAAACCAAATTGTCCTTTTATTTTTATCAACACAAACAAAAAAAATCAAACTTCAAAAATTACAACAAACAACAAAATATCATAATTTACTTAAAAAAGAGAAGAAAAGAGAAGAAATATCAGAAATTAGGATTTTATTCAGACCGTATTTCAAATTAGTGCAACAAATATTGAAATTGTTAACCAATACTATAAGAGAAGTTGGCTCAAGTTCCTCATTTTCTTCAAAACTAAAAAGGCCATAATTTTTACCTGTGAAAGAAGAAAAGGACCGATGAAGAATTCGAAGCTGTTGTGGTCGGAGAGCAAGACTGTCACATCGATTGAAGTCGAAAAGGAACTGGAATCCCAACTATTTATAGTCGGATGTTGAAGTCGCCGAAGATTGAAATAAGAAATTTGCAGAACAGTTGGTTGGGAGAGAGTTGAGAGAAGCTGTCGAGAGAGGAATGAGAGATAGGTTGATTGAATTGAAGAGGGGAACTCGAAGCCCAACTATTTGTTGTCGGGGGTTGAAGGGAGAAATTTTGCAGAATTGTTGATTGGGAGAGAGTTGAGAGAAGCTGTCGAGAAAGAGGAGAGAATGATTTATTTGGATTGAAGAGGGTGTGGGTTGGGTTGATTTGTATTTTTGAAAAGATTAGAAAGTTTTAAAAATATTAATCAAGTCCACAATTAACTTGATCAAGTTTTCTAATAATGTTTGACCCTATCTGTTGGTCAATGTCACCAATCCTTCATTCAAGACTTAAAAGACACATATTTTTCAATTTTCTCGAGTAACATGCATTATTTAAAAATTACATAAAAGGTATTCTAAATTACAACAGTAGACTACTTAAAATATTTTATTACATATTTGATAATAACTATTTTAAAAGTAATATAAATAAAAATAATTAACAACTCTAAATATTAAAAAAAAAAATATGAAATTTTGATTGTCTCTCGAAATTATATGCGTGTCCTATTAACAACTTAAAATATTCTTATACAAATTTTATTAATCTAAATATAATAATATATGCCTAACTAAGAATTTATCAATCAAATAAATAAAAAATTTAATTAAATGATAAAAATAACATAGAATTTTTAAGGATTAATATTCGACTCGTGCGTAGCACGAATTAGCCAACTAGTTTATTTATATGAGAGTGAAAACAAAGAAAGAATGGAAAAAGAAATATGGGGGAAAGAGTTTAAAGAAGAAGAAGAAGAACGTAGAGAGCCTTGGGTGGAGATTGAGAAAAAGAAAAGTAAAAAGAAACACTAAATATGAAAATAAATAAATAAAAAATAATCAAAATAACACATGTCAAACGACAATTGGTGCATGATTAACACTTATTTTTGTAAGAAAAAGTCAAATTTATTCCTTTACTTTAAAAAATTGACTAAATATATCCTTTATAATACTTTGGGACAAATTTATTTTCGTTGTCATATTTTTGGGCAAATGTTACTCCTCTACTTTCAAAAATTTGCATTTGTCATACTTCGAGATTAAATTTACCCTCGATGTTATACTTTGGGTCAAATAACCCTTAATGTTAAGAATTTTTCACTTTTACCCTTCTATTAACAGAAAAGCCCAAATCAACGTTAAATTATTTATTTTTTAAAAATAAACCATAATCTAATTCGGCCTATTCGATTCACAAAAAAATACACCAACAAATATACCCCCTCCTCTGTTGTTCGAATTTTTTCAACAAACACAGATACTTCTCTTTCAACGTGCAATATTGGTAGGTTGTTTACAAATAAATAAAAATAAAACCGAATATGATAACATAGAAGCATGGAACTACATAAAAAATAAATTACAAACTCTACTTCTGTTCAGTTATGTTCAAATTTTAAATTTTGGTATGCAATTTTATGTACATCTAAATTATAGGATTGGTGAAAAAGATTTTTGAGCAAATAATATGATGAAAATTTTGTGTTGATCTAAATTGCATATAAAGATGTGAATGAAGAGATATCACGATTGGTACATAGGGAGACCTCTTAACTTATCCATCCAGAGAAATATCCAGTGGACCTAATCTATTGCATTTGATCATCAAGTGTCATTTTTCATGAGCTCTGCACTGATGCAGATTCATGAACTGAAAGATGAGTATATTTCTTTGTGTTTACACCGATGCAGATCAATTCATGAGTTGTGCACTGATAAATATTTAGTAACTTAATCTCATTGAAAAAATTTGACCAACAAAATTAAAGGGGGTCATTTATTTGTGTTTTTTTGTGGCTCGAGTTGGATTGAGCGGATTAGATCTGAATGTGTTTTACTTTTAAAAACTGAATCACTTAACGTTGATTTGAGCTTTTCTATTAAAGGAAGATACATGTGAAAATTTTCTTAATAACGAGAGTAAATTTGACCTCAATAGATGATATCGAGGATGAATTTGATCCTAAAATATGATAAATGGTATATTTGAATATTTTTTAAAATAGATGGTTAAATTTGGCCGTAAAATATGACAAGAAGGATAATTTCGACCCCGAAATATGACGAAGGGTATATTTAGTCGATTTTCAAAGTAGATGGATAAATTTGATCCTTTTCTCTTTTAAAAACTAGGACTGATCTAAAATGACCGTGATTATACCACTTTGAAATTATTCAATGAATTAATAAAAACCCACAAATTTTAAATGTTTTTTTATAAATTCTATATAACTTTAATGATTACTTTAGGTCATTTACAGCTTGCTAATATGATACCAGAAAAAACCAAGGAAGACACAAATACACTTCCAAAACTGTCCACAAACTCAATGAGCCGAGGACCCTTTAGGAGACCACTCTCGGATTCACTAAATAGAACAAGAAAGAAGCGATTTCAAGTTGTTTATCACACCAAATCAGCCAACCAAACTATTGTAGAAACAATAAGAAGATGAACAACACAATATGATAACAACAACAAGAGACACAACTTGAGTTTACAAGAAACAAGAACTACACGAAATACAAGATTACAATAAGATAAAGATAGATAGACAAATGGAGATATGATCTTAAGAACCCAAGAACATGTTAAGATATTGGACCCTTAACACTACATACTTCAATCACCTAACTCTTACAAAGACACAACAGGAAGGATCACCTCTCAAGAACCCAAGTTTCCAATCAAATACAAACACAAGTGAAACCTCATTTGTCTAAGCCCAAGTTTCGGTTTGGGAGCTCTCTCTCTCACAAGATAAGTATTCTTCAATATCTTAAAATAACCAAAAAAAATAAACCATACAATGTTCTATTTATACTACATTACAATAATAGATAAAATGACAAAAGGGCCCTCTAGTGACTAGTTTTCAAAAATACTCAAAAGTGTCATGATCATGATCGTATTTATATCATCCTCTCCATCTTGAGAGGAATTTGACCACAAATTCACGGGCTCACCTCTTTTACAAAGTCACTTCACAATCTCCTTCTTGCGGCTACACATCTTCTACATACTCTTCATTTTGCACTTCGGCTTCTTTTTTCTCTCCATCTTGCGGTTTGCCATTATTCTTAACCGATAAATTCCTACCTTTTCTCCAAGATAGTAAAATCTACCCTCCTCTAGGATTATATTCCTCCAATTTGGGAACTCATTAGCCTTGTGCCCCCACCCTTGACACTTGAAGCATTGAAACTCCTTGGGATTGGAAGTAGAATTCAATTTACCTTCATACCTTGGAGGATATTTTTGGACAGCCTTGATGGCATCGGGTTGGGAAGCCATGAATGAGTTCTCTTTGAGATCCCTCTCAACCTCTAAAGCAGCGTGGAAGATGCCATCTATGGTGTCGAATTTATGAAGCGTCATGCGAGTGGAGATGTCCTTGTTTAACCCAAACTTGAAGCGCACAATGTTATGACTTACTTGTTTGCCTCGGTGGTCAAGTTTTAACATCAATTATTGAAATTCATCGCAGTAAGCCATGACACTCTTGCTCCCTTGCCTCAAATTATACAATTTGGCAAGGAGCTCATGCTTATAAGTCTTGGGCAAGTACATTTGCCGCATAAGGTTCTTCAACCGAAACCAAGGAGGAGGTTGTCCCCCCATCATCCCATTCCCAAATCGTTTAACATACTCTCACCATGTATTAGCATACCCTTCGAAGTGAGCTATAGCATAGTAACTTTTCTTTTCTTTTCTTCGGTGAGATCATTACGTTAGAAGATCTTGTCACAAGACAACTCTCATACAAGGTAGGCTTCGGGATCACTCTCACCTTTGAAAATGGGAAGGTTCACTTTAATGAAATTGAGACCTACATCTCGGTTTGGGTGGCCATCTCTCACCTCTTGACCTAACTCCCCATGTCTACCCCTCATTCTTTCTTCCCTCAAGTAAACATCATCATACGACCCATAACCATCATGTTGTCCTCCCTTACCATAGCCCTCAACATGGATGGATCTATTTGGGTTAAGTGGAGCTTGTAGTGGCAGGATTGGATTTGGATAGTGAGATTTTTAGTCAAGTGGAGTTTGGATGGGAGGGTTAGGGTTTGGTGGTGGTATTTAGGTTCCAAGCCCTTCTTGTTGGACTTGGTAGAGTGGAGGATGGCTTGGTTTATTTTGTTCTCGGCTTTGGGAGTAAAGATCGGTTTGATTTGTGGCAATTGGTGGATATAGTATTTGCTGCAAGGTCTCGGGAGTATTAGTTGGGACAATGTTTTGAGGGGTGGAAGGTCGACTCCTTTGGCTTTCCGCACGTTCTAATCTCCTACTCATTGATGCCACATTCGTATCTAATTTCTCAAGACCTACATTCAACCTAGCCACATCTCGAGACATAGTTTCAAGGCAAGCCAAAATGAGATTGATGGCATTATTGTACATTTATGAGCATTTGAAACCTCGGGTTCCATCGTAGTGGTATCAAAAATAACCCTTCAAGTTACGGTCCAATCAAGACAGCAAATCAGTCCACAACGTCACACACAATAATACAATACAAAACCTACAACACAAAACATACGTTAGTTCAAAACAACCTCACTTCACTCTCACACACTTTGTGCTCTCACACTTTGCAAGCTTGATTATATCCCATTCTTGAGATGATAAGAGGTGAACCAATTATTTACAATGACTCAAAAGAATAAAGCACACAAAGGAACATTAACACGAAGGACAGTTTCAAGACTAACTTACAATCGAGGACTAGCTTGTAAGTTAGTAATGGAATCAACAAATGGGACTAAAGAGACAACAAAATGAAACTAGAAGATCAAAATTATCTTGTGAACAGTAATTTGATGACATGTCACTCTTCAATTGGCTGCAGGTTCAACAAATTTCAATTATCAATTTGATGATTTGGTCACTTCTCAATTTGGAATAGATGAAATTGGTTTTGGAGGGAAAGTGTTAGTCTTAGAATCTTTTTCAATTTCAATCTTCAAAAAGGTGTGACTTTGACTTGTACAATTCCCAGAAAATAAGACCCTTGACATATGGAAAAGTGGTTGAAAAGTTGTTGTCAAGTCAAGAGTGATGTGAACTAGTCCTTTCACCAACAAATATTACAACTTGTCTTTCACCTTTTCTAGATCTAAAGTTCACTTTTCTTGCTTTAACAAAAGATGAAAGGATGAACAACAACAAGAACTCAAAAAAAACTTCAAAAACAACAAGAAAATCCACACATCCAAGAGCCAACCTGCCACAACAAACCACCAAATTTCAGCCCAGGTCTTTGTTCACTAAGTTCAAATATTGATCTAGATACCTTTAGTGTTAGTGAATCAAGAAACTAACACAAGAAACAACAATAACAACAAAGAAATCCTAGACCTAGACTCTACAAATTTTGGCCAAGACTACAACAAGAACACTACAAGCTTCTCAGCCAAGAACAAGAACAAGAACACAACACGAACAGATTGCTCTTTTTCCAAAATTTTTATTTTTTTTTTCAACAATTTTTTTTTTTGTTTTTCTAGCAAGCAAGCCCAAGATTGATCTTGTAGGAATAAGATCAAGTCATTATTTGATACCAAATGATACAAGAATAAATCAAGGAAGACACAAACACACTCCCAAAATAGTCCACAAACTCAATGAGCCGAGGACCCTTTAGGAGACTACTCTCGGATTCACTAAATAGAACAAGAAAGAAGGGATTTCAAGGTGTTTATTACACCAAAACAACCAACCAAACTATGGTAGCAATAATAAGAAAATGAACAACACAATATGATAACAACAACAAGAGACACAGCTTGAGTTTACAAGAAACAAGAACTACACGAAATACAAGATTACAATAAGATAAAGATAGATAGATAGACAAATGAAGATATAATCTTAAGAACCCAAGAACATGTTAAGCTCTTGGACCCTTAACACTACACACTTCAATCACCTAACTCTTACAAAGACACAAGAGAAGGGATCACCTCTCAAGCACCCAAGTTTCCAATCAAATGCAAACACAAGTGAAACCTCACTTGTCTAAGCCTTGTTTCGATTTGGGAGCTCTCTCTCAGAAGAAAAGTGTTCTTCAATATCTTAAAACAACCAAAGAAATAAACCCTACAATGTTCTATTTATACTACATTACAATAATAGACAAAATGATAAAAGGGCCCTTTAGTGATTAGTCTTCAAAAATACTCAAAAGTGTCATGATCATGATCAAACTTGTATCATAATAGTAGTTCAATTGAGACCTTTGACCAAAATATAGTATAACCTCGATAAATTAATACTATTGGGACTGTCAAATTTTATTAATTTAGCGAGGTATTAATTAATCGTATAAATTAATAATTATTAATTTATAAATTATATACTTTTTAGGTCCATATTATGAATGTACCTAGGTGTACGTGAAAACTAATTTCTACATTGACTATTAATTATGCATACTTAACCAAATTCATGTATTTTTGCTGATACATTTTCAATATTCTATGTATATCTTAATAAAATATATAAATCTACTTAATTATTAATGTAGTTACATGCTACATTCATTAAAATGTATAAATCCACTCAATTATTAATGTAGTTACACGTACATACATTAACTAAGTTACTATATAAATAGATGTATTATGCAAGTCTTCAAATCAAAAAACAAAAAAAATGACTTCTCATCTCAAAGGTGTTAAAAAATCAACCATGACTAATGGTATACGTAGAGAACTGTGTGAGTATAAACAACAAAATCTAGCATGCACTCAAAAGCAATTGCAACAATGGGTGTTAGAGAAGTTTAATTTACAAGTGAGTCAAGCCACAATATCAAACACGATCAAGAGGTCAGCAGAGTATCTATCAGCAGTCGACATTCCAAAAGATGAGGCTAAAAGACATAAAGCTGCCAAATTTCCAGAATTAGAGAAGGCTCTGTTCGAGTGGTTTATTCATTACCAAGAGCGTGTTAATATGAATGGGGAACTAATTGTAACGAAGGGAAAAGAGCTTCTAAAAAAGATGTATCGATACACCTGATTTTCATTTTTCTCAAGGCTGGCTAGAGCATTTCAAATCAAGACACGGTATCAAGCAATATCGTCGTTTTGGAGAAAGTGGATCAGTTAATATGGAGGCCATGGAGAGCAATTTACAATCCATCAGAGAGAAACTTGATCAGTTTGCTAAGAAAGATGTTTTCAATATGGATGAAACTGGATTGTTCTTTAGGCTACAACCAGATCATTCTCTTGCAACGAAGCAACTTGAAGGTAAGAAACAAGATAAAGAAAGACTTACAGTTGTTATTTGCTGTAATGAAGATGGTTCTGAGAAAATTCCTTTATGGATCATTGGGAAGTATTTAAAACCACGTTGTTTCAAGAATGTGAATTTGGGAAGCATGGATTGTGAATATCGAGCCAATAAAAGAGCATGGATGACTGAGATTCTATTCCAAGAATATGTTCAACAACTTGATGCAAAAATGGACGGCAGGAAAATTCTTTTAATTGTTGATAACTGTCCTGCTCATCCAAAAAATGTCGAAGGTTTGAGAAATGTTGAATTATTTTTTTTACCACCTAACACAACATCAAAGATTCAGTCTTGTGATGCAGGGATCATAAGAGCTTTTAAGATGCATTATCGTAGGCGATTTTATCGAAATCTTTTGGAGGGTTATGAAATTGGGATCTCAAATCCAGAAAAGATTAATGTTTTAGATGCAATGAATCTTGCAATCTCGGCATGGAAAATGGATGTCAACTCAAGTACAATTGCAAATTGTTTTAAGCATTGTAAACTTAGGTTGTTAGATGATGAATCCTCGGAAAATCAAGAACAGTTGAATAATGATGGCTTACAACAATTGCAAAATCTAATCAATGGATTGAAGTATCGAAATGCAATGAATGCTGAAGATGTTTTGAATTATCCGGGAGAAAATGATACGAGTTTTGAGCTACCTACGGATGAACAAATAATTGAGAGTGTTATGGAAACACATAAAGAAGATGAAGTGGAAGATGATAGTGTGGAATTAGAACAAGTTTCGCGCAAAGATGCTCTGAAAGCAACAATCACCTTACATCACTTCCTTTTGCAATATGAGAAGACTACACCTGATATTCTTAATGCAGTAAGAAGGGTTAGAGATGAGATTCAAGGTGATATTGATTTCAAGAAGAAACAAACAACATTAGATTCATATTTTCAGAAACCTGTTTAGTTTACTTATGTATTATGTATGAAATATTTTGATACAGATGAATTATTAATTTATATATCAAATGGGACCTATATGAATTTCTTTTTGTATTATCTTATAAATTTAGCGAATTATTAATTTACCACGTTGATCCCGACTCGGGACCGAAGAAAATTATTATTTTAGCTAGGTTATTAATTTATCCAGTATTAATTTATCGAGGTTATACTGTATTGAGATGAAGTTGATGAATAGTTGAGAGTACCAACTCGTACACAATCAAACTATGTAGTGAAGTATAAATAGTATTCCTCTACTTCATGTGACATACACAATTGTTCAGATATTATGAACTTTTAAAGTTATCTAATATGGTTTATAGTAATTTTTTTATTTCAATTTATATAACAAACTTTGATTTAATTTTACAATTTTAACTTTTCACGTAACATACGAATATAAAATTAAAAAATATTAGATGTATTTTGCATATTCTTAATTTACCGCACTCAAATTTTTTAAACTTTTACTTCACTTTCTTAAACCTTATGGCACATCAAATTTAGATAAACAAGCTAAATCTGAGTGATTAGAAAAATTTACAAGTAAAATGAAACCAGGGGCATACATTTTTTCTTTGGGTGCAAGCAAACAGGTAATCGTGGCAAAACAAACTCCACACCCTATTTTCCCCTCCCCCTCATCTACCGCCATTCATTTTTGCAGTTATCAAAACCCCTTTCCCACCAAGCCTTCCTTTTCTTTCTTATAATATTATTATATAAGTAACAAAACCAGCCAACATTTTCGATCAACATTTCCAAATTCCACTGATTTCATCCTGAAAAACTCTTAAAAAATGGGCATGATATTGGGTAAAATCTCTGTAGAAACACCCAAATACGAAGTAATTCAATCAACACCTGATTATGAAATCCGCATGTACTCAGCAGCAGTCATAGCACAAGTCACATACGATCCAAATCAGTTCAAAGGCAACAAAGACGCTGGCTTCATGATCCTAGCCAATTACATTGGCGCATTGGGCAATCCTCAGAACGCCAAGCCTGAAAAGATCGCAATGACAGCTCCTGTAATAACTAAATCAACCAAACAAGAGAAAATCGCGATGACTGCACCCGTGGTGACTAAGAGTACTACTGATGGAGACAACCGGATGATGACCATGCAGTTTATATTGCCATCGAAGTATAGGAGAGGTGAAGAGGCACCGAAGCCGTTGGATGAGAGAGTGGTTCTTGCAGAAGAAGGGGAGAGGAAGTATGGGGTGGTCAAGTTTAGTGGGAATGCAATCGATGAAGTTGTGAAAGAGAAGGAGGAGAATTTGAGGAAGTGTTTGGAGAGAGATGGGTATAAGATTGTTGGGGATTTTGAGTTGGCTAGGTATAATCCTCCTTGGACATTGCCTCCATTTAAGACTAATGAAGTTATGATTCCAATTGAGTGAATGAGTTGAAACCTATGTTGCTCACACTCTTCAGAAATGTCTGTGGGTATTTTGAAGAATTTGATACAGGTGCGGCCATAATTTTGGAGGGGTCAGAGTAATATTAGCTGAAACTAGTGGTTAAAGAATAATAACATGTGAGTGGACTATAGTTCATAGCATAGTAAGAGTTTGAAATTATGTATTTCTTGTTTATAAGTTACTTGATCAAATCAAATTAAATATTTGTATTCTTCTCTCGTCAGTATAGTTTTCTTTGTCGTTTTATTTATTGTCAGTAATGTTTGCAATTGTTAGGTTCTGCATGATGCCTTGTTATTTTGATCCTGTGAGCAACTGTAAACTTAGTTAGCCATCAATGAGGTTTGCTGATTACACTAAATCAATATGTACATGGATATATAGTAGTACCAACTCTATTAGCTCAACACAAATAAAACCATATTGGTAACAAAAAATTTCAATTGGATCACAAAAGAATAGATTACTGGTTTTCGCAGATCTTGAATCCACTCATACGCCACATTAGTATGGAGAACTTGTTTCAAGAATGAGTTTAAGTTCTATGCATTAATGGCGTAATCTTTTCTTTTTACATAATCAGGTTACTTATAAGATAATTACAAGTAAACTCTATGATAATCTGGTAAAAGGAGTATCTAACCAACTAAGGTCTAAACTACACTAAAGCGTAAAAAAATATTTACACTCATGTCATAAAACTTAAATACTTCAAGAAAACAGTCTCATTAGTTACTGCTAAATACCTAATTTCAACACAAACGTGGAAACACTGAGTGGTATTTCAGCAGAACGTTCCATTGGATGCGTGACTTTGTTTTAGGACCAGAATCTGTTGGGACCAGACTAAGGTTTTCGTGTTGTAGGTGCAGCAATAAGAAAGCATTATCAGCCTAAAGAAAATTCCGGGTTTTGCCTCCATCGGTTGAGCTCCTTAGAGACGTCATTGTAATTTTTAGTGATAGCATCATGTTGTTGTTATATGTATATGGAGTACGTTACAGATAAAGGAACCAGAGAAATCCAAACGCTGAGTTATGGACCAATTTCTTCAACAACTATAAACTGATAGCTTTCTATCTGTATCAACTGATCAGTGGATGTCCCGTTAGGTTTCACTGTATTACAGCTCTAGCAGGTTCGTATCCAACTTCACTCCTATACTTGGTGTTTTTGTAAGATGCAAGAAAATGAGAAATGAATCTAACAGGTAAAAATTTTAGATGCGACCATCACACAACTTGACATTGTATCACAACAAATTATAATGAAGCAATTAAAAGTTATAGCCTTAATCTTCTAGATGAGATAAATACACAATTCAACAAAATGGATCACAAGTTTTGTGCATCTTATCTAATACTTCAGAATTTATATCGGAACTTATTTTCAAGCACAATTATATGGTACTCTCCCTATTAACTCTTCAAGATTGTTTTGTCAACAGAGATATTCTGAATCTTATGTTTCTCTCATTCACCTCTATCAATGTTGTGCTGTTCAGTGAGACATCACATAGAACAGCAAAATGATAAAGTTGCTGCAATTAATTCTGGAGAAACTATACTTCATAGAACATCAATGAACCACATTCTAAAGATTTGTTCTTGCAGTTGAAATTTCAGGTAAGCAGCATCACCCTGAAAAATACCAATAGAGATCTGGCACGTCCGCCAATTCATGATTTACACATCAATGAATTCTCTTCATATAAACTGAGGGGAAGAAGCGGGCTATCAGCAGTGACTGCCAATGCTTAATGATCCTTGACTCCAACAATTTTACTAGCTACAAGCTTCTTAATAATATAATAAAAGCCAGATTTTTGATGAGCAAAATGTTAAAATACAATATTGTTAAAGAGAAAACTACTTATATGGCCCTTTACATATCATTGAAAGGGTGAAAACTACTCATCCGTTATCAGGTTTGCTTGTTCCTTGTAAAAGTTAACAAGCCCAATGAGGTTCTCCAAATAGTTGATAACAGAAAGAGTTTCTTGAAATATGCAAAATATAGGAATAGGAACCACTGTCTAAGCATAATCATAGAAATAGGGGTCAGCAAACAGTTCACCAAGTAAATTTTCCATCCATAACGGAATGAGAAGGAAAAGGCGATGAATATGAAGAACTTTGCAGCTTTGTACAAAACTTGTATAACAATTTTCGTGATATGTTACATGTAACTCTGGGGAAAACCTAATAAATAAACTAATTACAAAACCAACTCAGAATAAATAAGAAACTGAATAAAAACTCTATACTGTGCAGTAAAGAATGATTTGAGTACCTGCGTTGTATCTGCCTCTTGTGTTTGACTAATAAACTAATCATCTCTGCTTCCGATGCTGCTTCCTGGCTTAAGATTTGTTCATCAAAGTATAATACATATGGCGAAAGTCCTCTTGGATTCTGCTTGCTGCCTTTTACACTCTAAAAGGCCCAAATCTAGGCAGCCCTTTGAATAATATTGTAGATCATCTAAAACCTATACAAACTTGAAAGAAACCCTTATCTTTGTGCAGCAGCCTTCACACTCGGTCTCTTTTTAATTTGCTGGTTGCTCACTTCCATCAAAGATCTATCACAAATACAACCCGGAAAAGGATTTGCATAAAAGTTCTCTTCTAATCTTGGTGATTCTCCCGGTTCTCTAGGGTTAGGAGCTCCTAATTTGTTGGAATGTAACGCCTTGACCTCAGAAGCAAACTTTTCCCAAGAGATTGTACCCTTATCCAACAAATCAATCAATCTTACAACATTGAGTCTGAAATGAAAGATAAGTACCAAAAGAAAATTGTTAGTTTGCTCAAATCCTAGATAATTAAGTGATGAGTAAGCATAAAAATGTAAAGATAATAGTGACCTGTCAGGACTTATGGTCTTCCGAAATCCTTCAAACCTTCTATGCCCTTGCACGGCCTTTGCCATATTGCCATCATATGTATAAACAAATACATCACTTTCAAGGGCTACGAGATAATCTAAGGCAGCAAGACGGTTTTGATAATGCCTGAAAGCATTCAATTCTTCCTTTGTTGTAAGAATTGAGTGAGAGAAAACATTGGGATACTCTGCTCGAAATGCATCCATGCTGTTATTGCCATAAATTTCCCCAGCGACAATATATATCCTGGTGGCAGAGGGATAGCCCATTGCTTTAAGAAACAAGGCAGCCTCCCTAGGTGACATAGGGCAGCCCCCTTGCAGTCGCTTCTCATTGGCGTCTATCTCTTTCTCTTTCCAGTGCTTCACTTGATATCTCATAATACGAAGTTCTTCAGCCTCTTGAGCAGTCAAATTGTTGCTGCAGCCAGTAAAGGCTAACATATCTTTTTCATATCTGCAAACTCACTAATTACTAACTAAAAATGAATGCTTAATAAATTAGCCAACGGATGCCATGTTAAAGACATTACCTTAAGTGGAGAGCAATGTATGGTTCACCATTGTCTCCAAGTCTATCCACTAACTTCTTTCCAAGTTCCTCAATCTCATTTGTGTACCGTAGAGCCTCATAATTTGCTCGACAGCGCAGCCTCTGAATAGAGGATGCCAGGCCATTGTTAGCAAGCCTTGAATCCGTATGGGTAAATTGTATCACCTTGCGCTTCTTTAGTAAAGGAAGAACCTCTCTTCTGTAGTAACTACCCTGCAGAAAAGCAACAAATTTTAGTTTTAGCAAGCAGAAAGTTATAGCTTGCTAATAGTAGTTCTATTGACAGACCTTTGACCAAGAGACCGGTGCCTTTTGAATGGGGGTCACAGCTGCATATTTTCGTGGCAACGATTCAACAATCTTAATGTCATCTTTTAATACATCAATGAAGCGTCTCCAGTCAAAAATATCTTTAAAATCACTGCAAGATATAGAAAGGGTTTAGAACTAAAATTAAAAGGTTAACCTATGCGTGTCATTCTTAAATGTCAACTGATCAGAAGAACTCAAAATATTGTACCTTGGATCTGTCCAAAAAGATTTATGATCAAGAGAAGGAAGAACCAGTGTGGCATTCAAAATTTTTGTAATAGCCACCATATCACATATCTGCGGCAATCCAAAACAATGATCGTCATAAATAACAGTGTCACATCAGCTGAAAAATATAGAATACACAGAGTAGAGCTTCATTTACCCCTGTTCTCATCTGGTTTAATCCTCCATTGGCATGAACCAATACGTATCCACTGGACGATGAACCGGTTCCTAAAATAATCATAAACATAAATTTAGACAAAATATGCATGTAACTAGTTCAAATTGAGGAAATGGATATTAAGGAATCAAAATCTAAAAACTTGACATACTTATTCTATTTCTACGCCGAGCAATGCATTTAAAGTAACTATCATTAGATGGCTTCATCCATATTTCTGGCACCTGTCCAAAACAGCCGGTATGAACTAGTGCTATTGACATGTCAATCAAGCCAAAAAGATCGCGAGAAAGAGAAAGGAGAAAACAATTTTCTGCTCAATGTGAAACATTGTCCATAAACAATCAACTGGTTATAGATTACGTAGAAACAAAGATTCTGAATATAGGAGATATACGAGAAAAAGCTAATTACTTGAACTACAAAAGTCGATAACTCATTTAAAAATGATAAGAAACAGAAGCGGGTGGGTATTTAATTTTCTATTGACTTCATAGGTCGTTTTAGTTACTGGATTATCAATTAAATATTTATACATATACAATGGATTTCCTAAATACAAATACTAGATATAATCAAAAGTTACTAGGTTCATCTAAACCAGTATCTTATACTATAACTCCGCTCTGATAAGGGAGTATGTTCAACCTCATTTTACCCAAAGAGATGTTAAAGTATGGAAAGCTATGTTGCTTGGTCTCGACAAAAATATTGTTGCATGCATATCGAATCCTCCAAAAATGCATTATTTATAGAGTACCCAACACACACCTATTGATATTTTTGAAGAATCCAAGCAATAAAGAGAGGCCCCGTTTAATTTTCTCCAGACCCCACTTGTGGGATTTCATTGAATATTATGTTGTTTTTCTCTTTTTGAAAATACTACTACTGTATTTCTAAAAATCACTTTTTTAAGATCCACATCAAGCTCTAGACCAAAAACTATTCTTCTTCCTAAAAACCTAGCCAGAACTAGGTCTCACGTTCAAGCCATGGAAACAGCCTACGACAAAAATGCAAGGTAAGAGTGCATACGATGGACCCTTGTGTAGTAGCGGACCTAAGGCCAATTTTGGGGTGCTCCGGCTACCGTTAAATCCAACCATACTAGGCATAATCTATATATTAATTGGTATAAGACTTAGAAAAGCACCCTAAACGAAGAAGATGGATGGGAACTTTTAGCACCCAGGCAGAACGTTAAAGCTCTAGGCGTCAATACGTGTGTTCGGACCTCCCGGGCAACCAAGACCCCTAAATCCTGGGTCCCCTTGTGGTCTAACCCTTCCCCACACTCCACACATAGTGCACCGTGCTGCCCTTTTAAGAACATAAGCAAAAAATAACAAAGTTTTTTCAGTTTTCATTTTCTGGATAATGACTACATGAACAACAAAATAATATAATATTTCTACTGCACTAACTTAAAAGCTAAAACTGAAAAATTAAAGTGAAAAAGAAGTGGTTCCTTCTCTGCAACTTACAGGAAGCTCTTTCATCTGTCGTTTTTGCACAGCCCCAGAAGAAGAAGAAGAAACAGAGGACACTGTTTCTGAAACAACTTTCTGTGCATTAACCCAATCATTCTTAATATTCTGAACAACAAACAATTCATTCTCTTTCCCATTTATATCTCCAACAACATTACCATTCATCAAAATCGAAAACTTCAAAAACACAGATATCACAACCAAAATCATTAACAACCCGGACATCATACGTCTCATATATTTTCTTGATCCTAAACACGCTAACCATTCTTCTACTCTAATTACCATGCACTCTGGCATACATTTGCAAGATAATAAACATCGTGTTATTGTACCATGACGATGATTATGGTGATCAAGGAGGTTTACGCCAACAATGTTAATAATATTGGTATTGTTATTGTTATTATTATCGAATCCCATAGGCAAATGATCAAATGATTTTTCGGTGTCGGAGTCTGTAACGGGACGGCGGTGGTAGATGGTGGGTCCGCCGCCGGTGGTAGATACTCGGGGACTGACGGCGGCAATATTGGTGGCAGTATCACCACCGATTGACATATTTATAAAACTAGTAAAAGAAAATATACAAAGAA
The DNA here is from genome assembly GCA_030864225.1 of Capsicum baccatum var. pendulum. NCBI lineage: Eukaryota > Viridiplantae > Streptophyta > Magnoliopsida > Solanales > Solanaceae > Capsicum > Capsicum baccatum. The sequence continues at coordinate 224,961,827 of CM061559.1, read as the reverse complement.
AATTAATAGTAAAAGAGAATTATAATATGGGTGTGTGAAGATTTATGCCAAGAGAAAAGGGGATGTTGTTGTAGATTGTGGAAGGTGGTTTTAACGCTTTTGTTTCTTGTTTTTTCTTCAATTTATTTGCCTATATCTACGCATCCAAAGTAAGGTCTTTTATTTTTATCTTTTAATTTTTTATTTGAGGTTTAATATTTATTTTAAGAGACGTCAAATGTATTTTTTTAAGAAAATAGAACTTTCACCGATAAAACAAAAGTTCAAAGATCTAATTAATTAAATTATTAAATTTTCTAAAATCGTTAAATATAAGTTGTTTTCTCGTCTCAATATTGCTTAACATCTTTTGAAAAAAATTATTTTTGTAAAACAAGAATGGTTAATTTTAAAATTAAGCTAAATAGGATTTTGCTTAAATTTTAAAAAAAAATTAAAAGAATTATAGGTGTTCGAAGATTTTCGTGAAGCGAGGGATGCTGGCAATTGTGAAAGGTGGTTCTAAACGATTTTAGTTTCTTGTTTTTCTTCAATTATTTTACTCATATTCCTCAAAATATAAGATTTTTTAAAATTCATCAAATATTTTGTAAGAGAGAAATTATAAGTAGAAAATTAAACTTTCATTCATAAGGTGAAAGTTCAACTATTTTTCAACTCGTCAACCATTTCAAGCAGTTAATCAACTGACTTACTAAGATTTTCTCGAATGGTGAAATATAATATAAGTTTCTTTCTCATTTTAATTTTTTAAACATAATTTAAGAAAATATATATTTTCATATCAAGAATAGTCAACTTTTAAAACTAAGCTAAATAGAATCAGTAAGGTAAAACCTTGTACTTGTAAATTAATCTTACATTATTAATGTATGTAGCTTAAATTTTTAAAAGGAACAAAAAAAATGTTGAGATTGAAAACTTATTAAAAAAATTAGTTGTGCTGTTCTATTTAAAATATAGTATTAGGAATGGGTGAAATATATAAATTAAATAAAATGAATACAGTAATGTTTTTTGTTATACACAAAAAAATTGGGAAAATATAAATAGAAACCAAAAAGAAAGAAAGATAGCCTAATGTATTAAGTTTTCGTTATTTATAGGATTGAATCATAAAGATTTATTATACATAATTGTAAATTATACTTTTATAAAAATATATATATTTTTACAATTTAAATTTGTGATTTTATAATTACACCAGTAACTTTATTACTTACGCCAAGACATCAATAAAAAAATTATAATTAAATTATCAGACGTCATCTTACTCTAACGGCTTAATTATCTTATGGGAGAAACTAGAAAGAAGTACGGTTTGTCTCGATTTTCAAAAAATTACATCACAAGAGTTGTATATCTTGATGAAAGCTTTTGCCTTTTTGTCTGAAAATATATCCTTTTTGTTAAGTGAAAGTCTATCTCTCTATCAAAAACTTTGGTTAAAGTTACGTATGGTTAGTAGAAATTGTTAGGATTAAATTTTTAGGACCGTGTCAAAAGTTATACTAATGAGTAGTAAGACTATAACTTTTATCAAACAAAGTTTTACGTTCGATAATGACTTCAATTTGAACCATCCTATCCTTTCGTGGTGGTGTCATAAGTAGAATATTGGTATTACCTAACAAAAAAGTGTTATGTTCGATCATGACTTCAATTCAGCCAATCTCGTCCCTCTCGTGGAAATCAGAATCTTGATATTATAGACTTTGCATTTTAAAATGACAATTTCAAGTGATGGTAACTGAATTTAAAATTTAATATTCTTAATTAATATAAATGCATTTTTAGTAAAAGTTACTGGTTTTGGTCGGATCATATTAAGACTTCTAGCTTCTTCTTGACCATGATTATCTACTTTTAAGTTTTTTAAGTTTGAAACTAAGCAAGAGAAACGTGCAGGCTGGTTCTGAGTTCAATATTTTGGGCTATACATTTTCCTTTTTTCTCATTTTGTGCTTGTAGCCTTGTACTTTTAAGAATAGAATGATTGTTTTTGCTTGTTGGAGGTGATGATAAGAGGTTACTTTGAATGTTCCATTAAAAAAAAAAAAGGTTCTTGTTGTGAGGAAATTCACATGAATATTGCTACTTGCAACTTGCGTATTTTGGATGATGAAGTTGTGAAAGAAATTTGTAGAATACGATATGTCTAAAGTAAAAGTAGAGTAACGTATGCCAAATATTTTGGCTTCACATGATAAGTAGTACCAATGCATGTATCATAATTGGGACATGGAAATTCTTTGGGTTCATTGAAGGAATTATGAGTGTATGAAGAGGCATTAGAAGGTTAAAAATGACTTTTTGAAAAAGTGTTACGGTTCGAGGGGCAATTATGTGTTTTGAGTTAAATTTATGAGTCAAATTTACATTTAGAAAAAATGTAAATTTACGAGTGGAACCGTTAATTCATACAATTAATTATTGAATGTTGTTTATGATTGAACGCTTCTAAATCAAAATCCGAACTAGAAGTGATGCATGCGTCTGTCGTCCACTTGCCAACCCGCAGTAGGGGCCTCTGACCCTCAAGGGCATGTGTCGTTGGCTAAGTCATCACAACAGAAGAGTTGCGATGACCGCTTTGAAAAACAATTTTCATCGAACGGCGAGTAAAATCTACTTAAATACGCCACGAATTATTATTAGTGACAAATTGACCTAGCTGTCACGATCTACAACCATTTGTTCCTCTAATTTATCCCTCTAAAAAAATAAATTAAATGATCAACTACTAATTTAAAATCATAACTTCATATTACAATGTCACAATCTATATCTTCTCATTCAGTCTGGCCACTACTGATTTTTGGGGGTTGGATTTCATGTTTGACTAGTTCTAGGAGGACACATGTCGTAGATAACTAGGGTATATATCCTTCAAAAGTAGTGTCCACAACATGTTTCAAAGTGTAATGGACTACCATAAACAACAACAACATAGGATTTTATTAACAGTCAAGGAATTAAGAATAATTATACGTTTAATTTATCATATATGTATGAGTATGTGTCCTTCTTGGAATTTTTATTTGTTTTCCATATCTACGTAATGATCTGTATGAAACCGAAAGTACGTGGTTAAGTGAAGGGGCAAACAAACAAAAGAACTTTCTCCGCTGTATCTTTTTTCCCTTTTCATTCCATATTTGATATTTATATATATTGACATTTTGATTAATTCAAATTTTTTCTATACCCAAGATGCTCCTTGACCAAAATTTGCTTGAAGTCAGAAACTTTGCACAGACATTTCCTTTTTTTTTTGTCGGACATATCTATCTATATTTATAATCTATAATATATTAAAAGTGTGAAAACCCTTAGAAAAGTGATTTAAACTTTTTTTCCTTCATTAAAAATTCATATATTAGATAAAACTGTCTTTTTACTATTTTTTTAATTTATTATTTAATTATTAATATAATATTTAAAATTAAAGAGTTTTAAAATACATTATAAAAGAAAAATATATTTTATAAATTAAGGAATCATAAAGTATATGATAAAAAAGTATTAGAAGAATTAATAAATAAGGACTCTAAAAAGTGATAAGAGGTGAAAGGTAAAATTTTGTTGCTTTTCGTAAAATAAAAAAACTAACATACCTTTAACCAGAAAAGAATTGTTTTTGGTAAAATAAAAATTAACATACTTTTGACCAAAAAAATCTCAAAAAATATGTGTTACACCTAAAAAAATTATCGTAAATACTACCATATATGCTAAACTTTGAAAATCAATAATCAAATACATACTACCATAAATAATTTGATTTTTTTTTTTTTACTTTTTCGCAACAGAATAATTAAAAAAATTTATATTTAGGTAATCTGTTTTTGGAGAAAAATTTTTTGGGCTTCTATAAATTGAGTTTTCTCCTACAACAATGTAATAACATCACATATATTCTTATAACTACTTTTTCGATTTTCGATAAGCTCTGAAGGTGTCGTTTATATCATACTGTTCTAATATCTCAATTATCATATTATTTTATTTTAGTTTCTATTTTGTTCAAGTCTATATTGTTGATAATGAATGTTTGATCAGACTTTAAAAAAAAATTGTGTTAAGGTTAGGTTTAATAAGATCATTCTAATATATCAATTATTGTAATTTTTATTTTGTTACTATCTAATGGTAGATGAACGTTTAGTCGGACTTTGATGATTTTTTTGTAAAGATTAGAATTTAATAATATTGTTATGCATATCGATTATTGTATTATTTTATTGTATAGTTTACAGGTGGTAGATAAATAGTTGGTCAGACTTTGAAGAATTTATTGTTGGGTTCAATTGGTGTGAATAAAAAATGGAGGGACACAACCTTTAAGAAAAAAAAATATTTTTTGGGAAAAAGAGTGACCGTTCAGATAGTTGTATCTGTTCGGAAAAAGATACAATGTTTTGAATGAACAGAGATACTCTTTCAAAGGATACACCTTTTCGGATGAACCATTACCACCTTTCGAAAGAGGTGCTTCATGGCTATATAAACCTGCATTTATCCACAGGTTTAGGTACGAAATTTTTTCTGCAATAAAACTCTTCTTATTTTCTTAAAATATACTCCGTGTGATCATCTAATCGTTGAGTGGGTTCGAAGAGAATCCGATCGTTTGAGATACCACTACAGTCGGATTGTTAGGCCATTTTATCCTGGGAGGAAAATTTCGCAACCTTGGGTACTTGAGGAGAATTATTTCCTTGAAGACAATTCGTGAAGTCGAAGGATTTAGCCTTTTCTATTTCATCTAAATTTCTGAAGAAAAAAAAATACTTTCTGAAAAGTCTTTTTGATCTTGTGTTGAGGGTGTTATAAAACTTCATAGGTGTTCTTGTTTTTACACTTGAACTTGTGTTGAAATTGTTGTGCCTAAATACAGATTCTTGTGTACCCGAAAACATTGAAAAATAATATTTTTATGTAAAGGTTTACGATTAATCATATTATTTTTGTTATTATCTGTTTAATTTTGTGATAGTTCACGTTGTAGGAGACGATCAATATACTAGCACTTCACGCATGTTTGGATGCATAAAGCCGTCTATCTTTGATTCTTAAAGTTAATTGCTATTTTTTCAATAAATTATTTTTCTTTTATATATTTTGTGTCGATTGATGGCTTAATATGAAGCACACGTGCAGCGCACGTACACTTGACTAGTTATATTAAAACTGTGAAGGGCCTTAAAAATATTGTTTGAACGTTTTGTCCTTTATTAAAAGTCTCTACTTTCAACAAAATTATTTTTTTACTATTTTTCTAGAAATAAATATGAAAACGTTAGACTAAGAAAAATATAAGAAGTACCAAATTTTAAAAAGTTTTAAGTAAGTAATTAAAGATTTTCTAAAAATTCACTACAAAAAAAATTGCGTTTAGCAAGAGACCGATAACGTTGCTAATCAACAGAAATCCGTCGCTAAATTCATTTAGAGACGGATCAGTGACAAAATATTATTCGTTGCTATATTGCGCGTTACTAACCATTTAGCAACGAAAAAATAAAATCCGTTGTTAGATTTGCAACGGAATAGAGACGTCCTATATCCATTGCTATATTTTAGCAACGAATATATTCGTTGTTATATTTATAAGTGTCGTTACTAATTTCATGTTGTATTTCGTCATTTTGATTATTTCCTGACCAAATATTTCATTGCTAGTCCGTCGCTAAAAATTCTCAATTTTTGTGACAAAAAATATTTTCCTCAATCCGTTGCAAATGTTTTAGTTTGGTAATGAGTAATTTTGTCGCTAAATCTGTTGTCATTACTTTTCTTTCAATATCTTTTTATTTGTATTTTGAATATTAATAGAATATTATAAAATTCTTAGAATACCCAATATACATATCAAAAAAGTCACATATATATAGATAGCAAAATCTTCTTATAATATCCAACATGCATATAAAGGAACCCATATATATAGATAGAAAAAGTCTAAACATCCTCAATACCAAACATAGCAACATCTAAACACATAAGTATGTCCAAAACATCCTCAATACCTACATCCATCAAGTGTAATTTTTTGTTGCACAATTTTAAACGTTTCAACAAAATAGACCATCAAAAACCAATGCACTGATCGTCAAAAGTATCACAACTGATCAAGATCATTGCAATCATCATTTAAGGAATCAAGATCGTCCAAAGGAGTAGCCGGATGTGTGACAACTGATCGTGAAGAAACCAACTTTTGTACCTCTTCAATGACAATAGGAAAAAAATAATTTTTAAGTGCGGGAATCAATCACTTCACAAACTCATCCAAATACGAATCTGCAGCTGGTACCGATTCATGTGAAGTTGAAAATGAAGTCTTTCCACAAGAAATACACAGAGTTTGGCCGTAGTAGCCTTTGGCTTCAGATCCAAGACCAAATACTCTTCGCTTCTTTTCTCCTCCAACAGCTTGGTAATATGCTTCAATTTGATCAATAACAGATTCTGATAATATTTTTTCTCGTAATATTTCTTCAAATCTTTCCTATAATAGTGGAAGTCAAATTATAACGGATTGTACTTACAAATGATTAGATACCAAAAAGTACTTTAAACTAAAAAAATGAGAATTAAGTAAACTACTACATTAAGATTTAACCTTACATGGACGATTCAGGAACGTTCATCAACAAAAGATTTTCCATCATGATCATGTGTGTGAATATGCAAATGTAACTCACTTGGTGTCGGATCTCGACCCATTTCAGCAGCCTGTAAAAAAGAAGTGTTGAGCATTGTACTAGAAAAAAACTGCTGGAACATTTCATGTAAGCCTGAAATATTTGTAAAGCCATAATTCAAGTGGAACGTAGTTGGTCATCAGGTAAATATTATTAGTCGCGTGGTCAGAACTATGTTATCCAATTTACATTGTTCTTACTAAGCAATGACTGGAAAGAAATTGCTGATTTTCATTGCATCAAAATTACTGAGAACATACGCTAATAATGAACATTTGGAAATTTCCAGTCAGATTTCAGTGTGAAGGTTATATAAGATGAAAACCAATCACATAAAACAGAAAAGTAATTTCCAAAATCATAAGGTCTTGATTCTACCCAATACATCTTGAAGAACATGTAAATATACGAATCCTCAGTAATATACCACTCTGCGACATATAAGCACAGTTTACATTGTAGTTTTTTAGGTTACAAGACAACAACAGAACACAACATACCAAATACAACACAGGAGACAGAAACAGTGAGAAGTGATCAGCATTTGAGATAAACAGTAAACAGAAATGAAACAATAGAATAACGTTGAACTAAGTTTAGACTGTCTCACAACAAATTATAGTTTAATACTTGAAATATATACTTACAAGTCTCTTTCGGTACTCTCCAATTGAGATAGATCCTCCCGTGTGAGTTCCAACAACGACTTCTTTGCCTCCACGATGATTCTGTGCATTTATTTTGGACTTTTCAACACACTTTGGACCTGCTCAAAGTCACTGCCAACTTTACTAGACATCTTCATGTATAAAATCTTGCCTAATCCTTTTCTCTTTGATTTTAGCAATGAAATTTCTATACTCAGTTGCTGCCTTACTCTGCCAGTGTTTCTTTACTGCAGCATCAGTAATGGAAGAATCCCAATAGAAGTGTTTCTAAAATAAATTTCCAAGATAACACACTAATATTGTATTTATAAAAATGAGTAAACTTTACAAAATCAATTATGATGAAGATGTATACCTTGAATTCCCCAAAATAGTCATCTTTTATGTCACATGAGACACCTTTCCAATTGACTCCATTGTGATCAAGTTCACTTTTGAAAGACTCGTGTATCCTATTGGAGCATGCTTTAGAAGGTTGCAATCTGTATCAATGTGAAGACATTATTTAGAGGTTAATATAAATAAAAAATAATATATAATAATAATAGACAAGAAATGGACTAACCCTGCAGAAGTTATAGTAACAAGGGTCCGCACATGGCTTCGACTGGAATTACTTTCTCCATTTGTGTTGCTACGAGATATGTCCTCACCTACTTGGTTGGTTTGTGAATACGTACCTACAGTTGTTGGGTTGGTCTGATTTGGAGTAGTAGGAGACGTACTACCATGATTAGAAGTTGGAGCACCTACGCCACCAGCTATTTGTGGCGCAACTATAGGAGTGAGAATAGTAGGCATGTTTGCAGTACGAACAAGCATATTAGTCCTAGCTGCTGACTTGCCCGCATGCCCTATGCTTCCTCGACCTATACCTCTTCCTCGAGTCATATCTATTAAAAAAATTATACTTGTTAAAGTGGAAAGAAGATGCAAATTTTGCACAAAAAGTCACAACATCATATAATATTCTAATTTTGAAATCCTATCCAACAAAATACCTCACAGCAATATACCTCACTATTATTCTGGAATCCTACGTAACATTGGAATACTTACAACAAGAGCCAAGAACAGATCAAGAACCACCAACATAATAAGAACCACCAAAATACTCACAACAAGAACCACCAACAGATCAAGAATCACCAACAGAACTACCAAAATATAACAAAATACTCCCATTGTAATTATTCCCTTAAGAACTCCTCCCAAATGAAGAACCAAAAACAGAACAAAAACCACCAATAGAATCACCAAAATACTCACAACAAGAACCACCAACAGATCATGAACTACCAACAAAACCACCAAAATGTTACATAATACTCCCATTGTAATTCTGTCCATAAGAACTCTCAAATGAAGAACCAACAATAGATTATCAACCAGAATAAAATAAAATATATATAAAAATATATATATATGTGTAGACAGAAAGCAGTCCAGAAGTTGATTATGTTTAGCCATTTTCAAGGATGAAGTTGATTGATTAAGACGCTCACCTATTTTGTTCCTTAGAGTAGATGTACCTTCTCTTGTTCTGTTGATCTGATTTAGAGCAGTCGGAGATGATTCAGGAGTTGTATGGTTGCTACCATCACCAGAAGTTTGAACCATTGATCTAATTTGAGGAATCAATGGTTGAACTTGATTTGTATTATTTTGACCACCTATGACATCAGATTGAGAAGTAATAATAGCAGGAGTGGGAATAGTAGGTACGTTTGCAGTAACATCATTATTACTCCTAACTGCAGACTTGCCTCCACGCCCTGTATTTCTGCGACCTCGACCTCAAGCCATATCTATAAAAAAACTATATTAGTTAAAGTGGAAATAATATGCAAACTTAATAATACCAAGAGAAACAAACAACAATATATAGATAAGGTATTAGAAAATGTAAAAGCACAGTTGTAGCCTAAAAAAATGAATGAGAAATGAAAGAGTCAAAAATTGAGAAGTAGAGCATAAAACCAGTTGAAGCAACAAGTTTTGTGTAAACAACGAGACAAAGAAAATGATACTAGTTCAACAAAATGGCTGCTCACAAAATAAAAATAAGATACAATAGCATATTTTTTATCAAGCACTAATCGCTATTTGTGTCTTCTTCCTAATCTTTCTCTTCATCTTTCTCAGTTTCCTCAGTTTTATACTCTTGTTCTGTAGCATCCTCTTGGTTGTCATGATGTTCTTGTAATAAACCATCCTCAATGACTTCATCCATTTCAATTAAGCCACCATTTGCATCATGTAAATGTATGCTTTCATCTGTGGTAACATTCATGTCTATCTCGTAGACTTGAACTTCTTCAACTTGAAATGGAATATTTAGTTCTGGAGCTGTCCCAATTTCCTCATAAGGTAATTCAACAACATTTTGAGGTTTGATCTTTAATACAACTACCCAATCATCCTTGTCATTTTTCTTGCTAGGATAAGACACATAACACACTTGAGTTGCTTGCATTGCCAGAATAAAAGGTTCATATTTTTTATATCGGCGATGATGGTTAATATCAACTAATTTATACTGATTATACTTTTTAACACCAACATCCATAGTTGGGTCAAACCATTCATATTTGAATAGTACAGTTTGCTTTAAAAGTGTTTCGCAGTATTCCACTTCTATAATCTCTTTTATTCGCCCGTAGAAATCACCAAAAGTTGGATCTGAAATACAAACTCCACTATTCATTGTTGATCTTGCGCTACCATGAAGATCTGTATGAAACTTGTATCCATTAACAAAATACACCGAATGAGATGTAGCACCTATCAATGGTCCACGAGCAAGACTACATAGGAATTCATTCTCAATATGATTGAGCTAGACCTATTTAGAAGATTATAAAATTTAGTTCAATTTCATAAGTTAATTTAAGTGCATAATTGTATAAAAGATCTTAATTTTTGAAGCCTTACATATTGCTTGAACCATATAGAGAAATTTGCTTCAAGGCTCTCATTTATTTGATCTTGAGAGACATTTGGAAATTCTTCTTGGAAACGTTGCACAAACATACTTCATTTAAAGAAAAAAGATTTTAATTTCAAGTCATGATTTATGAATATGCTTATAAAATTAAGTTGATACAACTAACTTTGTTACCTTACATATGGCTCAACCTCTTCACAATTTAGCAAAATATAAGTTTGGGCAGCATTGATTTCTTGGAGAGTTAGATTCCTCTTTTTTTATTCTCCCCATAATCGTTCGGGATGGGTGAATATTGATAAATTTCCTTCAACTTCTTCCACAATACCACCATCATCATTTCGATCCACATTATAATTGCGTGTCATGATATATGGTTCAAAAGAATGAGAAAACAATAGTGTTGACTCTATCATCAAGTAAGCTTCACATATAGAACCCTCAACACTTGCTTTATTCTAAATCATTCTTTTAAGACTTCCAAGATACCTAAATAGAAAAATAGATAAACCATCATATTTGAAAAGTAAATAATAACATTATTCACACAAGTTAAACTTGAATTTTTGCATTATCTTTCAAAAGGATACATCCATTGATATTGTACAGGTCCAGCAATCTTTGCTTCACATGTAAGGTGCACAGACAGATGTTCCATTGAGTCAAATAACCCAGGAGGAAAAATACGTTCTAACTTCCACAGAATTTGTGGAATATCTCCCTGTAATCTCTCCATTTCATCCACTCGGAGAGTAGTCGATGTAAGATCTTCAAAGAATAAGCTCAATTCTATAAGTGCCTGCCATACATTATTTGGAAGTAGTTTACGAAAAGCAATAGGCATCAATCGTTGCATGAACACATGACAATCATGATTCTTCATGCCAAATAACCTTTTCGCAGATGTGTCTGGGCATCTACCCAAATTTGAAACATACCCATCTTGAAATTTTAAGCCTTTCACCCAATTAAATAAGATTGTTCTTGCTTCCTTGTCTAGTGTATATACAGCTTTGAGATATTTTCCAGAAGCATCCTTTGCCAATTGAGGTCGATAATATTAATTGACCATATCTAGATGAGCTTGTGGATTGTCTTTAGTTTTCTTATCAATATTGAGGACCGCATTAAATACATTATCAAAGAAGTTTTTCTCAATATGCATGACATCGAGGTTATGTCGAATCATGTTAGAACTCCAATAAGGTAAATTCCAAAAGATGCTTCGCTCTTTCCCTCCACAAGAACTACATATTCGTTGATTAACTTCTTCTGCATCTAACTCTATTACTTTTCTTATCCCCAAATCATAAATTTGATTCAATATCTATTATCCAGTTCTGTAGGGTGGTGGTGATCTTTTGACAGTTCAACCTTTAAGAAAATTTTTACGATCTCTCCTAAGTGGATGATATTGGTTAAGGAACATTCTGTGACAGTCAAACCATGATGTTTTCCGACCATGTTGTAATCTGAAGAATTGTGTTTCCTCCATACAATAAGGACAAGCAAACTTACCTGTAGTACTCCATCCTGATAACATAGAATATGCTGGAAAATCACTGATTGTCCACATCAAAGCTGCCCTTAATTGAAAATTTTGTTTTTTGGTGATATCAAATGTTTCTACACCTGTCTTCCACAACAACGTCAATTCCTTTATTAGAGGCTGCAGATAAGCATCAATTTTATGTTTAAGATTATTTGGCCCAAGAACAATGACAGTTAGGAACATATAAGCCTCTTTTATGCACATCTCTGGATGTAAATTGTATGGAGTGACAATTACTGGCCATGACGAATATTTTCTCCTAGACTGACTGAATGGTTGGAAACCATTAGTACATTACCCCAACCTAACATTTCTTGGTTCATCGGCAAAAAAATGATGACTTTCATTGAAGTTCTTCCAAGCTTCAGAGTCTGATGGATGATGCATTACTCCATCCTCTTTTATATGTTCATGATGCCATGTCATGTCAGCTGCTGTAGTATGGAATGCATATAATCTCTTCAATCTATGAATCAAAGGAAAATAATACATCCTTTTATAAGGGACCAATTTTCTCTTAGAGAGCCAACTCGAAGCTTATACCTCTCTTTGCCACAAATTTTACAAGAGGTAACATGTTCATGGTCTTCCCAATACAACATACAACCCGATTCACAACAATCAATCTTTTCAACCAGTAAACCTAAGCTACGCACTAGCTTCTTAGTCTGATAATAAATATCAACTAATAGGTTATCTTCGAGTAAAGACTCTTTAAACAATTGCATTATTTGGTTAAAACCCCTCTGTGACATATTATTTTCCATCTTAACATTTAACATTCAAGAGATTACTGCAAGTGGAGAGAGGGAAGAACCAGGATACAATTTTGCATCAGTAGAGTGCAACAGTTCATAAAATTTTTGGTACTCTAAATTAGGATCCTCCTCCATCAAAGTTTCATGTTCCTCCTCAATTGAAGATTCATACAGATGAGATGGTCCAGATTCAATATTGTTGTAACCATGGTTAAAGTTGGGACCATCAACATCCAAAATCATTTGTCGATATGTATTATCATATCCCAATTCAAGTTGAGCATCAAATCATTACCGAAATAAATCTTACCTATCAGATCTGCTTCCCCTTGATGTTTCCAAACAAAATAGTCCTTAACAAATCCATCATGAAGAAAGTGATATCTAACCGTTTCAACATCCTTGTATTTAATGTTGCGACATTTTTTACATGGACATCTAATGTTGTTACCACTCATGCAATTTTGTTGAGAACATGCAAAGAGGATAAAGTTATTCACACCAGTAATAAATCTAGAGTTTATAGCCCCTCAGCCATCCAACCTATCATACATCCATCCACGCTCTAGACTATTCATATTCCTATTAATGTCGACACAAACAACATAGTTAGAGTTTTTTATTTTAGTAATGCATACATCCAGGATTACCACTAAAGTGAAGAAATAATTAAATATCTTAACAAACTAGAATATATCTTTTAATTTTTACAAGGAAATAGAATATATCAATCATTTTTCTTCTAAATAAACAAGAAATCACAAACACAACATATCATTCATTGTCCTTCTTAATAAGTGTTAGCGAAAAAGTTTAATTACATACAAAACTGAAACTTCTATCATTACAATCATAAGGCATGAGGCAAAGCTCCCGACAACAAGATTAAAACATCAAATTTCAGCAAAGTACATACCTAAAATCTGAACATTAAACAAAGCCTAAAAATAAGTTGCAACTTTGTTGGCAAAAATAAACAAATAAAGTCTACAACTTTAACACAAAGTTACATCACACAAGTTAATCGGATTTAAAGAAAATCCTCAATCGGTAAGTAAAAGAAAATAGAGACAGTTTCACGAATAATGAAGAACACAAACGGCAATAGAGAAACATATGAAAAACTAATCAAAAATCATTTAAAAGGAAAAATGTTATAGTACCAGATATATGCTAGCTCACTTTTTGTCACTTGCTGGTATTCTTAGTGGATCTCTCTGAAAACCCAAAATATAACATCACAATCAGATTAAGAAAAAACAACAACATATACCAAATGTGATCCCACAAATAAAATCTTTGGAAGGATAAAGGCTAAACAGTCAACACAACAAAACAGAAAATGATTATGACAATTACACAATTTCAAAGGAACATGAAACATACTACATTTTATTGTTTACAGAAAATCAAAACAACAGTAAGTAAAAGTGACTCAAACTGCTCTATGTTTTCTAATTTTTTCAACATGCAACATACTAAGTACAACCTTACATAAACCTGTACATAAAAAAGTCAAAACTAAACCACACAAATGAAAAATCTGTTGAAGAAATCAGAGATTAATGAACCTGGAACAGAAGATACAAAAAATATATAAATAGAAGTTAAGAGGAAAAATATTATTCCCATTTTGATTAAATAACCACTAACACAACGTTTTAACACAACAATCGAACAAAGAAAATTGAAAAAGCTCAAAAAAATCACAAATAGAACTTCAAATAAAAAATCAAAAACCCTAACATAATCAGTGTATGCAAAACACTGAAAATTAATCCACAACCAGAAATTTTGTTGAAGAAATTTCAGATTCATAGACATGCAATATTGGAATATTAAAAACCCCATAAAAAATAATTCTGAGAAAGAAAATACGGTTCCCATTTCGAGTAAATAACCATTTATCAAATTTTTTTACACAATAATCGAAGAACCCTAACTAAAATAGCTCAAAAAACCCTAAACATATCATTAACACATCACTTCTAACATAGAAATTAAGAAATTAAAAGAGGAGAAAAAACTAAAATTACGAGATATAAAATCTAACCTCTAATTTAGATTCAAAATTCGCCGATTGATACTCTTTTCGACTGATATTGAGCGATTAGGGAGAGAAAGGGGCAAGGGGACTGTTTTTGGAGAGAGAGACGGATGATGTTATGTTTTGGGAACAAAGTGAAATAAAAGACATAGCCCTAATATTAGGTTGGTAGGGTGACGGATTTAGCAACGGATATATAATCCGTTGCTAATCATTAATTAAATATATACCTAATATATTATTAAAAATGATAAAATACTTTCAGCGACAGTATTTTCGTTCCTATTGCTATCTCCACCATGTAAAAAAAAATTCCCCTCATTTTTGTCGCTTATTTTGTCACCAAAATAAAGGCGCCAATATTTACCGCCAACAATTAGCAACCAATTTTATATTCTGTTGCTATTCCATCACTAATTAGGCTATTAATTTTAATTTCGTTTATTTAGCGACAAAATTTCTATTTCGTTGCAATTCCGTCGTTAATTAGCGACGAAAAAGCCTTTGTTGCTATAAATCCGTTGCTAAACGCAGTTTTTTTGTAGTGATTTAACTTTAAAAATAAGAAAAGATTTTAAATACAGAAAAAATTAAAAAAATAACCGTACTACATATACGGTTCAAATCGATGCGTCTCTCTTAGCCTCTAGCAACATAAAAAAGAGGTACCGCATGACAAACACAAAAGTGACGATCCGTTAATCACTTGAAAATTTTGATGGTAAAATATATATGTGCTTGGTAAAATATATGTTATGTTAACATTATTATATTAAAGTATGAAGGATCTTTGAGAAGTGATTTGAAATTTTTGCATTTCATTAAAAATCTTTTCAATAGACAAAATCATTTAATTTTAAATAATCAATTATTATATGTGCAAGGCGCGTGCAGTTAAGCTGGTATAAGACATAAATTTAACCTTTAATTTATCCTCAACTAGCATTTATATCCCTCAACTTTGGTGTGCACAAGTAAGCACTAAAACTATCATAAAATTGAACAAGTAATTAAACACATACATCTTACGTGGTAAATCTCATGCGATTTATCACGTGGAATGCATATATATACTTACTCAATTTTACGATAATTTAAGTTTCTACTTATACTAATTCAAAATTAAAGGGCATACATGTATTTAGCTGATACCAAGTTAAAGAACGCTTTTATGTGTTACGTTTTCCCCTCTTTTTGGAGAAGTGGGACACGTGACATGTTTGGAAATCAAGTCAAAGTAAATCTGTCAATTGGTCCGGGCTGGCTCAACCTTACACCGACCCAATTATTTTACCAGACTCGGGTCTGATCCGGTCTAGTTGACCCACTTGATAGGCTGGTTCGTTCTGGTCCCAACAGAAAAATAATTTATGACGGCCCAACACTAACCCAGTTAACTATTTTGGCTGGTCTAATCGGTCCTAAATCAACCCAATTAACTATTTTGGAAGGTCTAATCGGTCCTAAATCGGGTGAACCCAACCGAAATTTGATTAATGGGACAAAAACGTTAAAAAAAAAGGTCTTATTCAATTTTTGTGATTTTTTTAATATATACATTCAATATATACTATATATATACACATATATATAGATACAATATATACTACTAAATACTTTAAACAATATAAATACAATAAATATTCATTAAATATTATACTACTTTAGAAAATATATGCACATATATACATACAATATATACTACTTGAAACAATATACAATTATACATTCAACATATATACATTACATATTATACTACTTTAGAAAATATACACACATATATACATAGAATATATACTACTTAAAATACTACTTGAAACAATGTACATACAACATATATATATTATAGATTATACTACTTTAGAAAAGACAAAAAAAAGAGCTAAACATACAAGATTAGATTGTTTAATGCAAGTTATAGCAAAACTTTAAGTTTGCAAGTTATAGAAATTTTATTAAAAAAAATTATTTTTCTAAAAAAACAAGTAAATACTAATTCAAATAAGGAAAATACAGATTTTATATAACTAAAAATAAATATTATTTCCGTAGAAAAAGATTGCAGTTAATAATTGATATCAATCGCACCCCAAATCTCTCCTTAACCGCATTTTCCCACTTTTTAAAGTATATACGAATCTGGTTCATCTTCTTCAATAACTTGCGGGTTTTTTTTCAACAAAATATATTATTTTCAATCATATTCTTTCAAAAAATATTATTATTTTAGACGATATTTTAGGGTACAGTGATTTCAGTGTTTTATGAGAAAATTAATTTTTCAAGTTTTCAAATTTTAAAAAATGTGACTCATAATATGAATTGTGATGATTTGCATTCAATAATAATACATCATGAAGGGGGATGGGATACCAGAGGTATATCTTGATTATTAACTTGATATTTTGCATTATTTTTTTCTTTTTCTTTTTGAAATATATATTGTCTTATTATTGATTAGGAAAAATACATTCAGGGAAAAAGTTAATATTATTTTTTATATTTGTTTCCGGTTATGTAATGTTGACATGTTGATTTTTTGTGAGAATGTGGTGAAAAGTCACAAAAAAATATTGTTCAATCAATTTATTGGTGTATGATTATTGGTTGTCAAATATTTTCATTCGATCATATATTACATTCAATAACATATTATGGTATTACATTTGTTGTTTCAGTAATTTTTTTTGATGTGTATGTTTTGACAGTATTAAAATATGTTGAAATTATCAAATTTCATATGTTTATTATTTTTTTATTTTTTTGATGTGTATGTTTTGTGGGTTTTATAATATGTTGTAATTTTCAAATAACATATCTTTACCGATTATTGAATATTAGTTACTTAACAATTCTGTATTATGTTTGCTAGTAGATCTAAAGATTTTTCTGTAGATGGAATTATGTATGATGCGAATATAAAGTATAAAAGATTGCTAAATGCAATAGCAAAAACAACCCAAGATCGACATCAACTCAATTCCAATTGAGATTAAGTTCTTGATTAGTAGATGTCCACTAATGATCATACACAATGATACAGGAGTCATGATATATCTAGATTAAAAAAGGATTGTTATCAATGATCATACACAGTAATAAAGTCATGTTAAACTTTTGTTATGTTTCTGGAGGATGTTTTCAGATATTAAAATATGTTTTCGTTGATTTTATGGAAACAATATCATATTTAGATTCAATAATGTAAATTTTAGTTTCTGAAATTGTAGACTCGATATATTATGTAAATTTTGATTCATATTGTAATCATACATATGTATACTGAAAAACAGAAGTAGATAATTGATAATAAAATATTAAAACTGCATTATTTTAGACAGCTGATATCAATTTTAATATCCAAAAAAGTTGATATAAAAAAATATAATGGAATACGATTTATATCGCAAAGCATAAGTTCACGAATTCAATAATTTTAAGTTGTTTTTATCACAATCTAATTTCTTAGGTCATGATGACGCCTACTATTACCCATCAACAGGCAAGCCAACCCTGTAGTCCAGAACGACTAGTAACAGACCACCCAAATATAAATAGAAAAGAATGCAGAATAGATAAAATAAGAGAATAAAATACATGATAAAGTCCTCAAAACCTGATGGAATCAGTACAAGAGCTTCTAATAAATTAAGAGTACAAAAATAAAATACCAAGAGAGTTATACTAATACAACTTATCTCCAAATACAATATAGAGACTAGTCTAATACATAAAAGGGAGGTAAGCAATACTCCGAACTTCAGGAGCTCACTCCAATTCTCTGAACCATGGCTACTCTACACGATGCACATATCAATAGCGATAACCCGTACTATGATATGCAGGCTGGAAAAATGTAGTATGAGTATCAAATGAATGGTACTCAGTGAGAACTTCTAACTGAGCTCCAAAGATAAAACAGATATACATAACATATAAACAGAATGGAAAACTACACCCAAGCGTCCAACAACCACATAATATAGTCAAATAAGATAATAAGGACAACCTATCCTATTCATGTCCAAGAGACTAACATAATAAGGCTAAGAAAGTATCAAGGATGAACTATCCTATCCCAGCCATCCTCATAAATCTCAACATTATACCATATATCCCCGGCTAATATAAGAATAAATAACGAAAGAGGATTATATAACAATATACAAGACCAAGAAATGAATATACAATATTAACAAATGAAGAAAGGGATATATGGTATACCATAGTTACAAATAGCTAGATATACATATTTATATAGATGTAAGGTAAACTCGAAGCACAACCTAGATGATCATATCTTCATTTTAAGGCCTCATTATAATTCTATCATGATTTAATACTAACAAGCTTAGGGTTTCTAATCCATATGTCTCATCATGAATTAATCATGCATAATAATGAATTCATACAATAAGAGAGACAAAAATCATACCTCAAATCATGATACCAAATCAATGACTGGTCTGTTATAAACTAGCCATAACAATGACCATAATAATAATAATAATAACAATAATAACAATATTAATAACAGTGCAAGTAACCTGCTATTCCAGACAACCAAATACCTAGCTGAGCCTATGCATATACCCACCGCCCAGGCTCGAAAGGTTCAATCAACATACAACAACACAAGGCATAGTCATCACCCATATCTATGCAACCCTCCCATACGAGCTGGTAGCTACAGTCGCATACTGGTGATAAGTGATGCACATGCAAGAATGAATGCAAGGTATACAATTAATATCATAATCTTATCATTGTAACCATATCCATCATAACCGTCATCATCATAATCAACCTCCAGCATTGTTGTGTTATATATATATATATATATATATATATATATATATATAGAGAGAGAGAGAGAGAGAGAGAGATTTGCCATACATAGGGTTAGCCGGACTTGAACTGGTAAATGTACACATAGGCACATCAAGATAATCATTCTCCGGCCTTTTCGGGTATCAATATCATCATAATCATCCTCCGACCTTGTTGGGTATCGATATCATCATCACAACATCCTTCGGCCTTGTTGGGTATGAATATATCATTACAATGTCCTCCGTCCTTATCGGGTATACAAACATATCATCACAATCACCGCTCTCTCTCTCTCTCTCTATATATATATATATATATATATATATATATATATATATATATATATATAAAATAGATGCACAGACTCAAGTCGTGGCTAAAAAGAGTGTAAGTCTATAAATTCACTATCCGGAGTGATCTTCGGGACTAAATCATTATAAAAATATAGAAAAAGTCAGAATCTCTCACGAGCGAAGTAATTAGTATCGAGTCCTATTACGAACCGGTCGAAACAGCACACGATGTATGGTGGTAGGTCATGACTCTTGGGATTGAAGAAAAATATTTTTTAGAGTCGCCACCTAACTTTTTAGGAAAATTAGGAAAAAATCATTTTTACTGTAAAACTTTATTTTAGTCTATCGAAACGTTTTAGAGATTTTGAGTAAGGTTTTTGGTTACTCGAGGAGAAGGTGTTAGGCACCCCTCAGAGCCTATCCGAAGATAGTCCTTACACTTAGTTTAGGAAAATATTAGAAAACTTTATTTTTGCTATTTGCTTAAGACAGTGATAGAAAAATTTAGCATCATTTTACATTATTTAGGAAGAAATGTAGGGTTCAATAAACATAATGCTACCACGTATGAAAAGATAATATGATTACTATGAAAATAAGAATGATAATATAAATTTTCATAGAAGTCTTATAATACTATTAGGGAATTTGAAGAGATATTCGAATTAAAATATCCAATTTAATTATTTACGAAAATAAGCAAAGTATTTTAAAGCATGGAATTTATTATGGAATGTGTTTTTACGAGTACAAAATAGGTAATCATGTTGAAAAATAATAACAACGACAACGATAATAATAATAATAGTAATAATAATAGTAATGATAATTATAATAATAATACTAATATTGATAATATTTTTTTAAAAAAATGATAACTATGGTGCAAATAATAAAATAGACTATAATAATGACGAAAATAATTTTAATAGTATCGAAAATAATGTACCTCATACGTAGTAGCGGATGAATATTTATACCTTGCATTTCTTTCCTTTCGGATCTGAAAATTCTAATAGCGTTTGTAAAATATAACATGTTAGCATTATTTATTTAATCAAGTTGAAATCAGAGATTCGAATCTAAGGTTGGCGACTTACTTTCTTGCTAATTAATTCCGAAAAATTATTTTTTCTAAAAAGATAGGAATTACTACTTCCGTTTTATCTCTTTAAAGTGGCTAACTAAGCATTTGGCCAAGTTTAAGGCTTGCTAGCCTTTTTCTATGAACTAACTACTTAAGCGTTAATCCCAACAATATGATGATATCTTCAACTAAAGGATCGGTATATAATAAAGGAGTAAAATAATAATAAGCCCATAAAGTTGTCTCAAGCAAAGTAAATAGACATAGGGTTAGTAAATAAAACTCAACATGAAAATATAAATTAAATTGGAAGGCAATAAAGAATAATAAACTCGGCTTAGAAGCTTAGACTCCTATTTTTGCAGGACTCCGAGGCTCTGCACTCCTATTAGTGTTTGACCCGATGTTGGGTCAAAGTGAGTTCCATTGAGGAACTACAACTCCCGAGTACATGTAAAATAAAAGAATAAGGAGTTAGTGACCAATCAACAACCATAAAATTAAAATAATACATTAAGAAAAGGGCATATAAGCATAGGAATATTGTATTCAAAAGAGCAGAACATGACTATGAGGTATACTTTATTAAAATAAAATGATAGCAAACATTCAGGTCATTTTTCACCATCAAAGCCAAGTGATGCAATTCTTGGCACATTACAATTGTTTTGAGTGGACAACTAGAAATACAACTAGTATTAAGGATATGTCGTTTCATTTGGGAATAAAAAATAGTCCTAGAATTATGAAAAATACAAGGCTGAACTCAACAAATCTAGACTCCAATTCAAACATATATTTATTAGGAAAGGAAAACTTTTTTTAAAAAAATAAAAAGTTAAAACAAATCATGCCCATCAATTCCGTTTCTAGGTAAAGTATAATAATATCAAAGTGGGATAAGCAAACGTATCCTATAGAAATACAAAATACAGGACGATTTTTGCATTATTTCAATCGTCTTAAAATTTGACTCGAATCCGAATCTTATGAGAAACAAGATATAAGGAAATATGACCGAAAGGGGATAATGGTTTGTATTAAAAGTCGAGATCAAGAATGACGAACCACATTCCCAGACCAGATGAATATATTTAAGCATGTTTATGACCTTTTGAAGTCAAGCTCAGGTGTACCGCAATTTCTCAGAAAAATGACAAAACAGCACGAGTCTCCAAACGAACCTACACATCCATATTCTCACAAACAATACAGATTCATGATCGAATCCCTTTTAAAAAAAATGGCCAGCAACACTATAACTAAGATTTCATTCACTGATTTACTAATCTTAAACAAAATAAATGTTTGTTTTCTCAAAACTATTCAAGCAGTTGATCTACAGAAACTCAAAACGCAGCAATGACACCAAATTCAAAGAATGACCCAGATGCTTATAAAAACTGAAACAGCCAATCAAGAACATGATATAAATAATCAGAGAGAATCGTACCTTTGTTGGCGCAGCAAAAGGGGGTTGACGTCAAATTTTCTGGCGACCTCAAACTCAATTCGAGACTCAGAGTTTAGCATAAAATTGAAAGGAAACCAGCTATTGCAATATCCAACTTTGCTAAAAATTATCAAAATATGAGCTATTTTCTTTTTTTGACTTCCTTTCTTCCAATTTTCTTTTTTTGTGTGTGTGTTTTGCTTCTGATCTCTCCGAATTTCTTATTTTTCTCAATATTATCCCTTTTTCACATCTTTTTTTTTCACTCTTCACTCAATTTTTTTCTTTTTTCTTTAGCTTCTTTTCACGAATATTTCCTCTTTTCTTTTTCTCTCTTCTTATTTTTCGCTCTCCTTCTCCATCTTTTTTCGCTCTCCTCCTCCACCTTTTTTTTCAGAGATGGTGAAGCCTCCATTGTATAGACACATATCCGAACATGAAAATCCGGATTTGAAAGCTTAAAATTAAAAAAAATAGAAAGATGATGAAGAAATTTTAAGATTTTGTAACCTCCCCTAGCACAAACCTCTGGCTTTCAATGACAATTTTCAAGAATTACATGGATTTAGAGACTAGTTCTCTGTCTTTTTTGGTTTCATGAGTTGGGGCAACAAATAAAAAGGGTGAATCTCGCACATCCTAACGACAGACTGGTGGTCAGCGGCGGTAGGCTAGGGTGAGGATTAGGGTTTCCTTCTTTTGGTGCTAATAGAGCAGAAGGAGAAAGGGAAGGAGAAAGGAGCTCTGCTTTTGTGTATTTTGAGGAAATGAGAGATAGTGACCAGTCGGTGGTCATGGGAAAGAGCAATACGCATTTTTTGGCTTTGACAGGCACGGTAGGTGTGCATTTTAATGCACTATTTTTCAAAATCTTGATCAATTTTTGTCCCTTCTATCAAAGATCGGACGGTCCTAAAATATCATTTTAAAATAATGATAATAGAAATATTTATATATTTTTATATATAAAAAAATTATTTAAAAACCAATTACTTTCTGATCCATTCGTTTTTTATCAAAACAATTCGAATTTCAAAAATATATAAAAAGATAAATTGTAATATATATATATATATATATATATATATATATATATATATATATATATATAAACATTTGAAAATTCGGGACCCTCGAATCAGAAAGAAAAATTAATGGACTAGATTAATCTTTGCTAGTCGGGTGATTTTGGACTGGTTTTGATTGGTCCGATCTTTCAATCGAATGATTTTGAAGAGATTACCCTTAAAAATAATAATAGCAACAAAATAAGAAAAATAAAAAATGTACGCATATACGGATAAATATGTGAAATATTGATTTTAAAACGACCTTTTTCTTCGATCCGCTTGATATTTGGTCGGACGATTCAAATTAAATTCAAAGAGAAGGGAAAAAAAGAAGAATAGATACATGAATAAATAGACATTTGAATAAAAACTCATTATATATAAAAAAAATAACTGAACATTTTGGGACCTTTCGGGTTTTAAAAAAAATAAATTTTTGGATCGGGTTAAATCGTATTTGTTGAGTCGGAGTGACGAAGTGGACATAGGAATTGTACTGAGTTTTGGGCTAATTTTCATGCTTTTGGTTGAAATTTATAAAATAAGAGTTGGGCTCGGATGAAAAATAAAAACGAAACTTGATTATTGTTAGCCCGAATGCTCTTTTCTACTGAAATTGAATTTATCGATGCTCCCTGATAACCTAAAAATTATTTTTAGTTTAACGTATATAAATTACAGACATAACTTGCATTAGCGTTCGATTTTATATCTTTTTTTTGTGTGATTTAATATTAACAAACTGTAGGCATATATATGTGCGTGTAGAAAATAAGAATATAATATATAAAAACAAGAATATGAGAAAGTATGTGTCCATCTTATAAAATATATATTTTATGTAATAAGAATATATATATATATATATATATATATATATATATATACATATGGTCACAATATCGCCCTAAAATAAAAGATTAGAAAGAATGTAAATGTGAATATCAAAAGATATATATTTTTATTCGTTAAAATATTTAATTATATTTAATAAAAATATTTTATATTATGATAGAAAATAAATTTCTCTTTAAAAAACATATAGAAATAAAAAAAATACAAATCTTACTTTTTAATTTAATTTTTGAAAATTATTTAGGGTTGAGGAGCATCGGTAAAACAATTAAAGGAAAAAGTGTGAGTCAAAATCGGGTGTCAACAGTTGCCCCTGAGTGACCGACGATTTAGGTGAAAATCTTTGTGCACTCACGTTGATGCAACCAATTTTTTCTTGGACAAAGCAAAATGTTTGGAAGATTATAGTCGGGCTCCGATTCTTGAGCTACCTACATATCTCGGGCTCCATGAGAAATCAGGCCATTTGTAGTTCGAATTGTAGCAAAATTTTGATGTTTATCAAAATTTGTTCAGTATAGAATTATGGTAACACGGGTTCCTTCGGGATGATAACAAAATCTCAGCACTAAATGGTATGGATATGGGTTCATGTCCCAAAATTGACTGGGGATGAGAAGATTTTAGATAGTGATATCTGCTGAGGATCTAGAGAGAAAAGGAGATAATGATTTTTCAAAAATTGCCCCAGTGTCGGATTAAGACGGAACTTGGTGATGACAAAAAAAATTATAAAAATGAAAACTTGAGTCGAGTTGAGTTGATTTTCTTCGTCGGAATCCTTGACGTAGCTAGGGATGCTTGACATTCCACTAGCTTGCCCCAGTTTGCTGCTAAAAGGGTAGTTCCACGTTGTACTACATTGCATTTCCCTGCAAAACAGGTAACAGGGTAAAAAGTACCTGTCGTTCGAAAAATTATAAATTAAAATTGTAATGTAAAGAGTAGAGTTTAGATTTCAAACTAGTATTGTCTCCATTTTTGGAGGCCTCCGACTGGCATGGCAATAACTAAAATGTAGATAGCCTCTGTCAGCTGAAATGTAAATAGCCTCCGTCGGCTAGAATGTAAATAGCTTCCATCGGGTAGAATGTAAATAGCCTTCATCGGCTAAACTGTAAATAGCCTCCGTCAGCTGAGCAGCTGCTTGAATGTAAATAGCCTCCGTCGGCTGAAATATAAATAGCCTCCGTCGGTTAAAATGCAAATAGCCTCCGTCGGCTAAAATGTAAATAGCCTCTGTCGGCTGAAATATAAATAGCCTCTGTCTACTGAAATATAAATAGACTCTGACGGTGGGATATTTGCCCAAAGGTAGACTGCCTCGTATTTGTCAATGCGGCCCTCAGTCTGAACGAGATGACGGTACTGCTGCTGGAACTTGATGCTGTTGTGATAGCGGCTTTCTTGCGCACTTTCTATGGTGTGGGCCTCTGATTAGCAGGTTGTGCTTTATTTACTGAAATGCGATTCTCCGATATGGCAGAATGTTGTTTTACTTATATACATTCTTTGATTTATGGAGGGGCGTCCCCCTTGCTGGTGCATAACTCCCGATATGGCGGAGATTCGTATTGCTCATTTGCATCCTCCGATATGGCAGAGGATTGCTTTGCTTACTTATGTACAGTCTTTGAAATGTAAAACTCGACTTTGTTTGCTTATATATAGTCCTTGAAATACGAAAGATCGACTTTGTTTGCTTATATATATAGTCCTTGAAATACGAAAGCTCAACTTTGTTTGCTTATATACAGTCCTTTGAAATGCGGAGCTTGACTTTGTTTGCTTATATATAGTACTTTGGAATGCGGAGCTTGACTTTATTGAAGTCAGACGATATTCTCCGATTTGCGAAGTTTGTTGGGAGAATTAAATAGCCTAATCTTCCTATGAGGATCCTCTTTTCTTAGTTTCTGACTCGGGTCTTCAAAGCGTGCCTGCGAAAGAATTCGAATAAAACTCTTAGAGCTTGTGAGGATTAGTATAAATGTATGTAAAGAGAACAAAAGAAAGGGAAGAATATTTAGCTCTTGTCATGGTGGTAAGCTGCATGATGCCCCTGATCCTATCCCAAAGCTTGACTTGACGTAGCCTTCCAATTCCTATTTTCCTGCGCTCAAAGAAAAATTCTTAGTTGGGAGGGGGGTTGATTTGTGTCGACTTGGGGATCCTGGGTTTGTCTTCGGAATCCTCCAACACTCCTTCGGTTGCTCAATCACTCCCAAATCCGGAGTCTCAGTAGGTGGGAAAGTTGGGAAGTATAGTGAAAATACATCTATGTATATATGCTTTCGCAAATATATTACGTATATATTAAGTATATATAGTAATCCTTTGTCGTTTTTATATTATGACATGTTTTGAAATCCGTTGGCCTCAACTCCTCGTTGTGATTCTCTCAGCTTTATCCTTTGGATGGAACTCCTCTGACTTTGTCGATACTATGACAACTCTGGCGGTGAGATCACTCATATTCTGGGGCTACACTACGAGCGACAGGGGATTTTTCTAAAGGTAAGACCGAACCTTTCAGGTTGCCTACATATCCTTATAACAAAAATCAGGTCTGTACGTAGTTTGATTACAATAAAAATATGCAGTGCAGTGATCGAGCCTGACTCAGGCTGCCTATGTATCCTTAAGATAGGAATTAGGTTTGTGTGTAGTTCAATTAGGGAAAAAGGTGAAAATATGCAGTGCAGTGGCAAGCCTAACTCAGGCTGCCTACGTATCCTAAGAATAGGAATTAGGTCATAACGTAGTTTGATACAAAAGATAAAGTAAAATAATATAATGACTGGCCCTGACTCAGGCTGCCTATGTATCCAAGTGGAATCAGGTCAGGCCGTAGTTCAGTACAATGAAAAGGTAAAAATATAAAGGGACCGAATCCGATGTGGAATGCCTACGTATCCCGCCATGGGATGTCAGGTCAAGCATAATTCTAAATATATGAAAGGATGATGTTTTTGGGTTTTCTAAGGGAAACCAAATCATATGTGGGCTGCCTACGTATCCCACCGTGGGAAGTCAGGCTAATACGTAGTCTTGTTACATTTGAGAAAAATGCAAAATGTACAAAGAAACAACTAGTCCTAATGTCTTCAAATGTAGTACTTCTTGATGGCGTCTGAGTTGATCGGCTTCGTGCTTATTATGCCGTCCATTTCTGCAAGTATTACTGCTCCTCCTGAGAGTACTCGGTGAACTATGTAAGGACCTTGCCAATTTGGCGCAAATTTTCCTTTGGATTCATCTTGGTGAGGGAATATCTTCTTCAATACTAACTGTCCCAGTGTGAATCGACGAGGCTTGACTTTCTTGTTGAATACCTTGATCATTCTATTTTGATAGAGTTGACCATGACAGACTGTATCCAATCTCTTCTCGTCAATGAGCATCAACTGCTCGATCCTGCTATGAATCCATTCAGTGTCATCTAGACCAACCTCCTGGATGACTCTCAATAAAGGTATCTCCACTTCTGCAGGTATCACAGCTTCCGACCCATAAACCAACATATAGGGAGTTGCCCTAGTAGAAGTTCTGATTGTGGTTCGATATCCAAGTAAAGCATATGGCAACTTCTCATGCCATTCTCTATTACCGTCCACTATCTTCCTCAAAATTCTCTTAATATTCTTGTTTGCAGCTTCAACTCCTTATTCATTTGTGGTCGATACGCCGTGGAATTTCGATGAGAGATCTTAAACCTTTTGCAAATCTCTCTCATCAGGTCGCTATTAAAATTGGCTTCATTATCTGTTATGATTGAATCTGGAATTCCAAACCGACAGACTAAGTTATTATGAACAAAATCTGCTACTACCTTCTTTGTTACCACCTTATGTGTTGAAGCTTCAACCCACTTTATGAAGTAGTCGATAGCAACAAATATAAAACGCTATCCGTTGGATGCAGGAGGCTCTATGGGACCAATAACATCCATGCCCCAAGTGACAAACGACCATGGAGAACCCATCACATTGAGATCGTTTGGTGGAACTCATATAAAATCTCCATGAACTTGACATTGGTGCCACTTCTGCACGAATCGAATGCTATCCCTCTCCATGGTCATCCAAATGTATCCAGCTCTTAAAATCTTCTTCGAAAGCATGAAACTGTTCATGTGGGGTCCACAAGTTCCTGCATGTATCTCCTTTAACAATATCATGGCATCGACGCATCGTAGCAATCCTAAGTCTGGAGTCCTCCTAGATAGGATTTCCCCATTGAGAAAGAAGTGATTGGTCATCCTTCTTAAAGTCCTCTTCTGCTTGTCAGTAGCGCCTTCTAGATATCCTTCTGCTCCAAGTAACCTTTTAATGTCGTAGTACCACAGCTTTCCATCTGGCTCTTCATCTACATGAAAACAGTAGGCTTGTTGGTCGTGTATCTCCACTTTGATGGGATCGATGTAATTCTTATCTGGATGTTGAATCATTGAAGATAGTGTCGCCAAGGCATCAACGAACTCATTTTGAATTTTTGGGACATGCTTGAATTCGATCTTCGTAAACCTTTTGCTCAATTTCTTAACACATTGCACATAAGGAAGGATTTTGACATTCTTGGTGGTTCATTCTCCTTGCACCTGATAGATCAACAAATCTGAATCTCCTATCACCAATAGCTCTTTAATGTCCATGTCTATGGCCATCTTAAGCCCGAGAATGCAATCCTCATATTCTGCCATGTTATTCGTGAAAGGAAAACTAATCTTCGCTGAGATTGGGTAATGTTGACCTATTTCTGAAACTAGGATTTCTCTAATTCTGACTTATTTGAAGTTCGCTGCTCCATCAAAGAACATCCTCCATCCGTCATATGGTTCTGAGATGTCCTCTCCCGCAAACAACACCTCTTCATCAGGAAATTAGATATTGAGCGGCATGTAATCTTGATCCATTAGATTTTCTGCGAGGTGATCAACCAATGCTTGTCCTTTGACGGGCTTTTGTGCCACGTACACAATCTCAAACTCACTCAACAAGATCTGCCATTTTTCCAACTTTTCAGTAGGTATTTGCTTCTGAAATATGTACTTGAGTGGATCCATCCTTAAAATCAAGTATATGGTATACGCAGACAGGTAGTGCCTTAACTTCTGAGTGACCTAAGACAATGCGCAACAAGTTCGCTCCAACAATGTATACCTGACTCTATACGGTGTGAACTTCTTACTCAGGTAGTAAATGGCTTGCTCTTTTTTCCCTATATCATCATGCTGCCCTAACACACATCTAAAGGCATTATCCATAACGGATAGATATAAAAACAATGGCTTTCCCGCCTCTGGTGGAACCAATACTGGTGGGTTAGACAAATACTCCTTGATTTTGTCAAAAGTCTTCTGACATTCTTCAGTCTATCCGGTGGTGGCGTCTTTCTGCAACAACTTGAATATTGGTTCACAAATTATTGTGGACTGAGCTATGAACCGACTAATGTAATTGAGTCTTCCCAAGAAGCTCATTATGTCCTTTTTGGTCTTAGGAAGTGGTAAGTCTTAGATTTCTTTTATCTTGGATGGGTCCAACTCTCTACCTCTCCTACTAATAACGATTCCCAATAACTTTCCCGTGGGAACTCCAAAGGCACATTTAGCTGGGTTCAACTTTAGGTCATACCTTCACAGCCTTTCAAAGAACTTTCGTAAATCATCCAAATGGTCCAAACTCCTTTTAGATTTGATGACGACATCATCCATGTACACTTTGATTTCTTTGTGAATCATATCGTGGAAAATAGTAGTCATGGCCCTCATATATATTGCGCCGGCATTCTTGAGTCCAAATGGCATTAACTTGTAGCAGTATACTCCCCATGGAGTGATAAAGGTTGTCTTTTCCGCATCGTCCTCATCCATCAGGATTTGATGATATCCCGCAAAATAATCAACAAATGATTGTAACTCATGCTTTGCACAATTATCAATGAGAATGTGAATATTCGGGAGAGGAAAATCATCCTTTGGACTAGTCTTTTTGAGATCCCGATAATCTACACATATTCTTATCTTTCTGTCCTTCTTTGGTACGGACACGATGTTGGCCAGCTAGGTGGGATAAGTCATGACCCTCATGACGTTGGATTCTATCTTCTTGGTCACCTCCTCCTTGATTCTCAAACTTAAATCGGGCTTAAATGTTCTCGTCTTTTGCTTCACTGGTGGACATGCGGGGTTAGTCGGCAGTCGATGCAAGACGATATCGGTGCTTAAACCAGGCATGTCGTCATAAGACCAAACAAATACATCAATGTATTGCTTGAGAAGACTTATCAATTCATGCTTCCTTTCGGCCTCAAAGTGTATGCTGACTCGTGTTTCCTTTGCCATTTCTTCATCACCCAAATCGACGGCTTCAGTTTCGTCCATATCTTCTTCTGACTCTCAAGTTGCTCGATCTCCTAAGGTAGGTTTACAGGCATCATGCCCTCATCGTACTCCTCGTAATCTTTTTCATTGCTTGGATTTTTCTCAATGAATTCAATACATGTCATAATCGTGGAACGAGAATTTTTATTAATAATTGCGCTGAAAAGTATAAAAATCGAGTAAAGTAAATATATGTTCAAAATAGAAGAATAAGTTTTGAAAATAAGGACTTTTATTAATAAAACACTAGGCTTTGGCAAGAGGCAAGTAGCAAAAAGCTTCGGCATGATTCAAGCCTTGATTGATCATGCAAACAAAATAATTTTTTTTAAAATAACAGTCCCACACTACCAATACTCCTGACGAAACAGGGATGGGCTGGTGGTCCAGTTTTGCAAGGCTTCTCTAGGCTCGGCATCACGGATGGTGAGCTTCTTGAAAGTTATCTGCGATTCTTCTTCGATCATGGACACAAACAAATTTTCTATTCCTTCTATGATATCTTCGTCATCTGCTTGTTCTGAAACCAGGACTTGAGCTGGCACAAATATCGTCATTCCGAATCCTTTACTGCAGGCTACTCTAGAAATAGGCTCATATCCAAGCCCTGTAGTACCCTTCCGCTGCTTTAATTGGATTAGCTCGACTATACCATTAGCTCTGGGTCCTAGTCCTGTCTTGGGCTGATACCCATATTTTAACATCTCTGACGCAACCATCTTTTCAGCATTCGACATTTTTGCTTCAGTTGGCATTACTTCTTCATTGATCTTTGTTTCTTGCATGATCTCCAGAGTATGAAAAGTGGCTCCATCTAAATCCTCGGTGACTGGGGCTGAATTGACAGAATAAATGGGATGACTGAGTTCTCCATGGATAGTAATTTTTGTGCGACCCCATTCAAACTTTACGCACTAATGGAGAGTAGAAAGAATGACTCTTGCTATATGGACCCATGGCCTCCCCAACAATAGGTTGTAGCTAGATGACACATCCATGACCTGAAATAGCATAGGAAATTCTGCTGGTTCTATCTGTAGTGTTAAGTAAATTTCCCCGATGACACTCCTTTGCGATCCATCAAAGGCTCTAACGTTCACTCGACTCTCCCTTATATCTTTTATATTCATACCCAAATCCCTCAAAGTGGAGAATGGACAGATATTGAAACTCGAACCACCATCGATCAAGACCCTATTCAAAATCTTGTCATGATAACTAACCATAATATGGAGCGCTTTGTTGTGTGCAGCCCCTTTTGACGGTAACTCATCATCATAGAAAGAAACCTTATTTGCCTCTACTACTCACCCGATTACCGCGGCCAAAGTCCCGCTAGTTGTCTCCTTTGGTATGCAATCCCAAATAACACTTCCATTAAAGTATTTCTATGGTCTTCAAAACTCATAAGTAAGGACATGACGGATATCTGGGCTGGTGTCTTCTTGAGATGATCCTCGAATGAATAGTCCTTGAGCTGCATCTTCTTCCAAAATTCTGTAGCTTCGGCATCTGTGATATTTCTCCTTGGGTTTTGATCTTTCCCGAGAACCTCATGATTTAGTTCCTTTGGCGCATAACACCTTCCCGACCTGGTCATCCCTTGAGCCGCAACAGCGTCTATCATTTTTCCCTTGGTTTCAGGTCGATAGTCCCATAGGACTGCCTTAGTGTCAAATTCGGTCCTCCCAGTGTCTAAATTGGTCACTACGACTCTCGGCAGATAGGTTTGAACAGTTATAAGCTCCCTCAACTGAACTGTGATAAATAGCTGTGATGGGGATGTAGTGGCGATTTCTTTTGCGTTCCATGTGGTCACAATAGTTTTTTCCAAATCATACTCCTCCTCTAGAGTAATCATATTGACTTCCCAATTTTCATCATTTGCAAGGGGTTATTGTTCACATTGGGAGCTGCGGCAGTGCATTTGATGATACCTATTGTTCACATTGGGAGTTGCGGCAGTGCATTTGATGATACCCTTTCTTATCAGAGACTCAATTTGATTCTTCAAGCTGTAACAGTCTACCGTGTCATGCCCTTGGACTCCAGAGTGATAGGCGCACCACTTTCTACAATCAAAGTTTCCAGAGGTCGGATCAGGGGCCTTTCCGTCAATTGGATGCAACAAACTGGCAACCCTCAACATTTCAAATAACTGGGCTAAAGGTTCTGCAATCAGTGTATAGGTGCGGGTATTTTTGGCTTCAAAGTTTAGACGTGGTCTGGGTGCATAGGCTAGTCTATTTTGGTGAGATGGAGCTTGGACAGGGGCGTATGGTCTTGGTGGATTTTGATATGCTGGAGCTCAAGGTAGATTATAATGCAGTTGAGTATTGTACACTAGGACGTGTGCAATAATTTGGGGATTGTTAGGGTGATGGTGGGAAGAATTTCCAGGTCGGTAGTATGGTGTGACGGCTGAGACGTCTTTCCTCTTTTTATTGTTACCATTAATGGAACCAGTCTGCATGGCCTTACTCGTAGCTTGCAATGCAACAATAGATTGGATCTTCCCCAACTTGATGCCTTCTTCTATGAAATCTCCCCATTTTGACCAATTCTGCAAACTTTTGGCTCGTCATCGACATTATCTTATCGAAGTAAACACCCTCCTGTGCTCGGATAAAATATTTGGAGAGCTCACTTTCATCCAGTGAAGACTTGATCCTTTCAGCCTTGGTCCTCCAACACCATGTATATTCTTGAAATAATTTGGATGGCTTCTTCTGTATGTTAGCCAGTGAGAACCTGTCTAGGGCAATCTCAGAGTTAAATCTGAAGAGACTCATGAAATCCTCAGCCATTTCCCACTAGTAGCGCAACTTACGAGGGTCTTGTCGGGTGTACCAAGTTAAAGCTTCTCCCGACAAACTCTAAATGAACAACTTTATTCTCAACTTCTCACTCCTTCCTACACCGATCAACTTGTCTCAGTAAGCCCTCAAGTGTGCATGCGGGTCACCCTTTCCGTCAAATACTTCAAACTTTGGTGCTTTGTATCGGACTAGCATATCGATGTCTGGATGAATGCATAAGTCATCGTAGTCCAGACTTTCAGTCCCTCTGGTGACTTCCATGTTTCTGAATGCTCTCTTTAGATCCTCAAACTGGGCTGCTATCGAATCTTTTTCACTTGATTGGACATCCTTACCTAATATTGCATACCGATCAACCTCATACGGAACCTTAAGAGTTGTAGATATTGCAAAAGCAGGAGCTTTGGTGGCATATATAGGTCCCATAGGTATCGCACAAGTAACATATGACTCGAGTATGTGTTGCATCTCTGGATGGATTGGAACAGTGAAGTTGTAAGTAGGAAACGGATAACCAGGCGCCGTTCCAATAGTGGATTGGAAAGCAGGCGATACTTGAGCGTGTGGTATACTGGCTTGGTTAGCGGATGAGCCTGGAGGTAATTCAATACTTGGAGTCTGCGGCTGAGCGGGAAATTTAGCTATTGTAAGCTTGGTTAGATCCTGCATTTGACAGAGTTCTTCTTTTAGGACCTCGATTTTCTGTGCCATATTATCCATTTGATCATCGTTCTGAGTATCCAACGGCCTTTGAGAACTCTCGATGTCATCCATTGGGATCATCGCGGCCTTGTCTCTGTTAGTTATTTTGTCTTTCGATCGAAGGTTGTATTGGGATTCCGCCAGTTTTCCAGTCGACACAAATCAACTTTTCTTTTTCTTTTTTCGGGGAATTAATAAGCAAAAAGAAAGATAGAAAAAAAAAGGAAACTATGTTAGTTTGGGTAATAATAAAAATGTAACAAGTAAGTAACACATATATACACCAAGTTGGCAACATCCAAACGCGTCCTAATATAGAGCCTCTTTTTGCCAGAGGTGGTCCTACAATGTAAGTATGATTAATTGATCCAAAGTTTCAAAATGTAATTAAATTCAAGACAAAGGTATTTGATTAATGAAAATGGGCTAAGTGCGAAGCCACAGGTTACAAAGACAAAAGTCTCAAACTAAAGATTACATCATGGTAGGTATCAATAGAGGTCATGCAAGACCCTTTTAGGGAAAATAGAAATGAAAAGGAAAAGCACAAATAGGTCATGCAAGACCTTTTAGGAATCAGAGACAAAAGATGGGTCCTAAGGCCAGCTGGGGGGATCATCATCGTCATCGTTGAGGTCATAATAGGGCCCTGGGTGATACTCTGGGGACCTGCTGGACAGTTGTCCTTGGTGGTCTTCATCTTCTCTGCCACTGAAATCTATGGTTCCATACTCTTTTTCTTCAGGGTCTTCCTCCATCTCCTCTGTCAGTTCCCCCTCCTGCTCTTCCATCAAGTCCTCCTCCGGATCTTTCTTTGGGTCCTCCTCGGGGTCTTCCTCTGGGTCCTCCTCAAAATCTTCCTCTATCTCCTCTGAATCTTTCTTCAGGTCCTCCTCAGGATGCTCCTCTATCTCATCCTCGGGTTCATTATCCACAGCAGGGATGAAGTGATCCACCGATCCCGGAATCACTTGCTCGTACATGGCTGTGGTTACAAGCCTAAGATATAGAAGCTTCTCTCAAATCTGGTCTTCTCTATGAATGTCTGCGAGTCCCTGAAATGCCTCATAACTTATTCTGGCTAGAATATCTTCCAATCTATACCACGTGTAGTACTCGGGAGTGCAGTAGGGGTCAATAAACATGCCTAAGCTGATGATCTGTCCCCATCCATTGATTAGGTTACCAAGCCTCTATATGGGGATTCTTTCTTTATAATCAATGTCCAACAATGCCATGTTTGACCATAAAGGCACGTTCTGAATCATGTCGAATTGTCGTAGAACTCTCAAAGGCGCATATGGCTGGATTCCCTCCAACCCAATCAATTCAAGAAAATAAGTGTAATGCCTTCTTAGCATTACTCGGACACTAACCCACGGTAGCCTCCACTAGATGAGGTTATCGGTGAGATGGATTAGAGAGGCGCATCGTTGGTCCTTATTACCTGGCATCTCCCATATGGACACTCTAAGTCTGTCGCTGGGAATCTGATTAGGGCCAGCCTCTCCGACACCGTCCCTACGATAAAAGTTCTCTAATGCCCAAACTTGGAGCATTAGGTTGCAGCCTCTGAAAAAATCGTGCCCCCTTGAGCATGCGGACAAAGACCGAAAGACTTCCGCTAGAATCATCGGCACGATCGTGTTTCTGATTGGTCCCCTACACATGAATATGACCATGAGGAGTAGGTGAATGCTAATCCGGTTCCCTCTCATTGGGAACACCATAATACCAAGAAAATCCACCATAAAAACAATGGCTCTATGTCTCTCCCAGTCGATCCTGGTAAATAAAAACTCCTCTCAAAAACATTCATAACTTTCTATTCTACCGAACCTTTCGAAGAGATAACCTAAGCTTGCCCATCCTGCTTCAACCATTCTCAAGCCTGCGCCAACTCTTAATCCTATGTCGCGAAGAAAATGGCTACCTGCAGTAGTATGGGGGGCCAAAGGTACCCGCCCTGTCAATGAAAAATTAGCCATTTGGTTGATATCCTCTAAGGTAGGCGTGATCTCAAAGTCTGTGAATCTAAAAGTAACTGTAGTCGGGTCCCATAACTCGACTAGGAATCGAATCAATAGCTTATCTGCCCTTATCTCCATCAGGTCCATCAAAGATCCCAAATGTGCAAACACCTCTTCTCCATGCACCAGTCGAATGTTTCCCCACCAGTTTCTTAGGATATGGGGAATGTCAGTCAGCATGTGGATGTTGGCGAGTTTTTGGTTAATTTCCATTTGCGCAAAAAAAAGGGTATGGTAAGTTCAATGTCCTAAATTTATTACGCTCTTAATGTTTGGATCAATTAATCATTTCACACATATAGTGTCGTTGTGTTCATAAAGAACCCATTGACATGAAGGGTGGTTTCCTAACTGGGGGAACGATACCTTCGACCGTTCCGCCTAAGGTTTATGCAACATGATCTATTTCTAGAGAAAGATTTTTCTTTCCTAAAAATTTTGAGAGTGGAACTGAATATTTGCGAGAAGGCGCACTAACCTAATTGCACCAACTCTGAAAATAAGGAATCCAAAGAGGTTTCGAAGGAGTGCAGGTACACCCCTCGCATTTTCAGTGTGTGAATTATGTACGACCAAGACTCGATAGAAATAATGTAAGTGATAAAGAGATAACAAGCAGTGTTATACAAACAAATAAGGAACACAAGTTCGGATTTGGCTTGCGTCCTTTCACAGAAAGCATGATATAAAAAATGATCAAGCAAATAACACAATAAAGCACAAAATTCTAAACTAAGCCTTTTAAGATTAAAACATAAGTCACTAGTTCCCAGCAGAGTCGTCATTCTATCGAGCCCTATTCCGAACCGGTCGAAACAACACACTACGTATGCTGGTAGGTCGTGACTCTTGGGATTAAAGAAAAATATTTTTTAGAGTCGCCACCTAACTTTTTAGGAAAATTAGGAAAAAACCATTTTTACTGTAAAACTCTGTTTTAGTCTATCGAAACGTTTTATAGATTCTGAGTAAGGGTTTTGGTTACTCAAGGGGAAGGTGTTAGGCACCCCTCATAGCCAATCCGAAGATAGTCCTTACACTTAGTTTAGGAAAATATTAGAAAACTTTATTTTTGCTATTTGCTTAAGAAAGTGATAGAAAAATTTAGCATCATTTTACATTATTTAGGGAGAAATGTAGGGTTCAATAAACATAACGCTACCACGTACGAAAAGATAATATGATTACTATGAAAATAAGAATGATAATATAAATTTTTATAGAAGTCTTATAATACTATTAGGGAATTTGAAGAGATATTCGAATTAAAATATCCAATTTAATTATTTACGAAAATAAGTAAAGTATTTTAAATCATGGAGTTTATTACGAAATGTGTTTTTAAGAGTACAAAATAGGTAAGCATGTTGAAAAACAACAACAACAACAATGATAATAATAATAATAATAATAATAATAATAATACTATAATAATAATAATAATGATAATAATAGTAATGATAATTATAATAATAATACTAATATTGATGATATTTTTTTAAAAAAATGATAACTATGGTGCAAATAACAAAATAGACTATAATAATGACGAAAATAATTTTAATAGTATCGAAAATAATGTACCTCATACATAGTAGCGGATGAATATTTATACCTTGCATTTCTTTCCTTTCGGATCTGAAAATTCTAATAGCGGTTGTATAATATAACATGTTGCATTATTTATTTAATCAAGTTGAAATCAGTGATTCGAATCTAAGGTTGGCGACTTACTTTATTGCTAATTAATTCTGAAAAATTATTTTTTCTAAAAAGATAGGAATTACTACTTCCGTTTTATTAGAAAATCTCTTTAAAGTGACTAACTAAGCATTTGGCCAAGTTTAAGGCTTGCTAGCCTTTTTCTATGAACTAACTACTTAAGCGTTAATCCCAACAATATGATGATATCTTCAACTAAAGGATCGGTATATAATAAAGGAGTAAAATAATAATAAGCCCATAAAGTTGTCTCAAGCAAAGTAAATAGACATAGGGTTAGTAAATAAAACTCAACATGAAAATATAAATTAAATTGGAAGGCAATAAAGAATAATAAACTCGGCTTAGAAGCTTAGACTCCTATTTTTGCAGGACTCCGA
Organism: Capsicum baccatum var. pendulum; assembly: GCA_030864225.1. NCBI lineage: Eukaryota > Viridiplantae > Streptophyta > Magnoliopsida > Solanales > Solanaceae > Capsicum > Capsicum baccatum. The sequence goes on along the minus strand of CM061559.1, from coordinate 224,923,513 downwards.
GGCTCTGCACTCCTATTAGTGTTTGACCCGATGTTGGGTCAAAGTGAGTTCCATTGAGGAACTACAACTCCCGAGTACATGTAAAATAAAAGAATAAGGAGTTAGTGACCAATCAACAACCATAAAATTAAAATAATACATTAAGAAAAGGGCATATAAGCATAGGAATATTGTATTCAAAAGAGCAGAACATGACTATGAGGTATACTTTATTAAAATAAAATGATAGCAAACATTCAGGTCATTTTTCACCATCAAAGCCAAGTGATGCAATTCTTGGCACATTACAATTGTTTTGAGTGGACAACTAGAAATACAACTAGTATTAAGGATATGTCGTTTCATTTGGGAATAAAAAATAGTCCTAGAATTATGAAAAATACAAGGCTGAACTCAACAAATCTAGACTCCAATTCAAACGTATATTTATTAGGAAAGGAAAACTTTTTTTAAAAAAATAAAAAGTTAAAACAAATCATGCCCATCAATTCCGTTTCTAGGTAAAGTATAATAATATCAAAGTGGGATAAGCAAACGTATCCTATAGAAATACAAAATACAGGACGATTTTTGCGTTATTTCAATCGTCTTAAAATTTGACTCGAATCCGAATCTTATGAGAAACAAGATATAAGAAAATATGACCGAAAGGGGATAATGGTTTGTATTAAAAGTCGAGATCAAGAATGACGAACCACATTCCCAGACCAGATGAATATATTTAAGCATGTTTATGACCTTTTGAAGTCAAGCTCAGGTGTACCGCAATTTCTCAGAAAAATGACAAAATAACACGAGTCTCCAAACGAACCTACACATCCATATTCTCACAAACAATATAGATTCATGATCGCATCCCTTTTTAAGAAAATGGCCAGCAACACTATAACTAAGATTTCACTCACTGATTTACTAATCTTAAACAAAATAAATGTTTGTTTTCTCAAAACTATCCAAGCAGTTGATCTACAGAAACTCAAAATGCAGCAATGACACCAAATTCAAAGAATGACCCAGATGCTTATAAAAATTGAAACAGTCAATCAATTCGACGTAGTCCAGACTTTCAGTCCCTCTGGTGACTTGCATGTTTCTGAATGCTCTCTTTTGATTCTCAAGCTGGGCTGCTATCAAATCTTCTTCACTTGATTAGACATCCTTTTCTAATATTGCATACTGATCAACCTCATATGGAACCTTAAGAGTCGCAGATGTTACAAAAGCAGGAGCTTCGATGGCATATACAGGTGGCATAGGTATGGCACAAGTAATATATGCCTCGGGTATGTGTTGCATCTCTGGATGGATCAGAATAGTGAAGTTGTAAGTAGGAAATGGATAACCAGGCGCCATTCTGGTAGTGGATTGGAAAGCAGGCGGTGCTTGAGCGTGTGGTATACTTGCTTGGTTAGCGGATGTGCCTGGAGGTAATTCAATACTTGGAGCCTGTAGCTGAGCGGGAAAGCTAGCTACTGTAAGCTTGGTTAGATCCCGCATTTGACAGAGCTCTTCTTTTAGGACCTCGATTTTCTGTGCCATATTGTCCATTTGATCATCGTTCTGAGTATCCGACGGCCTTTGAGAACTCTTGGTGTCATCCATTGGGATCATCGCGGCCTTGTCTCTGTTAGTTATTTTATCTTTCGATTGAAGGTTGTATTGGGATTCCGCCAGTTTTCCAGTCGACACAAATCAACTTTTCTTTTTCTTTTTTCGGGGAATTAATAAGCAAAAGGAAAGATAGAAAAAAAAAGGAAACTATGTTAGTTTGGGCAATAATGAAAATGTAACAAGAAAGTAACACATATATACACCAAGTTGGCAACATTCAAACGCGTCCTAATATAGAGCCTCTTTTTGCCAGAGGTGGGCCTACAATGTAAGTATGATTAATTGATCCAAAGTTTCAAAATGTAATTAAATTCAATACAAAGGTATTTGATTAATGAAAATGGGCTAAGTACGAAGCCACGGGTTACAAAGACAAAAGTCTCAAACTAAAGATTACATCATGGTAGGTATCAATAGAGGTCATGCAAGACCCTTTTAGGGAAAATAGAAATGAAAAGGAAAAGCACAAATAGGTCATGCAAGACCTTTTAAGAATCAGAGACAAAAGATGGGTCCTAAGGCCAGCTGGGGGGATCATCATCGTCATCGTTGAGGTCATAATAGGGCCCTGGGTGATACTCTAGGGACCTGCTGGACAGTTGTCCTTGGTGGTCTTCATCTTCTCTGCCACTGAAATCTATGGTTCCATACTCTTCTTCTTCAGGGTCTTCCTCCATCTCCTCTGTTAGTTCCCCCTCCTGCTCTTCCATCGAGTCCTCCTCCGGATCTTTCTTTGGGTCCTCCTCGGGGTCTTCCTCTGGGTCCTCCTCAAAATCTTCCTCTATCTCCTCTGAATCTTTCTTTAGGTCCTCCTCAGGATGCTCTTCTATCTCATCCTCGGGTTCATCATCCACAGCCGGGATGAAGTGATCCACTGATCACGGAATCACTTGCTCGTACATGGTTGTGGTTACCGGCCTAAGATAAAGAAGTTTCTCTCAAATCTGGTCTGCTCTATGAATGTCTGCGAGTCCCTGAAATGCCTCATAACTTATTCTGGCCAGAATGTCTTCCAATTTATACCACATATAGTACTCGGGAGTGCAGTAGGGGTCAACAAACATGCCTAAGCTGATGATCTGTCCCCATCCATTGATTAGGCTACCAAGCCTCAATATGGGGATTCTTTCTTCATAATCAATGTCCGACAATGCCATGTTTGACCATAAAGGCACGTTCTGAATCATGTCGAATTGTCGTAGAACTCTCAAAGACGCATATGGCTGGATTCCCTCCAACCCAATCAATTTAAGAAAATAAGTGTAATGTCTTCTTAGCATTACTCGGCCACTAACCCATGGTAGCCTCCACTGGATGAGGTTACCGGTGAGATAGATTAGAAAGGTGCGCCATTGCTCCTCATTACCTGGCATCTCCCATATGGACACTCTAAGTCTGTGGCTGCGAATCTGATTTGGGCCAGCCTCTCCGACACCGTCCCTACGATAAAAGTGTTCTAATACCCAAACTTGGAGCATTAGGTTTCGTGCACCCCATGAGCATGCGAACAAAGACCGAAAGATTTCCGCTAGAACTATCGGCACAATCGTGGTTCTGATTGGTCCCTACACATGAATATGACCATGGAGAGTAGGTGAATAATCCGGTTCCCTCTCATTGGGAACACCATAATACCGAGAAAATCCACCATAAAAACAATGGATTTGTGTCTCTCTTAGTCGATCCTGGTAAAGAAAAACTCCCCTCAAAAACGTTCATAACTTTCTCTTCTACCGAACCTTTCAATGAGATAACCCAAGCTTACCCATCCTGCTTCAACCATTCTCAAGCCTGAGCCAACTCTCAATCCTATGTCACGAAGAAAATGGCTACCTGCAGTAGTATGGGGGGCCAAAGGTACCCCGTCTTGTCAATGGAAAATTAGCTATTTGGCTGATCTCCTCTAAGGTAGGCGTGATCTCAAAGTCTGTGAATCTGAAAGTAACTGTAGTCGGGTCCCAGAACTCGACTAGGAATCGAATCAGTAGCTTATCTGCCCTTATCTCCATCAGGTCCATCAAAGATCCCAAATTTGCAAACACCGCTTCTCCATGCGCCACTCGAATGTTTCCCCACCAGTGTCTTAGGATATGGGGAATGTCAGTCAGCATGTGGATGTTGGAGAGGTTTTGGTTGATTTCCATCTATGCAAAGAAAAGGGTATGGTAATTTCAATATCCTAAATTTATCACGCTCTTAATGTTTGGATCAATTAATCATTTCACACATATAGTGTCGTTGGGTTCATAAAGAACCCATTGACATGAAGGGTGGTTTCCTAACTGGGGGAACGATACCTTCGACCGTTCCGCCTAAGGTTTATGCAACATGATCTATTTCTAGAGTAAGATTTTTTTTTCCTAAAAATTTTGAGAGTGGAACTGAATATTTGCGAGAAGGGCCACTAACCTAATTGCACCAACTCTGAAAATAAGAAATCCAAAGAGGTTTCGAAGGAGTGCAGATACACCCCTCGCATTTTCAGTGTGTGAATTGTGTACGACCAAGACTCGATAGAAATAATGCAAGTGATAAAGAGATAACAAGTAGTGTTATACAAACAAATAAGGAACACAAGTTCGGATTTGGCTTGCGTCCTTTCACAGAAAGCATGATATAAAAAATGAGCAAGCAAATAACACAATAAAGCACGAAATTCTAAACTAAGCATTTTAAGATTAAAACATAAGTCATTAGTCCCCAGCAGAGTCGTCATTCTATCGAGCCCTATTCTGAACCGGTCGAAACAACTCACTACGTATGTTGGTAGGTCGTGACTCTTGGGATTAAAGAAAAATATTTTTTAGAGTCGCCACCTAACTTTTTAGGAAAATTAGGAAAAAACCATTTTTACTGTAAAACTCTGTTTTAGTCTATCGAAATGTTTTATAGATTCTGAGTAAGGGTTTTGGTTACTCAAGGGGAAGGTGTTAGGCACCCCTCAGAGCCAATCCGAAGATAGTCCTTACACTTAGTTTAGGAAAATATTAGAAAACTTTATTTTTGCTATTTGCTTAAGACAGTGATAGAAAAATTTAGCATCATTTTACATTATTTAGGAAGAAATGTAGGGTTCAATAAACATAACGCTACCACGTACGAAAAGATAATATGATTACTATGAAAATAAGAATGATAATATAAATTTTTATAGAAGTCTTCTAATACTATTAGGGAATTTGAAGATATATTCGAATTAAAATATCCAATTTAATTATTTACGAAAATAAGCAAAGTATTTTAAATCATGGAGTTTATTACGAAATGTGTTTTTAAGAGTACAAAATAGGTAATCATGTTGAAAAATAATAACAACAACAATGATAATAATGATAATATTATTATTATTAATAATAATAATATAATAATAATAATATAATAATAATAATAATGATAATAATAGTAATGATAATTATAATAATAATACTAATATTGATGATATATTTTTTTAAAAATGATAACTATGGTGCAAAAAATAAAATAGACTATAATAGTGACGAAAATAATTTTAATAGTATCGAAAATAATGTACCTCATACATAGTAGCGGATGAATATTTATACCTTGCATTTCTTTCCTTTCGGATCTGAAAATTCTAATAGCGTTTGTAAAATATAACATGTTAGCATTATTTATTTAATCAAGTTGAAATCAGTGATTCGAATCTAAGGTTGGCGACTTACTCTATTGCTAATTAATTCTAAAAAATTATTTTTTCTAAAAAGATAGGAATTACTACTTCCGTTTTATTAGCAAATCTCTTTAAAGTGACTAACTAAGCATTTGACCAAGTTTAAGGCTTGCTAGCCTTTTGAAGCGACTTTATTTCTTTGAACTAACTACTTAAGCGTTAATAACAACAATATGATGATATCTTCAACTAAAGGATAGGTTAACAATAAAGGAGTAAAATAATAATAAGCCCATGAAGTCGTCTCAAGCAAAGTAAATAAACACAGGATTAGTAAATAAAACTCAACATGGGGATATAAATTAAATCGGAAGGCAATAAAGAATAATAAACTCGGCTTAGAAGCTTAGACTCCTATTTTTACTGTACTCCGAGGCTCTGCACTCCTATTAGCCTTTGACCCAATGTTGGGTCAAAGTGAGTTCCATTGAAGAACCACAACTCCCAAGTACATGTAAAATAAAAGAATAAGGAGCTAGTGACCAATCAAAAACCATAAAATTACAATAATACATTAAGAAAAGGGCATATAAGCATAGGAATATTGTATTCAAATGAGCAGAACATGACTATGAGGTATACTTTATTAAAATAAAATGATAGCAAACATTCAGGTCATGTTTTCATTACCAAAGCCAAGGGATGCAATTCTTGGCACATTACAATTATTTTGAGTGGACAACTAGAAATACAACTAGTATTAAGGATATGTGGTTTCATTTGGGAATAAAAAATAATCCTAGGATTATGAAAAATACAAGGCTGAACTCAACAAATCTAGACTCCAATTCAAACGTATATTTATTAGGACAGGAAAACTTTTATTAAAAAAAAAAAAAGTAACAAATCATGCCCATCAATTCCGTTTTTAGGTAAAGTAAAATAATATCAAAGTGGGATAAGCAAACGTATACTATAGAAAGAAAAAATACAGGACGATTTTTGCACTATTTCAAACGTCTTAAAACTAGATTCGAATCTGAATCTTAGGAGAAACAAGATAGAAGGAAATATGACCGGAAGGGGATAATGGTTTGTATTAAAAGTCGAGATCAAGAATGAGGAACCACAGTTCCAGACCAGATGAATATATTTAAGCATGTTTATGACCTTTTGAAGTCAAGCTCAGGTGTTCCGCAATTTCCCAGAAAAATGACAAAACAACATAAGTCTCCAAACGAACCTACACATCCATATTCTCACAAACAATACAGATTCATGATCGCATCCCTTTTTTAAAAAAAATGGCCAGCAACATTATAACTAAGATTCCATTCACTGATTTACAAATCTTAAACAAAATAAATGTTTGTTTTCTCAAAACTATCCAAGCAGTTGATCTACCGAAACTCAAAACGCAACAATGACACCAAATTCAAAGAATGACCCACATGTTTATAAAAACTGAAACAGCCGATCAAGAACACGATAAAAATAATCAAAGAGAGTCACACCTTTGTTGGCGCAGCAAATGGGGGTTGACGTCGAATTTTTCGGCGATCTCAAACTCAATTCGAAACACAGAATTTAGCACAAAATCGAAAGAAAACCAGCTATTGAAAGACACGACTTTGCTAAAAATTATCAAAATATGAGTTGTTTTCTTTTTTTGACTTCCTTTCTTCCAATTTTCTTTTTTGTGTGTGTGTGTTTTTTGCTTCTGATCTCTCCAAATTTCTAATTTTTCTCAATATTATCCCTTTTTCACATCTTTTTTTCACTCTTCACTCAATTTTTTTCTTTTTCTTTAGCTTCTTTTCATGAATCTTTCATCTTTTCTTTTTCTCTCTCCTTCTCCACCTTCTTTTTCGCTCTCCTTCTCCATCTTTTTTCGGTCTCCTCCTCCACATTTTTTTTCGGAGATGGTGAAGCCCCATTTTATAGAAGCATATCCGGACATGAAAATCCAAATTTGAAAACTTAAAATAAAAAAATGGAAAGATGAAGAAGAAGTTTTGAGATTTTGTAACCTGTCCCAGCACGAACCTCTGGCTTTCAATGGCAATTTTCAAGAATATCATAGATTTAGAGACTGATTCTCAGTCCTCTTTGATTTCACGAGTTGGGGAGACAAAGAAAAAGGGTGATTCTTGCGCATCCTAACGACAGATTGGTGGTCAGCGGCGGCAGGCTAGGGTGAGGATTAGGGTTTCCTTGTATTGGTGATAATGGAGCAGAGGGAGAAAAGGAAGGAGAAAAGAGCTCTGCTTTTGTGTATTTTGAGGAAATGAGAGATAGTGACCATTCGGTGGTCATGGGGAAGAGCAATACGCGTTTTTTGGCTTTGACAGATGCAGTAGGTATGTATTTTAATGCACTATTCTTTAAAATCTTGATCAATTTTGATCCGTTCGATCTTTGATCGGAAGGACCTAAAATATCATATTAAAATAATAACAATACAATTTTTTAAATATGTGTATTTATAAATAAATATATAAAAATTATTTAAAAACCAATTAATTTCTGATCCATTCATTTTTTATCGGAACAGTTCGAATTTCAAAAATATATAAAAAGATAAATTGTAATATATATATATATATATATATATATATATATATATATATATATAAATTTAAAATTTTGGGACCCTCGGATCAGAAAGAAAAATTAATGAACTAGATTAATCTTTGCTAGTTGGGTGATTTTGGACTGGTTTTGATTCGTTCGATCGGATGATTTTAAAGAGATTACCCTTAAAAATAATAATAGCAACAAAATAAGAAAAATAAAAATGTACGCATATACAGATAAATATGTGAAAGACTGATTTTAAAACGACCTTTTTTTTATCCACTCGATATTTGGTCGGACAGTTCAAATTTAATTCAAAGAGAAGGGAAAAAGAGAAAAAGAAATACAGAAATAAATAGACAGTTAAATAAAAACATATTATCAATAAAAAATAACTGAACATTTTGGGACCTTTCGGGTTTTAAAATAAATAAATTTTTGGATCGGGTTAAATCGTATTTGTTGAGGCGAAGTGACGAAGCGGACATAGAAATTGTACTGAGTTTTGGGCTAATTTTCAGGCTCTTGGTTGAAATTTATAAAATGAGAGTTGGACTCTGGTGAAAAATAAAAATACAACTTGATTATTGTTAGCCCAAATGCTCTTTTTCTGCTGAAATTAAATTTATTGATGCTCCCTGATATCCTAAAAATTATTTTTAGTTTAACTATATAAATTACAGACATAACTTACATGAGTGTCCAATTTGATATCTTTTTATTTGTGTGTGATTTAATATTAACAAACTATAGGCATATATATGTGCATGTAGAAAATAAGAATATAATATATAAAAACAAGAATATGAGAAAGTATATGTACATCTTATAAAATATATATTTTATGTAATAGGAATATATATATATATATATATATATATATATATATATGGACGCAATATCTCCCTAAAATAAAAGATTAGAAAGAATGTAAATGTGAATACCAAAAGATATATATTTTTATTCGTTAAAATATTTAATTATATCTAATAAAAATACTTTATATTATGATAGAAAATAAATTTCTCTTTTAAAAAAAAACGTAGAAATAAAAAAAAAATATGAATCTTATTTTTTAATTTAATTTTTTGAAAATTATTTAGGACCGAGGAGCATCGGTAAAACAATTAAAGGAAAAAATGTGAGTCAAAATTGGGTGTCCACAATTAGTAGTATAAAATCATGGACCGAAATCTGTCTTAGTCAATTTTTTAAAATATCATTATTAGCCTCTTTTATATATATAAATTATCCACTAGGTTACGTAGTTATTATTGTGAAGAAATATATTTTTAAGATGAAAGGTGGACCTTAACCCTTATTTAGGAAGAACAATCATAAGATTATATTTTAACGAAAATCAAATCATTTATCGATATAATAATCATGATTGTAACAAATCTATGCATGTCATCACCAGTATTCAAACAATGGAATTAAAAGCACCATGCTGCATCTTTCTCCATCCCATACCGGAGATATATGTATATAAATATATATATCTATATATCTATACATATATATATATATACACACACACACACTCATAAACTACAACTGTATCCTTTACAAGGATAAATACTTTTCGGATGTCCAATCGATATCATAACACGATCCTTGACCCAATAATGTGTTCAAAATTATTTTACCTCAATATCACGACCTTAGACCCACATACGTATCCGAAACTCATATCAATAATCATGTATATAATTCATCTCATATCTATAAACCATAGCGAATTCATGAGGCATAACATCTTTATGAGCAATAAATCATGTCTATAATCATCTCATATATAGGAGGCATCTCACTTCTAGAAGGCATAATGCATCAATGAAGCATAACTCATAACTATGGAGCATGTCACATCTATAAGATATCTCATATCTATATGTAATGTATCATGACTATGAGGAATATCATCTTTATAGGCCAATTATCACATCTAAAAGAAATACCATCTCTATAGGCCAATTATCACATCTAAGAGGAAATAACATCTCTAAAGGCCCAATATCATGTCTAAGAGGAAATAACATCCCTAAAGGCTCAATATCATATCTAAGAGACAATAACATCTCTAACGGATCAATATCATGTCTAAGAGAAAATAACATCTCTAAAGGCCTAATATCACTTCTATAAGGAATATCATGGCCATAAGCCATTAGTCATAATTCGAGGTAAGTCATCATAATTTACTAAGTCACGAAATAAAGTTATTCTAAAGGCTCAATAATCTTAACTATGCCTAGCATCTGCAACTAAGTCCACAAGGGCTAACACAAGTCTTGACCTAAGTGGACTAGACAAATCCACTTCTAATCCTCAATTTCCATATTTAGGCAACTTATACCCTAAACTAGGCTAAGTTATCTAGTTCAACTTCTAGATGTCAAGTAAGCCATAATCAATCCTAAGTAGGAACTTCATCTAGAAACATAGGCATTTAAGTCAATTCCACCTAATTACGGTTTCAAGATCACTAGGGTAGTCCAAATAAAGTTGATCATACGAACCATGATTCCAACACTTAAGCCACATCCCAAACCTAGCATCACGTCAAATCTATTTTAAGAATTAGTTCAAGGAAGGGAGAATATAATATTATTCTGAAAGGTAATAAACATTTCACCTTACGGGTCCAAAACCCTCATCTAATCTCCAAACTTCAATATCTAAGACTAATTCATTCTACCCATAATCAATCTTAACATTCACATTTACACGCAATATATATCATACATCATCTTACAAAAAAGAGTAAACCAGAGCCTACCTCAAAGTCGAACCGCAAATTCTTACATCATTCACCAATGTCCGTCCTCAATTCACAATCTCATAATGCCATCACACTATCAAAATCGTAATAATAATAATGATATCCATATCACACTATTGTGCTTCAGATCCAAAAACGACACCAAAACCTCCAAGTGGATCTCACTTACAAAAAATATATTTGTGAGGCCAACTTAACACGATATCAAGCTCATAAAATCAAAACCCTCAAAAATGGGTGAAAACCAAGCAAGCTTTGGGCTAAAATCAAGCCTTAAGTGATTTGGGGATTTGAGTCAAAAATAAGAAAATTCACTAAGAAATTAATGAAATCTTACCTTAATTCAGATGATAATCACGATAATAGATGTTTAGAAAGGTCTCAACTCATCCACAAGACTCAACTTTGAGTTGCCACGCTCTTTCTAGGGCTTTTGGCTCTCAAGGATAAGTGAGAAATGACTAAAGCACGGCCTAAGGGGTGATTTTATACCCATACCAGGTATGTAGATGTTGTTGTCGCACAACAAGGTGTACGATCACAACCCTCTTCCATAAAAGGAGATGTGGTGATTGATACCCCCCTATTGTGATCACAGTATCCCCCAATGCACCAGATATCAACTGAAACTTAGTAATTCTTCCAAGTTTTGGCCAATGCCTCCAGACTCGTTCAGAATTTGATTTTTGCAAATGAACTATGTAACCACACTAAATTTGACATTTGGAATGCAATGACAAAGTTGGATTTTCCATCTGATGTTGTTTTGATCAAATATAGGTCTTACACCCTAATTTTTTAATTTTCCAACTTTTTGACCAATAGGTTTAAATGATCTCGGGTGCATTAGATCCGAACTAAATGTCTACATTGCCTAAAATGATATTCTGGAGCTACTGGAGTTGTTAGAATTTGCATCCAAGATTGTTTTACTAAAGTTTTCACCCGGTGGTCATTTAAAACCAGTGAAGACTTCAAAACAGGGAATTGACTCTAAAAACCAAATTAACTGCCTGGTAACCAAACTGTCAGTCCCAGAAAGTCATAAATGACTTGGGATAGCTATGGAGAAGCTCTAATGGTGAAAATAAATGGAATTATAAAAAATGGCCGGAATGGTCATTATAATATCCACTACTAAAAGGACTTTCATCCCCGAAAGTCAACGGATAGAAAGATCTCAAAAACTCGAATGGATGAGGTACTGGGCCTGCATTCTCCAAACATGATTTTCCAGATAACCTCCACAAAGAGAGAAAACTTCCAAGGGATTTTTCCACATGCATCCATTTTTTAACCAGTACTCTTACCTCACTTCCAAAAGCAAAAACATAACTTCAACCACTAACTGGCCTCCGATTAAACCGAAAAGGCTTATACGCGCAAATCTGAACCACAACATACTGATATCATCTTGATATCCGCACAAATCAACAAAGGCTAATCCGAGGCAAAACCATCACAAAAAGGAGCTATGCCACTGTTTCCAAATCCAACTATAACCTTCTATTACTATTTTACACCTATTATCCGCACCAAACTAAGAGAAAAATCACCTGAGTCTTGTCCGTACAATCTCGTCACAGAGAATTCAAAGAACTGAAGTTGATCCATTGAAATTTTATACGACAAACATTAGAATAAGCCCATAAGGCTCTATCTGGGCACACAAATGGAGATGATTAAAGAATGCAATCTATGTCAATGTTACAACTAGTCCGGATGATAATCAAACTGAAATCCAAAAGATTAAGGCATAACTACTCCTCACTGAATGATCCACTCCAGGATATCTCGTTAATCGAGATTGAAACCATATTGAATCAAACTCAAGTATTTTAATCCCACTGAGTATATCATCTAAAATTCTAGAAGAAAATTGGAAACTCAAGGTCAAAGATGAAATAACTAATTTCGGGTCCATGGGCTATCATCTGAACACTTATCAACTATAATCAATTTGAAGTCGAGAATACTGAATAGGTAACCATGGAATAGGCTCAACCAACCTATAAATGAAATTCAAACTGAGACAAATCTAAAACGAAGGTCGCATGCAAGCTCTACAACACCAAGCTGAAATGTTCGATCTCAACTACCCAAACCATACCTGTAAACGCATAGGCATTCATATTAAAACCACCATAACTTCCAAATCACCATTCCAAGACGTCAAAATAAAACTAAGCCAATAAACCTATATCAAGGCCAACTACCCAAATTGACTTTAGTATCAAAATCTGACATATCCAAGCTAATCATACCGAGCTAGAATCAATACATAGCTATAGAACAAGACTCACCAAACGTATAACTATTGACTAAAAATGCAAATGACCAACTTTGTATCAACTAGACGGTATGAAATATATACATAAAACAGAAATCATGCCAAAACTCATTCCATTGGTATTCACCAGCCGAAAAATACCAATAACACATTACATATCCGCTGGAGGGCATGGATTATCAAAGCATACTCAAAACTCCCTAAGACAGCAAACTACACTAGCATTGGCAAAACTTTGGCAACTCAGAGAAATATAACTTTAGCCAATAACCAATCAATCCAACACTCCATCTTGGCAAGAATTGCCATAGGTACATATCATTAAGGAGAAACACTCCACCAAGCCTTATTAGGCCGAGCAAACTCTGAAATGGGGTTTTCCTGAATCCACCCAAGTAAGACAATCATAAATCAAACAAACCATGAGCCACATTGCCGAGGAAGAAAATACCAACCTCGATTCCAATGTCCAGGTCAAGGCCACTACCAAAAAATGAACCAAGCAACTCAAGATAGAGAATTTTCAATTTGCCAACTCATGAAGTGATCACAGAAAAGGCCAACTGCCTCTAACTCTCCAACCCCACTAGGCAAAAACACATCACGATAATAAAAAAGCATCCAATCTCATACCCATAACAAGGGTAATCTATCATAAGGGAACGACCCTAACAAATCTAAGAGGTGAATCTGGGACGTCTCGACATCAATATCAAACCCACTATCGAGTGTCGAAATAACCATAAATTAAGAACAAACCACAAATGGGTCAAGCTAAAAAATGGGCTAAATAGAAAGGAATAGTCAATACAAAATCCCTCGCAACCCAAGAAACAAGTCTAAGAATCTCCAACTCAAGATTGGCAATATAATTAAATTGCCAACTTTAGAACCACACAGAACCACAGAAGGTCAACTTATCTTTGATACCACAATACATTCCAGAATCAATCTAATACAGCTAACCAAGAGGGAAAATAATCAACCTCACCACGCTATGGAAAAAAAATCATCAAATCGGGTTGTATCTACTCAAGCCACTAATAAGATCACAAAGAATAAAATTCTAACTAGATAACACTAGTCTAAATATTTACCCAACGAGGATCAATCACATTGAGTAATAATATCAACAATATCAATAACCTCAAGCAGTGATAGCACTAGTAACATTAATATCAACATCAATATAATGAATAAGCGATACCAAAATAAACATCAATATCATGTACCACTCAAGGGACACAATAAGGCTAATGTGCCAAGATAAATGGGACACAAACCTAAATGCTACACCAATAGGGAGAGAATATTAACATAGATTTACTTCATCCACTACTAAAAGAAATAAACCACGATGTAGTCACATAATCATGAATTTAATAACAAGACACACAATAACCAATATGAACTCATCAAGGCATATAACCATCAATGGGTACGAATACCCCCAATATACACAAATAAAAAGAATAAATGTGAGAAATAACAACATACCATCATGGTAAAATCCGCAAGCACGTGCCTGATGGGCATAGGGAGAACAAATCTGAATGGGTCTAAACTCGAACCAACTAATAAAATCATCAACCAAGGCACCAAGCATGCTATCTCTAACTAAAGATACCAAAACATCACGAATCTGATCTGAATGAGCTGAAGACTAAAAATCACATGTTGGGAACACTCTCTAGTCCAATAACTAATCTCTTTGCTGTAGCAACAAACTCTTCAGGCTCTAGTCCTGGTGATAAACACGAACTAAGCCCAAATGATTGGCCAACTAACACTGAGAGCAAACTCTACTACAATATCCATCCTTCCCATAATCATAGCCTGTCTCAAGAACTTTAGGTTGGCGGAGAAATATATGCTAACTCTATCTGATCACCAAATTACATCTGGGGTACTCTCCAAATCAATGTCTCATCTTGCCACATCCAAAATAAGCTCTTAGACGAAATACCAATAGCACTATAATAGCTTGACCTCTTGCCGCCACCTCCATAAGTCTCAATACATGCTCTCTTTATGTCCCTCGCATAATCCACAACTTGAGAGAAGAAAAACCCAACTGCTATCATATGCTCCGATGCCAAACGGAGTGGTAAAGCTAAACCTCTAATGATTCCATGCACCATATCGTGCTCTGAATAATATGTCATAGAAATATGTCTGGCCCATTCAAGAAACCCAATCTTATATTTAGAAGCTGGTCAAGAACGACCCTGATGAACACCAACCAATCAAACTCTTGCCTTAGAAATGCTCGATGACTCGAATGTCATCCATGGCTGTAAGAGATCTACAACATAACTCAAATCCCCAATGCTGAACCTCGAAGGGCTGAATTGGTCACAAGATAAACTGGAGCCTGAGATGGCTCCAAATATTTTTGGCTGACACTGAAGATCTTCGACATCCATCTCTGACTCTCTAGCCCTATGTTGTGCTAAAATTTTGGAAACAAATATCCAGGTCTTGTTCGCATCTTTCGACCATCTTGCATTATTCAGGGATAAAATAGATTCAAAGAATGTGTTCGAGGTTCATAGAAATGCGGACACATAATAAGAAGTCAAGAAGTCAATTTCCTAAAATATCTCTGTAGCCTTCCGAAGATAGGTTACAGACGTTTCCGCAACGATCCGTAGGACTCTACTAAATACTTAACTCTTGCACTAACACATCGGTAAAACCTAAGCACTGATACCAATTTGTCATGCCCTAAATTCTCAGGTCGTGATGGCGCCTACTATAACTCACTAGAAGGCAAGCCAACCCCGTAGTCCAGAATGGCTAGTAACGGACTACCCAAATATATATAGAAAAGAATGCGGAATAGATGAAATAAGAGAATCAAATACATGATAAAGTCCTCAAAACCTAGTGGTATTAGTATAAGAGCTTCTAATATATTGAGAGTACAAAAGTTAAATACCAAGAGAGTTACACTGATACAACTTATCTCTGAATACAGTATAGAGACTAGTCTAATACATAAGAGGGCGGTAAGCAATACTCCAAACATCGGGAGCTCACTCCAGGTCCCTGGACCATGGCTACTCCGCACGATGTACACATCAATGGCAATAACCCGTACTATGATCCCCCGGCTGCAGAAGTATAGTATGAGTACCAAATGAATGGTACTCAGTAGGCAATTGCCAACTGAGCTCCAAAGATAAAGCAGACATACATAACATATAAATAGAATAAAAAACTACACCCAAGTGTCTAGCAACCACATAACATAGCCAAATAAGATAATAAAGATAATATATCTTTTCATGTCCAAGAGCCTAACATAACAAGGCTAAGATAGTATCAAAGATGAACTATCCTATTCCAGCCATACTCAGAAATCTCAACAGTATACTGTATATCCTTGGACAATATACGAATAAAGGATGAAAGAAGATTATATAGCAATATACAAGGCCAAGGAATGATTACACAATATGAACAAATGAAGAAAGGGATATACAGTAATACCATGGTTACATATAGCTATATATATATAGAGAGAGAGATATAGATATAGATATAGATATATATAGAGAGAGAGATATGTAAAAGATCATGTTAATGTTGGAGAGAATTTTCAATTACCAAAATAAAATTAAAATATATGAAGAATTGGCATATCCATCAATCTTTTTTTGCACTTGTCATTTTCTTATCCCCTTAAACTATAATTTAATCATGGACATACTTACCAACAAAATACTTTATGGAAGATTATTGCTTGCATTTAAATAAAATTTGATGAATATAGTTATATGGTAATACTTGTTATTTGTATCTCGTAAATTATTTTAGGAATACAAAACTATTTTGAATAAAATGATATATAAAAATAAAAAGTAAAAACAAATCAAAAAGCTACCAGATACTTCCTGATTGATTACTGACACATGATGACTCTATGTACTGACTAAGAATCTAAATCTATCTAATCATAATGAGTGAATCTAATTGTAGGGGTGCGGATAAATAGATAGGGTAACTTAAATAGATCTATTATAGCTCTAATGAATCTATTTTTGTTTGTGCGTGGATATTTCTTAACTTCTCTAACCATTTTTATTTTTAGTTTATTTATTTTAATTTTATTAATGTTCATATCTTGGGGGTGATCAGATGGTATTTCATTAAATGCTTTACTGTAATATTCTTTAGTTTTTTCTCTTAGCCTCTGTAATTCTTGTATATTATTTTAGAGGTATTCTAAATATTCTATATCTTTTATTCTAAAATATTCAATTAAGTTCTTTTTCATAAGTATTTCTGTTAATCTTATTTACACGAATCTTATCTAATTTACAAAAAGTCTTTACATTCTGAAAGGAAAAGATTTAAAGTTAACTAAAAAACAAAACCTAATAATAGTCTTTTGTTCAAAAAGTCAAAAAGGCTATTAAAGCTTTACAATAATTTACGTAGGAAGTTTAGTTTTTTCTCCATATGTCGACAATTACAAACGTTATCTGCTAGTTTTTTTCTCTGTGTATTTTGAATATTATTGTGATTTGTCGAATTTACCTTATAGTTACCGTCGCAAATATATTTGATGTTCTTTCACGATTTTCACTGGACAAAAAAGGTTATTCTCTATTTCAATTTTTTAAATTTAGGATATATTTTGAAGAATATTGTTTTTCACATAAAAGGCAACAAATTCACATCAATTTTTTTTTTGGATACATCTTGAAGAATATTGTTTTGAAATTAATTTTTTTGAATAAAAAATTCAACCAATAGGTTGTTTTGGCCGTTGGGCCAACGGCTATATAGCCATTACTGGCAGCCCAATGGTCCAAAAATAATCTCTTTGGTTGTTGGGCAAATTTTTTTTAGAAAAAATTCTAATTGGGTCGATTCGATGCACCAATAGGCCTGGTCCTATCTACGAACAAGGCTGGTCTATCTATCTTCGTTGACCAGTCGTCCTAGCCCCCTAACTGACTTCCAAATGCGACAATCTTATCGAGTTAGGATTGCATCCGAACGACTGGTGGGTCGATGTAAGTGGATTGGGACCGGATCAACTTGGCCCAGTTGACATGTTTAACTATAATTTAATCATGAACAAACTTACCAAGAAAATACTTTATGGAATATTATTGTTAGTGTTTACAATTTGACGAATAGAGTTATATGGTATTATTTGCTACTCATATCTCGTAAATTATTTTAGATATACAAAACAATTTTGAATAAAATAATGAACTATTAAAATAAAAAGCAAAAACAAATCGAAAAGCTACCATATACTTACTGATTACTAACACATGATAACTCTATCTCTATTTTCTGAGAAAGAATCTAAATCTAATATAATGAATGAACCCAAAATCATGTTGGATGTACAAAGTAAAACTATTCGACAATGACAAACGTTATATGCTAGTTTTTATCTCTACATATTTAAAATATTGTGTGTCTTTTATCGATTTTATAGTTACAGTTACAAATATATTTGATGTTCTTTCATGATTTCTACTGGAAAAATAAATTCTCTATTTTAATTTTCTAAAATTTTGATATATCTTGGAAAATATTATTTTTCATGTAAAAGGCAACAAATTGACATCAATTTTTTCTTGGATATATCTTGATGAATAGTTTTTTGAAATTAATTTTAAAAAAAAATCAGTCAAAAGACTGTTTGGGCCGTTCGGTCAACGGTTATATAGCCGTTAGTGGCAATCCCACGGTCCAAAACAGTCTATTGGGATGTTGGGCCCAAAATCGAACCAATCTGATCCGGTGCACCGGTAAGCCTGGTTCGGTCTATGAATTGGGCCGAACTATTGAGCTCCGTTGACCAGTCGTGCCTAGCCACCTAATCGGTTTTCAAATCCAATAATTGATCCGATCGACTGGTGTGTCAGTCTAAACAGGCCGAGATTGGATCATCCTGGCTCAGGTGACAAGTTGAAATCAAAGGAATAAAAAATCTTGTTAATGTTGGAGAGAATTTTCAATTACCAAAATAAAATTAAAATATATGAAGAATTAGATACTCGTCAACCTTTTTGCACTTGTCATTTTCTTGTCCCCTTAAACTATAATTTAATCATAGATAAACTTATCAATAAAATACTTTATGGAATATTATTGATAGTATTTAAAATTTGACAAATAGAGTAGTTATATGATATTACTTTTTACTCGTATCTCGTGAAATTATTTTAAGTATATAAAATTATTTTGGATAAAATAGTATACTATAAAAATAAATGGTAAAAACAAATCAAAAAGCTACTAGATACTTCCTAATTACTGACACGTGATAACTCTATGTACTGAATAAGAATCTAAATCTATCCAATCATAATGAGTGAACCTAAAATCATGTGGGAGGTACAAAATAAAATTTTTCGACAATTACAAACGTTATATGCTAAATATTTCTTCTACATATTTAAAATATTATTGTGATTTATCGATTTCACCTTATAGTTACAATCACAAATATGTTAGATGTTCTTTCACAATTTCTATAGAAAAAAAATAAATTCTCTATTTCAATTTTTTAACATTTGAATATATCTTGAAGAATATTATTTTTCATGTAAAAGATAACAAGATGACATCAATCTTTTTTTGATATATCTTGAAGAATATTATTTCAAAATTATTTTTCTTCAAAAAAAATTTCAGCCACAAGGTTGTTTTAGGCGTTGGGTCAATGGCTATATAACTGTTACTAGCAGTCCAGTGGTCTAAAAGAAGTCTTTTGGGGTGTGGGGTCCAATTATTTTTTAATAAAAATTCTAATCGGGTTGATCTGATTCGGTGCATTGATGGACCTGATCCGGTATACTAACTAGACCGATCTATCGGGCTTCGTTGACCAACCGCTTCAGCTCCCTAATTGACCTTCAAATCTGGCAACCATACTGATTCCTGAACGGATCAGATCCGATCGGCTAGTGAGCCGGGCTAAATGGGTCGTGACCGAATCAATCTAGCCCAGTTGACAGATTTAAGTCAAGGAATAAAAAATTATGTTATTGTTGGAGAGAATTTCCATTTATCAAAATAAAATTAAAATATAGAAAGAATTGACATAATCCTCAACGCTTTTTGCACTTATCTTTTTTTTTTTTTTTTTGTCTCCTTAAACTATAATTTAGTCATGGACAAATTTACCAACAAAATACTTTATGAAATATTATTGCTAGTAAAAAAATTGATGAATTGAGTTATATGGTACTACTTGTTATTCGTATTTCGTGAAATTATTTTAGATATACAAAATTTGTTGGGTTCGAAATCTAAAGGGCGTCATGCAGAAGCTTAAAGTTTGCAAACTATAAAGATGATAAATCAGATCACAAACAAAATCATAATATTAAAAACATATTATTGAAAAAGTTGATCAAACAACCTACATATTAAAAACTACTATTGAAAAAAAACATAAAATCTATTGAGAAAATCTCCCCCTAAACAAGATTTTTTAATGACTACATTGTGGATGTTATTGTGTTATTGTATAAGAAAGGAGAGTCTTCTATTTATAGAGTTTCAAAACCTTTCCTCCAAGAAAGAGGTTTGCCAAATATGAAAAAGTTTTATATTTTCCTTTTCGGAAAAGTAAAAGTAATTATGATATTACTTTTATTTTCCTTCTAAGAAAAGTAAAACTTAAATTTAATAAGAAAATTTGGACAAAAATCCTAACAAAATTACTTTTGATAAAATGATGTACTATAAAAATGAAAAGTAAAAAAAAATCAAAAAAGCTACCAAATACTTATTGACTATTGATATGTGATAACTCTATGTACTGACTTAAGAATCTTAATCTATCTAATCATAATGAGTAACCCGAAATCATGTTGCAGGTACAAAGTAACATTTTTCTACAATTACAAACGTTATGTGTTAGTTTTTCTCTCTACATATTTAAAATATTGTTATGATTTGTTGATTTTACCGGTCGCAAATATATTTGATATTTTATCACGATTTCTACTGCAAAAAATACAAACAAATTCTCTAGTTCAATTTTCTAAATTTTGAATAGATCTTGAAGAATATTGTTTTTCATGTAAAAGGCAATAAATTGACATCAATTTTTTTTTATGGATATATCTTAAAGAATATTGTTTTGAAATTATTATTTTTTCAAAAAAAAGAAAGAAATTCAGCCAAGAGACTATTTTGGCCGTTGGGCCAACGACTACATAATTGTTACTGCAGCCCAATGATATAAAAACAGCCTTTTGAGTTAATATTTGTTAAAAGTAATTTCTAATCTGGTCGGTTCGATCTGGTGCACCGATGGGTCTGATCCGTTCTACGAGCTGGATCAGTCTATCAGGCTTCATTGACCAATCAGTCCAGTTTCCTAATCAGCCTCCAAATTCAACAATCTTACCGATTTCGTGTCGCGTCCGATTCAATCGACTAGTGGGCCGATCTAAATCTATCTAATCATAATGAGTGAACCCAAAATCATGATGGAGGTATAAAGTAAAACTTTTCTCACAAACATTAGGTGCTAGTTTTTTTCTCTACATATTTTAAAGATTATTGTGATTTATCGATTTTACCATATAATTACAGTCGGAAATATATTTGATGTTCTTTCACAATTTCTACTGAAAAAAAAGATCAAATCCTATATTTTAATTTTTTAAATTTTGGATATATCTTGAAGAATAATATTTTTTATGTAAAAGACAACAAGTTGAAATCAAAATTTAGGTTTAAACTGACTATGAATTATTTGGAGTTTTCCTAGTAATTAATATGAAGGGAATAAAAATAAGTAGATTACAAAAATAATGCTAATTACGTTTCAATTTCAAATTTAAGGTTGATAGCATGAACACCTCTTCTTTATTTTTTTTTTAAAATGAACCAAGTCTAAACTATTCTGCCATGAGAAGGGAATGAATCACACAAGGATCATCTGCGTTTTTGCCCTTATTTTGTGTTGATGTCCATTTTATTACTTTTATAACAAATAATTTTTCTGTTGAACATATGTCCAAACATGACTTCAGTTTCTAAAAAACTTATACCCACTAAACAAAAATTTGATTGCTAATTATAGAGCAACAATTAAAAATCATACATATAAAGGATAATTAAAAATGAGTTCATATGAAATCCAAAACGTGCAATTTATGATTACAAAACATCCGCTCGTTCTAGTCATGCATTAAGCCCAATTTTAATAAGTATAATCCATATAAATTTCGTGTAATATGAAAGTATTTACAGATAATCCTTTTAGGTTTTCTCTCTCTATTTTGCAAAATATACTTATACATTCGTGGGTTTGTTATACATTGGTGTGATGTATGATAAAACTGTTTTACCTATAATTACGAAAAGAGCAATCAGAAAATATCTTCCAAATCCTTAAATTACGCCATTAAATACCTATAATTATGTAATGTATGAGTTAATATAGTAACTGAAATTAAATTTCAAAAAAACTCTTAAACCTTACTGTTAATTTTCGTCATTGTTGATATACATTCCTGAGAAAAAAGTCGTCGTCTTCTTTCTTGATTTCTGAAAAAAAAAAAAAAAAGATGAACATCCCCATCTTGTTGCGTCATTCCGGTGTCTGGGAGTCGAAAATTAGTTATAAATCATACAAAAGTGATGTCATTATTGTTTCTGAAAGTATTAACTATTTGAAATTGATTGCAACGATCGCGATGGAATTGAATATTGATGATGTCCGCAAAAAATTAAAGTTAAATACATTGTTGATGACAATTCTTCTCCAATTATCATAAGGAATGATAATGGAGTGAAGTTTTACATTTAGTTGAAGAAATAAATTTTGGGGTTTGTTAATTTTTC
The DNA here is from genome assembly GCA_030864225.1 of Capsicum baccatum var. pendulum. Classification (NCBI taxonomy): domain Eukaryota; kingdom Viridiplantae; phylum Streptophyta; class Magnoliopsida; order Solanales; family Solanaceae; genus Capsicum; species Capsicum baccatum. The sequence goes on along the minus strand of CM061559.1, from coordinate 224,900,779 downwards.
ACTGTGTATATCAACTTTCGACAACTCGAATAACGATATTGAGTTTGATAGTGAAACTGGGGCAGTTTTGTGTATTGAAGGTAGTGAATCTGATTATGTTGCTTTAACGGTTGTTGAAACGCAGAATCAGTATTCATTCTACGTTCCAGAATTTGAAGTTAAAAATTTCATTACTGATTGCAAGAATAATGAAATAAAGGTTAACCAACTTTATAAGGATAACAAACTCTTGTAGCAATAATGGTAAAATATGAGATATCGAATGGCTTCAACACCTTTTCTAAACGATCTGACAAACAAAGGTATGAACCCAAAAATTATCTTTATTTGTTGATGCTTTAATGGATGTTCTGTTTTGTAATAGCTATTTTGAATGAATTGTTGTGTTGAAAAATATTTGGATTTGTAATAGTTGTTTCATTAATAATGTATAATATGTCATTATACATTCGAACGAATGTATAATAAAACTGTAACAGGGCAATTTTAGTATTTTTAATAAAATTATAAATTTTATAAGTATATTAATTCATTGAGAACATGTTTAAATTTTATGCAGCTATGTACTACACTGTCATAACAAAGACAACAAGTGGATCCTCCGGGCGTCTTCTATGAAAAATTCAAAAATCTTTGTGATAAAGAGATTTGATTCGGAACATACATGCAGTTTGAATGATAGAGTACTGAATAATTTGGTTGCGACAACAACTTTTGTCAATGAATTTATAGCACCAAAATTAATTAATTACAAGAGAATACACACACCCGCAGACATAATGAAGATTTGAAGGCTGTTTACGGTGTTGATATTAACTACATGATGGCTTGGTGGATAAAACAGAAGGCAATAGTGATGCTTAGAGGTGGACCAGCTGATGAATATAAAAAAATGTCCCGTTATATCTATATGTTGAACCAGAGTTATTCAGGATCACACATTCGGAAGCATAAGGCATTAGATAACGATTTTAAATACTTGTTTATTGTCTTACATCCCATGATAAGGGATTTCAAATTTTACCGACCTGTTGTAGTTGTAGATGGTGCTCATTTAAGAGGTCCATACAAAGAAACATATCAGCAAACACTCTTAATGGTGCAGGTATTATACAATACTTTTAAACTTTTTTTCTGTGATCATTGTACATTTTATATGTACTAGAACTGATTATACATTGCTCTTGTATGTATATTAAAAATATAGACTTGCAAAATCAGTACATATAATACTGACCTACACATATTATTTTATTTTTTTATCCAGGATGTATTCTTCCATTAGCTTACGGTGTTGTGGATTCGGAGAATGACAATTCGTGAACTTGATTTTTTCATCAATTTAGGAAAGTATTTGGGGAACGGTATAATATGTGTGTTGTATCAGATCGAAACAAGAGTATCATAAAAGATGTGAGCATTATTTATCCTAATGTCCCTCATCTAGCATGTATTTGACATTTATGAAAAGATGTTTGCAAATATTTTAGAAAAAGAAAAGATAGACTTAGTGACCTTTGTTATTCCATGGCTAAAGATTATAGAAAAGAAGATTTTGATTTCATTATGTCAAAGGTTGATCCCAGGGTTAAGAAATATCTGGAAGAAACTGGTTATGAAAAATGGCCTCGATGTCACTCTCCTGTTAATAGAAGTAGAATGATGACCTCTAATATAGCCGAATGTATTAACGGTTTCTTCGTAGAGGTTAGAAAACTTCCTATTTTAGGTTTCCTTGAAGAAGTTAGAATTTTATTTGCTGCATGAAATTGTAAGAACAGTGAAATTGCATCTTATACAAACATAACACTCAGGAGAAGATTTCAAGAAATTCTGACTCTTAATGAGGTTAAGGCGATGCGGATGACGGTACGTATTAGAATATTTATGTAATTAAATGACTTTTATATTAGTTATAAATTTGTATGTTATTATTTGTATTAAATAATTCATTTCTAACAGGTTAAGTCAGCTGGTAGTTTTTTGTACTATGTATATGAATTAGGAAGGAGGTACATTATTGATATTGATCGTAGCACGTGCAACTGTGGCTGGTATCAAATTAATGAAATATCATGTGCACACACAATTATCGTTTTAAAGAGTAAAAACGTTGATGTAAAAGAGTATGGTTGTTGCTGCTCAGAATTGTATAGGTCGAACACCATTGTCAAGATGGATGAACTCCCGATAGTTCCTATGCCAAACATGAAGGATTGAAATGTTTCACAATTTGTTGATGACGAAGAAGTTCTGCCACCCAAATACAAAAGATCTTCGGGTAGGCCAAAGAAAGGAAGACATTTGAAATCTAGTGAATCACTTATTGCAAGTTCAAACTGTTGCGGTAAATGCAGGAGTGCAGGCCACAACCGTAGGACGCGCGATTACTTTCCAAAGAAATCTTAAACAAGATAATTTGTTGTTTTGAATGCTTATGCTTAGTTTGATTTTAATTGAATAATTATTTTAATTAGTTTTTGTTGATACGCTGGAAGATTTTGTTATTTATGTTTTTAATTGTTATCTAATATTTAGTTATTAATTAATATTTGACATTTTCCTAACCATTTAGTACAGTTTGCAAAGATCATATTTTGTTGCCTTATCACTTGTAATTAAAACAGTAAATAGTTGTTGTAACATACTGTGTTTTACACAGTTAACCATTAACATTTCTTATATAATTGATGTATGATATACTATTATACGTTAATAACATGTATGATGTTAAAGTAACACCACTGACTTTTAACTGACCGTTTGTATCAATTTTTTATTAAACAACATTAGAAATGGCACATTCATGTAACAAAATTTGTGAAAATTTAAATAGCCTTTTCATTGTGTGTTATGTGTATGAGTATAGATTATACGTTAGGGTGTATGTATGATATAAATTATTATTTTTAATAAAATACTCATATTTTCTTACCAGTAATACGTTTAATGGCTGATACATCAACTAATCATTAAATGTAAAATTTCTTAATAGTATGTTTATAATGTACGATGTAGTATTATACTTTATAAATATGTATGTTGTTAAATATTTTCATTGTTTTCAATTAAGTCAAGAACGTGTGACAACATGTATGATGTTATGTAATACATAATTCCTAAACCATGAGAGACCTGTTCAATGTATTATTAACTTAAAACAGAATTTAGATACTGATAAAAATACAATGTGTTACATATACAATAACACATTAATGTGTAATTTGTCGACATACGTTATATATAATATTAGGTAAGGTAAATTCATTATCTACCAAACTATATAGTATTAGTAAAATATGGTGTGCGTAATTGAAAAAAATTCTTCAAAAGATGAATATGTATAAGAACAAAAAGGAGATTCATAAAATATAAATTAAAATGCAACATCCAAACAACAATAATTTACGTAACTGTTTAACATCAACTACTTAAAAAATAATTAGACTGTTATAAGAAGGTGCTACTCTAAAGTAACAATTGCACTTTCATCAGTTGATTGGAGATAACTATTCCTTGGCCGAAGAGGATCATCATTATCACTCGTGTAATCTTTCTTTGCCTTTGTCACTCCATAATGCTATAGTAATGAAGCATACCGTGCACGTTGACTTTTAGAATCAAAACCACATGAATGCACTTGCTGCCCTTTACTTAATATTTCTGATTTGATAATAAAATGAAAGAACAGTACATTCGATAATTATACCATGATTATACATGTTAAAAATAATAGACAAAAGTCACTTAAAAACTATCAGACGCTTGTTGTGGTATGTTTTGAATGTATTCAACATCAAATGGGTTGTGACTGATAAGACCAGTTTGTTGACCAAGCTTCCCTTTGTACGCTTCCAGTGTTGACCAGTCAGTTCGATTTGTCTTTTCAAAAATAACAATGTCTGACAAGTAAGTAGATAGCATCACTGCTAACTTTCGTATTTTGTTTGGTGGTTCACTTTTTCTTTTACTTGACAATGAGTCATACATACGCATCACTCTCTCCTTCAACACAATTATAGTCAATACCCAGTGAATTTTTTTCCACGGTCAACAGGAACATATACCTCATCAACCATATGCCATAGTAATCCAGCAGGAATACAGAATTCATTAATTGTATTTGTAATAGCATTTTCATTCTTAGCCACAACATAAGATTCCGCATAGTCTTCTTGCATGGATATCTGATTTGTTTGAACCGCTGGATAATATTGACTATATGTCTTCTTGATATATGTTTTAAAGAAGCAGCTGATTGTTGTATATCTATAATTATCACACTGCTGCAACTTCGATTTATTTTTTAAATGGTAGAATATCACATCTAAGTGCTACATGTTAAAAAGAGTAAAATATGTAAAACAGTGAAAGAGAACAGCATATTCTTTACTTTTTATTACATATTGGACAATCACATTAATGTATGAATAATTGCCACTACATGTAAGAAAAGTAATTATACATCATTTTCTATGTATGATGTAGTATTCTAGTGCTTGTTGTAATAATAAATGCATTTTTCTACCTATTTAAACATATATTATATCATATTAATGTTTAGTTTTTAAAAATAACAAATGTTACATGGTATTATACTTAAGATTTTGCTTCATGTTGGATATACGATAATAAAAGATGCTACATGTATGAAAATGTATTATATAGATAGTAATTTATGAAACACACATTGATTGTATTAGTTCTACTTACTACAATATGCTACATAATTTCAACTGTTATGCATCTTTTCAATTTCAATAATAGTACTACAGATAACACTTAATAATTATACATCATATTCAAATGTTTGATGTTAGTTTTTATAGCAGATTCTAAAAGTAACACAAGTTTCAAAGAGTTACATTTATTATATGGCATTATAGTAAAGTTTCCAACAATAACCACATTTATGATATGGAACAAATTTAGTTTAATTTACCTCATCGTTTCAATATCTTTTGCGTTGCGACATCAAGTAGAACTAATTTTTTGACTGTGCCTGTGCAACCATAAAGTCCAACCGAGGATAACATAAACCTGGAGCATTTTTAAGATAGTGATTGTCCGTTTGTTTCCTGCAAAATTAACAAGGATTGAACATCACAAAAATTTATGCTGTCGTAGTATTCTCAAAAATTAAAAAAAAAATCGAAATTACTTACTTGCCAGCATGATATTTGAGTAACCCTACTTCAAGCCATTGAGAGTAACCGAGGATCAATTGGTTAGGCAATTATTGGTAAATGGTACAACCATCAAAAGCATACATCTGCTTCTCTTTATCATCGAAATTGCCTTCATCCTTAGAACTAAAACCAAATTTTATGATGTATGGTGATTTGAAAATCCTCGACTTTTTTCGGTCCCTTTTTACAGGTGCTTTTGTGGCTTCACACTCCCTTACTTGAGCATCCGAAAAATCAGGTGGAAACTGACTCTCAGGAATCGTCCACTGACTTTCGGTCACTATATTTGGTATACTAATATCTAATGACTTTGTTGTTGTAGGAGTTGACAAACCAAATAATAGTGCATCTACAACGTCTTGAACATAATTATTATTGTACCACCGATATCATCCTACAGGAAAACATATGAATGTGTTATGTATAAAATAAACTTATGAATGTATAGCTTTAAATATGCCTAAATAGCTGGTACGTTTATGTAGAAAGATCTAGAGTAATAAATCAACATGAGTGACAAGAAAATACCGACAAATCTTTCATATAGGACTGTGCTGTATTTTCAATTCTTTATCACGATCTTCTTCTTTATCGTCCATATGCTCATCCTATATTAAATAACAATCAGAATGTTTGAACACTTAATCAAAGTAATACATAGTTGAATGAAAAAAAAAATTATATCGATGATTTGAAATTGTTATCTGTAAGGCTTGCATATGAATGTATAATATTATTATTAATGTATAACATATTATTATACATGCAAATTAATGTATAATGAAACTGTAATAGCCTCAATGAACATAGTATTACATATCACATTATACATAATCCACCATACTTGAGTACAATGAGTTCATACCCTTTCACAAAGTCATCATCACCCAATTTTCATAAAGACCAAAATTATTAGTTCAGAATACGACTTTACAACAAACTCAGAAATCATGGTAGAATAAAGATCCAAAAATTTTGATATTCATCCGAGAACATTATGATCCTTTTTTAACAATAACATCTGATACGTTTATGTAGATACTTTTGTAGTAATAAACTAACACGAGTGATAAAAAAATACCGACAAATCTTTCATCACAGGACTGTGTTATTTTTTCAATTCCTCATCACGACATTCTTCTTTATCAGTCATATGCTTATCCTATATTAAATAACAATCAACATGTGTGAACATTTAATCAATGTAAGACAAAGATGAATTAAGAAAAAATTTATACCAATGATTTGAAATTGTTATCTGTAAGACTTGCAGATGAATGTATAATATTAATAATATGTTATACATTAATAATAATATTATACATTCATATGCAAGCCTTACAGATAACAATTTCAAATCACCGATATAAATTATTTTTCATTCAACTATGTATTACTTTGATTAAGTGTTCAAACATGCTGATTGTTATTTAATATAGGATGAGCATATGGCCGATAAAGAAGAAGATCGTGATGAAGAATTGAAAATACAGCACAATCCTGGATTTATAGTATAAGATTCATTTTGAAATCTGGCCTATCCATTTGTACTGAGGCAAGTCGAGAAATATTTCAAATATTCTATTTCTAAATGCCCCTAAAATATCTTCTCCAAAATACGTCTTTATGTCTTCACCAAAATCACGGTTGCATAAGCTACCGATATGCAATGGGTGATTTGGGACTTTGTCAATACGATATTTCATGCCCTGAAAAAATAAAATAAGATCCTAATTACACAACAGTTACACATGTTTGAAGGGAACTTATACAGTTAAATAATAAAATGCAGTAATGTATAATGTTACCTACTACACATTTTCACCTTAAAACATGTACGACATATAAGCTTGTCAGAATGTATAATGACACCTTACACAATATAAAGACTTTCTAAATGTATAATAGCACATAAAACATAAACTGCCTCTTATACGTAATAAGAACATGCAATGTATAACATTAAGATATATATAAGAATGTCAACATTATAGATTAGCGTTCGAAAATAAGTAATGCATAATATCGGACTAAATATTTTCACCTTAAACATATATGACATATAAGCTTGTCAGAATGTATAAGGTGTTAATGACACCTTATATAATATTAAGACTTTATAACTGTATAATACCACAAAAAAAAATGCCTCTTATATGTAATAAAAACTTTCAATGTATAAAATATTAAAATATGTATCATAATAATAATATTATACATTAGTGTACCAAAATAATTAATGCGTTTCAAGAAATTATACATTAGTGTTCCAATATATGTAATGTATAATGTATAATCAATACCTTTGGAAGACATGGTCGATCAAAATCATCAAAGTTCTTCTTACTTGACGCTTTTGAGCCAGACTTATTCGATTTTGAACTGGTCGCTTCCTTCAATTTCTTCATTATTGCCAGGTCGTTTCGATGTTTTGAACGATTCTCTGTGAAATTGGGTTCTTCATAATCAAATGTACCAGGAACAAACCCAACGAGAATATATTATTTTTGAGAATCTAACTGACTAAGTCCTAAACTAAGCTAGGACGAGAATCCATTACCAATTTTACACTGTATCGATTAACCAGAAGCAAGTACAAATCAAGAAAATCAAAATTCTAACTTCTAGTAAATGAAGAAAAACGAAAAAATCAAACTATGAAACTTGAATATACTTGCAAAATACAGTAATTTCATACAAACGAACATGCAACCATAGAATAAACGAAAAAAATCCTAAATTGGTAAAGTTGAAATAAAAGAAGTAAATCAGTAAAATTAATTAAAACTTCAAAACTTACAAATTGGTAACCTCCCAGTACAGGTTACTTGAAATTTGTCGTGAAAAAAGGTTTCAAAAGTGGAGAAGATATCGTGTGTGTAATAGGAGCAGATGGAGAGCAAATAAGGAAGAAATTACCGTATTTTAGATGTATAAGGTTTATGAGAGAGAAAGTAAAAAAAAAAGGAAAATTTATGTAATTAGTTTGAAATTTATGTAAATACTTTACCAAATTGGTATTTAATGTAATAAGGTAACTTTAGTTTGTGTAGTTATGTAAATTTTAGTTTTAATAATGGGGAAAGGACAAAAATAACACCTAAAACTAAAATAATTCCACAAAACTAGTACCTAAATTTAAAAACTCAGTAAATAGCCATTAATCATCATAATTCGGCCATTAAGCATCACAATTCAACTTTTCCTTTTGAGAAGCAAAAGTGTGGATTTTGCATGCTAGTTACTTCTCGTTTTTTTTCTTTCTTTTTTTTAAAACGCTAGTTCATTTTATTTTTTTAATTTTGCTTCTTTTTTATATTCTATTTTTTTAAAAAAAAAATTGATGTTTCATTCTATTATAAAAAATCACTGCTCTTTTGTGTTTTTTCACTATTTTTATACTCTTTTTTTTTTAGCTTTTTTTTAATTTTTAAATCTATTCTTTTTTTGAATTAGCATAACCACAATTGTTATACGTTGAAACATGCATTATGTATATTTATGAAATGATGACACTGACTATCAAAAAAGCCATGTGAAAGTTTTACTATAAGAAATTTTATTTGACCAAAATAAATACATAGGATTTTGAGGAGCAGATAATGCAACTCAGACTCAAAATATAAAACCTAACTCCAACTTTCTTCAACAGTTCAACTGCAATTCCCCAAATTTAAAAAATCAACCCCCAACATTATTGCAAGTCCAAAAGAGGAACTATAAATAAAACAAGTCAAACATCAAAAAGAAAATAGATATACTCATTCTATATAATTTTAACTGCAATTATTATTTAGATACATATTTTGTACGACTCTATATAGTTTCTACATGCATTCTAAAAAATGTATCAATCTAGTATAAGAGAGTATCAATTTAGTATATGGTCACTGCAAGTGTATCAATGTAGTATAAAAATATATTAATGTGGTATAAAAGAGTAGCAATTGGGTATAGGGACTGCATGTGCTTGCATAGAATTTCCTTTCTCTTTTTTAAAAAGTGTATCAATATAGTATAAAAGCGTATCATTATGGTATAGAAGTGTATCAAATGAGTATAGAGACTACATGTTCCCAATTGGACCAAATGGCTAAAAAGGGGAATTACTTTAGCCGACTGGCTACAGCATGTCCACCTTTTCAATTATGTGCCATTTTTTTTAAATGGCCATGCCATGTCCTTTCCCCTTTAATAATGGGTAAAGGACATGAGCTGGTCATTTTTTAAAAAAATGGTCCACATTTGAAAAGGTGGACAAGCTGTAGCCAGTCGGCTAAATTAATTTCCTTTTTAGCCATTTGGCCCAATTGGGCACATGCAATCTCTATACTCATACCACATTGATACACTTTTATATTATATTAATACACTTTTTAAAAAAGAGAAAGCAAATTCTACGCAAGTACGTGCAGTTTCTATACCCAATTGATACTCTTTTATACCATATTAATACACTTTTATACTACATTGATACACTTACAATGTCCATATATTTAATTGATACTCTCTTTTACTAAATTGAAACATTTTTAGAATGCAAATAGAAATTATATAGAATGGTATAAAATATATATCTAAATAATAATTATAGTTAAAAATTATATAAAATGTATATAAAAATACTAATTTTATGAAATTATTTTAATTCTAAATATTATTTTTATCCTTTCCCCTTTAATAATTGACCCCAGAATGAAGGCAATTTGACAATTTCTCTTGTGCTTAGTTCAATTATAAGGTTACTGTTAATAACATAACTACATTTACAATTCATTTAAAAGATGACCACAACTTAAAAAAAAAGGATCAGATATCGACTTTTTGACTTTTCTAATATATAGAAGAGGCTCGGAAGCATGAGTTCGGCATGCCAGATTTCTCTGTGATTTTATTATATCACTCTTAATTAATTATTATATATTATTTAGGTATTAAAAAATTAATAATATTTAACAAAAATATAAAATAGACTTTTATGACATGTCTGTTTCAACTGCTTTAATCATAATTTTATTATTTCATCCCTAATTAATTACTATAGGTCATTTAAGTATTAATTTATGATTTTATAATATCACCCCTAATTAATTATTATATGTCATTTAAGTATTAAAAATTAATAATATTTAACAAAAAATAAAATACATATTTATGACATGTCTGCTTCAGTTGCTTCAATCGTAATTTTATTATTTCATCCCTAATTAATTACTATAAGTCGTTTAAATATTAAAAAAACTAATAATATTTAATAAAAAAAATAATATAAAAAAATGATAAACAAACTATTGAAGTTTTGAATTAATTTGACATTTATATATGGCTTGTCTGATTTTATAATTTTGAGTAACTCATGGTACACACTTTTATAATACGAGTAACATGTCAAAATATTATAGTACTAATTAACATGTGATGCACGCGCAATACACATATGTGAAAATTAATGTGTTAGTTGAATCAAAATCGAAACTTTGTGATCACTATTATATTTTGTTTTATAGTTTACAGGTTGTTTATGAATGTCGGTTGACTTTGAAGAATTTCTTGTGTAAAAATTAGATTTAATTGTACTGTTTTGATATTTTTATTGTCTTATTATTTTATTTTAATTTATAAAAGCTAGATGAATATTGGTCGGCTTTGAAAATTTTTTTTAGGTAAAAGTTAGGTTTAATTGTATTATCGTAATATCTCTATTAGTTTGTTATTTTGTGATAGTTTACAGTTTGTATATGAATCTCGATCGGCTTTGAGAAACTTTTATGCGTAAAATTTTAGTTTAATTGTATTATTTTGATAGCACTTTTATCGTATTATTTTATTGCAGTTTACAGGTGATAGATAAATGTTGATCGGCTTTGAGGATTTTTTTATGCAAAGGTTAGGTTTAGCTGTATTATTTTAATATCTCTATTATCGTATTATTTTGTTATTATTTTATAAGTGGTAGATGAGTCACAGACGACTTTGAGAGAATTTTTGTGTGTAAAGATTAGATTTAATTGTATTATTTTGATGTTTCTATCATTATATTATTTTGTTGCAATTTACAAATGATAGATGAGTGTCGATCGACTTTTAAAAATATTTTTGGTAAAAATTAGGTTTAATAAATAAATTCTCCATCCTTACATACTCAAAAGATATTAAATTTAATTATTATATTTATCTTTATTATTTAAATAATTATTCTATTTAGTGTAATGTTTGAACTCATTAAAGTGATGTACACGCGCAAGGCACGTACACCTAAACTAGTTTAACTATAAAAATGTCAATAAAAACAACTTATAATATGTTCATCACCAACTCTTTTGGGGGTTAAACTCATGTGAATATTATATCATACGATTAAAACAAGGCCAAAGTCATCGACAGACATTCAAACTTATTGCGAAAATTTACTTAGGCCCCTAAACTAAAGTCTGTTCCTATCAGACCTCTAAACCGCCGAATTTTATTTCAACTGGGCATTTTTTTTCTATCAACAAAAAGGTCAAAGTGTGTGTTGCACACACGCGATGACGTGGCAAAACGAGCTAATTGAAAGCTGACACGTGGCATTGTGGGTCCAATAATTATTAAAACTTAATTATAATTTTTTAAAAAAAAGTATATAAAAATGGCATTGAGTAAATTATTAAAAAATAATTCTAAAATTATTTAAAAAATAAAAATTAAAAAAATTATTTTGAAAAATTATAATTTTTTTTAAAAAATGAAATAAATTATTAAAAAATTATGTTTTAAAATATTTTAATTATTAAAAAAATTATAAAAATTTTTAAAAATAAAAATAAAAAATGGCATTGAGGATATATATTATGAAAAAATAATTATAAAATTATTTTTTTAAAGAGACTGATTATTTAAAAGAAAATTATAAAAAATTTTAAAAAATAAAATAAATTCTAAAAAGAAATATTTCAAGAATAAAAATTTAATTATTCAAAATAATTATAAAACATTTTAAAATGAAAATAAAAATAAAAAATGGCATTGGAGATCCAAATTATTAAAAAATAATTCTAAAATTATTTAAAAATAAAAATAAAAAACTGATTATTTTAAAAATAATTTTTTTAAATGAAATAAATTATTAAAAAATAATTTTTAAAAAAAAATTACTTAGTAAAAAAATTTATAATTTTTTTTTTAAAAATGAAAATAAAAAATGGCATTGAGGATATAAATCATGAAAAAATAATTATAAAATTATTTAAAAAATAAAAGAATTTATTATTTAAAAAAAATTATAAATTTATTTTCAAAAATAAATAAATTATTAAAAAATATTTTTAAAAAAAAAAAATTATTTAAAAAAATTATAAACTTTTTAGAAAAATGAAAATAAAAAATGGTATTGAGGAAATAAATTATGAAAAAATAATTATAAAATTATTTAAAAATAAAAATAAAAAATTGATTATTTAAAAAAATTATAAGCTTTTTTAAAAAATGAAATAATTTATGAAAAGATTATTTAAAAAATCAATAATTAATTATTAAAAAAATTATAAATTTTTTAAAATGAAAATAAAAATGGCAGTGAGGATCCAAATTATGAAAAAATAATTATAAAATTATTTAAAAAATAAAAAACTAATTATATAAAAGAAATTATAAAATATTTTATACGATGAAAATAAAAAACATATTTTTTTTAAATTCAGTTTTATTAAAAGAAAAAAATTGGGGCTCTCTAATGCTTTTTGGGGCCTTTAGTGTTTAAAAAAATAATAATTTGTTATTAAAAAATTTTTGGGTCCCTCAATGCCATTTGAAAACTTTTTATTCATAAATTTGTAAAAAAAAAATGCTCCTCACACGCCTCCCACGATGGCACTATACGCACAGTGCCACATAGGCAAAAAATGCCCAATTAGAACAAAATTCGGAGGTTTAGGGGTCTGATAGGAATAGTCCTTAGTTTAGAGGTCTAAGTGAATTTTTGCAACAAATTTGAGTGTCTATCGATGTCTTTATCCATTAAAACTATTATATGTAGAAACAAAGTTCACATGATCTGGTAACTAGATTGGGCCCCATGTCATAGCCTCACAACAAAACCCTCAAAAATTGTAATACAAAATCTAAAGAAAAAGGGAGAATTTTAAAACTAACAACTTAATAACTATAATTATAACTTTTGTAGAAATTATTTTATAATTATAAAAAATTATAAATTATATTTTATATTTAAGTAAAATATTGCTATATAAATATATATACAAATTGAATAGTAGTTCCTATTTAACTTCTATCAGTTAGAGTTAAATAAGGGAAGTAATTGTCCCTTAATTCATGCTATTTTTAATTATAAAGTTACTTTTCTTTATATGACTCTTTTATTTCTCTTCTTTTTTCATCTTTTACGTACTTTTTTCTTTTTCTTTTTTAAAAATTCTTTTCTTATTTTTTTTCTTTCTCATATTTTTCTTTTTCTTTTCCGATTTTTGTTTATTTTTTTATCGTTTTATTTTTATTTTAATTTCTTTCTCTTTCTTTTCTTTCCAATTTATTTTTACTCTTGTATTTCTCTTCTTTTTAAATATATTTTTTTTTTCTTCATTTTTTCTTTTCCGTTTTCTTATTTTTTTCCCTTTCTCATATTTTTCTTTTCCTTTTTCTATTTTTGCTTTTTTTTTTCTATTTTTCTATTTTTATTTTTTTTTATATTAAGTAAAATGTTTCTTTATAAATACGTATACAAATTAAATAGTAGTTTCTATTTTAACTTCTATCAGTTAGAGTTAAATAAGGAAAATAATCGTCCCTTAATTCATGCTACTTTTAATTATAAAGATTTCTTTTCCTTATTTCTATTCTTTTTTTTATCCTTTTTGTTTCTTTCTCATAGTTTTCTTTTTTTTTTTTCCTATTTTTATTTTTTTATCGTTTTATTTTTTTATTTCTTTTTCTTTTCCTTTTTTTTCTTTCCACTTTATTTTCACTCTTCTACTTCTCTTCTTCTTTTTTTTTATCCTTTTTCGTTTTTTATTTTTCTTTTTCTTTTTCTATTTTCGTTTTCTTCTTCTTCTTCTTCTTCTTCTTCTTCCTTCTTTTTGCTTTTATTTTTACACTTATATTTCTAACTTTTATTTCTCTCTTATTTTTTTTTTTCATTTTTCACTTCGTTTTCTTTGGATTCTTCTATTTATAATTTTATTTTTTTTTATTCTTTTTACTCTTCTATCTCTTTCTTTTATTTTTAAAAGACACACACGCACACACACACACACACACACACATATATATATATATATATATATATATATATATATATATATATATATATATATATATATATATATCACATGTACATATTCAAAAAAATATATAAAATACATAGACATACAGATCTGCGTATGTATTTATAGTACAAAACATACATATATATTTGCATATGTATTTACAAAAATATATATCTGACTCGTATGTATATATAAACATATAGGATACAAAATCTGTATAACAAAAGTACATAATACATTTGCCTAATTGCGTTTGAGCTACACATTTCTTCTTCATGATGTAGACATCAAAAATATTCTTATAACGAAAAATCTTGTACTACTCATTTGATAACATTGCCTTAATATGTTCTTCAATACATCCTATATGTGGAGTAAATTTTGAAAGTACTCTTGCCATGAATATTTGATCACATGGCAACTATAGACCAAAAAAATGACATAAATCTATATTACATGTACTTCTCACAAAAAAATACAACATACATAATATGCATATGTTTTCTATTACATCATACATATTACATTACAACAAATACATATATTCTTGCATATGTATTTTCAGAATACATGTATGGTCCAAAGTGTATATTATCATATAAAACATACATATATAAACTCATATGCATTTACAAAATACATACCATAGTCATATTAAACAAAAAATACAAATGCATATCTTAAAACAGTATAAAATAACTATACTATTTATCTTGATATGTATTTATCTTAATTGTATATTATATCTTAATTGTAATTGTATGTTGTGTTGTAGCTGCATCTGTATGTTGTGTTGTAGTTGCATTTATATATTTAATAACTGTAATTGTATTTTATTTTGACATTTGTATTTCAAGAAATACTCCAACAAAACGAATTAGAGTGTAGACGTATGTATGACAGTATGACAAAATATATTTAATTATCTTATATACATTTACAATTACTGTGTATTATTACTTATATGTATATATGTATTTGACTCCAGTAAAAAATGTATTTTCACATTAAGATATACATGTTGATATACAATAAATGAATAAACTGGTAATATACATTTACACATTAAGATATATAAACAAAGCTATAAATATACAAACACAATCAACATAATACAAATAAAAATCAGTAGACTACAATTTTACATTTCCAAATATACAAACAGATTAATCGACTATACAATTTGATGAAATTTGAAAAAAAAACTTATTACTATTTAACGTATCAAAATTGAGTTTGAACAAACAATAACTCGATCAGGGAAGGGAAACTTATTACTAAAAATTGTGTTTGAGAAGTGAGAAAATTTTTAAAAAAGTTGAAAGAAGTGCGCTTCAATGGTGAGAAAAAAAGAAATTAAATTTAGAAATAAGAGAAGAAGAAGAAGAAGATACAAAAATATTTTTTTTTGTGCTCAAACGACGGGGAAATTGGGGTTTGGCAGGGAAGGGGGTAGGATTGGGTAGGCTGCAGTGAGGGTGGGGTATATTAATGGTTTTTTTTTATTTGATTTAGATTTAATTATATTAAAAAATTATTTTTATTATTATTTTAAATTAAAATGTTATGTGCCTTTGTTTATGGGTAATTCTCAAATATAGACCCAAATTAGGGTGACTTTCAAATTTTAGCCCCAAATAAAAAGGCTTTATTAAAATAGCCTTTACTTGTTAAGTCATATTCTTTTGGACTAAAATATCCTCCTGCAAAATATTCTCAGTTAAATCTCTTTCTTTCTCTCTTTCTTTCAAATTTCAGAACCGACTCCAAAATATTGATGTTAAATCACTTTCTTCCAAATTCTAGAATCGACTTTCAAATATTGGCAAAATCAACTTTAGTCGTAAGGTTTCTTCAGGTATGAATTTCATCATCAAAATTCATTGTGGTAATTTTAGCTTATTGATGCATTGTGGTAATTTTAGCTCGTTATATAATTAGCATATTGATTTGATTTTTGGGGAGGTGAACGTAAGCTGAACTTGGGATATGCTGTTGTTGTAGAAACATATTTAACATTAAGAAATTCCATCGAACAGGTTGTCGGGAGTTTGTTATTGCGGTTATAATTGTGTTTGAGTAGTTGTGGGGGGTTGGTATTGGAATGAAAGGCCGTTAATATGGGATTTAACATTAATCATAACATATTTGGGGAATACCAAATGTATAAGGTCAAGGTGGTACAAGAAATTAGTTCCAAGTATTTCAAACTAGTAATATAATTAGCATTAGAAGATGATGAGGAATTGTGTCAAATAGGTTGTGGAGAGTTTGTTATTGCGATTATAATTGTGTTTGAGTAGTTGCAAAGATTTGGTCATGGAGGGAAAGGCTGTGTTTTCCATCTCGGATTAATCCAACCTATGTTTTAGAGATTAAAGAAGCACTAACTTGTTGATTCAAAGAGAGAGCACTTTAGCTATTAGCTTGTATAACATAGAGCAATAGGCAATGGATTTAAATTCTCTAATAGTAGTGGGATTTGAAACTTTAGGTAACAAGGTTACTATTATACAACTTTTCAGTGTTAAAAAAAAATCTTTATTGTTGAACATGCATCATATTTATATTCGTTGACCATTTGTTGTTGAACCATGCTTACCTAGATATGTTGGAATAATCACCAGTGTTTCTGGCAACTTCTTTTGTCTCAGTATCGCCTGATTCTGTTAAGTGACACAACACAGGAGATGCCCTAAAGATGATACGATTTCTTAGTTTTCCACACACCTTCCAGAACCCCTTATTAGAAAACTTTAGTCTTGAAATATTAAAATATCCATTATGTTTGTTATATTCAGTTCCTTGACTGTGGGCATGAACCTTTGGGTATTGAGGTGATTTGGCAGAATAATAAATGATCACGTTAAGGGTAGCCATGGTTATCTACAAGATTTTACAAGCCAAAATAAAATTTTCTGGCTATATTCGGTGAGCCAAAAAATATATTCAACAAAGCATTAACCGAAAATAACCGAAAACCTGAAAGGCAAAGCAAATACTAAAATAATAAGATTCTTAGTTTAAAAACTAAATAAGATTCTTACCTTTTTTCTTTCATAACTGGACTAAAATACATGGAGTTTGAATCACCTAGATTATACACAAAGCCCTGAATTTTTATTGTAACATGCTCTCTTTAATATTGCTCCACTTCTCAATAATAGTTAGTACATCATTCTCTTTCAAGGCCATACTATTAGAGTATTAAGTTGATAAACTATGTTGTATCACTTGCAACCTATCTCTGAAGTAAAAAACCCTCTCAAAATCACCCCTATAGTGTGTGTTATTCAGTAGTTTCAAGTGCTATTTTAGCATCTTCAGATTCTACCATACATTTCAAGTTATGCCCCATGGGCAAGAGTTGACACTTCTTTAGTCTGTAATGATTTGACAGATGACCTATAACTCTTTCCCCAGAGGCAAAACTGAGATAGTTATACCCCATGGCCAAGAGTTGACACTGCCATAGTCTGTAATGATTTGGCAGATGACCTATAACTCTTGCCCTAGAGGCAAGACTTTGATAGTTATGTTCCATGGGCAATAGTTGATTGTGCCTTACTCTTTAATGATTTTACTTGTTGAAGATATATATTCTAAATTAAATTGTTACTAATATTTTGTTGTTTCATTTTTCACAAGGGTTGTGCTTGGAGTGGATGAAAAAGAAATTACTATTGAGCAATACAATATGGAACAATTAATTAAAATTATTGATAGAAATAATGAGTTACAGGTTATCGAATCAATATTGCAGGCTGCAATAGATGAAAAAATGGGGCCGCCATCAAAGATTAAGAGTGTACAACAAAAACGAAGAGGATACTTGATGTCGAGACTACTCTCTTGAGACACAATGCCTCTTTGAATGAGGTAAATGTCAAGTCGATCTTCATTGACAAATAAAATATGATGGCGTACTTGTCAAACATTGTAATTACACACAACATCCAATTTAAGGTTATCAAATCAAGCACAACAAGATATGCACTACAGTGTTTGGATGACAACTGTGTGTGGCGGTTTCATGCCTCGAAGATTTCCGATTCTTTTCTTTTTCAGGTTACTACATATAAAAAGGCTCACAGTTGCTCAGTTGATTTTATAACGTCCGACCACAAGAATGCAACATCAAAGGTCATGTGTGACTACATACTAGATCTTGTGCGTGACTCTAGTAATGTAATCACACCAAACTTCATGGTAGATGAAATGAGAAGGAAATACGAAATAATCATATCCTACAACAAAGGATGGCGAGCGCTACAACATGCCTATACAGTGATAAGAGGAACCGTGAAGGAAAACTACAACAGGTTGCCATAGTATCTTCACATGATGAAAGAAAACAATCCAAACACGTACACAAACATAAAGAGGGATGATAAGAACGGGTACAAAATGCTATACTATTGAAATTGAAAACTTTTACCCATAAGGCAAAAGTTTATTCTTTAATTGCACTAATTAAATTATTAACATATATGAATCTCTTGCCTCATGGGCAAGACTTAGTGTAGAAAATTGTTGTACAAATCTATACTATTGAAATTGAAAACTTTTGCCCAAGGGGCAAAAGTTTATTCTTTAATTGCACAGATTAGATTATTAAAATATATGCAACTCTTGCCTCATGGGCAACACTTAGTTTAGAAAATTATTGAAATTGAAAACTTTTACTCAAGAGGCAAAAGTTTATTCTTTAATTGCACTGATTAGATTATTAACATATATGCAACTCTTGCCCCATGGATGAGATTTAGTTTAGAAAGTTGTTGAATTTGAAAACTTTTGCCCAAGAGGCAAAAGTTTATCATTTATTTGCACTGATTATATTATTAACATAGATGGAACTCTTGTCTCATGGGCAAGACTTTGTTTAGAAAATTGTTGTACAAATGCTATACCGTTGAAGTTGAAAACTTTTGCCCAAGAGGTAAAATTTATTCCTTAATTGCACTGATTAGATTATTAACATATATCCAACTCTTACCTCATGGGCAAGACTTAGTTTAGAAAATTAAAATTATTGTACTCTGATTATAAATATCAAATGCAAGTTGTTACTAATATTCTTTGGCTCAACACAAATTTCAATACACATTTTTTGCTTATGGGGCTTCAATCATTGGGAGGACCAACTGTAGACTAGTAATAATGGTAGATGCAGTATTTTTGAAGTTAAAATATCATGGTTTCCTCACGATAGCAGTGTCAAAGGATGGAAACAACAATATATTTCCTTTGGTTTTTAGAATTGCAGACTCAGAAAATAATGAGTCTTATAACCAGTTCTTCAATCAGTTAAGAAATGCAATTGGGGTACGTAAACAATTGTCTATTCTATCATATCATCACTCAGCCATTGCAAATGCAATTGTAAAATGTCTATCCAAAGTGTCAGGACGAGATATGCATCTATCACATAGAGAAGAATTTAAGAAAAAGATACTTCTTAGATGTGGTTCTATCACTCTTTTACAACGCAACAACTACATACAAACAAACAGAATTTTATACTTTCATGAATGAGATAGAAAAAGTCGACAAAGTTATTGTGGAGTACTTGAAAGAAGAAGAACCAGAAAGATGGGCTCATTCATTTCATACCACCAGAAGGTACAATATGCTTACAACTAGCAATGTGGAGTCCATGAATGTGATACTAAGAAAAGCAAAGAAACTGCCAATACTGGGACTGATCGATTACATTCAGAACAAGTTACAAAGTTAGTTTTATGTAAGAAAATAAGAAGCGCAAGGCAACTTTCATGACATCACATGTTGGGCGGAAGTGGGGATGACTGACAAGATTCAAGCCGCCTTGAAATTAAAAGTAAGTAATTACAATTGTATTTTTATAATAGGGAAATGTACTGTTACTATTTTTTGATTGCATGTTATATATAGCTGGTTTACTGTTATTTGTGATTTATTGCTATTTTCTTTATTTTCCTAAGATTCGCATGCGAAATATATGTTTTGTTGCTTCTGTTCCATTGTTTCTGCTCATAGTTGTGTGATCGTTTGTGATTTGATGTTGTATGCTTGATTGTAGTTGTTTTTTGGTTGACTCAAGATTAATCTCCTATGTATGTTTGATTGCTCTGTATGACAAATTCTGCTCATGTACTAGATGTTTCACTGTCATAGTTGATTCTACTCCTAGGTTAGATGCAATATCTATTTTATCTCAATTTATTTATTGATGATTCTCCTGCTCATATGTTGGAAGCATCACTACTGAATCAATTGTTGTTCCTGATCAAGGTTCTGTCTTTTCCATATAATATAGGGAATTTGACTTTGAAATCTCATTCCTTGCATGACATATCCTTCTCCTACACATTACCTGATCAAGCCAAGCATCAAAACTCTAACTATCCCCTATATTGGCCCTTCTCTTCCATTTTGAAATAGAACCTTAATTGTGACTCCTTATTATTGGTCACTTATTATTAGATTTTCGATTAGTTCAATATTAGATTGTGATTTGATGTTATATGCTTGATTGTAGCTATTTTTTGGTTGCCTCAAGATTCGTCCCCTATGTATGGTTGATTGCTCTATATGGCTGATTCTGCTCATATACTAGATGTTTCACTATAAGTTGTCATTTAATTATCATTTTATTATAGGTAGACCCCATTGATACAATAATATTTGTTGTAAGAGAAGAAGGAGTTGAATATATTATAGACCTGAAGAGTAGGACTTGTCAATACTTGGTATTTCAAATAGATGAGATACCATGCACCCATGCAATTGTAGAGATAAATAGTAGACATATGAACAAGTCTAGATATTATTCTCATTGGTTCTCAAGACAATCTTGGCTACAAACATACCAGGGAGAAATCCTACCAGTAGGAAGCACAACATCATAGATTGTCCCAGATAGCATAAAGGATCTGATCACAAAACCTCCAGATACAGAGGTTCTGCCTGGGAAAGACAAACATCCAGATATCCTTGTGGAACAGAATCTTCAAAAAATAATTACAGATGTTCGAGATGCAAAAGAATTGGGCATAACAGATCAAATTGTCACTACACTCCTATCCTTCATCCATATGCAAGAAGATACAGAAAGAAAAATAAAAAAGCATGATTAGTTTTACTTTTTATCCGAGAAGTGGGATCAAAATAACAGTTATGATAAGATTATTTGATCCCCTATTTTAGTTAGTAACAAGTACTTTTGACTTTCAATCACAAATGTCTTCTTATTTATTTGAAAATTAAACTTGTGGTGAAGTATTTAACTCAATACCTTCTTATTGATTGTTTATAAAAATTACTTAGCATGTTAAATTTTTTTATATATTGATGTGTAAAAATATATCATATTAACAGGATTCGGGGAAGGACCACACCCCCAAGAGATGTGATGTGAATAATACCACGGGATATACTTTAAAATTTGCCTTGAAGGCAAGATGCAGAACAAGTTGTGCCTAATGGGCAAGAGTTGACACTAGCTTATTCTGCAATAATTCGGCAGATGATCTACAACACTTGCCCTAGAGGCAAGACTTAATCCCCCAAAAAATAAGTTATGCCCTATGGCCAAGAGTTGACACTAACTTAGTGTGTAATAACTTTGCAGATGATCTACAGCTTGTGCCCTAGAGGCAAAAATTAATACAATAAACGAATAAGTTATGCCCCATGGCCAAGCTTTGATACTAGATTAGTGTGTAATGATTTGGTAGATAATTTATAAGTCTTGCCCAAGAGGCAAGATTTTTAGACCTCAAAGGAACAAGTTATGCCCTATGGGCCAGAGTTGACACTAGCTTATTCTGCAATGATTTGGCAGATGATCTACAACACTTTCCCTAGAGGCAAGACTTAAGCCCCAAAGAAACAAGTTATGCCCTATGGGCATGAGTTGACACTAGCTTAGTGTATAATAACTTGGCAGATGATCAAATTATAACAATGAAGTGTTTCTACTGGGCATTTTTGACTCATATTTGAAAAGTTTCTGTTAGTGTTTTCAAATAGGGAAATTGAAGTGAAATATGGGAGGAAATTGAAAAAAGTGGAGTGAAATATGGGAGGAATTGAAAAAAATGGAGTGAAAAAGTGGAGTTAAAATATTGCTACTTTTGCTATAACTTGTAATTTTGAGAAAGTGTTGCTATTTATTGTAATTAAGATGCTACTTTCTGTATTTTTTAAAACAAAAATCCTCTATCAGTCTTGTGCATCTCATTACCCTCTTTGAACCCTTTAACATATCCACTTTGTTTTGTACCTTAAATCCGATTTGTTGAATATATCTTCTGGATGTACAGTTTTATGCCTAAATATTCTTTAGTTTCTAACAGTCCAAACATGATACACTGATGCCACCATAAGCCTTTTTTTTATGAATAAGATATATAGCTTATAAAAGATCAAAGGCATCGATAGACACTCAAACTTGTTGCCAAAATTCACTTAGACACCTCAACTATAGTCTGTACCTATCAAGCCCCTAAACCCCCCAAATTTTGATTCAATTGGTCATTTTTTTGTCAACCAGTAAAAGGCTGAAGTGTATGTTGCACACATGCGATGGCGTGGAAAAATTAACTAATTAAAAAAAATACTTGGCAAAATAAAATTGTACATGGAATTTCTGATATTTTTTATTTTTTATTTAATTATTTATTTAATAATAATTTCTTAATTTAAAAAAAAAAAGAAAAAAAAAACACCCCCACCCCCGTCGTCTTCTTCTTCACCACCCCCGCGCTCGCGCGTCTTCAAGCATGCCCCACCCACCCAATCGTCTTCTTCTTCACCCCCTCCCCCGACGTCTTCACACACACACACACATAGTCGTCGTTATCACCCCATTCCCCTTCACTGCAAACTTCCATTTTTTTGGACTGAATTTTTTTTTATTGTTGTTATTTACATGAATTTACATACATTGACTCTTGCTATGAATAATATGTCGAAAATCCAACAATTCAAATGTAGCAAACTTTCATTTTTTTCGGCACACTAATGGCGGAAAGAATAAGATTAACAACAAAATTTTTTTAAATCAAATTCAAAAGTAAGAACAAGAAAGGAGAAAAAGTAGAAAAAATGGTAAGAGAATTAAGTTTAGCAAAAAAAAAAGAATGAAGAAGATGAAATAGGGGTATCGGGGGGGGGGGAGGAGGAATTATGTTGGAGATTTTCTTAAAAGAAATTTATTTTATTAAAAATATGTTGGAGGCTTTTTTTTAATTTAGTTTTATAAAAAAAAATTGGGGTCCTCAGTGCCACTTGTCACTTTTCTATTCGTAACTTAATAAAAAAATTACTCTTCACGCGCCTCTCGAGATTACATAGCACGCGCAGTGCCATGTAGGCAAAAAATGCTCAATTGAATCAAAATTCGGGAGGTTTAGGGGCCTGATAGGTACAGGCCATAGCTGAGGTGTCTAAGTGAATTTTGGCAACAAGTTTGAGTGTCTATCGATGCTTTGGCCCTTATAAAACAGTAGTCATAGTGTCCAGAGCACTATCAATAACAAAAAGAGAAGAGTTTCTTAAAGCAGCTAGATTATTACATATGTTCCTGGTAACTAGCTTAGTAGTAGGAGCTCTATCCATGTCTTCTGTCAAGATTGACAGGACTTGTTTTGGAGGAGATAATAAAACATTTACATGGGACTTTGCAACTTAACACTTATTCTAGCCAAGAGATCTGCTACAATATTTGTTTTCTGAAAATTATGGCATAGTATCGGATTCTCCTACATCTTCAATAGCCATTTACAAGACCAGACAAGGGAGTTATACAATGGAGGTGCTTTGTCTTAAAACATAAAAACATCAGTGTAATCAACTTTGATTTCAAGGGGATAAGGAGAATGATCATAAGCCAGTTGGAGCCCTTGCAGAAGGGCTAGAAGATCCGAATGGGCAGCGTTTAGGGCTACACATGAGCCCAAAAAATCCACTACCCATGCTTCGTCAGTGTTGCAAATGACCCCCTATGCCACAACTAGCACTTTGTTTTATAAAAGAAGCATTTGTATTTACCTTTAAGGATCCTAAGGGTGGTTTCATCTACTGAATTTGGATAGAGACTGGATTGTCAACCTTACCTTGACATTCTATAAGAAAAATAAATTTCAGTACCCTATTTTGAATCAAAGAAAGTGAGAGAATTGTGATAATTTGTTTATTTCTGGTGATCCACAGATGCCAAAGTGCAAATGGCAAATACTCAATCCAGTTAAAGCTCAAAGCTGATAGAGATAATTGTCTATAGGAGGGAGGGAAATTTAGGCCCCTTAATACAACCAACCATTGGGAAGCAAAAAAATTAATCTCAAGCATATTTAAACCAAGATCCAACCAAAAATTTTTGGCGATATAGCAATCGATTAAAATATGAAAAATAGATTCCTCATCTCTCTTACAAACAAGGCATAGTAGATTGACGACAATCGTTAAAGAATAAAGATAAATCATGATTGGCAAACGATAGTGAGAGCAAAGGAAAAGTAAGAACTTGAATTTGGCGATGGTGTTTAAATTCCAGATCCAGTCATGATTATAGGCATTCAAAGATAGGGGCATACTATAGGGAAGAACAGATTTGGTGGTAAAAAGGTCGTTAGGGGTGGTTGTCCAGTAAAGAGTATCAATAGAATTTAAGGGGCAGTCAAGCTTGACGAAAGAAGCACACTCTCTTATATTATCAGGGACATAAAAAGAGATTCTTTCCCAATTTCAGCGATTTTCCTCCCAAAGATTTATTAATAAAAAATTTAACACAATTTAGGCGAGGGCCCCATGGATAGTGTGACGAAGGGCAGGGGCATTCGGAATCCATTTGTCATACCATAATCGAATAGTTTTTTCAGAACTCGGCTTCCAAGCTATGTTGGGGGAAAAAAATTATTCCCCAAGAAGAATGTTTTTCCTAATAAATGAGGTAAATGAACAACATATCTGACAATTATATTTTTTGATCAAAGTATTGGCCCAAAAGGTGGTCGTGTTATTGAAGAGGCACCAAGAAAAACTAGTAAGCACAGAGAGAATTTTTGAGTGAGAATATAAGAATCCCAAACCATCATGTTCCTTAAAGATAGTAACTTGAGAAAATTGAAGGAAAGGTGTCTTTTTAGGTCTTGAATGAAGGATTTGTGACATTGACCAACTTAAAGGGTCAAATATCACAAGAAAACTTGATTAAGTTAATTGTGGACTTGATTAATATTTTTAAAACTTTCTAATCTTTTCAAAAGTACAAATCAACCCGACCCACACCCCTCTTCAATCCAAATCAACCACTCTCTCCTCTCTCTCGACAGCTTCTCTCAACTTTCTCCCAACCAACAGTTCTGCAAAATTTCTCCCTTCAACCCCCGACGACTTTCACCTCCGTCAACAAATAGTTGGGCTTCGATTTACCTTCTTCAATTCAAATCAACCTGTCTCTCATCCCCCTCTCGACAGCTTCTCTCAACTTTCTCCCAACTAATTATTCTGCAAATTTCTCATTTCAATCCTTGGCAACTTCAACATCCGACTACAAATAGTTGGGATTTGAGTTTCTTTTTGACTTCAACATTCAAACGACATGACATCCTTTCTCTCCGGCCACAACAACTTTGAATTCTTCATCGTTCCTTTTCTTCTTTCACAGGTAAAAATTTATGGCCTTTTTAGTTTTGAAGAAAATGAGGAACTTGAGCCAACTTTTCTTATAGTATTGGTTACAAATTTCAATATTTGTTGCATTAATTTAAAATGTGGTCTGAATAAAACTATAATTTCTAGTATTTTTCTCTTCTCCTTTTGAAGTGAATTATGTTTTTTCGTTGTTTGTTGCATTTTTTTGAAGTTTGATTTTTTATTGTTTGTGTTTATAAAAACTAAATAATAATTTAGGTAAATTTGTTCTGTTCTTATTCTTGGTAAAAATTGTGATATTGTTGTTTTTTGGTTGAACAAAATTGTGCTACTATTTTTTGTTTTCTCCAATAGATTATCCATCTGGTGAAACATATTAACCATCTGATACAACAGATTTATCATATGATGCAATAGATCAACCATCTGATGCACCAGAGAAACCATCAGATTATAATTATGATGCAACAGATTAATCATCTGATGCAACAGATTAACCCTATGTTGCAATAGATCAAGCATTAGATAAAAAATCTAATGCAACTAATTAACCATCTGATGCAATGGAAGAACCTTTAGATTAATGATCCGAAGCAACAGATGAACCTCCTGTTGGATAAAATCCTATAAACTCTTCCAATAGAAAATATTCAAGACTTGATTTTTCCAACTGATCATTCATCTGTCGTGATACACGACCCTATGTTGGAAGAAATCTAAACAATATTGACCATTGATAACTGTTCCAACAGATGACTCATGTGTTGTAACAGATGTGTGACCTGTTGCACAGACATTCATCTTTCTCAACAGATGAGTGATATAGTTTGAATTGTCGCAACAGATTACTCAGTCGTTGCTGCAGGTTAGTTAACTATACCGACAGATCAATCATATATTAAAATAGATGTGTGATCAGTTGCACAGACCATTCATCTTTCTTAATAGATGAGTGATATGTTTTATATTATGGCAATAGATTACTCAGTCGTTGCTATAGGTTATTTAACTGTTCCAATAGATCACTCATATATTGCAATAGATGATGTTGCAACAGATGTGTGATCTGCTGTACAGACCATTTATTTTTTTCAACAGATGAGTGATTTATTTTGTATTTTTGCAATAGATTACTCATCCGTTGCAATAGGTTATTTAACTATTCCAATGGATCACTCATATGTCGCAACAATATGTAATCATCTGTCTTAAAAGATGAGTGATATATTTTGTATTGTTGCAACAGATTACTCATCCACTGCAATAGGTTGGTTATATGCTGCAACAAATATACTACCTGATGCAATAAATCGGTGATATGTTGCAACTGTTATTTTACTGTTTTGCTTATTTGATTTACTGTTATCCCTTTTTAACAATGCATTAATCAACTATAATATATTTTTTTATGTTCTTGTTAATTTTAGATAATATGATTCCCAAAAGAACAGAAATCGAATCAAGTTCAAGTAAAGGAACAAATGAAATAGCTAGGCTACATCCACCACTCTATGAGCTTTCTTTACAAGCGTTATCTCAATCGAGAACAGAATATCATGAACACGGGGAGGAGGAATGTTTCAAAAGAGATGATGCAAATGCTAATAGCCGTTCCACCGAAGAGTTGGTCAAAGCCTTTAGCATTGATCATTATCCTGTGAGAATGCAGTGCGATGGTGCCACAGATTTAACGGGTGATTTCGTGGTTAAGTCAGTCATGGGAAAATCTTTCGATGCCTTCAGAAAAATATTTTGAGAAAAAAAATTGGATGCTTATTTCAGGGACAACTGCTTTAGGAAATATCTTGATTTGTCGGAGGACAACAATGCTCGTTTCCAAATAAAAATGGTATATGAATTTCTCAAGCGCAGGTTTATGTATGAAAATAAAAATAAGACGGATGAGGTGTGGATAAATTACACTGGCATGCCTGTTTGTTTTGGTTGGAAGGAGTTTGCCATAGTTATTGGACTAAAATATTATCTTCCTTCTCAAGTTATATCTATTCTAACCCCAAAAAGCACCCTGCACACTGAAAAAAGGTACAGGTAAGTCGTGTGATCGTGATGACCTGGTGTCCATTATTGGTCCAAGCTTCAAAAATAAAAATTTAATAGAAGCGTTGAAAGATAACAGACTTTCAAAGAAGCATAAGCAGTCATTGTGCTTGGTTTGGTTTGTACATAATATTCTTTGGTGAGAGACGTTAACAACAACATAAGCCTCGGTTTAATAAAGCTCTCTAAGGATCTTGAGGCGTTTAACAGCTATCCTTGGGGTTATGAAAACTTCAAAATAACTATCAAATATTTGTTGACTCCGTTAGCGCCAAAGACAGTCAACTTATATGGCTTTCCATAGGCTTTCATGGTAAATGTTTCTTTCTTTTATTATGATATCATTTATTTTTTTTACTCAATAATGGTTTTGATTTATTGGTGTTATTTTATAGGATTGGGCGTTTGAAGTCATTCCTTATTTGAGACAACAAGTGAACTACCAGGAAGAAGTTTTCTGTCCAAGAATCTTGAGATGGTTGTCCGCCAAAACAGATAAAAATGTAAAATTTCTTGACCTCTTCAACCCCCGAAGGATGCAGTAAGTATAATTATATTTAATTTTTTCTTTTAATTAATGATTTTTTGGAATGATCTACTCATCATTCCAATATATGTAATGATTTATGTTAGATTGTGCATCCGTCGCTAGTTCTGACTAATCGAGAGTTGAAGATGTCATTTTTGCTTATTTTACGGTCTGTGCAAACTTTATCAGACCCTATGGTCATCGACAGATTAAAAATGGAATTGTTTGGAGCAACAACCATTATAAGAAAAATAATTTTGGAGGGTGGACTTGTTATTTTGATGGTCTTAGTGGTGATGGAGCTGTTGGTGGTGCTAGTGGTGTTGCTGTTGGTACTAATGATACTCCTCTTATAGTATTTAAAGCAAACCATTATGAGTATGATCATACTAGTTATACATATTTTGCCTCTCCCAGCGAATGTTCTGCATGCAAATGTCAAGACTGTAGGGCGAAACATGATGTAGTGATTAATGCTATTAATGTATTAACTGCTTTTGTAAAGGAATTGACATCTAAGATGGGTCTCATTCCATCAAATAGGATTTTATTTTCATTCGCTCTATTAGAGATTAAGGATAAGAGGAGTAAGAAAGTGATTTCCAAGTCATTATCAAACATCCAAAAAAGTAAAATTGCAACTCCTCTATTTATGTGTTGTACTGAGCAATGTACAAGGTACAAAGGACAGCAGCACGAGCTGAAAAAAGTGAATATACATATCTTCCAACTAACAAAACAAACTGACATATATCTGTTACAAAAGATGACACATCTGCTAAAAATTATCAAATAGATATATACATCTGTTGCAACAGTTGACTAACTTGTTGCACCGAATAAAGTATCTATTGCGACATATGACGTCTATTTTCGCAAATCAAATGGGTCTTCGTACCGCTTTTATTTGTACCAACAGACGACCTATCTGCTGCAACAGATAATTCATATGTTGCAACGGATGGTTCATCCGTTGAAAATTATCATACAGGTATTCCTCATGTAGAAATTTGTCCCAACAAGTGATTTATTATTGCAACAGAAATATAATATCTTTGGGATAATTTAAAATAGGAGAAAGACCTATTTGATTTGCTAGAACAGATGAGTTATCCTTTCCTATTTTGTTGTATCTCTGTGATTAGCATTGACCAATTCTGGCTTTCTAGGTGGATTTAGAATCTACTGCTGAATAACGTTGACAATATGCTACTCTTTTTATAGAAATACAGAGAACAAAAAGCGCAGAAACCGTACATAAGCAACAATAAAGATCCACAACGAGCAAAACCGAATTCTATAGCACCAGATGAAGAACAAATTATCCATATTGAGTAGATCTTTATAGCTTGAGCCTGTCAAAGTAATCCTTGGTATCATACTTAAATTATTGATGTATTTTTTGAGATCTATACCTATAACAATTTTTTTACATTTTATTTATTCGTTGACTTATTTTAGCTAATTTCTGAATGTTTTGATTTATTTTATTTTGTCTAAGAACTTTATTTTTCCTTAGATTTGAACTTATTAATTGAAAAGGAATACTAGATTCAAATATTGTAACAGATAATGTATTTGTTGCAACAGAAGACACATCTATTGGACAAAATTGAACAGATTTAGACATATGTTGCAACATGTAGGTAATCTGTTAGAATTTATCGAACAGGTCTTCCCACTGTTACAACAGATGGACTTAGAAACATCGAGATAATGTAACAGATGACCAACCTATTGCAACAGATAGGCATCAAGTAGACAGTGTTCATTTTAAACACGTAAAATAAAATAGGCATCAGATGTGTCAGTTTGGAACTTTTTGCTGACTTGCCGTCATTTGGCCCCCAACGGTCATTTTTTTCCCCCTCCATTGTCTTATATATTCATCTTCCTCCTAAAATTTAACCCTAAATTTCCAAATTTTCTTCTTCATCGTCATCTTCTTTTATCTATCCAAATTCTTCAAGTTATTTGCATTTGGTCTTTCTTTTCTTCATTTTTTTTATTTTTTCCAACTGAGCTTGACAATGTCGAGGGTATCTTCCACTGTTTTTTGTGATAAAGATTTTTGATATTGTAAGTGCGGTCATGAAGCTCTGTTAAAGATTTCTTAGACTCAACAAAATTCAGGTTGTAGGTTTTTTACTAGTAAGATTTCAAAGGTAATATTTTTTATTTAATTAGTTGATTAATTATTGACTTGTAATTATTTTGTAATTGTGTTCTTGTTTTTATAGAAATTAGGTGGATGCGATTACTTTGATTGGTATAATAAACGGCACCCTTCACAAGCAAATTGTGTAATCTGGGGTTTGTTGAACAAAGTCAAAGCTTCTGAAGAGAAACAAAATCGACCAAGAAGATACTACATTATTGTCCTTATTGCTACTGGTTTTCTGTTGTTGGGCACATGGATATTCAAGCCTAATTTCTAAAATTTTCATGGTGGTGTGTGTATTTTCTACTGGCTTGGTGTTGTCTAGCGCATGGATATTCAAGAGTAATTGTTGAAAAATATCAAAAAGATTTAGGAATATGTTGTAAAATTTAGGTTATCTGTTGGAAATTATCAAACAGGTCTTCCCACTGTTGCAACTGATTAGACTTAGATTACATAGAAATAACATCGATATAATACAACAGATGAGCAATCTATTGCAACAAATAAATTATCTTCCAGAAAAGATTCAATAGATTTTACAACAGATTGACAATCTATTGCCACTACATGTACATGTTACAAAGTGAAGGGTGACTTGAAATTTAAAATTGCTATTTCACAAGCTCTTCTATATACACAGGCTCCAAGCGTCCAGTTAGTACTTCTTAAGCCCAAAACTCTTGCAGGTTTGCCGTAGCTTTGTTGCACAGAAAAGTTGTTGGCTCAGCCATTCCTGTGTCGGTCAGCAAACATTCAATGTGTGCAAGAGCGTGCGAGCCACTCGCATAATCGGTATTATTTTTTGGAAGGATCATTCCCTTGTTTTGACCTTCAAAATCCCATGATTTCTTCATCAACACTTCCTTTGGCAAATGATTCATCAGTTTACTCTCCCTTAAAAAGATGGGCAACAGCTTCATCAATGGCTCCACGAGGAGAAAAAGATTGAAATCATCGATGAGAGGTTTATTGCAGTCATAAACATTGATCTTTCCCTTCTCGAGTAGTATCTCAATAGCCTGATAATGCATGTCGTTCACGCTAATGACTGCAAGAATCCCCTTTGCCTCGGTCTAGCTCTTGCCGTGTAGATTTGGCCTCGCCCCTCTAACATATCTTATCATTTCTTCTTCATCCAAGTCCAACGTAGAAACTATGAAATCAACTCCCACGCCACAGGCTGACGCCTCCCCATTGATTTGATCATACCTATCCATGAGATTCTTGCAGAAGTTGAGGTCCATTATCCTATTGGCAGCGTCATAAGCTTCCCAGTACGTTAATTTCCTTTTCCTCATGAGGCAGAGAATTTTATCAACATGTTGTGATATAAGAAGTCAATTTTTAAATAGGTTAGTAATTGTAAAGATGCAACGGATGGTCCATCTATTGCATAGGGTTCTCTGAATCAATAAACCAACACAACTTATGCAACAAATAGATAATGAGTTGCAACAGAACCACTACCAGTTGCACCAGTATACCCAGTTGTTGCAACAGATTTCACATCTGTTGCGTAGTTTTTTTTTCATGGGGTAGATTAGAAGGCTAGGTTAGGAAAAATAAACTTGCCTTGTTCTCGTATGGCATACGCATATCAGTCATAGTCTGGAAGTATTGGGGGGAAGTGGAGGCCTGGGGAAATATGGTGTGCCTAGCTTGGTATTCTTGGCCTATCGCAGATCCCTCTTCTCTTCGGCACCAAGTTCCGCATATATGTCCACCTTATTGACTGGCCCCTAAAGTTCAACAGCTTTTAGAGAGGGAGGAATTGTAATTTTTTTTATTTTCGATCGAAAAGTACGTCTCTAATTGCTCTTATCTTTCTCCTAACCAACACTGTAGGAGTGTGTGTCTCCCTCACCTTCTTGGATGATATGACACACCTCTTGGGTTTGAATTTCTCTACAGCTTTAGAAATAGCCTTTGATTTTTCAAAGAGTTTATCTTGGATGTCCTTGCACACTTCGCATTCGCAACGAGAACGCGAGGGTGAAGAGGGGTGAAAAGGACCTGTGTAAGGTTGAGGGGGACCTGTGAAAGGGGTATTTTCAAGCATATTTATTTTTTCTTAAGCATCAACATGCTCTTCATCACGAGTGGTAGTAGCATCAGCATGCCTACCACCAATACCAATAACTCCACCAGAAAAAGCACCCGGATCTACCTTAGTAGGTTGGTCATGAAGAGCCTCAACATTAGGCTTACCTTGCCTAACTGCTCTTTTTATGGCTGTTGCTCTAGCCAATTCCTTCTTTATTAACTCCACCGTTGGGTCTGCTGTAGTATCAACAGGACCTAGAGTAATATAAGAAGTCATCACTGACTCCTCCTCAGTAGGCATGATCCATGGATGCACAACCTATAAAAAAAGATAGATACATTTAAATCATATAATATAATAATTTTCACAGTTGGATTACTTTTTAAGTCAACTTCTGCAGCAGATTAACAATATGTTGCATTATATTACCCATCCTGCATAGTTTGTAGCATATGGTTAAAATCCATTTGAGTTGGGTTCAAAGAACCAGAGCAATACATAGATAATCTGATGCAAAATATCAATCACCTGTCGCAATAGATTACCAATCTGTTGCACCAGTTGCATAAAATGGGTAAGTTATTGGGTTACATGTTATGCAACAGATGATCTGTATGTCACAACAGATTAATAATACGTTATATCAGATTACACATCTGTTGCATAATTTGTAGTAGATGGTTAATCTGTTAGAAATCGGGTTCAGAGAACCAAAACAACAGATGGGTAATTGATTCAAGATATATCGCAAAAAATTATCCATCTGTTGCACTGGTTGGCACAGGACGGGTAATCTGTCACAACAGATGTCCCATCTGGTGAATCAGATATAACGTTTGTTGCACCAGGTATAACATCTGTTCAATATCTTTCATTGATTAAAATTATTTTACTTGAAGAAGACGTATTGCATCATTTGGAGGGTTAAAGAGATCAACCTCGTTAATTTTGGTGTTTCTTTTTGCAGCCAACCGCCTAAACATCCTTGGATGAGAAACCTCATCCGGGTAATCCATTACCTGCTTTCAGAGGGGAAGAATGGCTTCAAATGCCCAAGCCTAAAAAATGTAAACAGAAAGCAAGAAAAAAAAAGTCATAATAACTATATTCAATATAAATTAATGGATGAGTAAAAATAGTGATCAATTTTACCATGAAAGCCCAAGAAAAGCCATATAATGTGGTCGTCCCTTAGGATAGCTTTGTCAGTAAATATTGGACAGTCAAGTAGAAGCTGTCATATCCCCAGGGATAATTATTAAATTTATCAAAATCCTCAGCACGCGCCAACAAATCATCTTCTATGACCTTGTTGATGTCTCTTGCCAATATAACCGAATGGGCAAACCAAACTAAGCACAATTTCTCCTTGTACTGCTCTGGTATGGTTTTATCCTTGAGATCTGTCAACAAATCCGATGCTTTGTAGCCACGTAGAGCAAGTCAAACAACCCATCTATTTTCTCCTTGCATTTCTTTCCTTGGATCTTTTGCGGGGTGGTGGTTCTTCTGGATAATCACATTTCAAGACCGTCACTATGGCAAACTCTTGCAAGCCAAAACAAATCGGCATGCCACAGTAGTTGATCCAGATTTCATCCATCTTTCTTTTGTCCCCCCCTCCGGATCTTTATCATCCCCCGCGTACTTGATCCTGCACTTGAGAAGACCATATACCATCGTCATAGGAAAACGAAAATGGGCAGGGGGATCCTCAGGTAGCTCAAGAATGCGTCCAAAGTAGCTCTTGTTAAAAAGTCTGTCTATGTTTTCGTTCTTCATAATTTTTCTAAATTTATTAAAAAATTTCCCCATCTTACATTTAGTACAATTTCACCAGTTAGTTCTGCTTCTGGTTCATTTAGCAGCATCGCAACTTGACACCTGTCAATACTAAAAATTTTGACAGGATCATTTTGGGATGTCGATATTAATTCATGCCCTATTGATGATCCATTATCATCATGTTGATGATCATCCTCTTTCTCTTTCTTACTCTCTAATTTCTTCTCTTTCTCACTTTTATTTTCTTCATCACCATCTATAGACCCTTGTTCACCTCTTTCAACGTTGTTTTTATATCTCTCCTCAACTTCACTTTGTTTAGGAAGCTCCTCCGATCCCTCTATCTAATAGCCTTTTTTGGGGTGGTCAGACGTTGATCCACTTTCACTTTCTTTTCTTTTGGGAGATATGTTTTACCTACAAACAACAAAAAAACAAAAATAACATTACAATTGATGTATGCATAAATTTTAAAAAATACATTACAAACACCACCAATACCGACACACCAGCAGCCACCACCACAAATACCACCAACCAATTCTAGTACGAATACCGACACCACCGATAGCCACCACAAATACCACAAACCAATGCTACCACCAGTGCCACAATAACGACCACAAACACCACCACCAATACCACAAACACCATTTAATAATACCGCGATAGTTAACGGAACACTATGATAAAAGCTAGAATTTTCTCGAGTTCTTCCTATGATTTTACCATCAAAACTCAAAATTATAAATCCATTCTCGAAGATAATACAACTAAAAGTTTTATTTTTTATCATTAACTTAAAAACCCTTATTTTTTAGACAAAAATAACAAATATAGAACTCTTCTCGAATTTTGTACCTACGAGGACAAAGAAAACGACTGATACAAGCAAGAATGAAGTCAAAAATAACACCTATATGGTCAGAAATAAGAAGAAAAGTGATCTGTTGTGAAGGGTTGAGCAATTTTTTGAGTAGTTGTTGTCTGTACTGTATTATTGAGTGAGAATGAGAGAGAAAAGAGTGAGAACTCAAGATTTGAAATGATGAAACGTTTTGTATGGGTTGATTTGTATTTTGGAAAAGAATGACAAGTTTTAAAAATGTTAATTTGGTCCGAATTGATCTTAATTATTTTTAAAATTATAAAAGATATGCATACTTTTTAACCCTCTCATCATACAATTGTCAAAAGGGTACTATTAGTCTAACATATGAACTCAATTGAAATTGTATTAAAATAAATATTCAACATGTTACATCAGATTTAGCATCTGTTGTAAATTATTAATCAGATTAGGTAATCTGTTGCAACATATTATGAATCTGTTATAAATTATCAAACAAATTAAGTTATCTATTGCGA
Source organism: Capsicum baccatum var. pendulum (assembly GCA_030864225.1). Lineage (NCBI taxonomy): Eukaryota > Viridiplantae > Streptophyta > Magnoliopsida > Solanales > Solanaceae > Capsicum > Capsicum baccatum. The sequence continues at coordinate 224,864,739 of CM061559.1, read as the reverse complement.
CAGATTATCCATCTATTGTAAATTATCAAATTGATTGTCATATGTCGCAACAGATTACCCATATGTTGTAAATTATCAAATAGGCGTTGCCATATGTTCTAGCTGATCCTATAAGAACTCACCCCTAGTCCTAGATTAATCAATGAAGGTATTAGTTGAATATATGAGGTAGTAAGAATCGGTTTGGCTCAGAGTGATCGATCGACGACTCTAGTCGAGTGGAACACAATACCTTCTCATCATGCAATTGCAAAAAGACTCAATTGAAGTTGTAGTTGACCCTATGAGAACTCACCCCTAGTCCTAGATTATTCAATTAAGGTATTAGTCTAACATATGGACTCAATTGAAATTATATATAAACAAATATTCAACTTATTGCAATAGATGTCTTTTCTGTTGGATTAAATTAAATAGATTATTTAATCTGTTGCAATATATTATGAATCTGCTGTAAATTATCAAACATATTAAGTCATCTATTGCAACAGATTACCCATCTATTGTAAATTATCAAATTGATTGTTATATGTCGAAACAGATTACCTATATGTTGTAAATTATAAAATAGGCACTGCCATCTGTTGTAGTTGACCCTATGAGAACTTACCCTTAGTCCTAGATTAATCAATGAAGGTATTATTTGAACATATGAGGTAGTAAGAATCGATTCAGCTCAGAGTGATCGATCGATGACTCTGGTCGGGAGGAACGCAATACCTTCTCATCATGCAATTGCCAAAAGACTCAATTGAAATTGTAGTTGACCCTATAAAAACTCACCCCTAGTTCTAGATTATTCAATTAAGTCATTAGTCTAACATATGAACTTAATTAAAATTATATATAAACAAATGTTCAACCTGTTGCAACAAATATCTTTTCTGTTGGAACAGATTATGTAATCTGTTATGATATATTATGAATCTGTTGTAAATTATCAAACAGATTAAGTCATCTGTTGTAACAGAGTACCCATCTATTGTAAATTATCAAATTAATTATTATATATCGCAACAGATTACCCATATGTTGTAAATTATCAAATAGGCGCTGCCATCTATTGTAGTTGACCCTATGAGAACTCACCCCCAGTCCTAAATTAATTAATGAAGGTATTAGTTTAATATATGAGGTAGTAAGAATCGGTTTGGCTCAAAGTAATCGATCGACGACTCTGGTCAGGAGGAACGCAATACCTTCTCATCATGCAATTGTCAAAAGACTCAATTGAAGTTGTAGTTGACCCTATGAGAACTCACCCCTAGTCCTAGATTATTCAATTAAGGTATTAGTCTAACATATGAACTCAATTGAAATTATATATAAACAAATATTCAACCTGTTGTAACAGATGTCTTTTCTGTTGGATTAAATCAAATAGATTAGGTAATATGTTGCAACATATTATGCATTTGTTGTAAACTATCAAACAGATAATGTTATTTGTTGCGACAGATGACCGAGCTTTGGAAATTTCTAAACAGAAATTGTCACCTTTTGCACTTAAATATTTTAAGACCCTTTTTAAAGCAATTTAGGTATTTCCTGTCTGAGATTAAAAAGTAAAAATACTAAGGGTAAAAAATATTACTCCGTACTACTTGGATAACTTAAAAATCTCCTGAGTAGTCTTATCTGATCTTTTCAATGTCAACCATCTCCTCGTGCCCCTCAAAAGTTATTAATGAATATTTAAAACCCATATCTATATACTTTCTCCTTCATCCATAAAGTAAGACTCAACTCATCTATCACTCTTCTTTATTCTCAATTATCTTTGTTTCCTTTTTTCCTCTATTTTATCTCTTCTTTCGGATGAGGATCCTTTCGGATCTCAACCAATCAATATTTTTTCTTAACTGAACTGGATGTTCTGATCCCTTATATTTTTTGACATTGCAGGTATGGTTCACTATTGCTCTTTTCATGTCGACTTCTTCTTTGTATGCCATTTAAATTAGATATTTACATTTGTTGCTATCAATGATTTGCCCATTACCAGTTTTCTATTTATTAAGAAAATTAAAGGAAAGGTGACTTTTAAGTCTTGAATGAATGAACCATTTTTTTATTAAAATATACAAAATTCATCTGTTGGAAGAAGTTAAAAAGCCTTATTGTCAGTATAGTTTTTTTAATATCTTTTGTTTGGTACTTTGGTGGTGTAGTTGTTGCGGGTGATGGTCGTGTTGGAACATGTGACATTTGTGTTGTGGATGGTTTTGGAACATATGGTGTTGTTTCTTTGTTGTTAATGCTATTGGTGGTGGTGTTGCAACAGTTTCCTCAACTGTTGCAACTGATGAATCACCTGTTGGAATAGACGGAGCAACTGTTTGAAGAAATAAAACCAGTAGCAAGGCTGGTTTGATTTATTCCAACAGATGACCCATCTGTTGCAATATGTCAACCATCTGTTATAACGATGCCTTATCGATTGAACAGATGGGTAATCTGTTGCATCATATTTGTCATTTGTTGATTCACTCAATTTTGTGCTACCCTTTTGTACAGCCGGAGCAACTATTTAAAGAAATCAAACCAGTAGCAAGGCTGGTTTGATTTATTCTAACAGATGAACCATCTGTTCTAACATGTCATCCATCTGTTGCAATAGATGCCTCATCGGTTGAATAGATGGGTAATCTATTGCATCAGATTAGTCATCTATTGTTTTACTCAATTTTGTGTTATCCTTTTGTAATATTTTTTTGTTCTTCTGTTGTTTGACATCAAATGTATTTCTCTTGTTTGCAGATAAAAAAAAGTAAAACTGGATCTACTTTTGCCCGGCCATCATTATTCTCGAGTAAAGATGGGTTTGGAGGAATAAACTGCTTGCAGATGGAACCACTTTATATGTGGAAGGTACGTATTACTGATCAACCTATCATGAAAACACACATCCAGTACAATGATTTTGTGAATATTTGTTCTTTACCTATTAGGCATTAATCCTCCAAACAAGATATGGCATTTTACAATTAAGATTGTTAGGTTAGAACTGGCAAGGCTGAGGGACCAAGACGGTGGTGTCGATACCCCGTTAAAATTTAATGACGGTTTATGCTCATATTTTTGTGTCAAATTTGGAAAAAGGTTCAAGTTTTTAGCGGCAGTGTAAATATCCAATAGTGATTGGACCGGTTTTAATGGCTTAATAGACTTGTTGAAAGGCCTCCGAAGCCTCGTACTGCAGCAAACAACGATGGAACCAATAGAAATTCCCCTACTCCAAATTTATATGGATAGTTTGTTAGAGAAGACTATTATACAACAGAAGGTGCTTGGGAGGATGCCTGTGCAGGAAGAGGGAGGTTGAGAAGGTCATATAACATCTCAGGGTCATATAACATCTCAGACCTTGTTTAAGAGGATACATAGGGGATGAAGGAAATGGTAGCAAAATTGGCTGATGAAATTGACATGAAAAATGAAAAAACTGGATGAGCTAGGAATGTGAAAGTGTATCTAAAAATGAAAATCCATCAGTCGTTGAAGAAAAAGAAGAATGGTCAAGAGGACTTGAGCTGGTCATTTGCTAGAGACTGCAACTAGTGAGTGTGGCCTCAACGAAGACCCACAAAATGTAGGAACAGAACTCTAAGAAAGCAGTTTCACGAGCATAGAAGGTGGTAAGGTTGTCGGTCTGAATTGAAAGTTGAACCAACTACTCCTGCATTAAAAATACGGTATCAAGCCAAGGTGGCAATTTCTCAAGTTAAACTTGCATCCCATGCCTCCTGTTTATGTCTCAGGTCAGGTCAAAGGCAGTGGAAACAACAAGGCATGGGATTTTGGCCCAGCTTCGGACCTTTTTGTTTCTACTGCCATTGACCTGGTCATAGCCACAAATAGAAGATATGACATGCAAGTTAGACTTCAGAAATTGACGCCTTGGCTTTCCTTATTTTTAATTTAGGAGTTGTTGGTTCAGGTTTTAATTCTGACCGACAATCTTACCACCTTCCATGCTCGCGAAGCTTGTTCCTTAGAGTTCTAGTCCTGCACTTTGTGAGAGTCTTCATTGAGGCCACGCTCGCTAGTTGTATTCTCGAGAAAAGTGTCCAGCTCCAGTCCCGTTGACCATTCTTTTTTTTTTCATCAACTGATGGATTTTTATATTTGGATACACTTCCACATTTGAAGTTGTTGACACCTAATTTTTGCCCTCCATAATCCAATTTAATTTCGAGTTTTCTTCAATTTCAAGATAAATTCACGACAATTATTTTATTCAAATAAGTGCAAGTTAAAATATTTATTTGAGTTAATTTAATCATTTAATTAACGATTATACATTTTGTTATTTAAATGAATATTTTATCAAATTAGACTTTTATTGATTAAACTTGAAAACTAATCCAAATGGATAAAGTCTTGATTTTAAATATGATTTTTTCTCAAAATATTTTATTTGGAGGAATATTTGTTGGATTTTTATCAAATTAAGAAACTTGAGGTTAATTTATTACTTGATTCGTGCCAGATTGCGATTCAATTTAGCAAACGAATTAAATATGACCTCAATTGAAATCAAATTGGCCCAATTATAATGTAATTGACCAATAGATATTCAATTTGGTTAGAATTTAAATAAGTCATTTAAATTGTAACTCAATCTTAATCCCAAAAGCTACCATTTCTTAATTGGGATTATTTTAATCCGATTAAATTTAATTTCAGTTATTATTAATTATAATTATTCTAATCTAATTAAATTTAATTAGAGTTATTTAATAACCCAATTAGATTTAATAGGAATTATTAAATAACTCCAATTTAAGACCTAAATCTGCCGAGCAAATTGAACAAAGGCCCAATTGCTCCAACAACCAGCCCCTTTATCCCTTTTAAACCAGCCCAACAATTTAAGCCGCCCATTTTCTCAAACCCAACAACCCCAATTCGGCTCAATCCCCATTTCCCTTCCTTGTTTAATCACAGCAACAAATGACAACACCTATACCTACACTCCGATCGAAAACATGTAATGACCCTTACGGTCATTTTACGGTATTTTTCATATAATTTTAGTACTATCTAAATATATCATGAATTATTTAATTTAATTTGGCATTTGATAGAAATATAATTTAGTGCCCTTCTAAAATATTTTCGATATTGGTAAAATTCTTTAAATGATGATATATTTATATCACTTTATAATAAATTTTTATGATTTATTAATATTTTTAAGCGGAGATAACAATTTTAAAAATGTTAAAATACTATTATTATATAATAGAGATTTTGTTAGAATTAATTTTCTATTTACTATGATATATCCAAATTTATACAACACCCGATTATATACTCGTGGAAATAATTTAACCGTGCACGTGGAAAGAGTTGTGGTGAGTAACAAATTTTGATTGGCAGCTATACCCTTTCCTTTACTTTTTGACCAATCTTTTCTTTATATATATTCATACTACTTGACATTAATTGATTCCATAAAACTTTTTTAATCAAAAGCATCAAGTGCAGTTCTTATTCTTTGCACATACTGCACGAATATATGTGCATATTTTGTGGTATCAATTTTTGAGCGAAAACCATTTGAACATCAAACAAAACATAGTTATTTATCCGAATCAATTATTCAAGATCGGGTTCTACTGGTATTATTTGAAGGTTTTGCGGGCAGATACTATAGCTTTGGCGTTCAGGTAGGCTAAGTTTATCCTATTTTTAGATTGACCTTAATTACTGAAAATGTAAACTATTATGTTAGACTTGGATAAATCCTTGTAGATGCGTATTTTATATATATATAAATTGTCTTATTTATTCGGATTAGGACCCCGTTCTAAAATTTTTTTGGAAAATTATCTTTTAATATAATATAATATCTATCACTTTGGGACGTAAAAAATACTTTTTATTTGAAAGTATAGTTGTTAATATATACAATTGCTTCTCTTAATCATCCTTCATGATACCTTTAGAAATAGTTATATGAAACATGTATACATATATAATTATTTGAAAAGTATATATGTATAAGAGTATATATTAAGCATATGATAATATAGACATATTATATATAAATTAAATTGCGAAACCTTGAATTTATTCCTTTTTAATTAAAGATTAATGGATGATTATTTGGATATTGACATTATTATAATATGGTATGAGTTTTATTATTTTCGGTGATTATGGATACTATAAGTTCCTGTTCGAGTCCGGTAAATGATTATTATGGTTACTATGAGTTCCGGTTCAAGTTCGGCAAATGATTATTATGGTTACTATGAGTTCTGGTTCGAGTCCGGCAAATGATTATTATGGTTATTGTGAGTTGCGGTTCGAATCCGACAAATGATTATTATGGTTACTATGAGTTTCAGTTCGAGTCCGACAATTGACTATTATAGTTACTATGAGTTCCTATTCGAGTCCGGCATTTGATTACTATAGATACTATGAATTTCGGTTCAGGTCCAGTGCATATCTGGATGACTATAATGATTTATTGGGATCACCGCAGTTTTAGATTATTATGTTTATTTTTGTTACTTGGGTGACCCACCAGCTTATGGGGGTACGGTTGGGTTAATTTTCTTCTTCAGTGTGCCTAGCGGGCTTATGGGGGCTCAGTTAGGTTATTTTGTGTGCCTAGTGGGCTTATGGGAGCCCAGTTAGGTAATGTTTGATTTATCTATTATTACTGCATTATTTATTTTTTGGTATCCCATAAGTTTATTCCTTTACAGCCATTGCGTAGCTTGGTAGTTATTTACCTTTCCATCCTTATCTACTAATGACTCAGATTACGCCCTTGCATTGTAGTTATACCTTTTTTGTATTAAGCTCAGTCGGCCGATAATGCCTACTGAGTACCTGTGGTTTTTGGTACTCATACTACACTTCTACATCTTTTTTTGATGCAGATCAGGGTAATATCAGTTGACGTTAACGTGGTTCCTACCTTCCATCATTGATTTAGAGCAGGGTGAGCTTGCTGTCGTCTGAGGCTGATCTTCTTCTATCTATTCCAGTTAGTCTTTTGTTCTCGAGACTGATTGTGTATATTGTGTACATTTTAAATTTTTATCTAATACTCTAGGTACCTTTTAGTAATGGCTCTAGTACTAACCTTATTAGGTCTTGGGTGGGATTCATTGGTCTTTTTTTCCTTATCTCATTTTGATATAATACATACGCTTCTTTCTTAGTTTTTACTTATTATTATTATTTTACATAATTCTTTATTTGGTCTCTGCCTGTTAGTCCATTACTTATCATTTCAGACTACAGCTTGGCTTGCCTACTGGTGGGTTAAAGTAGGAGTCATCATGACTTGAGAAATCGGGTCGTGACAGATTGATATCAGAGCTTAGGTCTTACTGGTATTGTTAGTACTGGAGCCTATGTTTAGTAAAGTCCCACGGATCGGTACGGAGACGTTAGTATCCTAACCTTAGAAGGCTACAGAGTATTTTTAGGAAAAAATACCATTTTCTTGATCCATTTTTTGTGCGTTAAGTATGCGTTGGTTGTAATCTTGTTTCATTGGTTCACTCTTTACTCCAATGGCTAGGAAGCGAGGTTCGAGAGCTGGGGGTTAGGGAGTGAACTTTATTTCTTATCAATTCGACACGGTAGCGAGAAGGTGGTGGAGAGGTTATCTTGATTCCAGGCCAGTTGGATCTCCATCAGTAACTTGGACTCAGTTCTCTGAGGCTTTCTTGGGAAAGTATATGCCTCGTAGCATGCGTAAGCGTCTCTGGGATGAGTTTACAGCATTGAGACAGGGTTCTATGACCGTGGCTGAGTATGAAGCGAGATTCCATGAGTTAGCCAGACACACCACTATGATTTTGGAGACAGAGTACGAACGAATTCGATGTTTTGTCAGGGGATTGATGTTGTCACTCCGCAAGGCTACACAGAGTTTGGTGACTTCAGGGAAGTTTTTTGGAGATAGATGATCATGTTTATTCCATAGAGGATATGGATCGTGAGGCCCAAGGGGGCAGCGATAAGAGACCACGCTACTAGGGCAGTTACAGCGATTCTCAGTTCTCAGGCCGAGGATTTCATGGCAGATACCCTCATCAGAAGCCTTTATCGCATCAGGGTCATCCTAGCCGGCCAGTTCAGGCATCACTTTAGATATCCGACAAGGGTCAGCCCAGCTATAATAGTTCCAGTGGTCAAAGTAGTAGCTAGCCGCAGAGGGTTATTCAGTCAGGATCGTCGAGTAGAGGTGGTCATTTTGGATTCGCCGGACCTTCTAGATAGAGTATGGTGCCCACGATATGTTATGACTGCGGGATTGTTGGTCACTTTGCTCATGAGTGCCCTCGGCGTAGGATGATTGGGCCTTCAATTCTGAATGTGCAGTCGATTAGATCAGTGCCGCCGTTGGGTAGAGGTGGTGTACAGGGTTGTGGAGGTGGTCCCCAGGGTTCTAAAGGTGGTCTACATGGAGGTAGGGTAGGCGGTCGGGCAGGTACCCAGTCCAGTAGTGGACAGGGTCATTTGTATGCCATACCAGGTAGACTAGAGGCTGAGGCTTCCATGATCACAAGTACGATCTTAGTATCCCTTCATCCAGCTTCTGTTTTGTTTGATCCCAGTTCCACACTTTCATATATTTCTGCTTATTTTTCATCATGACTAGGTTTATGTTTGAAGTCTTTATCTGTGCCTTTACGTGTGGCTACCCTGGTAGGTGATTCTTTAGTAGTGGATCGGGTATATAGATCTTGTTTGGTGACTATTCGGGAGTTTGATACTCATATTGACCTCATTATTCTAGATATGGTAGATTTTGACATGATTCTAGGCATGAATTGATTGTCTTTTTACTATGCGGTCTTGGATTGTTTTGCTAAGACCGTTACTTTAGGTTTGTCTGGCATACCCCCAGTTGTGTGGCAGGGTTCTGTTAGCCGCGCACCGATGGAGATTATTTCATACATCTGGGCTAGGAGACTGATATCGAGGGGTTGTGAGTCATTTCTTGCATATATTTGGGATGTTAGTGCTGAGAGTCCCTCTCTTGACTCCGTCCTTATTGTTTGCGAGTTTCCGATGTATTTTCGACCAACCTACTTATTATTGACCTCGAGCCAGGCACCCGACCTATTTCTATTGCTCCATATCGTATGACTCCTGCTAAGTTAAAGAAGCTGAATAGTCAGCTTCTGGATCTTCTAAGTAAGGGTTTTATCATACCGAGTGTATCTCCTTGGGGGTGCTCCAGTTCTGTTTGTAAAGAAAAATGATGGATCCTTACGTATGTGTATCGATTACAGGCAGTTGAATAAGGTTACGGTGAAAATTAAGTATCATATGCCTCGTATTAATGATTTGTTTGATCAGTTTCAGGGTGCGGTGGTATTTTCTAAGATTGGTTTATTGGGATCACTGCAGTTTTAGATTATTATGTTTATTTTTGTTACTTAGGTGTCCCACTAGCTTATGGGGGTACGGTTGGGTTAATTATCTTCTTTAGTGTGCCTAGCAGGCTTATGGGGGCTCAGTTAGGTTATTTTGTGTGCCTAGCGGACTTTTGGTGGCCCAGTTAGGTAATGTTTGATTTATCTATTATTACTGCATTATTTATTTTTTGGTATCACGTAAGTTTATTCCTTTACAATCATTGCGTAGGTTGGTAGTTATTTACCTTTCCATCCTTATCTACTAATGACTCAGATTACGCCCTTGCATTGTAGTTATACCTTTTCTGTATTAAGCTCAGTCGGTCGATGATGCCTACTCAGTACCTGTGGTTTTTGGTACTCATACTACACTTCTGCATCTTTTTTTGATGCAGATCAGGGTAATAGCAGTTGACGTTAACATGAATCCTACCTTTCATAATTGATTCAGAGCAGGGTGAGCTTGCTGTCATTTGAGGCTGATCCTCTTCTATCTATTCCAGTTAGTCTTTTGTTCTCGAGAATGATTGTGTATATTGTGTACATTTTAAATTTTTATCTAGTACTCTAGGTACCTTTTAGTAATGGCTCTAGTACTAACCTTATTAGGTCTTGGGAGGGATTCATTGGTCTGTTTTTCCTCATCTCATTTTGATATAATATATATGCTTCTTTCTTAGTTTTTACTTATTATTATTCTTTTACATAATCCTTTATTTGATCTCTGCCTGTTAGCCCATTACTTATCATTTCAGACTACGACTTGGCTTGCTTACTAGTGGGTTAAAGTAGGAGCCATCATAACTTGAGAAATCGGGTCATGACAGATTGATATCAGAGCTTAGGTCTTACTGGTATTGTTAGTACTGGAGCCTATGTTTAGTAAAGTCCCACGGATCGGTACGGAGACGTTAGTATCCTATCCTTGGAAGGCTACAGAGTATTTTTAGGAAAAAATACCATTTTTTTGATCCATATTTTGTGCGTTAAGTATGGGTTGGTTGTAATCTTGTTTCATTGGTTCACTCTTTACTCCAATGGCTAGGATGCGAGGTTCGAGAGCTGGAGGTCAGGGAGTGGACTTTATTTCTTATCAATTCAACACAATAGCGAGAATGTGGTGGAGAGATTAGCTTGATTCCAGGCCAGTTGGATCTCCATCAGTAACTTAGACTCAGTTCTCCGAGGCTTTCTTGGGGAAGTATATGCCTCGTAGCATGCGTAAGCATCTCTAGGATGAGTTTACAACATTGAGACAGGGTTCTATGAACGTGGCTGAGTATGAAGCGAGATTTCATGAGTTATCCAGACACACCACTATGATTTTGGAGACGGAGTACGAACGAATTCGATGCTTTGTCAGGGGATTGATGTTGTCACTCCGTAAGGCTACACAAAGTTTGGTGACTTCAGGGAAGTTTTTTTAGAGATAGATGATCATATTTATTCCATAGAGGATATGGATCGTGAGGCCCAAGGGGGCAGCGATAAGAGACCACGTTACTAGGGCAGTTACAGCGGTTCTTAGTTCTCAGGCCAAGGATTTCATAGTAGATACCCTCATCAGAAGCCTTTATAGCATCAGGGTCAGCCTAGTCGGCCAGTTCAGGCATCACTTTAGATATCCTACAGGGGTCAACCCAGCTATAATAGTTCCAGTAGTCAGAGTAGCAGCCAACCGCATAGGGCTATTCAGTCAGGATCGTCGAGTAGAGGTGGTCATTTTGGATTCGCCGGACCTTCTAGATAGAGCAGGGTGCCCGTGATATGTTATGACTGTAGGATGCTGGTCACTTTGCTCGTGAGTACCCTCGGCGTAGGATGATTGGGCCTCTAATTCTGAATGTGCAGCTGATTAGATCAGTGCTGCCATTGGGTAGAGGTGGTGTACAGGGTTATGGAGATGGTCCCCAGGGTTTTGGAGGTGTTCTGAAGGGAGGTAGGGCAGGCGGTTGGGTAGGTACCCAGTCCAGTAGTGGACAGGGTCAATTGTATGCCATACCAGGTAGACCAGAGGCTGAGGCTTCCGTGATCACAAGTATGATCTTCGTATCCCATCAGCCAGCTTCTATTTTGTTTGATCCCAGTTCCACACTTTCATATATTTTTGCTTATTTTGCTTCGTGACTGGGTTTATATTTGGAGTCTTTATCTGTGCCATTACGTGTGGCTACCCTGGTAGGTGATTCTTTAGTAGTGGATCGGGTATATAGATCTTGTTTGGTGACTATTCGGGAGTTTGATACTCATATTGACCTCATTATCCTAGATATGGTAGATTTTGACGTGATTCTAGGCATGAATTGATTGCCTCTTTACTATGCGGTCTTGGATTAGTTTGCTAAGACCGTTACTTTAGCTTTATCTGGCATACCCCCAGTTGTGTGGTAGGGTACTGTTAGCCGCACACCGACGGGGATTATCCGGGCTAGGAGACTGATATCGAGGGGTTGCGAGTCATTTCTTGCATATATTTGGGATGTTAGTGCTGAGAGTCCCTCTTTTGACTCCGTCCTTATTGTTTGCGAGTTTCCATTGTATTTCCAACCAACCTACTTATTATTGGCCTCGAGTCAGGCACCCGACCTATTTCTATTGCTCTGTATCGTATGACTCCTGCTGAGTTAAAGGAGCTGAATAGTCAGCTTCAGGATCTTCTAGGTAAGGGTTTTATCATACCGACTGTATCTCTTTGGGGGTGCTCCAGTTCTGTTTGTAAAGAAAAAGGATGGATCCTTACGTATGTGTATCGATTACAGGCAGTTGAATAAGGTTACAGTGAAAAATAAGTATCCTATGCCTCGTATTAATGATTTGTTTGATCAGTTTTAGGGCGCGGTGGTGTTTTTTAAGATTCATTTGAGGTCTGGTTACTATCAGTTGAGAGTTAGTTCTGTGGACATCCCTAAGACTGCCTTCAGGACTCGTTATGGTCGTTATGAGTTCTTGGTAATGTGTTTTGGGTTGGCTAATGCTCCAGCAGGTTTTATAGATCTCAGGAATCGCGTGTTCAGGCCATATTTGGACTCCTTCGTGATAGTATTTATTGATGACATTCTTGTATATTCGAGGAGTAGGGAGGAACACGAGCAGCATTTGAGGATTGTGCTTCGTACTTTGAAAGGCCACAGGATTTATGCCAAGTTCTCAAAATATGAGTTTTGGCTTGAGTCTGTAGCTTTCTTGGGACACGTAGTGTCTAAGGACATTTTTATGGTAGACCCAACAAAGATTGAGGCTATTCGTAGTTGGGCCAGGCCTACGTCACCCTCCGAGATTCGCAGCTTTATTGGGTTGGCAGGTTACTACAGACGGTTCATTGAGGATTTTTATACTATTGCATCCCCTATGATTAGTTTGACCAGAAAGGAAGTTCCGTTTCAGTGGTCTGCAAGTTGTAAGGAAAACTTTATGAAGCTTAGGGAATTGCTTACTTAAGCTCCTATTCTGACTCTTCCTATTGAGGGCGGGGATTTTACTGTCTATTGCGATGCTTTTGGTGTTGGTTTGGGGTGTTTCCTGATGTAGCATGACCATGTTATTGCATATGCATCGAGAAAGTTAAAGGTGCATGAGCGCAGCTATCCCACTCATGACTTAGAGTTGACAACGGTAGTATTTGCGCTTAGAATTTGGAGGCATTACTTGTATGGGGTTCGCTGTGAGATATTTACTGATCACCATAGTCTGCATTATATTATGACCCAGAAGGAGCTTAACTTGAGGCAACGTAGGTGGATTACCTTGTACTTTGCATGGTTTTGACAGTATTTGGCTTATTGTGGATCGATTGACCAAGTCTGTACATTTTATCCTTATTCGAGTTTCCTACAGTGCTGAGAGGTTAGCTCGTATTTATATCCAGGAGGTGGTTTGCCTACATGGGGTCCTTGTGTCTATTATTTCCGACCGAGGCTCTCAGTTCACTTCTAGCTTTTGGAGGACATTTTAGGAAGAGTTGGGGACCCAGGTTGACCTTAGCACAACCTTTCATCCCTAGACTGATGAGAAGTCCGAGTGGACTATCCAGGTCTTAGAAGATATGTTATGCGCTTGTGTGTTGGATTTTGGAGGTCAGTGGGACCAGTTTCTAGCTTTGGCAGAGTTTGCATATAACAACAGCTTTCACTCGAGTATTCAGATGTCCCCATCTGAGGCATTGTATGGTAGGCGATGTCGATCTCCTATTGGTTGGTTTGAGACTTCTAAGGCTAGGCCTCATGGCACAGATTTGCTTCGTGATTTGTTGGATCGTGTTCGAGTGATTCAGGACAGGCTACGGGCAGCTCAGAGCAGATAGAGGAGTTATGCTGATCGCAGACGTCGTCCATTGAGTTTTAGAGTTGGTGATAAGGTCTTCTTGCGAGTATCGCCCATGTAAGGTGTGATGAGATTCGAAAAAAGGGGCAAGCTTAGTCCTAGATATATCGGACCTTTTGAGATCCTACAAAGAGTTGGGGAAGTAGCTTATTATTGGCATTGCCACCTGCCTTCTCAGCCATTCACCCAGTGTTTTATGTATCTATGTTACGACAGTATATTCCAGATGAGTCACATGTACTTCAGTGGGACTCGGTTCAGTTGGACGAGGGATTGGCATTTGTAGAGGAGCCAACATCTATTTTGGCGAGGAACGTCAGGCGGTTGCGTTCTAGGGACATTCCGGTAGTTAAGGTTCAGTGGCGTCACCGTCCAGTTGAAGAGGCTAATTTGGAAATCGAGTGTGATATGCGCGCCCAGTATCCCTACTTGTTTGAGACTTCAGGTATTTCCTTATCTTTTACTTTCGCGGACGAAAGTTCTTTTAGTAGTGGATGTTCTAATGACCCTTACGGTCATTTTACGGTATTTTTCATATAATTTTAGTACTATCTAAATATATCGTAGATTATTTAATTTAATTTGGCATTTGGTAGAAATATAATTTAGTACCCTTCTAGAATATTTTCGATATTGATAAAAATTCTTTAAGTGATGATATATTTATATCACTTTATAATAAAATTTTATGATTTATTAATATTTTAAGCGGAGATAGTAATTTTAAAAATGTTAAAATACTATTATTATATAATAGAGATTTTGCTAGAAATAATTTTCTATTATTATGATATATCTAAAATATTATAATTATTTTATCACGAATTTATACAACACCCAATTATATACTCAATGTAGTGGAAATAATTTAACCGTACACGTAGAAAGGGTTGTGGACAGTAACAAATTTTGGTTGCTAGCTATACCTTTTCCTTTACTTTTTGACCAATCTTTTCTTTATATATATTCATACTACTTGACATTAATTGATTCCATAAAACTTTTTTTTATCAAAAGCATCAAGTGCAGTTCTTATTCTTTGTACATACTGCACGAATTGTGCATATTTTGTGGTATCAATTTTTGAGCGAAAACCATTTGAACATCAAACAAAACATAGTTATTTATCCGAATCACTTATTCAAGATCGGGTTCTACTGGCATTATTTGGAAGCTATGCGGGCAGATATTATAGCTTTGGCGTCCAGGTAGGCTAGGTTTACCCTATTTTCATATTGACCTTACAACAACAACAACAAACCCAGTGTATTCCCACCTGGTGGGGTCTGGGGGGGTAAGATGTACGCAGTCCATACCTCTACCTCTAAAGAAGATTTTCATATTGACCTTAATTACTGAAAATGTAAACTATTATATTAGCCTTGGATAAATCCTTTTAAATGTGTATTTTTGATATATATAAACTGTCTTATTTATTTGGATTAGGACCCCGTTCTAAAAATTTTTTAAAAAATTATCTTTTAATATAATATAACATCTATCACTTTGGGACGTAAAAAAATACTTTTTATCTGAAAATATAGTTGTTCATATATACAATTGCTTCTCTTAATCATCCTTCAAGATACCTTTAGAAATAGTTATATAAAACATGTATACATGTATAATTATTTGAAAAGTATATATGTATAAGAGTATATATTAAGCATATGATAATATAGACATATAATATATTAATTAAATTGCGAAATCTTGAATTTATTCCTTCTTAATTAAGATTAATGGATGATTATTTAGACATTGACATTATTATAATATGGTATTAATTTTATTATTTCCGGTGATTATGCTTACTATGAGTTTCGGTTCGAGTCCGGTAAATGATTATTGTGGTTACTATGAGTTTCGGTTCGAGTCCGGCAAATGATTATTATGGTTACTATGAGTTCCGATTCGAGTCCGGAAAATGATTATTATGGTTACTATGAGTTCCGGTTCGAGTCCGGTAAATGACTATTATGGTTACTATGAGTTTCGGTTCGAGTCCAACAAATGATTATTATGGTTACTATGAGTTCTGGTTGGAGTCCGGAAATTGACTATTATAGTTACTATGAGTTCCAGTTCGAGTACGAAATTTGATTACTATGGGTACTATGAATTTCGGTTCAAGTCGGGTGCACATCTGGATGACTATAATGGTTTATTGAGATCACCACAGTTTTAGATTATTATGTTTATTTTTGTTACTTGCGTGTCCCACCAGCTTATGGGGGTATGGTTGGGTTAATTGTCTTCTTCAGTGTGTCTAGCGGGCTTATGGGGGCTCAGTTAGGTTATTTTGTGTGCCTAGTGGGTTTATGGGGGCCCAGTTAGGTTATGTTTGATTTATTTATTATTACTGCATTATTTATTTTTTGGTATCGCGTAAGTTTATTCCTTTACAACCATTGCGTAGCTTGGTATTTATTTACCTTTCCATCCTTATCTACTAATGACTCAGATCACGCCCTCGCATTGTAGTTATACCTTTTTTATATTAAGTTCAGTCGACCGATGATGCTTACTGAGTACTCGTGGTTTTTGGTACTCATACTACACTTCTGTATCTTTTTCTGATGCAGATCAGGGTAATAGTGGTCGACGTTAACGTGGTTCCTACCTTCCATCATTGATTTAGAGCAGGGTGAGCTTGCTATCGTCCGAGGCTGATCCTCTTCTATCTATTCCAGTTAGTCTTTTGTTCTCGAGACTGATTGTGTATATTGTGTACATTTTATATTTTTGTCTAGTCCTCTAGGTACCTTTTAGTAATGGCTCTAGTACTGACCTTATCAGGTCTTGGGAAGGATTCATTGTAAGTTGGTCCTTTTTCCTCATCTTGTTTTGATATAATATATATGCTTCTTTCTTAGTTTTTACTTATTATTATTATTATACATAATCCTTCATTTGGCCTCTGCCTGTTAGCCCGTTACTTATCATTCCGGACTATGGCTTGACTTGCCTACTGGTGGGTTAAAGTAGGCGCCATCATGACTTGAGAAATTGGGTCGTGACAAAACAACAGCAACATCGCAAATTCAGAACCCATCGACGATCTACGACAAACCAAGGACCCAACTCTAACCCATTTTCCTCTCCTCTTCGTCCTCACGCGCTTCTTCATGCGTTTATGTACAAAGGAGGACACGAGTTTTATCGAAATGCACCTAGGTGGCTCATCCAACGTCCAAACTCCACAAATTTTGGGATAACTAGAACGATCTCGTACGTATTTGGCTGATTTCTATTGGTTTTGGGAGAAAATTCATTTTACCCTATTTTAATTGGTCCACCCGTTGCAGTCCCTCGGGAAAAAAATCCAAAAATCGGTACCAATGGGGGATGAAAAAGAGAGGCTGGAGAGGATTCGATTTTGCAATTTCAAATTTCTCCCCTTTTCAAATCCCTAAACTACCCCTAAGTTTTGAGGTTCCCACATCGTTGGAAGAAAAAGTTGAACCCAAATCTTTTTGCTAAATAAAGCCCTTTGGCGAGTTGAAAAGAGAGAGGCTGGGAGGTGGAAAAAGCTTCGGAGAAAAAGTCCCATTTTTTAGTTTAAATTTTTCCTATGAAAGTGGTCAAAGCTCTCAGAGTCGTGGCGGCGAAGCTCTCCTGTAGTGGTCCATATTCCATCGGTGGCTCGAGTCCTGTTTTACTGCTCCGAAACAGGTGATGTTCTATCTTTTAGTTTCCTGTTTTCCTTGCTCTTTCTTTTCGTCATTTCATAGTAGTAGCGTTCTTGCGATAGTTTTTGTTTGTTAGGAATTGCTTGTTGTAGCGACCTTGAAGGCAGTAGGTTTAATTTGATAATATTCTTGTTGCGATGCTCCTGTGGTTATGATCCTTTTCGTGTTGATCGTAAACTGTGGAAAAGATATGCTTCGTTGTGTTTGTTTAGCTATATCTTTTCCTGTTGTTTGTCTGGCCAGAGTATAAGCTCTCAAAAATAATTTCTTTCTCATTTTTTCCTGCGAATGTAAAATAAATTATCGATCGAAAACTGGTCAAGCTCTACACCCCGATTTGTTTAACTACGTGATTGAAAAATTATGTCTTGATTAAATTTTGGGAGGTATGTTCTTGTTTTGTTTCACTCATAATTGTTTGATCGTCTCTTGGTGTTGATTGTTGTTAGCGTTCTCTTGACATCGTAGTGGTGATTTTGATGTTTTGGTTTGATTGTGTTAATGTTCTGGTAGTCTAGCTGTATGAAAGGAAAATATGCATTGTAGTCTCATGTACTATCTGAGCATCGTTTTTATATGAATGGACCCTTTTCTTCAATCTTCCCTCTTTCTTTCCTGATTATTTTAAGGATCCTATGGTCTTAGTACTCTCTGATTGTCACTTATAAGCTACTGATTTCAAGTTTAGTTTCTTGATGGGATCAAAGTTTAACTAATTGTTTTCATCCTGATGTTTTTAAAGACTTGTTTATTATCACCAGGTTGTTGTTTTCTTTGGTAAACTCCATTTTAGTATAATCTTAACGTTCTAATTCAATATTGATTATGTAGTTTAAGATGTTAGTTCCTGTGTTTTTATGTCTATTCACAACACAATGTTGAAGTTTTTTTTTCACCCGTCGTATTAAGTAGTATGAACGTTATTCGTTGCGATTAGGATCCATGGTTGTTCTTTAGTTCCACTAATCCTTAGTTAATTCGCTGCGTGTTTGGTCGAGGTATTAGGTCTTGTGATAGGAGATTCTTTCGGCTTACAAATTTATCACTTTCTTGTTTGTTTGTGTTCTCGTATGAATATTTACACACATATATTAATCCTTTGTATCTTTTCTTCGCATGAATCCGCCTGTGAGTCCAAACGAGCTCTTTCTCGTTGTTGCATCATCAATGTGGGCCATAGAGGCCCATCCTTCATGAGTCGATTTCGAATCCTTTTAGGAGACAATCTCATAGTGCACGGATACGAAGAGTCGAAAGAGAAGAAATGGGTTAAAGTCCCATATTCGAAGCTGCAAATAGACCTGAGAGCCTCATTTCCCTTTCTTTATTTATTGTCGTCTTATCCATATATTTATTGTTGTCTTTTATTTATTTATTTATTTATCCGTACTTCTTTATTCACTCATTTGGTCCTTGAACCCAAAGTTGTATTTAATACAGGTAAAGTGAAAACTCGAGCCGAAAGGGCTCGAAAACATAGAATTAGGACAGGTGAAGTGGGTCAAAGACACAGCTAGATTAGGACAGGGTCGACGATTTGGGATTAAAAACCTGAATCACTACTTCTCCCCTTTTTCCTTTGCCTTTTTTGTTTACTTGTTTTACATGTTTCTTGTGGACCTAGTTAAAATCCCTATTAAGTCGTCTAAAATTATTTTACACAAATACTTTCTAAAAATCAATCACTTTTCAATAAATTAATCTTTTAGAAGTTAATCAAAGACGTTTTCAAACAGTCCAAATAACCGCAAATTAGCGGACGTTTTAGGTGTCTAACACCTTCCTAAAATGTTAATAGGAACCGCTTATCTAGAATCTCTAACTTAAAACGATTTTCCTATTTTGAATTGTTTGAAGTAACTCTCTAAAGGTTTCTTAATTCCTATTCAAAATTAAGTGGAGACTCTTCTAAAAAGTCAAAATTTCTGCAAAACAGAAGCTCATCCAGTTTTTTCGTTTCTCATGTCAATTTCATTGGCTAATTTTGCTACACTTTCCTTCTTACCCTGTGTTTCCTCTTAAATAAGGTCTGAGATGATATATAGCCTTCTCCACCTCCCCCTTCACGCACAGGTATTCTCCCAAGCTCCTTCTGTTGTATAGAAGTCTCCTCCAGCAATTCATCCATATAAGTTTGGACTAGGGCAATTTCTATTTGTTCCATCGTCGTTTGCTGCATTGCGAGGCTTCTGAGGCCTTTCAAGAAGTCCATTGCGCCATTAAAATCGGTCTAATCACTATTGGATATTTACATTGCTGCCAAAATCTTGAATCCTTCCCCAAACTTGACGCAAAAATATAAGCATAAACCGTCATTAAATTGTAACAGGGTATCGACACCACCGTCTTGGAACCCTTCGACCTTATCAGTTTGCACCTATCAAACTAAACTGTACAATGCAAGATCTTGTTTCAAGGATCAATGTCTAATCGATAAAAAATTGCATTCACAAAATCATTGTACTTTATATGTGTCTGTCATGGTAACCTGATCAATAATATACATAACTCTCACGCATGAAAATGGGATCCATTGCACGCACCTTATTCTTCCTACCCCATCAGGACATGTCAGACAGTGTTGTTTTTTCATCTGCACGCATGTGATGACTATTAAAAAAGAGGTTTGAAGAGTCGTGACTTTTTATCTTAACACATTCAAAACAGCTGATGAATCGAAATCTCCATCTGTTGCAACTGACGAATCAGCTGTTGGAAGAAATCAAAACATCTCCTCCAACATATGGTCCATCTGTCGCAACAGATAATCCATATGCTGCAACAGATGGTAAATCTGTTGCGACAGACCAGACAGTGTTTATTCATTGCACTCATGTGATTTCCTCTTGCTAAAAATATTTGTTTCAATTTAGTTGTCCTATTTATAAAATCTAGAAAATGTTATTATATTCTTCCAAGATTATCCTCATTATTAAATGACAACATAAAGTATATAATTCATATTTATACTTTCAAAGCATAATTAATAAGGCCACTTTGGTAAAATAATCGCCTAATTAATATTTTTCTTAATTGGTGTGTCAAGTTCATATGGCCTAACTAATACGAAATGGAGGGACTATTAAAAAGAGGTGAAGAGTCATGACTTTTTATCTAACACATTCAAAACAGCTAATTAACTGAATATTCCATCTGTTGAAACTGATGAATCAGGTGTTAGAAGAAATCAAAACATCTCTTCCAACATATGGTCCATCTGTCGCAACAGATAATACATATGTTGTATCAGATGTCTCATCTATTGCACATACAATTTATCTGTTGCAACAGATGGTAAATCTGTTTTGACAGATCATCTGTTGCACATTCAATCCATCTGTTACAACAGATGCTAAATCTGTTGCGATAGATGAAAAATCTATTGCAACAACTCAATAATAACGGTTGTTAACGAGTCTCAAACCATTTTTAAAAGGTGAGAAGTATTAATGTTAACGAAATTTCACAGAAAATAAAATGCCACCAGTTTGAATGTAATTAATATAATGGAGATGAACAGTCGTGCCTTTTGGCCTGACACGTCCAGATTCAATCCTCTATAAATAGGTCCCTCTTAAATCTTCATTCTACTCAACTTTATTTATTTTTTGCATTTTTTCTTTTCGTGTGACATCTTCAACGACTTCTCTTCAAAGAGCATATTTCTTTCTCATTGAGGTAAGTTTTTTTTGGTGTAAATTTATCAGTTGGTCGTATACGTTGTATTACATTTTGGACTTTTTTCTTTACATTTGTTAATTCATGCGTGTTCTAAATATGGATGATCCTGTTTCGGACATTGCTATTCTACGCGACACAGTTCGGGAACTTCAGAGGCAGGTTAATGACCTGCAGAGGGAGTTGGTTGTTGTGAGAATGACGATGTTCAGAGAGATGCAGAGGCTGATGAAGGCTCTGCTGCTGCGAATTGATTGGCCGGCTGTCATTAATGATGATGATAATGATAATTAAAATGTATTTTTTCTTTTAGCGTATGCATTTTAATTTTTTTATATCGGATCTATACCTAATGTATTTTATTTTTTGTTTAATGAAAAATTTACTTTTAGTCGACTTTGGCATTTTAATTCTTATTCAATTTTTATTCTGTCTATTTCTTCTAAACATACATGTTAACATGTCGACGGTTGGAGGCAAGGAGCAATGTTGAATCCAGTAGCACTAGCAATTTTGGCTTTTGAGTTCTTTCAACATATGGACCATGTGTTGGAACAAATTGGTCATCTGTTGGATTTCTGTCAATAGATTATCCATCTGCTTCGACAGATTTGTCATCTGTTGGAGGAAAATATTCCAGTTTGATGGAACTGTTGAGAATAATTGTGGTCTGCTGTATTATTTAGTTCATGTTTTGCCTCTTTTTATTGATGCACAAGTTATTTAAAAAAGATATTTTATATATAATAAATGATAACATTAGGTTCACAACAATGAGTTAAATATATAAAAGTCCACAACAAATAAACAACGACACAAGTTTTTGCAATTACAACGATCATGGTGGATTACAATTCGGGCATGTAGTTCTTTTGTGGCTAGCGCACTTACATATGGAGCACTTGTTTCTTCTTGATGAAAATGATTCTCCAACTCCACGCCTCCTTTTATATGGCTTTTTTTCCCGTTTGATAGTGCTTGGGTCAATATATAGAGGAGGTATTAATCTCCCCATAAGCTCTGCAGGAACAACCCAGGATTCTTCAGGAGGCACCGGAGTAATATGCCCACTATATGTCATTTCATATTTTTCCACCGAATAATATTGAGAGGAGTGCTCATAAACTTCAGGTCCATATTTATGACCGTATTGAGCTCGAAGCGCTGCCATAGAATGTGGACAAGATATTTTATCCAAGTCAAAAACTCTACATATACAATATCTTATTTGAAGATCGATCGTGGCAGCATCACCATGACTGGTGATACTAAATTTGTAATCTGCTATTTTATGAGAGAATAACATATTCCCTAAACTATCATTCGTTGATATTATTTTTTTTATTTCGAGAACAAATCAGGTTCTTTTTTCTGGCCACTTGAACTGCACACGCCTTTTGTTAAAAAATTCACTATACTTCTTGCTTATTTTTTCAAACATAGCCTTGATGGGAAATTCTCTTTCATTGCCAAATAATGAATTCACCGATTCAACTATGTTTGATGTCATAATATTGTACCTATAGAAAAGAATCACTTAGTACGACATCATACTAAACTTGTAAATCAAGCAAGACATTAAATTCATAAGAATGTACCTATCTGTTGGACCAAATACCCGACTCCATCTCTCAAAACCGACACGTGCGAGAAATTCTGCTACCTTGGGATTCACATACGCTATTTGATTGAAATAGTCTAAAACTCCTCTCTACTATATGCTTTAGCTGCTCTATAAAAAAGGGTGATGACCCTTTCGTTGTGATAGTTGTTTCAAATGTTCTCTCCAAGATGCCTGATGCAACAACCAAAGTAAGCTAAAGTGAAGAAAAGTGAACCCATCTTTGGAATACTTGGATGTATATCCAATACAAAATACAACTCTTCGATATCTTCGACGCAGCTTCGCAGTTGTTCAAAAAACATCCATAAGAGGCATCATATTCCTCGTCCGCTACACAAAAAGCGACATGAAATATATGATTCTGCGCATCCTGCGCCACCGCCGCTAGCAGAACTCCATTATACCTGTTCATCAAGAAGGTACCGTTGACGGCTATGCCTTTTTTCAAATGTCGAAAACCTTGAATCCAAGCACCATAGGATACAAAAAAGTACTTAAACCTTCCGTTTTCATCCAGATGCAATGTCGTATTACTTTCGAGATTAATGGACTCAATCATGTAACAGTAGGCATCCAGGACTGCATACCCATGCTAGAGTGTCCCCCTAACCAGGTCCTTGGCAATCCCCATGGCCGTATATATCTTCCAATAACTAACCAGGACACCCAAATCCATAAGGAGTTGATTGGCCATAACCCTTGTTGAAGGGCCTTTGCTATTAGGGAAACTACTCCTGAAATATTCACCGAGGACCTTCACCGTGGCGTGAGAATTTTGGCCCGAGATGTGCTCCGAACCACATGTGTGGTGCTTTTCATGTTTATGAATGACGAATCTGTCAGAACTTGCGTACTTCACCTCTCTCAACCACCACTTGCAGTTCGAATTAGTACATTTGAAGCAAAAGACACTGCTTGAATTAATCACCTTTTTTATTATGAAATATTTTCTCAATCAAGAAATAAACAAAGTGTTAGATAGTTCATTCTTGTCCTTGATGACATTCTAATAAAAAAGTTGGTCCCGTCGTCTTGAAGATTTTCAGACTATGTCGATTGAGAAGAACTGCACATCGTATTGGTCGCATCAATGGGCGTAGGTGTTTGATCATCATCTGAAATATTCATGTTTAGATCATCCAACCTATCATCAAAGAAGTCTTCTTGTTCTTCTTCTACGTTCTGGTTCTCATTCTCTCTCATCTTTTCAACCATGTACACCCTTAACACCGGCCTGGTTGAATCACTTAGATAAGCACGCAACTGAACCTGATCGATTATCTTGAAAGGCAGTACCCTCTGATTTTCAAAGAAGTTGTGCATGTAGCTGATGGCGAGTTTTTTCGGTTGATAATTCAGTCCACAAAAGCTGATGATTAAGTTCACAAAATCATCATACGAAACATTACTTTGGACTGTCATAGCTATCGTCTCTAGCATTTCACCCTTCTTCCAATTACCCGGATTAAGAAAAAATTACCCGGATTTGCCACTATTGGATTTTTATTACCACTTAAAGCTTAATTTTCAATTAATTACAATGCATATCCCCTCTTGCCTATTAATTATTTCTAACGACAATTCATATTCTTTCTCATGTATTTTCTCTCTTTTTCTATTTTCTACTATTCTCTGCTTTTTTTTTTACCTTTTTCGAAAAAAAATTCTTTCATTTTTTTTCCTTTTTTTGTTGCTTTCTATTTATTTTTTACTTTTTATTCATTTATTTTTACAGTCTTACAGTTACATGTTACCATAATTGTGGCCTGAATCATATTTCTTTATATTTTTTCATCTTTTTTTGTATTTCTTTTTTTCTTTTTACAGTCTTTTTTCTTTTGCATTTTCTTTGATTCTTTTTTCGTTCTTTTTTATTTTTTTGGTCATTTTTTCTCCTTTTTTATATATATATTTTTTCCTTTTGTTTTTATATTTTATATTTTTTTGTATCATATTATGTATTTTAAATAAATTTATTATTTGTAGTTGAATAGTTTAGTTGTCAATATGTATAAATTATTATTCGTATTTTTATATATAAATAAGTATATTGATTAGTTGTATTTGCTTGAAAATAAAATACATAAATATGCAATTTGTCTTTCAATGGAAATATATCATTATGTTTTGTATTTCAAATTTATCATTTATATTTGTATATAAACAAGTATCATTTTGTATGCATATGGTTCAAGTTGTATAAACATGTGTCATTGATACAAATGTAACATTTGTATTTGTATAATTTATTATTTTTATTTTTATTATGATGCAAATTGTATCAATAAATGTAAATACAAATCTTCATAGAAAGAAAAATAAGAATTTTTTTCTAATGTTTAATACAAATGATGTTGTCAACTACAAATTCAAGTACAAACAAATGAAATTACAAATACAAATACAATATACAATCAACTTATAAATACAAATATAAAATAATTCTTTAAAAATACAAATACATCGATGAAAATAGAATACAAATTGTGCATAGTAACGGCTTACAAATAGAAATACAAAATAATTCTTTAGAAATAAAAAGACATCGACAAAAATAGAATACAAATACAAATATAATCTAAATATGCAAACACAATAAAATCATAATACAATTATATTCCAATATAATATACAGTTAATTATAAAATACAAATACAGAATAATTTTAAAATACATGTGTGAATTATATAAAGTATAAATGATGAAGCGAACTAATAAATACAAATACAAGTGTGAACTATAAAATACAAATATAATGGAACTACAAAATACAAATACAAACGTGAACCTTAAAATACAAATACAAATACTTGTACCAACGAATACAAAAATATAAATGACGGTGTGACTACAAATATGATAAATAATTGTGGTATTTACGTTATTATCCATGACTTGTGCTCGAGTGGTCATATTTTTCGAAAATACAAAAAATATAAAATAGAACAAAAAATAATAAAGAAAATAAATACAAAAAAAAATAAAGAAGAAAAGAAAAGAAGAAAGAGAAATGAAAGTTAGAGATAGAAGAGAGAAAAAATAAAAAGAAAAAATAAAAAAAATTAAAATTGGAAAAAATAGAAAAAGAAGAAGAAAAAACGAGGAAAACACGACAAAAGAAAAAATATAAGAAAATGAAAAAGAAAAAAAATGATAGTGTTTTTGGCGAAACTAAATATGTAGCGTATTTATGTTTTTATGGATACAGACTACTAAGTAAAAGTGAATACAACAGTTATGAATCAAATACAACGGCTAAATTGGGACTGTATTCATATTTTATATGAATACATACTATTTGTAAAATTGAATACAGCGGGCGTAAATCGAATACAGCGACTATAAATGGTAATTATGTAAAATGTAGCTATGAAAGATAGGTTTTATAACAAAATACTGTTATTTTTGAAAAATTCCCGATTAAAAATAAGAGATTTGATCGGTGCGTCTACAATTGATAACAGATAAGAGAAAATACTTAGTATTAGCATCTCCATAGTTTAGCCAATTAATACAGATCTAAATTTCCACCAATCATCTTCTATTCACAGAATGTTATTATAATTATTGATAAGGGAAGTTTCCAAATTTTGAAGGAAGGTACTTGCAAGATTGGCACTAGAACTCTGAATACCTTTGAGACGAGGTAAAGTTCTTTTTTTGTGAAAAATATTCCCAAAAGTATTTTTATTTCAAATAATCGTGGGTAGCATCAAGAAGGTTTCTATTATTCTGCCACTGGGCAACTAAGACGGGTAGTTTATCTAGTATTTTTTCTAGTCTAAAGGATCGATTATTTTGGGACTTATTAATATTAATTAGTAAGGGAGAATGGTCAGAGTGGATTTTAGAAAAATGGATAATTTTTGCGTTAGGGTATAACTGGAGCCACTTTTCATTAGTAAAAACTCTATCAAGACGTTCCAAAATGAGGTTTGCTTCATTATTTCACTAGTAAAAAGAGGCCAAAAAGCGACTGCAAAAAAAAAGCGACGAGAAAAGCGATATTATCCATCGTTTTTTTAGTTTAATTTTAATTTTTATTTATTTTTTATTAAAATCGACGGCCAACGTCTTAATATCCGTTGCTTTTTTTTGCGGATTATTGTGCCAGGTAATTAAAAAATGATTTATATTTTTTTAATAAATGTGACGGATAGTGTCGTAATTTATTTACAAATAATAATAATTAGCTTTTGAAAAACCACGTATTCCGTCAATTTTTAAATTTGATTTTTATTTTTATTTATTTTTATTAAAAGCAACAGACAACGTCGCTATAATTTTTATTTTTTAAAATATTAATTCTAGAAAAGCGACAATGTCCGTCGCAATTTGTAATTATTTTTAATTTTTCTTTATTTTTTACAAAAAACAACGCACAACGTCGCTTTTGTTAAAACTAAATAAAAATTATTTTTTTGAAAAGCGACGGTATCCGTCGCTTTTTAAATTTAATTTTTATTTTTGTTTATTTTTATTAAAAGCGAAGGACAACGTCGTTATAATTTTATTTTTAAAAATATTAATTCTAGAAAAGCGACGTTGTCCGGTTGCAATTTGTAATTATTTAAATTTTTTTTTATTTTTACAAAAAGCGACGGACAACGTCGCTTTTGTATTAAAATTATTTTTTTGAAAAGCGACGTTGTCCGTCGCTTTTTAAATTTTATTTTTATTTTATTTATTTTTTACAAAAAGTGACGGACAGCGGCGCTTTTGTTAAAACTAAATAAAAATTAACTTTATGAAAACGACACTGTCGGTCGATATTTGATATTTTTAATTTACTATTAAATAAATAATTTTTATATTTAAAAAAATTAAATGGATTCAATTATATATTGAATACATTGATATCATACGATCGATTGATCAAGACAATAATATATTGTTGAAGCTATAATATAATAATGTAAGCTAATAAATTAAACGATAGTTCATCAGAGTAGAAATAAAATATGTTGTATTAAGGGTAATATAATCGTATCTCTCATGAAGAGTAGCAGTGGTACATGCATCAAATTTTAGGAGATTACCGATAGAGTTACCCATCTTTTGGAGTAGAAGACTATCATAGTACTCCATTGAAAGCTGCGATAGACATACACAAATTGCAGATGATGTTAATATTGCTTTCTTCGGGTTGAAATTTGGGACTCATTTTTGAATGGCCAACTAGTGTCCATAAACAAACTATGGACCATTGTTAAGAACTAAATTCATGCCTTCCAAAGAGGAGAATTTAACTATGTACTAGTCACAACCCAAATCAATAAGTGGAACATGGTCAATAATTTTTCAGAGCTCGTTTAGCTTAGAACATAGAATTTGGTGAGCTGTATGTGTACCAATGAGCTTGGTGATAAGAGAGAATTTTCAAGGAGCATAAAGTCAATGATTTTATTCTTGAAAAAGGGCCATAGACTTAATACCATTGGAGAGGGTGGCGCTGTGATCATTAGCAGTACCCTCCAATAGGTTATGATTCATGTCTGTATCAGTGATAATTTGGTTGGCATCCTCTATGGCCTTATCAGACAGTTTTAGAGGATGTTCATAGGAGTTGGAAGATGAAGAAGTGATGTCCATTGTTATGTAACTGGGTGGGCAAGGGTTGAGGGTGGCACAGTATTATATTACTATTGTGACTACTCAAATCTAACTTCTTTTTAAACTTCCACCAATGCTTCCTCGTATACCATTCAATTATCTCCGTAATACTACTTGATATGAAAAAAGAAATAAAACCATCGCTGAACTTGCCTGAAATTTGTAAAAAAACACTTTAACTTTACGGACAATATATTACTCCTCCCCCAAACAATCTCAGATTTATATTCTTATCTCATTTTGGATCAAGCTCAATTTATTTAAAAAAAGTTTTGACCACGCACTAATTACTAAGTGACACGTGTTTATTTAATTTAAAATAATATTTTTTAATTTTTCCTCGTACTTTTCTCTTTGTCTTTTGATTTTTCTCTCTCCTTCTCACCTTTTTTCTCAAATTTCTCCTTCAATCAACCCCCAATATTTTTTTTCTTCTTTAACTAAGCTCCTTCCCCTTCACTGTCCTAACTTCATCATTTTGAACAGAAAAAGGAGTGAATTTTATAATTATGTGTGAATTTTCTTCTCTAAACTTTCATTATATTGTTAGTTCACATCTCTCTCACTATCATAATTCCCTGATAGCCGAAATTTCATCATTACTTTTGTTGTCGAAAAATTCTTTTTATCGAAAAAATGATGGCTGGCAGACGATGCCTCTCCATTTTTCTTATCACTTTTTCATTCTCATCAAAAAAATAAACACCAACAACAGTAAAATACCCCATCATGAAAATCTCTTACCTTTTTTAGCCAATTTGTTGAGGTCAATGTCTCTTTTTTTCCTTTCAAATCTTCAGTTGCATTTCAATGGAGATTTGTAAAAGATGGAAGAAGAAATAAATTTTATAAAGAATTTAAAAAATCATTGACACGTGACATATTTTAATTTATTTTTGCAGTCAATTTTTTTCTTTCACGGGCGTTATTTATTGGAACACAAACCTAGGCTGAAATTCAGTCAAAATGATCGATTTATAATGATTTTTATAATTTTGTGAGATAATAGATCGCCCGCAAAGTTAAAATTACAAATCGCAAATAGGTTCAGGGGTGATTTTATGTCTTTTTTTGTTTGATCGGTTATGTACTCTCAATCAGTTCACGTATTTTCCAACTTTATCTTCAGAATTCAAATATAATGGAGTACTATATTTTTCTTTGCAAAAACATAAACAAATACAAACTTTGTCTTGAATTTTAATTTTAAAAATTTTAAATAAAAAATATTTGATTTCTATTGCCAAACGCCTACTTAAATTTTGGTGTCAAGATAACTATTTTTAATGTTTGTCAATAAATACCAACAGGGGAGCACCACGATTAACCAAACATGAAAATGAAGACATCACAAAATGGCACTTCCCAAATAATTAAGTATGATCAACCTTTACTATGACAATTTATTTTTAATACAAAGCCATAAGCATCACGTGTTAATTATAAGTAAGTTATATTTTAAATCTAAAAAATGAAAAGAGATAATAAAACGATTATTCTTGTCTTTTAGTTGTGAAAACATGTTTCCATTTTGCAATTATTTTTTTGAAAAAAAGAACTCTTTCTACTAGCAAACGTAATTGAAATTTGAGAGAAAATCAAGGAATGCTTCACATCAAACAGATATGAATATGATTTGGTAATGTCATGAAAGGTCTTTAAATATTAAAAAGATTAGAATGTCTTTAAAATGCAAATAGTATATGTCATGATGATTAATGGCTTTAATTACTTAGGGTGTTAGGTAATAGGTAGGAAGGAAAAATGTTGGGGTAAAAACTTACACGCACCGGTGTATATAACAAATTAATTTTCTTTATCATGGTTAAATAATTAAATTAAGTAAAATGCATGTTAATTAAATTTCAAAGTTCAAAAAAAAAAATAGGAGAAAATTTCGGACGGAAATTTAAATTTTTTAATACATTTTCTTTTTTTACAAAAGATGTATTACTGAGTCACTAACAAAACGCTGCATTCTCAAAGACATAACTTGGGAAAAAAATGTGTAGTATCATTAGAATTTTGGAAAAATACTCCATTATCATTAGTATTAGGAAGAATATATATGCAGGCTCCTTAACTATTCGACTTTTTTCATATAGGCACCTTAATTAGGTCATGTACCTATTGAACCTTTTACTCCTTCACAAATGGTTTCAATTGAGCCTAATTTGCTGACGTGACAAAAAATCTAAACTGCGTATAATACACACATCAATGATGTGGCAAAATGACAAATTAAATAATGATGTGACATTTTAATTTAAAATAATTACAAAAATAATTTTTTAATATAATTAAATCTAAATTAAAAAAAAATTAATACCCCCCATCCCCCACTACAGCCCTACCCAATCCTACCCCGCCCCTCTTCCTTCCCTTTCAAAAGCAACAGAAACGTAAAAGAAAAAAGAAAAAAAAAGTTTCTTCTTCTTCTTCCATAGATACCCCTTTCCTCAATATTGAAGCACTTTGATTTCGTCGATACCCCTTTCCCCATCTTTGAAGCACTTCGATTCCAACGATACCCAATAATATCCAACAATATACTTCCTCCCCATCTTCACTTCACTCCTTCATTAATGGAGAAGAAGATGATGGGTATTTCTTTTTTTTTTTTTAATTTCTTTAATGTGTTTTTTAATTGGCTGAAGGATTAGTGTGTGTGGAATTGTGTGAGTCTGTGTGTGTATTGTAACCGTGTGTATATATTGTGGAAGAAGAAAAATGGAGTCTTTCGTTTGCTTCTCTGTATTGTGTGTGTGAAATTGTGTGTATATCGTGTAGTGGAGTGTCAAATTGTGAGAAAGTGAAGATGGAAATTGGTCAAGTTGACGAACGGAACACCAATTTCGGCAAGAAATTTCGCCGAAAATACTCGAAGGTAACCAGATTTCATCGGTGATGCTGTTCCAGTCACCTCTTGAATATTTTCAGACCATTTTTGCCCTTTTTCTTCACTGTCCTGGCCTTCTCAAGTCTATTCTCCCTATGTTTTTTCCTCTATCGTGGAGTGCGTATGTACAATTTTTCTTCACTGTATTATATGTGGAGTGTGTGTATGAATGAAATTCTCCATTGTTGTGTGTTCTATGAATGAGAGTTGTGAATGTGAGAGATGTGTGCTTAATTTTTGAGAAAAGGGGCAAAAATATTCCTCTACTTGGAAAAATTGATCAAGTTTACCCTCAGTTATACTTTCGGGTCATATATACCCCCATCGTTATAAAAGTTTGCATATATACCCTTCAACTAATGGAATGACCCAAATCCTCATATACGATCCGTTTTTAAGAAAAAGCCCCAAATCCGATCCGACCCATCAAAAGAGACTCAACCAAATACACAGAATACGCATTTTCTCACATTAGCCGACTTCAAAATGAGGGCCTTTCTCTCTCACTTCTGTGCATTGAATTTTTCCAGCAAAATTTCTCCTCTTTCACTAATCATCCCCAATGAAATGTAGTTGTGGTCAATTGTTATTTTGTACTAATCTCCTTAGAAATAAAAACTGTCATGAAATTATTAATCTTTCCCAAGGAAGTGTCAGTTGCGTTGTCATTCTGATTTGGTGAATTAATAGTCAAAAGTCTAATTTTGAATAATCCATTTAATCCTCGAAGAAGGTTATTCAGATATTTTCTGAGATGATGCTTTGAGGCCATGGAATCTTCGACAGAATGGAAAAGCTTCAGACAAAGCAAGATTGGACTAAAAAGTTTGCAAGCTCACCTGTTCAGCTTGATGGATAAATATAGTTTTCCTTGTTTAGGACTTTCCCTTGACAACTCCACAGGCTAGTCAAGACAATGCATCAACTCAATGTTAGTACCTCTTTGTCGAGACCTTTGTTAAGGAAAGATTTAGTTGGCTTCCAGATGTTAAGGCAAGATTTAGTTGGCTCCCAGATGTTCCCTCAAGGTCTTCGATGTCTTTTCTGATTAATATTACCAATCTTCAGTTTCTTTAGATTAGTAAGGCAAGAAGGTACCTCCTTTGTACAACTAGCAAAACATAGAAAAGAAAGTTCCTATAGATGTTGCAAATCCAATTCACAACTATTTTTTTTCATGTCATGCCTGAAGTACTTTGAGGATTAGTGAAATAAATGCTATGCATAAAACAGACATGCCTCAACTGCTTCATATTTCAGATCGAGCTAGGTAAAGTTAAAATTACACAACAAGATACTTTAAGGTCAGAAAAAATAATAGCTTGAAGGTCATTATATAAATATATGAAACAAATTTAGTAAATGATTCTCAAGAAAGGAAATTGGTAAAATGATTCTCAAGACTTAACCTTGAGGTATCTCAGAATTTTTGGGAAATTCAACGCACAGAAGTGAGAGAGAAAATCCCTCATTTTAAAGTCGGCTAATGTGAGAAAACGCGTATTGTGTGTATTTGGTTGGGTCTCTTCTAATCGGTTGGGTCGGGTTTGGATTTTTTAAAAAAAAAATAGGTCACTTAAGAGGATTTGGGTCATTCCGTTAGTTTGAAGGGTATATATACAAACTTTTATAACGGTAGGGGTATATATGACCTGAAAGTATGACTGAGGATAAATTTGACCAATTTTGTAAAGTAAAGGGGTATTTTTGACCCTTTTTCCTTAATTTTTCGATAAGGTCTCTCACTCAACTTATATATGAATGATTTTTAAAGAAACCATTAATGGAGAAGGAGATATGGAGAAGAAGATGATGACTACTTCTTTTTTTTAATTTCTTTAATGTATTTTTTTATTGGCTGTTTTTTTTATGTTTAATTTTTTTTTATTAATTATGGTTTCTCACTCTCCTTTAGAAGAGTGTATTACACCTGCCACGTCATATCAGCAATTGGACTTAGTTGACATATTTTGTGGAGTAAAGAGTTCAATAGGTACATGACTTAATTGAGGTGCCTATACAAAAAAATTTAAATAGTTGAGGGGCTTGTATATGTATTCACTATTCAGCCTTAGTATTAACTATGAGTACTATTTAACTCAAATATCACAAAAACATAAAAGGAAAGAAAAGAAAGAAGTAAAAATATAAACTATTATTTTTTGGGATAAAAGGATGATATTTATACAATAATATTGATATATAATAATATTAAGCGTCATTACAGGTGACAGACTATAGAAGTAGTAAAATTGTTTTCTATGGAACTATTACAATTTGAAGATTTTATGCTTATAACATACTCCCCTGTCAACTTCTATTTGTCTCTGTTTCACTTTTTTAGATCAATTTGTATGAATTTTGATTGATATTTTAAGATATATAATTTAATATTTTAAAATTAAAATTTAAATAATCGAAAATTATACGAAAAATGATATAAGTTGCAATTCTTCTCACATTAATATTGTAGACACGTAATTTTATCTCTCTCTGTAAGTATTTTTACCATTTAACCCCGTCTTATTGCGCACCCTCGCCCATGTGATAACACCCCACAAAAATACAAAAGTAATCAAATCCATAACAAATTTAATCTTATCCTAACTAATTTCTTACTCCTCACCACTACCCTACCCACCTCGCTAATCCCATACTCGTATACCCCACCCTTGTCAGATTTCTTTTTCCCCACTACACAAAATAAATACATACAACATCATCCATCAGATTCTAGACAATCCCAGGAGGGACCCATGGAAAATTCTTTTCTTCTCCAGAAGAGAATACATACACACTAAGCAACAGAGGATATTTTTGGGGAACACCTCACAATTCACTATCACATAAACAGTAAAAAAAAATCATCATCTAGAACCAGAGAACAATTCACAACTGATAGTGACCATTTCCACTCAAGAATAATACACACACTACCATCTTCTTCCATTAACATCATAATACTAACCCTCACCGGAGATGACCACATACATATACCACCATAGACACTGACCAGTGAGAAGGAAAGATCGAGAGAGAGGGGTACACGCTATTCTTTTTCCTTTTTCTTGACTGACCTTATGAAATCAAGAACACACATGCACCTTCACAAATTCCCTCACGAGATCACACACACAGAAAAATGCACAAGAGAGGGAATCGAGAGAGAGTTAAAATCATGAAAGGGAGAGATCAAAGGAGAGAGGAAAATTGAGTGAAAAATAGTGCTCCATCACTGATGCGGCCACTGTTCCGGCGTCGAGACTCTCATCGAAGCTCCGGATAGGCCACTACGACCCAGCGGACTGGTTTGGTCTAGCCATCGCTGGAAAACGGCGATAGGCAAACCCGTTTCCTCACCTCAAGTCTGGTTTTTCAACCTTCATCTTAGATTTCCCAAAATCCAATCTGGTTCTCTTTGTTCCGTGATTTTCAGTTTGAGATTGGTTGGTTCACCGAATTTCAGTCCATATTTCTCTCTGTTTTTGTGATTTACGATACCGATTTTAGAGTTTTTGGTTATCGAGGTTCAAATCAAGGCCTTTCGGATGCGATTCCATCTCCGATATATTAAAATCGTCGATTGAGGCCCAATTCTTCAACTCCATTCTTCTCTTATTTTATCCTCATATGATGTGTTGTTATTACGATTGTTGTGTGTATGCATTTGGCATGTTTGAACCTTCTTGTTGTTAGTTAATGTTTGATTTGGATGTGAAAATTTGATTGGTGGATTGCGTATTGAATTGGTTTAATCATGTTGAGAATAATTTGGGGGTCGAAAAATGAAAAATCGATAAAAGCAAGCATTAATTTACGTTTGATTCATTGATGTCATTGAATGTGATAATGTCATGATAGGTCGAGCTGGGTAGGCAAATGGTAGGCTCAGGGTAGGCAACTCGTAGGATTCTATATAATTGAATGTGTGAATGTCTATGTTGAACGATTTCTTCATTTTGTTATATTTCATCAAATATATTCATTTCGTTGGGGAATGACCCGAGGCCACACTGTACTTATTCATCGGAGAATGTCCCAAAGTATCATGTACGCAAAGGAGGCTCGTGATCAAGGCCCGAGGCATCGGATAAAGCATTGGAGAGTAGTTTATGATTAGTGTAGGTTTACTTTCCAGTACATTTTTATTTTGGACTGTATAATTAGACTGAACACTATATTTTAGATTTGTTTTGTTTTTGTGTGTTTGATTGATTGTTTTATGTGTTTTTGTATGGTTTATACATTCGTGATGTCGAATTAGTCGATACACTCCACCAAGCGATCGTGGTCGAACCATGGGATCGAAGGGTGCCTAACACCTTCCCCTCGATCAATAGAATTCCTTAGCCAGAATTTCTCTTTGCAAATCAGTTTTAAAGAGTCAAAACTATTTTCGAAAAGGATATCCATGGGTGACTTGGCACACCCGATTTATGTCAAGTGGCGACTCTGAGTTAATTGTAAATAATCCTTTTTGAAATAAATTTTTAATCTCTTGTCACTTCGATAATAACCCTTTCGAACTTAAAAATGAATCTTTTTTGGAGTTAAAAAAGGGGTGTGACAGCTCTGGCGACTCTGCTGGGGAATCTTTCAGAATTCGAGCTTATTTTTTGGAGTTGTATCGGCTTGGTTTGGCATTAGGGGTGTATAGACATTGTTTGTGTTATCGTTTGTATTTATTTTATCATTGTTGAGTGCCTACATGCTCTTTGTTTACGATTTTTCTTTCTGTGTTACCGTTTTATATCTGGCATCATTTGCATAACTCGAGTCAATTTTTTCTACAACAAGTCTCGGAGTGCACGTCGTGTACACGAACTCTAGTTGAGTCACCCTTCTTTTAGGAGGGGGGAGCCGTCGGACGTATAGAGTGGGTGGAAAGCTGTCGCAGTCACTATTGACCATACGCTCCTCCGAACCGCCTTGTTAGTGAACTCCAACGTAGGTCAGCCTTTAGGTCATGCTTATGTGCATCATATTGAGACCTAGTGGGGCCCACTTGGTCCTTTGTAGGAGACTTGTCTCTAAAGCATCCCTACGTGCTAAATGTTGCATCTTTGAGGGTAATATGGTTATTTAACGGATTGATTCAGGGAAAGCATGTGTTAGAAGTAAGGTGTGTTTGAAAAAAAAAAGAAAAAAAAAGAGAAAAAGTGAGTCAAAAAGGGTTTCGTAGCTTTTAGTGTTCTTTATGGCTTTTGTTTTTCACAATTCAAAAATTCAAAAAGATTTTTTACCTTTTGCACTCATTTTGTCAAAAAAAAAAAACATCAAAAAGATTTTTCTTTGTTTATTTAGTAAGCTTCCATAATTTAAAAATTTTAAAAAAAGATTTTTTTTAATAGGAGCTTTTTATAAAAGAAAATTTTTAAAAATATGGTAGTTGTTTTTACTATTTAACCCCATCTTACTGCGCACCCTCGCCCATGTAATAACACCCCATACAAATACAAAAGTAATCAAATCCATAATAAATTTAATCTTATCCTAACTAATTTCTTACACGTCACCACTAACCTACCCACCTCCCTAATTCCATACCCACATACCCCACCCTTGGCACATTTCTTTTTCCCCACTACACAAAATAAATACATACAACATCATCCATCAGATTCTAGATAATCCCAGGATGGACCCCATGAAAAATTCTTTTCTTCTTCAGAAGAGAATACATTCACACTAAGCACCAGAGGATATTTTTGGGGAACACCTCACAATTCACTATCACATATACAGTAAAAAAAATCATCATCTAGAACCAGAGAATAATTCACAACTGATAGTGACCATTTCCACTCAAGAATAACACATACACTACAATCTTCTTCCATTAACATCATAATGCTAACCCTCATCGGAGATGACCACATACACATACCACCATAGACACTGACCAGTGAGAGAAAAAGATCGAGAGAGGGGGGAACACGCTATTTTTTTTCTTTTTCTTGACTGACCTCACGAAATCAAGAACAAACATACACCTTCACAAATTCCCTCACGAGATCACATACATAGTTGGGCACACACACAGAAAAATGCACAAGAGAGGGAATCGAGAGAGAGTTAAAATCGTGAGAGGGAGAGATCAAAGGAGAGAGGAAAATTGAGTGAAAATCAGTGCTCCATCACTAATGCGGTCACTGTTCCGGCATCGAGACTCTCACCGGAGCTCTGGATAGGCCGCTACGACCCAGCAGACTGGTTTGGTTGAGCCATCGCTGGAAAATGGCGACAGGTGAACCCGTTTCCTCACCTCAAGTCTGGTTTTTCAACCTTCATCTCAGATTCCCCCAAATCCAATTTGGTTCTCTTTGTTCCACGATTTCCAGTTCGAGTTTGGTTGGTTCACCGAATTTCAGTCCATATTTCTCTCTATTTTTGTGATTTGCGATACCGAATTTAGAGTTGTTGGTTTTCGAGGTTCAAAACAAGGCCTTTCGGATGCGATTCCATCTCCGATATATTGAAATCGTCGATTGAGGTCCAATCGATAAAAGCAAGCGTTAATTTACTTTTGATTCATTGATGTCGTTGAATGTGATAATGTCATAATAGTTCGAGTTGGGTAGGCAAACGGTAGGCTCGGGGTAGGCAACTCGTAGGATTCTATATAATTAAATATGTGAATGTCTGTGTTGAACAATTTCTTCATTTTTGTTAAATTTCATCAAATGTATTCATTTCATTGGGGAATGCCCTGAGGGCACACTATACTTATTCGTCGGGGAATGCCCCGAAGTATCATGTACGTAAAGGAGGCTCGTGATCAAGGTCCGAGGCATCGGGTAAAGCATTGGAGAGTAGTTTAGGATTAGTGTAGGTTTACTTTTGAGTACCTTTTTATTTTGGACTGTATAATTGGACTGAACACTATATTTTGGATTTGTTTTGTTTTTGTGTGTTTGATTGATTGTTTTATGTGTTTTTGTATGGTTTATACATTCGTGATATCGAATTAGACGATACGCTCCACCAAGAGATCGTGGTCGAACCATGGGATCGAGGGGTGCCTAACGCCTTCCCCTCGGTCAATAGAATTTCTTAGCCGGAATCTATATTCTCAAACCAGTTTTAAATAGTCAAAACCGTTTTGGAAAAGGATATCCAAGGGTGACTTGGCACACCTGATTTATGTCAAGTGGCGACTCTGAGTTAATTGTAAATAATCCTTTTCGAAATAAATTTTTAATCTCTTATCACTTCGATAATAAAAATCCTTTCGAACTTAAAAATGAATCCTTTTTGGAGTTAAAAAAGGGGTGTGACAAATATGATGAAAAAATACATCTTAAAATGTTAGTCAAAGTTTATATAGATTAAACAGTAACAAGAAAGGGCGGATCTACGGTAGCGGATGGGGGTTTCTGGAAACCCCGACCCACCCACTACCGTAAGGCTTATAATTACATTAGAAAAATTTTCAATAGGTTTAAATATTAACAGGTGGTAACTCATAACTAAATAATTGGATGACTCAGTGGTAAGAGGGACACACTTGAGATGCATGTTGCTGGTCATGAGTTCAAACCCCTTTGGAGGTCCTTTTTTTTTTCATTTAATTTTTTTCAACTTTATTTATTTTATTGGGAACCTACAAGTTTGAAATTCTCGATCCGTCTCTGGTAACAAGTAAAAGTGAATGATGGGAGTGTTTACCCACTAAGCATCAGAGGCAACCTATTTGCCATTTCATGAATTTTTGAAGTTTAACCCTAAAAAGACCTACTCTATCCGGTGGCGAATCCAGGATTTAAGCATAGTGGGTGCTTAAAAAATTTAAAAACTGAAAAAAATAAAAACGCACCTCAATAAGGTTCAAACCTGGGGCATCCCTTCTAGTGGAGAACCTTAAAGTCAACCCAAATGCCAATGCATCCAACCAACTTTTATTTTAGTGGGTGCTTTTATATATTATATACCTTTTTTGTATATTTTATATGTAATTTTACCTATTTCACGTCAAATTTAGTGGGTGTCGGAGCACTCCACAAATATACATAGGTCCAGCCCTGACTCCATCTCACTTTCAATATTTACTTTAATTTTTAATCAGGCTTAGGAATTAATAAATATTTGTTTTAATCTCGCACTCTAAGGACCAAGGGTAAGAAATCATACAGGAAAAAACACGTTTATTTTTCTATGAATGTGTTACGACGAGAGTATATTTATTTCTTATGATTGTTAATATATCACAACTAATTAATCTTTGCATTTTCAACATGTTCTCTATTTTATATACTTTGAATTCATCCTATTTTGTAGTCAAATAAACTCTTCGATTAATTTGGTTTCTTGGTTGACTAACTTTCGTTTCATCTCTTCCCTCAACAATCCCAAAGTATGTAAGAAAAAATGATCCATAATGCATGTAGAAATATGATAAAAATGGTCCTCAATGTATTTTAAAAAGTCATTAATTGTTCTTAAACCAAAGTTAACTTTTATTTTCAAAACAAAGTGAGGCCCTCAGCATCTTCCCAGCTCCCATACACATTTAATTTGTCATTTGAAGACATTCTAGGCTTCCTTACATAGTCTATATATTGAATATATTTACTATAAAATTGCACCCTCACATTGAGATTTTTTTGATGGCTCTATCAAGTTAGGGGTAGGAATTTTAATGCGGGTGAAATAGCAATTATCTTTGTTTATATAAAATTAGTATACGTACCCGCGCGATTCATGAATAATATTATTTCTGATCGCTTCAGATTGAAATGTTTCGATTGAACTTATTATTAAATTATACTATCTTTAATAAAAATCAAATGTCATCTTATTTGTCAATGAAATAAAAAAATAAAATATTTTTCTATCCCTCCCCAACCCCCAATCAATTTGTTTAAAAACATAAATGTTTTTCTACCCGCCCCAACGTTAACCAAATTTATACGAAAAATCAATCATCTAATTATAAATAAAATTATGTTTCATATTTTTTTTTATAATATTATTCACAATTTAAAGATGGTGGATTGTTAATAGCATGTACAACCCCACCCCGCTCGCCTCCCACCCACCCACACACATTTAAATAGTCTCATGCAATTGTAAAAAAAGTTTTTATATTTCGTATCTTTTTAGTTATATTTTTGCAATTTAAAATTTTTAGATTGTCAAAAATATACTATTTAAATTTTTATTCTACTGTCCCTCCATCTCTTCCGTGTAAAATTTTATAAAATAATAATATGGTCATTATCTTATTTCTTCATTATATTCTCAAAATTGTTTAAATTTCCTCCCTTCCCCCACCCCCAATCCTCCTTGTACATTTTTTTTTTCATTTTATTATTTTACTTTTCTATAATTTGACCTTAAATTAGATTATATTTTATGTTGCATAAATGAGCATTTGAATTTTCTTCTCTCTTATCTTGAAACATAAAAATTAGAATAGATAAATTTTGTTATGCATAACAAAATAAATGAAATATTAGATTAGAAGAAAATTTCACAATAATTTAATTTGCTAGAAGTGATTATAAGTTAAAATTTAAGTCAAATATTTTCACATTTGTCAAAATATAAATTTATCTCATATATTTGATTTTAAAATATCTTCTTTTTTTTAAATCAAATTCAAAAAAAAATTATTAACATGTCCTTATAACTAAAATGATTTCCATAATGCATGTAAAATTTTTGAATATGAATTTTAAAGGAAAAAGTAAAATCATGAATTTTATTTAAGAATGTTTTTAATATATATTTATGTACATTATGTTTAATTAAATGCTAAGTTAGTAAGTTACATCATTAAATGTACTTTTTTAGATTTTAATTTAACCTTTAATGATCATGACTCACTCGCATATACCGTAAATTTTTATTTTTATTTTATATTTTTTTTTATACTACACATAATCAATTCAAATAATAAACAAATATAGGTAGATTTATAAGTAAAATCAAGAAAAGAATAAATCAATTGAAATATCTAAATACCTGCAAATTTTATTTTGTAATCTTTCCAAAAGAGAGTAGATATACCAATGTGATTAACAATGCTCCATAAAGTTGTCTTTCTTAAGATTGCATTTTTGAAGTAAGTATCTAAATAACTGATTTAATAAAATTTTATT
Organism: Capsicum baccatum var. pendulum; assembly: GCA_030864225.1. Lineage (NCBI taxonomy): Eukaryota > Viridiplantae > Streptophyta > Magnoliopsida > Solanales > Solanaceae > Capsicum > Capsicum baccatum. The sequence goes on along the minus strand of CM061559.1, from coordinate 224,823,409 downwards.
TAAATAAAATAAAATTTTAGCCATCAATTCAAATTAAAATTAATAGAGTGATTAATTTTATCATTGATCTACCATGAAAATTATGATTTAAATTTTAATAAATTATTCATTCTCCTGGGAATAAGAAAAAATAAGATAAAAATTATACATTTCATTAAATTTTAAAATAGTAAAATATATAAATATTTTATTATTAAAAATTCAAACTATTATTTTTTATCTTTAAATCTAATAAACCAATACAGAGAATACTATTCCTTTTCTCTTCTTAATAATCAAGTAAAGAAAAAAAGGTGAAAGGAATAAATTAAATTTGATTTTTTAAAAAATAGTTTATTGTGCATAAATTTAAAGCGTGAATTTTTATGTGGACAAATACAACATTCTCTTCATTATTTAAATCATAATAAGCATATTTCTTCTAATATTTTTTTATTTTATTTTTTCATTCTAGGTTAATTCTCTCTGTTTCATTAATTTGTCAAAAAATATTTAAAAATATTATCTTCATTTCACTTATACTCTTTTTTTATCTTTTTGTTTACCTTTCGTTCATACTTTCATTCATCTTTAAGATAATTGAGTTAAAATATTGCACATTGTAAAAAATAAATATTTATTTATTTTGAAGTTTTTTCAATCATTTTATAATCTGCTTTGTCATGACCGCAAAACTTGTTCATAAGAACAAATTTTTAAAGATGTTGATGCTAATTTTTCATTAAATTTCTCAATCATAACTCAAACTTAAATCCTAATCAAAGTTTACTTAAAATATCAATTACTTAGTCTAACATCATGTATTAAATTTTTTAAACAGGTATTTAATTACTTTTATAAAATCATAATAAAAAATACCACTTACCCGGATTCAGTTCCGAATTAAAAAAATAATTGTTAAACATCATCATCTGCATATAAACATAAAAATGTAAAATCAAATAAAGTTTTCCTAAAAAATAAAGAGTATAATAAGTAAATTTATAAATAAAACTAATAATAAGTAATCAATAGCAAAGAGAGAGAAGGGAGCTGAGTATATATATAAAAGAGATTAAGGAGGTTGAATTCTATTTCAATTCAATTACTTATTTAAATTTAAATTCAAATGTAATTCATCTGTAAGTTAAATATTCTTCCTTATCCTTATTTTCTTCAAATTTAACATGCTTATCTTAAATATGTATTTCAATTAAGAGAAATATTTGAAATCAATAATATTAATCAATATCTTTTATAATAAATACTAACAAAATAAAAAAAATTATTTCTCTTCCTTCTCCTTTAAAATATAATATTATTATTTCTTGTTATAAACACTTCTTCAACGTACAACAACTCCTAATAAGAAGTAGTACTTTTTAATTATCTCCAGTTCTTATCTTTTATTTAATTATTATTTTTTCCACCACTATTACTATATACTATAAAATCAAATTGATATGTTTTGTCCACAAGTTGTTTTATAAATTATTCACAAATTTTGTATCTTTTTATTTTTATTTTTATAGAATATATTCAAATATATTTGTATAGACCACCTATTACTATTACTACTACTACTACTACTACTATTATTATTATTATTATTATTATTACCTGGATTAATATTTATTTTTAATTTAATATTTAAATATATTTTAAATAATATTTGTAAAGGATAAGTTTATGAAATAGTAAAAGTTTGTTAGAACTATTTAATTTTAGGTTCCTAGTTTAAAATAAATGAATTTCTTTCTCCTTCTAAAACCTTAATATTGTTGAATTTAAATATTTAATATTTTTTAATTCAAAATTTTTATTACAATACTTTCAAATTTTATCCTAAAATCTACCACGTGGCTTTCTATTCTTCTGCGACTTCGCATGAAATGCCATTAGAATATCAAAAGTAAACTGCTGCATGATTGTAAAAACTGATGGAGTAAAAAGCACTAAGAATCAATGTCATTCAGTTAATAACATTCTAATCAATGGTTACCTCCAACGTATTATTAAAAAATGAGTAGTGGAGTAGTCAGCAGCTTATAATTGATAATCAAAATGTGAAGCAAATTAATATTATTAAGTAAATATTAAAATACTAAATTCATCAGAATCTTCTGAAAGAAGAGAGCGTTGCTAGGTTGAACTAATTGAGGTAGTAAAAAATTGTGGCCTGATTGATCCAGTTTTATCAATTCGCGCTCTTGATCAGCTTGCATCATTTTATATAGTTTAAGATGTCTAGTATTTTCATATTCATGTGTTTTCTCTTTTCGTGATTCGTTCTTTGCTTTATAATATATATAGATTAGTTACAAGCTCCGCCACAAAATCTGACGCTAAATTGCTCGAAGCTTACACTTTTTTTAATAAAATGTCTTTAATAAATAAGATTTGCGATACATTATGTTGTTTAGCTACATAATTTATCTCCCACTAATTCATTTTTTAGTAGTGATATAAGTAATAGCATGATAGTGGTGCCACCACACAAGTTTTATTATTCAATTTGTGTGGCACTCTTTCTTTACTATTTTGGCTAAAAAAGATAAACATATTTTCATATTTAGTAACAATTTAAATTAAACTTTCATTTATAATTAATGATATAATTTATATTCATATAATTATCAAATACCACTACATCTTTTGTCACTAGAATATGGATACTTCTCTTCCACCATTTTAGGGTTTCGTCCGGAGTTGTGCAACTTATCTAATTTTAATTTTTTTTTTTTTCTAATTTTGGCTATTAGATGATCTCCTCTTTTGTGGGAGGCAGAGGGCATGCTTGACCAATAATTTGGCTACATATATTGCTTTCTTTTTCAAGGTCAAAAAATAAGTCCACGTTGTTTCTAAGTTTCTTTAATGAAACGACGTCTCCTTCTAGGTTGTTAGACGATCACATCTCATGCAAAATATATAGTTTTAAAACATATATCCAACATGCGGTATTAAAAAAAAAATAATAATAATAACTGTCATTAGTTTTCAGATAATTAATATATTAAGAAAAATTAACTTGTCACTTTGCTATGTCCAACTTGTTGGTCGTCGTATCTTCATGACATTCAATTAGGGATATTAAATGTGGAGATTGAGCTGAATTTCAACGCCGAGCTAATATATGAGAAAAATTGGCTAAATATAATAGGTATAACTCAACTTTTATTATGTTTTAATTTTTGTTAGTGTCTTTCTTATATACCTAGAAAGAATCTTCCTTTAATAAAGCTATGTATAACATATCGAACAAAAAATATTTGACAAAACTTCTCATAAGTAAATTTGGACATATCCATCCAATTTTTAGATAGGTACGTTTAATAATCAATAAATGAACGTGTTCAACGTATTATGCTTTGATGAGCTAAATTTATGACCTTTATGTTCAATGTTTATGCGTATTTGGAATTAAATAATTATAATTTTGAGATAATTTTAGAAAAAAAAAATGAAAAAAGGAAAAGAGAACACATACACTCATTTTTTGCGTGGGGAGTTCAAAACTTAAAATTAATTAAGCAAATATCAGTTTTGGTCAATTGTAGTGTGTTTACTGCACTCTGTCATTTTATGAATTTGTTGAAGTTATAAGAGCAAGCTAGGGTAAGTAAACCAACAGGAGAAAACACGTTTTAAAAATAAGAATTAATCACTATTTAATGCATAAAATGTTTCCATTATAAATTTTAAATAACGAAATAAAAATCCCTAACATTGAATTTTGGAGTTTCCTTTCAATGTAGTATTGAATAGAGCTGTCAATACGGGTCGGCCCAACCCATCCGGGCTAGCTCGCACGAGCTTTGAGTTTGACGGGTCAGGCCGAGCTGGCCCATCATTTTGATGGGCCAAAAAACACCAAGCCCACAGCATTACTCTGCGGGCTGCGTGCCTCGCGGGCAAGCCCACTTTTTAAAAAATAATATTTTATAATTTAATTTTAGAATGTTAATAAACATAAATATTACCAGACAATATTACATAATGTTAATACTTATTAATCAAGTCTCCTACACCCCCAAAAAATACTCCTAATAGCGAAATTAAGTAACTTTTGACATGATATCCTTCAAACCAAATAAAAATACTAATAAGCAATCTAAATAGTTTCCTGTATTTGACTTACGGGCTGACCCACCGACTAACCCAACCCACATTGCTCAAGCCCCACGGGTCACGGGCTTATCCGGGCAGGGCTAAAAAGCTCTATTCTTAAATGGGCGGCAAAAACTAAAGCTCAACTCCATCAAATTACAGGTTGGGTTAGACCGGCCCAACGGGCCTTGCCCATATTGATGGCTCTAGTATTGAAAAACATTTCTTTGAAGAGTTTACATGGTACGCACACATTTGGGCTCAACAATAATGTGATGCAATGGACAAATGTGTGAGGCTTGTCGGGTCAAAGCAGATAATATAAAAAAAGGGCAGTCCGGTGTACTAAAGCTACCGCTATGCACGGTGTTCGGAGAAGGGCCCCACTACAAGGGTATATCGTACGCAGTTTTACCTTGCATTTCTGCTAGAGGCTATTTCCAAGGCTTGAACCCGTGACCTCCTGGTCACATGACAACAACTTTATCAGTTACTCCAAAGCTCTCCTCAAAGCAGATAATATATGCAATGAATTTTTTAATGAGATCATATTTCTAAAAAGAATAATTCCTAATTAATGTGTAAGTTCTCAGGTTAATTATCGTTCCTATAATTACATTTCCTTGTACAAGATATTGCTATTATAAATGGTCAAAATGTACTATTCCCTTGGTTAACATACCAATAAAACTATGAGTTATGTCTAGTGTTCTCTATAAATCTATTAAGGTTGCTGGTAAAAGTATAGATTGCATTGTATGAGATCTAGAACAAATGCTTGATAACGTATTACAATATGAACCCATTATAATAATTGTTTTCTTAGCATGCAATGTATTGTATATTTATTCTTGAATAACGGGTAACAAATCACGACTAGTTGGTACAGTACTTACATTTTCAACACGTTTAATTTTCTACTTCATATTTCCATATCCTAATTTTCTTGTCCTACAAATACCCTCTTCTATTTTCTTGCTTGACTATAGTTTCATTAATTTCCTCTAAGTAACAACATGGAAGCCGCTACAACAACCACCGTGTCAGTGGCGGAGCACAACCACATTATGTGGCGGATGAGGCTACACTCCGCGATTCGAACAGTGGTAGCATATGCTATAATTGGCTGCTCCACCCTTTATGGACCACCTTGGTTTAAAAATTTAGCAGCATTTCCAGCCTTTTCATACGTAACAGCCACTCTAGTCACTAGCGATTCCACGCTGGGTGACACATTGAGTGGCTGTTGGCATGCCATTATTGCCACGGTTCAAACCATGCCACTTTCCATGCTTAACCTGTGGATAGCAACAGCACCCAACGGGTCCAACAGGTTGTTCCCCGTGGTGTCTGCCTTGGCATTGGCACTAAGTTCGTTGTTGGTGGCTCTCGTAGAATGTACAGATATTAGGTGCAAAAAAATTGCTTTTGGACAGTTGGTACTTGTGTTTGCCGATGGTGTTATTCGTGGAGTGCATATAAGTGTTGTTGTTCACCCTCTTCGTGTTGCATATAGCACGGTCCTTGGGATGGTGGCTTCTCTTCTTGCCTTGTCACTTCCTTATCCAAGACTAGCTTACTTTGAGGTCAGTATTGGGCTAAAATAACCTAAAGATACTCTAAGCAAGTTAACAAAATACTATTATATTATCTCATGACTTGGTCAAACTCACATAGTTTCTTTTAGTTTTCTACTTTTTATGTGGGACTTTGTTCGAACACATCCAATAATCACATGTCCGAGTACATTTTATAACTTTTGTCATTAATGCACATATTAACATGTTGTTGCAGATAAACTACAATATTCATCTTGTAGTGTTAGGAGATCGTTCACATATATAGAGTATTGTAATAATACTTTTATATTGTTCGTGCATAAAATTATACTCTATTTTACGTCCTATTGTGTATGTTGGGATCGGATAATCCAACTACCTTCTTTAATGAGGAAGTTAAAAAAATGTAGGACTAGAGAATCAACTACTCGATCTTATTAGTTTAAGACAAAATGGTTCAGTGGACCCTTATATTATGTCCGTTTTGTAATGTGAATACTTCTACTTAAAATGACTGACTAGGCACACGCCTATGATGCGAGTGAGGGTCAATTTTTGATTAATTTATATTAAAATAATTTTTAAAAAATAAAAATAATATTAAAATTAAAAAAATAAAAAAGAATTTTTTTTCCCTCCATCCTTTTTAATTTAAAAATAATAAATTAAAAAAATAATTAAAAAAGCCTCCCCCCTTCTTTATTCACTTTCTCAATTTAAATTTTTCATTTTGTTCCCCTTTCACTCCAAACTTGCCCTTTGCATACTTCGCAGCAATGGCCGTCACCCCCGTAACCCTAACCTAATCAACGGAATCGGCAAATTCTCTTGTTCCAAAATGTACCTCAAAAAGGGCCTTTAGGGCTATCAAGAAGAAAAGCGGCGGCAAATTTCCCACCCATCCAAAAGCCACCGCCATCGTTGCTCCGCCCTCAACCACCACCGTCAAACCACCAAAATTCTAACCAGCTGATGATGTGGCAAAACCCCCCATCAACAAACACAAGCCAAAACCCACAAAATTGAGAGCCAGTATTACACCTGGTACTGTTTTGATTATTCTAGCTGGGAGATTTAAGGGAAGAAGAGTTGTGTTCTTCAAACAACTTATGGGTTCTGGACTGTTACTTGTTAGTGGGACGTTTAAGGTTAATGGAGTTTCATTAAGGAGAGTTAATCAAGCTTATGTTATTGCTACTTCAACGAAAGTGAATGTTAGTGGAGTTAATGTTGATTAGATTGATGATAAGTATTTTGCTAAGGAGGTTAAGAAGAAGGTGAAGAAGGGTGAAAGAGAGTTTTTTTAAGAGCAAAAAAAGGAGAAGAATGTGCTTCCCCGGGAGAAGAAGGATGACCAGAAGGCCGTAGATGCAGCATTGCTCAAGGCCATCGAGTCTGTTCTTGAATTGAAGGTTTATTTGGGTGCTAGGTTCTCACTCAAGTCGAGCATGAAACCCCACGAGCTTGTCTTTTAGACCAGTTAATTAAACTACTCTTGATGAAATTGATTTTGTTAGATTTATATATTTTATTTTCTGTTTTGGACCTGTGTTTAGTCTTATTGGAAAATTTTGTTGGTTATAAACATCTTTAAGATGAAATATGCAGTTAAAAAAAAATCATTTTGTTTAGGATTAATTTTGTAACGTTTACAAATTGTTAAAGATATTTAAATAAAAATTGAAAATTCATTATGTTTGTGTATGTGAATTTATAGTTAAAACTTTAAATTAATTGGAGAGAAATTTTAATTATTTTGAATAAATTTGATTTTTAATTAAATTTATTGTGTTTGTGTATTAGAATTTATAGTTGAAAATTTAAATTAAAAATTTATTGTGTTTGTGTATTAGAATTTTTATAATTTATAAAATAAATTTATTTAATCAAATTTATTTTAATATTAGTTTCTTATGTAACATTTTAAAAATAACATAAAATTCAATGTAATACTTAAAAATGACGTGCCGGGTGATGTGGGCATTAAATTTAATGTAATACTCAAGAGTCACGTGGAAGCTGACGTGGAAGCTGACATGGGGCGGTTGTGTTACACACACCGTCAGAGGGGTTTAAAATGTTGTTTTTAAATGGGTTCAAGGGTCCAGATGACAAACATCTAAGTAGAAGTATCCACATTATAAAACGGACATAGTACAAAGGTCCACCGAGCCATTTTGCCTTAGTTTACTAACTCAAATCTTCTTTTAGTGTAGCATTAAAATAAGTGATCATTAAGCACATATGGCTGAATTTTTGTATGTAAATGTTGAAAACGATATGAAGTTGTAGCCTTATTCTTCTTTCTTTGTAAATCAATCAGGTCAGGAAACTACATCAATTATATGCTGAAAACTCAAAAGAGAGAGTGGAAATATATTCTAGGGCAATCACTTCCCAAGACAATCTCATTCCAGTTGAACGGTTGTCCAAAGCCAAATTCCTTGCTCAAACAGCAGCCAAGCTTCTCCAAAGCACCAAACTTTTGAAGGTAAGATAACTAATTAATTGGACTAATATATACTTACTCCGTCTCAATTTATATGAGATAGGTTGACTGGGCGTGAAAATTAAGAAATAAGAGGAAAACTTTAGAAATTTGTGGTTTAAAATAAGCTACAGGTATTTGTATGGCTACAAATGATCTCATTAAAGGTGAATTTGACATTTTCAAGTTAAATTATTACTAAATATAAAAATGTGCCGTTCTTTTGATACCGACTGAAAATGAAAGTGTGTCGTATAAATTTAGACAAAGGGAGTACATAGCTTTTACTTATCTTTTCACTTTACCTCTATTTATACAAGCTTTGTCTACTAATTATTTGGTATCTGAAATTTACTCTGTCCCGATTAATCCAAATTTGCACCACACAAGGTGTATAAACGCTCCCTACCAAGATTTCAACTCATATGTATACTTCTGTTGTGCAGGGAGGTCTAATGTGGGAAACACCTTGGATCCGATTTTTCAAATCATGTTCGGAAATTCCAGGAGAAAATGGCATCCAAAACATGGAATTAAGCATAAGAGGAATGGAAATCTCCTTAACTTCATGTCCTTCCTTTTCCACTGGCTTGGTGAAAGAAGAGTTAAAGGACACATTAATACATATGTCTGAGCAAATTCGTCGAAAATCAGACCAAGTCAGTCATCAAGAAACAAATGGATCAGACTTTGCCAATAAATCCATCTTTCTCCATGATGACACCATGTCTCCTACACAAACAAGCCTGCCTGCATTTTTCTTCTTATTTTGTGCAAAAATGCTGCTCGACAATTCATCCACATCATATAACGAAGACACACAAAGACTTTGCCATAAGAGCTGGATGAAAATTAGACCAAGAAAAGAAACATTGATGTTCGCGTTGAAGTGTTCTGTTTCTTTAGGCCTAGCTGTGTGGCTAGGCCTGTTATTCGACAAACAAAATGGTTTTTGGGCAGGGCTGACAGTAGCCAGTACTTTAGCACAAGGCAAATTAGCAACCTTTACACTTGCTAATGCTCAAGCACAAGGCATTGCATTTGGATCAGTCTACGGAGTCTTGGGGTGTTCTGTTTTCCAAAAAGCCGCTAACTTAAGGTTCTTAGCTCTTCTCCCTTGGATTATTTTCAGCAGTTTTCTCAAACATAGCCGGATTTATGGCCACGCAGGAGGAATTTCAGCGTTATTAGGAGCTGTGATGATCTTAGGACGAAAATACTCTGGCCCTGCTAATGAATTTGCCATCATAAGACTAACAGAAACTTTTATTGGATTGTCTTGTTTCATTGTGGTACAGTTTTTACTGAACCCAAAACGAGCAGCAAGTCTTGCAAGGAATCAATTGTATTGCACACTGGATATTCTCAAAGATTGCATGAACCAAATCGCGCAAAAAGACCAGCGAGAACTGAGAGGACTAATCAAAAAACAAAGGAAACTAAAATCCCATATTCTGAACTTGCAAAAATTGTGTCTTAATGCAGAACTAGAGCCTGATTTTTGGTTCCTTCCTTTTAATGCAACATGCTACAAGAAGCTGCAAGGTTCTCTCTCAAAAATAGCCGATTTATTTTGCTATGTTGTCTACAATATCAACAACATGTCACATGATTTTCAAAGCCATGCTGTTGATTGCAAAGAGCTACATGACTCTATATATGATGAATTGGAGTATTTGAAGGAAACAACAATTTCGTTGATAAGTACATTTCTTGATAAGCCTAGTTTGATGAAGTTGTTCCCAGATGATGATGATCAAGAGGTGAAAATATTTCATGATCTTGAAGAGGGGAAATTGAGTAAAAAGAATGATGAAAAAACAGGAAGAGGATTATGTTTTTTCCTTGAGAGATCAAAAGAGGTGATTGATGGAATATTGAGTAGCCAAGACAAACAGGAGTTAAAAGGAAAGATAATTATTTCATTATATGCTTTGGAATTTTGTATAACAAGCATGTTGAAAGTGATCAAAGATATTAAAATGACTATGAAAGAATTGTCGCAGTGGGAAAGTTCTTGAAACACATGAATTTCTCAAAGGTCCTCCAAGCATAGTAGCAAAAGTTTTGATTAGATTTTTATGTAGAGGGGTTTAGGTATCAAAATCAGAAATTTTGGATAATTTTTAGAAGAAAGGGAAAGCATATAAGAAGATTGATTACTGTATGTGTAGTCCATTTCTTTTTTTTTTAATTTCGTAGAATAATCAAGCAAAATAAGCAAATTCTTTCATGGACTTGTTTCTTTCCCTCATCCTTGCATTGAGTCAACCCTCGTGGGCTTTGAACATAAGAATGGTGTAATTTGGCAAAAAGTAAATGTATTTTCAAGTTGAAAATGATATTTGATAATTAAAGGTGTATGTAAACATGAATACGAATCACAATTGTTATCGAATTTTTGTGAATGAATTGGAGTAAAATTGTGGAAATAGCTCTCTGAAGTTTTTAGAAGTCTATAACTTTTCATAATTCAACTTCAAGTTGAATTCTGAATTTATTACAATTAACAATATTTTGAAAAAGTAAAACTATCCTGCCCAAACGGTCCCTTAAGCGCTTGGACATGAATTTGTGTATATTTGAAAAAAATAATAAAAATAAATACTCTCTCCGTCTATAAATACTTATTCATTTTTTACTTGACACATATGTTAATCTATATATATAATTTATAATCTATATCTATATCTATATCTATATCTATATCTATAATATATTAAAAGTGTGAAATTATCAACTCCAAATGAGAAGAGTCTAAGATACATGGTATAGGAAGAATATATGATAAGATCTAATTAATGTAGCTCCTAAAATATATATGTTGGGAGGTTTCTATAACATATATAAATAGTAGAAAAATTATTATTCCTAAATATTAGGAAAAAATTTAGGACACCTAAAAGAAAAGATGGATATTAGGAATTAATTCCTTTTAAAAATGACACAATTTTAAAAGAGAAAAAGTCCCACGAGTATTTTTTTTTGAAAGCCTTTTCTTCTCCAAAAAAGAAAATTTATGATAGATAGTTAAAATTTTATTTATACCAAATAAAATTCTAATTTAAATTTTTGTCATAATAAATTTTGGTTATTGAAATTTTCCTTATTTGAACAAATTTGAAATTTTAGAATTTCAATCCCAGATTTAGATTAAATCATCTTTTCACTATTTTTCTATTATTTAAGAGTTGAAACTTAAACAAATATGTATAGTAAAACATTTCTTTATTAGAAGTCGTCATAATTAATGACAACTGATATCTTTTTCATTAGTTTAAAATTCTAAATCAACTAAAGTTGATTTTAAGAAGATCTAAAAAATCTAAAAAGAAATATGAAAACATTGAAATAAGAAAAATATAAGAAATATCAAATTTCTAAAAGTTTTAAGTAAGTAATCAAAGATTTTTTAAAAAATTTAACTTTAAAATAAGAAAAAATCTTAAATATATAAAAAATAAATAAAAAATAATGTACTACAAATATGGTTCAAATCAATGCGTCTCTCTTGACTCTAGCAACAAGAAAAAGAGATACTGCATGACAACCGCAAAAGCGACGATCCATTAAACACTTAAACTTCTAATGCTAAAATATATATTTGCTTACAATAAAATGTAAGTTATGTATACATTATCTATGTCTATATATATATAAGCGCAAAACTAAAATAAAACAAGATGCCAAGTGGCATGATATTAAAATAGCCACGTGACAGTTTTTAAGATAAAGCTAAAAAAATCTGTAATAAAAATATATAAAAAAAAAATTGAAAGATTAAATATTAAAATTTGAAATACATTATCCTCATTTTAAAAAAATAAAAATTCATTATCTTGAAATAGAAAGTCATACTTGAAGAGTCCTAATAAACATTTACTATTTCAAACTTATCCCTTTTGAAATTTAAATGTTACATCAAATATATTTAAATACATGTGATTTAATACTTAAAAGAATTAGCAATAGCAGTTAAGATTTTTAGCCTACTCTAATTTTAATTATATGATTATGATTAAAAAAAGGCAACTTCTAAATAATTTGAAAGTTAAAAATCAGCTTAACCAATCTGAAATATTATTGAAATTTAAAATTAGAATTCTAACTATTTCATAATAATCTATAAAAAAAATAATAGTAGTACATGGTGTTAGTAAAGATAGTAAAATAATAATAATAATTAAAAAAAATTATTTTTTTTAAAAAAGAGTAGCAGCGGCATTACATATAGTAGTAGAAGTATTAATAGTGGTAGTAGTAACAATATCATTATTGTTATTGTTATTAATCCCTTACCCCATTATCTCACTAATAAAATTATTTTAAAATTTGAATTGAAAATAAGTTGTTTGGCTCTCTGATAGGTTACTTTTTTATAGCATATTTTTCTCTTTATTAGCAATTAGAAGTTTTTGTTCCCTTTTTTATATTTATATTTATCCAAATTAGTGTACTGATCTTCTTATGAAATTTGAATTCAAATAAACTTTGAGTTGGAATTGATTTTTAACTTCTTAACATCTCAATATATATTCCTACAATGATATATAATATCAAGCTTCCTTCTCCTTCTTTGTTAGTGATCATTAATTTTATTCATGAATTTATTTATTACATTCTTCATATTCTTTATTTTTCAAAAATTTAAAATTTTATTTTTTATATACAGATGATTGATGGTGCTATTACAGTTTACAAATTAATTTATTTTCACTATATAAGTAAGTAATATTTTTCTGTTCGTTTGATTTCTGATAAAAATAAATTTATTTACGTAAATGAAAAATAAAACCACCTTTCGTTGAGAAGTTAAGTTGATTCTTTTTAAATGCTAACTTTTGTTATTACTTTTATATAATTTATATTTAAAAAATAGACGCTCATATTAATTTATGTGTTTTCATTTTTTGTGACGAATTAATTATTTAATATGATGTTACGAGATTTTATAGTGATTTCGAAAGTTAAATATTATGGGTTCAAGTTTGAAATTTCGCATCAACCATTCAATTTATTGTGTTTAGATTTATTGTTTTTAAATATTTAGTGAATTGCTTAACATATACACACAATTTAAGTCAATGTTATATAATTATTCGCTAATTATTTTTTTTTAAAAAAAAGGTATATCTTCAATGATTTTTTTCATCTAAACATGCGAGTCAATTTTAAAAATTAGATAAAATTTAAATTGTGATTGATATTTCTTTCTATTTGAATTTGAGATGAGAATGTTTTGAAGATAGGAAAGGTAATCCTATAGATAACATTACATATTTATTTAAATTTTTAATATATAAAGTAAAAAAAATTGTGATAACTAAAACACAAGCAACAGTTCAAATTTTTATAATGATAGTTTCTTATGTTGATAACGTTTTAATAAAAAAAAATGTTAAATCACCATAAATTTTAAATGTTATAGCTTAGAATATAATTAAATATGATGTGCATAGTTACATGTTAAAATTATTTTTCATATAATAAATTTATGATTTATCGTTTTCATCTAAAATTCATATTCAGAATAATATCCAAGAATATCATAATGGAAATCCTTTGATTCTTAGGATGAGTTAAAAAAAAAATTAATCTGGGAAAAAAATTAAATAGAATATGAGATAAAATTATAGTTTGATAGATGTGAAAGTATTTAACTTAGAATTTTAAATTATAACCGCTTATAACAGATAAGATTATTTGAGTCTTCTTTTAATCTATATTTTATTATTTTGACATAACAAAGCTTATTTATTCTAATTTATATATATAATGAAGTAATTAGATAATACACATATTACTACTATTCATAAATTTTGAATGAGAAAATGGGGACAATAGAATAAAAATTTATATTGTTTTTGATAATCTGAAATCCTTAGGTTATAAACAATTTAATTAAAAAAAATATGAAATAATTTTTTTGTTATAATTACATGATTATTTTTACTCATATAGATTTGATTTGGGGGAGGATTGGAAGTGAGGGGAGGTACTTTTCTAGATTCCACTCTTTTCTTTCCTGGCTTCGAGGGTAGAATATTTTTTAAAGAAAAATTGAGAGTAAGGGGTGAGGGTGTGGAGATGGAAGTGGAGGTGGGGGGGGGGGGAGGTGTGGAGGTGGAGATGGGTTGTGTGTGGTTGGTGGGGGTCGATATATATATTATATTGAGAAATAATATGATAATTAAACTTTTTTTAAGATAATACTCCCTTCGTCTCATTTTACGTGTCGTCATTTGATCAGGCACATAGTTTAAGAAATAAATGATGACTTTGTAAATTTACAAAATTACCCCTCTTAAAGTTTACTTTAGTTGTGTTTTCTTATAAGGTGGGACCCACTAAAAAAAATAGGTATTATGCCACTAAATAGTTACCAAACAAGAAAAAATAATTTTTTTTTTGGACGGACCAAAAAGAAAATGACGACACATAAAATGAAATGAAGGGAGTATGATTTAACTTGCTCGAAAGAGACATTTAATATGAAACTATTAGAAATAACATTTAATATTATCCGTGCATTCCACGGGTACGTATACTAATATATTATAAAGCAGAGGATGAAGCAACAAGAAGAAAAGTGACAAAATTAATAATAAGCTGCTGCTACTACTACTAATGAGTTCTAAATGAACTCTAACTATTGATAAATTTATTTCTATCAATATTTTAAAATATATTTGAGTTCATTTGATTTAAATATTATGAAAAATAAAAAACATAATGATAAAAAAACAGTAGTAGTACGTAATATATGTTGTAGTAGTTGATGATGATGATGATAATAATAATACTAATAATAATAATAATAATAATAATAATAACAACAACAAATTTAATAGTAGTGCAATAATAATTTTTGAATTAAAATATTAAATTTATTTTAATTTAAAAATTAAAAAATTTGAGATATTTGAATCTGGAAATATTAAATTAAAAAAAAAAATTGTCATTGGGTTGAAACTAAGAATCTAATATTGATGAGTTCTAAATGAACTCTAACTATTCATAGATTTATTTCTTTAAATATTTTAAAATATATTTGAGTTCACTTGATTTAAATATTACGAAAATACAAAATATAATGATAAAAAAAAATAGTAGTAGTACGTAATATGTGTTGTAGTAGTTGATGATGATAATCATAATAACAACAACAACAACAACAACAACAAATTTAATAGTAGTGCAATAATAATTTTTGAATTAAAATATTAAATTTATTTTAATTTAAAATTATTAGATTTTTACAATGAAAGAAAAAATTATCGTTAGCTTAAAACTAGGAACCTATAATTGAAGATATCTAATGAACTCTTGCGGTTTCATATACTTATCTCATTCAGTTATAATATATATCTAAATACAATTGATTTAAATATTAAATAAAATATAAATTAATGAAAATAATAAAAATAGTAATAGCAGGATGATTTTAAAAACATAAAGAATGTATATTGCTAATGTTTCATCATGATTTTGATAAGTCATTAACATAGTAATTTTTAGGGTGAAAATAATAAATAAATAAATAAAAATAATAATAATATAATTTGACTATATCCAATTATACATATATTTCGGATAAAAATATATTTTTAAAATAATCATAATTTTTTATATTTTCAAAAAGAGCATAAAATAAAAAGATAAAAAAGAAAAGGACTAAAGAAATACTAACTAAACCTAAACCAGCTTAATCCATATCCAAATAACTTTTCCATCATTACGCACGTCACTTCAAACTAACAATTTTTAGTATATTTTATTTTATCTGTAAAATTTATTAAAATTAGTTAGCAGATAAATATAAAATTTATTAATAATTATTTAGTTTGAAACATTTTTATACTAAATTGAAACGGCAAGAGAATTTCTTTTTCAAAATAAAATTTATTTTAAAAATTACTTTACGATAAAGATAAAGACATAGTAGGTAAATGAATGTTAAATTTTTTAATTTTGAATTTGAATTGAAATTTCAGGAATTTGAATTGGAAACCAACTCTATACAAGATAAAGGCAAATTTCAACCAACAACAGTGGTGGCGCAATGGTAAGGGATTGGCCCACCTTACCCAAAAGTCGAGGATTCGATTTTGGGTATGGACAAACACTCTGTTGGGAGCTCTTCCCACCAAATGGGGCCCGACGCAGGGCGAATTCGGATATAGATAGTCGTACTTCTAAAAAGCGGGTACCGAACACCAGGTGGTTTAAACCAAAAAAAAAAAGGCAAATTTCAAATAACTCTTTCTTATATAAATCAATTTCTTGATCAAACTTTTTATTTTATTCTCAAAATTCTTTACTTATTCTTTAATTCTTCAATCAAATTTGTTTATGATTATGCAACATTGAGGGCTCCCCTTCTTAAATTAATAATTCTGTGTACAATTTATTTACTATTTAAAGTTTGAATTTAGATTATTTGGTTAGAATTTGTGAACAATTTCTGTATTTGATAGTACAGAGTTAATCTGTTGTAAAATTTTTTATTGAAGAACATGATTAGAATGAAATGATCATAATATATACTGGACGCTGATCTACTTTCTTTGATTGTGCTAGATTGAAAATTCGGCTACAAGATAACCGCACACACACTTTCAGATAAAATCATATTTTTATTATTTATAAAAAAAATTCTTTAGAATTTTTTTTTTGTGTAATAATTTTATTTGGTATTATTGTCTTGAAAAAAAGATCAAAATAATGAAAAGATGAAAAACATAGATAATTGCAATAGAATAAAGTAGAATCGAAAAGCTATGCCAATGCATGTAAATCTAGGTAAGTATATTTTGATAACAACTTCATCCAAAATAATTCAGACAAGTAACGTCTTTTCCTTCTTTTTTTTTTCTAAAACCTCTTTACTATTTTTTTTTCTTTACTGTTTTATTTGGACTTCATAGATAAAAATATATAAGGATATGAAGTTTCACCATGAATATGTTGAGGAAATGATATACTGTTATAATAATATATTTTATAAATAATATTTAATCATTATGAAATCATAGTGATTAATGATCGTAAGGAGATAAAATATAGTATTAAAGAAATGTTGTTGTAAACATATTATTTTATTTTATATTTTGAAATTATAATTATATTATACTCTTCAACAATTTAATTTAGAGTTATTTCTTTTTATGTTATATTGCGATGTAGTTCACATTTTTTTTTTCTTAGTTCTTAGCAATTTAATTAAAGCTCTTTCCACAAGAATATGATGCATTAGTTATTTATAATAATAAAGATTTTAATATTTCTTCCTCGGATACATTTCTTTTCGGAAAACTTTTAATTTAATTAATAATCATTCAGTTATCATTAAAGTTTGGTCGTAATTTTTGTTTGTATAATATTTTCAAGCCTTCAAATATCTTGAACCTTATTGCATTGATTTTCAGATAATAATTGAATAATTATCTATGATAGTGTTTTGTCTTATATTAGATCACTTTCTTGAAAATAAAATATCACTAGAAATAAATTTAATTTTTTGTGTGTCCAATGGTGTTGAAAATTAAATAAACGAATATCTTTTACATTACCCTTTAAACATAACAATAAATTTAAATTTAAATTTTAAGAAGTATTTGCAATGTTTAAAAGTTTTTAGCAAAGTTTAAGTTTGAACATTCCTCGAGAGTTATATCATTATCTTGCATAAATAAATTCTTACCTTTTTTCACTAAGTCCTTTCAACGGTTTTATGAGTGTGTTCGGTTAAGAGAAAAATATTTTATTTTTCAATTTTTGAGTACTTATTTTCTTGTGTTTGATACTATAACAACATCATGCTATATTAAAATTAAAAAAAATATTATTTTAAAATTATTTGATATCTAACATAAAATAATAAAAAAATACATAAAAATAGAGCAACATATATAGTGATACCGGAGAAAGAGAGGGTAGGGGGTTGTAGGTGGGGGAATAGGTAGGGGGAGGGGGAGGGTATGGTTTTAGGTGGGGTGGTGGATGTAAGTGGGGTTTGGGGGTAGGAAAAAATATTTTTTTTTTAAAAAAAATATATGGTGTGCAGTGTGGATGTGAGATTTAGCGATGTTTGTATTTTTGAAAGTGGTATAAAATATTTTAATTGAATTAATTTGGAAGATATAATAATAAGTAAAATAAAATACTTAAATCAAACAATGAAAAAATTATGAACAATAAAATAAATGAGAGTTTAAAAGAAGTTAAAAAGTTGTATGTGGTGGGTTTTTAAATTGAAAATAAATATGGTGTGCAGTGTGGATGTGGGTTTTAGCGATGTTGGTGTTTTTGAAAGTGGTATAAAATATTTTAATTTAATTAATTTGAAAGATATTGTAAGTAAAATAAAATACTTAAATCAAATAATGAAAAAATTATGAACAATAAAATAAAGAAGGATAATTTAAAAGAAGTTAAAAAGTTGTATGTGCGGAGTTTTTAAATTTAAAAATGGCGAAATTTAAAATTTGAAATCAGAAATTTTGTAATTGAGACTATTAAATATTTTTAGTATTTGAAACAGAATTGATAGACAAAACTTTTTGAATTCAGTGTACTTAGTTGATGGATTGACAGAGAAAAAAAAATGAAATGAAAGATAAAGAATGTAATTGCATATCTTAATTTAGTAAAAATAAAAAGGTAAACGTACATCAACAAAATTAACAATTATTTTATATTTATATTTTATTAGTTTTAATGCAATAAATTAATGGAATTTTCATATTAAAACATCTAAATTAATTGAAATTGTGATTAGGTATTCGATATTAGTTGTAATTTAAATATTAACAATTATTTATAATATATTATAATCAATTTAATTTATGTTAATGTGATATAATAAAAATTAATTATGTACTCGATATAATACAATAAAAAATATGCTAAAATAAATATATTCGATTATGTAAATGAAAATATTTTACTACTAATTGATAATTTTAAATGTTAAATTTTATCAATTCTTAAAATACATAAATTGTACACAATATACTAGAGAAAAAAATATAAAACTTTTTTTTTTTTTACAATTGCAGAATTATTTTTACTCATATAAGTTTAGTTTAAAATGAGGAAGGGAGGAGTGTTGGAGGAATACTAACACTCTAATATTTTTATGTAAATAATATAATAATAAAAAATATAAATTCTAATCTTTTTTTATAATTATATAATTTTTTTTTACATATAGATTTGGTTAGAGGTGGAGAATTAAATGGGGGTAGAGGCGTGTGGGGTTTGGGGTTGAGAGGGGGGGGGGGGGGTAGTGTAGATGGTAGAAGTAGGTGGGAGTAAATTTTTTGTTTCTTTTCGCATTTTATTAAGAAATAATATAATAGTTAAATTATTTTAAAGATAATATCATTTAACATGTTCGAACGAAACATTACAAAATAAAGCAATTAAATTAAAAATAATATTTTAATATTATCCGTGCATCATACGGATACGTATACTAGTCTATCTATATATAATAGGAGAGGCGAAATCGCCACATGTCAGCACCACAAAAAAACAGCATGTTAAAAAAAAATTATTTTAAAAATCTATCTAAAAAACTCTATTTATATCTAATAGATATAATCACGTTTGCAACCAAAAAAAATAATTAACAAATAATTTGGAGAAAAAACTGCTTACAAAAACTGCCCAAGTTTCACTGTTTTTTTTACTGTTTCTTGCTTCAAACTGTTCCTATTTTCATTTATTACTTTCAATCTCCTAACTCTAATTTCTTTTGCTTTCAAATTTTCTGTGTTCAATTTTTACTGTCTATTCATCAATTATGCTTTTTGATTAATATTTTGGATTGCAGGAAAAAGAAAAATCAACGTCAAAGAAATAGATAAGAAGACGGGGTACAAGAGAAACCCCAATCGTTTGTGGAGGAAAAGATGAACAATGAATATTGCAAAATCTCAAGTCTTCAGTGATTTTGATACGATTCCAAAAAAAAATCTCATAAAATACTATCGGTAAGATACACTTTAAATTATATCATCTTACTATCTTATTATGAATTGCAACACGTTCTTCAAATTGAAAAAAATTATGAATAAGGGTGGTGAAATTCGATGCACTTTTTTTGCGAAAGAATTTTTGATAAATATTTTTCCTAAAATATGAATTAAATTTGAAATTTGTGTGTGTTAAATATTGAATTATTTAAAGATGGTATCTTTATCTTAATTAATTGAGACCATTTCATAGGATATAAAAAATAATATAGATCTAAAAATATGAGATATTAATAAATTGAAATGATAGGATGATGATGTTGCTTGCGGGGCTTATAGATAAATTTATTTATTTAGGATCCTTTTACATTATTTGTTGGGGAGGATTTTATTTTGATTCCCTTATGTTGAGAAATAGATACATTGAGTGGGAAACAAATAGGTAGAAAATGATATTGGGTGGTTATAGTGTGAATAAGATGCAAAAAAACATAATCTTTCATAGCACATTGAAGATCAGCAAATAAAGTATTAAATATTACATTTTATAATAAAATACGTCACTATTGGACGTAATAGGCATAATAATGTTTAAAGATTGGAGAATAGAGAATGCGTTAACCTTGAGGCTAATTATTCTTTTCAGTAATAAAATAAAACAAAGTAAATAATACTCAAATATTGATAACTTCAAATAATGAGTTAATTATGAGCTTTATAAAAAAAAAAATAACAAAAAATGCATTTCATGAGTGAGAAATTGTATTTAAAGGTGTCCAGTGGAAAAAAATATAAATATATCAAGTTTACAAGATAATGGTAAAATTGTATGACAATGTATTAATATTATATAAAGGATAATGCAAACCGAAAACAAGAAACGAGTAATAAATAAAAATTAAGAAAATCAGCCTAGAATAAATTAAAAGGCTTATTCGAATTTAAGCTGATAAGCTTATTTGAATTATGATATGAAAATTTAAATTAAGAAACTCTAAGCAACTCATTAAAATTTAGATATATAATAATTTTTATATATGTTATTTAAATAACAATTGAGATTAAAATACAAAATATTATATTTAAAATAGCATGAAAAAATGTAATTGCTAATAGTATATACTACTAAAATAATAATATTAATTAAAAATACCACCGTTACTCAAATTTTTAGTCTGGCTAGGCCCTATTTGTTTGCACTTAATGGAGGTTTGAATCTGAATGGTTCTGACTTCATCCCATTAAGTGCATTTGTTTTTAGGTAAACAACATAAATCTCAATACTTTGCTACCTAATTACCCTCTCTCCTAACTTTCATATTAATTATATGATATCCCGAATATAATACATTATTTAATCTGCCGATACATAAGCATATGATACATTACTATTCAATTAGTTGGAGATAAAAAAGGGAAAAACAAAAAAAGTGCCTACAATTGAGGAATTAACACACTCAATTTAAGATTTTTTCCATTTAATTACATAAAATCCTCAACAACTTTATTATTTGAAATTTGAATGATCAAATCAATCTTCATTAATCATAATCTTTTAAAATTAATTTTTTCTCCAATCGTTCATTCCCTGTTCATCATAACATATCTCATTCCCTGCGTTCAGAAAAAAATTGAACATACTATAAAAACCTGATGTATCAGGCGAATCCCATATCACATATATATCTTTCTATGTATCAGAAAACGAATTTTAAACTTAATTTCTTTATATTCATGTATCAGAATAAGAAATATACATTGAATGTATCTCAAATCATTAATTACCTCTGTCAGAAATAGTTTTATGTATCAGAATGCATGTAATATCTTTGTCAAAAAAATATCAATGTATCAGAAAATGAATTTAAAACTTAATTTCTTTATATTTATGTATCAGAATAAGAAATATTTATTGAATGCATCAGAAATCATTGATTACCTATGTCAGAAATAGTTTTATGTATCAGAATGCATGTAATATCTCTGTCAAAAAAATATTTATGTATCAGAAATAATTTTTACAGTTCTGTTTGTTTAATTGTACATTATGATACATGAATAGAATGTATATGGACGAAATTTATCAATCTGATACATAAAAATCATACATTTGATAATGGGTCTCTTTTCACAACTTTTTTTTCTCTTTGCAACATCAACAACAGACTTATGAAGAAGTACGTTAATGTAGGTTGTTTGTGAAATTTTTCTGGCGGCCAATGGCCATAACACACATACTACGACTTTTTTTGGGTCTCTTTTCACAACTTTTTATTTTCTCTTTACAACATCAACAACAGACTGATGAAGAAGTACGTTAATGGAGGTTGTTTGTAAAAACATTTCCACGGCCAATGGTATACAACGACTTTTTTTTTTGCTTTTTTGGAATTTTATCAATGAGAGTTAATTGCAGATGAATTTATTGCTAACTTTTATTACTTACCTAATGATTAATTATTTAATAGCCATGTTTTCTAGGGAAAACAGAATTTTCCTTATCTGCAACAATGTCAATGCGATTTAGGGCTTAAAAATAGGAGTTGTGTGTTATGTATCAGATAAAAAACTTGTTTAGAGATTTAGAAGAAATTTTTGTAATTAGTTTAGTGGGATGGGATTTTAAGTAATATAGGATACTTAAGGTGTTGTTTTATGTAATTTATCCTTTGTTTTTTTTAAAGAGTCTCTTAATGTATCTAAAAATATCTAAATGGATCAGATATGAAAAGAAGTCTAAATAACATTCAGACTCTTTTTAAAACATAATCCCTAACTCTCTCACTTCATTATTTCCTCTCTTTTTTCACGTTATCTTTCTCCCTCTCTTTTCACGTTATCTCTCCCTCTCTTCACGTTTCTCTCTCTCTCTCTCTCTTCATCTTCACTTGCTTTCCTTCTCTTTTAGGTATGATTCACCAAAATTTTTTATAAATATTTTAGTTATCAATTTGTGTATTCATTATTTGCTAAATTCTAAATTTCTGCTTGCAATTTTTTGTTTTGATTATAAAATTTGTAGTTCTTTGGATAATAGAATCTTATATGTGTCTGCTCATAACGTAACATTGAACTTACTAATGATATTTTCACTCAGATTTCATGGTTAACAAATAAACATGTGTTCGTTCTTGTATTAATTAGTTATTCATATGCTTTAATATTTATGCATCTAAATCAAATTATATCTGATTAATTATTTTAGTTTGTTGGATCAGTTTAATTGACAGATTACTTTATGTTGAATTTAATTTTTTATAATTACATCATATCACAATAATTTTTAATCAATATATTTTTTTAATAATTTAAATAATTTAATAATTATATTTAACATAATATATTTATCTTTAAATATTTTAATTATCACTTAAATAATAATTTTGTTGTTTAAGTTAATACTTTATGTAATATTATTTCATATAATATACTATTTTATTACTTTTTAAATTTGAATTGCATATTTATTATAAATAAATAAATTACGTACATTGAGATGTTAAAAAATAAACAGTCTTAATCATGGTTAAGAAACAAACAGTCTTAATCATTCAGTATTTAGATTTAGATACAACATCTTAATCATTCATATATCCATTCAGATTCAAACGTCTTAATCTTAATAAAAGAAAATGCACCCTAAAACAAACTTATGAAACACTTGATCTTATCATTACATAAACTTTAGTTTGGCTAATAAAAGTAAGTAAAGTCTGAAAGCTAATTATAATGAGATTATCAAAATAAAATATGTCTATTTTGAGTTTTAATGCTTATATAAATTGATATTCAAGTTAATTTTTTTAAAAAGTCAAACTTTTTAAGTTCTAAATCTATGCATTTATAAAGAAACTAATATTTTAATTTCTAGAAAAAAAATACTAAAGGGAGTACAAGGATAAACTAAGGTTTAAAAAGAATTTAAGTCATGTACAATTAATAAAATGATATATGATGTAATAATCTACTGAAATATATGCATATAACCTAAAAGATAGTACGGGTAATGGACAATATTAATTATTATAAAACTTATCAAAGCTAAGATTTTATCTAAAAATATGTTGAACAAATATTATCATCTCAATATTAGGGTGAATTTCGTTTAAGTATATTTTAAATCCAAATGAAGATAATTTACTCTCTCATTATTCTTCTGTCATTATCAAAAGTCATAACAAAAATTAGGGGTCTACATAGGTCGGGTTGGTTTGATTTTTATTAAAAAAAATAACAAACCAATTATGTTGGTTTATCAAAATGGGCAAAATTCAGAAATAGCATACTTAGCCCATTAATTATAAGTTTCATAGCAACAGTTTCATAATTACATAATATAGCAAATTGTATTTTGTATTTTTGCAAACTGTTGCTACAAAAATACAAATACATATGATTTTTACTGTCCTTATGATCGATATGTATTTTGTATTTTTGCAAACTGTTACTACAAAAATACAAATACATACAAATACATATGCTACAAAATGTAATTTGATAAAAGTGTTGCTATTTTTTATAATTTAATACTTAAATATGCTACTTTATGTATTTTTCCTATCAAAATTATAAATCAAATCAAGCCAATATAAAATTAATTTTTTCGGTTTAGATTTTAATCGGTTCTTTCGATTCTTTTTTCATTTTTTCTTGATTTTTTTTTTATAATTTTTAGTTTTTACAATTATATTGTGATATTGTGATTAAAGAGTAAATCAAATATGTTTTCACTCATGTTCTAATGAAAAATCATAATTATGAAAAAATGAGGAGTAGAAAACTCTCTTGAAACAAAAAATTAAGATGAAGAGTGTAAAGTTTAGGTTTTAAGTTTATCTTGAATTTTGGATCATTTAATTAGCAACTAATGGACAAATATTACAACTTAAAGACTCAAATATGAATATATATCTACATCTAGAGTTGTTCATGGGCCGGTTTGAATTGGTTAGTGGTTAAAATCATAACCAAAATCAATTTAGTCGATTTTTTAATTTCTAAAATCAAACCAAACCACAAAAACAAAATAACCGTCGGTTTGGTTCTTGTCGATTTGGTTCGGTTTTTTCATTTTTTTCGATTATTGACTAGCCTACTTCAACCATCTCTAGAATAAACTCCTTTTTTTAATCCATAGAAAAAAGTGTCACATTGAACAATTTCTCATGAAATATTTGTACAGCGATAGCCAAATGACACTATAAACTCTTAAAAATCAGAACAAACACATTAAACAAAACCAACATTGAGATGAAAAGCACTAGCTTTGTATTGTAGGCACTAAGATTATCCAACAACATACAAACACATACATGTACATTGTAAAACAAAACTTTGTATTCTGTTGCAGTGTACTGCAAGAAGAGACAGAGTTGGGCAAATTTGAGTAATCTGTTTACTTTATAGACTAGCTAGGTGAGCTAGTCATATAAGGAAAAGATTGAATAAACAAGGAGACATAGAATTAACATTTGAACCAGGGATCATGGTAACTCGTTTGAAAGATTCTTTGTTTATGTAACCGAAGATGAAGCATCATATGGATTACAGTTTCAGTCATCATTCATGTCATCTCTCTTGAGTTATTCACAAACCATACATCAATAAAAATTCAGTAACATTTAATAAAATCCCTCTGCACCATTGTCTGGCTAAAGTTACATCCCATGAAACTTTGAAATTTTACTATAGAATAGAATTAGATTTAATTGCCGAAAATATCCCACAAAAAATGAAGAGAAGACTACAATACGAAAGCGAGCGTAAACGAGATATAGGGGGTTAAAAAACTAAACAAGAAAATATTACAATATCAGAGCTAGCCGAGACTCCTTTCAATGCAGTGCGGTGTTGCCTTTCAATGAAGAATAAAAGAAGTAGTAGTTGATGTACTATGTATTGTGAAAGCTGAAGTAGAAAAAGTGAGGTAAGGACTGTAGGGTTAACTTATTAGTAATAGTAGGTAGAGTTGGGCTTGGGTTTGGAGCTTTGGGCAATTGGGCTAAAGTATTGGTTGGGCTAGACACAGATTAAAATTTAGTTTAAAATTAAATTTAATAAAATATTTATATTTTATTTATAAGTTATATATAAATAATTATAATATATCAACAACAACAACAACAAACCCAGTATGTTCCCACACAGTGGGGTCTGGGGAGGGTAGAATGTATGCAGTCCATACCACTACCTCCGAAGGAGTAGAGAGACTATTTTCGATAGACTCCCGGCTCAAGACAAAGGACCGTAGACCAAAAGAAGAGCAACATGATAAAGTAACAAAGAAACAACATCCATAAAAATGAAGTATAATCAACAAACCAAAGATCCCCCTCCCCCAAAAGTAGAACTACCCACCAAGCTATTCTTAACCCTCTTATCTACAGACTACCACTCGACCACACAGCTTAGCCCTCAAGCTTAATACTTTTCCTCCAAACCTTCTTATCAAGGGTCATGTCCTCAGTAAGCTGTAACTGCTCCATGTCACATCTAATGACTCCTCTCCAGTACATCTTCGGTCTACCCCTACCCCACTTGAAACCCTCCAAGGCCAGCCTCTCGCACCTATGAATTAGGGCATCCGTGCCCCTCCTCATCACGTGGCCAAACCATCTCAACAGTACTTCCCGCAACTTATCCTCCATCGAAGCCACTCTTACCTTCTCCCGAATAGTCTCATTCCTAACCCTGTCAGCCCTCGTAAATCCATACATCCAATGCAACATTATCATTTCCGCCGCCTTCAACTTTTGGATGTGAGAATTCTTAACATGCCAATATTCCACCCCATATAACATGATCGACCGGACTGCAGCTCTATAGAATTTACCTTTAAGCTTGAGAGACACCTTCTTATCGCATAAAATTTCTGAGATGAGCCTCCATTTCAACCACCCTGCCCCAATACGGTGGGAGACATCCTCATCAATCTCTCCATTCCCCTGGATCATAGACCCAAGATACTTAAAAATATCCCTCTTACAAATCGCCTGCGACTCCAACTTCACTACACCTCGTCCTTCCGCCCCGATCACTAAACTTGCACTCCAAGTACTCCGTCTTGGTCCTACTCAACCTGAATCCTTTAGATTCCAGAGTCTGTGTCCAAACCTCTAGCTTATCATTAACACCTCGGCGAGACTCATCAATCAAAATTACATCATCCACAAAAAGCATACACCAAGGTACCTCCCATTGTATATTTCGCGTCAATACATCCATCACCAAGGCGAATAAAAATGGACTAAGCGTCGATCCCTGGTGCAATCCTGTCAAGACCAAAAAATGTCTGGAGTCTTCTCCCACCGTTCTTACCCTAGTTTTCTCCCCATCATATATGTCTTTAATCGAATAAATATACGTCACTAGGATCCTTTCGCCTCTAAGAATTTCCAAAGAACCTCCCTAGGGACTTTGTCATACGCCTTTTCCAAGTCAATAAACACCATGTGCAGGTCCCTCTTCCTCTTTCTATATTTTTCTACCAACCTCCACACTAGGTGAATTGCCTCAGTCGTCGAGCGACCAGGCATAAAACCAAATTGATTCTCTGAAATAGGCGCTATCTTCCTCAATATCCGCTCCACCACCCTCTCCCAAATCTTCATCGTATGACTCAATAATTTAATACCACAGTAGTTGTTGCAACTCTGAATGTCACCTTTGTTCTTATATAAAGGAATTATCGTGCTCCATTTCCACACCTCGGGCATCTTAGCGGTTTTGAAAATGCTGTTAAACAAATGTGTTAGCCACCTCAATCCTGCTCCGCTAGCAAACTTCCAAAAATCCACTAGAAAATCATCGAACTCCGTCACCCTGCACCGACGCATTTTGCGAATAGGCTCACAGATCTCCTCCACCTTAAAATGCCGGCAGTAGCTGAAATCACGAGATTTTTCGGTATTCTCTAACTCCCCTAACACAATATCCCTGTCCTTCACATCGTTCAAGAGCTTATGAAAATACGACTGCCATTTTTTCTTAATTAGAACGTCCTCCACCAAAACTTTTCCATCTTCCCCCTTAATGCACTTCACTTGGTCCAAATCTCGACCCTTTCGCTCCCTAGTTTTGGCAAGCCTATACAACCTCTTTTACCTGCCTCTCTCCTCTAATCCCGAATACAGTCTCTCAAAAGCTGCTATCTTAGCAGTCGTAACTGCTAACTTAGTCTCTTTCTTAGCTAACATGTACTCTTCCCTGCTTACCCGTTTCTCATCTTTATCCTTACTCTCAACCAACTTAACGTAAGTCGCCTTCTTCGTCTCCACCTTCTTCTTAACTTCTTCATTCCACCACTAATCCCCCGGATGCCGATCAGACCAGCCCTTCGAGACACTCAGAATCTCTCTAGCAGTTTCCTTAATACAGCCCGCAGCCCTATCCTACATACTATCCATGTCTCCCTGACACTCCCACACCCCCATCTCTTCTAACTTCGCCTCTATCTCTAAAGCACTGACCGAAGTCAGGCCACCCCACCTAAATCTAGGTCGACCCTCCCTACCCTTCCTCTTCTTGACCATCTTTATAACCTAATCCATCACCAGGAGTCTATGTTGGGTCGTAAGATTCTCATTCAAAAAAACCTTACAATCCTTACACAGATCTCTATCCCTCTTCTTAAGCAACAAAAAGTCAATTTGAGTCTTGGCTATCCTACTACGAAAAGTAACCAGATGCTCCTCTTTCTTCGAAAAGTTAGAATTCACTACCACCAACCCAAAGGCCCTCGCAAAATCCAAAATAGTAGATCCCTCGTCATTCCTATCCGCCAAACCAAAGCCTCCATGCACATCATCGTACCCTATCGACAAATGCCTGATGTGCCTATTGAAGTCCCCTCCTATGAAAATCTTCTCCAAACTAGGCACGCCTCGAATCACCTTGTCCAAAACCTCCCAAAATTTTCTCTTCTCTTCCTCACCCAGGCCCACCTGAGGTGCATAAGCACTACAGACGAGCACCGTAAACCCCCCAATGACCAACTTAATAGTCATCACCCTATCACTAACCCTATTAACCTCCACTACCTACCCTCTAAGCTCTTCGTCCACTAAGATACCTACTTCATTCCTGCGTCTCTCATTACCTGAGTACCATAACTTATATCCATCTACATCCCTAGCCTTAGAACTACCCATTTAGTCTCTTGGACACATACAATATTGATCTTTCTTTTCCTAAGAATCTTAACTAGCTCTATCGACTTACCCTGAAGGGTCCCTATGTTCTATGCCCCTACCCTCAACTTATCATCTCTCGACTCTTCTCTCCTAAAACCCCGGCTTCCGAATCTAACTTCAACCCAACACCAGGCCCCGATCCCACCCATAGCCCCCAGGCCCCCCAGGACATAACTCTAGTTCACCATTTACCACCCCAGCCACTGCTCACCAGATGTACCAGAAAGGTTCAAAAACAGCAAAACAGTAAAAACACCCTCAAAGTACACAGTAAATCCAAATTTTAAGAACGATAGCTACTCCCACTTAACAGATAGAAAATTCCACACAAATTACAGGCAATGCAAATACTAAAAAAATTACAAGAATACAATATAATAAAATAAAATCAAGTTCAAGGGTTGGAAGTCACCGGGAGTACTCCTGCTATTGCTAGATACTACAATTTTGGTGTCGAAAATTATTGTCGGAATAGGTTCATCGGAAAAGATACCATCGGAATTTCGCCGGTGCATCTCCTTGTAGTTGCCGGACGCTGGTCACCGGTTGTCGTCGAACCAACTATTTTCATTGGTTCAGATCGGTGCCGCCCTCAAAAAGGTGCTCGAAGGAGAGAGTGTCGGGGAGAGGGAGAACTAGAGACTAGGGAGGCAGAGATCGAAGGAGAGAGAGTGGACCTTACCTGTTCTGGGGCGTCAACACCATCGCCGGCGATGGAGTTGGAGTCGCCGGCAGTCAAAAGTGACTGTTAGATTGAAAATAATTATAATATATATATATATATATATAATTTATTGGTTCGGTTTGGTTATTTTCACGATTTCTTTTAAGTAAAACCATAACCAAACCAAATAGCATCGGTTTTTTAAAAATTTAAAATCAAACCTAACTAAACCAAACCAAACGCCATTTTTTTAAAATCGGTTTGGTTCGGTTCACGGTTCGATTTGGTTTTTAACCAAAACCATGAACACCCCTATCTACATCTACTTTGAAAATACTGAAAATTAATAAAATTAATTGAAAAACTAGATTATAACTATTATTTTCTGTATAAAAAGTTAAATTTTATTTATATATATATATATATATATATATATATATATATATATATATATATATATATATATATATATATATATATATATATATATATATAAAAGAGGATTAGAGAGATGTTGATGTGGCATCTCTCTATGGCCTCCATTGTCATTTTTCTTTTTTCTCATTTTTTTGGACTTTTTCTCTATTTAATTGGCCATTCTCTTATTTTTCTTTATGCATTTTTGTAACAACATTAACTTGCTCAGTAACGCACATCAATTTAATAGGACTACTTATTACAATTAAATTCTCAATATTATTCACCTATTGATGAAAGGAAAGATTCCAAGAAAAATAAATATTGTTTCAACTTTTAACCTTTTAAATTTCTTAATCATGAAAGAAAAGAATTCCAAAAATTTTGAGCAGTTACTAGACTTAATTATAAGTACACTACAAAGAAAACTAAAAAGATGCAAAATGTGTATCAAATTTTCTCAAAGTATTTAAACTCTTTATGAATTTTCCTTCATATGCTATTTCTTTTTCTTTTTCCCACTGCATTGCCATGAAAAAAGAAGGCAGATAATTCAACTTTCACTAATGAAGTTTCCATCTTCTGTATTCCATCTTGAATTTAGTATTGCATCCATCTTCATTAATCTCTTCTTCTTTGATTGGATATATAATTAAGTATTATTTTTATGCTGCTTTGACAATATATATGGATGTGTCTGACGAAAAAGGTGTGAATCTGATTTTATTAGTAAGTCAATACTTTATAGCTTAATACATTTATAGTAATTATGTTGAGCGTTTCACTTACCAAAAGAATTTTTTTTTTTTTAATTATAAAGTAGAGTGATAGAGAATTTTAATTTCATAACAACAGTAATGCGGATTACAAATATAATATTGTGAAAATCACAGTTATTAATCTGATTTTATATCTTTCAAACATATAATCAAAACAATATAATAATAATAGCATAATTAATAGTACATGTAAAATATAAAATATAATACTTTTAATTTGAATAATTACAAACATCAAATTATTTATAGTTATTCTGTTTGAGAGAAAATACCTAAAAGCTGATTTTTTCTTCTTCTTAAATAACATAATTTAGTCATAACTAAATTGTATCAACAAACTCATTAAGCACTTGATTTACATTTTCTTCGTCAGCACCGATCGTAATATGACCAGATGATTTAGTACCATACCATATTCGAGAAAGAAAATAAAGTAAATAAATAGTATTGAGTCTCAATGAAGCAAACAATATATAAAGGTATCATACATGGTACGCCAATTAAATAAATAAGAGTTTCACTAAAAAAAGTTAAATTAATTTATCGTTTTCTTTAGGACTATTTACAATAAAAGCCACATGTTAAATTTGTATATATGTTATAAATTTAATTAACGAAAAATAATCATAAGTCTATTGAAGTTTAATTGATTTATTTGGAAGTCTGTGAATGAGACTACACGTGTCGTCGATTTTGTTAATTATAAGAAATGAAGAAGTTAAATTATATATTATCGATAAAATTAGCGATGAAGGGACCGACAATTACTAGAAGTGTGGTACTTTAGTGTTTGTGAAAAAATACTCTTTCAGTTTACTAACACCGTAAATGTGTGTTCGATGCTCATGAAGGAGTTGCTTTATCATTAATATTATTGCATGTATGGTTTGAAAATAATTTTGATAATGGATATTAGAAGAATATTAAAAAATCTTAATGAAAATAATGTAGGATCTCATGTTCTTTATTTTCCCAAAAATTTCTTATTATCATAGCCCCTAAAATAATTAATAGTCGCATGTTATTGCAGTTCTATAAATAAAGACATTGTAAGATTTTGTAAAACTGATCAAATTAATCTTTTAAGTTGTTATGTTTTTATTGATTATTGTATTCAAGTGTTAGTTTGACTCAAGAAATAAGATAAATACTATTGAATGGTGATCGGCTTGTGGAATTGGATGCCAATAAGAGTTGAAAAATTGTGCATCGATTTCATGTTTTCTCCTTCTATTTTTTAATGATTCAAGTCGTAAAAATGTTGTTCCATTATCTTTTTTTTCCAGGTGTTCTCTCTTTATTTGTATTTTATATGAATTTCTAATTTTCTTAAGTTTATTATTTTTTTTGTCTCAAAATAGTAATGCATAACTTTGTTGGAAATAATAATTTTTTTCTTTTATAAATAGATAGTGTAATACTTTGTCGAAATCGAAACAACCACATTAATCTTTTAAGTTATGTTTTTTATGGTTATTATATTCATGTTTTAAAACTCTTACCATCTTTTATAATCGCGCGAATAAATTTACTAATTAGATAAATATTATTAGATATCTCAAAATAAAAAATTAGACAAGTATAAACAAACGGAGAAAGTAGTACCTAACTTGAGTTGAAGATATTTGAAAGTTGTGCTCATGTAAACATAGTAAAAGTTCTGTGAAGTAAACTTGAAAAATTTCTAAAACCTACTTTTAAAACTTCAAATACCATATTTCGAGTTTGAAATTGAAATAATAGGTCAATTTAAAAAAGAGTTAAAGATTAAGAGCACACCTAAAATTATCTTAATTTTTTAAATTTCATACATAAATTAATGGGAGTATGAGTTTCATATTTGAGCTATAATTCAATGATTAATGAAACACACATTGATTAATTATTTAAGCTGAGTGTACTACACCATACATTTTGTTTTAAAAGTTCGCCATGTGACACTCAATGTGAAAAAATAATTTCACCATGACAAAATTAAATAAATTAATATTTAGTTTAAAATTAAGATTAAATTAAAAACTATCATAAAAAGCAGGGAAAAGGCATAATTATCCTCCTAAACTTGTCACGAAAATTTACTTTAATACTTAAACTTAACCTGTAATTATTTACCCCCCTTTGTGAACTTTAAAGTATATTATTTTGCTTCTTTCGTGGCTTAAACCAAGTCAAGCTTCATTGTTGTATAGTCAGTCGCGATTTGATGGTCCACGTCATTAATGAGACACTTTTAACCTGACCCGCAATAATATTAAAATACCCAATTTATTTTCAAATAGAACCCGACCCAACCCGACCATTTTTCCTAACAAATACACCTAATCCGTCATTCTCTTTCCCATTCTTACCCCAAAAAATAAATCTTTCCAAAAAAAAAAACCTATTCCCTAATTCCTAACTAAATCAATCGTTAGTTTCATGTAGCTACTAAGATTATCGAGTTGTGGAGGTTAGTAATTCCTTTCTTTTACATCTGTTTTGCATTTAGGGTTTTTATCCAATCGATTTTCAGAGGGTTTCGTGTTTAAATTTTTAATTTTGACTAAAGCTCGTATTTCCTCAAATTTTTTACAGTTTGAAAATGAATTTTGTGTATATTACCTTGAGATTTCACCATGGAGGAATATTACAACAAAAATTTCGCATTAAATATATCGAAGGTATGAAGATTGATTGTTTAGACGTAGATATTGACAAATTTTGTTACTTTGAGTTTGTAGGCTATGTTAAGGAAATTGAATATAATTGTTTCTCTTGTGTTGTTTATACTAGACCACCGAAGTCTAATTGTTTGGTAAGGATTGCATATGATAAAAATGTTTTGAGTATCATACCTCAATTAAAAATTGGAGATGTGGTTAAACTATATATGTCACACTTAATTGAAGAACCTGATGTGGTCTCCGCCCTTGAATATGATAACCATGTGGATGAAGAATATTTTGCTTCTTCTCATAAAGAGCCTGCACAAACCTTTGTAAATAATTTAGGGTTTGAAGAAGCTGAAGAAACTCCACAACCTACTGTTAGTGTTGGTGAAGTTTCTGCTAATGTTGAATTAGGTAGATGTTCTTCTACTATTGGGGAGGAATTGGGTGGGGCTTCTGCTGATATTGTGGAGTAGTTGGATGGGGATGGTGCTAGTGTTGAGGAAGATTTGAAGAGGGGGGTGCTAGTGTTGTGGAAGATTTGGGGGGTGCTAGTGTTGTGAAAGATTTGGGTGGAACTTCTGCTATTACTGCATCAGATGTTCCAGTAGTACATTCTGATTGAAAAAGTGATAGTCAAGATAGTGAAGATTCTGATTATGGAGATTTGCTTGAATGTGATGATGAATATGGTAGTGATACTCATTAGGGGGTTGGGATTTTAAGAGAAGAAAAGAGAGCTGCGGAAAAAAAAAAGCCTAGAGCTAAAGCGATTAATTTAAGAAAAAAGAGAGTTGATGTGGGATATAATGAGTGTTTGTCAAAGAAAAAAAACCCTGCAAAATAAATTAGGTGGTGATGAACCATACTTTGATTTAGATAAAAATGCTAGTTTTGAAATAGATATTGATATAGATATTGATGATATGAATGAGGTTCAACATCCTGTAAAAAGTGTGAACAAACTTAAAAAAATTCTTGATCCTACTTGTAAGTTAATTATTTTGGAAAACTAGTCTTGCTTTTGAAAATGTTACGTAATTTAGAGAAGCTATTACTAGATATGCAGTTCAAAAATATGTAGTGTTAGACAAGTATGTAAATGAACCAACTAGGGTGAGGGTAAAATATGGAGATGGTTGTCCATGATTACTGTTTGGCAGTCATGATTCAAGGACAAGAGATTTTGTTGTGAAAAAGTATAATCCAATGCATGCATGCATTGTCATAATCAGAAGTAAATTGATCAATTCAAAGTATTTTGCAGAGAGGTACTAGAATAGAATTATTTTTGAGCCTGACATTAGAGTTTTTTTAATTGCAAAATCTAGTGAAAAGAAGAGTTGAAGGTGTATGTTGGGAGAACTGTGGCAAGAAAAGCAAAAAATATGGTGTTGCAACAGATAATGGGTGATCATGATGTGGAGGAATTTAAAAGAATTCTTGATTATAGAAATGAACTTTTAAAGACTAATCCCGACAGCATATGCGTGGTGAGGCTTAGTGAAAATTTTTTTGAATGTGGAAGACAAAGGTTTCAATCCTTCTATTTATGTTTTGATGCTTTGAAGAAAGCATTCAAAGTTGAACGTAGAAGATATATTCGATTTAATGGTTGTTTCTTGAAAGATATTTGCGAAGGATAATTGCTTGTAGCTGTTTGTAAAGATGGGAATAATCAAATGCTACCACTGACTTGGGCAGTGATTGAAATTGAAAACACTTTCACTTGGACATAGGTTATTACACTTGTTAAGAATGATCTAGAGCTTGGTGATGAGACAAGATTGACAACCATGACTGATATGCAGAAGGTAGTTTGTTCTATCTTATTCATTTATGTTTTTAACTATTTTATTTTTTTCTATATTCTTATGTCAATTAATTATTTTATATGTTGCTGAAGGATTTTGACACTACAATTCTACAGTTACTGTCAAATACAGAATAAAGAATGTGTGTAAGACACATTTTAGCTAACTGGCCTAAAGATTGGAGAGGCATTGAAAGAACGAATTGCTTTTGAAAATATGCAAGTCAACATATGAGCAAGAGTTGAAAAGAAATCTAGATCATATGAAGATCTTAGGTGATAAAATTTGTAAATAACTTCTGTGGTACAACATAGAAAGGTGGTCCGAGGTTTATTTGGTACTTCTAATTGTTGTGATAGTGTTGAAAATAATATGATTGAAAGTTTTAACTCATGAATTTTTGGGACAAGATACAAAACTATTGTCACAATGCTTGAGGAAATAAGAGTCAAAGTAATAAGAAAAATAGTAGAGTTAAGTCAGTTCTTTGAAACTTGAACAACTGACATTTCACCAATGGCTTTAAAGGTATTGGTTGAAAATACTTCAAAATCAATGAAGTGTACCCTTGAATGAAATGGTGAGTATGATTTTGAGGTTAAGGATAGTTGGGGTAATACATTTATAGTGCAGCGAATAATAGAACATGTACTAGTAAATCTTGGATGCTAAAAGTCATAACTTGTTGTTATGCTATAGTTGCACTTCATTTTATAAGAATGGAGCCTATTAACTATGTTTCACATTGGTATATGAAGGAAACATGCCAAAAGACCTATAGCTTTTTATTCAGCCTGTTGCAGGAATACAAATATGACCACAATCAACCAACCTTCCTATTATACCACCTGAAATTAGAAAAATTCTAGGTTGGCTCTCTAAGTGTAGAAGCAAAGAGGAAACTTAGAATAAAACAGGTAAATTATTCAAAAGAAGTGTTAAAATGACCTACAACAATTGTCATGCCAAGGGTCACAATAAGATGAGTTTTTCTTTTGGGGTAAAAGATATAACTGGTAGAGGAAAAGGGACAAGTTCAAGTGTTGGATCTTCTACAACTCCAAGTCAGACCCAACCAAGCACAAGCAAAGAAGGAGGAAGACCAAAAGGGTCTGCAAAATAGGTAAAATTTATCTTGTTAAGTTATTCCTAATTCACCTTAAGTTTTATTAAATTTTGATATTAATTTTAGTATTAGCCTATTGCAGCTGCTATTGAATTTTGATATCCTTATTTTTACAGTTAGGCTATTACAGTAGCTGCCGCAAATGTGATTGGTGGCATTGAATAAAGAAGAGGGACTAAAAAGAATTAAGGTATTGTTGATCTTGTAGCTAATGTTGATAGTTCCAATGAAAGAAAAAAGGGGACTGGTAAGGGTAGAGGGGATATTTCTCTTGCATCTAATATAGATGGTGCCAATTTAAAGAGAAGAGAGACTGATAAAAGTATAGGGACTGTTGCTCTTATGTCTAATATAGTTGGTGCCACTGAAAGGTGAAAAGGGACTTGTAGGGATAGAGGGACTGCTGCTTCTACTTCAAATACTGCCGGTGTCATTGAAAGGGGTAGAGGGAGTGTTGCTACTACATCAAATATTGATGGTGTCAGTGGAAAAGGTAGATGGGTTGTTAATCCTGCATCTAACCTTGGTGGAGTTACTGGTAGGGGTCGATGGACAAGTTTTAAAAGATCAAGGATGGTTGGGATGGAGGTTCTACATATACAAAGTGGTTTTAAAATTCACAATATAAGTGCTTGAATAATTTTACACTTTACAATATTCAAGTTATTTATCAAAAGACTAATAATTTTCTTGTTAATTCAGCCTGGAATGCCTTTGAATTCCTCTCTAGTAACTTAAAATTTTGAGCATCATAAACCAAGATCAGGTATGAAATGAAAAGGAAAGCCTCTATTGTCACCCAATAAGGACTTCAAGAAATGAGAGCATAAAAAAGAATGAAGACGAGTACCAAAGCTGCTGAAATAAATCAATTAAGCCAAACAAGTTCTTCAGTTTTTTAGTGTTTGAAGTCTAATTTATTCCACTAAATTCTGTCATGTATTTGATGTTTGATTTTCTCAAACAATTATGTAGTTATGTCTAGATAGATATGTTTTTGTAAAACAATTATGCAGTTGTGATTGCTTTGTGATGTCTATTTTTTTTCAAACGATTATGCATTTGTGACTGTATTTTTTGATCTCTTAATTATACAGTTGTGACTATAATATTTTGATATATTATCCAGCTATGACTGCATTGTTTATTTCAAACAATTATGCAGTTGTGTCACATGAATATTTCTAGCAATACATGCAGCCAAGACTGCATCTTTGGTTATATATACTTTCTGTCATAGTCATCCTTTTTTGTGTCTGTTTTCGTGTACTTGCAAGTAGAATAACAACATAAGAAATTTCAAAAAAGATTTTCTTATGAACTTGCAAATAGAATACAAAAATAAAGAAGGGATCCCAACAAAGAACTGCATAGATACTTCAAGGATGATTTCAAAAGATCTAATGAAATTAAAGGATTTTGTGTTTAAATTTTTTATTTTGACTAAAGCTCATATTTCTTCAAATTTTTTGCAGTTTGAAAATGGATTTTGTGTATATTACCTTGAGATTTCACCATGAAGGAATGTTACAACAAAAATCCCGTATTAAATACATCGGAGGCATGAAGACTGATTATTTAGATGCAGATATTGACAAATTTTATTACTTTGAGTTTGTAGGCTACATTAAGGAAATTGAATATAATTATTTCTTTTGTGTTCTTTATATTAGACCACCTAAGTCTACTCGTTTGGTAAGGATTACATATGATAGGAATATTTTGAGTATTGTACCTTAATTAAAAAATGGAGATGTGGTTAAACTGTATATGTCACACTTAATTAAAGAACCTGATGTGGTCCCCCCTTGAATGTGATAACCATGTGGGTGAAGAATATTTTGCTTCTTTTCATAAAGAACCTGCACAAAACTTTATGGAAAATTTAGGGTTTGAAGAAGCTGAAGAAACTGCACAACCTACTCTGTTGGTGTTGGTGAAGTTTCTTCTACTATTGAATTACGTAGATGTTCTACTATTAGGGAGGAATTGGGTGGGGCTTCTACTGATGTTGTGGAGGAGTTGGATAGGGGTAGTTCTAGTGTTGGGGAAGATTTAAGGGGGGGTTCTAGTGTTGTGGAAGATTTGGGGGGGGGGGGTGCTAGTGTTGTGGAAGATTTGGTGGAACTTCTGCTATTACTGCATCAAATGTTCCAGTAGTACATTCTGATTGAGAAAGTGACAGTCAAGATAATGAAGATTCTGATTATGGAGACTTTCTTGAATGTGATGATGAATATGGTAGTGATACTCATTAGGAGGTTGGGATTTTGAGAGAAGAAAAAGAGCTGCCAAAAAAAAACCTAGAGCTAAAGCGATTAATTTAAGAAAAAAGGGAGTCGATGTGGGATATTATGAGTATTTGTCCAAAAAAAAAGGTACTCTGTAGGATAAATTAGGTGGTGATGAGCCATACTTTGATTCAGACGAAAATGCTAGTTTTGAAATAGATACTGATGTAGATGTTGATGATAAGGATGAGGTTCAACATCCTGTAAGAAGTGTGAAAAAGGCAAGAAGGGCAAAAAGAAATAGAAAAAATTGTGTTTGATCCTACTTGTAAGTTAATTATTTGAAAAACTAGTCTTGCTTTTGAAAATGTTAAGCAATTTAGAGAAGCTATTACTAGATATGCAGTTCAAAACATGTAGAGTTAGACAAGTATGTAAATGAACCAACTAGGGTGAGGGTAAAATGTGGAGATGGTTGTCCATGGTTACTGTTTGGCAGTCATGATTCAAGGACAAGAGATTTTGTTGTGAAAAAGTATAATCCAATGCATGCATGCATTGTCATAATCAGAAGTAAATTGATCAATTCAAAGTATTTAGCAGAGAGGTACTGGAATAGAATTATTTTTTAGCGTGGCATTAAAGTTTTTCAATTGCAAAATCTAGTGAAAAAGGAGTTAGAGGTGTATGTTGGGAGAACTGTGTCAAGAAAAGCAAGAAACATGGTGTTGCAACAGATAATGGGTGATCATGATGTGGAGGAATTTAAAAGAATTCTTGATTATAGAAATGAACTTTTAAAGACTAATTCCGGAAGCACATGTGTGGTGAGGCTTAGTAAAAAACTTTTGAAGGTGGAAGACAAAGGTTTCAATCCTTCTATATATGTTTTGATGCTTTGAAGAAAGCATTCAAAGTTGAATGTAGAAGATGTATTGGATTTAATGGTAGTTTCTTAAAAGATGTTTGCAAAGGATAATTGCTTGTAGCTATTTGTAAAGTTGAAAATAACCAAATGCTACCGCTGGCTTGGGCAGTGGTTGAATTTGAAAATACTTTCACTTGAACATGGGTTATTACACTTGTTAAGCATGATCTAGCGCTTGGTGATGGGACAAGATTGACAACCATGACTGATATGCAAAAGGTAATTTGTTCTATCTTATTCATTTTCGTTTTTAACTATTTTATTTTTTTTCTATATTTTTATGTCATTAATTATTTTATGTATTGCTGAACGGTTTTGACACTGCAATTCTACAGTTACTGCCAAATGCAGAATAAAGAATGTGTAAGACACATTTTAGCTAAATGGCTTAAAGATTTGAGAGGCATTAAAAGAACAAATTACTTCTGAAAATATGCAAAGTCAACATATGAGCAAGAGTTGAAAAGAAATTTAGATCATATGGAGATGTGAGGTGATAAAATTTATGAAGATCTTCTGTGGTACAACATAGAAAGATGGTCCGAGGTTTATTTCGGTACTTCTAATTATTGTGATAGTGTTGACAATAACATGGTTGAAACTTTTAACTCATGAATTTTTTGGGTAAGATACAAGACTATTATCACAATGCTTGAGGAAATAAGGGTCAAAGTAATAAAAAAAATAGCAGAGTTGAGCAAGTTCTTTGAAACTTGGATAACTGACATTTCACCAATGTCTTTAAAGGTATTGGTTGAAAATACTTCAAAATCAATGAAGTGTACCCTTGAATGGAATGGTGAATATAATTTTGAGCTTAAGGACAGTTGGGGTAATACATTTTTTGTGGAACTGAAAATAGAACATGTACTAGTAGATCTTGGATACTAAAAGGCATACCTAGTTGTCATACTATAGCTGCACTTTATTTTAGAAGAATGGAGCCTATTAAATACCTCTCACATTGGTATATGAAGGAAACATACCAAAAGACCTATAGCTTTTTATTCAGCCTGTTGCAGGAATACAAATAGGGCCACAATTAACCAACCTTCCTGTTATACCACCTGAAATTAGAAAAATTCTAGGCAGGCCCTCTAAGTGTAGAAGCAAAGAGGAAACTGAGAACAAGATAGGTAAATTATCCAAAAAAAGGTGTTGAAATGACCTTCAACACTTGTCATGCAAAAGGTCACAATAAGAAGAGTTTTTCTTTTGGGGAAAAAGTTATAAATGGCAGAGAAAAAGGGACAAGTTCAAGTGTTGGATCTTCTATAGCTCCAAGTCAGACTCAACTAAGCACAAGCAAGGAAAGAGGACGACCAAAAGGGTCCACAAAACAGGTAAAATTTATCTTGTTAAGTTATTCCTAATTCACCTTAAGTTTTATTGAATTTTGATATTAATTTTACTATTAGCCTATTGCAACTGCTATTGAATTTTGATAACCTTATGTTTACTGTTAGGCTATTACAGAAGCTGCTGCAAATGTGATTGGTGGCATTGAATGGGGAAAAACAATTGAAAAGAATTAAGGGATTGTTGTTTTTGTAGTTAATGTTGATAGTTCCTATAAAATGAAAAAAGGGACTGGTAAGGGTAGAGGGGTTGCTGCTCTTGCATCTAATGTAGATGGTGCCAATGTAAAGGGGAGAGAGACTGATAAAAATCTAGGGACTGCTGCTCTATGTCTAATATAGTTGGTGCCACTGGAAGGCGAAAAAGGACTTGTAGGGATAGAGGGACTGCTGCTCCTACTTCAAATACTGTTGGTGTCATTGGAAGGCGTAGAGGGAGTGTTACTACTACATCAAATATTGGTGGTGTTTGTGGAAGAGGTAGATGGGTTGTTGATCCTGCATCTAATCTTGGTGGTGTTACTCGTAGGGATCGATGGACATGTTTTGAAAAATCAAGGATGGTTGGGATGGAGGTTCTACATATAAAAAGTGGTTTTAAAATCTACAATGTAAGTGCTTGAATAATTTTACACTTTACTATATTCAAGTTATTCATCAAAAGACTAATAATTTTCTTATTAATGAAGCCAAAATGCCTTTGAAATCCTCTCTAGTAACTGAAAATTTTGAGCATCATAAACCAAGATCAGGTGTGAAATGTAAAGGAACACCTCTATTGTCACCCAACAAGGACTTCAAGAAATGAGAGCACAAAAAAAAATGAAGACAAGTACCAAAGCTGCTGAAATAAATCAATTAAGTCAAACAAGTTCTTCAGTTATCTAGTGTTTGAAGTCTGATTTGTTCCACTAAATTCTGTCATTTATTTGATGTTTGATTTGCTCAAATAATTATGTAGTTATGCTTGGATAGATATATTTTTGTAAAACAATTATGCAGATGTGACTGTTTTGTGATGTCTATATTTTTTCAAACAATTATGCATCTGTGACTACATTTTTTGATTTCTTAATTATGCAGCTGTGACTGTAATATTTTGATATATTATGCAGCTATGATTGCAGTGTTTATTTCAAACAATTATGCAGTTGTGTCACATGAATATTTCTAGCAATACATGTAGCCAAGGCTGCATCTTTGATTATATATAATTTCTGTCATTGTCATCCCTTTTTGTGTCTATTTCTGTGTACTTGCAAGTAGAATAACAACATATGAAACTTCAAAAAAGATTTTCTTATGAACTTGCAAATAGAATACAAAAACAAAGAAGGGATCCCAACAAAGAACTGCATAGATACTTCAAGGATGATTATAAAAGATCTAATGAAATTAAAGGTTGCTATACTCCAAAATCCTAAGGTAACTCCACTGAGTCTTTATTTACACAGATCATTCTAAACCAATAGCTTATAACTACAATGCAACAACAAAACACAATAAATATGAGAAGATTCTCCCTAGTCCTTCCTTTAGCCACGATACTTATCCATTTCTTATCTTTTTCTTCTATCTTCTCAATCTGTTCTTTCAATTTCTTCAATTTGATGTCTACACTAGTATTATCTGGTTTGAATACTTTAGGCTTGTCAACTTCTTCGGAAGCTTACATCTTCACAACTTCATTGACTGATGGTGTGGGGCCTATTTTTCTTGTGAAAAGTGGGATTCGACGTGATCACTCTTTTTGGAATTGTTTAAAGAAGGAGAGATGAAGAGTCGCCACCTAACGAATTAAGGTGCGTTAGGACACCGGTCTAGGATAACTACGAACCTATTTTGTTATTTTATCTTAGTTCACCAGAAATTCGGGTAAGGGTTCAAATTACCTCGAAAGAAAGGTGTTAGGCACCTTTCGAGGTCCACAAAGGAGATTTCCGGCCGAATTTTTATTTTACGTGGGAATTCTATGTGATCAAATAAAGATTGCTTTTTATTAACTTAAATGTTGACTAAGTGATAAAGTAATTAACAAACAATCATTTAATTTAATTATTTTAGCTATTAATTATCTAAGTGATAAAATCAATAAAACATGCAAATAAGACAAGTGAGGAGAGAGAAATGACATAAATTATAACAAAGGGAACTGTTTATGTAATAAACTAACTATCTCAAATAAATAAACATGTAAAGTAAATAACAGAACATCAAATCGAGGAATTGTTTTGGTTTTATTTGGATCAGAACCCCAACTTGTTTAATCCTTATCCGACCCACTGGCCGAATTCTTAAAGAAGTAACAATGTCAAATGTCATGTAATGTCTCTGGAGATCATCACTTTTGAATGACTACCATCCCACCTCGCCTAGGCTGGTTGTCAAATCTAAAGAGGTTCTATGACAAGGATAAAACTATGTCCTTAGAATACCTATCGTCCCACTTATCGCCCAAGAGGCATTGGGCTTTGCTAATTCGGATTTGTGGTCTAGACAAATAAAGTTATGTTTTTCTAAGACTCAAAGCGCGTAACACATTGGACAAGAGGTAGCACGAAACAATCTCAAAAATGCCTCTTGATTAATTAAAGTTGGTTAAGGTGATTGACATGCACGACAAACAATTATTTTAATATAATTAGATCCTATAGGCATGATATCTAAGCAAGAAGCAATTGTTATTGATGAGAAATAACTGTCAAATTATTTCAAATAATGTTATAAATTGATAAAAAG
Organism: Capsicum baccatum var. pendulum; assembly: GCA_030864225.1. NCBI lineage: Eukaryota > Viridiplantae > Streptophyta > Magnoliopsida > Solanales > Solanaceae > Capsicum > Capsicum baccatum. The sequence goes on along the minus strand of CM061559.1, from coordinate 224,779,397 downwards.
GCCAAAGTAAGGTAAAGATATTAGGGAGTGATACCCATTGCGTTATTATGCAAGACATGTTAACTAGTGATGGTGTAAGAAATTAACAAAAATGTTGAAACTATATTAACATGCTAAGGAACACAATGACGTACTTAATATAATATTTAACATGTTGAAAATGCACAAAAGTCTACTTTTAAACATGCTGGCAATTGTGTTAGTGCGTAGGAATTTCATATTGACCTGCTGAAAAATGCAATAACATATTGAAAATACCTAAAACCCAAGACTTAACATGCTGAAAATTATGTTAATAGTGCAGGAATTTTATATTTATATGCTGGAAAATACTATAACATGTTGAAAATGCCTAAAACCTAATACTTAACATGCTGAAAATTATGTTAATAGTATAGGAATCTCATATTAATATGCTGGAAAATATAATAACATGCAAAAATTCAATGTTTACATATTCTAAAAAAATTTAACATGCTGAAACTGTATTAATACGCAACAGTTTTATGTTAATCATGCTGAAAATATATTAACATACTTAGATTTGTATTTACATGCTAAAACATGCAACGACATAATTAATTCTAGTGTTTAATATGCAGAAATGCAGAAATTTAATCATTAAAATGCTTAACGTATTAACGTGTTTAAATTGTATTGGAATGCCAAAATATGCAATGACATATTAAAATTGCTTAGGCCTAATGTTTAACACGCCGAAAAATATATTAACCCACTTGAATTTAATTTAATATGCTTAACATGCTGAAAATACATTAACATGCTTAAATCTAATTTAATATGCTAACATGCTAAAGATCATGCTTAAAGTCAATTTAATATGCTAACATGCTAAAATCATGCTTAAAGTCACTTTAATGTGCTGACATGCTAAAAACATATTAATATGCTTAATGGGGTACTTGAACTTAGATTGGTTGGGCATTGTATATGGGATAGGAAGGATTTGAGAATTGTGGGTGCATTTGGTATGGTGGAGCTTAGTATGACATTTGTAGTGGGTAGGGGGATATTGAGCATGGCATTGGAGTTTGTGGATAAGGTGGAGGGGATGGAGCAAAGGTTTGATAGCTCGAGGCGCTCTCAGAAGGCTGGGCCGCCATCACAGCCCCTACCTCTTTCTTCTTTTTGTTCTCCGCAGCTCCTCCAGATTGAGCATTCAAGTGGATGATGATACCATTTATGCGACAATCTTCAAACATTTCTCCTATTCAGATGATCTCAGAGAAAATCTTATCCGTAACTGTCAATGGTTTATCAAGGTATTGTGGTTCTTAGGCCTTAACAAAGTATTCTTTCATTTGTTGTTCTTTGACTGGAGGCCTAGCCCTTGCAGCTGCAGCCCTCCATCTCATAGCATACTCGAAAGGACTTATTGGGTTTCTTCCTTAATGCCTGCATGTAAGACCAACTGGGAGCATTGTCTATATTGTATCCAAATTTTTCAACGAAACTGGAGGCCATGTTAAGTCATCCAACCCACTTCTTTACATCTTGTTCAATATACCACGTGAGAGCCTCTCCCATGATACTTCTCATAAATAACTTCATTCTAATCTTTTCATTCTTTCCTACCCTTGCCATTTTATCATAATACAAATGGACGTGTGCCTTGGGGTCCCCGATCCCATTGTACATCTCAAACTTGGGAGGTTTGTACCCCTCCGGCAGTTCCACGTCAGGATGAATGCACAGATTCTCATAGTTAAGACCTTTAATTCCTTTGATTCCCTCTAATTATCTCAACCTCTCAACCACGGCCTACATTGTATAGTCATTCTCTGGAGTCTCAAATGCGGGTTGAGAACAAGTGGGAAGAAGGGTTTCAACATAGATGGGGTTCAGGTTATGGCTACTGAATGCGTGATGGTGATATAACTCTGGATTTTAGGGTTTTTGTGGAGAGGGATAAGAAGAGTTCTTAGGATCTTGAACATAGTGGGTAGGCATATGTGGTGGAGTTGGGGGTATTTTGGTTGTTTGGGATGGATTTGGGAGGCTTTGAACATATGCAGAATTTGAGGCTGGGGAGGAGGCATTGGAGGGTTAGGGACACTTTGGGACTTTGGTATGGCATAGCTATCAGCTTGTAATTCAAGAGTATTCAGATTAAGAGACAATTTGGCCAGATTGTACACTTGTCTTTGTTCCCCTTGTAACTCCAGAATTCTTTGCTCCATTTTTAGTATTATTTTATTTTACCCAACAACACTATCTCCTTCGGAACTAGCACCCTCTTTATCCATCGCTTCTTTGCCTTTGAGACTTGGAGGAAGAGGATGAGAAGAAGAAGGAGCCCCTTTTGAACGGGTGTGATAGGCCAGGATGCACAAATAAACCTATGAGAGGGGGCAAATAAAACAAAACAAAAATAACAAAGGTAAAGAAATTAGTGTGTTAGTGATATAAAGGAACGAATCAGATTAACACATAGAAAGCACATTGTTCGATGTTTCCTCTTTTGGGAGCCCCTTTTGATCTAGAGGTAGGCTTACCGCTGTTTGAGAGATAATTATGCCACAAAATTATGTCATTTGCTCATAAATAAAACCCCAAAAGAAATTAAACTTTATTTAATTCGAATTGTCTCAAAATTGTAGAAAAATAAATACAAGAATGTCTGAAAAATGAATGCTAAACTGAATTCTGAACACATCCTCTTCCTGTTCCTCTTTCATGTATGCCTCCAAGGCTTTGTCAAAGCGGTGACGGCTGTTCACAAGATAATACAATGCCATCCTTCCTCCCAAGTCTCCCATGTCTAAGCAGTCCTTACATTGTTTATCAAATTCATCACGGAGTTCTTGCACTTTTTCTTCATCGATCAAGGCACGGTATTTCCAAAACTATAGCTTTTTCCCCATATCGGCGATCTCTTTTGCATTATCCATAAGTATCTGGTGGTGGAGTGCTTCGGATTCCAAAGTTCTCTTCTTAAACTTGTGGTAAAAAACTTGTGCCTCAGCTTCCTTGTCGTTGATATGCTTACCTCTTTTGATGCCTGGGGTCACTTTATTTTCCAAGTCGGCGTGCAACCATTCAATATAGCCCACTGTGTAGCCCGTATTGTATCTGTTTGGCTCAATGCTCTTCTCATCCAGGTGAGTCCTTTTGCCTCAAATCTTGGCAAGCCTATTGGCATTTGGGATGTTATTGTCTTCATAGTCCACTCGGTGTGCGTCCATGTTGGCGACCTTTAGGATTATCTATTTTCTTCCTGCTTGCCTCATTACTCTAGCAAGAGCGTATGGTTGCAGCCCATGAAGTCCAATAAAAACCAAGTAGACATAATGTTGGCTGTAAATCACGAAGTCCGTGCTAGGAAACCATTGAAACATCCATTGTACGGAGTCTTCGATCAGGGTACCCAACATTTGTCCCCACTTTTCTACCTCGTTTGGCCGCTTGATCTTCTTGACCCCCAATGTGACTTGGGTATCATGTGCAGTGATATTATCGATTCCAACCGACCTATACATGTTTTGCACACCACGGATTTTCTAAAGATGCTCAATCAAACACAACTGCAGTAATAAATTGCACCCCTCAAAACGTTTGGCCCTATTTTTACAACGGCCAAGGGACCGGTAGATGTCTGCCACTATCATAGGTATAATCGTACAAGACCCTTTTTCAATTCCTTTTCATAAGACATCGGCTATGTTGATCAGGCGAGTATGTACCTCTTCTTCCACTCCATTTAGGAAGACTATCGTTCCTAGGAAGTAGACAATAAATGCAAAGATTCGGCTACTTTCCCAGGAGTTGGGGTCAGAACACTCTGCTAAATACGTTTCTTTTCCTTTCTTGTGGCCGAACCTATCAGCTATGTAACTATTGGGAATTTTCGACCTCATCATATATGCTACCAGTCTACTGCCGTGAAGACCCAATTGTGGGATTGTTTAAAGAAGAGGAGATGTGAAGAGTCACCACCTAACGAATTAAGGTGCGTTAGGGCACCAGTCTAGGTTAACTACGAACCTATTTTGTTATTTTGCCTTAGTTCATCAGAAATTCGAGTAAGGGTTCGAATTAACTCAAAAGGAAGGTGTTAGGCACCTTTCGAGGTCTACAAAAGTGTTTTCCGGCCGAATTCATATTTTACGTGGGAATTCTATGTGATCAAATAAAGGTCGCTTTTTATTAACTTAAATGTTGACCAAGTGATAAAGTAATTAACAAACAATCATTTAACTTAATTATTTTAGCTACTAATTATCTAAGTGATAAAATCAATAAAACATGTAAATAAGACAAGCAAGGAGAGAGAAATGACATAAATTATAACAAAGGGGACTGTTTATGTAATAAATTAACTACCCCAAATAAATAAACATGTAAAGTAAATAAAAGAATAAATAAATATATAAAGTAAATAACAGAACGTCAAATCGAGGAATTGTTTTGATTTCATTCGGATCAGAACCCCAACTTGTTTAATCCTTATCCGACCCACTGGCCGAATTCTTAAGCAAGTAACAATGTCAAATATCATGTAATGTCTTGAGAGATCATCACTTCTGAATGACTACCCGTCTCACCCCACCCAGGCTGGTTGTCAAATCTAAAAGCGTTCTATAACAAGGATAAAACTAACGTCCTTAGAATACCTATCATCCCACTTATCGCCCAAGAGGCATTGGGCTTTGCTAATTCGGGATTGTGGTCTAGACAAATAAAACTATATTTTCCTAAGACTCAAAGCACGTAACACATTGGACAATCGGTAGCATGTAACAATCTCAAAGATGCCTCTTGGTTAATTAAAGTTGGTTAAGATGATTGACATGCATGACAAGCAATTATTTCAATATAATTAGACCCTATAGTCATGATATCTAAGCAAGAAACAATTGTTATTGATGAGAAATAACTGTCAAATTATTTCAAACAATGTTATAAATTGATAAAAAGGCCGAAGTAAGGTAAAGATGTTGGGGAGTGATACCCATTGCGTTATTATGCAAGACATGTTAACTAGTGATGATGTAAGAAATTAACAAAAATGTTGAAACTATATTAACATGCTAAGGAACACAATGACGTACTTAATATAGTATTTGACATGTTGAAAATGCTCAAAAGCCTACTTTTAAACATGCTGGCAATTGTGTTAGTGCGTAGGAATTTTACATTGACATGCTGGAAAATGCAATAACATGTTGAAAATGCCTAAAACTTAATTACTTAACATGCTGAAAATTATGTTAATAGTGCAGGAATTGTATATTAATATGCTGGAAAATGCAATAACATGCTGAAAATGCTAACATGCTGAAAATTATGTTAATAGTGCAGGAATTTCATATTAATATGCTGGAAAATGCAATAACATGCAGAAATCCAATGTTAACATGTTCTAAAAAACTTTAACATGCTGAAACTGTATTAATACGCAGCAATTTTATGTTAATCATGCTGAAAATGTATTAACATACTTAGATTTGTATTACATGCTAAAACATGCGACGACATAATTAATTCTAGTGTTTAATATGCAGAAATTTAATCGTTAACATGCTTAACATATTAACGTGTTTAAATTGTGTTGGAATGCTAAGACATGCAATGACATATTAAAATCTCTTAGGCCTAATGTTTAACATGCCGAAAAATATATTAACCCGCTTGAATTTAATTTAATATGATTAACATGCTGAAAATACATTAACATGCTTAAATCTAATTTAATATGCTAACATGCTAAAGATCATGCTTAAAGTAAATTTAATATGCTAACATGCTAAAATTATGCTTAAAGTCACTTTAATGTGCTGACATGCTAAAAATATATTAATATGCTTAATGTCAATTTCATTTAGTATGTCAGTTTTAGTTAAGTCAAGAATTTTAAGCGGATCAATTAATAAATAATAGATTAAGTGTCTAAACGATTCACGTGTTAATAAATCTTAGGATTGTGTGCCTAAATAATCCACGTAGCACTTAACACACAAAACCTAAGTTGTGCTTATCCATACATACATAGAGCACGTAAGTCCCCGCCCCCGAGCAATATCCCAAATTTATTATTACAATAATAATGTTTTTACAATACAGATGAATAAAGATGAGGCTATAAAACTAGGAAAGAAAAAGAAATTAAAATAAACGATCCCTCCCAAATTCTGGCGACTCTTCAAATAATCCCGACTTGTCAAACGTAAAGCAACAACATGGCAAAAGCGGAGGCAAATGAAGATACTATGGCATGATTCTATACACAAAATGACCAAACAACGACATGGTAAACATAACATAAAAGAGTCCCTATGAACATTCTTTCTAACACATTAACGCATTCAATGAACAAATAAGTAATTAAATTACATCGTTTAGATACTTACTGGTGAGCAGCAATAAAGAAATAATAAGAATAACAAAGCCAAGCACTTGTAAGAATATTATATAAGGTGCTTCCAGTAAGCCTCGAAGAAAACCAAAGAACTCTTAAAATATATAATTGCATTGTATTAAAATAGCTACTAGTTCTTTTTGTTTTAGAGAGTAAAAGCAGAGATGGTGGATTATAACCGTTGTCCTCTAATTGAAAAGAGGATCTGTTTATATAGTGAGAGGATTGTGAGTTGAAAGGAAAGAAAATATGTAAGAGTCAATTAGCAACAACAGAAAAGAAAAAAGGGATTTTCCAAAAATCAATCTGAATCAATTAAGGAAGAGGAGAATATTTGACAAAATCAATTAATGGAGTTTTCCATAAATATAAAAATCACACTTATAATACCAAATTCAGTCAAAGCAAATAAAAGAAAAATATCCATTTCAATCGTACGCACAAATTATGCATTTACCATAAATAGGCATATAAAATATATCTGATGTTATAAGAAAGGACTGCTAAAAATAAAAAATAAAAAGGCAGTTAATCACATAAGAATATTCCTTAATCATAAGACGTTAATTATGCATCTAATTTAAATTATCGAAATTATATACGCAATCAGCTCCATAATATTCAGTCAAGAGTAAAAACGAGATCAAACATTTTTCGCAAACACTAAGTATGAAGCTTCTGAAATAAATTTTCCATCAATGTCAAACAAATCAAACAGAATACAATTCGCAAGCAAGAATAATGATTTCAAGAGTTGAAAAACAACCAGCAACTTATTTTGACTTTTAAGGACAAAATTAAGCGTCACCAATTTCATATATGTGAGAATCTAAACATGTCAGTAAACCCAAATCACAGAAATCAATATCAAAATCAAGAACATTATACAAGTTTAGTCGATTTCAAATCACGAAAAATAACATTAAAACAAAGACTAATATAACATTAATAATAGACGAAATCTGTGATGATTTCTAAAAATCAACCATAGTCGGAGAGGCTACCTAGCAACACCTCACCGATCATCACCTATGGTGAGGCAAATAGAATGAACTTGTGGTTGTAAGGTCGTTCAGCAGCGGCGGGAAAAAAGTTTTGAAGCTGATTTGGTAGAGGGTTTTCGACTGACTGGTGGTGGAGATGTGGAGAACGAAACGGTGGTGCGGCTCTGGTCGCTGACTGGCAGTGGGGGTGGAGAGGGTGAGCAGCGGGTCACTAGCGATAGTGGAGGTTGGTGTGGCGGCGGTGTTGACTAGTGGCGCGGTTGGTGTTGAGGGTGGTTCGTCCGACGGAGGAGGCATGAAGGTCGAGGGAGAGGGAGGCCGGCGATGGAACAATGGCGGTGCTATCGCCGGTGATTATGGAGTTTTTTTATTTTTTAGGAGATAAAGAAGGAAAAAAGATGGGAGGGGAAAGGGTGAATGAGAGGGGGAGTGGTGGTTGGCCGGTTTGCTGGTGCGTTCACCAGCCATGGTGGCCGGTGGCGGTTTCATTACAGAATGGGGTGAAAGATAGAGAGAGAAAGTGGAAGGAGATGAAAATGCGGTTGTTGGGGGGTATTAGGGTTAGGTTTGGTTTAAAAGGAAGAAAAATAGAATCTTTGATCTCGGAAGTTGGATCAGTTTTGATCGACAACTAAGATTTTAAAGATTGAGAATTTGATCAAAACTTGAATAAAATTTTAAATTGAGTCACAAATTGACTATAATTATAATAAATTGAATAAAATTAGGCTAAAATTATTATATTGTGGTAAAAATTGGGTCAGAAAATAAATAAATCAGATAAACTGATTTAATTTAGGCTGTTATTTAAATAATAGTAGTAATAATAATAAATAATAATAATAATAATAAATATAATAATAAAATCTAGACAATGTATTTGTAAATTGTGAGTGCATATTTACTGAAAAATGATAAAGTTATGTAAGTTATTATATTATAATTAATAAATTATAAAAAATGATAACAAAAAATAATAAAATAATTTGCATGTGTTTTTGAAATCGTGAATGTGACACGTAATTATTCTTTTGATATTAAAATAATACGTGAAAATATTGATGTTGAAAATTAATAATTTTAATAAAATAACAGCTTAAGAGAGGCATCGGGAGGTCAAAATTGGGTTTCAACAGATGGTTGCATGATTTGATGACAAGATTCCACTAAATTCTCAAACTCACCTAACTTTTCTATTAGTTTAGGAATTACAAATTTGGACCTCGGATCAATATCTTCTTTTCCCTCCAACACCAAAAGTCACAAGATCTTGGATCCTTCAACAATTTAAACAAAGGGTTAGTGTTCAATTGAATATACAGAAATAATAAAAAGAGAAAAATTTCAGATATTTACTCCATAATAAAGACATACCCAATATCTTCTGTCGGGATTAAATGAAGTCCAAAATGTCTTCAAATGAACTACAAAACCATGATTGCAACGAACTTCTTGGTTCAAAGTAAAATCATTCTCTTTCATACAAATCTTAGATAAATTAATCAATCTTATGGTGTGTTACAAAATAATTCAGTCCATAAATTTCAGAATAAAAAATGACAAGAAAATCTACAAAAATAAAAGAAGAAGGAATTTACCATTTTCATAGGAATAAGAGATGAATGGAGAAATCAAAAAGGGAAACAAAAGATGGAGGGAAAATAAGAGAAAGTTAATGAAAATAATGAAATAAAGGTCTTATTTTTTAAGCAATTTCAAATCAAATTAAAGTTTGAGTTGATTGAAGACGAAGGAGAAGAGGGGTTAGGATTTTCAACATTGAGATTAAGGGATTGGGATTTTAAAGGAAAAGAAGATGACCTTTTTTAAAAAAAATTAATTCGGGTCAAGTTAAGAGCTTAACGCGTCTTATTTGGCCGTGTTACACGCGCCTTGATCTAAGCCACGAAGGGAAAAAAATAATATTCTTTAAAGTTTATAAGGGGTAAATAATTACAGGCTAAGTTTAAGTGTTAAAGTAAATTTTCGTGATAAATTTAGAGGGTAATTATGTATTTCTTCTAAAAAGTATCATCGTATAATTTAATTTATTTTCTATCAGATCCGACAATTGCTTTTTCATATTTTCAATCGTGGTCTCCCTCAATCTTGGTGTCCATATTCGGCCTGGAAGAATAGAGTTTAGATTTAAAAAAAAAAAATTAAAATATTATTCTTATTTATAAGTGAACAAGCAAGGACCAACACAACATTTCTTGATTGTACTAAAGGTAGTATAAGTTGTACATCAAGCAAGGACCAATACAACATTTTTTTATTGTATTAAAGGAGGTAAAAGTTGTACATTAAATTTGAATTTATTTTATTGGTAAACGAACACGTGTCTATTTTTGCTTCAATTCATATGTTACTTTTGCAATATCTCTTTTCATTTGCATCTCCTTCATACTTTTGAGATTTCTCTCTCATCCTCTACTAAAATTTCATCTATTTTCTCAATTTTTTTATTTAGTGAGTGATTCTATTGTGTCCTAACTTGACGATGAGGAAATGATGGACTATTGAATCTAATAAAATTTTATGAACATAAAAGTCATGCTACAGTGAGATTCTGCAGTTTTCTCTATGTCCTTTTGCTTTATTTTTCATTTTAGTTAGTGTTTTTAAGAAATTTGATTTATTTGCATCTCAAATTTTATCTTTCTTCATGTTTTATTGATTGATCTTATACATGCACTTAATTATTTGTTCAAATACTTTTGTGAAATATTTCTGCTTTGTTGATCACTGAACGCACTGATTTTCGAATTAAAGAAAAGTTAGTAATGAAAAAGAAAGAAATTCTCTGTTACTAAAGTGTTTGTTGAAATTTCCAAGATAAACTTCATTTTTTCTTAAGAGTTCTATTACTCAAACATCTGTCATTTAGCTCAATCCTTGAAAATGAAATTACACAAACTTAGTTATACATAAAAGGACTCTTAAAAAAAAGTAATAATATTTTATTCAGCATTGTCTTGGTGTTATGCATAATACGACATTGACTTAAAAGAAGTAAAGTCTAAAATCTTTCAGTTTGAATAGTAAAATCTTCAAGAACTACACACACTAACACCACCACATAGCACCCACAGTATATGTGTTGATGTCTAAAAGAACTATATTCCATTTGTGTTTGACTTGTGATTAGTAATATAAATAATTGGATAGAACTGAAGCTTCCTACTTGTTTCCTGTTAAATGAGGGATCATTATTTTCTATATAATACTACAGTAGTTGGCAGTTAAACGTTACTTTATATCAATGTTTTTCAGGTAATTCATAGTACAGAGTATTAATTATTGGTAGCACTGGAAAAATTGGACTTTGATGGTACAGAAACAAAATTTCGATCAGGATAGTGATGACAGGTCTAAGTTTCCAGCTAGGGAGTCTAAGCGCGAACGTCCTTCTACTGCGTATGTTGCTTGATTTTTCTATCTTTCAACTATTTTTTGTTTGTGAATATGAGTTGTATTATTCTAATTAGCGGTTTTATCCTCTTAAAAGCTCAAATCTCTTATTTGTTGCAACAGAAGGCAAAGCAGGGAAATTAAAAAGGTTGGGAGTAGGGCTTTGAGTAAAAGAATTCAGTGGATCATGCTGAACAGCTGCGGGCTTGGAAGGGACTCGAGGCACCGCCTCTTGATTCTTTTTCACTTCAGTAGATTGTGGCTGTATATGAGTAGTGTTTGAGGTTCTCCCAATTTCTTTGTGAATGATACCTCTAAACTGTCATTCTTGGACCACCTATTTGCCTTGTGATAAGAATCGGGTTACGTTAATAAACAAGAAAATAATGTGAAAGCGAAAATCCTAAGATTAAAGGCAAGAAATTAAAGATAGGCAAAATTGGAGAATAAAATCCCCAATTTTGAGGTTAAGTACTAAGAACCCTAATTGATCTTAGTATTCAAAATTAGCGGATTAAGACTAATCATGATACTAATAGTGTCAATTCAAGAACTTAGATCAAAAGTGATCTAGACCCCTATTTCAAAGAAACTAAAGACAACAATTAGTATAAGACTAATCACCTTTTTTAATTAACTTTAATAGAAACTAAAGATATCAAATTAAGAATTAATCTTACCTCCTAAAGAATCGTTCTTATAGAGTTGCAAGATAAATCCCAAGTAGCCACACACAAAGGTATAAATAAGAGAAACTCTCAATTAATAATAATGTTGTCTCCTTGAAAATAACAAAATCCATCCCTATATAGGAAAAAAAACTATCCCAAATAGCATGGGATTGAGATCTACCTTTATCAAATCTAACAAGGACTAGGAAAAAACTATCCCAAATAGCAGGGGATTCGAATTCTACTTTTATGGAAATAAATAAATCTAGGAAACCTTAAACTAGAAAACTTTTAAACTAGGAAACTTTAAACTAGGAAAGCAAAAGTTTCTGATTTTAATCAAAACCCTATTGGCCCAATCTTCTGCATTTAGACTTGAAATCGAATCATGAAATATGTGTATCACTTAGCCCATGCTTCTCCATAATTCTTGGACTCATTCTTGGGCTCTTCTTCCATCATAAGCATCTTCTTGATTCACATTGAAGCCCGTCAATCTTAATACAAGTGGACCAGCCTGGATGCTATCACCTTGCTTTCTTTTCTGTGGTTGTTCAGTCCTTTGGAGGGGGGAAAGGGCAAGTTGTGGTTGGCATATATGGCCTATATTTTGGCATTTTGGACAAAAATCAGGCTTTCATTCATACACAACCTTTTGAGTGAATTTGACCACTAGGATCCATCACAGTAATCTTAGAAAATATAGGTTTTGTAATATTTACTTCAATAAGCATACGGGCAAATGAGATTCTTGTTTGTTTAGTAGTATATTCATCTACAAAGTGCGGGGATCCAATGACACTTGCTATCCTGGTCTATTTTGATAGCTCTACCATGGATGCAAAAGGCCATCCTAACTATAAAGTCCTCATTTTCTCAGATTCAACTTATGAGTTGCTTCTAAGGTCAAGCAAGGTTTGATTAATTTATACTATATTTCATCTAGGTAATGTAATGCATTACGAATATGAGTTTTTTATTGCCTTTTCTGATCAAGCATCCCAGACCCCATCGTGAGATTTCATTGAGTATGTTGTTGTTGTTGTTGTAAAATTTAAAGAAACTCTTGGTGATTTTTCACCCAGGTTAACCTCAACGTGAAATAAACTTGGTGTATCAAAGAATTCGTAAAGGTCTTTAATATTATTGCATGAAATTTGATGCTTTAGCGGTTTGAATATTGAGTTTTAGTATTAGAGTGTGAGAGTGAGAATGTTAGATTGGTAATTTCCAATTTAGGTATTGTTCAGCAAAGTCAAATATCAATATTAAAATGATAAGATCTTAAGTAAGATATTATCTCACATTGTAAAAATATCATGGGTATCCAATTTAGATAAATATTGTGTTTTGTATCCATCAAATGATCAAGTTATGCTATTTTCTCACACAACTTTTACATTTAATTTTGCAGACTTTTCCAGACTTCGACTGGGGCAAGCGAACTCGCGTTATATTAGATGTGGGATGTGAGGTCGTCAGCTCTGGCCGTTATCTTTTTGAAAAAGGTAGTTTTAACCATGTCTTTCGCTCCTAAAGATGAACATGAAGCTCAAGTTCAGTTTGCCCTTGAGAGGGTATTCCTGCTATATCTGCTGTCATGGATACAAAGAGGCTTCCTTTTCCTGGTCGAGTCTTTGACGTTGTTCATCGTGCACGTTGAAGAGTGCCTGGCATATTGAAGGTATTTGATTTTTAGTTACTCCTGATAATTTTCATTGTTCAGAATAGTGAAATATTGAGTGTTAAAGTTCTTTTATTCAGTAGGCAAACCTTTGAGAAGAACATAGGTGGTTCTCGATGTGTAGACTTCCAGCACTGAAAATATTTCTATATTTGAAACCATTTTATCTCTATAACACCTTTTACTCTGGCTTTTCAGATATGGGACTCAAGTTATATGGAGTCAATCTCCTTTCTCCTACTCCAATTTTGGTGGAGTCCACTGATTCTTTTTGGTTAAACTCATCAAGTTTCAAGAACGAATGACTTCTAGGAACTCATTATGAATAAGTTTTGTGGAAAGGCAGATTTAGATATTTCTCATCACCGTATATCTATAGTCCTATCAATGCATTCAGCTTATGAGTTACTTTACTAACTTATTAGCTATACTACTGTTGTTGCCTTTTTTGACAACCACCCTCAGTGTATTAGGATAATTGAAATAACATTAGACACTTTCCTCTTTCTTTTTATATTTCTGCTTATTCTTTTCCTAAAAATATTTTAAAATCTGCTTCTGAGTGGTGTTATTTTCAAGGTACTTCAATAGCTCTTTTATGGAATTTAAGCAGGGCACAATCCACTATTGACGAGAGAAATGTTAAAAAAAAGGGAATTTCGAATAAGTGTTTGAGCTAATGTGCAGTAGTTAACATAGGAAAGATGATGTGTAGAATTATAAGCTAACGTGCTTTAAAATATTAATGTAATTTACAACAGGTATCTGCCTGAAATTTATCAATTAACAATTTTCATTTATTTATGCACAAAAAGTTTATAATCAAAGATCTAATTTTTAATAAACGAATGATGAGTTTTGTTGGACAAACTGATAGTTGAAATGAGGATAAAATAAAATGTTCATGGCTGTTAATAATCCTGTAACTTTTATCTTCCATGGTCATATTTATATATTATGCTACACATAGAGGAATTATGTTGTTTTCTTTACTACTAACTTACTATTCTCTAAGTATCAACATGAATGTGTTGGTTGATATTAGTATAAAATGATTTATAAAGGTATTTCTTTTGGTTGTTACAAATTCTCACTATTGTGATAATGAGACTTCTCAGTCGAGGTCTTTTGCTGAATTATCACTTGGTAAGTCCAATCAATATGCTTCATCATTTAAACTACCTTGAGGGAGAGTTGCCCCATCTGGCTGAACAACAATTGGTGCAGATTCTTGCCCTTTGTTATACAATAATACGTCATTCTACCTGGAAAAAAAATAAGGTGCACCTTGAAAGTACCAATTGACAGAAGAAGGATAATATTCTTCATCAGGATGGAAGTAAAACAAAGGAGAATAGGCTTGAAATATTGCTTGAACTTGATTTAAATTTGGTATAGCAGATGAATTTTCTTTCTCTTGAAAATATTTTAAAATCTGTTTCTGAGTTATGTTATTTTCAGGGGCAAAATCCATCGGCAGACCCCTTAATTACGCATGATCTTTCACTTAGGCACCTCAAGTGTACATTAGTCCTTTTTGGCACCTCAATCAGCTATTAACTATGTCATTTTAACACTTTTTTTACAATTAACTGATTTTACAAAGGGTGTGTAATACACGCATTTGCTGACATGGCATACCACCAATTAAAAAAAGACATGTGGCATTCTTGTTTAAAATAATAATTTTAAATAAATTATAATTTAAAAAATCATTGTTTAAATAATTAACTATAATTTTAAATAAAAATCAATCAATAAATAACTCCCCCCCCAACCATCATCTTCTCCAAGTACCCCCACCACCACTACAAGATTGCTGCCACCCCACCACCACCCCAAGGTTGTTGCCGCAACCCCCTTCCCCACGAACTAATGCTGTAGCAATGCAGCCCCCCTCCCTCCTCGATCATCTTCTTCAATTGTCATCTCTAAAAAATATCTTTAAAATTTCTTCAATAACAATAATGGTCATAAGTAATTGTGATTGCAATAGCAAAATTTCATTGCTTTTCTCTTTTGCTTTGTTCAAAATACAACACTGTAATAATTCATCACTGCAACAACCAACATACCCATTGTGATTGAAATTTTCTGCAACAACAAAAATAATTTTCATCATTGCGTCGGTGAATAATTTTTAACAAAAATAATTTTCAATGAATTCGCCATTGATAACCAACACTAATTGTCGATAAATTCGTCATTGATGACCAAAAAAATAATTTTCAAGATGACTTTTGAGTCTATAATTTTTTTTCTTTTATGCTGAAAAGATGATTTTTTTAATAAAAAAACCTAAGAAATAATAGTGTTGGGAGAGAGGGACTACAACTATTGAGAGATTTGAAGAACTTATTTGAGTTTAAGGTTGATGCAAAGGTGGAAAAATGGTGAAAAAGTATGGAAAATGATTGGAGTAATTGAGAAGAAGAACAAGAAGAAGAGGAAAAAAAATTAAAAATCAACTAAATTTCATCATTCACGCGCCTATAGAGAGTGTAATGCACTCTCTTTGTCATGTCAACAAAAAGTGTCAAAATGACACAGTTAATAGCTGGTTGAGGTGCCAAAAAAGGACCAATGTCCATTTGAGATGCCTAAGTGAAAGATCGTGTGTATTTAAGGGGTCTGCCGATGGGTTTGATATTCCAATGGCTCCTTTATGAAATTTCAGTAGACAGTGAACAATCAAGAACAACCAGTTCAGATTCTATCAATGCATTCAGCTTATGAGTTGCTTCCAGGGTGAACCAAGGTTTGATCTGTTTATACTACATTTTGTCTACAT
Source organism: Capsicum baccatum var. pendulum (assembly GCA_030864225.1). Lineage (NCBI taxonomy): Eukaryota > Viridiplantae > Streptophyta > Magnoliopsida > Solanales > Solanaceae > Capsicum > Capsicum baccatum. The sequence goes on along the minus strand of CM061559.1, from coordinate 224,763,454 downwards.
AATGTGATGGGTTATGAATATGACTTGTTTCATGTTCCGATAACACATTAATATTTGTATTGTAGGTCTACAAAGCTATGGGATCAAAAAATTCCGAATAAGTGTTCGAGCTAATGTGCATTAGTTAACATAGAAAACTAGCAATCAAATGGTTGTGTAGAATTATGAGCTAACGTGCTTTAAAATGTTAATGTACTTTACAATATCTATTTGCCTGAAATTTGTCAATAACAGTTCCCATTTATTTAAGCATAAAAAATTTATAGTCAAAGATTTAATTTTTGATAAACGAATGATGAGGTTTGTTGGACAAACTGTAGCTAATTCATCATCAGTTTTTTTTTTTTTTGCCACCTTTTCACTATCTCATTTGATCCATAGCTAGCCATGTTAGTTTGATTTTATGCTGTTTTCATCGTAATACGATTCACTGTGCATATTATATATACCAATGCTGGATATAACCACTTGAATTAAAAGCTATTCATTGTATTTGAAGGATACTAGCTTTCATTGAAACTCGAAATGAGGATAAAATGAAATATTGAGTCCGTGCTCAACACGGGCCTTACCCATCTAGTAATAATAATAAGTTAGCTAATAAAACAGTTATATATGTCATATGAACGAAGATTTTATGGCTAAACGTATCTAAAAGCGTTTATAAATAAATATGTAGGGGTATTTCGTTAACAGTAGAAAATTCATACTCTCAATAATTCATATAGGAAATTGAAAAAATTAGAATAAATTTAGATTTATGTTTTATCCTTTTTAAGTAGGCGCTACGCTATGAATATTATTCACAATATTTCAAAATATATTTTCACTTTATTTCAAAATATATTTTTGGCCATAAATATTCTGAAATACGTTTTCACAATATTTGAATTTTTTGAAAACACACTTTTTATTTTTTTTTGGAAAAAAATTTAAATTTTTTATTTTCATAAAATAACTCATTTTCATAAAACTTAAAAAATTTTAAATTTTATAATTTTTTAGAAAATATATTTAAATTTTAAATATTAACTTTAAAATATGATCAAACACGATTTGAGCTCTATTTCTTGAAAAAATATTAAAATAAATTGAATATATTTTCGATGTTCATGCCAAACGGGTCCTAAAGGTTAACAAAAACATGGGGCTAATGTTTTCCAAAGCAGTGGATATGAAAATAAAAAATGAAAAATGAAAAATGAAAAATGAAGGGGTAAACTTTTTGATCGGAGCTTAGTTGAATAGCAAAGACTTTTCTGTATCAAAAAATTGATTCGAATTCACTAGTTCTGCACTGTGTCAAACTTGATAGCAATAAGCGATCTCAATGAAAGCTAGGGTTTTCCTACTCTGTTTTCTGCTATTATCTTCAAATTTCCGTTTTCTACAATGTGAAGACAACAAATTTCGAGCACGAGAAGCCACTGATGATTCCCTTGCTTACCCCAATTTGTATGTTCCCATACCTTCCTTCTTTATGCTTTTTCATCTCTTTAATCAATTTTGATTTTGCATAATTCACCATGTTAGTACATACATTTTCATTAACGACATCAAAAAAGTAAAATAAAATAAATGTATGTGTTTGAGATTTGTACTTGAACCCCTAAACCACTGAGCCAACCTCCAGTCATGTGTTTGCGTCTCAAGGTCAAACTGTATTAACTTTGATCAATATTGTAAGGGGCATTTTTTCATCATTTAATATGAAAAGGATTACAACTTATAACATTTTTCGTATAGTTTTCAACCATCTGAATTTAAAATTTAAAATATTAAACTAACCTACTCCAATCTAGCTTTGAAGTTTAGTCAAATTGACCTTGCGAATGGATTTGCTAGTTTACCTAGTACTCCAAAGTTGCATCATTTCGAAACTCCTTACAAAGGAGGCGCTACTTCTCAATGCCTTGGTTAGTATGGAACATAAGAGGGACCAACAAAAGGTTTAAGCAGAAGGAGTTAGTCTCTTATATCAATGAGAATAATGTTGTTCCTAGGCTTGTTAGAAACTAGAGTTAAGAAGAATAAAGCTCAGCTTGTGGCTGCTAGGATTGCCCCTCACTGGCAATTGGAAAATAACTATGCTCATGCTACAAATGGGCGCATTTGGGTTATTTGGGATACTAATGCTTATGATGTTACAGTGCTTAGCCAGCATCCCCAGTACATGCATTGTAATATTATTGCAAAGTGAATAACATTAACTGCCCCATTGACTGCCCGATGACTGTAGTTTATGGTTATAATACTGTGGAGCAGAGAAAGTGTTTATGGAGTCAATTACAATCACTAGTCATTGCTAAACCATGGCTGCTCTGGGGAGATTTCAATTCCATTTTGTCTTCCAATGATAGAAAGAATGGAGCACCAATTACCAGATATGAGATAAAGGACTTCTTCGATTGTGGCAGGCTCTTGACTTGCTTGACTGAACTCTGTCAGAGGGGTAATTTTTTTACATGGACCAATAAACAGAAGACTGCTGATAGAATGTTTAGCAGATTGGATAGGGCATTTGATAATCCAGATTGGATGTCTACCTATCGTCAGTTGGGGGTTGATTATGGAGTGCCTCATATATCTGATCATGCTCCAATGCATATGAAAATGTCAATATGTGTATCAGTCGGTAAACTTCCTTTTAAGTTTTTCAACATCTGGGCTGATCATGAGCAATTCTTGCCATTGGTGAAAGAGCATTGGGGAACTACACTTCATTATTATAAGACGAGAAATGTGTGGTATAAGCTTAAACTATGAGAAAGATTTTCAGACAACTTAATAGAGCTGAATTTTAGGGAGTTTCGACTAGAGTGGAACAAGCTAGACTTGAACTACAAGTTATACAAGGGCAATTGAAGAACCACTGCACAGATGACATGCTAGATAGAGAGAGGGCTGCTCTTCATACACTGGAGAAATGGTCTATGATAGAGGAAAGTATCTTTCTACAAAAATCAAGAGCCACTTGGCTAAGGCTGGGGATGCAAATACTAAATACTTCTCCACTGTCATAAAGGAGAGAGCTCATAGAAAGAATATTTCTGAATTAACTGCCTTAAATGGTACTGTGCTGAAGGATAAAATGCAAATTCAGGAGATCATTAATTTCTACCAGGCTCTGATGGGTACAACTTGCACCTCACTCTCAGCAGTGAATAAACAAGTTATGAGGCTTGGTCCAGTTGTGTCTCATTCTCAGCAATTACAATTGTGTAGGGAAGTGACTGATCAGGAAATTTATGATGGGTTATGTTCTATTGGGGATGATACAGGTGTGGATGGTTACAATGCCAAATTCTTGAAAAAAGCCTGGCCAGTGATACATTAAGAAGTGCTTGTAGCAGTAAAATCTTTCTTTAGCACTTGTAAGCTGTTTAGGGGATTAATTGTACAAGTATCACTTTGCTTCCTAAAGTCTCTCACCCTGCAAACATCAAGGAATATAGACCAATTTCTTGTTGTTCAGTTTTGTATAAATTGGTAGCAAAAGTTCTAGCTAACAGACTCCAGAAGGTGATGTCGTCAATTATTTCATATACGCAGGCAGGCTTCATTCTTGGTAGAAGGGTGGCAGACAATGTGATTCTAGCTCATAAGTTAGTGAAGGCCTACTCTACAAAACATTTATCACCTAGATGTGTTATTAAAGTAGATATCCAGAAGGCTGATATTGTGGATTGACAGTTTCTTAATCAAGTGATGGAGGGTTTAGGGATTCCTACCAGATTCTCAAATTGGATAATGGAGTGTGTGTCAACAGTTAATATGCTACTATAGTAAATGGAGAATACACAAAGCCATTTGATGCAGCTAGGGGCTTGAGGCAAGGAGTCTCCTTTCCCCTTTGCTATTGTGATGGAATATCTAAGCAGGAACTTGGTGGCATTGAAGCACCCAAGGGTGTGACCTAGTGGTTCAATGAAGTTGGAATGAGCACCATGAGGTCTCAGGTTCAATTCCCAGCTTAGACAAACACTAGGTGTTTTTCTTCCCATCTATTCTAGCCTTGGTGGACAGAGTTACCTGGTACCTTTTGCTGGTGGGACGTGGCAGGTATCCCGTGGATTTAGTGTAGGTGCGCGCAAGCTGGCCCGGACACCACAGTTATAAAAAAAAAACTTGGCGGCATTGAAGCATAACAGTCAGTTCAAGTACCATCCCATGTGCTCAAGACTTAGCATTACACACTTAAGTTTTACGGATGACCTCCTCCTATTTGCAAGAGGAGATACTATTTCTGTCTCGTTGTTACATGAAAAGTTAGTCTTTTTTCAGCGGCATATGGTTTACAGGCCAACTTATACAAAAGTTCAATCTATTTTGGTGGTGTAGACTCTATTACTAAGCAGCAAATGCAACAGATTTTGGGCTATAGTCAAGGTGAGCTTCCTTTTACTTATCTGGGCATTCCTCTGGCCACCAAAAAACTGAGTCTCTTGCAGTGACAACCTTTAATGGACAGAGTGGTAGCAGGAATTGCCTCTTGGACAGCAAAAAACTGTCTTATGCAGGCAGGGTACAACTAGTACAAACAGTAATTTTTTAAATTCTGTCTTATTGTGCCCAGATGTTCATTATCCCTACAAGAGTATTGAAGATGATAGAGGCACATTGCAAACGTTATATCTGGCCTGGAGTAAGTCCCATCACCAAAAGGGCCTTACTTTCATGGGACACGATTTGCTCACCTAAAGCTGTTAGAGGATTTAATATGATAAAGATGAAAATGTGGAACAAGGCTGCTATTGCGAAGATGTATTAGGAGTTGTCTAATAAAAAAGATAAACTATGGATCAGGTGGATCCACAGCTACTACATCAAGGAGAAGGATATCGAAACTATGGTAATTCCTCTACAAACATGTTGGGTGGTGTAGAAAGTATTTCATGCTAGAGCAAATCCGTCACTTGTCAAGTCTACTGGTTCTACTGTATGATAAAGGAGATTTATAAGAAATTGCTAGGGGATTTGCCCAAAATCCCATGGAAAGGTGTTATGTATTGCAACCAAGCTCGACCCAAGGCTGTGTTTACAATGTGGCTTCAGCTGCTAGGTCGATTACATACTGCAAATCGACTCCAAAAATGGGGCATTCAGGTTGATGATAGGTGTACTGAATGCAAACAAGATTTGGAGAATAGGAATCACTTGTTTAGGGAATGTGAATTTTCAAGGCAAGATTGGAACAGGCTGCTGTGTTGGGTACATGTTTCACAACCCAGCAACATGACTTGGCCTACATTGACTCAGTGGATTATCCAAAAAACCAAAGGCAGAAGCCATATGTCACAGATGGTGGAACTTTTATATGCTGAATTTATACACGCAATTTGGATTGAGAGGAACACCCGTGTTTTTGAAAAGAAGGAACAATCTTCCACTGGCAAGGCAAATAGCTTGTATAAGCACCTGTAGAGCCTCTTGTTGTGTTAGAAGGTTACTTGATCAATGTCAATACTAGTAGAATGAGAAGAGGAGAATAGTTGGGATAAAATTTAGTCAGAGGGTCATCGAGTTGAGCTGGATCTTAGGCAGTGATTGCTTTTTTTTCTAGATTGGGCAGGTTGTGTGAACTTGCTTTGCTTTGTAAATATCCTACGTGGTGATTAATAAAGTTGCTTAATCAACAAAAGAAAAAGACCTCGAGAAGCGAAACAATGACAAGTAAAAGTGAATGGAAAGAGTGTACACTAAAAATATATATATAAAAAATTCCCTTGTGTACATGTAACTTTTTAGCATCCACCCCGAGTTACATAGAGCTGTACCGACTCATTGAGAATTTTCTCATTTTTTGGTGATATTACCAATTTAGTGTTATTATCAAGATATATGATTAAAAAAAAAAGACCTAAATTATGGTCTTTTCCCGAGTTTCACATCCCTACTATTAATTATTCCCTTTTCCCACTTGAACTATTACCATTTGTGTATTAAAAGACACCGCAACAATTAGTTGTTCCCTTTTTCTATCTGAACTATGCCCGCAGTTGAGGTAGGAAAATGGAACAATTGATAGTTGATGTGTGTTTTAATATATTGATGTGATAATTCTGGTAGGAAAATGAAATGACTGAAAAGTTGGGGTGTGAAGCTCACGAAAAAACGATGGTTATGTGTGCTTTAACCATTATCTCTATTATCACCATCTATGTGTTTAAAGATACCTCAACTATTAGTTGCTTCCTGTTCCTATTTGAACTATCATCGTAGTTGAGGTAACAGAACAATTGATAGTTGACATGTGTTTTGATACCTACGTGGTGATAGTTAAGGTAGGAAAAAAGAACCAATTATAATTGGATTGTTAAACTCACAAAAAGACGATAGTTAAGTGTGTTTTTAACCATTATCTCTATTATCAATATTAAACTGGAGATGCTTATTTCTTCCTAAAATATGTGCTAGTCCCAATTTTTCTGACACTCTTTCTATTTTTACTTTTTTTGCTGTACAAAATTGTTGACACCATAACATTTCTATAGAACTTTCAAGAATTCACATTCATGAAACTGCTAAAATTTTGATTATAATGGACTTTTTAACCATTATTTGTGTCTTGAGCCGGGGGTCTATCGGAAACAGCCTTTCTACTTCTTTAGAGGTAGAGGTATGGACTGCGTACATCTTACCCCCCCAGACCCCACCAGGTGGGAATACACTGGGTTTGTTGTTGTTGTTGTTGTTTCAATTTATGTGACACGCTTTCCTTTTCGGAAGGTTCAAAATGTTTCATACCATTCTTTTTTTATTCAAGCTGCAGAACTTCTAAGAATTCAAATACATTAAATTATTCAATGTTTAAAATTTTATGTGGTGTTTTCGTTGTTTTCTTTATTAAACTAACTTTTCAGCTGTAAGTTTATTATTTTCTCCCATTAATACTAATTTAATATACTTTAGTCAAAACAACCACCTTAAACTTTGTGCATAATCAAACACCGTTGCATAATTAAGATGGAGGGAATATATAATCAATTAGCATCTGAAATTCCTTGTCTTATCAAACATCCTCACAAAATAGGACAGAGGTAGTACCATTGACATATAGTTTTGATTTCAATGCCTGATACACAAAGGATAAAAACGGAAAGATTTTAATATTGCTTTTGGTGTTTACTGCTGGCAGAGATGAGGATGAATTGTTGAATACACAGTGCCCTCAGCATTTGGAGCTAAGATGGCAGACAGAAGTTAGTTCTAGCGTATATGCATCCCCCTTGATTGCTGATATTAACAGGTAACTTGATAGAAATGTCTTTCTCTTGGGTTGTAATTCATTTGCTTTTACACTGCCCAAGTGTGTGATGACTGCCTTAAGATGAGTGTTGTGTTGTTTACTTTCTGAGACTACTTGTTTTGATAGTGCTACTTCAATCAATTATTATCAAGAGAATAATCAACAACAACAACAACAACAAACCCAGTGTATTCCCACCTGGTGGGGTCTGGGGGGGGTAAGATGTACGCAGTCCATACCTCTACCTCCAAAGAAGTAGAAAGGCTGTTTCCGATAGACCCCCGGCTCAAGACACAAGATACCAGGCAAATACATATTAAAGCACCGAACAAAGTTACAAGACTACATAACATAAATAACATAACATAAATAACATAAATACGGCAGCCATAAATAGAAAGAAACAGGGGAAAGCACCCAGCCTCTTACTAAAACAAGGAGCACGGAATCATAACAAGAATACTACCCCCAACAAGTAAAACCCTACACTAGCGACCCAAACTGGCCCTAGTCTTCTGCCCTAATTCGCGTCCTCCAGACCTTCCTATCTAGGGTCATGTCCTCGGTGAGCTGCAACTGCTCCATATCCCGCCTAATCACCTCACCCCAATACTTCTTCGGCCTACCCCTACCCCGCCTAAAACCATCCAACGCTAGTCTCTCACACCTACGAACTGGGGCATCCATGCCCCTCCTCTTCACGTGTCCGAACCAGCGCAATCGGACTTCCCGGATGCTGTTATTTCATTAAAGCATGGATGCTGTTATTTCATTAAAGCAACCAAAAAAGCAGGTGAATATCAAGGATGGAAGGGTGGAGGAGTGAGGACTAGGTGTAAGAAATCTGAAACTACACAATATGACCTGCTCTTCTAGTGACTTTGGAGATATAACTTAGATAGCAGTGAAGCCTGGAAGAAGTTAATTAGTGGTATACATGGCAAAAAGGATGACTAGAGACCTTCAATGGAAGTGAATGTTAAAGGGAGTGTCTGGAAAGGTATAAGCAAGTGCAGGAAGAATTTTCATGAAATACACAGAGCTGGAGGTGGGAGATGGACATAGGATCAATTTCTGGACAGATTTATGGGTTAGAGTAGAATGTTTGAAGGCTAAATTCCCTATATAATTTAGTTGTAGGCTTTGTTGCTGAATTTCACTCAAACTCAGGTTGGCTAATAAGTTTTAGAGGAATCTAAATGATTGGTAGGTAGAGTATTTTTTCCAAATGCTTCAGCAGCTGTAATCAGTCTCTATGGATCACCAGTAAGATGGATTCTCCGATTTGGGAAGCTAGTCAAGATAAAATATTCTCAGTTAAAAGTTGCTATAGTATTTTGTTAAAGCAGACAGGCACTGGGATGAGACTTGGCCTTGGAGATGAATTGGAATGCAAACGCTCCTGTTAAGGTAGCATGCTTGGGATGGTTTGCAGCTCGGGAGGTTTGTCCAACTCAAAATAACCTGCAGAAAACCTATACTTTGCTTGGTGTAATAGATGGTATCTGTTTGAAGAGGACCAGGAGACAGTTAATCATCTTTTCCTTCCGTGTAGAGTCTCAAGACAATGTTGGGAATTATCCTTTAATATCTGTGTCATTTCATGGGTGACGCCTCAGGGTTAGTAGCCTATTGGAAAGCTAGCAACTTCAAACGGTACTTACAGTGTTGAAGCATATTTGCAGAACCATCCCACTATGCATCTTCTGGACTTTATGGCTGGAGAGGAACAAAGCTTGCCTCGAAGGATAGAAAAATCATATCTCTAGAATGAAGAATAGATGTCTGCATAATCTGTATTTTTGCTGTAAAAATAATATCTTTGCAGTTTAGCTAGTCTAGATCAGTTCATGGATTTTTTTTAGGAAGGAAAGGGTAGTAGGCTGTTTGTTTGGCCTCTGTTTGTTCTCTGTACCATCTGGTACCTTATTAATGAACTTTTACCTTATTCAAAAAAAAAAAAAAAAAGACCGTATACAAATTTGTTAATGAATATGGGTGGTTTTCTGAAAAGATGAATAACTATGTCTTCATGACCTTGTCCCTGATTATTTCAGGGAAAAATGACATGCAGTTGTTTATTTTCGAACATGAGTATCTTTCGTTGTTTTCTATTTTCTAAATTTGTTCATTTCGGCTATGTTCCTGGATCTTTACTATAGTGATGGAAAGCTTGAGGTGGTAGTTCCCTCTTTTGTTCATTACTTGGAAGTTCTGGAAGGTTCTGATGGAGATAAAGTTCCAGGTATGATTTGTGGAAAGCTGGTTATAAGAATAAATGCAAACTTATTAAATGAGCTACGGAATACCTCATGTCCCGCTATATAAGTTGAGCACCAAGATGTAAATTCATAAACTATGAAACAACAAAATTCACCTTTATATGAAGAAATTATGTATACAAATGATAATGAGGCGTGTACAGGTTATATATAAGTCTGATGACATCTCTACAAATTTTATAACTTCACACCATCAGGATGGCCAGCGTTCCATCAATCAACTGTTCATTCCACTCCTTTCCTGTATGACATTGACAAAGATGGGGTGAGGGAAATAGGTTTGGCCACTTATAATGGTGAGGTGCTCTTTTTCAGGTATGAGTACAGCATATTTTCTAACGGTTGTCTTCTTGAGGTTTTCTGTATTTCGTATGACCTTGTTAGATTTACATAGGGTCTCAGGCTACTTGATGTCTGACAAATTGGAGATTCCTCGGCTGAAAGTTAAAAAAGATTGGCATGTGGGTTTGAAACAGGACCCAGTGGACCGTACTCATCCAGATGTCCATGATGACCAACTCGTACAGGAGGCTGTCATGGATTCCTTAGCTCGTGAGTATCTTCCTCTTACAATTGCTTTTCATAGTGACTTTGTTTCCTCTTAATATTCCTGCTTTTTATGATATATGCTACCAAGCTGCCCCAGCATAGATAATTTTTTAAAATGTGTTGTGAAATTTTAAAATGGAGCACCGTATTGGGGCAGGGTGGTTGAAATGGAGGCTTGCTTTGGGAATTTTATGTGATAAGAAGGTGCCCCCGAAGCTTAAAGGCAAGTTCTACGGAGTGGCAGTCTGGCCGACTATGTTGTATGGAGCGAAGTGTTGGCCAGTTAAGAAGTCTCACATCCAAAAGTTAAAGGTGGCTGGGATGAGGATGTTGAGGTGGATGTGTGGTCAGACCAGGAAGGATTGGGTGAGGAATGAGATTATTCGGGAAAAGGTGGGAGTGGCTTCGGTGGAGGACAAGATGCGAGAAGTAAGGTTACGTTAGTTCGGGCACGTGATGAGGAGGGGTTCAGATGCGCCAGTGCCTCTGCTAGACAGAGGGGTATATTTGTTAGTCCCACTGGATATTTCAAAATTTGATATGCACTTAGCAGTCAAATGCATACCAACAGAACAGAGGGGTATATTTGTTTGTATCTTTTTTGTGGGTCGGGTCAGGTGGGGCGGGTAAGATAGGGTTTGTTTTATTTTTAAAAAATAGGGCATTTAACGTTGATTTGGATTTTTCTATAGGTGAAAAGTTTCTTAACAACGAGGATAAATTTGGCCCCAAAGTATAACAGGGAGGGTAAATTTGACTCCAAAGTATGACGAAGGGTATAATTAGCCAATTTTTCAAATAGAGGGGTAAATTTAGCCCTTTTCCCAAATTGATAACTGCTGCATCTTGAATAATATATTCAGGTCTCCATTTTTCAGTTTCTTTGGATAAGGTCTGATGATAATTCTTGACAGCATTCTTAATTGCATTGCTCAGTGATGTTGTGGCCTTCCACTTCCAGAGTATCAATAGAATTATATCTCTTGCGAGCATTAGCCATTCTGTGGAAGAATTTGGTGTTTTATTTCCATTCTTCAGCCACTATGCTCTTGAACTTTGCCTTCATAATATCTCCTCTGTTTTTGTTACCTCCTCAAATTCCATGGTTAGTTGAGTTTTTTGTACTAGCTTATCATCAATAATAACTTTAATATTTCTATTGATTTGATACCTTGGTCTATATTTTTCTCAGCATTGGTGCACATCCTATGTTGCCACTCAACTTTTTCCACCTATTGGCCAATTCTACCTTCTTTTTGCTTTCTAGCATTCAACTGATTTTCAAGTGGACTCCGACCCTTGTGCTTGTTTTGACTTGCGACTGCAGTAAGACTAATTTTCCTAGATAATTACCTCAAAATGTCAAGAGAGATACTCTGAATTTATTATTTGTTTTTGTTATTTGGTGATGTTACATTCTGAGGATAACCTCTTTCTTTTAGATGTGGAATGCTAGATGTTTCAACAATTAAAATATATCTTTAATTCAAAAAAATTCTTTTAGGTCACAATGCATCCACTCATGGAGGCAACCATTCAAAATCTATTGGATCTGAAGTTAACACTGAAAACCATTCTATTCAAAAAGAAGTCAACCATGACGCATCTAATGCTTCAATATCTTTGCCATCAGAAGTTTCACCTAACACATCAAATTCATCTAATGTAGAGGACCAAAAGGGGAAAAATGATAGTCTAGCTGGTGCAGAAGTTAAAATGACTAACTTGAACAATATTACTCAGAATTCTGATAATGAGAAAATGAGTGTTTCGGAGAATGGAACAAGTAAAGAGAGAAGGCTTCTTGAAGACAATGTCTTGAGAAAATCGGAGGAAAATGGTTCTGGGTCCAAAGATGTTAAAGCTGCAACTGTGGAAATTGAAGAAGGTCTGGAAGCGGATGCTGATTCATCGTTTGATTTATTCCGGGATAATTTTGAGGATCTGCCTGATAATTATGATTACGACTATGATGATTACCTTGACGATGATGAAATATGGGATGCTGAACATTTTGAGGAACCAGAACATGAGAAATTGGAGAATTATGTTCATATTGATGCTCATGTTTTATGTACTCCTGTAAGTCTCTTGGAAAGAACAGCTTATTTGGTTGATACTTCATAGTCGTAAAATATCAAGCAGTAAATTTTGGATGTCCTTGCTTCTATCAGATCATTGCTGACATTGATAGCGACGGGGTGTCGGAGATGATTGTTGCAGTATCATATTTCTTTGACCATGAGTAAGCTCTCTCACTATGGTGCTATTTGGTTTTACGTTGTTTCTTAGTCTCTGACTGAATTCTGCTGATTTATTTATTTGCTCCTTAAATTTTGAAGTTGTTGAATTTTCATCATAGTGTATATGCTTTTTAAGTCTTGCAGAACATTCTTTTGGGGCGAAACAACAAGCCTCCTCTTGTATGGTATATCCGCTATTTAAGACATTTGTTGCTGCTAATAAATGGATGTTGACTGAATTATGTAGTCTTGAAGTGAGTTTCTACAGAAAAAGGATGTTTACTTGGGTATGTGGGATTGTGGAGCTAAAACTTCAGCTTGGTTATGTTAATAGGCTGTGGTATACATTTCAATCCTCATAAGACTCCTGCCAAATAAATGTGGGAGTTGCAATTGCTCAAGTCAAGATCTTTTAATTAAATGCTATTTATCTCAGCTACATCTTTTTGACAGGATCTTAGTTTTGAAGCTTTGATCTTCTTGATGCGCATTACAGTATGAAACATATATAATATTTTTAGAATAATTGAAATCTCCTCCTTTTTTCTTTGTCAAATAGAGCCCCTTTATTTCCTCCATTTAAGGTCTCTTTTACCTTCTCCAAAAAGAAGTCCTAATAGAAAGGTCTCTTCTAGAAATAGACAGCTGATGAAAACTTTTGGAAGTCAACTCTGCACCCAAAAAAATGAAAAAGCTGATGGATCATGAATTCACAGGTACTACAACAATGAGGAGCATAGGAAGGAACTTGGAGACATCGACATAGGAAAATATGTTGCGGGTGGTATTGTTGTTTTCAATCTAGATACCAAGCAAGTTAAATGGACTGCACAGCTGGACTTAAGTACTGATGACGGGAACTTCCGTGCCTATATATACTCTTCTCCTACGGTAATCGATTTGGATGGCGATGGAAATATGGACATTCTAGTTGGGACCTCCTATGGCATGTTTTATGTGTTGGATCACACTGGTAATCCTCAGTTAAGGTCTTTTCAGTCTTATTTTTTAATTTATTGTGTTGCTGATGTCAGGTTTAAGTCGATCAATCAATCAATCGACCACTTCACCTCATTCCTATTATTGGATTCAGCAATATTAATCCTATGTATCCATTGTTCAATCCATTCATTTCCAAATCAAAACATACAACAACAACAACAACAAACCCAGTGTGTTCCCACATTCATAAGTAATTTTCAGCTTCTATTATCCACTTCAGTGCTGTAACTATTCTTTTGTTGTGATCTGAATTATTTTCATCATGAGAGACCCACCATTGATTCAACACCCTGTTCTGTCGTGGTAATTATAATATCTGTATCATCTAAAGAATGCTGTTTCCTGGTTCCTCTTTGATTAAGCCTATGAGGTCTCGCATCAATTGTAGTCATAGATATACCAAATATCAGTTAAACACGCAAGCATGATACTGTCCCGCCCCAAATCTGGAGGAACGTGACTGGAACCCAATGCCTTGAACCTCCATTGGGCGAACCAACCTAACATGGCATACTCAACATAATCCATGCATGGTGACAACATGTGCAACTTAAACATAAACATCCTTTAATAAACGTATTTAATGGCACCACACAGGATAATGCCATGAAGAAAGGGATAACCTTACGCTATAGATGTTTCCTTGTGCAGAAACTTTGGACACTGTTAACCATCTATTTCTAAATTGTAAGTAAACTCAAAACTTTGGAGAATTTTCTTAAGTCTTAAAGGCATTTCCTGGACAATGCCTAGGAAAGTATCTGAGACTTTAATGTGCTGGGAGGAAGCAGGTGTACATGCAAAGGACAGAGGTAGATAGAGAGTTATCCCTGCTGCTATATGGTGGCTATATGGAAAGAAGGAATTCTAGATGTTTTGAGAACATAGAGAATAGTGTGCAGAAGGTTAAACTCAACTGCATTTTGCTTTTATGTTTTTGGTGTAATCAATGATCTCTAATGATACTGTCTCTATAATTGATGTTCTAGACTCAATTTAGATTTAGAGCAGTGGATTTGGGAGTACTATTATATATAAGGTTTCAGCACAACTCATGTACTGTGTGATACAAAGTTACCAAGTTAAAAAAAAACATATTTATTTAATGGCACCACCTGCCTCATCTTCATAAAGAAATGGCACAATCCGTCCTTTTCAAACTTCTCTATTGGCCCTGATATCCTTCCTACCACTCCAACCAAATCCCAAACCACATCATACACGCGTTAACACGTTCCAAATTCTTTACGATTCTCTTGTGTGTCTGTGCACACGTTGGGGTTTATTATCATCCATTAAGCTTGTAATTAACCCAGATTAAATATTAGAATTTGCTGGGCTTTACCAATACTTTTGACCTACGCCGATGGACAGTCATACATGTTCCCTAAGTGGCAGTTAGATTCAAATTGTTGTCCGTTCATTTCTCATTTATTAAGGGGGTGTTTGGCGATGAGAATTTCTTATTTTTTCCCGGAAAATTATTTCACTTTTGTGAAAATTGTAGTGTTTGGCCATAAAAATTCCAAATACAACTACTTCTCTCACAAAAACTCAAAAACAACTCCAATTTATATGCATGGCCAAACACAACTCCAAACTCCAACTTCAACTCCGACTCCAATTTCAACTCCAAAATTTTTTGATTTTCATGGCCAAACACCTACTAAATATGTCGTCCTCCTAATTCTTGTCTGGGCTGCTTCATATGTTTTTTCTTATTGTCGTACCTTTTGAAAACTAATGACCTAACATCAGGCAAAGTGAGGGAAAAGTTCCCTCTCGAAATGGCTGAAATCCAAGGAGCAGTAGTTGCAGCTGATATCAATGACGATGGAAAGATTGAACTGGTTACAACAGATTCACATGGAAATGTTGCTGCTTGGACCGCACAAGGCACAGAAATTTGGGAAAAGCATCTCAAGAGTCTTGTTCCTCAGGGACCGGTCATTGGCGATGTGGATGGGGATGGCCGTACAGATGTCGTTGTCCCAACACTTTCTGGTAATATATATGTTCTGAATGGTAAGGATGGCTCATTTGTACGTCCATATCCTTATAGGACTCATGGTAGGGTGATGAATCGAGCACTTCTTGTTGACTTGAGCAAACGTGGGGAAAAGAAAAAGGGGCTTACAATTGTCGCAATGTCATTTGATGGTTATTTGTATCTCATAGACGGACCAACATCATGTGCTGATGTTGTAGATATTGGTGAAACTTCGTAAGACGACCATTCATTCTCTCTCCTTTTTTTTTGTTTTGTAGACTGATCTTTGATCAGCTATACGTTTTTTGCTTGCCTCAGATACAGCATGGTCTTGGCTGATAATGTTGATGGTGGCAATGATCTTGATCTTATTGTAACAACCATGAATGGCAATGTCTTCTGTTTCTCCACGCCTTCACCACATCATCCCCTCAAGGTAAGTGAAAATTTTGGTCTATTTGTTTCTGCTTAATTGTTCGTGTTCTTTGATATTGATACCTGCATGTTATGCACTCAGGCTTGGAGATCTCCTAATCAAGGGAGAAACAATGCTGCTTACTGTCATGACCGTGAGGGTATCTATGCAACTCAATCTTCAAGAGCTTTCCGTGATGAAGAGGGCAAGAGCTTCTGGGTTGAAATAGAGATTGTTGACAAATACAGATACCCATCTGGGTCTCAAGCTCCTTATAATGTCACGGTAAATAGCTTTCACGTACTTGATCCATCCTGCGTACTAATAAAATCTCCTCAGTTATTTCTTCTCCATTGCGACACAGGTGAGCTTGTTAGTTCCTGGTAATTACCAAGGGGAACGAACTATTAAGCAAAATAAGATATTCGACCGTCCTGGAAAACATCGGATTATGCTCCCAACTGTTAGTGTAAGGACTGCTGGGACTGTTTTGTTGGAGATGGTTGACAAGAACGGGCTATATTTCTCAGATGATTTCTCTCTAACATTCCATATGCATTATTATAAGCTATTGAAATGGATTCTTGTACTACCTATGCTCGGAATGTTTGGTGTGCTTGTCATCCTTCGTCCGCAGGAGGCCATGCCACTACCATCATTTTCGCGGAACACTGATTTGTGATGTTGTAGTCACCTATACGACAGCAAGTTTCCATCAGGTTGAAGAAATGGAGCAATACTCCTGGACCTTGAGTTGAAAACCAACTTACTGATACCGCGGGTATGTTCAATGGTTCAAATATGATGATTCAGAAAATTTTCATCATTCTGAACAGATGTTCTTGGAAAAGGAAGTTCCTTGATCAGATAGTATCTGTTTATACAATTAAGTCTGGTTTTTGTTGGGGTAATTTTAGTGGTCCTTTGAACGGATTATGTAAAATATTGAGATATTTAGGGGCACTGAATTTTGTGAAGTTGAATATTTTCTTCTCTCTGATAACACGTACTTGAGCACGGTAAGAAATTTGAATGAAATTGTTTCTGTTAATGTTCCTAATAGAGTGCATTGTTACAGAATGTTGACTATGCAAGGAGAAATTTACATTGTAATGCCGGGGAGTAAACTCTTTTACTTGTTGTTACTGTATGGCTAGCTTGGCTCTGATTATCTTGTGATGTAGAAAGTGAGGGTAGGATGGTTGAATTTGTAGACTGATGCTTAGACGATGATCTGGAATATCACATTCTGCACTTGACTTTACAGCATGATTCCCGACATGGACAATATTGAAGGTTGATCTTATTCTTCCATTTTTACTACTATCTGTTGCTTTATTTGCTGCTTTGTTGTTATTCTTTCAATTCTGCTTTGATTACACTTCTTTTGAGTTGAAGGTCCGATGGAAACTTCCCTACCCGACCTTTAAGGTCTACGTATATCCTATCCAGGCTATCATCCTTTCCGAATTCCACTTGTGGGATTGTGGGATACACTGAATATGTTATTGATATTGATTGAAGGTATGAAGCCGTTTCATTAGTTGGAGTAGATTATCAATCCTCAATATTAACTTTGTTCAATTTAAACCGTTTGATAAAGTCCTATGATCCAACTATCTCTTGTACCCCTAGTTGGCATTGAGGAGTCTTCATCTTGGCATTCATTGCAACTTCCCATGCTGGTAAGAATAGGGTCAGCCCGGTGGCACAATGAAAGTAGAGCTGCAGCCCCTGAGGTTCCTCATGCCAAAGCAGCAGAGCAGACTAGGGACTAGCAAAGGCTGCGAAATATTGAGCTATGCAATAGCACAATCCCAAAACCACTCTGTACTGCGACTCTATTTCATGGTAAGCACACCAACTTTCCGACAAAAATGTCGGGTTCCTGCGAAGGTTGTATGTCCTTTTTCAACCTACTTAAGTCTAACCCATTTGGACCCCTTAGTGGCTCTAACATGGAGCACACAGATCCCAAAAATGCATAGTTTCTCCAAAAACTGACTTCTATGATTAGGGAATACATTAGATATTTACCTAAACCAGTAGGTTCTTGAGTGAATTCCCCGTTAGCCCCAAGGCATTAGTCTCTAACTAGAAAAGTGAATGCTTGAGCTTGAGAAGCTTCTAGTCCAATAGGTTCGTAAAATTCAATAGGATAAATGTAATATTGAACCAGACAAAACAACAAAGGGACACGAAGTAATTTTGCAGATTTTGTGCCTCAAGTTTTATAAGTCAAGACGACCTAGTTGCAATATGAAAATTTAAACATAAACGAAAGCACTTGGAGAATCAATTACACAAGTAAACATATCATCCTTTCAACAAAGAAATGGCTGTACCATGTGAAACATAACCAAATATTGGCACAAAAATCACAAACCACAATTGAACATCGCTGTATATATCATGCACAAAATACTACACACTGTGCCCACCAAATACCAGCCCCTTGTTGCTGGTTTTGAGTGTTGGCTCATGTAAAATGGCCAAAACCCATCATGCTTCTGAAATTCATAGCCTCCAATTCTCTTTTTTGTCCGGGGCAACTTGCGTTCACCTAAACTAATTCCACGGGATATGTAACACCTCCTGCCCACGATAGGTATTAGGTAATCTATCCCCGGTTGAATTTTTAACCAAACTAAATTCAATTCGTTGATAAACATCAGATCTTGGTATGAATGAATTCCAGCAAGAACTGCTAAATTTGTCATTCTACACGTTGATAATCATAGCCATAAAATATAACAAGAAATTTAGGTGTTTGGGTATAACCAAATTACAAAATTAGGCACAAACATAAAAAAGTGGTGAGATCGACCAAGTGGTTGAAATTGAAAATATACAACTTTGTTATTTTTTATTTGTCACAATTTACTTTTTGAGAGTAAAGCGGCATAAGCCCTGATCAATATTATAAGATGCATCTTTTCATCATTTTGATATGGGAGAATATTTAATTTTAATTTTAAAATATTAAATTAATCCAATCTAATTTAATTTTTAAAATTAGTCAAATCAACTCTCAAAAGGCAAAAGTGAACACTATTTGGAACAAAGAGAGTATAAAATAACTTCTAGCTAAAATATTTAATTGTATTTTTGTTTTGGAAGCAAAATAAAAGGTGGGTGCTGTTGGTAACGAAGAATTCTGTCAAATTTGAATTCCTTTATTGTGAATAGAATTTTCGCTAGCAATTATAGTACTCCTGGTGAATTGCTGAAGCAATTTTAATGTTTCAAAATAAGTGAATGGTTCAAAATTCAAGGTAAATGTTGAAAATTTTTTCTAAATTTACCGTCAAATGTGCATTTGGAGTGATGTATCATGTGTCTTTGCTTTTTGAAGAGGTAAAAATGAAAAAATATGACAAATTTATGTCTTTATTTTTTTTCTTAATATGTATGGCAAAATTCAACAAGTAACTTATTGTGAAACGGAGGTAGCAACATACTGTAAAATAGATTTATCCAATTCTAGATGTGTGATAGCAAAGGGTTTACAGATTTTTTTTTTTCCTTAGAAAAAAGCAAAAGGCAAAAGAGTTTTTTGCACAAGCGTAGCTTGTTTATCCAATTTTGGCCAATTGTCCTTGATTATCTTGTTTGTTTCATATTTGGAAAATTGAAAAGAAAACACGAATTAATAATTTGATTTCACCTGTTAAATTTCATCCACCCAAATGTTTGGATCAATTTTATTTCTCCTTTAGGTGAACAATAGCCACCTTCTTTTTAAGTTTTAACCATTGATTTAACGGGTGGGAATTGCTCGGATGGTAAGCATTCTCACCTTCAACTGTATGATTGAACGTGCGAATCATCAACAACAGCAATAAAAAACCCAGTATATTCCTACAAAGTAGGGTTTGGGGAGGTGTAAGATGTACGCAGTCAAACAATCAAAAAAAAGATAAAAACTCCTACTACAGGGAGAAAAAAATTCATCGATTAGAACTCCTTCAGCAAACTAACCGACATTAAGGGCTGTATTTGGTACGAAGCTAAATGTTTTCACAAACATATTATTCTAAAAATAAACGGTTTGCTTACTTATTTTTCAGGTGATTGGTTAAATACGTGCATGTCATATCACAAAAATGACGTGTATTAGACACACTTAAAATGTTAGAATTAGGGGTGTTCATGGTTTGGTTAAAAACCAAATCGAATCGTAAACTAAATCAAATCGATTAAAAAAATCAACGTTTGGTTTGATTTAGTTAGGTTTGGTTTTAAATTTTTAAAAATCGACACTATTTGGTTTGGTTATGATTTTACTTAAAAAAAAACCGTGAAAATAATCAAACCGAACCGAAAAATTTTATATATATATATATATATATATATATATATGTTATAATTATTTATAAATAATTTATGAATAAAATATAAATATTTTATTAAATTTAATCTAAAACTAAATTTTAATCTATGTCTAGCCCAACCAATACTTTAGCCCAATTGCGCAAAGCCCCAAACCCAAGCCTAACTCTACCTGCTATTACTAATATGTTAACCCTACAGTCCCTACCTCACTTTTTCTACTTCAGCTTTCACAATACGAGTTACCATAGTCCCTGGTTCAAATGGTAGTTTTATGTCTCCTTGTTTATTCAATCGTTTCCCTATATGATTAGCTCACCTAGCTAGTCTACAATACGAGTTACCATTATCCCTGGTTCAAATGGTAGTTTTATGTCTCCTTGTTTATTCAGTCATTTCCTTATATGATTAGCTCACCTAGCTAGTATATAAAGTAAACAGATAACTTAAGTTTGCCCAACTCTGTCTCTTGTTGCAGTACACTGCAACAGAATACTAAGCTCTGTTTTACAATATACATGTATCTGTTTTTATGTTGTTGGATAATCTTAGTGCCTACAATACAAAGCTGGTACTTTTCATCTCAATATTGGTTTTGTTTAATGTGTTTGTTCTGATTTTTAAGAGTTTATAGTGTCATTTGTCCATCACTGTACAAATATTTCATGAGAAACTGTTCAATGTGATACTCTTTTCTATGGATTAAAAAAAAGGAGTTTATTCTAGAGATGGTTGGAGTAGGCTAGTCAATAATCGAAAAAATCAAAAAATCGAACCAAACCGACAAGAACCAAACCTACGGTTATTTTCTTTTTGTGGTTTGGTTTGGTTTTAGAAATTCAAAAACCGACTAAATTGATTTTGGTTATGGTTTTAACCACTAACCAATGCAAACTGACCCATGAACACCCCTAGTTAGAACGTGTAAGGTTATTCCTGTGTCTGATTTTTAACTACTTTTTTCTTTTAAAAAGTAATTTTTCACAACATTTTAATTTTTGACCACTAAAATCTGGACCAAAATTTTGCTAACAACAATTTTCTAGTTTATAGATTGATCGAAGGAACTCAAAGAAAGGCATTGCAAGTTAATTATAGGAAAAATTACCTAAAAAAATAACTTAAGTTACAAAACTACTAAAAATTTCTCCACTTGAAAAATATTACAAATATTTCAACATTTACTACTTTTACTAAAAGTTGAGATACATATTAAAAATCCCTCATCCTACTTCCTTACTTTACCAAATTAAAAACAATTTTCCTCCTTATTCTACGTCATTATTTCAGCGGCGGTTTCAATCCTAATTTTTCCTCTAATTCAAACTTTTGAATTAAGATAAATTTTCCCCAAAATCATATTCAATTTCTTCTAATCTTATCTGCCAACTTTTTTTTTCAAAAATCAATAATTTGACATTGTTTTTACAAAGTAATTTTTCAGTGATATTTGTTGAACAAAGTCTTTGATTATCATTTTTTCCAGTATATATTGTTTTATGAAGATAACCAACCCGTATTTTGATTTGGCAATCCTGTATGACCAGTGATTGAGACACATTCTCACACATGCAATCGTGTATTGCAGCAATGGCGTGGTTGGCTTCTCCTTTGCCTATCATAACATAAATCTGAGCCTAAATTTGCTAAAGAAAATAGGGAAAAGGGTAAATTTACCCCTTTATATACATAAGGGGCAATATCTTTTCCATGATTAATGTGGGAGATATTGAACCAACGCTCTTTTGATCTGCAGTTTCAATGTTTTTCACTCATAATGTATTGCCATTTTTTTTTTTGGCAAGTAGAATGAGACATTTGAATGAAATATTGGATTTCTATGAATTCGGCTGAAGTTTCTTGGAAAAAAAGTTGTGCATCATTATCTGAAACAAAAATCCAAGATCTATGGAGATCTACAGAGCATCTCTGCTTTTGTTATTCCCTATATCTCTTGTTTTTTCAGTTTTAGTGAAATAGGCATATCAAAGATACATGTTAGTATGCTTAAAGATATATATTGTGTACAAGGTTGTTTTGTACGTATCTCACACTATTTTTTGTTTAATTCAAATATTTAGACCAAGGATACATATTCTGTAAAACAACAGATACATTTTAAGCTTTTTGTATATTTTGTTTGTGTTATTGTGGATTTATGTATTTCTTATTATTTCATATCTGGATAATATCAGGTTTAGATGCCTATTTACACATACATGATATTTTTTTCAATATCTTGTATCTATTATTATTTGTTTAAGTTTCATATGTAACTCTTTTTTTTAAGTTTTAGTGAAATCAGCATATTAAAGATATATTTTAGTAAGCTTAACGACATATAGTGTATGAGAGGTATGCTATATCTATCTCGCATTATTTATTTTTTTGAATTCAATTTTTTTTAATTCAATTATTTATCCCTCGTACGTTATATCGTTAATACAAACACCGGAATGACGTAACAACACTAAAATATCATTGCAATTACTTCAAATAAAATCAAGAAAAAATAATAAAAAGGTCGTAGAAATCATTTATAACTGGAAACGAAATATGAAAGAAATTTTGTTTAAAAATGTGGAATAACAAACAAATTACCTATTTTCGTGGGATTTTATTCAGTTTTTACCATTATTAGTTGGGTTAATTGCTAAATTAAAGGAAATTTAGTCGTTAGTGCCCTTAAATTATGCAAATTAGTTTAATTATTAAATGTATCCGTAGGATGTATCTCATGTTAGTTATATGTATCTTCAACGGCAATATGTTAAAAAATTAAGATGTATTTTATCGTACAAAAAAATTAAAGAGAGATACATATATGTACTATCGTGCACAATTTGTATCTTAAACACTATTAATATGTATCTCTGGTATGCTTATATCACTAAAACTAAAACATCAAGAGATACACACACACACACACACACATATATATATATATATTATGTATCTCAAAATGTTAATGTCAAAGACATATGTTTCTACACAACATGTAATCATACAACATGTATCTAGTGAGAAATCTAAAATTTTATAATTTCTAAAAAAATATAAATTAATACAATCAAATATTCTATGAGATACATATTATCATAAAGAGATACAACTAATAAAAACAAAGAAATATGCATACTAACTATCCTATCAAAATATTCTATGAGTTACATATTAACCAAAAGAGATACAAGAATTTAAAATAACTTTACAACATTTTATGAGAAATGAATAGCTTTACACCCGTATCATTACGGATAAGTAAGGGAGATGAGTTTCGAGCAACAACGTATCGGACTTCAAATCTTTTCCTTGTTTCGTCGATTTCAAGTTCTACAATAATGGCCGAAATCAATTCTTATAGCTCTCGTACTTGACATCAGTAACCCAAACATCGGAATGACGTAATAACACAGAAATATTCATTGCAAATAGTTGAAAAAGAATAATTAACACGAAAAAAATGAGAAGAAAGAATGAATCTGCAAGTACGTCAAACAAAATAAAAATAAATAAAATTTTTAGGAGTTGTTCTATATGAAAGTTGATAATGGAAGAGATTTTGTTTAAAAATATGGAATAAGAAACAAATTATCTATTTTTGTGAAAATTTATTGAGCCTTTACCATTATTAGTTAGGTTAATTGCTACATTAATAAAAATTTAGCCGTTACATTCCTTAATTTAAGCAAATTAGATTACTAACTACATGTATCTGTAGGATGTATCTAACATTACTTAAATGTATCTTCAACAGCAAAATAGTGAGATTTTATGAAATTTAATAAAAAGTTGAGATTTTAGGTAAATAATGGTAAACATGTCGAGATATAGGTAAATTTTTCTTAATTATATATATGACTGATTAAATTAAGTGGCCCAATTGTGATTTAAGTGGGTGAATCTAAAAAATAGACCCAAATTGGGGTGACCTTCAAATTTTAACCCCAAATAAAAAAGCTTTCTTAAAATAGTCTTTACCTATTAACTAATATTCTTTTGGACAAAATTGCTCCTGATCAATGGAGTAAGTTACATAAATAATCCTCATAATGGATAACAATTCAATATTTATATCTTTCAACTTTTATTTTTTTTCTCTTTTTAATTTTACTTTGATTTTTATTTTTTATTTTTTATTTTTAATTTTCTCAACCTTACTTTTTTCCTCTCAACTTCATTATTTTTCTTTTTATTTTATATTATTATTATTATTATTTCGTTTTTCTTTCCTCTTTTTTTTATTCTTTTTAGTTTTTCTCAACCCTTACTTTTTTTCCTTTACGCGTTTCAACGTCTACTTTTATTAAAAGAAATATATTTTTCTTTTTAAATTTTTTTCAAACTTTTTTGTTTGTTTGTTTTATCAACCTTTATTCTTTTTCCTATTCTCTCTCAACTTCTACATTTTCTTTGATTTTTGTTTTTTAATATTTTTCTTCATTTTCTTTTTTTTTTCCGCAGTTTTTATTATTTTTGTTCTTTTCTTCGATTTTTTTCATTCAAGTTGCATCTCATGAGCAAGAGTTGACACTATCATATTATAAAGGCAAGACTTATGACTTTCGAACAATAAGCTATGTTTCATGGGTAAGAGTTGACACTACTACATTGTAAAGGTAAGACTTATGACTTTCAAATAAAAAGTTATGTTTCATGGGCAAAAGTCGACACTACCACATTGTATTTTGATTTATGAGATGTTCTACTACTATTGTCTTAGAGGTAAAACTTAGCTCAGGGACTTTCAAACAAAAAATTATGCCCCACGGGCAAGAGTTGACTCTACCGCGTTATGTTTTTATTTATGAGATGTTCTACAACTATTGCCTTAGAGGCAAGTTCTACAATTATTGCCTTAGAGGCAAGACTTAACTCAAGGACTTTCAAACAACAAATTATGCTCCATGGGCAAGAGTTGACTCTACCACAACATTTTTCATTTAAGAGATGTTCTACAACTATAGAGGCAAGACTTAACACAAGGACTTTCAAACAATAAATTATGTTCCACGGGCAAGAGTTGACTCTACCACATTATGTTTTCATTTATGAGATGTTCTACAACTCTTGCCTTAGAGGCAAGACTTGACTCAAGGACTTTTAAACTGCAAATTATGCTCCACGGGCAAGAGTTAACTCTACCACGTTATATTTTCATTTATGAGATGTTCTACAACTATTGACTTAGAGGCAAGACTTGGCTCAAGGACTTTCAAACTACAAATTATTCCCCGCGGCAAGAGTTGACACTACCACGTTATATTTTTATTTATGAGATGTTCTACAACTCTTGTCTTAGAGTCAAGACTTGATTAGCTCAAGGACTTTCAAACTACAAATTATGCCCCACAGGCAAGAGTTGACTCTACCACGTTATGTTTTCATTTATGAGATATTCTACAACTATTGCCTTAGAGGCAAGACTTAGCTCAAAGACTTTCAAACTACAAATTATGCTCCACGGGCCAGAGTTGACACTACCACGTTATATCTTCATTTATGGAATGTTCTACAACTCTTGTCTTAGAGGCAAGACTTAACTTAAGGACTTTCAAATAAAAAACTATACCCCACGGACAAGAGTTGACACTACCACATTATGCCTTTATTTATGAGATATTCTACAACTCTCACCTTAGAGACATGACTTATCTCAATAATTTTAGATACATAGAGAAACTGTACAGTGCAGAAACTGTACAGTGCAGAAACTGTATAGTTATTGTGTAAAATATGTATTGAAATAACAATAGCACCTAAAAGTTGAATAGGAAGCGTGTAGGAATGGTATATTTATTGTATAAAATATGTATATGTATAAATACGATGTGTATAGAAATTAAATTGTTGTTGTATAGAATATGTATATGTGCAGGAAGAGTATCGAAGTGGTATAATTGTTGTATAAGTTATGCATGTGTATATATATGATATGTAGAAAAACTGTATCATTGTTATATAAAATATATAACTGTAAAAGATGTATATAGAACTGTAAATGTATAGTATAACAATTAACAGGCGATAAGTAGTGTAGCCAATGTAGCAATTGGACTCTGTAACCAGTTCTGCATTGCTCTTTAATTCATATTCGATTTTTTCAAATTATTTAACTTGTAGTAACTATTTGCAAAGTTTAGCTCCTCCTAATTATTGAACTTTATGCCTAAATTCCTGAAGTAGATATTGAGCATCAATGTTAAGAGATGCTTCGTAACCCATTTAATTTGTTATAGTTCTACTTCAAGCAGATCGAAATGGGAATAAGCAGACTCCTCGCCCTATAATAAAAGAGCTTTGGTCGAAAAGATTGCAAAAATCAATCATTTACAATCAGATTAACTTTTTGATGTTATTGGGAATTAACTTGTGTAGTTCACACATTTTTGCTCTACTCGATGTTTCAGTTCGCCAAATTATCTCTTGCCTGGCTATGGATTCAACAGCAGTTCAAAAGGTTGTCCTATAGAGAATCTCCGAACGTCTTGAGACATATTAAGCAATGTTGCTCTAGTTTTTTGTAACAAAGTTTTTCCTCACCAAACTTTTTGTAATTCTAACTCAAGTCATCTCAAAAAATCAAATCATGAAGACATGTTAATTTTTTTTTAATGTATATATAATAATTTGTTTGTTTCAATTTATTTGACATACTTTTCTTTTTAATGCTTTTCAATTCATTTGACCTACTAAAGTAATATATACCTTATTAATTAAAGATACTAGAATAATATTAGAACCACCATTTTTATTTTTTATTTTTCATTTTTAAGCTAATATCATTTTTGGATTAATTGTTTAAACATTTCACTCGAAGTCTGATATCATTGCAAGCTTTAAGATTTTTTCATATGTCTAATCAGGAAAGAAGTTATCAGGCAAGTGAGACAATGCTCGCCTCACATATTGACTATTGTGAATTTTAGGAGCAAAGATGAAAGAAAATGTTTTTTACAAAAATAAGTAATAATTTTTTGTGTTTGACATATAAGTAAAATATATTATTTTAAAAATATTTATTTATAATCTAGATAAATACATACATGAGAGGCAGGGGAGGGGTGGTGAGAATGGAAGTGAAGATACGATGTGTTGGAAGGTGGACATACACAATCAATGTAGAAAGTCACTCAGTAGAACTTATTTTTTCTACTTTCACTAAAGAAATTATTTTCTCATTTTGAAATAACTTATTTTTCTAAAAGTTAAAATTTTTTATCAAACAAATATAAAAAAATTGAAAAATATTTTCCCCAGGATATCTTTGGTTTTGTGTGTATTAGGCAATCATTCGACATATTAGATGTCCTTTTTGGTTGTTAGATCTTCTTCCTGAATGATTTATGCATATTTCTGTACATGTAGTGTTAAAAGTAGTCTATTTGTACTGTCCTTTTTGCTTCCCTTTTTATCTTGAAATGATCAAGTGTTCCTTCTTCCCCTTTTTCACTTACCTCTATATTTGTTTTAAAACATTACTCCCATCGTTTCAGAATAAGTGAATTGTTGGGGTATTTATTTTAATTTTTTTTTCAAATTTGTCCTTATGATTTGACAACCAATTAACTTTTGAAAAGGTATTACAAGGTCAACTTTTTCTTTTTTTGGATAAAAATGGAAAGTTGTGTTAAATTTATGTTTTTAATGTTTTTTTCTTAATATGTGTGTCAAAATCCAACAATTCATTTATTATGAAATGGAGGAAGTATTTTATAAGCAAGTGTTAGGCAAATTTTGACAAATACAACACATAATTTTTAAAATGTTTTTTCTTTTCTTCGCCTAAGTTAGGGCCATAAAGAGGAGAGTATAAAATAGGTACAATATCCGTTCACACCTAAAGAGATGAATAAAGTTATAATATTACAATAATAATATATTCATTGTAATTCTAAAAATAGAGTTTAAAAAGGGTAGAATACTGTAAGAAGATCGTATTACTACCTTAGAGGTAGAGAGACTATTTTTAATAGATCATCAACTCAAGCAACAATATAGTTCAAAGTAGGGTTGTACATGGTCGTGTTGGTTCGAATTTTTAAAATACCAAGCCAAATTATTCGCGTTGAATTTTCAAATTTATAAACCAAATCAAGTCAATAAAATTCGAGTTTTATGACTTCGGATTTTTTTTTCCAGATTATTTGATTTTTTTTTAGATTTTTTTTAATAAAGTCTCCATACTGACATATAATTAACTCGTGTTTCGAATATTTCTTTAATCTTAGCAAGATACAACTATTTTAGGTATTTCTTAAAAAAATAACACTAACTATTAAATACAAAAATAAATTTAGATTATGTATTTATATAAAACTAAAGAATAGATATTCAATAGTACTGTCATTTCTAGTGTTTAATTGATATTTTTATTAGCATTAGTATTGATTTGGACTTTACTTGAGTTTAAAAAAAATATAAATAACATAAATACCAACCTTTTAAAAGTAATTACACTCTCTCCCACTTTTTTAATTACTTTTTTCCCTCTCCCTATTAATATACATAACATAACCGACATATACATAGCATTCTGTGTATATGTGAAATTTTTGTAATATGTTTAGGTAGTTGGATTTTTTGTAATATTGAAAACATAAGTTGTGTACTTGTGTAATTTTTAGTTAAAAAAAATAAAATATACATTCTTAGATCGTATATTGTAAGTTATAACAATACTTCTTAGATTCAACTAAAAATAACTTTTAAAAAAAAATATTAATAGCAATTTTAAAACAAGAGAAGATTAAGGAAAAAATAATTTTTTTTTCTTTTGTTAAAAAGATATGCCTTTTAAAAAAGACAACAATTACAAAAGGATCATCCCTAATTTTTCTCAAACGATTTCCCAAAAATAAGAAAATTGAGTCTTCTCCAAAACTATTCTTCTTTATCATTGCGACAAATCAACAATATTTACGTTTCCTCATCTTCTTCTCAAATATTTCTCTCAATTGTTACTCTAATTTTCTTCATATTTCACTCGACCAAATAGAAAAATTCGATTGAAATTTCAGAAAATTATTTAATAATTATAGAAAGTTTATAAAAAATTTCTATTATATTATCAGTTAATAGAAAATTATGATGTTTCAGAGAAACATCATAATTTGAGACAATCTATCATAACTTGTAATTAAAATCTTAATTTAATAATTATAGAAAGTATTGTTGCAATTTGCAATAAACAACCAAAAAAGTAAATATAAGATAATTTTCAGTTACTCCTAATATTTATGAACTATAAAACTTATTGGACCATTCAAAATTCTTAGTTTAAACTTGAAATAATCTGTATCTATAATATATTAAAAGCGTAAAAACCCTTAGAAAAGTGAATCGAATTTTTTGCCCTTCATTAAAATATTCTATGATAGACAAAATCGTCTTTTTACCTTTTTTCTTCAATTATTATTTAATAAATATATGAGTAATTAATGTTGGTAAGGTTTTTTTCTCCTTGTATATGTAAAAAAAGAATCTCAAAATCTATGGTAATAGAAAAAAGAAAAACATTTATAGGCTTTTTTCTTTTTGTATATGTGAAAAAGGAGTCTCAAAATCTATCAGAATAGAAAAAAGAAAACATTTATAGGGTTTTTCTTCCCCAAATTGATATGTCTTTTAGTTAATAAATAACTTGCTAACCTTTTTTTTGGTCTATGATTGTATATATGTTCTAGCTTATGTGAATGAACCTTTTTAAAATTATACAAGCATATAACCAAGTTAAAGGAGTAATTAAATTAGCAAAAAGGTTAAATTATTTCTCATATATGCTATGGTAGTTTTTCTTCTACGCTTTTTTCTTATTTTAATTTAAGTCATCTTTTTACAATCAGTATTATTCTTCTTCTATTTTTCATTATTTCTTGTAGTTAATAATTTTAAAATTTAAATATGAATGATGCATAATCAATATTAGCAATGAATTATGATTTTGATAATTTCTCGCGTTTCTCTTTAATTTGCTCGTATTTGTTGAACAAAGAACGTAGCAACTATAGGTGCTCGTCCCCACGCATAGTGGCAATGCGAATATGTACAAATCAAATACTTAATTATTTTATCAACTCATCAACAAGACTAGTATATTTCCTCAATAATAATAATAATAATAATAATATAATAATAATAATAATAATATATATATCGTAATTTGTAAAATTTATTGATATATATATATAACCCTCGCTCGTAATACAACATGTTAATCAAATAAATTATCGATTAAATGTGTTACGTTATTTGGCACGGTCGTTCAATGTTTTGTCTCCCCCTTCCCTGCTTCCTCTCTACCCCCCTCTCATATACCTCGTAATACTAGTCTTACGTTATTCCAACTTCTAAAGCACACGCACGTCTACGTTGACCGGAAATATTATATCTACTTCTTCAATAGTTTGATATATATATCCAATTATCTAACTTTTGTTTACTACATACGTCAATACACGAGATATACGTATATAAACATATATTCAATTGTCTATCAGTCAAACTATATTTTGATATATAGATTCAGTTATCTAGTTTTTGATTACTACATACGTCACTACATGAGATATACGTATATAAACATATATTCAATTGTCTATCAGCTTTAAAATACCTACAATAAACATCACATACAGGATTTTACTACCCCATAATATATACAACGTATTTCACAAATACTCGGATGAATTATAGATTACATTATCTTATGCCATTAATATACCTTTACTGTATAATATGTATATAGTATATATATATATAAACCTATACATACACACACATAGACACACTATCGACTATATCAAGTTCTAAATACGTGCCATATATATCACATATACGCACACAATTATATTATTATCCAATAAAATAATGAGATGTCTTTCTTATACATACTAAGATAAGTGATCGATTAATTATATTTGATTAGCTTAATAAACTAGGTTTTGACTATATCGTTCATCAATCGATGACTATCATATAAAAATATCCAAAATTACATACATACATATATATATATATATATATATATATATATATATATATATATATATATATATATATATATAAAATAAACTAGGTTTTGACTATATCGTTCATCAATCGATGACTATCATATAAAAATATCCAAAATTACATATATATATATATATATATACAGATATATTTATATATATGTATGTATATATATAAACGTTTGAATTCGTACTATATATATCAAATCCACAAGTATATTACTTTATAATAGAACACGTTCATTATATTCTGATTAATTATTTGTTATATATTACATTATTATTATGCCTGTAAATATGTACTATAAAACACCGCCTTTCAAATACGTACTATAAAGATCAGTTTTCATCTTTCAATTACGTCTACGGCAGATTTCAATGGTCTATCCCAGCGGTATCGATCATATATATATATATATATATATATATATATATATATATATATATATATATATATATATATATATATATATATATATATATAAACACATATTCATTATATAAAGATTATGCATGTTTAACGTCATTTAACGTATGCATAATATATTATATTATATATGTAATGTAATATATTATTTTTTACTAATAACAATAATTAGATTACATAAAGTTAATAGAAGATTATATAATTATTTTATAAAATTATTTATTTATTTTTTATCTTTTTCCAATTCACAATCAACTACATGTGGTTAGTTTTTAAATTTTTTATTACTATTATTTAAATTTTTTATTATTATTTTCTTTTTTTGTTACTACTAGTTTTTTATTTATAATTAAGTTTTTAATTTTAATTTTATTTTTAAATTTCAGTAAAAATCGACCACAAGTGGTCGGTTTTCAAAAATTATTATTTTTTATTTAAATAAAAACCGGCCACAAGAGATCAGTTTCTTTAAAAAAGAATTTTATTAATCCGACTACTCGTGATCGATTTATTAAAATATTTTTAAATTAATTTTTTTTCAGTAAACCGACCATTTGTGGTCGGTTTTTTAATTTTTTTAAAATTTTAATTTTTAAATTGTATAATAATTAATATAAAAACAATTGAAATATTTTCTTTGATTTTTTATTATAAAAAAGAAACTACACGTGGTCGCTTTTTAAAATAATTTTTTTTAAAATAAAATAAAAAATCGACTACAAGTGGTCGGTTTTTTCCGATCACATTTTGTGGTCGGTTTTCACTGGTCGGTTTTTACACTTTTTTTAGTAGTGAACCTTTTTAAAATTATACAAGCATATAACCAAGTTAAAGGAGTAATTAAATTAGCAAAAAGGTTAAATTATTTCTCATATACGCTATGGTGGGTTTTCTTCTACGTTTTTCTCTTATTTTGATTTAAGTCATCTTTTTACAATTATTATTATTATTATTATTATTCTATTTTTATTTTTATTTTTTAGTTAATAATTTTAAAATTTAAATATGAATGATGCATAATCAACATTAGCAATAAACGTAGAACTCATAAAGTACGATTACTAATATTCAAGGTAACCCATGTACTCATTTTGTGATATTCTTTTAAGTAAAAATATTATATTTATTTAAAGTTAATTGTTATTTTTCAATCATTTATTCTTTGATATATTTCATGTTGATTGGAGGCTTGACGTGAAACACACGTGCAATGCACGTACACTAATCTAGTATGTTGGAAGATAAGCACAATAAAAAAGTTTAAGAAATACTTATAAATTACAATTTAGTAAATATTTTTAATTTGTATAAATATAATATCATTCAGTCCTATTTGGCCTTTATTAATTAAAATCAAATCAAACCAATTATAGTCGAGGTTTTTTTTAACATCAAATCAAGTCAAATTAAATATTAATCTATTTTTTTTTGTCAATTTGACTCAATTTATGATTTGGTGAAATTTGTGATTCGATTTTATTCACCCTAATTCAAGATAATGTAAAAAAAGAATTAACATATGGAAATGAAGACAGTCAATAAATTCCTAATAGAGATACGGAAAAATATCGATTAGGCATTATGAATGAAATGTAACTATAGAGAGATCAATTATATAGGCAGGAATGACTCTCTTTTGTTACCAAAAAAACAAAAGACTCTTTTATTCTTTCTAATTTATACCAAATAACGAATCCTTGTCATTTGTCTTTTATATCACTTCTAATATTACTATAGGCTATAGCTATGGTTAATTAGTTACTCATTTCAACGTCAATTTAATTATTACTTAATTATAGTATATCAAAATAATTTGGTATAAACGCGGTATAGGAATTAATCTTAAATTTATGTGTCATGTTTTTCTTTTATATGTCTCATAAAAAAAAATTAATTAGGAGGATTTTGATCGTCTTACTAATTTTTATGTTTAGAGATATATATATAGCCTCTTTTTATTGAATATATCGTCATTTCATAATTGAACTGTTTGTAATCTTCAAAAACTATTATTCACTACTATGAATAAAATAGAAAAAGAATAACTAATTTTTTCTTGAATAAATAACAAACAATCTGAAATAACTATTTATAAAAATCACGACATATAATTTAAGATGGAGGGAGGGAGTAACCAAAAAGAATTAATACTCATAATTATGAAACACCATTATTAGACCTAATAATGAGATGGACGAAATTTGTGGAAACTCTATGCACGCCTGTGCAATTATTCCATGGCTTCTCATTATTTTTCTTCTTACCTCATCTCAATCAAAATTATAATATTAACAAATCTATATATATTTCAAAGCCTTCTGGAATAAGTGGGAATATTTGATCAGGGTAGGTTTAGGAGATAATGTGGGAGTTTTCAAAAATTTAGTAATTTTTACTTGAATTCTATTAAAATAAAAGGTCCATAACAATAAAGGTTTTAGAACAAAATACAGATTAAATAGCAGTGCCCAAATAGAATGCTCTGTGAATTTCTTTTATGAAATATTCTAGTAGGTTCTCGTTTATTACAAATTTCAATTTCCAAATATTTTTTTTTTTTTTAAAAAAAAATTCAATCAAATATCATCTAAACGTTATTGAGAAAACAATACTTAAATTCATACCCGAAAAAGTAATTTTCTTTTTGTGGACATGGTACTCCAAAGTCCAAACCAATTAATTATTCATTGTAGAAAAGATGAAATAAGTACTTTTTATAATACTCATTTCGCAAATTAAGCTAAATGCAAGAAGTTCAGAGCCACGGAGCTCTTAATTTGATAATTCGAGCAAAACAATCAAATTAGATTTTGAAATAAATGATTTTTTTGATAAGACAATTTTAAATGATTAATTCCACTTGTTAAATAGACAAAACAATGCATGATGGTTACAAATGATGTAAATCTTTTTTTTCATAACATATTTATAATGGCACGATTTCATTTCGATATTCCTTGTACGAAGATTTGTGTAATTATCATTAAGCAGCATAATGCTGTGATTTGACCACAAAGTGTGCATGGTATCTTGATTGAACATAAGGCTTTGATTTAGGAGGGTCAATATGGAAAAATCACTAAATAGGCAACTCGTTAAATTGTTATTTGGATTAAAATGAGCTGAATCAATATAAAGTTAAATAATGGGGGAAATAGATGTAACAGTACGTACCTTTAGGTCATCTAGTTTAACGATATGGTTTAAGTAAACCATGTATATACTTCAGTTATATATATTGTGTATAGGTATTGATGTATTCATAAAGGGATGATAATGTTAAGGGGTTAACCTTTGAATTATTGAAGTATGTAATCGATCAACATCACTTTTATTTTAGTGGATTGTTGTTGGTGAAAAGACTATGAGGTTGGTCGTGGTTTTACTTTTTTGAGTAAGAAAGTTTTCACGTAAATATCATCAATTATGTGTCTATTTACTGTTGATTATTGTCATTTCATTGTTTTTAGGAAAAATAGTCTGAAATATATCTTAACTTTGATGAAATTTATTGTAACAAATATGAACTTTAGAGGGGTACCCCTCTATAACTTTGCGGGGATCCTATGACCCTCCTATACTATTTATTAGCATATTTTATGACATTTATTTGCACTAAACTCTTTTATTTATTTATTTATTAGCATATTTTATTTATTTTAGCTTATAAATATCACTAAAATATGCTAATTAAATAGTTTAAGGAGGTTATATGACCCCGCAAAGTTCAGACATGTTACAACATATTTTATCAAAGTTTAAGTATATTTTAGACTTTTTTCCCTTCTTTGAAAGACTTGGTCACCAGGTGAAGGATCCGTCCCAAGTCATCCGGTATGTATGTTATATTTATAATGTATGTATATTTAGTATAAAATATGCATGGTTCGTATTTTATGTACTATATATTTTGTAAACTAGATGACTCAAAGATACTCTCTCCGTTTCATAATAAATAAATTATTGAATTTTGGGATATTTATTAGTGTTTCAAAATAAATGAATCATTGAATTTTTTTTTTAAATTTACCCTTATGATTGGACAACCAATTAACTTTTGAAAAGGTATGACAAGATCAACTTTTTTTTTTTGTTTTTTGGGATAAAAATAGAAAATTGTGTTAAATTTATGTCTTTAATGTTTTTTCTTTAATATGTGTGTAAAAATTCAGTCCTATTTGGCCTTTATTAATTTAAATCAAATCAAACTAATTATAATCGAGTTTTTTTTTCAACATCAAATCAAGTCAAATTAAATCATTAGTCTATTTTTTTTTTCGAGTTTGACTCAATTTATGATTTGATGAAATTTGTGATTCGATTTTATTCACCCTAATTCAAGATAATGTAAAAAAAGAATTAACATATGGAAATGAAGGCAGTCAATAAATTCCTAGTAGAGAGAGATACGGAAAAATATCGATTAGGCATTATGAATGAAATGTAACTATAGAGGGATCAATTATATAGGTAGGAATGACTCTCTTTTGTTACCAAAAAAAAAAAAAAAAAAAATCTCTTTTATCCTTTCTAATTTATACCAAATTACGAGTCCTTGTCATTTGTCTTTTATATCACTTCTAATATTACTATAGAAAAAGTTGAACTTGTTATACTTTTTCAAAAGTTAATTGGTTGTCAAATCATAAGGGTAAATTTAGAAAAAAATTCAATGATTTATTTATTTTGAAACACCAATAAATACCCCAATAATTCACTTATTCTGAAATGGAGGGAGTATTTGGCTGCAATTTTCCTTTAAATAATTGGCTACATATTTCAACCAGTTCATCTCTAACC
This sequence comes from Capsicum baccatum var. pendulum, assembly GCA_030864225.1. Classification (NCBI taxonomy): domain Eukaryota; kingdom Viridiplantae; phylum Streptophyta; class Magnoliopsida; order Solanales; family Solanaceae; genus Capsicum; species Capsicum baccatum. The sequence goes on along the minus strand of CM061559.1, from coordinate 224,727,153 downwards.
AATTTTTTTTTTCAATATTATTTTCTCATAACTAGTTTGATTACTAAATAAAGTTAACGAACTTTTTCTCTTTGTTATAGTACATCTAACATACCAAACAATGAAGAGTTAAGAAAATATGTATTTCAATTTAAATGATTAGAGTTCATCGTAATTAACACAAGTTGCATTTACGTCCACTTAATTTCCCATGATTCCCTTCCATTAATAGACATCAAGATTAGTGGGTGTTAAATAGATGGATTGAGTTGATTTTGGACTGGTAAAAATAAATTAGATTAATAAATGAGCGGGTTTACAATCCGCTCAGACCTACTCAAATCCGCCCAAAATTTTCTGACTGAAATAGATTATGCTGAAATGGGTTAAAATGCAAGTCATAAGCTAATCCGTTTAATTCTTACTTACTAAATTTTAGTGGCTTTATTTGTCTATAATTTTTCGCGTGCACTTGATAAAATTATTAGTATTTTTCTTTATTATAGCTATATAACATATCAAATAAAAAGGTTATCTTTTTTAAAATATTTTGACATAATCATTCATGCATCATTTTGGACTACCTATCAGTCTAACTTTTAACGGATAAAAATAAATTGAACTGAAATATATTGAGCTAATAAATGAATCGATCAAATAACTCATCCAAATTTTTATCAAGTTGAACAACTTATGTTTTCTTACGCTAATTTTAGCATCAATGATTAAGATCATTTTAGGATATCTCTTAGCTTTTGGCATCTTTTAATTGTAATGTCATAGAAGAAACAACAAGAAAAGAGAGCAACTAAGCCACAGACAAATGTGAAAGCCTTTTTGTGTTTACACAAATAATTCGTTTTATTCTAGTATTGTATTATAAAAAATACAAAGAATAGCAATAGTTGACGACAGAGATTCACTTTACGCTGCATGCATTCCATACACCAACTTATAATTTACGAAAAAGCAATTACACACACGTAAGCTGATCTAAATCATGTCTCCATTATTTAATTAAGTTAAATATATTGATGGTGTAATTTTTTTTTAACATCACATATTCGTAAACATCAACTTATAATAGCATATAATCACTTATTGGTTATAAGAATTTTTTATAATTATCTAAGTTATTCCACATCTTTGTTCCCACTTGGTGTTCAGTAGCTCGATTATATCCAGATTAGAGTTCATTTTACGGAGAGAGCTTCCAACAAGATTTTTTTCATATCGAAAGTTCAAACTCGATAATTCTAATTAAGGATGAAGAGACTCCAACTATAACATTTATAAGTTGTTTATAAAGTAGATTAGATTTAGCAAAGTGCCAAAGCTTACCAGTCTATCTACTATATTCCAAAAGGTGAAAGGGAAATGGAATTAGTGATATGAAAGGTGTGCATGTCCCATCATCTTCATGGACTTTATACGAAGTGGTTTCTGCTTCTGTCTGTCTACTTTCAGACTTTCATTACCCCTCCCCCCACCCCCCTCTTATCAAAATGTGAAAAAACCACAATCTTGTATTCCTAATTTTATGGATTAATTATCACTCTCCGTATCTCTCAGTTTTAATTTGTATTTTTTATTTTAACGTGGTACCTATTCTAAAAAAGTATGGAAAAATTTTGAATGCTCTGATATTAAATTAAAGATATATAAAATGAATCATAATGAGTCTTTTAATTTTATAGTATTAAACATGTCATGTCTAAAGTTCAAATTAAATAATTGTCAAAAAGAAAGAAAGAAGCATTTTTTTCGGAAACCTGTTAAAAAGAAAAGTAATACAAATAAATTGAATCGTTTCTACTTCATTTGTCCATCTTTACTTGTCCACTTTTCTATTTTTGAATTGTCCATCAATGTTTGTCCAATTTATAAAACCAATGAATAATTTATCTATTTCTAATTTTCTATCCATTTTATTCTTAACATTAAATACCATTCACTGTTTAATGCATTTTCCCAAAATATTTATTAGGTGCAAAGGATAATATAACAAAATTACCCCTAACATTTATTAATTCTTAATTCCATACCAATAAAAAAGTGGACAAATGAAGATAAACCAATAATTTTTATTGTTTAATCTTGCTTAATTATATGGCTGATTCACATATCCTCGGAACCACACCTTAGGAGACTATCCCACACTGCTTTGTCAAAAAAAAAAAAAAATTATTGTGTATCCAAACAAAAAACAAAAGAGGCATTAGTCCGATGAGCTAAAGTCACTGTCAAGGAGATTTATGAAAGGATCGAATCATAAGAATTTATTGTACATAATTTTATTCTATGCATTTTTGCACTAAACTGTTTCCACAATTTGAATCGTAACCTCTTTTTTAATATGATACTTATTATATATATATATATTACATCTTTAATTATTTCTATATCACACCCCTCAGGGTCAGCCATGTGAATATGGTATACGTATTCGATTGGCTTCATTGCTTGTCATTCTTCTCCCATACTTTGTAACAAATTGTTGGTACAAGTGTAACATAACAACTCACAAGTGTCATGAGAACATGGTAATAAATAAAAGGGAAAAAACATCGTTTCCATTCTAAACTATACCCGAAAAGTCTAAGTCACACCTAAACTATACTGGTGATCTATTACACACCTTAACTATAAAAAAGTGATATTATTACCTCCCCTCAACCCCCATTCTAAGGCGCGTGTGTTACACTTATTTTAGGTGCGTGCAGCCTATTAAATAACAAAAATAAACGGCTAAAAATATTAAGGAAAAAGTCACCGTTTCCACCCCAAACTATAGTTAAAAAGTCGAATCCACACTTAAATTATATAAGTGACCTATTACACACCTTAACTATAAAAAAGTGATACTTTTTACTGACGTGACAGCGCGTGTAAAACACTACACCACATGCAAGTGGTGGTAGCCTGACAGGGTGTAAATGATTTCACTTTTTTATAGTTTAGGTGTGTAATAGGTCACTAGTATAGTTTAAATATGGCTTCGACTTTTTGGATATAGTTTGGAATAAAAACGATGTCTTTTTCTGTATAAAAAAAGAAAATGTAGAATGGTGGAACTCAAAATGAGGTGCCAAACAAAAGGGTAGACTCAAAAGGGAAAAACAAAAGGGAACTCCAAAACCAAGAAAAGAGAAAAAAAGACAAAGGTTTAATTAAGTACTCTCAGACAAAAGAAAAAGCAAAGAAAGGGAAAAGAGAAGTGTTGGAGAGAAAACAGTGAGACATTTCTGTATTACACATTCAGAGAGGACTTATGTGTTGGCGTGATTTATTACTTTTGCTTTTTTCTCTCTCACCAAACGAATCTTTCAAAATCTAAACTTCATTCCCAAGCACTATTTTTTTCCCACTTACATATTCGGTATCTGCATCGGAGACTCGCTAAATGTGAATTCACGTTAAAAAATTCCATGTTAGGGGGTAAACCATTCTAGAGGCCGAGCTACTCTTGGGTCAGGGGGTTCATCCGAAATTTCATTTCAATGAAAAATTATAATATTTATAAATGATTAAAATTATTTTATATATATATATATAATAGATATTGAACCCTTTCGATTGATTTGTATATCTACATTTGAGCCTTCTTAGTGAAAATCCTAACTCCGACACCAAACCACTTCCTATCAAAGACAATTTCATATCTAAAAGAAGTCGTATTTGAAACTTATAGTTAAAAATGAAAAAGTACTCGTCACTCCTCCTCGCAGTTGTTGCTAGTCACAAACACTAGTAAAAGAAATGGATTTCCTTTTTTCCTTTCGTAAGAAAAGAAATCTATTTTATACCTTAATTAAAATCATATATTTGTGTGGAAAATGGAAAGTGAAGCTTTCGATTTGAGCACACATGTTGTAGGCTTGTTTGACAATATTTAGAGTCCTGAAAGTAGTTGATAGGCATTAGTTACTGAAAAATGATTTTAGATGTTGAAACTTGAAACTGATGTTGTAAATAGATAGTTATATGTTTGAATAGAAGTAGTGAAATTAATAATCAGTTAACATGTTTGATAAAAAGATATTGCTATTACTTTTTTTCATCTTATTAAAATAACTGAAATATTCTCAATTTTTTCATAAAATAATTGCTATATTTTTTAATGTATTCTAACTTTAGAAAAGACGAATGACATAAATATAATAGCTGAGAAATAAAATTTACATCATGTATCGTGAAGACCATAAAAAAATTTCAAGATAAAATCGTAGAATATTTAATCAAATTAAAAGTTATTATAAGTCATAAATCAATGAGTTAAGATTATAAACTTATGATTTACGACTGAATTTGACCAATAAGCACTTTTGGTAATTGTCAAGACTCAAGCATGTAAATAAATCAATAATCATATATAAATAGTTAATTTACCGATTTATGAACTTACCAGACACCATATTAGCCCCTTTGGGTGTAGTACTCCTCAAATATAGCATATTTCTATTTTTTGTTTTGTTTATATTGACAATTAATAAGGAGTAGGACAATTTTAATGGACGTGATTTTACAGTAACCGAAAAAATTTATGGGAGAACATTAAAAGGGGATAAACGTACATAGGTAATTAATTACAAAAATAAAATAAAGAGCATATATGAGTATTCGTTCCCTCTTTATGTATTTCAATTTTTCATCTTCTACGTTTAGGAATTATTTATAAAGGCAAAATGGTAAATTTCCTTATGTAACCGTCCGAAATCAAGCAACTTTGACTTCTACTATTAGGCTTTTAATCAATATCCCCACTAGGGTGAGCGTCTAATATTTAGTTTGATATTTTTAAAATTTAGATTTAATAATTATTAATCAAAGTAGATATCAAATATCACATATCAAATATCATATTTTTAAATTTCAATTTCATAATTTAGTAATCGATAAATTAAAATTCCATTCGATAAGTATTTGGTAATACTATATTCCTATTTTGTCTAACTAAATGTCTGAATGCCAATCTACTCACAGTGAAGGTAACTTCAAAAGTAGTCAGGTAAATAGGGTTAGTTCGATTAGAGCTTTTGACTAATATTATTGTGCAGAAGTGACAAACGAAGGATGAACTTTTCCATCTTTGAGCTTTAAGTTGACAATGAATGAATTAGATATATTTTATATATACGTGGTGAACCTTATTTAATTAATAATTTGATATTTCATAAATATTAAATACAAAATGATATTAATATCTTGTATTAAATCCAAACCTGAATAGCATAATTTTAAAATTTTACTCTCAATACTATACCAACAATCAGTACTCTTCTACATAATTATTGTTTCTAGCTAGCTTGACTCTTGCCTCGAGTGGTCTTTTGTTCCTTTCTAGTTGATTGATTAGGATCCTTGTCTTTTCCTTTTTCTAAAAAAAATTCTCGCAACTCCGAAAATCATTACAGAAGCATCCTTTTTCCATTCATTCTTTCTAAGAAAAAAATTTAGCCTAGACCACGACCCCTTAGCTGAAGCTCGCAGTTACACAAGATCGATAAAACTCGTTTATACGGGGGGCTGACCCATCATTCTTCCCTAAGCTGTCAGAGTCCGATCGAAGCGAGTAAGAGATAGAGGAATCCCTTATTGGAGTATCCTTGCTCAGAGGCTAAAATTCATTCTCTTTTCTTTTGGGAGTGCTTGAAGGCTTCCCCAGATCATGTTACAATTAGAGTTGCAGTGATAGAGAAAACTCATTCTCCTTTAATAGCAAAGGCCTACTTATGCTTGCGGAGGGATGTAAGGACTACTTTTATGAATATTTCATTCTATCAAAATGATCAAAAAAGAAGACGAGCTTGCTTCTTATTCTCGTGTTTGATCTCTTCTATCTCTGCCTGGCTCGTTGTCACCTATGTTGAAGAAAGGTTTGAAACCCTGTAGAGAATTAAGTTAATCATGTACAACCCCTTATTTTGAGGCAACTATTCCGTAGTCTCTTAGACTGTCTTGCCTGACCTTGAGCTCTTCGTTTCTCAATGTTGACAAAACCAAAGGAAAGAAGAGACCTTTCTCGCTCAACGCCTAAAACGCACTATGCTATGCTTCAACAAATGAGAGTTTTCGGTGGAATCGGTGAACCACGCGAGCTGGTTAGATGCATGGGACAGAGGGCTCATAGTACCTGCTAGCGCGGCTACGCAGTAGAAGGGAAGTAGCCTAAATCGACCCCCTTCTTTTTTTCTTTGAAAAAAGCAGTAAGGAATAAGGAGATTAAACTCTTGGATGAGACTAAGCAGCTACCGACCGTTCCGACGCGTCCTTGACCTATTTGATGTTGACTTGAGACTAGCATATTTTCAGACCAATCGGCCAAAATAAGCATGAGCGGCTACGATATTCTAAGTTTCTTCCTCTTGATCAAATCTGTAAGTTTCATTAGCAGATTCATTTTTTGTTAGTCTCGTCCTAAGGAAAGCAAATGACATAGAATAAGATGTCACAACCTCTCTTTTAAGATATCTATTTTAATATTCCAGTACTCTTTTATCTTGTCCTGCGTAGCCTTTCACTACGAATGCTTTTGTATTAACCCAAACTCCATCCTTATCAAAGACAGCTTCTCTCTTGGTACTAGTGCTTGCTCCTAAGTTTATATGAATATGCTTTTGACCGATGTCCAGCGTTTCAAAATTCACATTGAATGTGAGTATAGCCAGCTGAGTTTGTTAAGCTGTGCTTTGATCTGTAATGGTTACTTTGGTGATTAATAAAATTATGTTAGTTAACAAAAAAAAAAAAAAAGGTTGGAGGCCTTTTGGCCGTTTTATCTTAGCTTAATAAACTTCTAAGGACTCTCATTGTGTAATAAAAGGTACACAAAAAGGATAGCTCTTTGCGATAAAGTATTTACTATGCGTGGAGTTTGAAAAAGTGCCAATCATAACAATGTCTTACATTATATTTGTGGATGAGACTATTTCCACCTTCTGATCATAATGGAGATAATTTTATCAATTACTTGAACGCATTTGTCCTCCAAAGTTAAACACAAAAATAACGAAAATATTTTGACTAAAAATCATGCCTCTGTTTTTTTCCCCTCGAAAAATACGATACTATGAAAACACGAAATAATTTAAAGACAAGAATACAATGTTTATCGCTATGAAAACATGAAATAATTTAAAGACAAGAATACAATGTTTGGTCAAACAAATTATATTTATAAATAATATTTCTTAAAAAGATGAAAGAGTGTCCGTTGTGTAGGAAAAGAGAAGGAAGAAGAGAACATTCTTCTTTTTTCTTTCTCAACATTTTTCCCTTCAATCCCCTTCTCCTTTTGTGTCTTTCACTTTACCCATTTATTCAGAAAACCCAAAGGCTCTCCCAACAAATTCACACACTATTTCATTTTTGTCTTTGCATCTGCGGCTTGCTTTAACATGTCCATACTCCGCATTGCATATTACCATTTGGTATGAATGAATCCCACTACTACTGACCCAACACAGCCCCCTCCACCACTGCTTCCACCGCAGCCACCTCGTTCTTCATTCAGTTGTGACAAACACCCCGATGAAGATTTCACTGGATTTTGTCCTGAATGTCTGTGTGAACGCCTCACCACCTTAGATCAAACTGTCTCTAATAACACCATTAGCACTGGTCGCCCTTCTACTTCTTCCGCTATTAAAGCCCTTTTTACTAAAACTTCTGCTATTACTCTTCCTCCTAAACCCACCTCTAAACCCACTTCATTTTTCCCTGAACTTCGTCGTACTAAGTCATTTTCCGCTTCTAAAAACGAGGGGTTAAGCTTCTTGGGTGGGTACTTTGAGCCTCAACGTAAGTCTTGTGACGTTCGTGTGAGGAGTACGCTCTCTTCCTTATTTTCCATCGACGGCGGGGAGACTACTGGTGATGCTGCTGTTGTTAATACGTCTGTAATCGAAGAGTCAGAAACTGATCAAATCAGCAACACTGGTAACGGGAATGTGGTGAACGAGATAACTGAAGAGTCCCCTGTAGAAAGCAGTCAGGTCGTTTCAGAAATTGTCGAAGAAGAAGAGGTGGTGAATGGGGATATATTGTTGAAGCCAATGAAAGATCATATAGATCTCGATTCACAGGTGAAAAAGCCTGGAGGTGGAGGAAGGGACTTGAAGGAAATTGCGGGGAGTTTCTTGTCAGCTGCATCAGTTTTCAGCAAGAAATGGCACAACTGGAGGAGGAAACAGAAGGCAAAAAAGCGAAACCATTGCGAGAACTCATCAACACTGTCATTGGAGAAGCCTATTTCGAGGAAATTTAGGGATACACAGTCTGAGATTGCGGATTATGGGTTTGGGAGGAGGTCTTGTGACACTGAACCTCGATTTTCTCTCGATATTGGGAGGATTAGTGTTGATGATCCTAGGTATTCCTTTGATGAGCCACGAGCTTCGTGTGATGTTCACTTCATGGGAAGGAGCATTCCGAGAGTTCCACCTATGGTTTCAGTGATAGAAGATGCACCAGTACTGCATGTTCAACGTGCAGATGATCAAATTCCGGTTGAAGAATCGCGTGTTTCAGTTGAGGAAACTGATATGCCTGGAGGGTCAGCTCAAACTAGGGACTATTACTTGGATTCGTCTTCGAGGAGAAGGAAGAGCCTTGATAGATCTAACTCAATTAGGAAAACAGCAGCTGCTGTAGTGGCAGAAATTGATGAGATGAAGGCAGTGTCTAATGCTAAAGTTTTGCCTGAGAGGGATTTGAATTCGATATCCAATTCAAATTCGAATTCTTTAAGGGATGATTTCTCGGAGACTTTTGAATTGACGGGGTTTAAGGATAGTGCTTCCGGGATGGGAAATGGGGAGCGGAAGGGATCAAAAAAGTCGAAGAAATGGGCGTGGAATATATGGGGTTTTATACATAAGAAAAGTAATGGAAACAAAGACGAGGAAGATGACAGGTATAGTAGATCAAATGGAGTGGAGAGGTCATTTTCGGGATCTTGGCATGACATAAGGAGGGAGACAAATGGTGATGGAAAAGGGGGTCTTAATAGGAATATGTTTAGGAGTAATAGCAGTGTTAGTTGGAGAAATTCAACTAATATTGGTGGATCTTTTGGAACTGTGAGGAATCTTGGTATTGATACTAATGGCAATGGTAAAAAGAAAGATGATTTCGTGTTGGAGAGGAATCGGAGTGCAAGGTATTCGCCTAATCATATCGATAATGGGTTCTTGCGGTTCCATTTTGCTCCCATGAGAGGCAGCCGGAGAGGTTTACCTGCACAAAGTAGGCCAAATGGGAGGAGCTTACTTCGCCTGTACTGAAATCCAAGGTCCTCGGTGTTTCTTTTGTTTAATTGTTAAATTTGTCGCATTTGTTATTAATCACTTGTGTCATTTATCATCAGAATGCTTACTGTACTTATGCTAATATATTGACATGAAGAAGTGTTTTCTCTGTCTCTAGTCTTCTTGATGTCTTATCTGATTTTCTTTCACAATGATTTTGCTTCATGTCTTAATTGAGTAGGATTATTGTATCTATACATGCTTGTTTTGGAGTTGCTAATCTTTCTTCTTGTCGTTTACTTCTTTTTTTCCTAGTTTGTCAATCTTACCTCCTTGAATTCCATAGTTACCTGTATATACACTGTTCCTTTTTTAACAATAGTTCCAAAAAGGCAAAAAAAATGGTGACTTAACTTGTATATTTGATATGACAGCAAGAGGATCTATTAGCTCACTTGGTACTATTTTTATTGTGCTTCAGTCGTCTAGTTATCCTTTCTCCGCATACATATTTAACAGCCAGGATATAGCTATCTCGCCGGTGAAGATATTTCCATATTACTTGTGTAATTGTATCTTGAAACTTATACATGAAGTACACTCAGAAGCAAAATCTGATTGCCTGACTCAACAATGACCTGAATTTGCAAAAATTATCAGCTGACTTATTGAGATTCTGGTTTCATGGAACTCCAAGCTATTTGGAATATCACATTAATCATTGTGATTCTGACTTATACAGAGTGTCATACTTACTCGGTCTATAGATTACCTTGATACCAACCTTCCCTTTACAGTAGTGATTTCATGATTGTTGCTTCTTGAATTCATTATTGTGTGTTAGTCGTTGTGATAAAGAGTAGTCCTTTTCAAGGAAACAAAACATAGTGGATCACCCACCCAAAAAAGAAAGAAAAACAATAATGTGGTTGATCAAATGAACTGATAATTTTTTTGACTTTATTTGTTTCCAGGTAAAAGTAAAGTTTATGTTCTTTTTGAAACAAAGTTTATAGTTCCCTGTTTGTACCTCATTGGAACTGACCCTTATTTTGTTTCCTCATGTTATTTTCTTTTATGCCAGGAACTCGATTTAAGGCTTTACAATTACCGGAAGTTGCTCATCTTTCTTGTTAACAACGTCAAGAGTAAAGTGTCAGTCCTGTTTTAAGGTGTTTCCGCATGGACTTGTTGGTTAAGAGAGGCTCTAGCGTAACTCAGTCAGAGAAGATTGTAAGAAATTCAATTTCCCTGGGAGAACTGAACTTATCGGAGAGCATTGGATTGCAAAGATGCCAAAGAATCTGATTCCTCAGTTTAAATGACTGTTGTTTACACTGCTGAAGTATGGATACAGATTGAGTAGAAAAACTGAATCTTTCTTCCTTCAACTGTAGCACCTACATAAAAGATTTCACTGAATTGGTGTATGTAGCACAGTGCCTTCATGGTTCAGAAGATACACGTTCGGTCCTGGGAATATATATTATACTATATAGATTTACAGCGTATTATTACTTGCTTGATTGGTTCTGTATGTCCGTTTCTTTCGATGGGTTGTTGGCTAATTGTAAAAGTGATAAATTGTTCATGTTGCACTTGAAAGTCTTGCTAGTAGTAATATTTTTCATCTTAGGTGATCATTCTCTCTTGATACACACTTCTACCATGCTATCTTGTATTTACCAGCTATATGTAGTGATTTTTAACCAATTCTCAAAGCAATTTGCAGCAGTATAGAATTGTAAAAGGGATGATTTACTTGGCTCATTTTTAAAGCCAATAAAAAGCTTTCTCTTGTTCTTCATCCCAATAAAAAGAGAAATTTTCTTATTCATAGGGTCAATATATAGTGCTAAAGTCTAACAAATCTCCTTTTAGAGAAACTTGCTAAATCATGAAAACTCCTTACATCACCAACAAACTTAGGAAATCCCTCCTTAAATGGTGTAATTGTAAGAGTGGTGATTTACTTGCCTCATCTTTCAAGATTGTTAAATTATAAAGTTTTGTTGGGAGTTTGTCAAAGTGAAATAATTGAGGTGCAAACAAACTAATATAGAATCACTATTATCATATTTTATGAATATTCTTCTACATGTTTATTCTTCTTTTCTTTTTCTTTAATGTATAGTCTATTTCAAAAAAGAAAATGTATATGTGTATTAACTAAGATTTAGTCTCTAAGAGGTTCCTTGAAACGATTCTATCATATATTTAGCATGTTTTGTTTAACAATGAAATAATCAAATTCAAAATAATTTGACACAATTCTCGAATTTTCCATTAATATTGATACAACAAAATACAACAATATTGAAATAACAAAATTCAGAAATTGAAATTATAAAATTGAAATGCTGTAATTGATGATAAAATTTATTCCACAACCATTACCTGAAAAATAGAAGAGGAGAATTTTCGTAGATCTAAGGAGGAGCATCGGGGATAAATGCAAAAAAGAGTAGAAAGAAAGTAGAATACAAATTTTGTTGCACACTAGACAAATTCCAAAGTTATAGTATTTGTTTTCTCCATTTGATCCCCACCATTGCACTTGTAACACTAGTTTTGACACCACCCTGTGCAATGGTGGAGTAAAGATTTTCATTAAAGAGATTTGAAAGTAAATATAAAAACTAATCGAAGAGGTTCAACGTCTATAATATATAAATAAAAAATGATTTTAACTATATATAAGTAATATAGTTTTTCGCCAAAGAAGGTTCGGATGAACCCCTGTCCTAAGGATAGCTCGGCCCTGACCCTGTGCTGTTACCATCAATTTTCCCATTATTTTTAACCTTATCGTCTGTACTAGTGAAATCTTTGGCGGGAAAAGAGAAAACGATTATCATTGAAGTCCATGGAAAAAAAGTTGTTCGATTAGTAACACATTAATTTATTTCAAGAGACCTAATCTTTTTTCAGAGTTTGGAACAATACTTATATAATCTTTTCCTTTTTTGGATAGTATTCTATTGCATAAACTGTACATGTTTTATAGTCGAATGTGTTGTCACACTAAACTTCATCTGAAAGTTGTAATATACTCCATCTATGATGTATAATAGTCTCAAGTTCGTATCTCATTCAGATAATAGCATTTTAGAAGTGTTTTGACTTATTTAAGCGCAGTGGCGGAGCCAGAATTTTTACTGAGGGGGTTCAGAAGTAAATATATGGACTAGTTGAAGCGAGTTCAACATCTACAATATATATATAAAAATAGTATAATTTTCCGATGAAGCCTGAAATGTACGTGGCTCCGCCACTGTTTAAGCGTTTAAATTTATTTGTAGGATTTCACTTCTTGTGCTATTGATTTTAGAAGTTAACATACCCAGAGTTTTAAAAAGACTATACAAAGTCTGTATAAGAAAAAAAACTTTCTAAGAGTTATATTTACACTACGAACTAGTTAACTTTTAGATATTTTTATTTTTTTACTTTAAAAATTAAATATATTCTTCTCTCTTATTTCCAATACAATTGAAAAAAGTAATATAATCTTTTTATTTTTATGGCCAAATTTTTATGGTGATTTAGCACTTTTATAAAAATACTACCATTGACATCCTACTTAGCATGCGGCAATATTATAGTCTTTAATTAGGTGAATATGGTAATTGCATAATGTCTATGTTTATTTTTGAGAGAACATAAATGGACAAAGTAATGATTATATGTCACATAATAGTGTGAGGTGTTATCCTCATCTTAATGGGAAATCAAAGGTATCAACAAGAAGGCCACCTCCTAAAACATGTTCTATCTGGGATACTTTACTCAAGTAAAAGTCTCAATGATCAACATATGTTTTTGCTATTAAAGTCAAAAAGTAACAAAATTAAAGAACAAATATTTTACATGCCTTACTCATTCCATTCAATGCTGACACACTTGGATGAATTAGTAAAATTATTTTCATCTGATTGAAGATCACAAATTTAAAGTTGTGAAAATAATTTTTTATAAAAATATTTTTACCTAAATTCTATACATAGTGAAAGATTTAGTACTAGTTGATCAATGGTAAGAAATGATGAAAAAAAAAAAGATGTAACGAGGATAGGCTCGAAATCCTATGGATTAGTGTCAACTTTTCTACCCATTAAAACCTTCTGTATAGTGGAAATGGTTGGCAAAGATTTTCTTGAAAACATTTGGGATTTGCCTTCTCTTTTTCACCAGCCACTAGGGATGTACATGTACTACTACTCTATTATATGTTGATGGGGTCTTCATAACACATGGAAATCTTACTGCTCTTTTTCTTAGATTTTCTTTCTTTTTTACTTTCAGTAGGACTCATTACTCCTTTACACTGTTTGAATGATACACATTGTAATTGAATTGTGTTGTATTATATCATATTTATTATTTTGATAAATATAATAGTGGAATAGATTGTATCATTTTTTGTTCTTTATAATATCACAAATGAATTTGAAAGGTAAATCCCCTAGAAAAGTAAAGTCGTCGTGAAGTACGACGACGTAGAACTACTATAGGAAGATCGAATAAAAGATAAAAAATGATTATTCAAACATAAAGAAAAAAAGTAATGACATGATCACGTCAAATCAATCAATACACAAAATAAGATTTTTCGTTATTACTTAATTATGAATTTAATAATATAATATAATAAAATTTAAGGAACAATCAAATCAAAACAAGTTGTATGGCTAAATTAACAACACAACAATACATATAATACAATAGGTAACAACTATCCGAGCAAGCTGTTAGTCCCAACTCCCAACCTATACACTTTTATTTTCAATAATTTAACTCTAAAATTCTTATTATATTTTTTGTTATAGTATGAATTATAACCATATAAACCAAGATAGAGGCGGAACCACGTATAACAGTGAGGTGCACGTGCACCCGTTAACGTCAAAAAAAATTACATGTATATATGTGTATATACCTTGATAAATTAGAATATATACTATAGTGCACCCATAGTTGATAGATAGTGCACCTTGGTGTGTTGGTTGATGCCCGCACTTCCACCCACGCTACCAAGGGTTGATTTTCAGGAAACCGCACAACATTTTCTTTTTTATTTCCAATTCTTCTCATTTAAAGACTTATTAACAAAACTTGATGAAATGGGGATTCAAAACTCTCCTTCACCATTGACCTACTACAACTGATTGTTAAAAATTGATAAAAGTAAACTTCATATTTCAATTCTTCAGATTTAAAGGCTTATTACCAAAGTTGTAACAAAAATCGATGAAATGGGGATTTAAACTCACAACCAATCCCTAAGGTGAACACTCCTTCACCACTAACATACCACAATTGATGGTTATAAAAGTAAACTTTATATTATAAGAAAGTAAAGTTGTTATCTTATAATTCATATTCGTTCGATATAATTATTTTTGCATTATTGTTCATGTCTTTGGCGACCAATTGAATATAATAATATTCCTTAATCGACACTCAAAATTTTTCTAACGTCTTAAGATAATATTGATGCACCACAATATTATCAAAAGCAATAAGCGTAAAAAAGTTTCAACATCTATTGTGTTTAATCACAAAGTACAAATAAAGTGTAAGATTTAACAAAAAAAAAAGCATAAAAGGAGAAAAAAAATATAAATATATGTCTAGTCTAAATCTAACAATATAAGTATGAATGAGAAATATATGAACAAAAAAAATTATTTTTTTTTGTAAAGTGAAATATCAATTGTTTAGCCTTTGTCTAGGAAAAATATATATTAGAAATTAGAACCTAAGCTCTACATTAAGCGAGACGAGCGCTCAACACATTTTGAGTCTTATTTCGAGGCTTATGCGTTCCTTTGACAGCAGTGGTGCACCCACAAACTTCAAATCCTGGGTTCGCCTCTAAACCGAGATGGGAGTATTTATTTCATAGCTAGTAAGAGGTAAGGTAATCAAGGTTATATACTCTTCTTCCCACCAAAAAGCTTTATCATTCATTAAAGAAATACTTCTTTGTTTCCATTAACGTGATTGTGTTTGATTAGCTAATTTTACGGAGAAACCACAAATAAATTTGCCCCTTGTTATGATATCTATATCATGAAGTATGAGTGTTAGAAATGCAAGACATCCACAAATAATTATAACATGTAAAAAAAATCATGGAGTATTAGACTAACTTGAGAACTGTAAAGCAAATGATCATACAGGATATAGATAGAAAAATAAATAGATTAATTATTGTCACCCCCCCCCCCCCCCCCCCCCCTTTTTTTTTTGCTTGAGAGCCGAGTCGAAGGATTTTTCCAATTAAAGTGACGATATTGAATAGAGATTAAATTATTTACAGAGTCGCCACTTGAAATTGAGTTTTGGTGTTCCAAGTCACCTTTTTTTTTTTTTTTAAAATCTCTAATCAAAAGAAAATGACTCTTATTTGGTCTGCGAAAACAGAAAATGGGTAAGAAATTCTGTTGATCGAGGGAAAGGTGTGAGGCATCCCTCAAATCCCGTGGTTCTAGCACGGTTGCTTTTATTGACTTATCTTAACTTAAATTATTTTAATAAAATTTTAACACTCATTTTTATTACACTAAGATTATTTAAAACTCTTATATTAAACTGGTGAAAATTAATTTTAGAAAAATATTTGCCAAGATGCACTGTTGCATCCTTGAATTTTAAAATGTCTCATAAAAATAAGCGCACCACATTCTTAATTGAGATGAATATTTTAAATAGATGCTTAAAATTTACTTAGTGTTTAATTGCTATTTATGAATTCATAATAATTTTATCTATGAAAAATGCTATTTGTTCTTAACGGTAAATTAAATCAACATTTACTTAAAGAAATTAATTTAATAAATAAATAAATAGTTATTAAATTCTATTAATAACAAAAAAAATTACCTGTATTATACTAAATTTAACAATCCGTCAAATCTATTTTCCTTAAATTGATACGAAACCAAGTTGCATATACTGAGATAAATTAAACACGAAAATAACAAAGTCATAAAAATAAGTCCTTCAATCAATGATATACCAATCTAGATAAAGTTTAAATAATAATAAAAAAAAAACTTTGACTAATGAGCTGACTTGAAATTCTTAACAGATCAACAACCTAATTTCATTATATAGACATTATAGAGAAGAACAAATATCAGCCTTAGGAGAAGATTTTAAAATAATAGATTTAGTAAATACTAATTTGTTAAAACACATAAAGAATAATAAAATGATTTTAATGCATATGGGTTTAATTGTCATAGGAATAAAAGGATTAACGAAAAAAAACCTAGGATCCAAAGTATTAATAACCATATACGATGATAGATGGTCAGATATTAAAAGATCAATAATAGGATTAACAAAAGTAGATATGACTAATAATGGAGGCATTTTTTATATCAGTCCAGACTTCCTAATGAACTTAAAAGAATTTGGAAGAAATATTAAAATAGGAGTTCAGACTAAAGATTACGAAAAAATGAATAGTGAAAATAATTTATTAATGTGCATAGGTTTTATTGGTAAGTTAACTTTAAGTAGTAATACGAAA
The DNA here is from genome assembly GCA_030864225.1 of Capsicum baccatum var. pendulum. Classification (NCBI taxonomy): domain Eukaryota; kingdom Viridiplantae; phylum Streptophyta; class Magnoliopsida; order Solanales; family Solanaceae; genus Capsicum; species Capsicum baccatum. The sequence goes on along the minus strand of CM061559.1, from coordinate 224,710,383 downwards.
TTCAAATTAAAAGTAAATGATGTAGTTGAGATAATGGGAAACAAGGGAATAAGTCTTATAAAACCAATAAAAATAGATCCAGAAATATATGCAGGTTTAGAATGGAATCTAAATAAATTTACAAAACCAAAAACTTTTACACCAGACTCTCACTTACTATATACTACAAGTAAGGGAGAAACCTCGATTAGATTTACAGATTACAACTATACAACAAAAAGAAACCTAGACGATGATGAGACAGAAAGTAATATAGAAACAGAAAGTGAGTTTATGAATATAGAAGTCCTACAGGAAGGCTATGAAGTAGACATAGCAATAGAAAAAGCAGAAAATTTAGCAGATAAACATAAAAACATAACTTTTAAATGCAAAGGATGTCAAAAAGACGACATGAAAATAAATGAATGTATAGAACATTTAAGAAGTTGCCTAAAACGTAGTGATAATTTAGGATATAGAAGTAATGAATCTTTCCTTAATAAAATTGAAGAAGATACAATCTCTACACTAAGTTCTACCATTAGTTACAAAGAATTAGCTGAATTAGAACCAGCTAGCTCTTCTAGTGCTAGCCCTTTTCAACAAACAAATCCTAATCCACAACCAATAGATTACAGTACCGGCAATGTACCTAGAAAACCTGCAATTAGAGTAAACCCAGACACAGAAATTAAAGGAGATTATATAAAACCAGCAGGAAAAAGAATGCCTATAGAAGAACCAATTAAACTACAAGAAGGAGGTAGTAAAGGTAAAATTCTAAATATTGCAGCACATGATCCCCAAATATGGGATACAGTAATAGATTTATGGAAAGGAATTGCAGCGGCTGACTACTTAAGACATTATACTGAAACAGACACAGAGACAATGTACAAATATTTAGAAACCTTCTTAGGAGAATCTGCCAAAGCTACGTGGGAAAGTTTTAAGACAAACTGCCCATATAATTTCCAAATTCTACTAAGTATGGGACCAAACCCTTATAATTTTACAAACAAAATGCATATGTTGTTAACTGGAAAGGATCCAAATAGTGGATTGATAGCTTTACAAAAGGAAGACTTAATTAAACTAGAACAACTAGGTATCTCACACTGGGTATACATAAAGAAGTTCTTAAAAGATTATTTTTACTATTGTACTGTTAGTGGAAATACCTTTAATGAAGAATTAGGTAAAAAACTATTTAATAAACTACCCGGAGCCTTAGGTAGAGAAATAGAAGACAGATGGTATAAAAGAGATGGAGTAGCAACAAACCCAAATTTTAAATGGACAATAGGACACAGAACGCAACACATAATGAATATTTTAACAGAAAAATGTACAAACATACAAATACAAAAACAATTAAAAAAGAATGAAATGAATTTCTGTAAATCGATTATATATACAACCCAAAATTATGATAAAAAACAACATAGGAAATATAAGAAACGAAATAATAAAAAACCATATAGCAGAAAACAATATTTCTTAAGAAAATCAAAAGCTAAAAAACCATGGCTTAATAGAGACAGACATATTAGATAATACAGAAATGATAGAAACTATAAAAATAAATTAGAATGTTATACATGTGGCAGTATAGACCATTTAGCCAACGTATGCCCTAAGAGAAATAATAATAGGACAAGAAATTCACAATTAATAGAAGACTTCCAAGAAACATTATTAAATGTAGATGAATACATGTCGGACGCAGAAAGCATCTACTCAATAATAAGTATTGATATAACGGATAAAGATAACTCAAAATCTGATTCCTCAGAATCAGAGGAAGATAACCTAGTCAATGAATTAGGCCAGGAGATAGAAGATTTAGATTTAAATAACTTAGTAATAAATAACTTAATGAACGTTACCCAAGAATGTGTACACGATTTTCAAAGAAATAAAGGCGTAGATAGTAATAGGTGTAGTATATGTAGTTGGTATCCAAGTAAGGAAAATAGAGCAAAATGCAAGAAATGTTATCTAGAAGCATGTATAAATTGTATAGAAAATACTTTAAAGATAAAGGTAGAATCGCAAACGAATAATGGACAAAAATATACAAATAACCAGATCTTAAACTTAAGAGTATCTACTCTAGAAACTCGATTAAATGATTTAGAACAAAGACTAACTACTCTAGAGAAAGGAAAAACTAAAGAAGAAACAGATACACAAGAGACAGTAGACACCGTACATTTAGAAAAACTAGAAGCAGAACTTATGAATCTAGAGAACAGTGACACAACTTTAATATGTAATGAAGATAAGAATTTTCTACCATAAAAGTGCTAATAAAGATTAAAATACAAGACATTGAAATAGAAACTCTAGCATTAGTAGATCCCGGTTGTACCAGCTGTCTAATTAATAAAGCAATCGTACCCGAATACTTATTAAAAACACTTGAAAGACCTATACTAGCCACTCAAATGGATGACTCTCAAAATATCAATCGTTATTACATAGAAAATGCTCAAATAAGTTTTCTAAATACTTGCGATTAATTTTATAACCCAATCTATAAAGTAAAAAGAATATTAGCTAGAGACTTAAACATAGGATCAGATTTTGTCATAGGATTAAAAGTTTGTATACAAGATAAAGGAGGATGCCTCTTAACAAGAGACAGAATAATGCTATTCAAGAATCTAACTTATACACCCGTACAGACATAAATTTTGCCTACAATACATAGAACCCTAAATATTCATAAAAAGAAATCACTTCCAGAACCTTGCTGTGAAGATTGTAAAAATAATAAATGCAGCAACCTGTTAAAAGAAAACATGGACGAAATTAGAAACTATACGTTGCTTAATGCAGAAGGGCAAGAAAGTCTCGAACATATAGAAAAAGAATATACACTAATAAGCATAGAAACGCAGTTTTATAATTTCAGAAAAGGAATAGATAAAATAGGAATAATAAATAGTCCAAAAGACTTAGAAAATATAGTATCTATATTAGATGAAATGGAAATAATAGGAGAAAGACCATTAGCTCATTGGGACGCTAATGAATTAATGTCCAAATTAGACATAATTAACCCAGAATATAGCATAAAAACAGCTCCTATAGAAGCAAATAATGAGGATACAAACGAATTCGATATACAAATAAAAGAACTTTTAAAATTAGGAGTCATAAGAAGATCTATCTCTAGACATAAATCAGCAGCATTTATGGTACGCAACCATAGCGAGCAGGTAAGAGGTAAAACTCGTATGGTAATTAATTACAAAAGACTAAATGATAATATTAGAACAGATGCATACAAACTACCCGATAAAAATGAATTAATTAATAGAATCCAAAACAAAAGAGTTTATAGTAAATTCGACTGTAAATCCGGTTATTGGCAAGTCAAGATGCATCCAGAAAACATCGAATGGACAACATTCACATGTCCAGGAGGACATTTTGAATGGCTAGTAATGGCTTTCGGATTAAAGACAGCTCCGCCCATTTTTCAACGAAAAATGGATAATATATTTGGAGAATATAAGCATTTCATACTAGTCTATGTAGATGATATTTTAGTATTTAGTCAAACTATGCAAGAGCATCTAGGACATTTACAAATAGTCTTTAGGTTATTCGTTAAACATGGCATAATAGTAAGTAAGAAGAAAATGGAGCTATGCAAAACTTATATTAATTTTTTAGGAATAACTCTAGGTAATGGAAAAGTAAAATTACAACCACATATAGCAAAAAAGATACTAGACATGCCAGACAAATTAGAAACAACAAAAGATTTACAAAAGTTTTTAGGATTAGTAAATTATGCACGAAATTTTATTCAAGATTTAGGAAAGATAGCTGGACCTTTATATGCTAAAACAGGTATTAAAGGACAGAAGAATTTTAATATAGAAGATATTAAATTAGTTCAAAAAATAAAAGAAAAAATTAAAAATATTCCAGATCTAAAAATTCCTCTAGAAACCGATTACTTAATTATTCAAACAGATGGTAGTGATTTAGGATGGGGCGCTATCTTAAAAGCTAGACCCAATAAACATAGTAGTAAAAATGAGGAACAGATATGCGGATATCAAAGTGGTGCTTATAAAGAAAAATGAAATATGAGTGCCATAGATTTAGAAGTACTTGCAATAATATATGGTTTAAACAGTTTCAAACTATATATATTAAACAAAGAAGAAGTCTTAGTTAGAACAGACTGTGAAGCAATAGTTACATTCCATCAAAAAATTAATGATAAAAATAGTAGCAGAAGAAGATGGTTAAATTTCACCGATACTATATCTGTTTACAAGAATATAGTATTTGAACATATTAAAGAAAAAGAGAATGCATTAGCGGACCAGTTAAGTAGACTACAATTAAGAATAAATAAATAAGTTTACTATCAATTATTTGTTTTCAGAATGCGACCTTCAGGACAACCTAAAGCAGACAAAGGAAAAGGGGTAGCCTCTCCATCAGACTCATACCAGCAGACAATGTTAGGTAACTTACATTTTAGACCTTTAGAAACAATGGAGACACTGGAACGAATTCAATTCAGACCTTTTAACTTAGTTGCATTCCCAAAAAGCAATATGTCATTTAGAGTTAGACCAGACTATGTTTTAGATAGAACCGAAAAATGTTTAGTAGACAATTTATGGATTTCTTATAATAAACAAAGCCGTAATCATTTTATGGCTTCTATGAATGCTTTATGCCAGTACATGGCAGAGAAAAATAGACCCCGTTTTAAATATTATATAGTAATACATGGAAAAACGAATGGTATTTTCCAAACTTGGCTAGAAGTTTTAGACTCCATACAAGGTTTTAAAACTCCACTTTTTAAAAGTTTTAATGATTTCACTGAAGCCACTAATCATGCTAGAGGTTACTTAGGACCCAATTATTATATTTCTCCTTCTCTTAGACACAATCCAGACCAAATTCCCCAGTATAACGTACAGAAAGACTCGGGGAAGATAATTTTTTGTGACCATTGCTCTTCCATGACGGAAAACTTCAAGACGTTAAATGCTCAAAAGGAGTCACTTGTCATGGAGAACACTAGACTTATTAAACAAATCCAGATGTTAGAAACAAGACTCAGACAACATTCTTCAGCTCGCAAGACAGAAGCACAAACCCAGACTGCTCCAGATCAGAGTTCTCTATCTCCTAAAAAAATGGATGAGAAGGGTGTGCATTTCTCTCTAAATGCTAAGAAATCCACTGTACCGGATGTTGGTACAGCTAGTCCGGCTCAAACGGTAACCGGTAAAGACAAATCAAATCTGTTGATGGCTGTCACTTTGCCAAAAAGTGAAGATGAAGGATGTTCTTCATCAAAAACTAAACTAACAAGATCAAAAAATAAGCTTAAAAGGTCTCTAATAGCTAAAAGAAAAAATCAGACAATAGAGACCATAATAAAACAGACAACAGATAAGTTTTTCAGCAGCCATACTCAAGATAAATATGTAAACGAACAGATAAGAGAACAACCCATTAATTCAGACAGAGTTATACCAGAGAAAGATAATAATGGTTCAAGTTCAGACGAAGACAATAATTTCCAGTTCCAAGATGCACAGGACACCTATGAAGATGATGACTCAGGCATGAGTTTTGTTTCAATTGCCCTGCACAACTTGGACACATGAAGACAAACCCAAGACAAGACAACCTACAGTAGCACAACTTGAAGACAGATCATCCAAAGACAAGACAACCTATAGTGTTTTCTACGCTATAGCTAGTCAAGTGGGGATGTCCACTTTATGTCTTGTAAATATTAGAGTCGGTCTGAGTGCTTCCTTTATCACTACTTTCTAAAAAGAAAGAAAAACTGTTGAAGCACGCGTCAGAATAAATCTGAAAGGAGATGAATAATGCATGTGACGATGGGGCCCAATGCGCACCCGACTTGCATTATTGCATTTTGCTTTCTTATCCCTTATCCAAGAGTGTCGGCCCATTATATGATGGCCACGTAGTAGTCCTTACAACCACTCCTTTATGAAGACTTTGCCTATACAAGGCATGCATTTGTAGAAACCAAGTAGAGAGAAAAATCATCAGAGCACAACTATCCAACTCCACAACCCATGTGTAAACCTCTCCTCCCAAAACATTTACTGAAACCTGTTTTCTTTGTATAAATTTTGTATCAAACAACTTGTTTTGTTTTAATAAAAGCTCCAAGGTTTCCATCTGATCTTTAGGGGGTTCCCGAAAGGGAAACCTCTCTCCTAAGCTACTTCATGTAAGTTCTTATTTATGTATTTTTCCCCACAAAAATATTTTCTTCATGTTTTTATCCATGTTTAACATATCTTTGTACATCATGTAAATTAGTTTCTTTATAAAATCCTTATCCTTAGTATATGGTTAGCCTCTTAATTTCTTGATAACAACGATGGATTAACCTGTCAATTCCTAGGAATTCTGGCCTTGATAGTCCGCCAAGTCTGCAGAATAGACATAGGACGATTGTTAGTTGCCAGATAAAAATATTTCGGGGTGTGGTTAAAGAAGTATGGTATTAAGAACATAGATTAGGAGGAAGAGATGAACAGGGTAAGTAAAAAAAAAAAAGTAAAAAATTGGGGAAAATATAAATCATAAGAACGATAAAAATGAATGAAGAAGCGATGAGAGAGAGGGAGTACTGAGTAGGATTTACAAATCTGATAAATTTCCACTCACAATTTCTCTTTAAATTGAAAAATCTTTAAATTGAAACATCCTTTCATTTGTTACCATTCACTGCAGTGGGTTGTCAGCCATCCAGGAGTTAGATCCAGTGACGGCAGAAAGGAAAGAGGGACGAAGAAGAGGTGGTTTTGGCATAGATGTTTCTGACTGAGATAGGGAAGAGAAGGGTCATCGGCGCGAGGTCGGTTGGTCGGACCAGATTTGACTCCGACGAAAGGGAAGGGAACGACGGGATCTGTAGAGAGGAGCATGGGTGGCACCGGATCTAATGTTTAGTAGCGTAAAGAGCGGCACCATGTTTTTGGGGTTAGCGGTGGTGCTGCTGTTTCGCCGGCGTGAAAAATTACAAAAAATAAAAAATAAAAATAAATGACGATGGCGGCGCTATGCTTTGCCAGTGTTAATGGTTTTGGGGAGGGGGAGCAGCACCGTTGGTTAACGGAAGCCAATTACGGCGAAAGTTCACTAAAAAAAAATTAGCCAAATTTTCTCACAATTTTCCATAATGCTATGTGTATGATTTTATCACGAATAGAAATTGGGGAATAGTGATAATGTATAAATTACGTGAGGAAAGCATATACTGTCACTGTTTTTTATTTTAATACAAGTATTTTTCGATAGGTGTGCATGTATCAGTTAAAACATATTCAGAGTCTTTCTATGTATTGTAAAAATATCGGTATTATGAAATTTAAAATTTAAATCACTTTTGATTCACTATTCACATAACAATATATTAAAAAAAAAAACAAAGCATATAGTACAACTTATGATTGCAAATTCACATAAATAACAATTTTTTACAGAACAATACATGAAATCATAAAAATTAATTTAATATGAAATTAAAAAAAAACCTCTGTAGATGAATTGAATGTTTATTGAATCAGGCATGATCTCATCGAAAACTTCAACGAAATTCGAATTCACTTATACTCTTTTCTCTTTCTTTTGATTGATTTCTTTTTTTTTTACTGATATTATTGATGTCAAAAGTCTGTTTTTTTTTTTTTTACTGTTTTTGATGGATGTCTTTCTGACTTTGTAGGAATAGTAAGGAGATAAAAATGTACGTCCGTTTTTTTTTTCTAGGGAGTGGAAGTCCTTTTTATAGTGGGGTTTTTGGAGGAACAGTTAAAAAAAGATAAGGGAAGGGGGGATTTAAAATTAAAAAAAATAAAATCTTTTCCCTCTTTTTTTTTTTTAAACAATAATAATAATAGAAAATAATACTTGTAAAAATAATAATAATAAATAAATTTAGAAAAAATAAAATAATAATAAAATAAAATAAAAATAAAAATAATAATAATAAATATATAAATATAACAATAACTGATTTATGTTTTAGAAAATATAATAAAATTCATAAATAGCTTTAAATAACTATAACTAAATAACACTAAAACTTGCTAGCTTATTTATTTAAAATTCAAAAGGAAAATATTTTTGAATTTTTGTATTATTATTTTTTATTGGAATAAAACAAAATAATATCCTAATATTAAATTCATTTAATTATTTATATTATATTAAAAATAAAATAATAGTCAAAATAATATATGATTAAATATAAATATACATGTTTAATATCGATAAACAAGTTAAAATTTAGGGAGGATAAAAAATCACGTGTCTACAATTATATGTGAAGAAATGGAGGTAAAATAGTTTGCGAAACAGTTGTTGGGCTGGATGTTTCAATATTTTCTACGATGTTTGCATATACTCTAACCTTCTCATTTTCGCTTGTGCATGAGATGCATGTACTCAACCCTCACCTTAGGAGAACCACACCCCAAAAGCTAATTATTAAGGTGGAAGAATCTAAGGCTATATAAGCCCCATATCAGCTTCCCATTTAACCGATGTGGGAGTCAAGGACCATACCTTGCAGTAGGATCATAAGAATTGTATTCGATGGACCATGAGTTTTGGCTGCAGTTAATAAGGGGGTCACATGTGCCGCGAAATGTTTTTGGTAATGGGATAGTGGTTTATGTGGGTCTGGCTAGTTTAACGAGGAATTGGAGCTTTGGGATAGAAAGGTAAAATATGAGTCAAAAATGGATTTGTTCACTACGTGTAGTTCCTTGATTCTGCTATGGACGAAACTGACAAAGGATAATTTAGAAGAAAATCATTGATAATGCTATTACTTGATGTAGTGGTATAAAATGCATATTCAATGGCCGTTGTAAGGTTGGAAAGATTGAAGTTGCAGCAGTCGACGGGCTGTGTGAGAATGGGCATTTGAACAATCTTTAACTTTTTGGAGATTTTGAAATGATGGAGGAGAATTGGATTCTTTCGTATTAGTCTAATTAGTGGCCGGTTAAGGGAAAATAATGAAGTAACTTTATGATGGTTTTGATGTCAAAATAGGGAACTAAACTATTTGCAGCTTACAAAAACTTTGTCCATGCTTCTAATATTGAGGATGCATTCAAGTCTTTTGGTGAAAGGAACACTAAGAATTTCTCAGTCACTGTTGTCGCCTATAATATGCTGGTAGAGCTTTTACGCAAGTCTGCCAGATCCGGTGATTGTAATGGTATCAGATATAGCTTGTTATAGGATGGTCCTTGGCTCCTTGCCAAAGCAAAAAATTAGACATGATCCTTGACTTGTTTGAGCCAAGTTGTTAGCAAGGGGTACAAATCCTGATGTCACTGTGGCAACATTATAATTCATGTCCTTTTCTCTCATGGCAAACTTGAGAATGTTTTGTTACATTAGTACTCTTAACGGCCTTCAGCCTTTGTTTAGTTCTGCAGGAAGATCTTGCAAACTGCAGTGAGAGGGTATATACTCTTATGTCAGAACAGTTATTTATGGCTATGCTTTTATGTGATTGTATCAAAGTACACACTATAGATGGATACCAATCTGTTCTTGAATAATGCCCGGATCAGGTAAGTCACTCCAACTATGCAGGGTGGCTCAATGGCATTTGTGGCTTAAAGACAAACTTTATAAGAGGTCTTAGTTTTTTTCTAGAATAAAAAAATTATGATAATAAGTAAAAACAATGAACTTACTTTTGAAAGTATAATAATCTACTAGTTGAATTATCGTGATGTTTTTGGTGAATCGTATAAACTTTATTACGAGAAAGATAAAAAGAAGAGAATATCATTAATATAAAATTAAATGATCTAACTGTAACCATTAATCACATAATTCTTCTCTTTCCTATATTGATTTTGTTCTTTATTTTTCTAAGAAAGTAAATACACTTTGAAATTAAAAAAAATCTAAAACTTATTAAAACCAAAAAAGGGCCCTCAAATTGTGAGAGGCCTAAAGCCTATGCTTTGGTGGCTTCGGCCTCCAGCCGGCCTTGCAACTATGGATGCATGAAATACACTAGTTAAAGCTTTCAGATAAAAAAGAGAAGCCACTATCAGATGATTCTTTTTCAAGTAAGAAGCTTTCAGGTTCAGTTTTTTTACTCTTTGTTCTTGTTGGGTTCAATTGGTGTGAATGGAAAATGGAGGGACACAACCTTTTATGAAAAGACATATTGTTTTGGAAAAGGAGTGGCTGTTCAGAAAAAGACACAATATTTCGAATGAACAGACATGACTCTTCCAAAGGATACACCTTTTCGGATGAACCATTGCCACCTTTCGGAAGGGGCACTTAACTTGCATTTATCCACAGGTTTTGGTATGAAAAATTTTCTGAAACACAAACTCTTCTTGTCTTCAAAACATTCCTTGTGATCAATTAAATCGTTGAGTGAGTTCGACGAATTCAATTATTTGAGGTACCACTATAGTTGGATTGAAAGCCATTTTATCCTGGGAGGAAGATTCCAAAACCTCAGGTACAGTGAGGGGAATTATTCCTTAAGGACACTCCGTGAAGTCGGGGGACTTGACTTTACATTTCTGTTTCATTTTAATTTCTGAAAAAACAAAACACATTTCTTAGAAAGATCACTTTGATCTTGTGTTGAGGGTGTTGTTGTACTTCATAGTATTCTTGTTTTAAACTTGAACTAGTGTTGAAGTTATTGTGTCAAAGTACAGATTCTTGTATCCGAAAACGTTGAAAAAAACAATCTTAAGGAATAATTTTGAGAAAAAGGAATTTTTTTTTTTGCTTGTTTGGTGAAATTTTCTTTTCACTAAAGTTTTTTTTTTCGAATCTGTATAGCTTGGTTTTTGGAGATTAAAGCTTTTAACTTTCTACTCCGTTTGAACTTAACTAGTGATTTGAAGAAATAAAATCTTCATCACAAGTTAAAGATCACTCGGTTGACAATCGGAAGTCATAAAAACTTCATCGTTAAACTAGAAACAAGAATGTTTAAAGTTGCTACAATTTTTGAATAAGTATTTCGATATACTTAAGGCACTGTCTTGTGGTGACAGGAAAATGACGACTGATAGTCAAATGCATGATGCTGGAACGACTATAGCGGCAACTAGCATTGCCACGATGAGTCGTACTAATACTCCACAAGCTATGGCACCGACGGAGAAACCCGAAAAGTTCACGAGTATTGACTTCAAGAGATGGCAACAAAAAATATGGCAGCAAAAAATATTCTTCTACCTCACAACTCTGTGTCTTCAAAGGTTCACAATTGAGGAAGCTCTGGAGGTGCCCGAGGGAACCTCTGAAAAAGAACACTTCATGATTGTGGAGGCTTGGAAACACTCAAATTTCCTTTGCAGGAATTATATCTTGAGTGGTCTCCAAGATGACCTTTATAATGTGTATAGCGGAACTAAGACTGCAAAAGAGTTATGGGGAGCGCTAGAACGGAAGTACAAGATGGAGGATGCCGGAACTAAAAAGTTCTTTGTTGCAAGATTCCCGGAGTACAAAATGATAAACAACAAGTTTGTTGTTTCCCAAGTGCAGGAACTGAAAGTGATCATCCATGATCTCCTAGCGGAAGGTATGAATTTGACAAATACTGTTGTTAAACAATTTAAAAATGTTCCTAGTATTCACATGAACTTTATTATAGGTTTGATTATGAATGAAGTGTTTCAAGTAGCGGCAATAATAGAGAAGCTACCACCTATGTGGAAAGCTTCAAACACTATTTGAAACACAAACGTAAGGAGATGTCAGTCGAAGATCTGATTGTACGACTATGCATTGAAGAAGATAACAAGGCGGCGGAAAGAAAGTTAAGAGGCAATTCTGCAATGAGTGGAGCAAACATTGTAGAAGATGACCAAAACAACTTTAAAAACGAAAGAAAGCTAGAAATGAAAGCAATCAACCCACGAAGAAATTCAAGGGAAAGTGCTTCAACTGTGGCAAGATTGGCATAAGTCTACGAATTTTCGTGCCTCTAAGAAAGGGAAGAAGAAGGACCAAGCAAATCTGGCTGAGTCTAAAAAAGAAATGGATGATCTGTGTACTATGCTTTTCGAATGCAACTTGGTGGGAAATCCTCGCAAATGGTGGATGAATTCTGGTGCCACCCGCCATATTTGTGCTAACAAGAAGTTGTTTTTGACGTTCGCTCCGGCTCAAGTAGAAGAAAAAATCTACAAGGCAAGCTCCGCTACTGCAAAAGTGGAAGGAACAAGAAAAATGTGCTTGAAGATGACTTCCGGCAAAGTGTTGACACTTAACAATGTCTTATACGTTCCTGAGTTACGTAAGAACTTGATTTCTGTTTCACTTCTAGACAAGAACGGATTCAAATGTGTATTTATTTTCGGAAAAATTGTACTTAGTAAAGGAAAAGCGTATATAGAAAAAGACTACCTCAACGAGGGCCTATTTAAAATGAATGTTGAAATCAATAAAAGTTCAAATTCTTCTTACTTGCTTGAGTCTCCCAATTTGTGGCATAAACGACTAAGCCATATTAATTATAAAATATTACGAAAACTGATTAACTTAGAAGTTTTGCCAAACTTTGAGTGCAATAAATCAAAGTGTCAAAATTATGTGGAATCAAAGTATGATAAGCATATGTATCAGTCCGTTGAAAGGAATTCCAATCCCTTAGACTTAATCCACACTGACATTTGTGATATGAAGTCAACACTATCATGTGGTGAGAAAAAATATTTCATAACTTTCATTGACGATTGCACTAGATATTGTTATGTATTCTTGCTAAATAGTAAGGATGAAGCAATAGATGAGTTTAGGCAATACAAAACTGAAGTTAAAAATCAGTTAGAGAAAAAGATCAAAACTATAAGAAGTGATAGGGGTGGAGAATATGAATCTCCCTTTGTCGAAATATGTGTAGAGAATAGAATTGTCCATCAAACTACGACCTCGTATTCACCTCAATCTAATGGAATTTCGGAAAGAAAAAACCGAATTTTAAAGAAAATGATGAATGACTTACTTATAAGTTCAGGTTTACCGCAAACCTTGTGGAGGGTGGTTATCCTTACAGCCAACCGAATACTCAATAGAGTTCCCCATAGTAAGACACAATTAATTACTTATGAAAAATGGAAAGGAAGGAAACCCAACTTGAAATATTTCAAAGTGTGGGGTATCTAGCAGAGGTCCAAGTTCCTATGCCTAAAAGGGCCAAGATAGGACCTAAGATGGTGGACTGTGTGTTCATAGGATATGCTAAAAGTAGTAAAGCATGTCGGTTTTTGGTTCATAAATCCTTACATCTGGATATTAATGAAAATACGATAATTGAATCAGATAACGCTGAATTCTTTGAAAACATTTATCCGTATAAAACTAGACATGAACAGTCTATTGGAGGGTCTAAACGACTTCGAGATGAACCAAGTGTGAATGTACATAATGATGAGAATCCAAGACATAGTACATGTCAAAGAATGTCAACTTCATTTGGATCGAATTTTGTAATATTTCTCTTAGAAAATGAGCCTCAAACATTTAAGGAAGCGATGACGTCTTCGGACTCATCCTATTGGAAAGAGGCAGTCGATAGTGATATTGATTCAATCTTAAGAAACCATACATGGGAATTGGTTCATCTTCATCCAAGAAACAAACCTTTAAGATCTAAATGGATCTTCAAAAAGAAAATAAAAGTGGATGGTACTATTGACAAATACAAGGCAAGACTTGTAGTAAAAGGCTTCAAACAAAAAGAAGGCCTTGATTACTTTGATACATACTCGCCGGTAACAAGGATAACGTCTATTCGAATGTTAATTACCTTGGCAGCGGTATATTGTCTTGAAATCCATCAAATTGATGTGAAAATCACATTCCTAAATGGAGAATTAGAGAAAGAAATTTACATGGAATAGCCTGAGGGTTTTGTGGTTTCAGAAAAAGAAAATAAGGTGTGTAAACTTGTTAAGTCACTTTATGGACTAAAACAACCACTTAAGCAATGGCATGCAAAGTTTGACCAAATTATGTTGACAAACAAATTCAAAATTAATGAATGTGATAAATGTGTTTATATTAAAGACACTCCAAATCACCAAGTCATTGTGTGTTTATATGTGGATGATATGTTGATCATCAGTAGAGACATTTCAGACATAAATGCAATGAAATGAATGCTCGAGAGCAAGTTCGATATGAAATACCTTGGAGTTGCGGATATGATCTTAGGGATAAGAATCCATAGAACTCCACAAGGGTTGACATTGTCACAGTCTCATTACATCGAAAAGGTACTTGAAAAATTCAAGTATATGAAATTTGGTATTGCCAAGACTCCATTGGATGTGAGCTTTGCAATTCAAAACAATGAAGGTGAAAGTGACTCACAATTGGAGTACGCAAGAGTATTGGGATATTTAATGTATATAATGAACTGTACATGACCAGACATAGCATGCATTATAAGTAAGTTGAGTCGGTACACGAGTAATCCAAATAAAACTCATTGGATGACAATAAAAAGAGTTTTGGGGTATCTTAAATATACTCAAGACTACACTTTGCATTATAATAAATATCCTACGGTACTTGAAGGATATAGTGATGCAAATTGGATCACCGTACCGAACAAAGTAAAATCCACGAGTGAATATATATATACTATCGGTGGAGGAGCGATCTCCTGGAAATCATCCAAACAGACTTATATTGCTCGCTCTACAATGGAATTTGAATTTATCGCATTAGATAAAGCCGGTGAAGAAACAGAATGGATCTGAAATTTCTTGGAAGATATTTCTTATTGGCCCAAACTAGTGGCACCAGTATGTATACACTGTGATAGACAAGCGGCGATAGGTAGGGCAGAGAGCATGATATACAATGATAAATCTCATCACATAAGACGAGACATAATACAATTAGAGAACTTCTCTCTAGTGGAATTATCTCTGTTGACTATGTGAAGTCAAAGGATAATGTGTCGGATTCACTTACAAAAGGCCTATCTAGAGACGGAGTTGGGAGAATATCCAAGGAAATGAGTTTAAGGCCTAGGACAAGTCAACATAGCGGTAACTCTACCTAGTAGACTGGAGATCCCAAGAGCTAGGTTCAAGGAGATAAAAAAAAGTTGTGTATGACAGGTTTAACATTGTCAAAATACCAACCCATTCTCATGATGTAGACAATGTTTAGTAACTAAGGATAAGAGTTAAGGTGAAAAGTTTTTTAATGATTATCTAAATTTGGCATATTTGACCAAATCGTTTAATCTATAGGATTGAACATTTAGAAATCACCTATGTGAGGGCGAAGTGGAAGCCGCTTCAAGGAGAATGTTAGTAAAGCCCTATTCTTTAAGCTCTCATGAAATCAAGACGTGTTCATGGCTGAAAAGAATAAAACCGTGAGAACCATAAATGATAAAAGACTAGTTGTGTGACATGCGTTGTCTAGGTGTATATTAAAGCTAGACGGTTCAAAGATATCAAATCTACTGATTGGCCGAATGCATCCGATGCATGTTCACTATGGAAAGTACAAAGGGAAACCCACTTATCCTGATGCAATCAGTCTTTACTTGATGATCACGTATTTGTCCGTAAAGTTTTACAAAGAATAGCCATTCCCCATTCATGTGGGGGATTGTTGGGTTCAATTGGTGTGAATGAAAAATGGAGGGATTCAACCTTTTATGAAAAGAAATTGTTTTGGAAAAGGAGTGACTGTTCAGATAGTTGTGTCTGTTCAGAAAAAGACACAATGTTTCAAATGAACAGATATGAATCTTCCAAAGAATACACCTTTTCGGATGAACCACTGTCACCTTTCGGAAGGGGCACTTGATGACTATATAAACCTGCATTTATTCACAGATTTTGGTATGAAAAATTTTCTGAAATACAAACTCTTTTTGTCTTTAAAACATTCCTTGTGATCAATCAAATCATTGAGTGAGTTCGATGAATCCAATTATTTGAGGTACCACTATAGTTGGATTGAAAGCCATTTTATCCTGGGAGGAAGATTCCACAACCTCGGGTACAGTGAGAGGAATTATTCCTTAAGGACACTCCGTGAAGTCGGGGGACTTAGTTTTACATTTCTGTTTCATCTTAATTTCTGAAAAAATAAAACACACTTCTTAGACAGATCACTTTGATCTTGTGTTGAGGGTGTTGTTGTACTTCATAGTGTTCTTATTCTAAACTTGAACTAATGTTGAGGTTATTGTGTCAAATTACAGATTTTTGTATCCAAAAATATTAAAAAACAACAGTTCTTTATTAACCTAGGTTTGCTTTCTCTGAAGTTATTAAGATTCACAATGTAGTGAAGGAATCAATATTCTCCTGGTTGTAGGGTTGCCATTTTTATGCTTACTATGATGGCAAATTTATCTGTTAGTACCACGATTCCTGCATTGAGATCGTAAGGGAAAAATCCTTTTATCTCAGCTCATTATATCATTAGCATGCCGGGTTATATTGGGTCAGAGTTATACTGTAACTATCATGCAGGGGGTTTCTGTTGTGCTTCTTCATTTTCTAGGAACATTTCTCCATTATGGTTTTTGCCACAAGTTCGATAGAGTATCCTTGCAATTTTACGTGTTTTGAGAATTTTCCTGAAAGATCGAAACTTTGAAGATGTATCATCACTAATGATCTTGACTATAACTCCTCCCTCCTCCTAATAGGCTTATTACTGCTTTTCGTAGAAATATTTGCTAAATGCTAGTACAAGTTTCACCTAAGTGTTTAACTCAGAGAAGAACAATAAAGGGAACACAAAATTTGTTGGGTTCAAGGTGTATATGTGAATGGAAAATAAAGGGAAAATGGCGGAGGGAAAGAGAGACACCAAATTAGAAAGTGTACTCTCAAATTTGAAAGTTCACTAATTCTCCCACATCGGCGGGAGAGGGAACTTTGAAGTGTTCTTAATAAGGAACACTAGCTCCACATGGATAGTGAGGCAAGAACAAGGTGGTGTCTCGCGCTGTCGTCGTTGATCGGCTCGGCCTTGGTTTCTCCAAGTGCGAGCGCAATTCTGACGCCATGCAAACGCATCACGAAGGGATGTGACCCCTCGAGGTAAAAGGTACACACTGTTTCGTGCTGTAGGGTGACCTGCGGGCGCAGATACAACGCAGGTACGCAACCTGTGGGCACAGACGTAGCACAGAAGCTACTGGAAATTGCAAAACGTCCCCTGCAGCCGCAGATCAGGCGCAGGGACGTGACTGCTACTGTAGGGTGACCTGCGGGCGCAGATGTAGCGCAGGTACACGACCTGTGGGCACAGACGTAGCACAGAAGCTATTGGAAATTGTAAAACATCCCCTGCAGCCGCAGATCAGGCGCAGGGCTGTTTCGCACTGTAGGGTGACCTGCGGGCACAGATGCAATGCAAGTACGCGACCTGTGGGCACAGACGTAGCACAGAAGCTACTAGAAATTGCGAAACGTCCCCTGCAGCTGCAGATCAGGCGCAGGGACGTAATTGCTACTGTAGGGTGACCTGCGGGCGCAGATGCAGTGCAGGTACGCGACCTGTGGGCACAGACATAGCACAGAAGCTACTGGAAATTGCGAAATGTCCCCTGCAGCCGCAGATCAGACGCAGGGACGTGACTGCTACTGAATAGGTGAACTTAATCCAAAAATCTGATATAATTATTTTTCTCCAAGTGCGGGCGCAATTTTGGCGCTATGCAAACACATCACGAAGGGATACGACCCTTCGAGGTAAAAGGCACACTGTTTCGCGATGTAGGGTGACCTGCGGGCGCAGATGCAACGCAAGTACGTGACCTGTGGGTGAAGACGTAACACAGAAGCTACTGGAAATTGTGAAACGTCCCCAGCGGCTGCAAATCAGGTGCAGGTCCAGCACAGACTGGGCGCAGGGACATGACTGCTACTGAATAAGTGCCATTCTGCTGAACCAATGCATCCTTTATGAAAGGACACATTTAAGGCTATAAATACCTGATATATTCCTCAGGTATAGACATGACTTTTGACAGCAAAAACACTCTTCTTTTATACAAAAACTCTGTGTGATCATTAAGCTGTAGAGTGAGTTCGACGAATCCAACAATTTAAGGCACCGCTATTGTTCGGATTGAAAACCATTTTATCCTGGGAGGAAGATTCCACAACTTCGGGTACAGTGAGGGGAATTATTCCTTAAGACACTCCGTGAAGTCGGGGGAGTTGGCTTTACCATTCTGTTTCATCTAATTTCTGAAATATAACATACCTCTTGGATGGATTATTTATAATCTTGTGTTGAGGGTGTTAAAGAACTTTATTAGTGTTCTTGTGTTAGACTTGAACTTGTGTTGAAGTTGTCATTGCCTATATACAGATTCTTGTACCCGAAAACATTGAAAATAACAAAATTTTGATTTATAGTGTTGGACTTTTCATATTAATGACATGTGATAAAATTAAAGGTGCTGCAATTGTCTTTGACTTTCCTTTATAACCGCATAATTGGGAAAACCAGAAAGTAGCTTTCATCTGGACAACCTAATAATACCAAGAATGCTAGAGAGCTGATACACCTTGAGCGTCTCGAATAAGAATCTTCCACCAATAGATCCTATTTCCTCCTGGGGATTCTTGAGGGACTGTTTCCTTCTCAAACCAAATCTAAGGTCCTACAACTTCTATGTATAATTCAGCAGGTATCATTCCTAAAGCATCCGATACATATCTAACTTCAAATATGCTTGATGCAAGATAAAAGTTGGCATGATATATATGAGGGGTTATACCTCCTGCTACGATATTAGTAGTTTTCTGTAAAAGATTGAGAGGAATTCACTTTTTGTCTTCTTTGGAGTTCTGTTTTCCCTCCAATTCTGTTTCTGATAATACACTCTGCTCGTACAGGACTTGAGAAAGCAAACACACCAAAATAACCCCAAGAACTGCACCTTTTCTCCAGTCAGAGGATGAAGAGATGAAAACATCTGCAATCCCAACTACTACAAGGCCTATAAGTGCAAGGTAAACAATCCTTCTAGTTGTCGATCCAGCATTTTCTCTACTAAGTTGCTTAATCATCTCCATCTCCTCCTTAGCTTCTGCTTTGTCCATGGCCACAGTGCGTCTTTGTCTTAGGTTCTTAAAGAAAAGCCATTCATTTCTTTCCTCCTCTATTTGGCCTTCGAATTCCGCTAACTTCTTTTCGTTCTCTTCTATCTCCTGTTTGTTCAATCCCATTGATACTTCAAAAGCTTGCATTTGGTTCTCTATGTTTCCCATTATCTGCTCCACAAAGAAACAAAAACAAAAAACAACTGTGTTATCAGGAGATTAAATCCAAAGTCCATATTCTCAACTCATCGTCGAAGTCACTTCCTTTGTTGAAAAAAGTTGAAACAAAGGTAACTTTCTGAGAAAATAACAAGTACGTATTAGTTAACTGACCCTTGCACCAGCTTCATCTAGTTCTTTGAGAGCATTTTCACCAATCTGGTCCATTTCAGTATTGGCTTCTTCAGCAAACTGTGTTAGATATGCAGATCTTTCATCTAAGTATTCGGTTAGACGGAGCTTCTGTGTTTGAAGCAATGCAATTGTGGCAAGCAATTCTTGCTGACGGATATCGCATTTACCATCTGAAGATGAATTTCTTGAGTACTTGCTGAAGGAAACGAAGGTCTTTTTCCTCCTAAAACAACTTGTTCTAATAAAAGAAGCTTCTTGTGTAGGTGTTAAAGAGGAGTGAATAGATTTTAGATGGATCATGTTGTTTGAAATTTGCACAAGTTCATGTTAGGGGAAAAAAAGTTATGGAGAGCAAAAGATTAAGAACGATGAGAGGGATGCAATGGAAGAGCTTTTGAACCTCTGATTAAAACCACATTATCCATTTCATTTCATTTCATTTTTTAAAGAAAAAGTGAACAGGCATTATGTTGGGTATTTCATTTCATTTCATTTTTTAAAGAAAAAGTGAACAGGCATTATGTTGGGTCAGTTGCAATTTTGTGTCTATTTTTTGTTGGTCTGTAATTTATGTTTCTCATAACAAACGACCTTTTTTTAGCATAAAGTTATTTTTCGGGTAAACAATATAAATCCCAACATTTGTTACCTAATTACCCTCATTCTCAACTTTTATATTAATTACTTAATATCCCGGATATGATACATAAGTTTGATCCGGATACATACCCAACAAAACATAACTACCAAATTAATTGCCTATATAAAAAAGAAAATAACAGTAAAGGAGTAAATAATGGAACAATCAATGCGATTCTGATTGAGATATATCTCTTGAATCCCTAAAAATTAGTAACAGATTCATAATTCAAATTTGAATCACCAAAATAATCTCCCTCAATTAAAATTCTCCCTCTTCTTCCTATCTCTATTATTTTTTAGTGGATCTTCATTGTCGCTAACATATCCTTTCCTAGCCTTGACGACGCCATAGTTCCATAAGAATATTGTGTATCTCTTTTGATGATATTCTGCATCAAAATCAGATGAAGGAACCGAATCATCACTAAGAAACTCAGTAAAACCTATTACAAAAACTCTAGAGTCCCTAAATATGTCGGATACTCACTAATTTGAATGTATCGGATGGAAAAAATAATACAAATCAACTTCAACATTGACTATGTATCAGAAGTAATGATATATCTCATACTTATGTATCATACTCATGATATTTAATATATCAGGTATAAAACAAACTAAAATTCACATACAATTTTTAGAATGTATCATATAAATATAAAATCTCGACAAAATTAGATCTACGTATCATAATAAGTAATTACATGTATCAGGTATAAATCTGAACCATAATCACATATATGTTGTATTATGTATCATAAAGCAGGCAAAGACTCATTAACCTTGAATCTATGTATCAGACGCAGCATATTGAATGTATCATATCTATAAAGAAACAAAATCACATGTAAAATTTATGATATATCAGAACACATTCATTGTCACGAAAATCTATTTTTTGTAACTTACTTCTTCCTCTTTATAGATGCAATAGTTGATAACTTCTTCATCATAGCCGGGTCATTTTGACATTTCAATCTATTTTCACGAAAGTCAATGTCGTTCATATTATAATGAAATGGTGGAAATTAAAAAAGAAAGTTAGTGGTGGAAAGATGGAGTTGTTAGATCTAATTGAGTAGTAGATGAGAACATGGTGAAAATTCAAAAGAAAGTTAATGAAAGTTGTAACTTGAATGTTGAGGTAGAAAATGAAGATGAAAGCATGATGGAAATTCAAAATGGGTGATTTGAGAAAATCGTGGGATATATTTTCTGATTTCTGAACTTGATTTGCGGCATAATAAAAGGATGTGGGCGAGTCTTTTAGATGTATCAGAAAAGAGGTAACTATTTTGAGTAAAAAAGAATTTTTGTAATTAGTTTAGTTGGATGAGATTTTAAGTAATAATAGAAACTTAAGGTATGGTTATAAGTAATTTATCCTTATTTTTCTTGTATCGGGCATGACTCCAGATTCTAAAGGACTTGTGTTCTAGTAGAGATAAATTCGATTATTAAAAGATAAAAATTAAAGATCAGCTCATTTGAAGATTAAAAATGAAAAACAAAAAATAATAATCAGGCAATAAGTGCAATTTCATGCATTATTTTGGGTGGTTCTTGTGGGCCTTGAAGAAGTTTCAGGTTTATGTATAATGTATTCCCTCTTTCTTACTTCCAACATCTCTAGAAGGGATGTTTTTGGGGTTACAACTCACTTACAAGTATGTATGTGGCATTAAAAAGGGAGTTTAATGCACATTCTTTAAACTCCAATGGGGTATTATATTATATACACTTATTTAAAAAATGAGAATACTTTTATATCTAATGTTGCTGAAGTAAAATATACAGAGAGCGATTAAGTTGCAATTACTATATCTAAAGTTAGCTACATAAATAAAGCGAACAATAAGAGAACACCAGAAATTTATGAAGTTCAGCAAAATTTTATTTTTTGTCTATTCCTCGAACATAATCAATCAAATTTTATTTCACTCTAAAACCATACAAGTGAATAGGGGTGTCAAAATGAATCCAAATTGAGTTGATCCCCATACTCGTCCACATTTAATGGGTTGAGTTCAAGATAGTTTACTATTGGGTAAATCTCAATCCATTAAGTCCTAACCTATTTTTAAATTGGGTTCAAATGAGCCCAATTTAATCTCCACTTCAACTCGTTAACAGAAAAATAATTTTCTTAATAAAAGTAAAAAAAACAAGTAATAATGTGTCCTCCCACTCTCAAAATCAACCACCTCACTCCAACCCCATCATACCCCAAACTTATTCCATCCCACCTCGCCTCCATTAAATAAATTATTTTTATTTTTTAATTTTTTTTATTAATTTCTTTTTGGTCCCCACCCCACCTCATCCTCATTCCCCTCTCCCTCCCTACCTTGTACCCTCACCCCCGGTCCTAATTTTTTTTTTTTGAAAAAATATTGAAAGTCTTTTTTAACCCCACAGTCAAAATCCTACTCTCCCCCTTCCCCGTATTCTCCTACTCCTTAAAAAATAATTTTTAAAAATTCAATAAATAATTTTTTTTCTTTTTTTAAAATAAATTCTACCCCAACCCCCTCTCCCCCTCCTTCCCAAAAAGATATATTTCTATTTTTTTTTTTTTTTAAATTCTTACCTCAACCTGCATCCCTTCCCTACCTCCCCCACCCCACACCTCGCACCGCTCCCAAACTTTCTTTTTAAGATTTTTTTTTAAAAATATTTTCTTAAAAATAATATTCTTACACCAACCCCCATCACCCTCACCCCTCGCCTCACCCCTTCCCCCAAAAAATATTATTTTTTTAAAAAATTATATTTTTTTAAAAAAATCTTACATGAAGCCCCATCCTAAACCCCACCCCTCCTACCCACTACCCCCTACACCACACTCTTTCCTAAAAAATAAATTTTATTTTCTAAAAAATATTAAATTTTTTAAATAATATTCTTACTCCACCTCCACCCTCACTCCCTACCAACCACCCAAATTTTCAATCCCATTCAAATTTATTTTTTTGAGTTGGGTTTACAAGGAGTAAATATCAAGGATAAATTACACAAATTTCAAACTTAAGAGACTATATTACCCAATATCTCTTACCTTTTTAAAATTTACATAAAATTTGATTTTGAACTTTACCTTTGATACATATCAACAAAACCCCACATCCTATTTTTACTCCACCATTAACTCATTCTAGCTATTTTTTTTTCAAAAATTTCATTCCCTAAAATCTCTCCCTAATTATCATCAATTAAAACATCTTTCATCTCCAACCCATTTTTTCTCTCTAAAGATTTAATTACCTAAAATCTCTCCCAAACAAGTTAGCCTATGCAGGAATAGTACTATCATGATATTGAAACTAAAAACAATAAACACAACATATGTGTATCTGGCATAGTTTACTACTCGTTCTAATTAAAATAATTGTCACGTTTCATTTTTTTTAAAATTAATTTGAATAATTTTTAAAGCAAAATTAGATTGAGTTAGACTAACATAGATTCATATTTTAAACTTACAATATTAATTTTCTGGATACATTTTCATAGTGTAACGATGATTCATATGAATGATACTTTTGTTATTAATATATGGGCGATACATTTGTTAGCAGTGTATGAGTGATACATTTTGTTGTTACATTATTGGTAATACATTTTATTGACAATGTATGAGTGATACATTTGTGGTCAGATTAGTGGTGATACATATGCCCTAAATGTTTCTATATCTAATATATTTTTTGATTCATTTATAAATGGGTGAAACATTTAACATATTAATAAATGAATCATCTTTAAATTGTGTTTTTCTCAGCACATTTATTTCAACTATAAAAATGTATCACTAATATAACAAATAACCTCTAAAATTAATGCAGGCAATATTAATATGAATCACAAAACTTTCATAAACATTTAATATGAATCATATAAATTTCAAACTCATACTCTTTAAATATGAATCAGAAATTTCAAACTTCAACTTATATGTCAAGTATGCTAAATGTATCATATATATTGAATATCTAATTTTGAAGAAAAAATCATAGAAATACAACCAAATGTATCACACACATTTCAGACGTATCACATAGTAATCCTCTGCCGCCAAATAATAATTCAAATTTCAGATGTATCACTTATTCAAATAATAATTCCTCTTCCCCAGCCACCTCTCATTGTCGTCACCTTCCCCATCATTACCCGACCAAAACCCTAATTCAACCACCACTAATTTCTGTGGAAACTAGGACGAGTGGAAAGGAAAGATGAATATTATATATCTCCTAGGGAATAATATCTTCTTATCGCTATTGCTGATATTGTTTTTTTTGTAATTCCGAATGGTATTTGCAGAAGGAACAAGTTGAAGTGGAAATCAATCAAGCAAGGAAAGTGAAGGAAAAAAGAGACGAAAATAGAAATAATTGAGTACTTTCAGGCGTGATTTGCTCCATAGAATAAAAGAGAATCTGTTACTTCCTTAAATAAATATCTAGTCAGTTTTAAATATATTACCTTATAATATATGTTTCATGATTTTAAAAAATTGGGATAAGATGTAATTAACTAAATAGTTGGGATAAAATGTAACATCACTTAAAGATTCAGGGATTTACGTAAGTTCTATCAATATGTTGATATTTTTTAGACTAAGTGGATCAAATTGGGGAGTCAAAACTCAACTCGTTTTTAGCCCATTTCAACCCAAAGTAAATTTGGATGGGTCATGACCCAACCCAATATCCAATTCAACCCATTTAATATTTTCAATCTCAATTCAAACCGCCTATTTGATACCCTTACAAGTGAAATACTACAAAGAGAAAAGAAAGATTCGAAGGCCTTAAAAATGAGAAGGCGAGTGATTGAGATATCTTACAAATGAACTAAGGTCCCTTATTTATAGGAGTGGATTCTTCTTCCTCTTGATGTCAATAGTGACATCATCATTGTGAAAATTTCAAAGTTCAACTTGTGAAATCATTTAATGGTAGTCAAAGATTTCGACTATAAGTTAAACTTGGACATTTCTTTCCAAAGAAACATTACACCTTTTAAGTGTTCATAGTGGTTCTAGTCAAACATTCACATTAGTTCTAGTCAAATGGTCATACTAGTTTTAGTCAAACGTTCATGCTCGTTCTAGAATCTTGTCAAATTTAACAAATCTCCACCTTGACAAGATTCTCCATTTTCAATTTTTTCTCAGCAACAAATTTTGATTTGTCTTCAAACTTAATTTTTAATGTTCAACAATGTTAATCAAGTTTAAACAATGTTGAAACTTGACCAAAGTCACCACTTTCGTCAGCATATCGGTAGGGTTATTTGTAGTCATAATTTTCTGCACTGTGACTTTACCTTCTTATATAATGTCTTATACAAAATGTTATCCAATGTCAACGTACTTCGCCCTTGCATGATAACCTTGATTTTTTGCTAATTTGATAGTACTTTGACTATCACAAAATACTGTGGTACCTTCTTGTTCAATACCAAACTCTCTAAGCAAACCTTGAAGCCAAATTACCTCCTCTACAACCTCCATAATTGCCATGTACTCTGCCTCAGGGTAGACAAAGAAACCGTTGACTGCAAAGTAGATTTTCAACTAGTTGGTGCGTTTGCTAAATTGAAAACGTAACCTATAGTTGATCTTCTTTTTTCCAAATCACTTGCTTAATCTGATTCAAAATATCCAACTCGATATTGACCGTCCTCCTGCTCAAAAATCAAACCGCCTCCATTCTATTTATCTTTTTTCTAAAATTTTTTTCCTCCATTCTTTTTCTTGAACAATTTATTTAATGATTAAGAAAGATATATTATATTTATTATAGGAAGAATACATATACAAGCTCCTAAAATTTTTGATTTTTTCCATATTGGCACCTCAATTAGGCCTTGTACCTATTGAACCCTTTATTCATTCACAAATGATTTTAATTGAGCACAATTATCTGACGTGGGACTTTGCGTGTTCTCACGTCGGTGAGGCGCGTGAAATCTATTAGGAGCAACTTATGTGGCACTCCCAACGGCCTTATTATCCCCTTTTTATGTTTATACCTAATTTCTTTCTCTTACCCTAGTTATTTTCCCTCATTTTTTCTCTATTCCTCATATCCATCATTTTTGGTCTTAAATTCTCCTTCAGATTTTTCTCTTGCTCCTCTTAAATTTTCATTCTTTAATTAATTTCTCTCTCTTAGTCATTTTAATAGTAATGTCTAATTCATATTTCTCATTGTCTTCATCTTTTTCAATTGCAAAAGGAAATATTTATGTGAGGTCAAAGCTGAAATTAAGACCTCATGGACACAACTCAACATTGGACGCAGATTCTTTTGCTGTAAAACTTCAAAGGTATGATGCAATTACTTCGATTGATATGATGACGAAAATGCCTTCTTAAGCAAAGAGGGTGGGGTTTATTAAAAAAATTCAAATCATTTAAAGAATAGAAGAATCAATTAAGAAAATTAATAGTGATATGCATTGATGCAATTGTGATTTTGGCTACATGAAATTTCTTCAAGAAATGTTCTTAAATTTTAGCTAATATTGAGTTAGGTTGCTTGTAGATAAGAATGTTTTGATTTTGCTTGAAATTTGGCTAATTCTAGATTAGATTACTTGTATGGGACTATTTTTGTTTGGCTTTCCTGTTGTAGTTAGTTTGTTTTGGCATTTAAATTGTGTATGAAGCAATGAAGACAAGTTGTGAAATATTACTCTACTCTATTTTGATTTTGCTTTCCTGTTGTAATTGATTTGGTTAGGTTACTTTACTCTATTTTTTTAGTGTTCAAATGATTCAAAAAAGGAATTATTCACACAAAATAAAGTACCATTCAATAATAATGTAACGTACAAGAGCACAAGTGGAAGTGATCAATACTTTTCACACAATAATCTACCATTCAACTGCTCAAATGAGCTCCAACCATATATTAAATATTCATAAAAAACAAATCTAAAACAGATTACAAAATATAGTTCAAAATCTTCAAATACCCCAACAAAATACCAAAGTAGTCACCCAACTAATCTCCAAATATACATAGTACTTAAAACACATTTTAATTCAACAACTTCATATGTCTCCTGGTGCACTAGAAAGTCCAAGTTGGCTTCCATTTGACTGAATCATACTCTGTAATTGGAAAGTTATGACAACATCCTTTATCTTCCACTTTATTCCTCGAGTCTTATAACTAATATCAATATTTATTTGAGCTGTACCTTTGTGAACACCCGAAATGATAACTCTTTCACCTCTAGTTCTACTATGCATAAAATGAAGTAAAATTAGATTTGTCTAAAAATAATTAAGAATTAAATAAAGTTGTAATTCATACTTACATTTAAAGTTTGATTGCCACTCATTTGATCAGTGTAGATACCAAATCCTATAGTCTTAGACCTCTTTTGTCCTTCTGTTGATGTTGATGCTTCAATGGTCCCTTTTTCCTCAAGTTTTTGATCAATACATCTTTCTTTTCTTCTACCTGTACCTCTGCCAGTTCCTCTTTCAGTGCCCTTGGCTCTGCTAGCTCACCTACCTCTGTCAATGTCTCTTCCTCTACCTCTTCCAGCTGGATGCACTCTTATAACTGCTGACGTATTAACATACATAAAATTGCCTTGCTGGCTCAACATTTGTGGCTGACTGAAGCTTGGTGATTTGACTAGAGCGTCCAGGTTTTCTCATTCGATCCTAACAATAAAGCATGTTAAATATGTAGCATAAATATCATTATTTAACTATTAAATTGAAAGAGATAAGTGTATTACCTAAGCTTTACTGTGTTCTGTTATGGCCAATTTGATGCTTGGAGCAAGTAATTTTCAGTCCTTTCCTGGATAGCTTTCCATACTTCTTCTTAGGCTCATCATTCTCTTCTTTTCTATTCTTTGATGGTTTGCTAGCCATTGGTCTAGGCTCAGGAGGATCAATCACTACACCCCTTGTGTTAGGCCATATTTTCATATTAGGTATTGGCTGAAGAAAGTAGTCACATGCCTTCAAGAATGTATCTTTCTTATACCACTCTTCTGTTGGGGGTTTTTGCCCTGATTTTCTTACCAAAATTAAGTTTTTACTTTTTCTTGGAAGGAAAATAAAAGTAACCATAATTACTTTTATTTTTCCTAAAAGAAAAATATAATTCTTTTTCATATTTGGCTAGCCTTTTTCTTGGAGGAAAAGTTTTGGATATCTATAAATAGAAGACCCCCCTTTTCATATCATAACACAATAACATCCACAATGTAGTCTTTAAAGTGTCTTTGTTTAGGAGGAGATTTCTCCCTATATGTTTTAGTTTTTTCAATTTTATTTTTAATATATAGGTCGTTTGGCCAAAACATATCAATAATATTATGTTTTTAGTTTAGTTTTCTTTGTCGTCTGATTTATCATCTCATGGTTTGCAAAATTTAAGCTTCCGCATGACGCCCTCTCGATTTCGTACCCAACAAGTGGTATCAGAGATTACAGTTCAAAGATCCAATAGTGTGGTGAGACAAGATTAAACAGGTTCAAAGCGGTTTCAAAATCAAGCTGCAACAATTTGAAGATAATGAAGAATTTTATCTAGCTACATGTGGAGAAAAAGATTCAAATAAATTTTCAACAATCTTGCTGCTAATCCATCTTTAAAATCAAAATCAATTTTCAACCCACGTTTATGGGTTTGAATTTTCAACTCATACTTGCTTTAATGCTTGGGCTCCTTTCAAGTCGTGCATTTATTTTTAACGCATGAGCTCCACTCTTAACCTGTGCTCACTGACAACACACACGGCTCCACTTTCAATCTTGTTTACTTATAACACAGAGCTCCAATAATATCAACCCATGCTTTTATTTTTAACGCATATGACTTCAGATTTTAATACATATCAATTTTTAATGATGGTAAGCAACAGTGATATATGAAGATCATGTGAAGAAGGAGGATCAAGAATATTTTGTCAGAAAATTCAGTAAAAAAGAGAGATTTATTGGGTTTTTTGCCCTAATTTTCTTACCAAAATTAAGTTTTTACTTTTTCTTGGAAGGAAAATAAAAGTAACCATAATTACTTTTATTTTTCTTAAAAGAAAAATATAATTCTTTTCCATATTTGGCTAACCTCTTTCTTGGAGGAAATGTTTTGGATATCTATAAATAGAAGACCCCCCTTCTCATACCATAACACAATAGCATCCACAATGTAGTCTTTAAAGTGTCTTTATTTAGGGGGAGATTTCCCACAATATGTTTTAGGTTTTTCAATTTTATTTTTAATATGTAGGTCGTTTGGCCAAAACATATCAATAATATTATGTTTTTAGTTTAGTTTTCTTTATCGTCTAATTTATCGTCTCATGGTTTGCAAACTTTAAGCTTCTGCATGACACCCTCTCGATTTCGAACCCAACATCTTTCAAATAAAATTTTGGCTCTATACCTTTATGCTGATAAATCAATACAAGATGTTGACATGGTATTCCTCTCGATTGTCAGCTTCTACAAGTGCACGTCCTTGCCCTAATATCAACTATATGCCTATAAGATCCATCTAAAATTTCATACCCAATCTGGCCATTGAACCTAACTATGCAATTGCTAGCCATGTCTTTGTTCTCTTGGAGTATTAGCAAAGCCACAGGGGAGATATCTGAAATTCAGGTGTCAACAAACTTCCTCATTTCAACATTCCTATCCATTATCTTTTGTCTAATCTCCTCTAACATAGTGATTATAGATTTATGTCTAGCAGCTAAAATTCATGAATGAATGTCTCATACATATTATTCTGAACAATGTCACATTCAGAATGCTCCCTAAAATATGTCCTGCACCATGATTTTTTTCATAATGTAGTAAGTCCTCACAGATATCCTTACTAAGTTGATTGAGCTTGTCCATCTCATCCAGAAACTTCACTTTAAAATTGGCTTTAGATATCTCCAAAATTATTTTCTTCTTTCTTTTTCTCTCCAGGTCTGATGCCAATTGGATCAGATATGTCTAGCACACCACCTCATTTTACAATCTGGTAGTAACTCAAGTATAGTTAGCGCAAGACCCTACATAAATATAAAAACAAAATCAAAATAAAAATATATGAACATGAACTGTATAGTAGATAATAAGAGATCAAAACTAAAGTATAAAAATTAGACTAACCTTTTGCATATCTGACATGACAGTCAGTCCATGTCCAGTGACTAAGTTCAAATCTTGAATCAAGTATTAATGAAGAAACTTCAGCTATGTTTTGTCTCTTGATCAACCACTGCCCAGGCTATTGGAAACATTTGATTATTTTTATTTCTCCCAATTGCAACTAACAATTCACCCTTGCAAGAACCTTTAAAAAAACAGCCATCTAAACCTATAATTTTTCTGCACCCTGCCAGCCAACCCTCCTTTAATGCATCAAAGCACAAATAGAAGTAAACAAATAATTTTTTTTCAAGTTGAGACTTTCTATCTATCCTCACCCAACAAGAACTGTCAGGATTAGTATGTTTTATTATATTTGCATAGTCATACAACTTTGAAAATTCCATCTTTCAATCACCCAAGAATTCTTTAATGACTCTATGCTTTACCCTAGAACAAACAGTTTTTTCTATTTATAAATTTAATTTTTTTCTCACCAATTTTTGAATTTTTTTATAGTTTTATATAAGATTGTAAAGTTATTTCATCCTTGAATTTACTTGCAATAAACTTAGGTATGCACAACTTATTTTTTATTGTAGTAGTGCATACATGTACATGATAATAGTTCTTGACAATAAAGTCACAGAATGCTTATCAATGCTAGCAAACAACAACCATTTACATTTCTTGTCCTCACACCTAACTCTAACTCTATGCTTCTCATTAGGCTTAAGCTTCAATCTAACTTTGTATTCATCAACATACTTTGCCAAAACCTTTCTAAATTGCTTAGCATTTTCAAATATCATACCAAGCTCAAATATAGTCATAACACAATCAGCATCAAATCTTCCCTTTTTACTTTTCCTTCGTGTTGATAAATCTCCCCCCCCCCCCCCCCCCCCCGACAATTTTAGGATCTAATTTATCCCTACTGTTATCACTATCAAGATCTGAGCTATCTATATACTCCTCATCTCCACCCAATCTTCTACTGTATCTAGCAGCCTTATTCTTTCCAATATCTTCAAATCCCCTATCAACACCTACTGTTTCAAGTTTTATTTCCTAATTTTGGACAATTTTCTTTGTTTTCACACAGTTTCTCCTTTCATTTCTAAGAGTTCTTAATTCTTCATCAATCTCAGAATCATCATCTTCTGGTATATTAAATTCTTGAGAGTCCGCACTACTATCAAAATCAGTTTCAGCCCCTTTTGAATTTAAAAGTTCATCTACACCAACTTCTACATCTATGTTATTAGTTTGGGTAGGTCTCTCGTATAATCCTTCAACATTAATATCATGAAATGTTGAGCTGTTCTCACCCACATTTCTATTTCACCAACCACATTGCTACTTTCATCAACTATTGGCCCACAAAGATAATAAGATGGGACCCCATCTTCTACCACTTCTAACTCATCCACAATATGGTTCACATACCAGTCTAAAAAGTCCCCATCTTTTAGGTCTTCAATAAGTCTTAGTAAACTAAAGTCATTTTTTGCTTAAATAAAAGCTTTCTTTTTAGGTTCTTTAAAGTAGAACCAACCAACCGTCAAATATCCAAATTCTTTAGTATAATAAAGCAACGTAATTAAAGAGAAGTGGTCCTGGTTGATACTTACATATTTCACCTCACTTTTTTCTATGTAAAGTGGATCAGATTCTTCAGAGATAAATTTGTCACCATGATGAAAACGAGTTATAATAATGATATTGTCCATCAGATTTTCTGAAACAAAGCCCCAAAAATACTTGACAAGTTGTGACCAGTAAAAACCCTAAAAAAAATCTAATTTTTTTCAAAAAATTTCAAAGTACCATTATAAATATAATACACTAACAAGGCACTAAGAAAGCATTTACAACAACAAAACGTAACAAAAAGTGACATTATTGACATTTGAAATATACCTGAGTGTGATTGAACCCCAAATCAGCAACAGTTCTTGAGATCGAACTCTAAATTTATCGCGACCTACAATTAATCACTCAAAAACACTATGATTTTTTTGAAATTACAACGTAAGAAGCGTAAATTAGAAGCCAAGATAAAAGTGAAATCACAAAATTAGGATTTTTGTTAAGAGAGATTTGGGGGTGGGTATGGAAGGGTCAGATGTCTTTTGGGGGAAATGAAGTGGAAATTCTTTATTTTGTTTATTAATGTTAAAGAAGTTGAGGTGTAAATATAAGTGGCTGTAATTGGTCATACTTTACACGTAGGAGGCAATTGCATACACGCTCCTGAGACTTAAAAAATGCAGGCTTTAAAAAGGTGCCATGCCGAATAATTATGCTCAATTGAAATCATTTGTGAATAAATAAATGGTTCAATAGGTACAAGGCCTAATTGAGGATCCAATATGGGAAAAGTCAAAAAGTTTAGGGCCTGTATATGTATTTTGCCTATATCTAATTATATCTGATGAGCTATAAAAAACCTCTATACATGTGCATTTTCTATTTGAATTTAATTTTCTTCTATTATTTTATTATTATTAAAAAAGCAGTCATCTTTTTTATTTTCTCATTTAATTATTCATTTGCTGGAAACGTTTACTAATTAATTGGCCACTAATTCCTTCTTTAAAATTAACTAATTAATTTGTAACCATACTCATTCCTTACAACGTCTTGCACCTCCTCGACATTTTGACACCTTTTTGTATTTCAAGAAGAGGAAATAACACGAGACAAGGGTATATAACTTCTTGAACTAACTTTTTCACTTTAAGTATTCTTAAATCATAACAAACTTAGTATATCATTATACAAGTTTTCAAGTCTATCATATTATCTGTCAAATACGCCAACAAATTGGGATTCACATTTTCTTTATCTTGAATAGTGATTTTTTTTTTTTTTATATATGAAAACACACCTGACATGTTCAGAAAAATAACAATTGCAGTGATATGACATTTTACGCCTAGTAGGTGATTGTAGGAACGGTCTGTACTCAAGCTGTTTTCGAAGAAGGGTTGGATCATAATAGTTTATTGTATATAGTTTAATCTAGCATTTCTGCAAGAATATTTTTCCATAATTTGATTAGGTAAAGTTTAGATATTAATCTTCATTCTCATTTTCCTTGGAAGAAACAAATAAGTTATATGCATATAGAAAATATTGACTTATATGAGACCACCACGATTAAGAGGATCAGGTCCCGTACACACAAAATCAGTTAATAGCAAGATATAAATAAAAATGCTAAAGATAAAGAATACACAATGTTTATGTGAAAATCTCCTTATTAATAAATATAATAAGTTAGACAAATTAATATTAGCGACGGGCTCTTACTAAGAGACTTCTTCAGAAAAATCTTTATCCACCTATATCTATAGTATTATTTATATCCATTTATATCTCTATACTATAGATTATGGTGTTTATACATCAGCCCAACCAATGACTATTCAAGGAAGAAAAAATCATGACCCGTCTCATAAGATTTCCACCAATCTTCACTATCTTTAAGCCAAAAGTGTGATTACAGACTCCAACAATCATATGGATTAAACTCTTAAATCCTACTCACCTTGTAACACCTCTATTACAAGTATAGTGAAAGAACTCTACTACACTCTTTCAATCAACTAACTCTAGCTGACTCCCTAGGTAACTCTACGTAAAATAACAAACATCATGAGGTAAGAAACTTGATAAAACAAAAGCCGAATCAAGTAACTAACTCTAGTTGACGCTACTCATCTTAAGAACACCAACAAGATTAATACCTATAATACTTTATAGCTCAGGAGTAGGTTTACAATAATGAAAATGAAAGAATACGACTTAAGAAATCAACATAGACAAAATACACTCTATCAGGTCCCTTGTGATAGTGAGCAGTGATCTAGGAGACATTTGCTTAAGAGAGAATTTTTTGATTTGCAAATATTAGGTTTTGCTCTTGTCACATCTTGCTTTTATACTAGAGAGCAAAACTTTAACAACACACTATTGGTCTAGCTGTTAGTGCAGTAGTTTCACCAATCAGCTGTAAGAAAGTACGATTTACAAAGCTGTGCATATATGACAATAGGACAACCTAGCAGTTGATGGACCAACTCCCTCGTTGGATTTGCCAAATCATCAAAATCAAAACTACAATAGAAATTAATATTTATTTCTCTAATTTTATTCATCTATGATAGCAAAGTTTTTGTATTTTTTTATTTTTCAATATATTGATAATTTATATTAATTCATATAACTATAATATAAAATATCATTTATAATCACGTGAAATACGGTTACATTCACTAGTTTATTAAAATATGTGCACCTAAGAGTGTGACTAATTTGTGGACGGTAAAATAGATTAAGAATCGTAAGGTTTTAGGTTCAATTTTAGTGGACGATATAATATGAGGTGATTTCTTTTCATTTGTCCAAACTTGAAAAAAATAAGTATTAGATGGGCAACGTGCACCAATATTCAATTTTGATGCCGTGATTCAGTTTCTTTTTTTTTTTTTTTTTTAAGTTTTTTGCATGTGTATCTATCTCGAGACGATTTAATATATGAGGTATTTGAAGTTACGATAGTTTTAACAAACTCTAACTTCAAATATTATAGTTGTAGTTCAGGTACAGACTAAAGTTTAGTCATTTGTATCTTAGTTTAGTCTACAGTTATTTTTGTCGGATTTGAATCACTTATACTTAAAATCTTAAACTTATCAACATATATTTGCATAAACGTTGGGTAGAAATTAGTGAACTGAGACAAAATTGACTGAACTTCAATTAGTGAACTGAGACAAAATTGACTGAACTTCAATTAGTGAACTGAGACAAAATTGACTGAGCTTCAACGATATGTAACTTTAAACACTATGCCTGAAGTTTGGTTGAATTAAGCCAATCATCAAATATGTATCATCAAATATTCAATATAATTTCACAAGATCTAATTAATTTCATTTATTTAAAGTGGATATTACAAACTAAGTGAGCTCTAAAATATCAGTGAGTGTAGATTTTTACGGCATAAAGATATTAACTATCATAGGATTACCTAACCAAACGAAAATAGCCTAAGTTTCACCTTATACTATGTATACTCCCTCCATTTTCTTTCTAATTAGTATTTCTTTTCACATTATTATACAAGCAATATACACTCATGAACTGTATCAAGAAAATTATGGTGATGTTATCTGATGGAAGTGGTCTATTCGACGTGAAATTGAAACATATAATTCTATCGTCTAATTGTACATCAACTAAAATTAGTCCTTACTTACTTTTTTATATATGCAGACACAACCACTTTCCTTCTTATATTTCCTTTTTCTTTTTGTGGTTTAATTTGGAAGAGAGGAGACAGGGGCGGGTAATTAATATATCTATATCTATATCTATAATCTATAATTTATAATAATAATAATAATAATATATTAAAAGTGTGAACAACCTTACAAAAGTGATTTGAACTTTTTGTCCTTCATTGAAAAACTCTCTTTTATACAAAACTGTTTTTTCACTATTTTCTTCAATTTATTATTTAATGATTTTTTACTATATTAACTAGACTTTCTAAAATATATAGAAGGAGAATTAATTAATATTTTCCTTTCTACTAGACTTCCTAAAATATATGGGACTCCTAAAATATATGGTGGGAGATTTAATTAATATTTTCCTTTCTACTGTTCAATTAGAAAAATACTCCTTAAATAAGACTTTATTAAGGAAATATTTCTATAAATATTGAGATGCACGTTAGGAGAATATGATTGATGCTCATCTAACTTGATTCGATTGCATGTCTTGATTGGTGGATGCTTGATTTTCTAACGCTCATCTTCTTCACTGTTTTTGTCAGCGTAATAGAATTCAACATGTGTGTATATATATATCTTCTTTGTTTTCATTCAAAGTCATTATTTAGGGTTAAAATTTTCGCTCATACAAAAATTTGCTGGATTCAAATAGAAGTTTTGTGATCACTATTATATTTTTTTGATAGTTTACAGGTCGTAGATGAATGTCGGCTGGCTTTGAAGAATTTCTTGTGTAAAGGTTAGGTTTAATTGTATTGTTTTGATATCTTTATTATCTTATTGTTTTATTTTAATTTACAGATGCTAGATAAATGTCGATCAACTTTGAATTTTTTTTTAGGTAAAGGTTAGGTTCAATTGTATTATCATAATATCTCTATTATTTTGTTATTTTGTAGTAGTTTACAGTTCGTAGATGCATCTCGATCGGTTTTGAGGAATTTTTGTGTGTAAAATTTAAGTTTAATTGTATTGTTTTAATATCACTTTTATCGTATTATTTTGTTGCAGTTTACAGGTGATGGGTAAATGTTGATTGACTTTGAGGAATTTTTTTAGGTAAATGTTAGGTGATGAGTGTCAAACGACTTTGCAAAAAATTTTGTGTGTAAAGATTAGATTTAATTGTATTATTTTTCATGTCTCTATTATTATATTATTTTGTTGTAATTTACAGATGGTAGATGAATGTCGATCGACTTTTAAAAATATTTTTGGTAAATGTTAGGTTTAATAAATAAATTCTCCATCTTTACATACTCAAAAGATATTAAATTTAATCATTATATTCGTCTTTATTATTTTAACAAATATCCTATTTAGTGTAATGTTTGAATTCATTAAAGTAAGGTACACGCGCAAGGCGCGTACACCTAAACTAGTCAATATATATATATATATATATATATATATATATATATATATATATATATATATATATATATATATATAAGGAGAGTCTTAGCCAATCCTATGTGGCATGCCTTAGAGGCCTCCAAACCTATTTATCTTTTTCGTGGTTTTTTTGGCCATTTTTTAATTTTAAAAAATAAAAAATTCACCTTAACATTTATACACAATATTAAAGATTTTTTCAATTTTAAGAAAGGATATTAAAAAAAAGAGGATTTGCGAGTGAAAATTTATCAGACTTGTAAATCCTACTCAGTACTCCCTCTCTCTCATTGTTTCTTCATTTTTATCGTTCTTATGATTTATATTTTCCCCAAAATTTTTACTTTTTTTTTTTAACTTACCCTGTTCATCTCTTCCTCCTAATCTATGTTCTTAATACCATACTTCTTTAAGCACACCCCGAAATATTTTTATCTGGCAACTAACATTCGTCCTATGTCTATTCTGCAGACTTGACGGACTATCAAGGCCAGAATTCCTAGGAATTTACAGGTTAATCCATCGTTGTTATCAAGAAATTAAGAGGCTAACCATATACTGAGGGTAAAATTTTTTATAGAAACAACTAATTTACATGATGTACAAAAAATATGTAAGATGAGTTTAAACATAGATAAAATCATTCATAAAGAAAATATTTTTGTGGGGAAAAAATACATAAATAAGAACTTACATGAAGTAACTTGAGAGAGGTTTCCCTTTCGGGAACCCCCTAGAGATCAGATAGAAACCTTGAAGCTTTTATTAAAACAAACAGGTTACTTGATACAAAATTTTATAGAAAGAAGATTGGCTTTGATGGGTGTTTTGGAAGGAGAGGTTTATACATGGATTCTGGAGTTGGGTAATTGCACTCTGATCTTTTCACTCTAAAAATACATGCCTTTTATAGGCAAATATTTCATAAAGGAGTGGTCTAAAGTAACACTACGTGGCCATCATATAGTGGGCCGATACTTCTAGATAAGGGATAAGAAAGAAGACTTCAATAATGCAAGTCGGGTGCTCTTTGGACCCCATCATCACATGCATTATTAATTTCTTTCAGACGCGTGCTTCAACAGTTTTTATTTCTTTTTAGAAAGTAGTGATAAAGGAAGCACTCAGACTGACCCAGATATTTACAAGACATAAAGTGAGCATCCCCACTTGACTAGCTACATATATTTCCAAAAATACAGTAGAAAAAGACTAAAAGTTGTCCTGACTATAGGTTGCCTTGTCTTGTCTTCAAGTGTCCAAGTTGTGCAGGGCAATTGAATCGAAACTCATCCCTGAGTCATCATCCTCATAGGGATCCTGTGCATCTTGGAATTGAAAATTGTTGTCTTCACCTGAACTAGAACCATTAGTGTCTTGCTTCGGTATAACTCTGTCTGAATTAATGGGTTGTTCCTGTGCTGGTACAACTCTGTCTGAATTAATGGCTTGTTCCCTTGTCTGTTCGTTTACATATTTATCTTGAGTCTGGCTACTGAAAAATTTATCTAATGTCTGTTTAATTATGGTTTCTATTGTCTGATTTTTTCTTTTAGCCATTAAAGTCTTTTTAAGCTTATTTTCTGATCTTGTTAGTTTAGTTTTTGATGAAGAACTTCCTCCATCTTCACTTTTTGGCAAAGTGACAGCCATCAACGGATTTGGTTTGTCTTTACCGGTTACCGTTTGAGCCGGACTAGCTGTACCAACATCCGGTACAGTGGATTTCTTAGCATTTAGTGGGAAATGCACACCCTTCTCATCCATTTTTTGAGGAGATGGAGAACTCTGTTCTGGCGTAGTCTGTGTCTGAGCATTTGTCTTACTGGTTGAGTGCTGCTGTCTGAGTCTTGTTTCTAGTATCTGGATCTGTTTAATTAATCTAGTATTCTCCATGACAAGGGACTCCTTTTGAGCATTCAATGTTTTGAAGTTTTCCATCATGGAAAAGCAATGGTCACAAAAAATTATCTTCCCAGTGTCTTTCTGTACATTATACTGGGGAATCGGATCTGGATTTTGTCTAAGAGAAGGAGAAATATAGTAATTGAGTCCTAAGTATCCTCTGGCATGGTTAGTGGCTTCAGTAAAATCATTAAAGCCTTTAAAAAGAGGAGTTTTGAAACCTTGTATGGAGTCTAAAACTTCTAGCCAAGTTTGGAAAATACCATTAGTTTTTCCATGTATTACTACATAATATTTAAAACGGGGTCTATTTTTCTCTGCCATGTACTGGCATAAAGCATTCATAGAGGCCATAAAATGATTACGGCTTTGTTTATTATAGGAAATCCATAAATTGTCTACTAAGCATTTTTGGGTTCTATCTAAAACATAGTCTGGTCTTACTCTAAATGACATATTGCTTTCTGGGAATGCAACTAAGTTAAAAGGTCCGAATTGAATTCGTTCCAGTGTCTCCATTGTTTCTAAAGGTCTAAAATGTAAGTTACCTAACATTGTCTGCTGGTAAGAGTCTGAGGACGAGGCTACACCCTTTCCTTTGTCTGCGGGAGGTTGTCTTGTTGGTATCATTCTGAAAACAAATAAGTAATATTAAACTTATTTATTTATTTATTCCTAGTTGTAGTCTACTCAACTGATCCGCTAATGCATTTTTCTTTCCCTTAATATGTTCAAATACTATATTTTTGTAAACAGATATAGTGTCTGTAAAATTTAGCCATCTTCGTCTGCTACTGTTGTTATCATTAATTTTTTGATGAAATTTGACTATTGCTTCACAATCTGTTCTAACTAAGACTTCTTCCTTATTTAATATATATAGTTTAAAACTGTTTAGTCCGTATATGATTGCAAGTACTTCTAAATCTATGGCACTCATATTTCCTTTTTCTTTATAAGCACCACTTTGATATCCACATATTTGTTCTTCATTTTTACTACTATATTTATTGGGTCTAGCTTTTAAGATAGCTCCCCATCCTAAGTCACTACCATCTGTTTGAATAATTAAGTAATCTGACTCTAGTGGTATTTTTAAGTCTGAAATATTTTTAACTTTTTCTTTTATTTTTTGAACCAATTTAATATCTTCTATATTAAAATTTTTCTGTCATTTACTACCTGTTTTGGCATATAAAAGTCCTGCTATTTTTTCTAAATCTTGAATAAAATTTCGAGCGTAATTTACTAATCCTAAAAACTTTTGTAAATCTTTTGTTGTTTCTAATTTGTCTGGCATTTCTAGTACCTTTTTTGCTATATGTGGTTGTAATTTTACCTTTCCGTTAACTAGAGTTATTCCTAAAAAGTTAATATAAGTTTTACACAACTCCATTTTTTTCTTACTTATTATTATGCCATGTTTAACAAATAGTCTAAAAACTAGTTGTAAATGTCCTAAATGTTCTTGCATGGTTTGACTAAATACTAAAATATCATCTACATAGACTAATATGAAATGCTTATATTCCCCAAATATATTATCTATTTTTCTTTGAAAAATGGGTGGAGCTGTTTTTAATCCGAAAGGCATTACTAACTATTCAAAATGTCCTCCTGGACATGTGAATGCTGTCCATTCTATGCTTTCGGGATGCATTTTTACTTGCCAGTAGCCTGATTTACAATCGAATTTACTATAAACCTTTTTATTTTGGATTCTATTAATTAATTCATTTTTATCTGGTAATTTGTATGCATCTGTTCTAGTATTATCATTTAATCTTTTGTAGTTAATTATCATACGGGCTTTTCCTCTTACCTGTTCGCTATGGTTTCTTACCATAAATGCTGCTGATCTATGTCTAGAGGTAGATCTTCTTATGACTCCTAATTTTAAAAGTTCTTTTTTCTGTTCATCAAATTCATAAGATCCTCATTATTTTCTTCTATAGGAGCTGTTTTTATAGTATATTCCAAGTTAATTATGTCTAACTTACACATTAGTTCATTAGCATCCCAGTGAGCTAATGGTCGTTCTCCTATGATTTCCATTTCGTCTAATATAGATATTATATTTTCCAAATCTTTTGGACTGTTTATTACTCCTATTCTTTCTATTCCTTTTCTAAAATTGTAAAACTGGGTTTCTATACTTATTAAGGTATATTCTTTTTCTATAATTTCAAGATACTCTTGTCCTTCTGCATTAAGTAAAGTATAACTTCTAACTTCGTCTAGATTTTCTTTTAACAAATTGCTGCATTGTGGCGTACTTTGACAGTCTTTGCAGCATGGTTCTGGGAGTGATTTATTTTTATAAGTATTTAGGGTTCTATATATGGTAGGCAAGATTTTTGTCTGTACAGGTGTATAAGTTAGGTTCCTAAATATCATTATTCCGTCTCTTGTCAAAAGGCATCCTCCTTTATCTTGTATACAGAATTTTAATCCTATTACAAAGTCTGATCCTATATTTAAATCTCTGGCCAATATTCTATTCACTTTATAGACTGGGTTATAGAATTTATCACAAGTGTTTAGGAAACTTATTTGTGCATTTTCTACGTAATAACGATTAGTGTTTTGAGAGCCATCCATTTGAGTGGCTAGTATAGGTTTCTCAAGTGTTTTTAATAAGTATTCGGGTACTATTGCTTTATTAATTAAACAACTGGTACATCCGGGATCTACTAGTGCTAATGTTTCTATTTCTATATCTTTTATCTTAATTTTTATCAGAACTTTTATGGTGGAGAATTCTTTATCTTCGTTACATATTAAAGTTGTATGACTATTTTCTATATTCATAAGTTCTGCTTCTAATTTTTCTAAATGTACTGTGTCTACTGTCTCTTGTGTATCTGTTTCCTCTTTAGTTTTTCCTTTCTCTAAAGTAGTTATTCTTTGTTCTAAATCATTTAATCGAGTTTCTAAAGTAGATACTCTTAAATTTAAGATCTGATTATTTGTATATTTTTGTCCATTATTTGTTTGTGATTCTATCTTTATTTTTAAAGTATTTTCTATACAATTTATACATGCTTCTAGATAGCACTTCTTGCATTTTGCTCTATTTTCTTTACTTGGATACCAACTACATATTCTACATCTATTACTGTCGAGACCCTTATTTCTTTGGAAGTCATGAATACACTATTGTGTAACATTCATCAAATTATTGATTACTAAATTGTTTAGATCTAAATCTTCAATTTCTTGTCCTAGTTCATTAACTAAGTTGTCTTCTTCTGATTCTGACGAATCAGATTTTAAATTGTCTTTGTCATTTATATCAATACTTATTATTGAGTATATACTTTCTGTATCTGACATGTATTCATCTACATTTAATAATGTTTCTTGAAAGTCTTCTATTAGTTGCGAATTTCTTGTCCTATTATTATTCCTCTTAGGACATACGTTGGCTAAATGATCTATGCTACCACATGTATAACATTCTAGTTTATTTTTATAATTTCTATCATTTCTGTATTTTCTAACATGTCTATCTCTATTAAGCCATGGTTTTTTAGCTTTAGATTTTCTTAGGAAATATTGTTTTTTGCTATACGGTTTTTGATTATTTCGTTTCTTATACCTCCTATGTTGTTTTTGATCATAATTCTGGGTTGTATATATAACTGATTTACAAAAATTTATTTCATTCTTTTTTAATTGTTTCTGTATTTGTATGTTGGTACATTTTTCAGTTAAGATATCCATTATATGTTGAGTTCTATGTCCTATTGTCCATTTAAAATTTGGGTTTGCTGCAACCCCATCTCTTTTGTACCATCTTTCTTCGATTTCTCTTCCTAAGGCTCCGGGTAGTTTATTAAATAATTTTTTACCTAATTCTTCATTAAATGTATTTCCACTAACAGTACAGTAGTAAAAATAATCTTGTAAGAACTTTTTTATGTATACCCAGTGTGATATACTTAGTTGTTCTAATTTGATTAAGGCTTCCTTTTGTAAAGCTATTAATCCACTATTTGGATCTTTTCCGGTTAATAACATGTGCATTTTATTTGTAAAATTATAAGGGTTTGGTCCCATACTTAGTAGAATCTGGAAATCATGTGGACAGTTTGTCTTAAAACTTTCCCATGTAGCTTTAGCAGATTCTCCTAGGAAGGTTTCTAAATATTTATACATTGTTTCAGTATCAGTCTCAGTATAATGTCTTAAGTAATCAGCGGTTACTATACCTTTCCATAAATCTATTACTGTATCCCACATTTGGGGATCATGTGCCGCGATATTTAAAATTTTTCCTTTGCTACCTCCCTCTTGGAGTTTAATTGGTTCTTCTATAGGCATTTTTTTTCCTGCTGGTTTTATATAATCTCCTTTAATTTCTGTATCTGGGTTTACCCTAATTGTAGGTCTTCTAGGTACATTGCCGGTACTGTAATCGATTGACTGTGGATTAGGATTTGTTTGTTGGAAAGGGCTAGCACTTGAGGAGCTAGCTGGTTCTAACTCAGCTAATTCTTTGTAACTAATGGTAGAACTTGGTAGATATTGTATCTTCTTCAAGTTTAAAGAAAGATTCATTACTTCTATATCCTAGATTATCACTTCGTTTTAGGCAACTTTTGAAGTGTTCTATACATTCATTTATCTTCATGTCGTCTTTTTGGCATCCTTTACATTTAAACGTTATATTTTTATATTCTTCTGCTAAGTTTTCTGCTTTTTCTATGGCTAAGTCTACTTCGTATCCTTCTTGTAAAACTTCTATATTCATAAATTCGTTTTCTGTTTCTATGTTACTTTCTGTTTCATCGTCATCTAAATTTCTTTTCGTTGTGTAGTTATAATCTGTAAATCTAACTGAGGTCTCTCCTTTACTTGTAGTATATAATAAGTGAGAGTCTGGTGTGAAAGTTTTTGATTTAGTAAATTTGTTTAGATTCCATTCTAAACCTGCGTATATTTCTGGGTCTATTTTTATTGGTTTTATAAGACTTATTCCTTTGTTTCCCATTATCTCAACTACATCATTTACTTTTAATTTAAATTTTGTGTTACTACTTAAGGTTAACTTACCTATAAAACCTATGCACATTAGTAAATTATTTCCACTATTCATTTCCTCGTATCCTTTAGTTTGGATTCCTATTTTAATATTTCTTCCGAATTC
The DNA here is from genome assembly GCA_030864225.1 of Capsicum baccatum var. pendulum. Taxonomy (NCBI): domain Eukaryota; kingdom Viridiplantae; phylum Streptophyta; class Magnoliopsida; order Solanales; family Solanaceae; genus Capsicum; species Capsicum baccatum. The sequence goes on along the minus strand of CM061559.1, from coordinate 224,666,361 downwards.
TTTTAGATTCATTAGAAAATCTGGACTAATATAGAAAATGCCGCCATTATTAGTCATATCTACTTCTGTTAATCCTATTATAGATTTTTTAATGTCTGACCATCTATCATCGTATATTGTTATTAATACTTTAGCTCCTAAGTTTTTTCTCGTTAATCCTTTTATTCCTATAACAATTAATCCCATATGCATTAAAATCATTTTACTATTCTTTATATGTTTTAATGAATTAATATTTACTAAGTCTAGTATTTTAAAATCTTCTCCTAAGGCTGATATTTGTTCTTCCCTATAATGTCTAAATAACTGATTGTCTGAAGAAAAATATCCTGCATTATATAACGTTTTAGGATTTAGTAATTTTAATTGATGTTGTTGAAAGATTTGTAAATCTTTATCTACATCTATTATTTCGTTAAGTTCTTGGTTTTGTTCTATATTAGATTGTCTTCTGCATATTCTAGATAATATATTATTATTTCCTATCCTGTTTTCTGAGAAACTGATTCTTTGTCTTTCGTTGTTATTTTCGATGGTTCTCCGTCTATTTGATAAAAGGTCCATCTTTGTGGTTTTCTTATTATTTTCTTGCGTTCGTTTTGAGGGGTTATTTCAATTTTCTTTAATTGATTTACCAGTTCTTCTATTTCTGAAATAGGTTTTTCTTTGGTTTCTTTATCTTTTATTAAGATATCTATCTTTTTATGTAATTCAGGTAGTTCTGGTTCTTTTGGTGTTGTAACTATTTCTTTATTTTGAATTAAACTATCTATCTTTTTATGCAAATCTAAAAGTAGTTCTATTATGGTATTATTTTGTTTTAGTAAAATTTTGTCTGTTTGACTTGAGGGTATATACCTAGATAATCCTTCTGGTTCGCTGTGATGAATTCTTGATTTTTCTAGTGTCTTTATATAGTTTGTATCTTCCTCACTCATGAAAGCGATATTTCTTCTAATCTTTTTGTTATTTCTTGTAAGTCTTTAATTTCCCTAGTTATATTTTCTACTTGTTCGACAAGCCTAGATATTAATTGTGTTGTTTTTGCTTCTAGTTCTTTAGGTTTTTCTATTAATGTTTTTATTAGTTTTTCGATTTCTATTTTTGTAGATATTTGTTCTAAATTAAATTTATGATTTAGATATTGAATTTTTCTATCTATTTCTAGTTCTTGTGATTTTAAGTAGTCTAAATTCTGTTATATTTTTTCTAAGGTTTTTTTATGTCTGTTTTGAGTAACTTCTATCTGTTCTAAAGTTTTTATTATACTGTTATCTTTTTCTTGTGTTTTTTCGCTAGAATTAATCAAAAAGTCTATTATTGTGTTATATTGTTTATCTTCTGAGTGTAATATATGTTCTCCTTGGTTAAAATTACACCTTATAGTAGAATTATCTTTTAATATTCTATATTTTCTTTCTGGTTGAAATCTAAGATCTAAATAGTCTAGACGTTTTAATGAAGCTATGTTGTTATCCTAAGTGGTTTAAGTTAAGATATTTTTTGCTTAGTTTAGTTTGATATCTTAATCTATTATTTGACCAAGTTATATCTAAGTCTAGTTCTTGTATAGTCTCTATTAATCTAGATCGTTCGCTAATTAGAATATTTTTATAATGATTTATACCTATAGTAACTATTTCGTAATTTTCTGTTTTTCTAAACTTTATAATATCTGTTTCTAACTTTTTTATTTCTTTATCTAATTTTTCTAATCTTTCTATAAATTGGTTCCGTATTTTTATAATTTCACGTTTATAAGTAACTTTCCTATAATATTGGCGCTGTACCTCTCTAATATAATGGATATATCTTATTGGCATCTACTATCCTAGTTGATAAGCTTTTTTCTTAATTCGTTCTTTTATCCACTTTACTACTTTAGCACTATGTTCTAAGACACTTTCGCAACCTTGTATTTTCCAGTGTATATCACTTACTAATTCACAAGTTCGTCTAGATTTAATAATTGATTTATTAATTCTACAGGCTCTTAGTAATCTTTCTAAACTTTTTTCTAGATGGTTTTTTCTAGCTATTATACTGTATCGTTTTCTAATTTCTCTATATAAATAAAAATAACTACACCTTATATCTTGGAATGATCTATGTCTTTTCATACAGAGTTTATAAACTTTTGCGAGTTAATAGGTAATGTTCCCAAAACCTTCTCGCTCTGATACCAAAATGGAGGGATGTTTCAATTTAAAAAGATTTTTCAATTTTAAGAAAGGATATTAAAAAAAAGAGGATTTGCGAGTGGAAATTTATCAGACTTGTAAATCCTACTCAGTACTCCCTCTCTCTCATTGTTTCTTCATTTTTATCGTTCTATGATTTATATTTTCCTCAAAATTTTTACTTTTTTTTTTTTTTAACTTACCCTGTTCATCTCTTCCTCCTAATCTATGTTCTTAATACCATACTTCTTTAACCACACCCCGGAATATTTTTATCTGGCAACTAACATTCGTCCTATGTCTATTCTGCAGACTTGGCGGACTATCAAGGCCAGAATTCCTAGGAATTTACAGGTTAATCCATCGTTGTTATCAAGAAATTAAGAGGCTGTTTAATTTATACTCTTAATGATATTCATAACTCTCTTTTTTAATCTTCATAACCCCCAAAATTTAATTTGTAAATTTCTGATGCCTTATGATATTTTTCCATTTTATCTATATAAATTCATATTTTATGTCATGAAGATTCTCATTCAAAATTATACTTTCTACTTTTTATCACTGTAGCCTCCTCTAAATTAGCTAAATTATGAAAGAAAACAATAACTCAAAGACAAAAAAATAAAATTCTTGCTTAAAATCTTTCTTTTCATCTTTTATTGTTTGATCACATTTAGTTTATGGGGTATTATGATGTACCAAGAAGGCAAGAAAGAGTGCTCAAAAAATTTTGATAGATGTTATATATAGTTTGACTTACTTCTTGCTCATCGATTACTTTTTTGAATGTATAATTTCAATAAAAATATTATAAAAGTTAATAGAACTTAGTGAGTATTTAAATATTTAAAAAAGATGAAGGAAAACGCATTAGGATTTTATTATTTTTTATGTGAATAGTTCATTTTCTTTTTGTTTTTAAAGTTATTTTAATTAAACAATTTATGTTATTTGTATTTTACATATATAATTTTTTGGGATAATACTTACAAAAATACCTGAACTTTGATCGAATTTTCAGTTGAACATACTGAACTTTGCAGGGGTCCTATTACTCCCCTAGACTTTTTTTTTCATATTTTAATGACATATATCTGTCCACTTGGAGACGTGTAAATATGAGGTTGACGCGTGTATTACACACACTAATACACGTGTAAAAACGAGATTGACGCCTGTATTACACCTCCAGCCGTCGAAACTGGGTATAGAATTTCGGGGGGAATTAAATCCACTTTAAAAAGTCTAGGGGGTAATAGGACCCTCGCAAAGTTCAGTATGCTCAACTGAAAATTCGGTCAAAGTTCAGGTATTTTTGTGAATATTATCCCTAATTTTTTTGTCAACTTTTTTCTTACTTGAAATGTAGTTAATAATTGTTTTTCATTCTTTTTATACTTTGTGAATATAATATTTTTTATTATTTTATTTTCTTTTTGAAAGATATGAATAGATATTTCTTTAATTATTACATTATATCGGTAGAGTATGTAGATATTTTATTATTGTAATATTGAAATTAATGTTATTTTGTGATATTTCACAGATTATTTTGTCTAAAAATTGTTAGAGCCTAAAGGCAAATATGTGACATGAAAAAGAAATAGAATTTAAGAATTTGGATATGAAATTGAAAAGGAAAAGAAGATTGGTATAGAGGATAATATATATTCGTATTTTTAGGTTTAAGTCACTTCTTGCCTTTTAAAGTTGCATGTAGTGTTAACCTAAACGTCACAACTAAAATTATACTTATTGACCATCTAGATTATCTAAATATGTACCTATTTAAAGTTAATGATATAACCACATCTTTTTTGGTTTTCCTAGGTATCTCCACAGCCGGTAGCCGTGAGACTAATTCTCCGTTTCACTGTCAGCGCACTAAGAGGTAGGGAAATGGGCACAGAGTTTTCTCCATTCACCAGAGATGGGGATCGAACCTCCAACCTCTTGCTTAAGGAGTGAGGTGCTGAACCACCACACCAACCCTTGTGGTTGATATAACCACATCTTTTGAGAATTCTCTTCTCATATAAAAGAAGTTGTACCTATTTAAAGTTAATGATATAACCACATTTTTTGAAAATTTTCTTCACATATAAAAGAGTGTCGAGATTCAAAGCGCAATATTTAACGCACCAAATTGTTATAAAAATGACCGTTAATAGGTAAATATTTGCATGTTAGTGTATCTTATTTAAATCTAACTAAACAATTAATCTATAATACTTGTAAAGCTAAGAATATATAAAATAATATAACATATCTGTTTGGCCAAGAAATACAATGATGTATTTTTTTCTCCTTTTGAGGAATTTTCTCTATTTTTTTCTTCATTTATGTGCTTTATTAGAAAGCTAAAATATTCACTCTTTTAAATCTTTTAAGTACAGTATATTAAATATGCAAGTTAAGAAATTAAAAAGTCATTTCCTTAAAGTTCTTTAATGTAAAACTTAATGGTCTTTATTCATTACTTTCACAAATTTTTATTATGATAATTACCAAAACAATTAATAATCATGTTCATAACATTATTTGGTGTTTCATATTATAGTCATGTAGATAGATACATTATAAGACTTTACAAAAATAATCACATTAGCCATTTAAGTAATTAGAGTACATTTTTCAATTCGTTGCTTATTGTATTCATTAAAATAGCAACTTATCACCGAATAGTCATTAAAATAGCAACTAATATTAAATTTCAAATGTTGTAACTCAAATAGTCAGTGAATTCAGTAGTATTTTGAATCAATAATGCATACGAGGTACGTGTATATCTATCTGTAAGGGTGGGTGAGTTGGAAGAATAATTAAAAGAGGTTGATGACTGATAAGCTAATAAGACCCATCAATTCTTAGATTTGAAACAATGTATACTAGTGTCAACAATGTCATATTCATTGTAGGCTTGTAGCTAGCTAATGGTAAGTGATGTATGTAAACCATGAAAACAATTTAACAACTAATTTTTAAAAAATTACGAACGTGTAATTAACTCCCATGCACTCACCAAAAAAAAAAAAAATGCTTTTAATTATCTCCTTTTACTTTCCACCAAATTTGGTGGTAATTAAACTATATATGGTTAGGCTTTAGACACGTTTATTTGGATTAACAACACTTTGATATTTAGTTTATTATCATTTGTTGAGTTAGATGTTTGATTACTACAATTGGTGTCGTTGGTCTTAGACAATGTTATTACGTTTAGAGGTCGTTTATCAATATATAGCATATATTATATCATAGTAGAAATGAATCTAACTCTTATAAAGCTCTATCTTCCCAACCCTAATTATAAAAGATATTTTAAAAGAGAAACAAAAGAAAACCACGAGGAAAAATATAATATTGTTTGAGTAAGAATATGAACCAGGGTAAATAAACATGAGTTGTGATTGAATAACTAATTATAGATTTCTCGAATTCAAGCTCCTAATCAAAAAGGAAAAAAATCTTGTTGGAGGCTATTGCGTGCCCAAAAAATGACAGGTGAGAAACAAAAGAAAGATGTTGGACCGAAGCAAAATAACAAATAAACCACGACAAAGATAATAAAGTATCTTTTTTTGATTTTTTCATACGGTGTCCGTTACTCACATTGGAGCTTGACTAATTTGGATTCGCGCGCACATAATTCCCACTATAGGGGTAATACACTTTCTATCAAAGGCGACTCCATACTTAAACTCGAGATCTCCAATTAAGGATGGAAGAATACTTACGACTCCACCAAAATGTTGTGTGATGTTAGAATGTACAGTATTAGAAAGACAAACATTGAATGGTTTTGGTGTAGTCTATATTAAGTATTAACCAAGTGTTCCTCGCGGGGAATGGACCTCATCATCAATTTCCACTAAGCATTTTTTCTCCTTTTCTTTAGTGGTCCACCCATATTTTGGCTACTACTGCCGATCGGTATTCTACTCAATTCATATTAGTGGTTTGTTTCATCAAACTTTTTAAATTAAAAATTAAAAATTTATATTTTTAATTAAATAAATGAGAAACTGTTATAAAACAATAAAGAATAAAGAAGAAGAGTAGAGAGAATAGAGAGAGTAATTGTTATTTCTCTTGAGTGATTCTCTTGGGATCCTTGATGATGATTTACAGTGAAGGAAATCCTTCTATTATAGGAAAAATTTCTTCCTAGTTTCTGACTAAAATACAGATATTTCAAATTCTGGTAGATATCAACTAGATCCTATTAGATCTTGATAGACATTTACTATAATGTAAACACATTTATAACACTCCCCCTTGAGTGTCTAGATAGATAATGTGCCTCGTTAAAACCTTACTAGAAAAAATCCAGTGGAAAAAAAAATCTAGTGAAGGAAAAAAGGTACACATCTCTAACAATACGCATTTCGACTGCCTCATTACAAACCTTATAAGGAAAACCTAGTGAGACAAAATCTTGAAAGAAAAAAGTGTACAACGTGTATTTGCTCCCCCTGATGAGAACATTAATGAACTTTTGCATTTCGATCTTGTGCACCATCTCTTGAAAGTTGTAGTTGAAAGAGACTTGGTGAATAAATTAGCCATATTGCCACTCGAACGAATCTGTTGCACATTAATATCACCATTCTTTTGTAGCTCATGTATGTAGAAAAGCTTTGGCAAAATGTTCTTCGTTCTATCTCCTTTTATGAATCCTCCCTTAAGATGTGCTATGTATACTTCATTATCTCTTTATAAGATTGTAGGTACATTGTCTCATTTTAAACCACACTTTTCTTGAATGAGATGTATCATGGACCTCAACCACACGCATTCTCGGCTTGCTTCTTGAATAACTATTATCTCAGCATGGTTCAATGAAGTGGCTAGATAGACTGCTTTATATATTTATAAGATATGGTAGTATCCCCACATATGAACACATTGCATGTTTGAGATCGAGATTTATGTGAGTTAAATAAATCTCCAACATCAGTATAATCAATAAGATTGAGACTGCAAGCTTTAGAATAAAATAAACTCATGTATTTTATCCCATTTTGATGTCTCCTAGTAGGAATAGAAATATGTCTTGCTTAACAAATTGACTAAAAAGGCTATATCAATCCTTGTAGTATTTGCAAGATACATGAGTGCACCATTTGCACTACGATATGGTACTTCATAACCAATCTAATTTGGTATATTTCTCATTTTAGAAAATAATCTATTACTTTTGAAAACTCTCCAAGAGTTTCAATTATTTTCAAGCTATAAGCTTATACAATATAAGGATTATCAATAAGTTTTCCAGAAACTTTTATATTTTGAATACTTAAAGAAGTTTTCATATAAATATTGTCAAGTGACAATATTCAACATTTCATGTGCAACATTTTCAAGTGTCTGAACTGCAAATCAAATAAGTTTTATGCTTACCAAGATGCATCCTTTCATGTCACTTAATAAATGTTTCTATGACAGCATGCTTAAATAAACGTAGAATTCAGACCCTCGTGATCTTTCACAATATTGCGTCAATATTGTATTAAAGATATTAATGATAGATCATTCTGTGTCGGTTCATAATGCGACATAACATTTTGAGATCTCATCACTTCATTATTTTCAGGTACCTGAACCTCTCATAAGATTTTATGAAGTGTTATGTCGTAGGCTCTTCAAGAGCACATTGCCTCTTTATCATGATCATTTGCTCCTTATCCTTTTCAAGAATTATTTCATTTGGAATCGATTGGTCTACCACGCTTCATGCATGCATAGACTTTGTCCTTTAAGGACACAAAATAGGAGCAGTTGCAGCTTAAATATGAGATGTTTTCGCCATTTAACTTGAATTATCTTTTGAATGAGGATCTGATGATAATTCCTAACATATTTCATAGTTGCTTATAATCTCCCCCTTGTGTTAGAAAAACTAACGTACATCCTCCATCTTCTTTGATGAATCTATCTTTGTACATCATGGTATATTCATTAATCGTATACCACATATCAAAACTATTAGATGGAATAGTTGATTCCCGAACTTGAATCAATTAAGAGGGAAGAAATAATCATAATTTATTGGTCTAATGCATACAAGTGTTATTGTATGCAACATATCATATTTAAGACCAACACATGATGTTTTGTTCTCATTAGCTATGATTTTGCTATTTATCGAAGGCATTCAATGCCAAACCATCATCATAAAGATAAATTGTCTTGATTATACAATCTGAAAGTTATGCTCTTCACTCAATTTTATTGAGCAATCAACTTTATAAATGTCAAACTGTACGTTGATAATAAATATACATTTGATCATCTTATTGATGCATTTTTCAAAATATATCACATGATAGGTGAACGGGCCCTTATTCACCTTTTATACTTTTCAAATTTTAAAGGATTCAATCCCAAAATTAGTTGGTCCAACCAACTTATCATAGAACAAGTGACATGAACAATTCTCGAAGAATCTTCTAGTTCTTCAATACATGTCTAATACTCAATATGCACATCTTCGAGATGTCACAATCGTTCATATCAATTTATGAACTTTTATTCTAGTAAACTCCCAGTTTACCATGACATGCACTTTTGTCTTTTGTAAATTTCAGATTTACTATTACATGAATAAATTTTAGATTTACTACTTTAGAAGTAGATTTCAAAATAACTCTTCTCAGTTATTCTGCCTCATTCGGAGGTGATTTGTGATATCATCACAATCAAGTGCACGTTTGCATAAAGAAGTTTCTCATTCCCCAGGAATGAAATATATTCGTGTCTTAAGCTTATCAAATTATGATAGCATAGAACCTCTTTCAAGATATTACTACTTCAGGAGAAAACTGAGGCATACATATGATGTAGAGAATTTTTCTCTAAAATATCTTATAATCATAATAAGCATGTGAAAATATTATCACTTTTGATAATAATTATCATATTGTCCCACCATGTTTATATTCGTATATTCAATCACTTGTCTCTTTTAGACAAATTATGCATTGCTACCACATTCACTTCAGAGAATGGAGCATATATTCGATAGGACATGTCTCATGACTTTTCATCAAACCTATTATTTTGCCTTAACCATCATAATATCATTAACATGGTGCATTGATATTCAAACTCAATGTCTTATCCATATAAATACGTCTTAGGCATAAATTGATAGGACTTAAACCCAACATATTATCATCCCTTTTGATAATATTGTTCTTGAGGAATAAATTTAAAACATAAATGGTTTCAAACCAATTATTTTTCCTCAAATCCAACAGTAATTATATTATTGGTAGCAAAAGACAAATAACATAAGAAATTACTAACCTTGAAATTACCTTTAAATTTATAATCTCACCTTGTTTGGCAGAGTCTCGTGCTGAAATGTGTTATAAAATAATAAAGAATAAAGAAGAAGAGTAGAGAGAATAGAGAGAGTAATTGTTATTTTTCTTGAGGGATTCTCTTAGGATCTTTAATGATGATTTACAGTGAAGGAAGTCCTTCTATTTATAGGAGAAATTTCCTCCTAGTTTTTGACTAAAAGACAGATACTTCAAATCCTGATAGATATCAACTAGATCTTATTAGATCGTGATAGACATTCACTATAATGTAAATACATTTATAACATAAACTTAATTTAGCTAAGTTTTTAAAATAAGAAAAAGTATTTCTGAATAGAGGCAGAAATTACCTTTTTTGAGAAACTAAAAAAAGTAATTTCTCCTAAAAATCACTTTTAAAAGAATACATTTAAAATTACTTTTTAAAGCTTGATCAACATTGTTTCTTCTCAAAAGTACTTTTTGAATCAATTAATTAATCACAAACCGTATCTTATGAAAAGTACTTTTAAAAATAATTTTGAAAAAGTAGTTTTCAAAATAAATTGATTTGCAGAGTTTGACCAAAAAGTTATATGTAATCTTAAATGACCAATAAATCAAAATAGACAAATTCCTCATTTCACTTTTTAGCCACCCCTCTATAAATTGTAGACACGTAATTTTGTCCCTTTTCAAATCATTTTTTATAATTTTTTACCCCGTCTTACCCCGTACCTTCACCTATGTGATAATTTCCACACAATAACAAATCCAACAAACTCTTAACCATTTTTGACACCTCACCCTAAATTTTTTTATCTCATCTTAACCACCCACCCTAACTAATTTGGCCACCTTACACCCATACCCCCACCTCCTAGCACATATCTCCTATCCCAACCCCCTACTTCTACCCCTTATCACAATTTCTTTCCTCTTTCACCAAAGAGGATATATACAAAATACAATACATATAGAGGGGGGCTCGATTTTTCCATTGAAGAATAATATATACTCACAACCATACACAATTAAAAAATACACAAAAAAATGCATACACACGCTGCATATACGATACTCATAGAAGAATCGGGGAGGAGGAAGGAAAAATAGCAGCAAAGGAGTAGGGAAAAATAGAGGATTAGAGGTAATTGAGAGTTGTGAGATAGAGAATCTGGGAGAGGAGAGAATCTTCCATTTTTCTATTTGATTCACACACACAAATGGAGAGAAATAGAAATCAGAGAAAAAGATAGATGAGGGAGATCGGGATAGAGAAAATAGGTGGAGGTTGATTGTTCCAGTGAGTTTCTCGGTGGAAAAACACCACTGCCGCAATTATCGACCTGCTGTTCTCTGTTATTCACCATTGTCGAGATCGTCGGAGCTCCGTCAAGGTGGAAAACAGTGATACTTAACCTCTTTTCTGATCAAACGTCGTCCAACGGTCATCTTCCTCCCCTTTCTGTCGAATACCCATCAGAAATGCCAGCCACCCAATTGTGATTCTGGTCGAATGGTCACTGGAGACAGTCGACTAAACATCCCCTCTAGTTTTCAATTTCATTCTTACCTTATTGAAAAACATAATCGGTTCTTTTATTCAATTATTGGGTTGGATCTGCCTTGAGTTTGGAGGATCGAGGTTTCGAGTTCGGGTTCAATTCATCGCTCTATCAAACAATTGGGATTTGAAATAAAATTGAGGTCCATTCTTCATCTCATTCTCAATTAATCTTTATTATTTGATACTTTGTATGGTAAATACATGGCATGCGAATGTTGCTTTATGTGATTTGGTTACGTTTTATTATTTTGGTGGTTAACATTGATTGTTTAATTATTTGAACTGAATAATTGAATGATTTAAACTCAATTAGGAATAAGTGGGACAGGAATTGAAAATTGATAAAGGTGTATGTTGATAATTTTGATTCATAATGCAAGGAGTTTGATTAATTGATTGTTTACTATTAATTTGCACCCGATAGTATCATGTTTTAGGTCGAGAGTCAATAGACAAATTTTAGGTTTGGGGTAGGCAAAATATAGGGATTATGATTGTTGAATGTTTGAATGTGTTGAATGACTTTGGCTTCATTGCTTCTAAATTTTTGGTATTAATTAGGCCAATGAATGCCCCCAAAAAATTGTACTTATTCGCCAGGAAATGTCCCAAAGTATCATGTATGCGAAGGAGGTTTGTGATCAAGACCCGAACCATTGGGTGGAGAGTAGTTTAGGATTAATGTAGTTTAGAATAGGATTTACATTTTCGCATTTTTCTATTTTTGGGACGAGAAAAGACATCTTTTTCCCCCTGAACTTGTCCTCCAAACTCACTTTAGCACTTAAACTTAACTTTCGTTTATTTACACCCCTTAACAACTTTCAAGTGAATTAAATTCATCCTCAAAATCAAAATTCCACTCTCACACGGAGAGTTCACTACACACGCGCCACGTCATTTCCAAATTAGTGCCACATCAGTGCCATGTCATTGCCACGTAAGAAATTATAATTTTTATTTTTTAAAAAAATAATCCTACACACTTACTTTTTATATATTTTAAATATATATATATATATACTATTTATATATATATATATATATATATATATATTTTAAATATATATATATTTAAAAGAGTATATTTTTATATATTTTTTATAAAAATATACCCCACCCCCTTCGTTCTTCTTCTTCACAGACCCCACCCCCGTTCGTTCATTTTTTTTTCTCTTTTTTCTCCCTGGCAACGCACATCGCACACACACTGCACACACAAAATTAGAGAAAAGAGATTAAGTGAGAGAGGAAAATCGGAGAGAGAGAGAAGAAACAGTAAGACGAGAGAGAGGAGAATCAGAGGGAGAGAGAGAAGAAACAGTGAGACAAGAGAGGAGAATCGGAGGGGGAGAGGGAATAAATAGTGAGAAAAGAGAGAGAGATGGGTTGCGTTGAGTTTTTAGGTGATCAAATCCTCGCCAGATTTTGTCACATAGATCGGAAACTGACTACACCAGTCGAAAATAGAAAAAATTGATTCAAATCCATTAGCAGCGATCCTATTTTGGTTCATTCTCTCGGCAAGTACGACGGATTTTACAAAAGCAACCCCACATCGATTGGAATTGACTGCTTATGGTCTAATTCCGATGATATTCGACGGGAGCGGGTGAAACAAGGTTGGGTTATACGAGAATCTGATATGTCCGTTTGCTATTTCTTAGTATTGAGTTGATTTTGTTCATGTTGAGGTTTTGTCGTTCGAGGCATTCCGGTCGAAGAAAATGAAGTTCATGACCTTTCTTGATTTTTTTTAATTTTATATATATATATTTAAATAATAATAATAATAACAATAAAGTGGACCAAAAAATCACTCATGTATTTTTGCCACGTCAGCCGTAGGGGGTGAATTTAATTGACATGAAAGTTGTTAAGAGGGTAAATAAACGAAAGTTAAGTTTAAGTGATAAAGTGAGTTTGGAGGACAAGTTCAGGGGGGAAATGTCTTTTCTCTTTTTGGGACTGTATAATTCAGACTGGACATTATTTTTGAATTCTTGATTGTTTATTTGTTTTGTTTGCTTGATATGTGTTTTGTTCGTTTATACATTTAAAAGTGTCATACTAGCCGATATACTTCACGAAGCGATCGTGGTCGAACCACGGGTCTGAGGGGTGCCTAACACCCTCCCCTCAGTCAACAGAATTCCTTAGCCGAAATTTCTGTTCACAAACCAGTTTTATTAGTCAAACTATTTTGAAAAAGGATTTCCAAAGGTTACTTGGCACACCCAATTTATTCCAAGTGACGACTCTGAGTTCAAATAAAAAAGAATCCTTTTCGAAATAAATTTTTATTTTGTCACTTTAATAATAAAAATTCTTTTAAATTTAAAATATAATTTTTTTGGTAAAAAAAAGGTGTGACAGCGCTGGCGACTCTGCTAGGGACCTTTTCAAAATTCGAGCTTATTTTTTGGAGCTGTATCGGCTTCGTTTGACATTGTGGGTGTATAAACGTTGTTTGTGTTATTATTTGTATTAGTTTTATCATTGTTGAGTGCCTACTTGCTATTTACAGTTTTTCCTCTTATGTATTACCGCTTTATATATGACATCATTTGCATAACCTGAGTTAATTTTTTCTGAAACAAGTCCCGAAGTACACGTCGTATACACCAACTCTAGTTGAGTCACCCTTATTTTAGGAGGGAAAGCCGTCGGATGTATGGAGTAGGTGAAAAGAAATCGCGGCCACTATCGATCATATGCGCCTCGGAACAATCTTATTAGTGGACCCCAACCTAGGTTAGCCTTTAGGTCATGCTTATCTGGATCATATGGAAACCTAGCGGGACCCACTTGGTCCTTTGTAGGAGACTCACCCCTAAAGCATCCATATGTGTTAATTGTTGCATCTTGGAGGGTAACAGAGTCATTTGACAGACTGATTTGGGGAAAGCATGTATTAGAAGTAAAGTGTGTAGGCAAAAAACATATTGCAAAAAAAAGAAGAAAAGGAAAAAATAGAAAAGGTGAATCAAAAAAGAGTTTCGTAGTTTTTAGAGTTCTTTATGACTTTTGTTTTCCAAAATCCAAAAATTCAAAAAGATTTTAGCTTTTGCACTCATTTCCCAAAAAATCAAAAACATCAAAAAGATTTTTCTTTTGTTTCCTTTAACAAGCATTTGTAATTCAAAATTTTCAAAAAGATTTTTGTTAATAGAAGTTTTTTATAAAAGAAAAATTCAAAAAAATGGTAGAAGTTTTGTGCATTTCATATAACGAAAACATCAAAAACATTCTTCTTCATAGTTGTTGGTGTTAGTTTTATGTGAAGTGTCTAATTAAAAACCCAAAAGATTTTATTGATGTTGTTCATCGCCTATCTTTGATTGTGTTTCTTAAGTTAGGGTCAATCTATTAGTTGATCCCTAATTTTCCAATCTGAATGAACTACGCACTCCTCTTTTGTAAGTGAGATATGTAGGCAGCCCTTCTAGGGTTCGGTGATCTTATTTCAAAAATTCAAAAAGATTTTCTTCACTCTCCATTTAGAGTAGGTGTCATATACATCTTTAAAATAAAACTACAAAAAGATTTTTCTTTAATAGTTTCAAGTTTCATTTTCGTATGAAGTTCAAAACCAAAAACCCAAAAAGATTTTTCTTTGGTAATCATAGGTTTCATTTTGTATAGGAAGCTGAAAAATTCAAAAAGATTTTCGTCAATTCTTTTGACAATTTATTATTTTCTTTTCTTCTTAAATTTGAAGAAAAAGAAAAAAAAAGAGTGTTTGATTGGCCATCTTTGGCCAAACTTCACGAACTACGCACACTTGATTCTCCTCTTTCGGGAGTGAGATACATAGGCACCCTTCTTGGGTTTGGTGCTCTTGTTAAAGGAAAAAGAGGTTTTTGAAAAAGTGTTGAATTCTAACACATTGTTTATCTCTTATTCAGTTAGTTTAAGGTGGTTGGTTTGTGACATTCTGACTGGTCCTCCACATCACACCAAATCCAAGGAATAGTTAGCTGTGTCCAGTAAAGATATAGAGAGTGACATCATTGATCAGACAAAGAGTCGAGAAAATGAGAGTTTAAAATAAGAGATTTTGAGACTAAGGCAACAAATGACAAAAATACACTGAGCTTAGGCTAGTAGGTTGCCTTCTCCTCCATTTCCCGCTATTAACCCTGCAAATCCCTTGAGTTTTACATCATAATTGGAAAGTCAGTTTCCTACTATTGTTGATGCACCACCTAATGCATCTCAATACTTCCACTACTCTTTCTTTAGCTCCTCAGTATAAGCCTACCACATTCATAACACCACATACCGTCTCTGATTTTGTTGCTTAACCTTTTACTGTGGCCATACTTTGGCTATAAATCCAATGATTGTGCTTCCCCAATCTTATAAAGAGTAAGAGAAAATGGCTGGGAAAATGAAGAGTGCAGAAAAGGTTATGAAAAATTCTCTGGGACTTGCGAATTATGAAGATGTTTCATAAAAGGGTTGGGGTATGTCTTCAAGTGTTAACCTCCCTCTTAACTCTGAGGTATCAGAATTTGAGGAACATGATAGGTACGAGGATTCAGTAAAACACCTGGGACGATATTGCCATCAGTTGAGGGGGACTGAAGGGAAGAAGAAGGAAAACGTACCTATCATCATTCCAGGGGAAAAGTAAAGCTCGAGAGGTCCAAGGCAGCAATATTATCAGTCTTAATCCCGAGCTTACACATCAAATCCACATGCTCACCTGCAACAAGATTCATCTTTGCAAAATCTAAGGTATTCCATTCCAGTTCCTCAGTATCATTTGAACAAAGCATAACTGTATGCTCATCCGTGTTCGTATCCACAATGGCATGCATTGGTTCCTCAATATCATCCTCAACTCCCACATACTTACCAAGGATCTTTTAAGTCCAAGTTTCAACCGAGGTTGGAGTTTGCAAAGACAAGGAAATCAAACAATAATTTTACACCAACTGAGAATCATATGCTAGTTTATTCCAGAGATTGAGAGAGTTGGACATGATCACTCCTCTCCTTGGGTATACCCTCGACCCACATTCAAGAAATTTTGATCCTCATGTATGATGTGTATATCATTTTGATGTTCAGGATTATAGTATTGAAGATTGTCGAGATTTGAAAAGAGAAATTGAAAAAATAATTCAAGATAAATCAATTATGGTGCTGAACATTGGTAGTGAGGAAAGCTCTAGTCATGCTGATATGCAAACCAGTGGCTAAAATGGTAAGCTCAGCAACTGGGAAGTCACTCTTCTCCTTGCTAGGATAGATGTTTGGTAGTTTTTTTTTTTTCTGTTATCCAAATTTTTTCAGGGTTGTAGTTCAGGATCTATCTTGTTTTGTTCCTTTGTCGTTTATGTTCATACCCTTCTATCTTTTATTTTAACGAAATGAAGTGTCCCTTTCCATTTTGACTTTTGTCTTATTTTAAGTTGTTTGTTTGTCTTCTTTATACAATACATTTTATGTTGATTCTAGTGTTATGACATGCCTGGGGAATTTTTATCCAGATCTTAAAATCCAGTTTAATCATGAAACATTAAATCAGAGGGCTAAAGTTAGAAAAAAAGGCCTCTGAGAAATTGGTAGAGTGTTGAGATATTTGGTGACCACGTTGAAGTCTTCTTTCAAAATTAAGGCAATTATTTTGAGAATCACAAGAATAACTTGGTCATTAATTGAAAGGCATGTCTCAATTAGGTCAAATGGTGGATGCGTGAACCTATATCAAGAGGAACAGAAAGAAAATCAACTCCACAAAAGCATGATTAATTCGATGTAAAAAATGTATAACAAAGGTGGAGTTGTAAGCTGGACAAACGCAGAAGAAGAAGTGACGCACAAACTCAGTTAAAGTTAGTGCTGCAAAAAATGTCACAAGTGATCTTCATCTTTCACTGTCATATTGTATGATATGTACTTGCATTTTCAAGGATTGATTTGACGAAGGCATTTCATTCTGCTATTAAAAAATTGTGTCACCCTTTGTTTTCCCCATTTGAGCCTTAGTTTTATTTTCTTTCATGCACCTCTTTTGAAATCAAGATAGAGTCAGCGAAGCTCAAAAGAAAAGTGTTGAGCAAAACAATAGAGTTAGAAATTTTTTTAAAAAAAAAGAAAAAGAAAAATATGTCCAAAATGAAAGAAAAGAGAAGAGTGTCAAGAAAAATAGAGTCAGAAAAAATTTCAAAGAGAAAAAAATTCAATAAAAGAGAAAAAGAAGAATTCAAAATCAAGCAAAAGAATAAGTTTTTGGAACTACATGTGACCTGATTCTCCTCTCTCAGGGCTGAGATACGTAGGTTGCGCTACTCCAGGCTCAATCTAAAGGTTGCGCTACTCCAGGCTCAATCTAACCAAATAAACAACCCAGCCAAAAGAAACTGGGGCATGAGTTAATCTTCATTGTTTGAGTTGATTCTAAAAGTTGTAAGTCCTACCTCACTTCAAGTGTCGTTTGGGCCTCATGCCATTCTTTCTTTCTAACCTTATACAAAAGTCAAGTTACAACTAAAGAAAGACCTTTACATTAATCTCTGAGAATGATAAGGCTAAGCATGCAATGCATATGATAACGCATTTTGGGAACTACTTGTCTTCCTCAGTAGAATTAAGAGAGAAATAAAAATAAGAGTGTCTTATTAGTGAAAATTATCATGGGCACCGTAAGATGATGGTAAGTTGATAGATATAAAAATGAGAGAGTCTTATCGGTAAAAATCCCCACGGGCAATGTAAGATGACTATGAGTTGAGAGAAATGAAAATAAGAGAGTCTCATTGGTGAAAAACCCTCACGGACACCATAAGGCAATAGTGAGATGAGAAAAAAAATAAGAGATTCTTGTTGGCGAAAACCCTTCAAAGTGTCACTAGACGAATGAGGTCTCTGAATTGCTAATTGGCCCAAGGAAGTAGCTCAGTTTCAAGGCCATTAAATCAACAGGAATTGGTGGAAGGTTTGGATGAAAATATCTGGCAGCTTAATCCAAAATGCATGTCATAATCACTAGAGCTGACTGTCATTTTCAGATAAGTTTTCTTTTCTCTTTTTCAAATGGGGACATTCATTTTCTTTTCTTTATTTTTATTTTATTTTCTTGAGTCAGTTATCCAAATAAAAAAATTATTGTCATTTTTCTCTTGTATTTGAGTCAAGTTCATGTCAAAAAAAGTAAGAAAAGATTTCAAAACTGGCTACCAGCTTCTTCAATTGCACAAAGCAAGACAAAAAGCCAGCACATAAAAAAAACATGATTGTGAGTCGAAATAAGGCATGCAAAAATTTTTGTCAACAGACAAGTTTGGAAACTCATGGGAATACCAAGGTTCAAAGGGTTTATCTGAGAAGCATGACAAAGCAGAGATACTGTGTTTGTTTCAGAGTCACTCTTAATAATCTAAGTTTGGGTCAATGATTCAGCAAGTCAATGACATACACTAATGATTGGAAGCAAGGTTAAATGTGACTAGCGCAAGAGCAATTGCTTTGAAAGCCAAATTCACAAACCATCCACCATGTTTTAAACTCACGAGTTTTCTTTGATAAAACAGGAAACATGTTACCTTCAAATCAAGGACTTCAGTGCATAAATATCAAGGACTGCAATAGCTCACTTCTACAAATGTTGGAAGCAATTTCCCTACACAGGTTTGGTAATCAAATTATGGTAAAAATTTATAATCCTATATCCCTCGGAGACACACTTCTTTGTCCAGGTATTTTATTTTTCAATTGCTAGGTGATACACTTCTTAAATTGCACTTGACTCCTAGAAGATGTACCTTCTGGTCAAGTCATTTCCCTTGACTCTTAGAAGATGTACCTTTTGGTCGAGTCATTCCCCTTGACTCCTAGAAGATTTACTTCCGAGTCGAGTCATTCCTCTTGATTCCTAGAAGATGTACTTTCTAGTCGAGTCATTCTCTTTGAATCCTAGAAGATGTACCTTCTAGTCGAGTCATTCCCCTTGATTCCTAGAAGATATACTTTCTAGTCGAGCCATTCCCCTTGATTCCTAGAAGATATACTTTCTAGTCGAGTTATTCCTTTGATTCCTAGAAGATGTACTTTCTAGTTGAGTCATTCCCTTTGACTCCTAGAAGATGTACCTTCTAGTCAAGTCATTCCCCTTGATTCCTAGAAGATGTAATTTCTAGTTGAGTCATTCCCCCTGACTCTTATAAGATGTACTTCCTAGTCGAGTCATTTTCTTTGATTTCTAGAAGATGTAATTTCTAGTTGAGTCATTCCCTTTGACTCCTAGAAGGTGTACCTCCTAGTTGAGTCATTTTCCTTGATTCCTAGAAGATGTACTTTCTAGTTGAGTCATTTCTTTTGACTCCTAGAAGATGTACCTCCTAGTAAAGTCATTCCCTTTGATTCCTAGAAAATGTACTTCCTAGTAGAGTCATTCCCCTCGTCTCCTAGAAAATGTACTTTCAACTCGAGTCATTCCAATTAACCCATAAAGATGCATTTCCTTATTTGGTTTTTTCAAGTAGTTATGATGTGACTTTCACAAAAGGCCTTTGATTATAAACTGGGGAAAAATTTAATTTCTGTGTTTGGAACTTCACTTTTCTGAAAAAATAGAATCTTTCTTTATCATCATCTTTGTTTGAGATAACATTTGTTCTAGTTTTGAAATTGAAAGTCTGGAGCCCGCCTGAAGAACAAGGTAATAAAAATGAAAGTTAGGAGCCCGCTTGAAGAACAGGGTGTAGAAATTGAAAGTCAAGCAACAAGGCGATGAAATTGAAAATCAAAAGATTAAAAAATAGCAAGTCGGGAACCCGCCTGGAGAACAGGGTGATGAAATTAAAAGTCAGGAAACAAGGTGAACAAATTGTAAGTCAGGAGCCCACTTGAAGAATAGGGTGAAGATTTTCAAATTCAGGATCAAAGTTCAGAAGTACCACCGACAGAACATGATCAATTTGTGAGTTCATCTCCAACATCAGATTTTGTATGGAGAAAGAATCTATTCTCAAGTTCAACCCAAAGAAGATCAGATCTTTTGTCGATTTTGAAAGCATCAGAAAGTCAAGTCAAGAGTCCAAAATAAGTTGTATAGATAGGACTTTTATAATTTTAGTTATCTTTTTAACTTGTAATTTTCATTTTTGATGTAATGACAGAGCCGCAGATCGAAACCTCGATGGGACTTCACTCGAGTCTCCAACTCGATTGCCCTCCTTCCTTCAGTTTCCTTCTTTTGAATAATAGTTGGGACAAAATTCTGTCTCATTGTCTACTTTTTTTTGTCGGAAAACACTTTTTATTTACACCTAAAAAGGGACATAATATAGACACGTAATTTTTTCCCTCTCCAAATCATTTTTTTATAATGTTTTACCCCATCTTGCCACGTACCTTCACCCATGTGATAATTTCAAGACAATAAAAAATCCAACAAACTCTTAAACATTTTAGACACCTCACCCTAACAAATTTTATCTCGTCTTAACCACCCACCCTAAATAATTTGTCCACCTCACACTCATTCCCCCACCCCTAGCACATACCCCTACCTCTTATTTTATTTTCTTTTCACTTTCACCATCGGGGATATATACGGAATACAATACATATAGAGGGGGGATCGATTTTTCCATTGAAGAATAGCATATACATACACCCATACACAATTCAAAAAAAACATCAAAACCTACACAAACTGAATATACAATACACACAGAAGAATTAGGGAGGCAGAAAGAAAAATTAGTAGTAAAGGAGTAGGGAAAAATAGGGGATTAAAGGTAATTGAGAGTTGTGAGATAGAGAATAAGGGAGAAAGGAAAAATTCTTCCATTTTTTATTCGATTAACACACACAAATGGAGAGAAACAAAAATCGAAGAAAAAGATAGACGAGGGAGATCGGGATAGAGAGAATAGGTGGTGGTTGACTATTCCGATAATTTTCTCGCTGGAAAAACACCACTGTCGCACCTATCGACCTGTTGTTCTCCGTTATTCACCATTGTTGAGCTCTCTAGAGCTCCGAAAAGGTGGAAAAAAGTGATACCCAGCCCCTTTTCTGATAAAATGCCGTCCAATGATCATCTCACTCCCCTTTCTGGCGAATACCAATTGAAAATGCCGGACAACCAGCTGTGATTCCGGTCAAATGATCACCAGAGACATCGACTAAACATCCCCTCTATTTTTCAATTTCATCCTTACCTTGTCGGAAAACACAATCGGTCGTTTCATTCAATTATCGGTTTGAATCTGCCTTGAGTTTGGAGGATCAAGGTTTCGAGTTCGGGTTAGATTCGTCGCTCCATTGAACAATTAGGATTTGAAATAAAATTGAGGTCCATTCTTCATCTCATTCTCAATTAGTCTTTATTATTTGATACTTTGTGTGGTAAATTCATGGCGGGTGAATGTTGCTTCATGTGATTTGGTTACATTTGTGTTATGGTGGTGGTTTATATTGATTGTTTCAACTGAATAATTGAATGATTTAAACTCAATTAGTAATAAGTGAGGTGGGAATTGAAAATTGATAAAGGTGTATGTTGATAATTTTGATTCATAATGCAAGAAATTTGATTAATTAGTTGTTTGCTATTAATTTGCACCTAATAGTATTATGTTTTAGGCCGAGAATCGATAGGCAAATTTTAGGTTCGGGGTAGACAAAATATAGGGATTATGATTGTTGAATGTTTGAATGTGTTGAATGACTTTTGCTTCATCGCTTCTAAATTTCTTGTATTAATTTGGTCGGGGAATACCCTGAGGAAATTGTACTTATTCGCCGGGGAATGCCCCGAAGTATCATGTACGCAAAGGAGGTTTGTGATCAAGACCCGAGGCATCGGGTGGAGCGTAGTTTAGAATAGGATTTACATTTTTGCATTTTTCTATTTTTGGGACTGTATAATTCAGACTGGACATTATTTTTGGATTTTTGATTGTTTGGTTATTTTGTTTGCTTGTTATGTGTTTTGTTGGTTTGTACATTTCATAGTGTCATACTAGCCGATATACTTCACGAAGCGACCATCGTCGAACCATGGGTCCGAGGGGTGCTTAACACCTTCCCCTCGGTCAACAGAATTCCTTAGTCGGAATCTCTGTTCACAAATCAGTTTTTAAAGTCAAACTATTTTGAAAAAAGATTTCCAAAGGAGACTTGACACACCCGATTTATGCCAAGTGACGACTCTGAGTTCAAATAAAAAAGAATCCTTTTCAAAACAAATCTTTATTTTGCCACTTTAATAATAAAAACTCTTTCAAATTTAAAATATAATCTTTTTTATTAAAAAAAGAGGTGTGACATATATCATGACCTTCAAAATAAATTTCTATATTTTAATAATATATACTCCCTCTGTTCATAATAAATGAATTCTTGAATTTTGGCACACATATTAAGGAAAGAACATTAAAGACATAAATTTAACACAATTTTTCATTTTTATCCTAACAAAAGAAAAAGTTGACCTTGTAATACCTTTTCAAAAGTTAATTGGTTGTCAAATCATAAGGGAAAATTTGGGAAAAAATTCAATGATTCACTTATTTTGAAACACTAATAAATACCCCAACAATTCACTTATTTCGAAACGGAGAGTACAATAATATTACATAAATGGGAAAAAGTTTTCTGTTTTAAAACTGCCTCATGCAATGGACGTCGAGGCCTATAAGCAAAGTCTCCTCATATATAACTTACCTAGTACCTAGGATCTTTTAAAATAGTGAAAACCAATCTTCTACTTTCTATGATTTTGTTGTCTTGCTGCTTGGTCCTTTATGCATGGGGATTTTTTTTTGTTATAAATATAATATCTCCACCTCTACTTCCATGGCTGTTATTGTTTTATCTTTAGTACGCCCTCTCTCTATGTATTGTATTAATTGAGCACTTTTCATTTTACGCAATATTTGAAAATTATTAATATAATGATCAATTTTATTATTACAATATCTTTTATTCCTATTAATGAATATAAAGATAATTTATTTAAATTTTCAAAGTGTATATTAATTGTAAGAGTAAAAGATTTTAATTAATTTTATCTAGATTAAGTAAGTGATTAATTAATTTAAAATGTTTATTTTAAGTAAAATAATCAATTAATATGAGACGGAGAAGTAAACACTAAATATTAATTTGGTTGAGATTTTGTGATCATCATCTAACATATTTTCTTTCATTTCCCATGCTTCATACATCCTCTTCTAATTAGGACACGTGTCTGTTTCAATCTGTTTGTCTTACTTTTATTGTTTTTTTTTTAAAAAAGAATGTCTATTTTCTTTTGGCATCTCTTTGATTACAACTTTCCACATGACATATTTAAGACCATAAGATTAAAGAGTGTCTTGGTACCTTATATATACTATTAGTTTAAGACCATAAAAATTAAAAGTTATATATACTATTAGTTTAAGACCATAAAAATTAAAAGTCATTTTTACTTATTTAAATTTCGTATCAAATCAAAATCAGACGAACAAATTAAAATGATGAGAGTAAATTTAAGTTATCTATCTATCTATTATATATACTATTAGTTTAAGACCATAAAAATTAAAAGTCATTTTTACTTATTTAAATTCAGTATCAAATCAAAATCAGACGAACAAATTAAAATGATGAGAGTAAATTTAAGTTTATCTATCTGTCTGTCTGTCTGTCTATCTATCTGTCTATCTATCTATCTCTCTGTCTATCTATCTCTCTCTCTATCTATCTATCTATCTGTCTATCTCTCTGTCTATCTGTCTATCTCTCTGTCTATCTATCTATCTATCTATCTATCTATCTGTCTATCTGTCTATCTGTCTATCTGTCTATCTGTCTCTCTCTCTATCTATCTATCTCTCTCTCTATCTATCTGTCTGTCTATCTGTCTGTCTATCTGTCTGTCTATCTGTCTGTCTATCTGTCTATCTATCTATCTATATCTATCAAGCGCCCGTGCAAAATCAGACGAACAAATTAAAATGATGAGAGTAAATTTAAGTTTATCTATCTATCTATCTATCTATCTATCTATCTATCTATCTATCTATCTATCTATCTATCTATCTATCTATCTATCAATCTATCAATCTATCTATCTATCTATCTATCTATCTATCTATCTATCTATCTATCTATCTATCTATCTATCTATCTATCTATCTATCTAGATAGATAGATAGATAGATAGATAGATAGATAGATAGATAGATAGATAGTATTATTTTCGCCGTCTTAATTTATATGGCATTTTTGTAATTTTTTAATTCAATCAACTTATTTTAATCTTAATTTTTTATACATAGCTTAAATATTTTGAATTGTTAATTATTATGACTTGTTGTATTTTTACGTTGTTTTGAAATATGCAGATGTTATTTCAAAACATTTAAAGATAATTTTATGTCCAAACTTCAAGTGAAAATGAAACTATTTAACTTTTGAAATTCAAAATCTCCGATATAAATTAGAACAAAGAAAGTATGTCATTTTTTTTTTACATTAATTTATGTGAGACAGATGAAATCTAGAAAGTTAAACAATTTTTTTAACTCAATTTTCTATTATATTTTTTACTCCACGTCTTATTTTTACTCCACCATTAACCCATTCAAGATTTCCTTCCCTAAAATATCTCCCTAATTATCTATAATTAAATCATCTTCCTTCCTAATTTTTTCTCCTCCATTAATACGTGCAACTTTTTTTTCTTCTCCTAAAATCTCTCTTTTAAAAATAAAAATCTATTGATACATATATAAATTTATTTAGTTATTCATACATGTTTATTCTTTTAATGGTGATTCATATGAATGATAAATATGATATCATTATATGGGTATTATGGTGATTCATACGATAGGTACATTTTGTATGATTTTAACGGGTGATATATATGATATTAATGGGTGATACATATTGTATTATAGTGATTCATATGGTAGATAAAATTATTTATCTCAATTATTGGGTGATTCATATGATATTAATGGGTGATATATATGGTATTATGGTGATTCATATGGTAGATACAATTATTTATTTCAATTATTAGATGATTCATATATATGGTATTATGTTGATTCATATGGTAGATACAATTATATATTTCAATCATTGGGTGATTCATATGATATTAATGGGTGATATATATGGTATTATGGTGATTCATATGGTAGATACAATATTTATTTCAATTATTGGGTGATTCATATGTTATTAATGAAAGGTAATGGTGTAGTCAGTGTAGGAAACAAAAGTAAAAATATTTTAAAAAGAAAGAGACTAAAAGAAGAATTGAAACATAATTAAAATTAAATCTATAAAAAGCAGACTAAAATTAAAGACGAAAAAAAAGAGAAAAAAGACCAAAAAAATATATCTTTCATAATTAAAGACGAAAAAAAGAGAAACATAATTAAAACATCTAAATTAAATCTAAAAAGGGAGAAAAATTAGATATCCTTCTTTAAATCAAAGAATACAATGAATAAAAGAGAATCTATTATTTCCTTAAATAAATATCTTGTTAGTTTCAAATGTATCACCATATAACATATGTATCACCATTTCAAAAAACTGGGATAAAATATAACTAACAAAATAGTCGATATTTTATGTAATATCGATTTAGGGGTTGCTACATAGGCTCGAACCACAGACGTGGAACATAAAATGCCAACCATTGTCCACCAAGCCAATTAGCTCTTTAGTGAGGGAAGCACACAGCTGAAGAAGAAATGTTAACGGTTTGCTGTGTGCTTTCCCTCTTATTGGTAAGTATATAAAATATAAATCTATATCTATATCTGTATCTATATCTATAGCTGTATCTGTATCTGTATCTGTATCTGTATCTGTATCTATATCTATATCTATATCTATCTATATCCATATCTATATCTATGTCTATAATCTATAATCTATATCTATAATATATTAAAAGTGTAAAGCCTCTTAGAAAAGTGATTCGAACTTTTTACCCTTCATTAAAAGACTCCGCTATAGACAAAATCATCTTTTCACTATTTTACTTCAATTATTAAATCATTAAATTTATAATATTTAAAATAAAAGACTCTTAAAATATATGGAGAATTATTATTGGTAATTTTTTTCCTTGTGTACTTGGAAAAAGAGTCCAATGCAAAATCATTTTTTCACTATTTTTTAAAAATATTATTTAATTATATTTATAATATTTACTCTTAAAATATATGGAAATAACGTAATAAATAAGGACTTTTAATTAAATTGGGAAAAAGAACGTAATATAGTGCACTTCATCTTGGAAGCTGAAAGCTAACCTAATTAATAGCAAATCTTATAAACAATTAGGGTAAATATTTTTCTTTCCTGAAATAAATAATTAAGGAAGGATAGTAAAAAAAGTTAAAATTGAGTTCCAATGAAATACAACCTCTAAATAAAAATCACATCTATAAAAAGAGTAGAATTGACTCTTGCCTCAACACTTTCGAAGATACTCTTGCCTCAACACTTTCGAATCTTCGAAGCAAGCGAACTCATAACACTATGAGTAATGTTTGTCTATCATGTGATTTGTTATTAAACTCTATGACTAATGTTTGTCTATCATGTGATTTGTTATACTTTTATTTGCTCATCTCACCCAATCGTGCATAAGCATGAATATTAGATTATACGATCTGCAAAGTTCTTATTAAAAGGATCAAGGTTTGCATTTTTGACTTACTAGCAACTTTGATGTTTATTATTTATTTTGTTCTTCATGGCGAGTACTAATATTTTTGTGTTTATGTTTTGTCAACAATGCAGTAATTTGTAGCATTGAAAGTACAAAAGAGCGCTCAACACTGAATGGAGGCAACATTGGCAAACACAGGTATTTTGTGCACTTCATGAAACCCTGCAACTAATTGAAATATATCAAAAGGTTAGTTGTATATTTCTTAACCTCCACAGATAATATCTACGAACAATACAACAATAATATACCCAGTAAAATCGCACAAGTGAAGTCTGAAAAGGGTAGAATATACACTAACCTTGTCACTACCTCAAAAATGTAGAGAGAATATTTCAATATCTGTGTTCATAAATACAATTCCATAATATAAGTTTTAAATTTGCAATTATGCACGCACACTTTAGTTAGTCATAAGCTTGTAAGGTTGTCAGTTTGGTTTATGAATCTCATTTATTGAATAGAGTTTCGAGTATTATTGATTTTCTAAAGTTTCATTTGAAAGAGTTGAAAATTTCAAAGAAAAATAACACTATTCTGAGCTTTTGGTCTAAATCTCACTTATCATGCAATAACGTTGAATGCATTGCTTCTAAGATAATTAAATCCACTCTCGAATATTTACTAAATTTTTTTTTAATGAATCCATTTTAATTTCTTTTACAAGGCATGCATGTTGTCTTTCAACTATATCTATTCTAGAATACAATTAAATTTATTTAGATATTGACATAATATAATTTTAAATGTTATTTCAAAACTTAATGATTCAAAGGTATATGCACTGTCTAACTTCTTAATAAGCAATAATTGATGGGAAACTGATGTTCATAAAGAATTTATCTTGATTGTTGCACAATCATCAGCCAAACATTATGTATTTACACTATGTGTAGCAATTAAAAGTAAATGGTAAAGATGAAAAGTTAAAAGAAGGAAGTAGCTGGCTTCAAATACATTTTAGAATTTTAAAAAAAAATTGTTAAATTTAAACATCTAATGAAATTTTAATTAATTTGCAATATTTTGTTGGTTCTTTTTTGATTCCGAATCTTCTTTAAAAAAATAAATTGATTTGTTTCTATTATATTGTCTTTCCATGTTTTCTATTTGAATTGAATAATTATTGTGTAATAGTATCAATACTTCTTCTTATTCTAATAATATATTCTTATAAAATTTTTCTTTGATATGTTTTCTTAAGTTTTATGTTGAAACTTGAGAATATCATTTTTGTGAATTGTCTTTACTATTAGGCAATTAAAGCTAAAAGAAAAAAAATCCAACTTTATGTTTTTCAAAAAGAAAAAATTGTGTATGGAAGTATAAAAAGGGAAAAGAATAATAATAGAAAAAGGTTAAAGGGAGAAAAGGAGGTACATCAAGGCAAACTTATAGAAGATATTCATACAATTTGATACTTATATACATATGTTTTATATACAAAGAAATAACTTATATTTCAAATTTTGTTATAAATATGTACAAAATTAGATTGATTGAGCAATAAATTTTGGTCATAACATAAGTTTAACAAAATAAAATATGATTTCACTTGCACATATATTACCCAAGTATTTTTATTTTAGAAAGTTAAAAAACACTTAAGCAATGGAAAATCATTACAAAAATATAAATTAACTTCACTAATTAATCGGTTAGAACTTCAAATTTTTGACTTGGAGAACTAATAAAGAATATTTATACTCTTTTTTCATAAAGATATGAAAACAAAGTTAGGAAAAAGTGATGTTGTACCTCTTTTTTTTTTTTTCCTTTCTTCGGGCTTTCCTTTATTTTTTCTCATTTTTTCTAACATTTAAGAGTTGAAAATTAATTAAATATATTTATGGTTTAATTTTTTCTTATTAGAAGTCATTAAAATTAATGACAACTAATACTTTTTTCATTAGTATCAGAATTCTAAATCAATTAAGATTTTAAAAATCTAGAAATAAATATAAAAGCATTAGAATACGAAAAATTTCAAAATTATCAAATTTTTAAAAAGTTTAAGTACTTAATAAGAATGTAATCAATGATTTTATAAAGATTTGACTTCAAAAACAAGAACGGTTTTAAATATAGAAAAAAATATCCGTGCCACAAATATGGTTCAAATTGATGCGCATAACAAACGCAAAAGTGATGATCCATAAGCTCTTGAAACTTTTGGTGGTAATATATATATATATATATACTTACACTAATATATATGTTTATATTTACATTGTTATATTAAAGTGTGAAAAATCTTTGAAAAGTGATTTAAACTTTTACGCTTCATTAAAAATCTCTGCAATAGATAACAACAGCAACAACAACAAACCCAGTATATTTCCACATCGTGGGGTTTGGAGAGGGTAGAGTGTACGCAGTCCATACCACTATCTCTAAAGAATTAGAGAGGTTGTTTCCGATAGACCCCTAGCTCAAGACAAAGGACAGTATATATAGAAAAAAAATGCATAGAACATGATAAAATAACATAGGTATGACATCCACCAAAAATATTGAACACACTGCCAAACAAGGATACCAAAGCCTTCCTACCTGCTGTCTACGACTAAACCACACATCTTAGCCCTCTATCCTAATATTTTTCCTTCATACCTTCCTATCCTGGGTCATGTCCTTAGTCAGCTATAACTGCTCCATGTCATGTTTAATCACTTCCCTCCAGTATTTCTTTGGTCCACCCCTACCCCGCTTGAAACCGTCCAGGGACATCTGTGTCCCTCCTCATCATATGGCCAAACCATCTCAACCTAACTTCCCGTAATTTATCCTCCACCGACACCACTCCCACCTTCTCCCGAATACTCTCATTCCTAACTCTGTCAGCCCTTGTAAAACCACACATCTAACGCAACATCCTCATTTCCACCACCTTCAACATTTGGATATGAGAATTCCTAATCAGCCAATACTCCGCTCCATATAACATAGCCGGCCGGACTTCAACTCTATAGAATCTGCCTTTCAGCTTGGGGGCACCTTCTTATTGCATAAAATTCCCGAAGCGAGCCTACATTTTATCCAACCTGCTCCAATTCGGTGAGAGACATCCTCATCTATCTCTCCATTCCTTTGAATCGTAGACCCAAGATACTTACAATTATCCCTCTTGCAAACCACATGGGAATCCAACTTCACTACCACCTCCTCCTCTTGCCTCGAGTCACTAAACTTTCACTCCAAGTACTTCGTCTTAGTCCTACTCAACCGAAAACCTTTAGACTCCAGGGTTTGTCGCCAAACCTCTAGCTTATCATTAACACCTTGTTGCAACTTATCAATCAAAACTGCATTATCCACAAAAATCATACACCAAGGCACCTCACCGTGTATGCTCCTCGTCAAAGCATTTATCACCACTGCAAAAAGAAACGGACTAAGAGTCGATACCTGGTGCAACCCAGTCAAGATCGAAAAATGCTCAGAATCTCCTCCCACTGTCCTTACCCGAGTCTTCGCCTCCTCATACATGTCCTTAATCGCTCTGATGTACGCCACAGGAACCCCTCTCGCCTCCAAGCATTTCCACAGAACTTCCCTAGGAACCTTTTCATACGCCTTTTCCAAGTCAATAAACACCAAGTAAAGATCCCTCTTTCTTTCTCTATACTGCTCTACCAGTCTTCGCACTAGGTGAATTGCCTCAGTCGTGGAGTGACCAGACATAAAACCAAATTGATTCTCCGAAATAAACACAATCCTCCTTAACCTCCGTTCCACCACCCTTTCCTAAATTTTTATAGTGTGACTCAACAACTTAATACCCCGATAATTTTTGCAACTCTAGATGTCACCCTTGTTCTTTATAAAGGGATCATCGTGCTCTATCTCCACGCCTCAGGCATCTTAGCAGACTTGAAAATGATGTTAAACAAGTTGGTCAGCCACCTCAACCCTACCCCGCAATAGATAAAATTATTTAATTTTAAATAATGAAATGTTACACGTATTAAAAGTGTGAAGGACCTTAGAAATATCATTTGAACTTTTTGCCCTTCATTAAAAGTCTTTGCTTTAGACAAAATCATCTTTTTACTATTTTTTTCCTAATATTTAAAGTAGTTAAACATTAATTAAATATATTTATGGTAAAATCATTCCTTATTAGAAGTCATCATATGACAACTAATATTTTTTAAATTAGTTTAAGAATTTTAAATCAACTAAATTTGATTTTAAGAAGATTTAAAAAGTCTATAAATCTACATCTACATCTACAATATATTAAATCCATTAACTACTTGAAATTTCTGATGGTAATATATATATGTGCTTACAATAAAATATACATTTTGAACTTTTTGCACTTCATTAAAAATCTTCGTAATAGATAAAATCGTCTAATTTTAAATAATTAAAAGTTACACATGCGAGGCACGTGCAACTAAACTAGTATATATATATATATATATATATATATATATATATATATATATGGCTAAGGGTCAAAATCATTTTCCCTCTCCAACTTTGTCTTAAAAATCAAACTCCCCCGTCAACTTTGAACAATAATCATACTCCCCCTTTATCCTAATTGACTTTTTAAAATTTCCATTTTACCCTTTATCATCAATTTTTTTATTCTTTTTTTTTTTTTAGCTTCTATAAAATCATCATATTTTCATTTTAAAAAAAAATTCATATAACAAAATTTTCATAAAAATATAAACATTATCTTCTAGGAAAAAAAGTAAGAAATACTAATTAAGTACATAAGCTAATGATGATCTTTATGAAGTAAATTAGCATGATAAGAAATTAGTTTTATTAATAATACCAAAAACTATAATATTTATTTTACAAGTGAAAATAATAAGTAATACTAATTTTATAAACATATTTCAATGTAGAAAATACAAACAATAAATGAAAGCGATAAGCCTCTAGTACCACCCCGAACTATGGTCAAAGTTGTTACGACACACTCCAACTTCACAGGGGTCCTACTATCTCCTGAACCCAAATTTAGGGTATTTTTCTCATTTTTTATGCTAATGTGGCACCTTTACTACATAAAATGGAGCCCACATCAAAGGTGTCTTGCCATCTAAAATGATTGACAAAAGGTATTACGTTAGCTAAAAAGATTGACAAAAATACGCTAAAATTTAGTTTACGGGGTAATAGGACCCCGGTGAAGTTGGCATGTGTCGTAGAAAATTTGGTCATAGTTCGAGGGTACTAGATGTTTTTCTCGAATAAAAATAAGGTTAAATTTTAAAGATTATATTTATTTATGTAAATTATAAAATATGTAATACTTTATTAATGACAATCACAACTTATTTACTGATATAGACAATAGATAATATCGTTTCTTATCACTTGATTCTCATACTAAAAATAGATGTTTTAATTTATCTGCTCAATTTGTGAAATCAAGAGAATTGTATCATGTTTTTTTCTACCCTTTAGACTTAATTAATTATATAAAGTAACAGTATAGATAAATTTAAAGTTTCAAATTATTATTAATAAGGTTAATTTAGCAAAATATACCTCTAAGTAAAATTTTCTTAAGGATTGTGTTATATCAACAAAAAGTTAAGTAATATGAAACGAATTTAGTAAGAGAGTGATAAAATACGAAAATATACGCACATGCATGTACATACATATGTATATATACACACTTAGGGGTGGGTTGTTTGGAAACAAGTTATTCCGAAATTAGTTATCACAAAATAAGTTGTACTAACATGTATGTGCCATAACTTATCTCATCACTGTGGTATAAATGGCGCGACAAATAATTTTGAGACTACCTAATACATCTAATTAAACACAGGATAAATAATCATTAACTTTATCTCTGAATTATTATAATTATACCTCACACCAAACAACTCTTTAATACGTATAATACTAAAATAACGATCTTAAAAAATAACATTGAATTTTGTGATAAATTTAAAAAAAAACATTAATTTGCTTATAAAGTTAATAAACTTAAATAAAATACTACAAATATCCATGTTAAGAAAAAAATATTCATTATATATAATATAAAAAGATATTACATAAATATAGGATTAAAATTACAAGGACAAAATGAACATTGCCTGGAATAAAGGGAGGAATATGATTATTATTTAATATTAAGGGGATTTAATTTTTTAATCAAAGTTGGGGGGTGAAAATGATTTTCACCCATATGGCTAACGATTAGATTCAGCTGTAAACTCCGCCCCTGCTTGCATATGGCGAAGGAAACCTCTATTATATTTCCCTCTTTAAGATAAAAGTTAAGTTTGGTAAGTAATTTAGTGAAAATTTTAACGCTTATCTAATTTATCTGTTGCACGTACGTAACAAACATAAGAGATTACTTCTAGATATTCATTGATTTGGCACATAAGACAACTAGTTTAATGAAGAAATTAATCAGGTAATTAAAAATGATACTCTCCATATTTCAATTTATATGATACTTTTTATTTTTTAAAAAAACTTTTGAGAGTCCAAGGAAAGAATTTTTTATCAGTATTTATTCATATGTCCTTTTAAGTTGTTAACTTTTGTGAGCAAGCACTTATTATATATTACCTATTTTCTAAATATGTAAATTATTTTTCAAAAATCTTTAAAATTGTATGTCTGAATTCATGGCCACAACTAAAAAATTTGAATCTCAAAATTCAAATTATGTCATATAAATTGGAAACAAAAGGAAGTAATATTTTTAACATAGTTTAACATGCATGGGGTCCAATTAATAAACTTTATGTAACATGCAAGAAAGGGTGGATGGAGAAATTGGCTAGAGGGAGGAGATGAGAGGAGAGGACAACGATATACATCATTTACCTAACTAGAGAAAAATGACACACCATCAAATTAAAATTAAATTAAGTAAAAAACACTTTCACCTATATATAGTTAACGTTAGCATGTCAAAAACATGAATGCAACAATTATAAAAGACAGTATTAGAATAGAAAATCAAAGAGATTTTCAATACATAGAAGTTCACATAGAAAATTAGAAACACAAAGGTAAAAAGAAAAAAAATGGAGTACTCTAGTTGGCTTCGCATTTTTGTCATCTTGACCTTTTGCCTCTCTCCAGCTTTGAGCATTACTCGTCATTACAAGCTCAATGTAAGTACTGCTAGCTCCTTCCATTTTGATTTGTTAGTCTTACTTTTTCTTTTACCTCGCTTAGAATAGAATTTCTCTTTTGTTTGGGCAACTCTTTAATGTTTACTTTTCATGTGACATATTAGGATCACAAGATTAAGCGACATCTTTGGTAGATTCTACGTATATTTTAGTTTAGGATCACAAGATTCAAAAATCTTATTTACTTTCTTAAACTCTGTATCAAGTCAAACCTAATAAGCAAATCGAAACGGAGAGAGTTATAATTACAGTATCGTTTTTGTTTTTCTCTTATGTCTATTATGTTTTTTATAGCTAAGATATGAGCACCTTTCCACTATAAAGAACAATAACGTTTTTAATGCAGATTATAGCTTTAATAAACCATTTAAATATTCTTTTAAAGTTTTTCTGCAATTTACATCCCCTATAAACGATCGAACTTAGAAAATGTGTATAAATTTTAAAAGGTTCGTAAGCTTGGTTTGGGGGGTTGGGGGGTTGGGGTGTCGCAAGGTATAGACATCTTAGACCATAAAAGTAGTTGGAATGAAAGGAAATAAAAGAAAAAAAGTGTTAGGAAAGACGGGCACACAATCAAAGAGTCCCACAGGGTAGCAGCGAAAAATACCTAAGACTAAATTTTCTCTTTCAACTTGAACCAAGAGGAGACAAGCAAACCAAGCAAAACAAATTAATATGGTAGCAAATGAATTACCACACAAATGCTATAGGGCAAGAATAAAGGCAATCACACAAGACACCAAATTTACATGGAAAATCCTTCGGTGTGAAGAGTAAAAAATCACGGGACCAAACCTCCACTATAATCACCAAATAGTTACAATATTGTCCTCCAAAATGGCCACCAAACAAGTGCCAACAACAAGAAACAATACATAAACCGCAGCACCAAACACCAGAGAAATAAAGGAGTGAAAGCACAAAAAATGCACCTACTGTTCGGAAATGAAGAACAGGAGCTAAAGGCCACCAAATCAAACTCCGTCAGTTCCTAATCAAAGATTGAGTCCAAAAATCAGCTCAATCGGACAAGAAATGAAGCGGAAATCGCAATTTGAAGTTGACAGCTGTGGCTGAAATTTAGGTGCAAAAATTAGCTTTATTTTTCTCTATTTGGCTGCTGAAAACTCTCTTTTTGTGATGGTGAATAAGACCTAAAAAGATCAATATATATGCCCTATAGTAATGGGCCTATGGGTAAAAGTGGGTTGGTCCAAATTGGGCTTGATTTATCCACATAGGAAGAAAAAAAGACCCAATAACCCAACAATTCTCCCCCTCCCAACTATGTGGAGGAGACCGCCATCCCGGCGATCATGCAACAATCTTCAAACTTCCCTCTTGGCAAAGCTTTAGTCATCATGTCGGAACCATTATCATCTGTATGAATCTTATCAAGTTCAAGCAACTTAGAATCCAACACATTCCGAATCCAATGGTATCTCACATCAATGTGTTTAGACCAACCATGAAATGTAGAATTCTTGCCAAGATGTATGGCACTTTGACTGTCGTAATGAAGCACATACCTCTCTTGAGCACAACCAAGTTCCCCCAAGAATCTCTTCATCCAAAACAATTCTTTACAAGCTTCAACGGCAGCAATAATCTCAGCTTATGTAGTAGATAGAGCAACATATTTTTGCAACCTAGATTGCCAAGATACAGCTCCCCCTGCAAAAGTAACCAAATACCCTGAAGTAGACTTGCGAGTATCAATATCACCGGCCATATCTGAATCAGTATAACCACAAAGAATAGGCTTTCCTGTACCAAAACACAAACTCAGACTAGAAGTGCCACAAAGATATCTCATAATCCACTTCACAGCATTCCAATGTTCTCTTCCCGGATTAGAAAGAAAACGACTAACAACACCAACATCATGAGCAATATCCGATCTTGTGCAAACCATTGCATACATCAAACTACCAACAGCTGAAGCATAAGGAAATTTCTTCATATCTTCCTTCTCATCATTACTGGAAAGACATTGCTTCGTGCTTAACTTGAAGTGCATAGCTAAAGGTGTACTGACAACCTTAGCCTTGTCCATGTTAAACCTTCGAAGTACTTTCTGAATATACTTCTCTTGTGATAACCACAAATTCTTGGCCTTTCTGTCACGGACATTCTGCATGCCAAGAATCTGCTTTGCTAGTCCTAAGTCTTTCATAGAAAAAGACTTACTCAACTCTTGCTTCAATTTTTGAATCCTGCAAGCATTATGACCAACAACAAGTATGTCATCAACATAAAGCAACACAATAATAAAGTCACCATCAGAGAATTTTTGCACAAAAACACAATGGTCTGAAATAGTCTTCTTGAAGCCCTGCTTACTTATAAAGGAACCAAACTTCCTGTACCACTACCTAGGAGCTTGTTTCAAACCATGCAAGCTCTTCTTCAATTTGCAAACATAATTCTCTTTTCCCTTGACTTCAAAACCTTCGGGTTGCTCCATATAAATCTATTCATCTAAGTCACCATGGAGAAAAGCAGTTTTAACATCCATTTGCTCAACCTCTAAATCTAGGCTTGCAGCTAAGCCCAGAACCACACGAATGGATGACATCTTTACAACCGGAGAAAATATCTCATCAAAATCAACTCCCTTTTTCTAGTTAAATCCCTTCACAACCAATCTAGCTTTGTACCATGGAATTGGATTACCATCTTCATGCTTCACCCGAAAAATCCACCTATTTTTCAAAGCTTTTTTGTCTTTAGGCAGCTTAACCAAATCGAAGGTATGATTATCTTGCAAAGATTTAATTCCATCTTCCATAACATCAAACCACTTTTCTTTTTCTTCACTTTCCATGGCCTCATCAAGACTCTCAGGTTCTCCCCCGCCAGTCAAGAGTACATACTCACTGGGAGAATAACGAGATGAAGGTATTCTCTGTCTTATAGATCGTCTGAGAGAACCCTCTGGAGCATCAACAACTGGTTGTTGATCAACCATATCAACTTGTACTGGAGCATCAACAACTTCTTGCTGGTCATTCTGAACATGATCATCTTCTTCATTATCAACTTGATTTTCATCATCATGAAGATTTTCTTCAGGAGCAGTATTCAAAAGAACTGGATCAACATCAACTAGGCTCTCACTACTCTGAGAATCAACCTTCTCAGCTTTGTCAAAATCTTCAATTGTTTGGTCTTCAAAGAACACAACATCGCATCTTGTAACAAGTTTCTTCTCAACTGGATTATAGAAACGATATCCAAATTCATCTTGACCATAACCAATAAAGATACACTGTCTAGTTTTAATATCCAACTTTGAACTTTCATCCTTAGGAACATGAACAAAAGATTTACACCCAAAAACTCTAAGATGATCATAAGAAACATTCTTACCAGAACAAACTCTGTCAGGGACATCACCATTCAAAGCAAAAGTAGGAGATAAATTGATAACATAAACAGTCGTATTAAGTGTTTCTGCCCAAAAAGAATCTGACAGTTTAGCATCTGAAACATACATCTAACCCTCTCAACTAGTGTTTTGTTCATCCTCTCTGTTAAGCCGTTCAACTTAGGAGACTTTGAAGGAGTTTTCTTATGCCGAATACCCTACTCTCTGCAATATCTATCAAAAGGACCAATATACTCACCACCATTATCTGAACGGATGCATTTCAATTTCTTCCCTATCTGTCTTTCAACCAAGGCCTGAAAATTCTTGAACACATCAAGTACTTGATCCTTGGAATTCAAAGAAAATACCCAGATTTTACGAGAATGATCATCAATAAAAGTCACAAAGTAAAGTTCACCACCACGAGACCTTACTTTAAAAGGACCGCATAAATCAGAATGCACCAACTCCAACAAATTGAGCTTTCTTGAAGGCGGATGACTCTGAAAAGAAACCTCTTTCTGTTTACCGGCTAAGCGTTGAATACACTTATTCAACTTTGTTTGTTTCACTCCAGAAAGTAAATTTTTCTTAGCTAAACTATCAATCCCCTTCTCACTTATATGACTCAATCTTCTATGCCACAAATAGAAGATGCATTTTCTTGACAAATAGAAGATCCTTCATTTTGCCTTTCCAAGTATGATAGTTACTATCATTCAAACACGCCATCTTGCTCATATTTGCCTCCATCATTCAAATCGACAATCAACAACAACCAACGCTCTGATACCACTTGTTAGGAAAGACAGGCACAGAATCAAAGAGCCCAACAGGGTAGCAGCGAAAAATATCCAAGACTAAACTTTTTCTTTCAACTTGAACCAAGAGAAGACAAGCAAATCAAGCAAAACAAAGTAATATGGTAGCAAATGAATTACTACACAAATGCGATAGGGCAAGAATAAAGGCAATCACACAAGACACCAAATTTACGTGGAAAACTGTTCGGTGTGAAGAGTAAAAACCACGGGACCAAACCTCCACTATAATCACCAAAGAGTTACAATATTATCCTCCAAAATAGCCACCAAACAAGTGCCAAACAACAAAAAACAATACATAAACCACAACACCAAGCACTAGAGAAATAAAGGAGTGAAAGCACAAAAAATGTAGCTACTGTTCGGGAATGAAGAACAGGAGCTATATGACACCAAATCAAGCTCCGTCAATTTCTAATCAAATATTGAGATGAGAGGAACAAGCAGTCCAAAAATCAACTCAATCGGACAAGAAATGAAGCGGAAATCGCAATTTGAAGTTGACAGCTGTGACTGAAATTTAGGTGCGAAAATTAGCTTTATTTTTCTCTCTTTGGCTGCTGAAAACTCTCTTTTTGTGATGGTGAATAAGACCTAAAAAGATCAATATATATGCCCCATAGTAACGGGCCTATGGGCAAAAGTGGGTTGATCCAAATTAGGCTTCATTTATCCACATAGGAAGGGAAAAAGATCCAATAACCCAACAAAAAGTTCTGGTTGGTATGTTAAAAGAAATTGGTTGAAGCTTAGATATGCAGCAATCGTTACATTTTAATCCATGTAAAATGTGAAATAGCGAAAAATCAATAGATCAATAATCTACTTCTATAAAAATTATAAACAAGTTCAATTTTTGAATTTGACTTACCTACACTAACGGTGTTAGTGACGATTCATAATAAGTGGATTAATAACTTGTAACTTGTAAGTACAACATTTTTAAAAATAGTGGTCGTATAAAACTTTTACTGCAAACGCTGCAAAGAATAAAGGCGAGAATAAATATGCACAAAGAGTGCTAAAGGTTCACCAGTAATTGCCATTGGATTCAATGTCACTATATGTTTTAGGAACATTTACAAAGAAAGTTAAAATATGATTATCACTAATAATTGAATCTAAAAAACTTAACTTAGCATCAATTAAGCTATTGTCATTAACTAATTGCCGCTAAATATTTTTTTGGTGAAGTTTATATCTAGAAGTAAATTAATCCTATATGTATATATATATATATATATATATATATATATATATATATATATATATATATATATTGCTTCGTTCCCTTAATTAAGATATGGTTGGTATTCCAGGTGGTAATGAGGAACATGAGTCGACTATGTTCCACCAAGCCTATTGTCACTATTAATGGGAGGTTTCCAGGACCCACAATTTATGCTAGAGAAGATGATAGAATGCTCATCAAAGTTGTTAATCATGTAAAATATAATATCACTATCCATTGGTAAGTCCATTAATTTTAAAATTTATGCACTTGAGTTCGTTAAGTTTAAATTCTGAATTCGTATGACTACAGGCATGGTGTCAAACAACTTAGAAGTGGTTGGGCAGATGGACCGGCATATATCACACAATGTCCAGTTCAACCAGGGCAATCCTACGTATACAATTTCACAATTACAGGACAAAGGGGTACACTACTTTGGCATGCTCATATTTTGTGGCTAAGGGCTACTGTACATGGTGCATTTGTTATCCTGCCTAAACGTGGTGTGCCATATCCATTCCCCAAACCCAACCATGAAGCTGTGCTTGTTTTAGGTGAATATATACACATATTCATACTATATATCATTTCACTACTTTGTCAATAATTCACTACTACATAAGAGAGCTATTTAGTTATCTCGGACAAATTTTGTAGCTAGTTACGAGTTACTCTCTCCGTTCACTTTTACTTGACAAATTCGGATTTAGAACAACCATTAAGAAAACAACGATTGACGCGACTATTTTACCACACGAGCAGTGGTGGGTCCAGAATTTAAGAATTGTGAGTGCTTAAAAAATTAAAAAACTAGAAAAGATAAAAAATCACCCAAACTAGGTTCGAACTCGGGGCACCCCTTCCAGCGGAAAACCTTAAGATCAGTCTAAATGTCAGTGCACCCAACCAACTTTTTATTTTAGTGGGTGCTTTTATATATTTTATACCTATTTTCGTATATTTTTGTATGTAATTATACTTATTTTGCGTCGAGTTTAATGAGTGCCGGAGCACCTCAAAATTCAACATAAATCCGCCCCTGCACACGAGTATTTATGCTGATGGTAAAATTATATGAAAAAAATAATTGTCTTTTCTTGATATGTTCAAAATGACAAGTAAAAGTGAAAAACTATTTTTGAAATAAGGGACAAGTAGTAAAAATGAACGGAGAGAGTATTTGCGATAGGTTAGCGGCAAAGGTCGTCGCTAATTCCAAGACTTTATTCTCTTCATTGTTATGTAATGAAATAATTTCACCCAAGGGAATTGAAATGAAAACTGCAATAATGTAATGCAGGTGAATGGTGGAAATCTGATACTGAAGCTGTGATCAATGAAGCTCTAAGTTCAGGATTAGCACCGAATGTTTCAGATGCTCACACAATCAATGGTCATCCTGGACCTGTTTCCAATTGTCCCTCCCAAGGTAATATATACTTATAGCTCTCTTTTTTTCAATTTATATGGCACTGTTTAGCGAGGTAAGAAGTTAATAAAGCATGAACAAAGGACTTCTATGACATAGGTAAAAGTACTCTTACAATTAGAACTTGTAGTGGTCTTAAACATATCCTGGGGTGGATGTAGCCGTTTTGGCTAGCTATGATTTCGTTTGAATCCATAACTTTGATTATGGAATACAAATATTTATATGTAAAAACTTACTAACATATTGAGAAATATTAGATCTAAATCTTTAAGTTTAATAGTACATTGAGTCCGATATGAAGAATCCTAAAAGTTGAACTCGTTAAATCTATATTATGGATCCGCCTCCAAACATACCAATTTTATGGAATTAAGCATATATGTACATTAACGGGGTGGGGGGGTGGGGGAGAGTTTGAAGTTAAGAATCTTTATATATAAAAAGGAAAGAATGTCATATACAATGCGACAGAGAGAGTGTTATTTATACAATTTGCTTATGCTACGAGATCACAAATTTGATTTTTGCATCATATCATGATATGCAGGTGGATACACCTTAAGTGTTGCTCATGGGAAAACATACATGTTACGAGTGATCAATGCTGCACTTAATGAAGAACTTTTCTTCAAAATTGCTAGCCACAAAATGACCGTAGTTGAAGTTGACGCCACTTACGTTAAACCTTTCGAAACAGACACAATTATAGTTGCCCCTGGGCAGACCACAAATGTTATTGTCACTGCTGATCAAGGTTTCGGGAAATACATGGTTGTCGCCTCTACCTTCATGGACTCTCCCATAGCCATAGACAATGTGACGGTTACCGCCACGCTGTATTATTCGGGGACACTAGCAAGTTTCCCAACCACCCTCACTAGGACCCCTCCCCAAAATGCCACTTCAGTAGCCAACAATTTTATCGACTCCCTCAGAAGCCTTAACTCGAAAAAACACCCTGCTAGAGTTCCGAAAAATGTAGATCATTCATTACTTTTCACAGTCGGGCTCGGGATGAATCCATGCCAGAGTTGTATAGTGGGTAATGGAAGCCGAGTTGTGGCTAGTATAAACAACGTTACATTTGTTATGCCAACTACCGCGCTTCTACAAGCGCATTTCTTTGGCATAAAAGGCGTTTTCACAACGGATTTTCCAGGGAATCCTCCGTTTGTTTTCAACTATACAGATACTGTACCACCAGCAAGCTTGGCCACGACTAATGGGACACGACTTTATCGATTGCCTTACAATGCAACGGTTCAAGTAGTTTTGCAGGATACTGGAATTATAGCCCCTGAGAACCATCCATTCCATTTGCATGGTTTCAATTTCTTTGCAGTAGGTAAAGGATTAGGGAATTTCAATCCCAAAAAGGATCCAAAGAAGTTTAATCTTGTTGATCCTGTTGAAAGGAATACCATTGGAGTTCCATCTGGAGGATGGGTTGCCATAAGATTCCACGCTGACAATCCTGGTAAGTCTGCTATGAACTTTGTTGCTAATCTGAGGCTAAATTGCTTGTAGCTAACAAATATTTTTGCTAATTTGTCTTAGCTAGATAGGATTAGCTATGAATTTTGCTCTTTTGCTGCATAATTTTGTTAGTATTTGTTTTTGGAAAGTCAAACTATAAAAACTTTGACAAATACTTTAAGATTGTGCTCGTTTTTCTCATGCTGATCATATGAGAAAATTTGCAACTAATAGTATTTTTCATATAGTTTTTGAATATCTGAATCTAATTTTAAAATGTTGAATTAATTTTATCTAAGTTTGCTCCGAAAAATAGTCAAGTTGAATCTCGAGAAGTGAAACGTGACAACTATTTTAACACAAGGAGTAATAATGTAAAGATGTATACAATCATCTCACTTATAATTGTAACGATAGATGACTTGATTCTAATTTGGTGTGATAATAATATTGCAGGAGTATGGTTTTTGCATTGCCATCTAGAGGTACACACAACATGGGGATTGAAGATGGCATTCCTTGTAGATAATGGAAAGGGCCCTAGTGAGTCACTTCTGCCACCTCCAAAGGACCTCCCAAAATGCTAAAACAATGGTGAAATTTGTTAGATTACAGCAAAAGCTGCAACATGCAATGAGGTAAAGAAGAATAGAGAGTCAACAAGCAGAGTATTCATTATCTTGATTGAAAAAAGGGGGAAATTTTTCTCAAGCAAACCTCAATAATTATATGGATGTGTTTCAAAATATTTTCTTGTCTTAAGTTGTTCAGGGGAGTTTGAGAAATGGAGTTCCAAATATCCATGGAAAAGGCTTATTTTCTGTACAGTGCCTTATCCATATTATGTGGATAACTTGGATAAGATTCTTATCATGCCAAAGATTACCCTCTGTGGAAACATATCAATTGGTCGAACCGTCGATAATGGATAGGGATGTTGTGTGTGTAAATCACTAACATGTTCTTCTGAATTATATTTATCCGTGATATTAAATTGGAAAAACAGTAGGGATATGCAAGAATTTTACATAATCCATCTTGTAGGTGAGTTTGTGCCTGAAACTCTGGTTGCATTGAGTTGGTTGCTTTAGTACAAGAATGTGTAAATCAATAAATTCCCACACTTATGGAACTAATTACATGTACAGTGATTGAATTGAATACTTAACAGCTCAATGGGCTAGGTATTTCAGGTGAATATAATGCAAATCTAGGATAACTGCAGCAGCAGACTATATTTGCTGGCTAGTATTTTACAATCCACATCTAGATGTAAGCTATGAGAGACTAAGCACCTTCCTAAGCATAAAATTATATACTTCTAATAAATCTGAGAAATGCATCACCTACAGTACTTATGATGTCTGGAGCTTACGCTTGAACAACCATTGAAATGGTCTCGCCAACTGTGCTCTCTTCTTCCTCCAGAACCAAATGGCTGCGTTGTACTGCTCATTACGAATTTTTCTTGTGGCGGCCCTCCAATCATACTTCTCCATTTCTGCACGTGCAGCCCGGCCAATAGTTTCTCTCAATTCAGCATTGTGCAGAAGCGGCTCCAGTTTGCTCAAGCAGTCGTCAAGATCCCCAGGATTATACAGATATCCAGTTTTTCCCTGCTGATCATCAGGAATGATATCTGGAATTCCTCCAGCACGGGCAGCCAAAACAGGAAGTCCTGATGACATGGCCTCCAAAACGACGAATCCAAGTGTCTCAGACTCTGAAGGCATAACAAATATATCTCCACTGGCGTATGCCTGAGAAAGCTCCTCGCCCAGTAACATACCTGTGAACACTACAGGCATGCCGGAGAACAGTTTCTCCAATTCCTCCCTATAACAAGAATCAAAATGAATAATTTGTAGCTCAAACTTTTATAAGAATGAAAAACTACATGTCTCATGTTAAGCATACAGGCTATTAAAACAGGAAATTCTTCTTTTAAATAGCAATGCATTCCGATGTCCACATTGTCAACAAATAGCATTTGATAGTAGATTCTTCTCACACCCCAATCATGTCCCTTCGAGAAGAGCTGCAGGTTATTCATTTGAAGACAATTTTACTTCCAACAACATTTCTACTTCTAAGGTTTTCAAACAGTTTTACTTCCATGATTCCTATGTCAAAGTCAGGGAGCACTTTTTTCATTGAGAAT
Organism: Capsicum baccatum var. pendulum; assembly: GCA_030864225.1. Lineage (NCBI taxonomy): Eukaryota > Viridiplantae > Streptophyta > Magnoliopsida > Solanales > Solanaceae > Capsicum > Capsicum baccatum. Next base: position 224,621,944 of record CM061559.1, on the reverse strand, counting down.
TCTTCGATCCCTTTTGTGTGAATGACAGATTCCAATGATGAAGAGAAATAACTTATTCTCTTTCATTTGAAAGGGAATGGGAGTCTTGTTGAGAGTGATTACGGAGGACCTTTTCATAGAGGAGAGTGATAGGCCGGTTAAAGCAAGCTTGTAAACAAAAGGAGATGCCATTCATTTTTAGCAAAAAAAAAAGCGGCCGCTCACTCGTATTACACAATCTCATAGCAGAAAAAAGCAGTTGCTCATTCGTATTATACAATTGTATCACTACCGTTAGCTTTAAATGACCTATGTCCCACTCTTGGGGCTCAAATCCAGTATTTTTTATCAAAGAAGTAGGAAGTTTAATCTACACAAAGGAGAGCTAATGTAATTTGGATATAAGAGACCAGAAATTCCTAGGTTTCGGCGTGCATTATGCCATCAGGTATAATAGAATAAACTGAAGAGTCACAAATTACAAGTTTGTCCATGAAGAGGGATTATATAACACATTAGTATAGTATATATACATATAGATATCTTGTCAACAAAATAAATAACTCCAGCACTAATGGTGGTAATGTATCACACAGCTGCAAGAAATGGGAATGAAGTGAATAGTTAGCGCACATATCGACTTGCTAACAGATAATTAACTCCTAGCCAGGTTCAACTAGCTAGCATTAACCAAATGACTGATAATGCAATAAAGTTCACTGTTCTCTAAGTTATCTGTACCATCTAACATGTAACAAATGAAATGGTAATGCTTAACAAAGAAACTATACCAATAATTCAGCAACTCCAACGTGGCTAAATGTTGCTATTGTTTTAAATTCAGGGTTCAGCTTTACTAAACATTACCTACTAAAGTAAAGCTGATAAAAGTTCAGTGAGATTATCTGGTAGCATAGTGTTTTCCTCACTTTTGTCTCTTATTTAGCATACAAGCTAAGTAATATTTCTAGCAATAGAGATCACGAACAATGACATATAACTAGTGGTGACATGAGATCCTCACCAATAATTTTTTTATCGTGGACTTGACAGCCTATGATTATCAGAAGAAGGGGCAAAAAAGCGACAACATAGCTTATTGTGCATGATACTAGATATCAAAAATCATTTACAGTGAAGTACAGGTAAATCAGCCTGGTGAAGTTCTGAAAGTAAAAAAGGTAAAATCGCTACTGCAACTCACCTATATGGCCCATCTCCAATAAAAGCTAAACGAGCTTCTGGAAGTCTATCCATTAACCTGTTCCAAAATCACTTTGAAATGTCATATGCAAGTTACCAGCACCTTCATTCAACTTCATAACCACTCAGTTTCCTTGATATAATGTTTTCCTTTAATATGAGGATTCATATATCTAGCCATATACCAGTCAAAAATGCAAGTTTTATCCTTTCTCATTAACATAGAGAGGCAATACCTTTCGAGGAAATCCAAATTCTTCTCAACTCCAAGTCGTCCAACATGGACTATCAATGGTTTATCAGGTTCCCCATTGCTGATCATGAAGAGTAACAGGAGAAAGCAAAAAGAATTATCAGTACACATTTAAGGTTGTTTACATAGTGGATGGAATCTTCAGCAGGAAGCTCCAACCTCAATCTTAATCGCATTGCATGAGACCGATACCGAGGGTGGAAGCTCTCAGAATCAACACCCTTATTCCATAGACGTATCTTGTTAGCTGACAAATAAGAAAAAGAGAGGAACAGTCAACAGCTCTGAGCAGAGGTTTAGAAGCAAAAAGAAGCTAATGGAAGCACGCATCTAAGACCAACAAAACTGCTTTGTGAGAATAGAGAAGACAGTACAGTTTTTGACTTAAATTGCTAATTAGTAAAGTTCATGCTGTAGTGTAATTAACAAGTTCACCAATTGAATTTTTACCTGCTGTCACCCTATAAGCTTTCAGATCCTTCGCAATAGCAGCAGATGGCACCAGTGTAAGATCAGCGGCTCTATGTAGAAACTCTGGTAAGCAGCAGTTACATCTTAATTAGTATACAGAGCTGGACACCTGAGAGAGAATACATACTGCACAAGAGAATGCTCAGCTCACATACTTATAACCATCCACATAGGTTTCACCAACCAACTAAAGGTATATCTAGGTATATATCTGCAAAATAAGGGCCGGAATCAGTGTAGATCCTTTAATAATTAATATAGAATGTACGAAGAAGCTTCAGAAACTCATTCTTTGCGTCATACATCAGGAAGATCAACAAAGGAAAAACTTTTGCTTCTTGAATCATGTAATTAACAGAAGCTATCAAATGTTCCCATCTGGAGATGAGATATTCGGGAGTTTGACTTACACAGGCACATGTGTGTGATAAGACATCACTATTGGCACACATAACAGTTTTGCAATGATAAGAGCACCAAAGACCTAACAATAGGGAAAAATTAGAACAACCTTAAGCTCCTTGAAGGTCCAAAACTAATATCACTGCACCACTTAAAGGAGGAGCAAAAAGAAACTGAAAACTCACCATTATACCAGGAGATGATGCATGTATGATGTCAGGCTTGAATCGTGCTACTTCTGAAATTATTCTTGGGCTGAGAGCTAGTGACAGGGGCACCTTCTGGTACCAGGGGCAAGGGAAACTGCAAAAGAAATAAGTGACTTTTTCTTCAAATAACTAGCCAATTACCATAAATGGAGAATATTTCATAGTCATGCACCCTCAAACGTCACAAACTTTTTTGCTAAGTTTGCACGTGAGTGAATTCATGAGTAAACACGAAAAAGAAATATAAAAAAGGCACTAGAATCGGCAACCTTAGTGATCCAATCAACTTTGCTCCATAAAACTCTTGAGGTACTCCTTCATGTGTTGTCACAACCATAACCTGTACCCCCAAATTAACAGAAGTGTGTAAGAGGCCAAACATCGTATGTAAACTTCAACACTTAGCCCGTGTAGGAACTCACTCAACGGTCTGGCTGAACTATGGCTAAGAATATTACGGTTAGTCCCTATGAACTAAATGATTGTTAGAATAGCTGTTTCTTGGTAAATGCAGACAAAGCATATCAAGATTGCTTGAAATTAATTTAGGGGAATATAACTATTATAGGTCAAGATTATAGACTCCTTATTGGCAAAATAGCATCCTGAGAAAACTTGAAGTGGATAATCAGCTCAAACATAACAATTTTGTGGGTAGATGCATGAAATAGAAGTAAGTTCAGAAGACCAAATGAACAACAGAAGCTATCAGTTATCAACAACACTCTTGTCAACAACAAATGTACCTCATCCCCCATTTCACGGAGATATCTTATAAAATTCTGGAACCGGTTCTTGTAGCCAGATACATACCTGCATATTTCACAAAGGAAAATGGTGGTTATGAGAGAATGTAAGCCCGATTGAGTAAAAATATAATTGTACTAAGGCCAGATTCAGATAATGCACATGAATTTTGATCAGTAGAATACGTCAAAACTAGGTCAAGTTTTTTTTTTAAAAAAAAAATTTTCAGGAAATGTCAATTTTGGTTCTTTAAAATTACTGACAAAATCTGATTCCATAATTTAACATATTAAGGCGCCGGATCCCCAGCTGAGAGCATCTCTAACTCTAAAAATTAAAGGATGAAGGCAATATCACTTCTAAGTGCCACTGAGCTATATACAGCAAATTGTAATAGAAGTGGGAATTCTTCGTATCTCAGGTTCAAAGGTATCTGATTGAACCCCGCTATATTTAAATGGTGAGATCGATATGAAATTGACATTACAAATACTATGAGGAACCATTAAAGAAAGAATGCAGGGATAACAAGCACTAATGCATCTCAAAACGAAAAAAATAAAGAGAAAAAATTAGGTTCCAATGCTGAAGTGATCACGATAGAACAAGTTTTTAGATTGTGATTGGCAATGCACATTACTATAACTAACAAGCATGCACAACTACCTTTAATAAGCTACATTTCTAAGAAGTCATAGTTCCTTCCTTAGATCTAGGTAAGGACTTAACATAAGTCCTTTCTTACAAGCTATTCAAGGTCTAGTGGCTCCAAAACGCACGAGAGATCTGTTCCAAAAGCAAATGTGATAGATAGTTGATCAAGTCTACATTTCCATATGATGGAAAAAAAAAAAGAGGTTCACTATCGAAATTCTTATGGTAAGAATCATTACCTACTACACAGATTCTAGCATATACCGGAAGATAAGAAGACCAAACAAACAACATATGAGAAAAGTCGGTAAATACTTTTGACAACAAAAGTTCCTTAGAAATCTCGACAAGAATCATGAAGACTGCATAGTAAAGAAGGTTTAGTATATGAGACAATTGAATTCACATGCATTGACAAAACTGCTGCAAATTAACGGAGTAGTATAAAAGATATGCTGCAAAAATACTCCTCAAGCAAAACATTGCCAAAGCTTTCCATTATATGAGAACAAATGATTAATTATTGTAAGGATATGACACCTGGGGCTGACTCAACCCCAAATGCTAGCTCATGAGGAGGAGATTAACCAAGTCCTTATAAACCAACCACTAGACCATTCCGCAACCAATGTGGTACTCTAATCCGCTCCAACTCCTCCTTCACGCCCAGACCCAACTAGATCGTGGACCGAAAGCTCAAATGGGGAAGGATCTAGTTGCGCTACCATGTAAAAATATGACATCTGGGCTAACTCAACTCCAAAAGCTAGCACATGAGGGACAATTGTCAAAGTCCATATAATCAAACCACCGGTTTATTTCCTACCAACTTGGAACTCTAACCCACTCTAATAGTTATCAAATCAATAATATACGTAAGTATATATGTAAGGGCTGCAGAAGAAATTAGACCCAATGAACCACTCAGAAGTTCAACAAATAGAAAGAGCATAGCATTAACCAGAACCAAAGTTTAGTACTTCCTCTGTCCCAATTTATGCCGCACACTTTCTTTTTTAGTCCGTCCCAAAAAGAACGTAACCATTCTATATTTAGATAGAAACCATCCAACTTTAAAATTCTTCTTTCACCCTTATAGAAATAATTTATAACCACACAAATGGTCAAGAAGTGTTTTAGACCACAAATTTCAAAAGTTTCTTTCTTTGTTAAACTTTATGCCAAGTCAAACGACGCTACATAAATTGAAACGGAGGGAGTATTATTTAACACAGACAATTTTGCAGTTTGGGTCTAAATTACTACCTCCTTTCGTTTTTACTTATCACACTTGATTATTCAAATGTCAAATTGCATGAACTTTGACCATCATCTTCAATGTACTTATCCTCATATTATGAGGATTGCAAGTTGCAACTTATAGTATTTCTCCTAAAGTTTTTGAACAACTAAATTTTTAATTTAAAATATTGACTTAATCTAACATAATTTAGCTCCAAAGATCAGTTAAATTGACTTTTCTGAAGCAAAATATGACAAGTAAAAGTAAATGGAAGTTCACAAAAAAATACTCACGCAAAAGGAGAAGGCTCAACAAAGATAGCAATACGTCTAGGCTTAGAAGTCAATTCAGATTCAGTCAAAGGAGGAGGACCCTCTTCCTCTTCTTCCCTGTTATACTCTTTAACTGTCATCTTACTAGCTACAATTAAGTGCCTTTTCTTGAAAGGTCTTTCCTTAAATCTCCTTTCACACTTGAAGAAACTAACTTTCCTACATTTTAAGCTAATGGGGTTTGTTCTTGAAGTACAAGAATGAGTAAATTCAAGAAAACTTGTGGGTACTGAAACAAAACAAGAAGTGGTAGCCATGGTGGTTTTCCCTTTTTTTGCGGGGGGGGGGGGGGGGGGGGGGGGGGGGATAATGATGTTAAAGTATATTTGAATTTTTTGATTAGCTAAGAAAATAGAAAATTTGAGGAGCCATCAATGGATATTCTTTTCTATTTTTTACATACATATATACAGTTGAAAATGGAATAATTGGAAGGTACTGAGAGTATATGCCACAAATTTACAAGGTAGTGATAGATATTATTGTGGTCGTTTTCATATGCTAATTGAAATTTGGGAGTATTAGGATTTTTGTTGTGTCTTTCTGGCTTTTAGCTTTATCGGTTTTTAACACAAGTAAGCTGTTAGACACAAATGAGAGTTGCTTAGCATCGTAAATTCGTAAAGTTAATGTTTGAGAAATATACTGGATAATGATTATATACAATCAAGGGTAAAATAGGTACTAAGTTATTTTAAAATAGTTAGCATGTAAAAAATGAAGAGATAATTAATTATTTTTTAAAATTTTAGTACTTTCATTGTTTTATCATGACTTGACACATAAATTAAGAAATAGTAAATAATAAAGATAATTTTATCATATTATCATATTTAATGCTAATAATGAAATGAATAAATTACTCATTAATTTTTTAAATTGAACATCTATTTTTAATATTGACCTGTTGGCAAAAATCTTTTAATGTTTGCTAAGTTCTCGTGATTTTTTGGCTATTAAATTATACTTTGATAAAAGCTAACAGTATGATTTGTCCACTTAAGGACTATTTTTTCATAAAATTATTCATTTGTGTTTCAAATTTTTGTCTTTATTTAAAAAACAGTGTTGGTTCATGAAAATTACAAATCCAATTTGAAATCGCAATTCAAATTTAGAAAGCAATTTTGTAATATATTTTTGCTCACTTTTCACTTTTAAAGTTACAACTTACATTTAAGTATTACTAGTTTAGTATACGTGCAACGCACGTGTATATAATATTAATAATAATAAATACATAAAAAATAAATTGACATGTGTTCGTTATAGTATTACGTATAACACTTTTAAAATATAACGCAAAAGATAATATGAATAAAAAAGAATTATCACCTCTTTGTCAATTAAATATCACAGTTTTTCGAGCACCTTCAATTTGCTAACGACCTTCGTGTCATTTAATACTCCTTTTGTTCCTAAATATTGTCTTCGTTACTAAAAAAAGATGATTCATAACACGTATTCTGTTTCTTTTTATTTGTCATGTATACTGAAAATAGTTGTTTTCAAATATTGATCAATTTAAAAAATCAAGAAAGAATTAATTTTTTTCAAGTTTGCCCTAATATTAATTATTCTATAATTAATAGACACATAAATAGGCAAAGATTAATAAGGAGTATATGAGTCAACTTACACTTTTAATTAATTTTTTTTTAATGATTGTACAAAGTTGTATCATGTCAACTAAAAAAGAATATAGAAGCACTTGTCATTTTAGAAAACTAAGATATCATTAGTTTTTTTACCTTTACCCTTCAACATAAAATATGGAGGGACATTAATGTGGTGCAAAAGGGACAAGCACTATATTAAATTGAAAGGATTAATAAATAGGATAATTTAATCAAATTACTCGATTTCTAGTTAAAATTTTACTTTAAAATATACATAACAAAAATGACAAGTATTTAAAAATGAAAAAATATATAGATTGCTTTAAAAGTGTAAATTACATGTCTTTTATTGTCATATTTAGACATTTAGTGCAATAAAAAAAATAAATGTCAAGATAAAAGGATAGAAACATTGAAAGTAGATAAATAAGGTATAATGTTAAAAAATAATAAATAATAGGAAAAATTTCATTATATCGCCCTTTGAATATAATAAATTTATTGCGTTGAAAAATGCATTGAGTGATGAATATAATATTTAATAGTAAGAAAAAAATGGATAGAAAATACTAAATTGTCCATTAATTTTTTAAACTAAACACGTATTAGATATCTACTTTTAGTATAGTGAAAAAATATTATTGGACAATTTAACTTGTTATTTTTTACATATGAAGAAAAAATAATATTTTTTTTCATATTTTACCCTCAACTTTAATTAACATTAAAATCTTGTTTGGTAGTAGTTATTTAACAAACTATAAGGACTCCTAAATTTATTTTGATGCACGAAAATTTTACATTTTATTTTGATGTTATTTATTGGTGATAATTTTTTTTTTTTTTAAAAAATCATGTAATACAAGTTACATATAGAAAAATTTACAACTCAACCTCCCTTTGTTTTTTTAGCTTCCTTTTGAGATTCTTCATTATGAAGAGCTTTTTGACATAGTTATACCTATTTAATTAAGACGTGAATCTTCAGATAAAGAACATAATAATACATCATATAGATTTTTGAGTTCAAGATTGACATTCGAGATAAAACACAACAATATATTCAATATAATCTTATAAAGTAGGATTTCGAGATAGTAGACCTTACCCCTACCTCAAAAGGTAGAAAAACTATTTCCAATAAATTTTCGACTCAAACTATAAAAAGAAACTCAAAACTCATATCTCCATCAAAATAATAACTTAAAAGACAAACACAAATCATACGAAAATGGCAATCACGTAGGTTTGCCCTGTTCAAGACCAATTAATTACATGACAACAACTTTATATGTTACTCCAAATGTCTTCCTCTTACACCTTTGATAACACTGTTTGATGATAAAAGTATTAACCATTCGAGGTACTACGTTAAATGAATAATTTTATCTAAAGCAACTTATTGTTTCCCATAATTGACCTTTGGTCTTCCGTCTTAGAACAAGAAATAAATATGCAGTACATAAATGATTAATAGTTAAAATTTGAATGACAACGATATATAGAGAAATGTTTCACTTCTCGACTCCTGCTATGTACTATTTATTTCGTTTACAACAAACAAAAGATTTACCTAGTTAATTCGTCTATCGTTTACAACAAACAAAAGATTTACCTAGTTAATTCGTCTATCATAATGCACACACAACTAAAATATCTATAATAAAAACAAGCAATCAAGTAAATTCTGAGATTCTCAACTCACCGAATTAATCTTTTAAACAAAAACAAATGACCATCTTGAAAAAAAAAATAATGAATTATTAATTAGTCACAAGTCAATCCAAATCTAGAAAAACTTACGGTTAAATTTTAACTCTGTACAATAAACTACCATGTCTTCACAAATTGCAGCGAAGAACAATCACAGACTATTAAAATAGATACAAATATGTGCCTTCACCCAAGAACAACTTTAATCATTGTCATGAATCCTTGTCACATTGTAGAATCAATACCCTATATTATTTAAACTCTGATAATTTTTTTTTAATGCGACGTTCTCTTGCTCTAAATAAATAAAGAGTCCTTAAATAAGGAAAAAAATTAATACACTATATTAGTTGGTTTGAAAATCCTAAATTACATATATTTAAAATAAGGTAAAAGTCCTAAATTACATATATTTTAAATAAGATAAAAAATAATTTATAGTAAGGTGAACAAAGAAAAAATACAACATAGATAAATATTATTAAGCTGGTACTTGATAAAAGAAATTCTAACCTTATAATAGTAATGAACTACCTACAGAGCAATAAATATTAACATTATATTGGTGATGATAGAATCCTAAATCTAAAAGCCACAGTCCACATGCAGTAAAGAGTTAAAGTATGTTAATATATTACAATATGTATGGTAATGTAAGTAGTATTAATGGTATTAAAAAAATCAAAACAGAATCCTAGCATAAATAAGCAAACTTGTATTCAATAACGGAATGATAGAGTAGTCTTTAAATAAGAAAAAAAACTAATACACTATATTAGTTGGTTTGAAAGTCCTAAATTACATATATTTTAAATAAGGGGAAAGTCCTAAATTACATATATTTTAAATAAGGTAAAGAATAATTTATAATAAGGTAAAAACTAATTTATAGTTTAGTAGGTGTCAAAGTCCCAAATCAAAAAAAATAATTAAATTATTAATTTTTAAATATAAAAATAGTGAAAAGATAATTTTGTCTAAAGTGGAGAGTTTTAATGAAGGACAAAAAATTCAAATCACTTTTCTAAGGGTCTTCACACTTTTAATATATTATAAATATAGATATAGATTATAGATTCAAGCATGGAGATTATTTCACATACTCTTTTTTTATAAAGTATAATCAAACACAACTCTGTCTTCAACTTCAACATCATAAATTTAAAGTAAAATAAAAATACTTAAAATATATATCTAATCAAATGAGGTTATTTCACATACTTTATCTTTTTTATAAAGTATAATCAAACACAACTTTTTCTTCAAATTTAACACCATAAATTTAAAATAAAATAAAAATACTTAAAATATCTAATCAAATGATTGCTTAATAATTTCTTTCATTCCTTTCAATTGTCATATTTTTTTTTTCACGTTTCATAAAAGTATTAAATAAAATAATAATTCAACTATTTTTTTAAAATCTTAATTTAATACCATTTCTCCTTTCATTTTACTAATCTATCCCCACATTTTTTAGAATAAGACTAAAGGTAATGTAACACCCCACAACATTCTTGACGTGACACCAGTCATAGTTCCATGTATAGGGAATTTGAAGCATAAAATTTTTCTAAGTGTTGAAAGACTTAGTCATATTTTACGCCCTGAACTTCAATGATTTCTAAATTGATCTTTCCGACCCCGAGACGTAGATTTATGAGTTATTTCATGTTCGGGGATGTAAAGGGCATGTCTCGGGGAAGTTTTGAATTTTTTGAATGAGGTTTGAGCTATGTTTGAATCACGAAAATAGTAGATCACCGTGATTCCACCGCGTTGCAGTTCCTATGACGATGAGCCCTCTGGCGCGACGCGATGGACTCCAAAATTGGAATTCAGTTACGAAGTTAATTTCCAAAGGGCAGTCTTGTCTTTTCCTTATAGCTCCGAGTCGTAATAACACAAAATTAAGTCGCCATTAGGGTATTATATGCCAAAGATTACTCAATCTCTCTCCCAACTAAACATTAACTGCTCCCCCAAAGATCAAAAGTTCAACCTCTAAGTTCAAGATTCTCAAAAAAATTATCACGATTAGAGTTTCACTCTTCAAACTAAGCATTTAAGGTACGTGGAACTGTCTTTAAACTCCATGGACATGGATTTTATCGTTTTGCCAAGTTTAAAGATATACAATTATGTTTATGAAAAGGTTTTGGAATATTGTTTTGAATAGCATGCATTCATGAATTCATTTTGATAAAAGTATATGTTGGTCTTGAACTCCTTTATATAGAATTGAATTATAACTATGTATACATGTGTTTTTTGTTGTCTTTTTGAAAAGTTTAATTGAGAGCATGATTTATGAGGCCTTCCTCCCAGTGTGGATTTTACTTGATTTATACGATATATGGTATTCACTTGCATGTATTGAATTGAAATGCTTGTTACCCAAATGAAATCTTTTTTCCAAATAAAGAGTAATATATTTTCAAATTCAAATATTTTAATTTTTTTAATACATTTTTATTACAACATTATTAAGTTATGTACTAAAAATTGCCAAGTGGCTTTTTAATATCTTGTCGCGTGGCTTCTTGTCTTTCTTTTAGTTATGCTTTTATATATATACAGATTCGGGTTGACATTGATTGTGAGTTGATGAGAGGGAGTCTTCTTGCCATAACTATACTCTTTGTATTAAACAGAAGAATTTCATGAGATTGAATAATTGACATGGCCAACACATAGTTACGTCTTGCGAAAAGGGGGTATTTGCATAAGATTTCACAAGATTTTAAAATGAGGACTCTCTTGTGATGTTATAAATCTTTGGTGGTCATTTGCATGCTTTAAATAGGATGGGTTGTGAAATTGACATGATATGAATGACTTGCAAGTCGGGGTATGGCGATACCCCGTGATGGCATGCCCTTAACGTATTAAATACCAAATGATTTTGTATATGAAGCATGATATTTGAAGAAACTAAAATTGGGCCTAAAGAGAGAGTTAGATGGTTACCCAAAGAAGGCGTTTGAGTTTAAGGGCTCATCCCTGGAAATCGAGTTTTGCCAACTTGGGTGATATGATTGGCTATGGCCAATGTATACTTGCCCTTGAGGCACTAGTATACCAGAATAGTGTTCAGGACCACAATCTTTGCGGCAAACTTAGATTTGGGGGCTTGGCCGACGAGTAAATGGCGGACTCATATAGCCCGTGGGTACTAGAAATATAGGGTGTACCATCTATCTCAGGAGTAAAAACAAAGTGTTGAGTCATGATTTCAAGAAAGTATTTTGGAACTCTAAATAATGCCCATGTGTTTTTACTTTCCTTATGATTAATATTTTACGAAATACTCTCACCTATGTTGTGTAATAAAAATATTATTTTGGATTGTTTCATTTACTAGTACAATTGTATTGACCCCCTATATTTCAGGATTTGAGGCTCCATCCCGAGGTCCCGCTAAGCAATAGATCGATTGTCTAACATTTGAAGTTGGTAAGCCTCCCTTATTTCAGAAGGCCTTGTCTTATGTGATGTTTCATTTGGTTTTTAGTTAATGGTCTAGCCAAGGACCTTGTCCCGATTTTCAGATAGATGTTGTTTCCAGTATTGATAGAGATTTCAAAGACTGATTTCAAATGCTTTTGAATCTTTATGAACTCATTTTTGGATTAGTTTGAAATAGAAGATGACTATGTTTTCGTTTCTTTTGCATTTCTATAGTATATGAATTATGCTTATGACTACTAGTTTGAGGGGCTCTCGGGTCATGATAGGTGACGAGATGTATATATATATATATATATATATATATATATATATATATAAAATTCAACATTTAAGGCTTAATCTTAAAATCGAAGATAATGTATTCAGCAAAATGCAAAGAATATTTTCTAGAAATAAAATATCTTATCATGAGTACCAAGAGGTAGAAAATGTAATTGAAATTACCTAAACAATTAAAAGACATACATTGAATCTTTTGACAAACCCATGATCGATCAAATATTAAGAAAAATTTTAGAAAAAAAAGAAAAATGATGAATTACGTTCATCTAGGAGGAACTCAAATTTTAGTCAAATCAACATTCAAAGAAGGAATAAATATTCCAATAGTTGTCAACCTTTCATATGAAAGATTCATAAATGCCATAGAAGGAAATCTAGGAATAATAGAAGAAAATTTGGCATATACCAAACTATTATTTACCTACTATCCCAGGTATTATTGTAATACCCCAATTTTTTCAAGCTCTTGATCCCTCAAAAGATGGACCACTAAGCCAGCTTTCCAACGTTTCTAGTCTCGCCTCAATCCGATGTCATAGCAAAAAGGGTTGTGGAAAGTTTCTCCTAAGGACCTAATACATTGCCGTGACTACGAATCTAAGAAATAAGTCGTAATCACTCATGATGATTTGTCACGAGTGAGTCGTAGTCACAAAAGTGTGTTACCCAAGTCCCACTTTAATAGTTATGAGTCCAGTATGTGACTCATAGTCTGACATTATGAGTTGTTTAGTGAACTTGAATCTTGACCAGTGAATGACCTAGGAACCAAGCCTCAGACTACAACTCTACCTAATGACTCGTAGTCATCCCCAATGAGTCATAGGGTGGTGATTCGTAGTCAAGACAGTGAAGGCCTCCAGCCTCAAAATTTTAGCCTACCACTTAGAGTACGACTCATAAACAGTCGTGAAAAGTCATAGGGTGAGTCGTAACAACTGGGAACCCAGATTCCTGTACAATTTTTCATGGGCTTTTAAGTCATTTCCCACTCATTTTAAAGCCTAGCCCACGTCGTTTAGGCTTCCCAAAGGGGGGGGGGGGGGTATAAAAGGCTCAAAACCCTCAAAATTCCATTATTCATCATAATTTAACTTGGAGAAATCAAAATGAGCAATTTTATTCTTCCTCAAGAGTAAACTAGGGCTCTTAAGAACAAAGGTCAAATTCATGGATTTCACCAAAGCTTCTACTTCAGGTATGTGGGAGATTCATCAATGGGTTCCTTTTACCCATTGAGTCCCAACGTTTTTCCCTAATCCTCAAGTTTAATCATATTTTGATTTAGGGTTCCATGAAAAAAGCATAAATTCCATAATTCCTCCATGTAATTCTTGAATTCAACTATGAACAAGTGTTTCTTCATAATTTCAAGTATTCTTTCGTACCTTAATTATGATAACTTTGTTATATTGATGAAATTGTTGGGCTTTTGAATTTAAGTGATGAAATTTCTTATCATTTAATTACTTTGAAATTATTGTATTTTACTGTATTTTCATTACTGGTGGGTTATAAACACTCCATACCTAGATAGTCATGCATGTTTCATATTTTCAAGTTACAAGTCATTCAGAACATGTTATATCATTGTATTTAGATTACAAATGCACTGTTATTTTTAGAATACCATATTTGAGCATATTAGTTATCGGTTCTTGTACTAGTTTATGCTTTCGTGTATGTTTAATTGGAAGTAGAACTTAGCACCAAGCGAATTTAGGGAGGAAGGCTTTCCTACCAGTTTAGGGTGATACCTTTAGTAGCAGTTCCTAAGTTCCAGAACTACATAGCCAACGTAGGTTATAAGAGGTCTTCCTGTTGCTTAGGGTTGATACTCTCTTAGGGGCACCTGCCTTTTTAGGGTGATACCCTCGTCCTTCGGGATATCAGATTAGTAGATTCACACAACCAGTGTCAGTACCCATGGCAACGTACTAAAACCCTTCCAACTAGAGTTATATGTTGGACCCTGATTAGCTCAGATTGTGTCATGACTAGGGAGTAGTCTCAGGTCATGAGAAACTTGGTATCAGAGCATAAGGTTTAAAGTATCCTAGGGTATCTGAAAGCTGTGTTAAGTAGAGTCTTATGTATGGGTGTGAAATACACCACACTTATGGATAAGAGGATACAAAATATTGTAGGAAATGGTTCCCTTCTTTCAGTATTTATGTCATGCGATGGAGAGTAAAATCCATCAAACTTCTCATTCTAACTCATCCTCTACCATTTATAGAAAATACTCCATCAAACTTCTCATTCTAACTCATCCTCTACCATTTATAGAAAATACCTCCTAGAAGGAATAGTGAAAGGAGAAATGGGGACCATCCCCCACCGCCACCTATTCCTGAAAACCCTGTGAAAGAATATATCTCCCTGACCAAATTCAGGACCGCTTTCACAGTTTTGGCCCAGACTATGGCTGCCCAAAGTAACCAGTAGGTAATTTTCCCAACCAATACTGTAGTGAACACGATAACTTCTAGCATTAAGACTTTACTTGGATGAATCCCTTAGTGTTCTCTGGGTCCAAGTTTGAGGAGGATCCCCATGGAGTTTCTTGATTGTGTGCACAAAGTGACTGATATCATGTCATTTCCAGTGAGAGTGCTGAATTAGCTACTTACCAGCTACAAGGGTTGGCTCATACTTAGGTTAAGTAATGGAAGAAGGATAAAAGTGCCAAAGCAGGGCCTATAGAGTGGGATGAGTTTACTACTGCTTTCTTAGAAAGGTTCTTTTCTCTAGAGTTGAAGAAGGCCAAGGTGTAAGAGTTTATCAATTTGAAGCATGTTAATATGAGCGTGAAGGAGTATTCACTTAAGTTCACCCAGTTAGGAAGGTATTCTCCGACCATGATGGCTGATTCTAGGGCCAGGATGAGTAAGTTTGTTTCTAGAATTTCTGAAGCTGTTGTCAAGGAGTGTAGGATAGCTATACTGATTAGAAATATGGACTTTTCCATATTAATGGTTCATGCTCAAAAAATTAAGGGAAAAAATCTCAAAGAAAAGAGATAATAAGAGGTCCAGAATAGGTAACTTTAAATTTTCTCAGCAAAGGTCAGAGGGTGGGAATCATTCTCAGTTTCGCTAGAAGTTTTTAGCCCCAGCCCCATCTTCGACCAGTGCTCTAGTGCCTAAGTTTAGGCAGGACAATTGGGATAGAGCACCAGGCTCTAAGTCCCAAGATGAGGTTAATAGTGGCCACACTAACCCAGTTTACAGAGATGTGGTAAGAATCACAAGGGTGAGTTTATAGCAGGTAGTGACACATATTTTGGGTGTGGCAAGTTAGGCCACAGAATCAGGAAGTGTCCACTAGTTGGCCAGTAGGGTAAATATTTTTGGTAACAAGGTCAATCTAACTTCTCATCAGCTTCAGTAGGTCGCCCGACTCAATAGGGTGCCACCTTTAGTGCCGCAGAGGGCAGTGTCAGAATCGACTTTATGTCCTTCAGACTCGATGAAATCAGGAAGATTCTCCTGATGTGGTTACTGGTATGTTACAAGTCTTTTACATTTATGTATATGCATTACTAGATCTCGGAGCCACATTCTCTTTTGTGACTCTTTATATAGCTGTAGACTTCGGTGTCAGTCCCGAAATCCTTGCAGAGCCCTTCTTAATATCTACCCCAAGTGGTAGTTTTATCGTAGCCAAATGGGTATACAGAAATTTTCCAATCACAGTATATCAAAAATTCACTTTAGTTGATCTTATAGAGTTAGAGATAATTGATTTTGTTGTCATTCTTGGCATAGATTGGCTCTACGCCCATTATGCATCAATTGACTGTAGAAATCGGGTAGTCCATTTCAGTTTCCTAATGAACCAATTCTAGAATAGAAGGTTAGTACCTCCATCCCTATGGGTCAGTTTGTCTCATTCCTTAAGGCGAGGAAAATGCTTTCCAAGGGATGTATCTATCATCTCGTTCGAGTCAAGGACTCAAGTTCTGAAACTCCAAGCCTTGAGTCAGTTTTAGTAGTAAATGAATTCCCAGAAGTGTTTCCTAAAGGTCTTTCTAGAGTTTCTTCCGAGAGGGAAAACAACTTTGGAATAAATCTTCTTCCAGATACCCACTCTATCTTATTCCACCCTATAGAATGGGTCCAACTGAGCTAAAAGTATTGAAGGAATAGTTGAAAAAACTTCTAGATAAGGACTTTATTAGGCTTAGTATTTCTCCATGCAGTGCTCCAGTTCTTTTCGTGCATAAGAAAGATGGTTCTCTCAGAATGTGCATCAACTACCATCTGTTGAACAAAGTCACAATCAAGAATAAGTATCCTCTCTCCAGGATTGATGACTTATTCGACCAACTTCAGGGTTCTAGTATTTCTCTAACGTAGACTTCAAATTCAGTTATCATTAGATCAAAACCAGAGAATGTTGTATTCCAAAAACAACCTTCAGATCTTAGTATCGTCTCTCCGAATTTGTAGTTATGTATTTTGGGCTAACAAATGCTCCCATAAATTTTATGGACTTGATGAATAGGGTGTTCAAGTAGTACTTGGACATGTTTGTCATAGTCTTCATAGATGACATCCTTGTCTATTCTCGTAGTGAAGGAGATCATGCAATCCATTAAGGATTGTTTTACAGACCCTTAAGGATCACCAGTTATTTACTAAGTTCTATAAGTGCAAATTCTGGTTGATATCAGTATTTTTTCTTGGTCACATCATCTCTGGTGATGGCATTCGAGTTGATCATCAAAAGATCAAAGCTATAAGAAACTGGCCTAGGCTTTTCTCTCTATCAAATATTAGGAGTTTCTTGGGTTTATACAGTTACTAAAAATGGTTCATTGAAGTATTTTCCTCAATTAACTCTCCCATATCTAGATTGACTCAAAATAAAGTAAAATTTTAATGGTTTGATTTTTGCGAGAAGATTTTTCAGGAGTTGAAAACTCGACTCGATTCCACTCCAATATTAACTTTACTAGAGGGTTCGGATGGGTTCATAGTTTATTATGATGCTTCCAGAGTTGGTCTTAGTTGTGTGTTGATGCAGCGAGGTAAGGTCATAACCTATGCCTCTAGATAGCTTAAACCCCATGAGAAGAATTACCTGACTCATTATCTTGAGTTGGCTGTAGTTGTTTTTTCCTTAAAGATTTGGAAGCATTATCTTTATGGGGTTCATGTGGATGTGTTTATGAACAGTAAGAGTCTATAGTATATATTTAGGCAGAAAGACCTGAATCTTCGTTAGAGAAGGTGTCTTGAATTATTGAAAGACTATGATATAAGTGTGTTGTACCACGCAGGTAAGGTAAATGTTATAGACAATGCCCTTAGTAGACTGTCCATGAAAAGTTTTGCTCATGTGGAGGATGATAAGAAATAATTAGTCCTTGAAGTTCACCAGCTTGCTAGATTAGGAGTTTGGTTGGTTGATTTGGCTGAAGGTAGTGTATGAGTTCAAAATGGTTTAGAATATTCATTGGTTGCCAAAGTGAAAGAAAAGTAAGATAGAGATCCTATTTTTCTTAAGTTGAAGAAGACAGTTCGGGATCAGAAAGTAGAGGTTTTCTCCCAAGGAGAGTTGGTGTTCTTCGATGTCAGGGCATGTTGTGTCTTTCCAAATATGGATAATTTGAGGCAGCAGATGTTAGCAAATGCTCATGGTTCATGATATTCTATTCACCTAGGAGCCACTAAGATGTAGCATGACTTGTGAGAAATCTATTGGTGGAATGGTATGAATAAAGATATTGCAAAATTGATGGCTAAGTATTCAAATTGTCAGCAGGTTATGGTTGAACATCAGAGACCTAGTGGTATACTTCATGAGTTCAGCATCCCCACATAGAAGTTGGAAGTGGTTTACATGGATTTTGTTATAGGGTTACCTCGTACGCGTCATCAGCATGATTCTTTTGGGTCATTGTGGATAGAATGACCAAGTCAACCCATTTCTTGCCAGTTCATACTCCATATTCTATCGAGGATTATGCAAGACTCTATCTTAGAGAGTTAGTAAAGTTACATAGAGTCCTATTGACTATTATTTCAGATAGAGGTACTCAATTTACCTCTCAATTTTGAAAGGCTTCCAGAAGGGTCTTGGTACCTAAGTTCATCTTAGTACAACTTTTCACTCACAGATAGCTGGTCAGGTAGAAAGGACCATTCAAACTCTAGAGGACATATTAGGGGCTTGTGTTGTCAATTTCAATGGTAGTTGGGATGATCACTTACCTTTGATTGAATTTGCCTATAATTACAGCTATCGCTCAAATATCCAAATGGATCCATTTAAGGCTCTCTATGGTAGGAGGTATAGATATCCTATTGGATGGTTTGAGGTTGTCAAAGTTGCTTTGATAAGGCCAGATTTAGTATATGAGACTATATATAAAGTTCAGTTGATTTGTGAAAGGCAGAAGACATCCCAAAATTATAAGAAATCCTATGTAAATATGAGGAGAAGAGAGCTTGAATTTGATGTTGGTGACTTTATGTATTTGAAAATTTTGCCCATGAAAGGGGTAAAGCGATTTGGCAAAAAGGTGTAACGACTGATGAAATATATGAAATTTATGATTTTGTATGATTTGACTATTTTACCTGATACAAGAAAACCAAGGAACACATGAAATTGGCTCAAAACAGTCCAAACATACTCCACAAACAGTCCACTAATTCAAAGAATTGAGGACCCTTTTGAAGACCACTCTTAGATTCAAGAATGAAATACAAAAAGGACAATATAACTAGGTGTTTGACACCTTTTGCATCCAACAACAAACTAAGTTAATAACACAAAATGAAACAACAATGTGAACAACAACAACAACAAAACCGGCTTCACAATACAAGATACAAAACGGATACAAGATTACAAAAGAAAAAGGATAGATAGATAGACCACATGAAGGTATAACATTAAGAACCCAAGAATGGTAACTCTTGGACCCTTAACACTACACACAACAATAAATCTATCTCTTATAAAGACACAAGATTAGAATCCACCTCCCAAGAATCAATGTTTCCAAGCAAATGCAAACACAAGTGATTCTACACTTGTCTAAGCCCTAATTTCAGTTTTGGGTGCCTCAAGGAAAGAGGACTTGTGTTTCTTTGTCTTGTAAGACTTACAACTTCATTCATAAGCTAAGTAAATAAAATCCTACATTGTTCTTTATATAGCTATTACAAGATATAAGTTAAAATGATCAAAAGGGCCTTCAAAGAGTCGGCTGCCCATCAAGCGTAAGTTATGGGCTGATTTTGTTGTGTTTTGGGCTTCTTCTACACTTCAATTGCACACACCAAATCTCGGGACCAATGCACACCACATTCATGATTATTTTTGTATCATTACCCCTTTCCGTAGTTGCATTATGATATTTTTGGGGTGTGAGAGTGATTGACATGATTTTCAATGCATTTTGGTATCATTTATGTGATATTGTGGTTTTTGATGGCTTCTAGAGCCTTATTTTGGACTTATATGTATATCTTTTGATATGTGCGACGGAAGGCCAAACGGACTACGCCAAAAGCTCTAGAATATCGATTTTAGGTTAGGTAGACCTTTGGTTTGGGTCCCGGTGCACTTGAGCTCATTATAATCTACTGGTCGGAAAGTTAAAAATTTAGGTGTGAGACCCACATTTGATTGAAACGACCTTGGATGAAAAATCTAAATTTTCCAATAGATCCAGAATATTGAATTTAGGGTGTTAGAATATTTGGTATGATTTTACGACTTTTAAATCTTATTTCGACCCTCGGTTTGGAAAATTATGATTTCGGGTTTCGAGGGTCAACTTTGTGAAAACAATATTTTTTTAAAAATTTGATATCGCCATTGAGTCTAAAACGTAGAATTTAGTATGATTGCATAGTTCATTTGCATGTATTGGACTTCAAACGAATTTCGAGCACCCCGTCGAAGTCCGATCAATCAACAAAAAACTGCTATTGCAGAAAATCTGCAATAAATAGCAGATTTTCACCCTTTTTGGCCCATTTTGCTCATTTTCATCTTGGCTCTTGGGAGTTAAATCCTAAAATAGTGTGGAAGCTTAAAATTAAAGGTTGTGAGAGCTTGGAAAGCTAGATTAACACCTTTTTCTTGGTTTTATTACGGATTAAAGGTAAGAATTCATCATTTTCTTAGTAATTTCTTGATTAATTTCTCAAAATCCCAAAAATCTTAGCACTTGATTTTTAACCCCATTTTCACTTATTTCACTTGAATAATATTTTTATCTTATAATTACTAGTTTTTCATCAATTTAATCCTTAAAAAACTCTGATTCTTGATTTTAACCCGAATTTCAAAGATTTTATCCGGTAAAGATCAAAAATGATTTTTTTTTATTTGAACCCCATTTTTTTCTCAATTTAATTTGGGTTTTCAGCTATAGATTTCTAAAATTATGGGAAACGGTTTTTTGAAGCAAAGTTTTGATTTTACCCGTCTTTTTCAAAAACTCATTTTAGGAGTCTTTTTTGACTCCCAATCAGAAGTAGTCAATATGGGTGTCATTGGTTTTGTCTTGACACATGAATTTCATATTTGATATTTTTAGTGGAGTTCAGAATTATTCGTGAAAAGTAATATCGCGGGTTCAAGTGTAGCGGACTGGTTTTGGCTTTCGAGGTAGGTTATGAATTAACTCTTTCAGATTGGTTTAGATAGTAAATGATGATACAAAATACATGTTAAGGGTTCAAACTAATCATAAAAAATAGCTATTTATGTGTTGTACCCGTGTGGGGCCTATATGTGATGTAATTATTGAAATTGAGTTATTATGTGATATGTGTGACTGTGTGGGTTCCTATGTGATATTAATAGCCTTGAATACATGTGAATAATTGTATTATATTTTTAAAATGCATAATGTGGTACCAGTTGTGCATTGTGATTATATTCATACTTTATTGGCATACGAGACATGTGAAAATTTATGGATGAAACAAAAATAATGAGTGGATATTGGCTCATGCGATTGTGGAAATATATTATTATGGTTGGTTGTGAAAGTATATCATATGGTTGGTTGTGGAAATAATCATTGTGATTTATTGTGAGCATTACATCTTCATATCATACTCATTGATGAAACATTGGTACCACCGTGGTAACATCTAAGAAACACTAACAACACCTTTTTAAAAGATATTGTAACACCATATAAAACCCTTTCCGAGGGATGTGCTAAAAAGAAGATATGAGATATGTGGATTGTATATGGGTTGACGAACCCCCTATGGGTCCTACGTCGGGAAGCTTTAGCTCCATAGGTATATATGGGGATTGTGCGATGATCTCGGAGGTTGTGCGGCGACCTCATGCATCATTATCATCATTATCATTGCACCTACTTTATTGTGTTTATGTTGTGTTGTATTTCCTTATTGACTTGTCATCTATGTATTTGTCTTAACTTTCTTTACTTGTATTTTATGATCTTGTATCTACATGTTCTCTCTTGTTCTATTTAAATGTGATATAATGTATACTTGTGTTCTATATCTTGGTGTGTTATTGCAATATATGTGAGATCTATTAAAACTGTTAGTGCAAGCGGTGTGGGTTACCATTGTGGGATATTTTCTGATTGCAGGTGACATGCCTTTAGTGTATATTTTGTATGCTTTATTTACTACTTTTCTTGGTCGATCTATGATACCTACAAAGTACAAGTGGACCGTATTCATGCCTACTGCGCCCTTTTGGTACATGTCCTAGCTCGAGTACGCCTCAACTTGGTTGACTCGGGTGATTGTTGGAGCTTCCAAGATAGCGGTTGGACATTCATGTATTAGTAGTTATGTATTTGTTAGTATTCAGAGACAATTATTATTCCTTTGTGGTTATTTTTTGATGTATTTGACTCTTGGATCGTATTAGCAGTTCTTATACTATTGACACTTGATTTTGGGCATGATTGGTATTTTGGATAAGTTTTTTCCGCATTATTATGATTACTTGTATGGTTCAGCTTCATTTTAGAAGTCTAAACTTGGGATATTTCTGTCTTTTCCTTTTTTTGTATCAATTTGGGTGATACGCTTACTTGTCAAGGCATGCCGCGACAAGTGCTATTATGACCTTTATTTTTGGGTCGTGACAAATTGGTATCAGAGCAGCTAGGTTTTATTGGTCTCAATGGTGTAAGAATGAGATGTCTAATAAAGTCTCGCGGATCGATACATAGACGTTCGTATCTATCTTCGAGAGGCTATAAGACGTCTTTAGGAAACTTTCCCCATTTTATTCTTTATCGTGCGAAGTTCTTTCATACCTTATGTTCTGAGTTGTGTTTTACTCTTTCTACATGAATGGAGTTTCTTATACCTCATATCAATTAAGAAATGCTATGAGAAATTAGTAGATATCATTTATCGGTTGTAGGCTTGTTGATGCTCCCGAGTTTTCATGGGATCAATTTGTTGATGCCTTTTTGAAGAAATTTATGCCTTTCAGTTTGAGAGATCGTATGTGAGACGAGTTTGATCATTTGGAGCAGGGCTCCATGACAATTTTTGAGTATAAGGTACGCTTCCATGCCCTCTCCAGATATTTCTATGATAGCATTTCCACTGAGTTTGAGAAGATTCAAAAGTTTGTGAAGGGTTTGGTTGTCTCCCTTCATTTGGCTACGTCTCAGATGATTGTGTTTGGGACTTCTTTTCAGAGTATTGTGGATCATGCTAAGATGACAGATGATATTCTTAGTGTGTCTTAGGGAGGCGCCAAGAAGGTGCGACGTTTTGGTGAGTTCAGGAGTCAGACCTATTGAGGTAGAGATTTTAGAGATTATCGTGGATACCATGGTAGGCCAGTGCAGGTGATTTTATAGAGTTCAGCTGGCGGATCTTCTAGTTCAGTAGTTTAGGGTGGTCATTCGGGCTCAGTTGTACTTTCTTTTGTTGAGATTGGTTATAGAGATTGCTATATGTGTGATAAGATTGGCCATATGGACAAGGACTGTTCTCGCTGTGTGTTTAGAGCTATTCCTATTTTACCTATAAGAGGTAGGGGTTCTACCAAAGGTGCATGAGGTAGAGATGGTAGAGCCCGTGTTGGTGGTTGTGGGGCTACTCAGCCAGTTGGTAGTCATGGATAGTGTTATGCTATACCAGCCATACCTGAGCAGAGGCTTTTGATATTGTGATTACAGGTACCTTTCTCATTTATTTCAAACCTGCATCTATATTATTTGATCCCGGATGAACTTTCTTCTATGTATCTGTATATTTTGCTTTGGGTTTTGATTCTGTTAGTGAGCCTCTTGCCATGCCTATTCGTGTATATACCCCAGTAGGTGATTTTTTAGTGGTGGATTGGGCATACCGATCTTGTGTTGTGACTTTTGTCAGGTGTAAGATTTTGGTAGATTTGATTGTATTAGATATGGTCGATTTTGATGTTATTTTAGGCATAAATTAGTTGGATCCCTATTATGCTGTCTTAGATTGTTTTTCCAAGACTATGACTTTTGCTTTGTCGGGTGTGCCAAGGATAGCTTGGAAGGGTACACTTTATTTGGGTCCTAAGAGGGTCATAGCTTATGTTTAGGCTCATAATTGGTTGAGAGGGGATATTTATATTGCTTAGCCCATATTCATGACACCATTTTTGTTTCGCCTCCTTTCTTGGATTCTATCTGTGTTGCCCGTGAGTTTATAGATGTGTTTCATACGGACTTGCCTAGGATGCCTTTGGATTAAGATATTGATTTTATTATTGATGTTGAGTCAGGCACTAAGCCTATTTCTATTTCTCTTTATAGGAAGTCCCCAACAGAGTTGAAGAAACTGAAGGATCAATTGTAGGAGTTGTTGGATAAGGGATTTATTCGACCTAGTATTTCACCTTGGGGTGGGCCTATCATGTTAGTGAAGAGAAAGGATGGGTTTATGTGGTGTGAATTGATTATCGTTAGTTGAATAAGGTGACAGTTAAGAATAAGTATCCTCTTTCTTGCATCGATGATTTGTTTGATCAGCTTTAGGGTGCTGCGGTGTTTTTAAAGATTTATTTGCTGTCCGATTATCACCAGTTGAGTATTAGATCTTCAGATATTCTGAAAATAGCTTTTTAGACTCGATATGGTCATTATGAGTTCTTGGTTATGTCTTTTGGGTTGACTAATTCCCTTGCCTCGTTTAAGGAATTGGTGAATCGGGTGCTTCGACCATATCTCGGCTTCTTTGTTATTGTGTTTATAGATGATATCTTGGTGAATTCCAAGAGTGAGGTTGACCATAAGAAGAATTTGCGTATTGTGCTTCAGAGATTAAGGGATGAAAAGTTGTACATGAAGTTCTCTAAGTGCGAGTTTTGGTTAGAGTCTGTTTTTTTCTTGGATCATCTGGTGACTAAGGAAGGTATTATGGCTAATCCATCCAAGGTTGTAGCAGTTCGTGATTGGGATAGACCTACTTCGCCCACCGATATTCGGAGTTTTATTGACTTAGCGGGTTATCATTGGCGTATTGTTGAGGGTTTTTTTATCCATTGCAGCTCCATTGACCAAGTTGACCCAGAAGAAGATTTTTTTAGTGGTTCGATGCTTATGAGGTAAGCTTCTTGAAACATAATGATTTGTTGACTTCAACTCCTATATTAGCTTTGCCTAAGAAGGGCATGGGCTTTACTGTCTTTTGTGATGCTTCAAGTATTGGGTTGATGTAGGAGGGCATGGTAATTGCGTATGCATTTCGTCAATTAAGCCTTATGAGAGGAATTATCCCACCCAGGATTTAGAGTTGTACGCAGTTGTGTTTGCCTTGAAGTTATGGAGGCACTACTTGTATGAGTCTTTTGTGAGTCTTCTCAGATCATCATAGCCTTCAGTACTTAGCGAGATCTTTATATAAGCAGTGTTGTTGGCTTGAGTTGCTTAAGGATTATGACTTGACTATTCTCTACCATTTGGGCAAGGCTAATGTGGTTGCGGATGCCTTGAACCGGAAGTCGACTTGCATGGGTAGCTTGGCACATCTTTTGACCCAGGAGAGGCTTTTGGCCTTAGACACCAGGGCGTGTTTTGGTATTTATGGATGCTAGATCTTTTTTGATGGAGCAGATTCGAGCTTTGTTGATTTGATAATATTGGATTGAGGTTGATTCAAGATATGGTATTAAGTGGGGGAGGATAAGGATGCCTCACTTGATTCAGATGGAGTTTTAAGGATTGGGGGCTGAGTTTGTGTGCCGAAAGTGGTGATTGGATTAAACCCATTATTCCAGATATTCAATCCATCAAGGTGTGACTAAGATGCATCATGATTTGAGACAGCAATACTGGTGCGGTGGTATGAGGCGAGATATAGCAGATTTTGTGGCTCATTGCCTATGTTGTTAGCAGGTGAAAGTTGAGCATATGAGACCTGGTGGTTTTCTTTAGAGGTTACCCATTCCCGAATGGAAGTGGGAACAGATCACTACGGACTTTATGACTGGTTTTCCTCGTACATCTCATAGTTATGACAGTGTTTGGGTTATCGTGGATCGATTGATCAAGTCAGCTTATTTTATTCTGATTCAGGTCTCATTCAGTGTTGAGAGGTTAACCCCTATCTACATTGTGAGATTGTGTGTCTGCATGGTGTACCGATGTGTCATACCCCAAATCCCATTGGAGCGGACTGGCACCCGTAGCCGAGGAGGCCCGGGAGAACCCGTTCATAACCTATACTTTCACATTTACATTACTTATGAAAATTAGAAATTTGGGCAGCACTTCGTTGTAAATAGAAGAAAACAGTACCTGTATTAGCCCAGCAGACACGTATAAATATATATATAAACAGTAATTGTCCATCAGAGCCATTACGTCTATCAACCAAACACTCCTATGGCTGTACAATATGTCTACAAAAGCCTCTACATAGATACACAACTGAGTTAGGGTCGGGACAAACTCCTGCCCACAAAAGACTTTTATACAAATACCAAAAATACATATAGAAACGACTTGGGATGCCCCGAAACAACTAGAGCTCACCACTAACAACAGAATGTCCTGGCTCTTACTGCGGAGGTGTACGACCTGAAGTACCTGTTCCTGCAGGCATGAATTCGGGTCCCCCGTGAGGGACGTCAGTACGAAAATATGTACTGAGTATGTAAGGCAGTGAGTATCAAGATGAGATACAAAAGATCAACAGAACCCAGATACCAGTGAATAAACAGTATGAGTAGACCACACTTAAAAGAGCTGATGGGATACCTGCACATTACTTTCATATCATTACTTCCCGTAATCCTTATCAATACATAACATATGTCATACAATGGCCAACTGATCAGTGGTACTAATACAATACATCAGGGACCACCCCTGGAATAGCATATATACATAAACTTTATAATACAATGGCCAACTGATTAGTGGTACTAATACAATACATCATATCATCAATTTAAAATACAGACATTCCATTTCTTAATTCAATTAATCTTTGAGATTGGTTACTTTGTGGTCACACCCTATGGAACTTGAAACCATGATACCTCAATAGAAAAACATGTAAATAGGTAATCAATATCATGAAAATGAAGTAGAGAATCATGGATACCTCATTAAACTATTTCGGAGTCAACAATAGTATATGGACATTTTTTTGACTAGCCGGACATCTTAAAAGTGAAAACAAGTTCAATTGGTAGTGTCGAAGATCATATGATGTTATTATGTGTCATGTGTCGTAGGAAAATGTTGGAAGCTTACTTGAGAGTGCCATGGGTCATTATTCAAGCCAAAGATTAGATAGAGTATGTCTTACATACCTTGATATAACCACTTCAATACAAGTCCAACTTGGCTTCCCATACTCTTCGAACACTTATCTACAATAAGTCATTTGTGGCAAACTAGTATTAGCAACCAAACCTTACCATTTAGGTATTAACTTCACCAAATAATGTCTAGAAAGTAATCCTTTAACTCATCAATAAGAGTGCTACATACATCCTCTTATACTCTTATTACATTCACATATCATGCATTTTCATGAAATATCCCTCAACATCACTCTTAGCCTTTATTTCCCTTCTTAATCACCATCCAATACCAACATGATCACTGAGCATACATAACCACTAATATAATGATATATCACCACAATTCATCCTCCATAATCCAATACAACAACTTTCATAATTTACTACTAACAATTTATACAAAACAATTCATAACTATGTTTCTAGTTATCTTCCAACATCAAGACAATACTCATAATCCTTTATCAATACTTATTCATGGATAAGAATCAAGAATAAAAAATATTCATACCTTAACAATGAACTCTTGTATTTAGAATCCTCCTTACATAACCATGGGGTGCTTCACGAAGCTTTCGAGATGGTGAACACAACTACGGAACCAATTCAAATTTTCTACGGTTGAATCACAAAATATTTGAAGTTGAAATTAGGCTAGGGTTTCACCTTCTCATAATAATTGGATGGTATATGATATATATGAGGCTAGGTGTAGGTTTATAAAGACCCATTTTCGTCCAAGAGATAATAGAAAATGACCATTTTGCCCTAAAAATTTAAATAAATCCGAATCTGTCCCCAGAGGACAGTTTTGACAGGCTGAAGTAAATCGATCATAACTCTTTGATCCGGTATCGGATTTCGGTGAAACCAATTGCATTGGAAATATAATTCAAAGGGGTTTCATTTTTATATAAAGTATACCACCCAGTTCTTCCTGTACAAGGAGTTATGATCGTTTAAAGTTGACCCAAAAATCTGTCCCACGATTCTGTTTTTTTTTGATAGGCTGTAGTAAAACGGGTATAGCTCCTTACTCAGACATTGGATTTGGATGAAACCAATTTCATCAGAAATAAGACTCTCGGAGATTTTCGTCTATATATAGCATCTCACACAGTTCTTTTTGTACAAGGAGTTATGATCGTCTAAAGTTGATCCAAAAAAATAATTGCCTAGCTGCAGTAATTTTCCTGCAGATTTAGTGTTCACAGGCTTCCCGGCCACCGTTTTGAAATTTCTAATGTGCTCGCTTATATGAAATACTCCTCTATTTTGGGTAAACTTTATTTCGTTGGAAAGCTTATTTCAATACCTACACATACAACTATTGACGGGATACTTCCGAACACTATAAACTTAATTTAACCCATACGCAAGCCTTTAGGTCTCCATATAATCGTGATAAGTGTACGAAAAAAATTTACGGGGTGTTACACGATGTCTATTATTTTAGATTGAGGTTTTTTGTTCACATCCTACTATTGGAAGACTTTTTAGGATGAGTTGGGTACTCAAGTTTATCTTAGTATAGCATTTCACTCCATACTGATGGCCATGCGCGATGGATTTTGGTGGCCAGTGGGAGCAATATTTGGCTTTAGTAGAGTTTGCATATAATAATAGCTACTATTCCAGTATTGATATGGCACCTTTTGAGGCGTTATATGGTAGGCGTTGTTGCTCCTCAATAGGTTGGTTCGATGTTTCAGAGGTGAGACATCGAGGTGCGGACTTGCTTTGTGAGTCGTTGGATAGAGTTTGGGTCATTCAAGATAGACTTAGATCAGCTCAGAGTAGGAAAAAGTGTTATGCTGATCGTAGACTTCGTGCCTTGAGATTTGGTGTTGGTGATCGTATTTTCCTTCAAGTTTCACCCATGAAGGGTGTGATGAGGTTTGGGAAGAGGGGCAAGCTTAGCCCCAAGTATATTTTTCCATTTGAGATTCTTTATACTGTTGGTGATGTGGATTATGAGTTGGCTTTGCCCCTTGATCTATCAGTTGTTCATCCAGTTTTTCATGTTTGTATATTTCATCGTTATATTCCAGATGAGTCTCATGTCATTCATTGGGAGTCAGTTCAGTTAGATGAGAGGTTGTCCTTTGTTGAGGAGTCAATTTCCATTTTGGCTAGGGATGTTAGGCAGTTGCGATCTAGTGTGATCCCTGTGGTTAAGGTCCAGTAGCGACATTGACCTGTAGATGAGGCTACTTAGGAGGTTGAGTCTGATACGCATTGTTTTTATCCTCAACTCTTCATTGATTCTGGTATTTCTTCAAGGACGACATCCAGTGTCAGTACCCATGGCAAGGTACTGACATCCTTCCAACTGGGGTTACAGGTTGAACCCCGATTAACTCAGATTAGGATATGTCGATTAAATTTTAGCTCCCACAGTCTCAGTTCAGTACTCAGATTATACCAATTCAGGTTTGCATGACCAGGTGTTTAGTTTATCATCATTCAGTTATTCAATTTTACAAATTATCTTAGTATATGATTATATTTGATCTTGTATTCGTTCTACATGTTCATTCATTCATGTTTAGTACCCATATATATATCAGATAGTTCCCATCTCATATACAGTACATTCTAAGTACTGAGTGGATATCCCTCTTTTGCGCTATGTTGTCTTATAACATAGATTCGGACGCGCAGTTCCTCAATCATTCTTAGACAGTTCGTATGCCACTCAGCTGCAGTATTGGTGAGTCCTCATCAGTTGAGGGCTAATTATATTATTTACGATGCTTTCCAGTATTTCAGCTCATATTTATTTTAGTAGTCAGAGTTAATTGGGGACCTGTCCCAACAACTCATCATGTTTAAAGGCTTTCAGACAGTTAATATATTCTCGGTGATTATTTTCAACACCTTTGATATTGTTTTGATGTTTAGATATTTTTGTAAATAACTTTCGCATAGTATTTTGTTACTTTGTTTTAGTCTTTATAATATGTGCAAAATCATGGGCTAGGTTGGGGTCACTTGTGGCCTTAAGCATCGTGTCACGACTAGGGGATAGTCTCAGATCATGACAATTTGTATATCACTAAAAGACGTTGATTTTAATGATGCCTTAAGTCTGAATTTTTAGGTAAAGAGAAAGGATTTGTTCAAACTAGATAACCGTATTATGAGCATTTACTATCAGGCACTATATACAATTACCAATTCAAATTATGATAATGTCTATAAAACTAAAAGTATGGTTGAAATTGATCTAGAATGTGCAGGAATTGTCAGAATTGTTGAAGCATAAATTCAACAAGCAGATATACTTGATAAATATCAAATTCATTTTAAAAAAACACACAAAATAGGAAGCTCAAGCGCCAATGCTAGACTTTCTCTTGATTATGAAAGAAACTCTATATGAAAAATATATCACCAAAGTAATCCCCTCCCCCCCCCCCCCAAAAAAAAAATAAACTAATAACACCAAAGTTGTAGGTACATTCTTTAATAGAAGCACTTGGTGTAAACAAAACATCCTGATACAAATAGGAGCAATAGTAAATCATGTCAAGAAAAGCATCTTGAATGGATTATCATATATAATGTTTCGCCAAACACCTACAAAACCTTTGAAAGTAACGATTATATCTGTATATAAATGGTCAAGCTACTTATACAGTTAGATACTATCAGAATTACTGTTCCATGTTATGTCACTAATCACAAAAATGATTATAACATAATTTTGGGAGGCTTTTTTCTCAATAGTCTTGATGACTGTAATATAGAAAAAAAGGTATAGAACTAACTTTGGACAATAAAACTTGTTTTATACCAAAAGAAAATACCTAGAGAAACCTCTTTTTGAGTATCAGTTTTCATAGAAATTACTGCCTACCATACAAAATTGCCTACTTGTGGTTAAATTGATAATGGATCTAAATCCAGTTTGGCAAAATCTTTTTTTTTTTACAGATTGGGATTCTGATACCACAAATGTTTCAGTTGTAGGTATAAAAAGTGATAGAGAGAAGTTCACACATTCAAAGGAAAATATAGAAATAATTTTGGGATCAAAAACTATTTCTACAAAGAAAGTTTATGCTTATGATAAACTTAAAACTGACCTGCTTCTGGGTAATGATTTTATGCAGCAATTTCAAGATTATCCCCAAACAATTTACATAGTTAGTTTTAAAACCCCATGTAATCATTTTTTAAAATTTCAAGAAAATATAATCCATATGTTTGGAAAAAGAAAAAGGCATTTTCAAAAGAAAACTTTTAGAAATTTCAAAAAATTATTCTTGCAAATGTCTTAATCTTGAATGGATAAAAAATAACTTGCAAAAATCTTATGGTGAAAACCCTTTAAAAAAAAAAAAAAAAACAAGAAGAAGCAATTCTAACCCTCAAAGATCCAAGTATCATTATAAGAGTAAGGCTCATGCTCTACAATGAAGAAGACAAGGCTGAATTCAAAATGCAGATTCAAGAGTTAGTTAACTTAAAATTAATTAGACCCAACCCACATAGCAATCTCGCATTCATTATTTTCTCTTAAGAAATGTTTAATATGGACAATAGAACTCAAATTTAGATTAGCAAAATCTTCGAAAAGATGATTAAAATTGAAGAAGCTATCATTGACAAAAGTCAGAGGCTCTTCAACATTCGAGACAAAATTACTAGATTGTCTGAAAAAGCAAGAAAATTATAATATGAGTTAAATTAGCTTAATTCTGATCAATCTGAAATTTTAGAGGAATTACAGCTCCCCTGTGAACATTTGGACATTCGTCCAAAGGGGAATATCAATCCCACTAAGGTGGAAGGATATGTCCCACCAGCACCTAGTTTCAAAAAAAATCTCATCGGTAAGCCGTCTATGCCGAAGCATGAGTTATCTGATCAAGGCAAAAGCCAGGCAAAGGGAAGGCACCCTTTTGACACAAAATTAGCTAAGAATGGAATTATCTCTGGGAAACCCAAAAAAAGGTACTAACAAAACCTATCATAGAGGAAAAAAGTTTTCTTGTTTTCAGGTTGGAGCTTGCCACCCAAAAGAAGAAGATTATCTTGCTTTCACAAGGACCATTTATGGCCTTCTGGATGAAAGTGGAGAACAAATTGAAATTCTAGAAACAAAAAGTTTGTACCCACATATTTCTATATTCTCGGGAGGCTTTCCTAAATTTACCTCCAAATTATTCAAATTCGGCTATTTGGATAGAATTTACAACAGTCCAAATTTTATAGAAGTAATAAAACTTCCGCTTAATTTTGTAACAGCTCTAAAAATTACGTTGAAGGAAGGCATATATTGTATATTATTTAGCATATCACTAGAATTCCAAAACGAACAACTCTATTTTTGGACTATTAGTTATATAGCAATGGAAAAATAAAAAAACATTCAATTTTAGTGTAACAGGCATTGACAAAACTCTTCCTTAATTAAACAAAAAATGGATTAAGACTCATAGAGCCTTGGGAATGAAAGCGTTATATAACATTCTCAAGAAGTATTTTAATGATAATTATAAAGTCCTTGATAGAGATACAAATTGGACCTTTATCACCACAGAAAAAGCCAAATCCAAGATCCTAAAGGAAAAAACTCTACACTATAAGCTTTACTGATTTTTAGTCACAAAAAAACTTGGGAACTTGCATACAAATTCCTAGGTCAGAAACACATAAAATCATAAAATGAAGAAACGTGTGAAGAAGAAGACTCTGACAACATGTCAGAAAATTTAAAAAAGAGTCAGAATTAGATAGCTTGATGGCTAAGATGTAGATAGAAACAAGCACTTACATCATCAAATGGAGAATCTTATTTCCAAAGATCTCTAGTGATAAGAAATCTTATCTGATTAACCATTATTGAAGGACCATAAGAAAAATATGCAATTTAATAGAGATACTGATGAAATCGTGGGGTTTGCACCACTTAGTAAGGGATCAGGTCCCTCAAAGTCAGTCATAAATAATACTACAGTAAAGCAAAAAGAACATAATACAGTGCAAGAATTATAAGGAACACCGGATTTAACGTGGAAACCTCTTTGCTCAAGGGAGGAAAAACCATGACTTGCCCTCACAAGCTCTCAAAAGTTTACTATAATCAACCTCTTGATTACAAACTTGAACTTGAATCTAACTCAAGGATCCACTTGCTTATAATAACTCTACTACAAGCCTAACTTGACAACTCTGCCAAGACTCCCTCAACACTAATTAACGCTAACCTGTTTTAAGCTTAGGCAACTCTACCTGAGCACTTTCAAAGTATAAATAAATGAACACTGCACTTATAGAATGAGTAATTTAGTTACATACTCATGATGGACTCAAGAACACTCTCTATTTTTACATACACAGAGTTAAGATCTTGAGCAATGTTGAATATTGAGTTTTCACCCTTTTCTCTATTCACTCTTTGAATTTGCAAAAACTATCAATTGAGAAACATTCTTTACCTTTTATAGTTAAGAAATTATTGGGATTAAAATGCTATTGGACTAGGTGTCCTAAATAGTATAAGTTCCACCTGTACAGTTTGTTATGTTAGAGGACAATATTGGGTAGACGTATTCCAACTGGACTGTAGCCTTAAAAATCCAGGGACCTCATCCTTTGTTATCAGTTGCTCATCGTCAAAACAAGATACAAAAATTTCCCCCCTTTTTGATAATGATAAACCAACCATAAAGTTTTGAGCATCAATATTCATTCATCAGATTCAATCCGAGTGATTACCACTTCAGAAGATGAAGGTTCCCCCTATTATTCGACACTAATGCTTCCACAACTTAGGGACCTGGTCCCTTGTTGTCAATTGATATCAATCTTCAATTACTTCCCCCTATCATTATGCACCATCATTTCTCCCCCTTGTCAATATGCCATCATGCATTCAAATGACCATACATATGCACTTGGTACCTGGTCCCTAACATCATGCAATACACACCTGTTACTTAACACATAAAGTCAGTATTCCCCCTTTTGGCATCATTGAAAAGTAAAAACAGTAAACCAAGAGTAAATATAAGCAAGTATAGTTAACTTATGTCTATTGAGGCAACACTGACATGAAGAACAGTTTTAAGATAAAGAGAAAACAGATGAAGAACACAAATAGAAATTCATTCATTGTTGAGTAGGATCAACACCATTACAATATACTAACAAAATATAAAACAACTGTCTGAAAAGGCCGTAATAGAAACAGGGACAAGAAATTGACACAAGAAACTTATACAATAGGACTCAGGTAGGGGGGGCTTAGGGGAGAAGGATTTTAGCAGAAACTTTATTCTGGTAGCCTTAGCAACATGAGCATCTAACAATTGTTTAGTGAGAATCTTCACTTTAGTATTCAACCCTTGAACCTCAAAAGTAAGTTCTGCAACCTTGCCCTAGAGCTTTGCATTTTCTACTACAAGTTCCTTAGATGCACCAGGTCCCTCTTAAGATAACTTCTGATTCTGAAGTTTCAAGTGAACTATCTCAGTATTTTTTGCAGCTAATTTGATTCTGAACTCCTCTATTTTTTGTTTAAACTTTCCTGAGCAGCCAAAAGTCCTGACATTTGGGACACAGTTCCCACTTTCCCTTCAATACATTCATTCTCTACCAGTGTTATCAGACTGAACTTTTGTCTGACTATTCGAGGAGTCCTCTTTGTCCCAATTACTCCAAAGTGATCAAACAACTTGTTCAAGAAGTACCCATATGGCACCACATGTCTCCCTTCCTTTTTATGGATCACTTTCTTCATGTGCTCTATTATAAGAGCTGGAAAACTTATCAACTCAAACTTGCTCAGACATTCTATCAAAACCAGGTTAACACCAGAGGCAATAGTCCTTTTCTCTAACCTGGGAAAAAGAGCCTTGTTTACAAATTCAAATAATAACTGGATCTCATTTGTGAGAAATTTTTTCTTAACACCAGCTATTGAAGTCCCACCCATTTTTGATGCTTCAATCATAAACTCGGTTAAGGGATGCTATTTCACAACAATCCTCACACCTATTATAGGTACATCCATATTTTTTCCCAGACCCTCTTCATCCTGTTTTATCTCCTATCCTTGTAATTGACTGTTTAGACTCACCCCATCTTTTGAGAAATCCATGGTATCAAAAACCAAGAGAGCTGGTTTCTCTAGGAGGTGTAACCATCATTGGTGTTTGACATATTCTACTAACTCTTCTATGTCAGGTTTCTCATAAATCTTGGGATCAAACACTCTACCAGATAGCACCTTCTGGTTTTTCAAGGATGCATTTCTTGTTTCTCTAGGGAGGATAATCTTCTTTTCTTTCTCTTTTCTTCTTCTTATTGTGTCACTACTTGGTTTCTCCTTAACAACTTTTCTCTTCTTGGGACTAGGTCCCTCAGAGTCTTTCTTCTTCTTAACAGTGATATGTTTCTATTTCGTTCCTACAGGGCTTCCAGACTTTGAATCGAAGGACCTGGTCCTCTCTGCTATATAAACTTCTTGTCTTCTCTTCTCAGTAGCAATAGCAATATTAAAATCAATGTCCTTACCTTTTCTAACCTCCACAACTTCAATATTCTCCTCTTTTTCAACCACAACAACTTTCTTCAGTCTTCTTCTCTTAGTAGTAGAAAAATTACTAGCCTTCATAGCATCAATTAGCAACCTTTTTCAAGCCCTCTAGTAGAATAGGATCTAGAAACTTTTACATCAGAATCAATCACTTTCTCCTTTTCTTTACTTTCTCTTAGTCTCTTTATAGACCAACTCAGAGGTTTTTTATCCTTATCCTCCTCATTTGGAGGTGAAATAAATTCTCCATCCCTTGTCACATCATATTTTTCACCTTTTATTTGCTCCTTTACACTAACTGAACTTTCTTTGGGATCATCGCAAGCATAAATTGATTTTCAGCTACCCAATTTACACTACTAAAAGGATCAGATTTCTTTATAGGAATTTCTTCATCATACAGTTGGGCAAAGATAGGGTTTAACTTAGAGGGAGTAGGGGAACTAAGTACTTAATGGTTTTTTGAGAGTTCTATACCTTTTAATTCTTTAGAGAAAGTAGGTATTTGTGAAACATTAGAGGATTTTTTCTGAGGAAAGAGGTCCTTTGGATTGAGGAATCTCTTGTTCAATTAGATAACCAAAGCCTTTATTTAAGTCAACTTTCAAGGCTAACTTAGTATGATTTTTACTAGAGCCTAGAGTTTGGACTAGAACGATTTCACTTAGGGTTTCAAGAATTTCATGAGAAGGTCTGGTGGGTAATGCACTTTGTGATTCTTGAGGATGATTAGAAGATAATTCTTTCATAGGGGTTGAAGAAGATGGGATTTTTTCCATTTTGAACTTTTATGAGAGAAAAAGAAAAGGACTAGGTTAGATTAAGGAAGGAAATGATTTGGAAGGATGATATGAGTTAATTAAGAGAAGAATGAAATATAAAGGATTTGATTTTATAATTAAGGAGGTGATTATTTGACATTTAAGGGGTACTTTTGGAATTGACGCGTCTGATTACAAAGGTGCGACTCTTCATAGTTGTTTTGAATTGATAACTTTTGTTCAAATAGGAGAAGACATGTGGCTTTTTAAAACAGAAGTTTTATAATTTTTTAAGGCAAATTATTTTGGTACTAACCTGAGAGATGGGATCAGGTCCCTCTCTTTCTTGAGTGAATTCTCAACTGGTGTTTGCTTTAGGTGTTTTCCTCCAAAGCTATTCCCATGGGTGTATACTTTCAAAGGTATGATACTGATTTAGACCAGTATGCACTTAATATACCAAGGATATCTACCTCATTATCATAGCTAGATTTGAGGGGAGACATTGATTCACATATCAGGTTTGGTCAATTTAATCAATCCTTGCTTTAACCTTTTATCCTCAGAGCACTGTCTTCTTGGAACTATTAAGAGATCAACCAATAGTTCTGAGAATTAGGTGCCAGTCTTTGCTTCATTCATATTGCCTCAAGCACCTTCTTTTGAGATGAATTTATTTAGGACAAGGTCCCTGAGAATTTTGACATGACCATTTCTTGTTGGTCTTCTACTATAGCTGGGATCAATGACTGGCATTCTGAATTAATATCATTTTTATTTGCACCCTTCAACCTTTCGCCCATCATCTTCAACATTATCAATCCTTTGAGAATGAATGAATTTTTAATTTCTGAGAATTCACTACCACCAAGGATCAACAACTTTCCTGACTAATTAGGAAGTGTATGCACTTCTTTCTTCAATCTACAAAATTCAGTTTTTGTTGATTCTTCCCATGTTTCAGCACAAGGTACTTCTTATCTTGAAAATTTCATCTTTGTTTTGCCAGGTACCAGGTTTTTTGAAATCAAATTATTTCAAAATGAGACACCTCCACCTTGAAATTGTATTGAGAGAGAGAACATAGAACTTCCTGTATTAAGATTTGAACACACCCTATCAATGAACTATTTCTAACTGAAATCCCCTTTCTCAAACTCAGAACCATGATCACTTGTTGGATTTGGGAACCCACCTGAGTTTGAGTTCCCAGTAGGAAGACAGTGGTGTGATCAAATCCCTTTTGTCCCATCTAGGTAGAGAGTTCTTCTTCATGCTTCTCAAGAGTTTGAAACTTTTAAGATAGTAAATCTCCTACTGAATGTATTCAGTATTGCTTAATTCCAATACTGACATCTTTCCTTTAAGTGTCTATCTCTTCCATAATGAGTACTCAGACATTTGTAACCCTTATTCTTAATACCATGAATAGCCTCCCCTTGAGATCCAAGAGGTTGGGTTCCTTCATGATAACCAAGACCCTTACCATTATTAGCTCCTTGACTAGTCAAATTAGAACAAATCTGTGAAGATGTAGTTCATTTAAGAGATTTATTAATCTCTTCTCTTAACCAGACCAAGTCCCTTTCTAACTCTTCATTCTTATGGAGTGCAGACATAATATGCTTTTGAGAATCCTTCAACTTTTATTCAAGTTCAATCTAAAGCCTTGAAGCTTCTTTCTTCCCTTTACCATTTAAATTAGTTACCTTTTTAAATTGACACATAAAACTTAGATTTTCAGATTTTAAATTTGTGACCATTTCTCTAGTTCTAAATATTTGGATATTTAGAGCATCTAATTCAAATTCTTGATTTTCAACTTTATCCTCTAAAGCATTTTTCTCAGTAGTCAGTTCATATACAGAGTCAATCAACACACTTGCAAGCTTTTTTATCTTCGTAGCTGAGTAGTTATCTAGGTTTTCCTTAATGTCAGAAAGTGTTCCCTCATTTTGTTCTTCATCTTTTGTATTTTCCATGAAAGAAAAAAGGAATCATATATAACTGGATTATCTTCCACAACTAGCATATACACATCTCCAGACTTCTCATCTTCATCAGATTCACTGGAAGAATCTCCCCATGCTTCCTGAGCTTGCTTTACTACATAATCAGCTGCAACCGTCCTTTTTGAATATTTAGGGACCTGGTCCCTATTTTTTCCTTTGTTACCTCCAGTCTTGAGGTATTACTGGCAGTCCATTTTATGTATTGGACAGTCCTTAATGAAATGCTCAGGACTTCCACATTTGTGACACACCTCAACATACTTCCCTTTTTGTTGTTACTTCCTCTTCTTTGTAACTAACTACTCTTCTTCATTGCTTTAACAATCCTTTTTTCCAAATAGGCAACATCAGTGTCTTTTTCTCCTGAATTATGTTTTGAAGCCTTTAATGTGAGGGACTTTTCTCTTTTTGCTTTATTCTTCTCCAGCCCTTGCTGCTTCTTGAGCTCATAGGTTTTTTAAATTTCTAATCAGTTCATCCATAGTGATGGTCTTCAGGTTTCTTGCCTCAGTTATGGCATCCACTTTGCTTTCCCAGGACTTAGGAAGAGCACCAAGAATCTTTCTCACTTACTTATACAATGGAATCACTTCTCCTAAGCAGTGCTCATTTGTGATAGAAGTGAATCTTTTATATATTTCTTGGATTGTTTTTCCTTATTCCATGGTGAAGATTTTATACTGAGTAGTTAAGATATCAACTTTTGAACCCTTCACATCCGTTGTTCCTTCATGAGGAGTCTTCAAACAATCCCAGCTCTCATTGGCATTATTCATAGGAAGAAATCCTATTGTATTCATCAGGTTCTCTGCCACAAACTAGCAGTTTCTTGGCTTTGTAATTTTTCTCAACCTTCTTTCTGTCTTTATCATCTTACTCTTTCATGATTTTAACAACTATCCTTGTTACTTCTCCTTCTCTTACGTACATACTATCCTCAGCTATAATAAAGTCATACATCCTAGTTTTCCACCACCCATTAAATCTAGGTGGCCTAGTGGTAGATTGTCCTTTTCTTTGGTTAGGTGAAGCAACCATGATAACCAATTCACTCTAGGTGTGAACCTTTTAGAGTGTTCTGACTTTGATACCAATTGATGAAATCGTGAGGGTTTGCACCACCAAGTAAGAGACCAGGTCCCTCAAAGTTAGTCAAAGGCAATAACACAGTAAAGAAACAAGGAACACAATACAGTGCAAAAATTATAAGAAACACATAATTTAATGTGGAAACCTCCTTTCTCAAGGGAGGAAAAACCACAACTGGTCCTCACAAGCACTCAAAAGTTCACTATAAGCAACCTCTTGATTAAAGGCTCGAACTTGAACCTAATTCTAGGATCCACTTGCTTGTAATAACTCTACTACAAGCGTAACTTGATAACTCTGCCAAGACTCCCTCAACATTGATTAACTCTAACCAGTTTCAAGCTTAGGCAACTCTACCTAAGCACTCTCAAAGAAAAAATAAAAGAACATTACTCTTATAGAATGAGTAATTCAGTTACAGACTCATGCTGGACTCAAGAACACTCTCTATTTCTGCACACATAGAGGTAAGATCTTGAGCAATGTTGAATATTGAGTTTTCACCTTTTTCTCTCTTTACTCCTTGAATTTGCAAAAACTATCAATTGAGAAACATTTTTTACATTTTATAGTTGAGTGATGATTAGGGTTAAAATGTTATTGTACTAGGTGTCCCAAAAAGGACAAGCTCCACCTGCGCAGTTTGTTATGCTAGAGGACAAAATTGTGCAGATGCGTGCTAGCTGTACTGTAGCCTTGAAGATCTAGG
Organism: Capsicum baccatum var. pendulum; assembly: GCA_030864225.1. NCBI lineage: Eukaryota > Viridiplantae > Streptophyta > Magnoliopsida > Solanales > Solanaceae > Capsicum > Capsicum baccatum. Next base: position 224,581,466 of record CM061559.1, on the reverse strand, counting down.
GACTTAGTTACTTGTTATCACATGTTTATCATCAAAACAAAATACAACAGATACCCCATAAAAAAGCATAATTGTAATTTTACACATCCTTCTATCTAAAAGAAGAGAAAAAATTCCTTAGAAGAAAAACTACATTTTTCACTATCATCCTTGGAGAAAAAATATTAGGTATCTTTAAGAGGAAATAAACCCATTTCTTCCATCAAGGAAAGGTATCTAGAGTGATATTGTGAATATGTAGAAGTAAAGTCTGACTATAGGATTTTTCTTTGTGTATTAATATTATGAAATAAAGAACTTTGTTTTGTACCCACTTTTCTATATTTTAAAATAGTTCTAAAAGAAGGTTGCTATCTTCAACCAGATGAAAAAAACAATAACGGCAGAAATACTATTCATTGCCCGAAGGAGAATTATTGTGGTAGTGATAAAATTATTTTAAGAAGGAGAAAATGAGCTATATACATAAACATCTCTACTTCATAATGTTAATAAAATATTGTTAAAATCTATATATTCATGTTATAAATCTACATATTACATACTCCTTTCGATACAAAGTACCTATAGGGAATCTATCATCTTGATTAATCATACAGTATATTATTGTTCATAAACATTGTCCTTATACTATAAGTATCAATAATAAACGATAATGATTTAAGCCCAATATCATCTAAAGATAGCTCGAAAAAGATTATAGAAACATATAATAGCCTTGATAATCTTGATGAATTTATCAATAAATTAGTAAAAGCCTATGAAACTGTAGATCAACATCGTGTTCATATAGGAAGGATTATACATTAAATACAAATGATTAGAACTCAAGAATATTTCTTGTATTTACAAGCTAAAAATATTCTCTACACCACTTAAATGAGCAGCATAAATCACTTTTCGCATAATTACCCTATTTATTTACAAATCTGTAAATATACAGCATAGACCCCCTGTTATATATACACACACAAACACACACACTAAAACATATCAAAAGGAAAATAGAAAACCTTCCGTAGAAAGATAGTTGTTGTTAAAAGTTGCTTTAAGGTACAATGCACGTGACTTTTTTTATCCTATCTTTCTACATATAACTTATAGTCAAATTGAGATTCCTATTTTTGTTAGAAAACTGGTAGCCAATTTTTTATTTTTAGAATTACAAATAGGACTACTTTATTATGGTAAGTTTTGACCTACTTTCAGTAGTAATTGCGACTATTTAATTTAGGAGTTGACAATCAAAAAATGCGCTACTTTAACAAGAAAATAAGAAAACTCGTTATGCATCAACTCTTCTTTAATTCATCTCTTCTTTTCAGCCGCTAGTTTTTTGCCTTTCTTACAATGTTATTTTCTCTAACAAAATTAAAACCAATAATTGATATCAAAGTTTTAATCTTGAGGGACCTATGAGTGTGTACATCAATTAGATTCAGTGGACACCATGAATGAAGAAGTAAATTTTTCTTTAATGGAACTACCAACTTTTGGTGGAGAAAGTTATCAAATCTGGGCAACTAGAATGCAGACATATTTGGAAGCTTTGGATCTCTGCGAGTCTATCAAAAATGAATGTGAGATAGTTCAATTTCCAAGAAATCCCACGATGGAGAATATTAACAAGAAAATCAAATACAAAGACCTGCTTATTTACTATAGCTTCATTTAATGTCTTCACTCGTATCATGTCTCTGAACTCAGCAAAAGAGTGCGAAATTATCTTAAAATTGAGTATGAAGGAGATGAAAAGATTCAAGAAAATCAACTATTGAATCTTGTACATGAGTTTGACCTGCAATGAATGAAGGAAATTGAAATCATAAGAGTACTCTAACCGACTTCTTAATATAGCAAATCATATCAGATTGTTGGGTTCCCCTTTTAGCGATTCAAGAATAGGAGAGAGAATCCTGAAAATGATACCCCTAGGATTTGAGGAATTGTAACCTTAGAAAATACTAAGGGTTTGTCCCAAATTACACTAGCAGAGATCTTAAATGCTTTTCAAGCACAAGAGCAACAACGTGTTATGAGACAAGAAGGAGCTATTGAAGGTGCCTTACTAGCCAAGCATCACGATGATGGACTATATAAGAAAAAAATAATAATAATTACAAACCAATAGAGGGAGAAGGTACAACATACAACAACAAAAACAAAACAGGTAGCTTCAAAGAAAATAGCCCTCCTTGTAAGAATTAAGACAAGCTCGGACACACACTTTTCAAGTATTGAAAAAGACCTGATTCTAAGCACACTAAGTGTAATAATTTTGGGAAAGAAGAGATCATCTGTAAGAACAAAACTCAATAGATTAACACAGATTCCCAAGTTGTTAATGAACGGAAAGAAGATCAACTCTTCGCCGCATCCCATTTTGTAAGTAAGCTTTTAAGTGAAAGCTGGTCAATTAATAGTGGTTGTACAAATCATATGACTCAAGGTGAGAAAATTTTTAGAGATTTAGATAAGTTTGCAATCTCTAAAGCTAGAATTGTAATGGTGATTATCTTCCTGCCAAAGGGAAAGGCATAGTAGCTATTGAAAGTTACTCAGATACAAAGTTAATTTTAGATGTATTTTTTATTTCAGAACTTGATCAAAATTTGTTGAGAGTCAGAAGGGTTTTGGAGAATGACTTCAAGATTAATTTTGGGACAAGAATTATGTGATATTTGATTTAAACAATCAAGAAATTTGTCAAGTTAAAATGAAAGAAAAAAGGCTTTTTATTTGATCAAATAGAGGGAAATTTGACTGCCTATCTAAGATAAGAGATGACAATAGATGTATGACACAAGAGAATCAGGCATTACCATTATAGGGAACTCTTGTAAATACTGAAGAAAGATAGGGTTCAAGGACTATAATTTATTGAGGCCGAACACGTAAGCTGCAATATATATCAATTGAGAAAGCAAAGCAGGATGCCTTTTGCCAAGCAACCTGGAGTATCAACAAGCTTTAATTAGTCCATACTGATTTGTGTGGACCACATAAGACTTCTCATCTTTATAAAATTAAATATTCTATAGCATTCATTAGTGACATGACAAAATGTATTGGATTTATTTTCTCAGGCTCAAATATGAAGTACCTGAAGTGTTGTGAAAATTCAAAGCTTTGGTAGAAACTCAAAGTAGTTGCAGGATGCAAAGACTTAGATCAGATACTGATACTGAGTACACATTTGATCCATTTGAAAAGTTTTATAAAAATACAGGTATTGAGGATCAAGTCACTTCCCTATATACTCCGCAACAGAATAGTGCCAGTGAAAGAAAGAAGAGGATGATAATGAAGATGTCGAGGTGTTTGTTATATGAGAAGTGCCTTCAAAAAAATTTATGGGCAGAAGCAGCTAACACTAGTAGTTTTTTTTTACTAAATATGTTGCTACCAAAACAGTTGAGGGAAAGACATCTTTTGAGACATGGAACGACTATAAGTCGTCCTTAAAAAAACTTTAAAATCTTTTGTTATTTGTGTTTCTTTTATATTTCACATATTAAGAGGGATACGTTAGAGAAAAAAGTTGAACTTGGAGTATGTATTGATTACAGTAAAATCTCTAATGCTTACTGAAATTTTCAACTTCATACTAAAAAATTTATGATAAGCAAAAATGTATTTTTTATGGAGAATGAGCAATGAAACTGGGAGAAAGTTAACCAGAAGCAGATTACAAGCAATTTACCAATTCTGATGAAAACATTGATGATCAACTTGTGAGAGAAATAAGGTTGCTCTCAGGAATATACCAGAGATGTAATGTGTCCCTTTTAGAATCTTTTGGATTTAAAGAAGTTGCTTTAGATCCTAAGTGTCAAGTTGCAATGGGGGAGGAGCTTGAAATGATCAAGAATAACAAGATCTGGCAGCTTGTGAAAATGCCTCAAGATAGAATGATCATTGGTGTGAAATAAATTTACCGCACAAAATGAAATATTGATGGTTCTACTAACAAGCTCAAGGTAAGGCTTCTAGTTAAGCGTTATGCATAATTTTTTGGTGTTGATTATTCTAATACGTTTTCTCTAGTTACTAGTCCTAAAACAATTAGATTACTTCTTAGTATTTTTGTATAACGCGGCTGGAAAGTGCATGAGATAAATGTCAAGTCAGCATTTCTTAATGGAGTTGTTGAACAAGAAACCTATATCGATCAACCTAAAGGTTTTATTGTAGATAAAAAGAAGAGAAAGTCTGTAGACTACATAAAGCTCTTTATGGCCTAAAATAGGCACCAAGAGCTTGGTATAGTCGAATAGATGATTATTTGCTTAGTCTCAATTTTGATAAAAGTCTTTCAAAATTCACACTGTATATTAAATGCAATATTAGTGGGATCTTGTTATTTCTCTTTATGTCAATAAATTTTTTATTATAGGAAGAAGTTCGAAGCTTATTGACGAGTTCAAGCAAGATGTGATGTAAGATTTTGAAATCTCTGATCTCGGTCTGGTGACTTATTTTCTTGGAATGGAGATTACATAGGTAAACATTGGGGTTTTCATTTGGCAGAAGAGTACCCGAAGTAAATTCTCAAAAGAATTAAAATAGAAAATTACAAAGAGATGAATACTCTCATGAATGAAAAAGAGAAATCAAGCAAAAATGATAGAGCCAAAAAGGTGGAAAAAACATACTTCAAAAGTTTCATTGGGTGCTTGATGTATCTTACAACAACAAGACCCAATATATTGTATGTTGTAAGTGTTCTATCAAGGTTTATACATTGTTTGAGTGAAATACATTTTCAGGAAACCAAAAGAATTATGCGATACATCAAAGAAACCATTACCTATGGAGTCATGTTTCAAAAGAGGCAACCTGTGAAGCTTTTGGGTACTTTGACAGTAATTAGGGGTTCCAAGTATGACTCAAAATGTACATCAGGGCACTGATTTAGTCTTGGTTTTGGAATTTCCTTATGGAATTGTAAGAAAAGGATATTGTGGTTCAATCTACTTCCAAAGTTGAGTTTGTGGTAGTTACAAACAGTAAATCAAGCATTGTGGATGAAGAAAATTCAAATTGATCGGCATGTGGAACCAATAGAAAGCATTGAAGTGTTCATGGACATCCAAGCAACAATAGGCATTTCTCATAATCTTAAGTTTCTTGAAAAATCTAAGCACTTCAATAAAAGTTTTTCTTCCCCAGAGAAGTTCAAAAAGATGAAGTTATCTCTTGTCTACTACAAGACAGAAAAATAATGGGATGATATATTTACTAAGCTTCTTCTAGTCGGCAAGTTGAGCTTCTAAGGTACAGAATTAGAGTTTTAGTTTCCTAAACCAAGGAGGAGTGTTAAAACTTACTTTAACGAATAATGCATGTGACTTTTTTTTCTCTAGTCCTTTTACATAGACTCCTATTCAAATTTGGATTCTTATTTTTGTTAGAAAATTGTTAGTCGGTTTTTTACTTTTAGAATTGCAAATAGGACTACTTTATTGTGGTAAGTTTTGACCTATTTTTAGTTCTAATAGCGACTATTTATGTTAGGAGTTGATAATCAAAAATCATGTTGCTTTAACCAGAAAACAAGGAAATCCTCTCTGCATCTACTCTTCTTTAATTCATCTTTATTTTTTAGCCGCTAGTTTTATATTTTTATTGCTGTATTATTTTCCTTTTAACAAAATTATAACCAACAGTCGTCTATATAGATACCAATGAAGAAATGATAATTACAAAATTAATGATCTTTGACTGTGGTTTAGGGTGTTTGTTTTAGTTAATACAAATGTAGAGTTGTAGACCCTTAAATCTGCAAATGAACACATATCATTATATTAATAGTGCATTTGACTAACTAGACCGTAGCTATCCTGAAGGGGACCTTTCAGGGAGTGTTTCCCTTGCAAACAAAGAAATGAAGTATGTCTCAGTATAGAGGGAATCCGCGACAGAAATGTCCCATCAACTTACAAAAATGACCAACCTATGCCCTCAAATTAAAAAGTAACAAAAGTAAGTTTGGTCCACTTTTTTTGTCCACTTTGGTTTTTTTTAACGTTTGGGATTGACAGAAGTTAAAAGTGGATAGTGCATAAAAAAAGTGCACTATCCATTTTTTTATATATGGTGCACTAATTTTGTGCACTAATATATTTTTATTTCTATATATTAGTGCGCAGTATATTAGTGCACAAAATTAGTGCACCATATAGTGAAAAATAGAATATATATTTTTTTTCATATAGTGCACAAAATTAGTGCATCATATAGAAAAAAATGGATAGTGCACAAAAAAGTGCACTATCACTTTTAACTTCTGTCAACCCCCAAAAAGTGCACTACTCATCCAAAGGGACTCGTCCGTCTTACACACGAATACGACTAGAGCACCACAAATAAAAAATACTAGGGAGAATAAAACCCTTATCTAGATGATCTTTCAACTGCCCCTTGAGTTCTTTCAACTCAGTGGGAGCCATTCTGTGAGGAGGGATAGAGATAGGATGAGTGTTTGGAAGAAGATCAATCCCAAAATCAATTTCCCTGTTGGGAGGAACACTAGGAAGATAATCTAGGTACACCTCAGGAAATTCACGAACCACAGGGACAGACTCTAATGAAGGACCTTCAGATCTAGAATCCTTAACATTCACTAAATGATAGAGGTACCCCTTAGAAATAAATTTTCAAGTTCTAAGATAAGAAATTAACTTTCCCTTTGGCACTAGGGAACTGCCTTCCTATTCAACCACCAACTCATTAGGGAAGTGAAAACTGACCCTTCGGGTCTAAAAATCAAGAGATGAATAACACGAATGCAACTAATTCATTCCCAAAATTATATCAAAGTCTAACATGTCCAACTCTATCAGATCCACTAAGGTCTCCCTACAACAGACCGATATCACACAACCCCTATAGACCCTTCTAGCCACAATGGAGTCACTCACTAGGGTAGACACATAGAAAGGATCCGAAATAAATTCAGGAGCAGAACCAAGATAAATAGCCACATAAGGAGTAACATAAGAGAGGATAGACCTGGTATCAAGTAGAGAATAAACATCACAAGAGAAAAGTTTGAGTGTAATACCCTGTACCTTTTCTAGCTAGAATCCATCCCTAGAAGGGTAAGGGATAGTTTCCAAAATAAATATTATTTATTTTGTGTGGAATTATTTAGATTTGGACTTTCCATGACATAGGAAATTGAATTAGCTTTCCAACGATATAAGATTCACCTAAATCCGATAACAGAGTAAGAAGTTATGGCTATTTTAAGTTCCAGTCATAAAAACACCATCATTTGGGTCCTTGGCACATAGAGGAGAAGCGTAATATCACAATTGTCAATTTCCAGTGAGGCCTTGTGATCATGTAGCATCGTGGAGAGGCCCAATTTCTTATTTGGAAATTTCCAGTGAGACCTTACGATACTAGCGCGTCGCGCCATTGGTCACAATGACAAACTTAAGGGCTCCATGATTGATGCGCATTGCGGAGGGAGCCCATTTCCCATTCGTCCAATTTCCAGTGAGCCACCGTGATAGTGGCGCATTACGGTGGCCACCCAGTTCACAAAATGTTGCATTTTTCAGTTTCGTTTGGGGGTTTAAAGAGGGCATTTTGGTCATTCTCCCAACCCCCAATCCATCCAAAAATAGAAGATTAAGCATATTTCAAAGCTCATTATGCTTTATTCATCATTCCCTCTCAAAGCAAAGCCCTAGTTCATCAACTTCCTCCATAAGAAATTCAAGATTCCTCCATAAATTCTTCAAGATAATTCAAGATTGAGATTTCCTAATACAAGGGCACTAAGAATTCATCCCCTAGCATCAATAGGAATCCAAGATCCCAGTTTTCATCAAGGATCATCAATTTAAGGTATGTAGGGGTTAAACAAGGATAATTCTTTCATCCTTGTGCCCAAAACTTTACTTTAATTACAAATTTACTGTAATTTATATGATTTCCCATGAAATTCAAGTTAGGGTTTATACCCATTATGTTAATCACAAGCTTATGATATTTTCAATGATATAGAAGTTGAATTTCATGATTTTGTTCATATTTTCATGTATATAGCTAAAATCTCCAGATTTTGAGTTTTTCTATCAATATTTACATTACCTAGCATGAATATTATGATGCTTTAACATGAGATTGATACATGGGTTACTACCCTAAGATTGAATATTATTTTTTTTAAGAAAGATGATACCTTAAGCATCTTATGAGAAGATTATCCTCAATTTTTAGAAAAATCTTTGATCTTTTGATCATTGGTTTAGCTTTGAAAACCACTACAGATTTTACAGTTTACAAAAACTTAGAACAGTTTTGTTTACAGACTTACTAAAGTCAGTGCATAAATGGATTTTCATATAAATCCTTATGCTAGTTTTAAGAAGTGGATTTCCAATGGTTTTGAGCATACAGATATTACAGGGAGTAGTATTTAGCACCGAGTGGGAAGTGTGGGATTAGCGTGACCTATATTCCAAAGAACTACGTAGCTAACATAGGTATAGACTCATATTATTCCCATTTATATGGATGATAGATTTAGCTTGTGATCGATCACCTTGATTAGGTTATACTCCCTGGCAAGAGTATGAAACCTCTCTCCAACATGAGGTTTCCTCCTTAGGAGTTCAAAATGTTGGACTCCATGTAGCTCACATAGTTTATGACAGTTAAGAGAACCTTCCTCCTAGTAAAAGATATACAGCTTTTCAGATAAAGTATTATCCCTAAGTCTAAAAGCCTAACAGTAAAGATTTTCAGAATAGCTTTAAAAGTATCCTCCCTACAGTCTAAAAGTTAAGAATATATATCCCCTAAAGCTTTGAAAGAATCCCCTTGCAGAATAAGTTTTCAGATATGATTTATGAAATAAAGAATAGAATACAGCTTTTAGAATTAAGTGTTATGGCTCACAAGATTTTTACTATATGTTTTACTATTCTTGATTATGATCTTCAACTTTTAGATTTACACAAGCCTACATGAGTCATTTACATTTAGCATGCTTGGTTTCATATACTGTGATGATATTGTTTACTTATTGCATACACCCTCATATACTCAGTACATCCTCAAAGTACTGATCCACATATATGTCAATGTGCTACATTATCTCATAATGTAGGTTCAGGTGCTCAGTCTCAGCAGCGACAGTGATTTTTGAGAATCTCATCTATATCCCTGCAGTTGGTGAGTCCTCATAGTTCGAGGACTTAGTTATTCATGTTTTAGTTTACTAGTAGATGTTCCTTTATTTATTTTAGCCAGTTTGAGTCAGCTGGGGCCTGTACCAGTGATTCTCTAGACTCAGCTAGTAGAGGCTTGTCGGGCTACCAGATTCAGTCTTAGATCTCAGTTGTCTTATTTAGACTTTTCAGTATTTGTATAATAAGATTGATGATTTTATACTTATATTTCCCTATGATGAGATTCAGATATGTTTGAAGGTAGCCAGGTTTAGCTCTGGACTACTTATAGTTCGGAGCACCGTGTGGCATCCCGGAAACTAGATTTCGGGGCGTTACATTGAGCATACCAGAAACAACATCAGGGGATGCCTTAGAGTCCTGGCAGGTGACAAGAGCGTACAGATGATTTCGACTAGTGCCGGAGCCAAAAGTAGAAGTAGCACCCTTTGGTGAAGGATATAATGAAGTAGCAACAAGAATCTTATTTGCCCTCGAAGCAATTGTAGAAGGACAATCCCTCTGCATATCACCAATCTGATCACATTTTAAGCATTTGTTCCTCCCCTCTTCACAAACACCACGGTGCACCTGACCACAAAATCTACAAGAAGGATATGATGGAGCTAACTGAGCCCCACTAGCCTGGGACCAACACTATTCTAAAAATGGTGTTAACCCGATAGCTTCAAATAAGGAGCACTAACCATAGAGTAGGAACCAGAATTGCCCCACTTCTTCTTAGACCATTTTCCACTATCTCTACCACTCTGTTGGTGACCTCCATCCTGATCCAAATATTGAGACTTCTTATTTTGCCTTTCACTCATCTTTGTTTGCCTTTTATTTTCCTTTTCCACTTCTTGTATATACACCACAAGTCTAGAGATATCCATATCTTTGTTCAACAGGGTAACCCTGCTCTCCAAGATTAAATCATGGGACAACCCAAAAGTAAACTTCCTTATTCTAGCCCTCATGCTAGACACTAACTCTGGAGCATATCGTGATAATGGAACTTCAAGGCATACTCGTTTACTGTCATCCTACCTTGCTTCAAATTCACGAATATCTCAGCCTTCACCTTCCTCAACTCTGGAGGAAAGAAGTGATCCAGAAAAGAACTAGAGAACTTATCCCATAAAGAGGACTCAACATCATCACCCCTAAGCTACTCCTACCTCTTCATACCATTGTTATGCTACATCCTTCAATTAATAAGCAGTAAACTACACACCCTCTACATTAGAAACATGGATCATACAGAAAATCCTTTCTATCTCATCAATGAAATTTAAAGTATCTTCCTCAACTTTAGAACCAGTAAAAAATCGGAGGGTCAACTGTATAAATTGGCCAACTCTAGTAACCTCAGAAGATGGAGCAACAGAAGTAACACACTTAGTCCGAGAGGCCACTAACTGGGTAAGCAAATGGATTGACTAGCGAAACTCAGTATTAGACACATCAACTTGAGGTATTCGAGGAGGGATAGGGGGAACTGGTGGAGCTCCACTAGGACAATCATAAGAAGCGACCCTAGATTAGGTCTGAACTACTTGAGTAGGATGAGCTCCGTCCATACTATCCTCAGATGGGACAAAAGAGTTTTCATGAGTATCAGATCTTCTGGGATGCATGATCTGAAAATGAACATACAGAGATTAGAGTTGATTTCAGGATCTTAGATTCTATAGCCCGAAACAGAACATCAAGAAAGGGAAATATTCCTAAATGCCTCGTAGCCTCTCTTTTATAAGTGTGGCGCGCTACATATTCATAAAAAAGAATCTACTTGACACGACTTTGTAGAAACCAAATGACACCCAACCTAGGCTCTAATACCAACTTTTTCACGACCCAAACTAGGGCTTAGCCGTGATAGAAATCTCAAGTTCCATATGGACCAGAGACCACCCCTACACCTAGCCAAAAAGAGCATAATATCCCGATGTAGGATGAATTCCGAACATATAACAAGATAGCATAAGATAAGCTTAAAGAATTTAAGATATGTCTATAACCGATAACCAATAACCGACCAACATCACCCAAGTCCATAGTAATCCAACAAATCCTTCTAATAAAACCAAATCAATAAAGTGTTGAAACATGCCCCCGACCCTGACAATGACAATGTTGATGATAATGTAAACTCTCAACTCTTATCTAAGAATAGAAACTGATGAAATGTCCAAGCATTCTGGAGGATGGAAGCTCACCACTTTACCACAACAATTTGACGAACCGAGCCGATCCACCTAACTCTGTGTGGAAAAAGTAGAAGTATTTTCGATGCCTACATCGTGTGGGGATACAACATTCGGACATAGTTAGTGGGTTGAGCACTAGCATGTAACTCAGGGGTAGGGGATAAAATAATTCCATGGACAACAATTCAAATAGTCCAAAATCTCGTGTACATAATCATATGCAAATACATATCTACATAATATCATATGCCAGGGTAGGGAATAAGGCTTAGCATAAACCTATAAAATCTTAGCCTGGATTGTGTAGATCAACCATCATAACATAAAAAGGTACCCATGGACTATATAGGCCCAGCTCTTCCCTAGATAAAATAGGCCCAGTGCGTGTAGCCATACAAATTAAACTAGAGGATGTATATATATGCACCATAAGGACTTTAACCTCCCAGCATATCAAGGTGACTTGAGAACCCAATTATGTAATATGATATGGGGGACTCGAACCACCCAGTTATTTACACCCCTGCATCGGTAACTACAGTTTCCACTATTTGTTCTTTGGGACCTCTACTTTTACGACTCAGCTACACAACCCTCATTAAAGACCAATTAAATCACTTATCACACATTTTCATTCATTGAACCAAGATACACATTTAGGCATACACTGTTGGTATCGTTATACCAACTACACTTGCAAGGTAATATCAACATGCCAAACCAATTATCGTCGCTCGAGGAAAATTAATAATCTCTTTAGTTCAATTGTGCATTAGATTGGGGAATTACACAAACCCATAAGGTTCAATTTAAAATCATCGTGCTTCCTTAACTCTTCACATCATGCAATAGTTCAAGAGTAGTTCAATATGCATACTTTTTATATTCAAAACCAATTTCACAATATGGGGTTGAGGTCATTACTATTTCAATAGTCACAAGTTGGGTGAAATCACAATCCCCTAGCTTATTAACCATACACATGCACCGCACAAGTTCAAAACCATAATTAAAGCATGAACAATCATATGTAAACTATGGAAAACATTGTTCGTCAACAAAAATTCAAAACCCTCAACCCATGTTCCAAAACTAACATCAAAAACCATATGAATAATACTTTGAAACACATATTTTTAACAAAATAGTAATTAGGGAAGAGTATTATGCCTAAATACCAAAGATTATAGAGAGAATTCAACCCTTGAGCCCTTTGATAACCTACTTCTTGGAAACCCAAAGTATGTATGCTTGAGAGACTTGACAGAGAAGAAAGAATATTTGGAGTGTGTTATGGATAAAAATAGGGTCCCAAGTATGTTTATTGGTAGTGGGTTATTATTACGGATAATAGGGAAATGTCTAAAAACCCTCATTAAAAATCTGGAAAATAAATCATCAGTCTTTACGAGTCTCATAACGACTAGTCATGACTCATTACGACTCATCTCCCTGAGTCATTGCCAAGGTAGTGTCACCAAGCACACACACTATTGACCTTATGACTCATATACAATGGCTTGTAATAAGTCTCTACGACTCATAAGGTTTAGTTATAATCAACACAGAAACTATTTGGGTATATACTGGACACCCTATGATTTGCAAAAAATGAATCATAATGAGTCCTTACAACTCGTAGTGAGCCACTCGTACTCAGAACAAAAAACTTAGCCATATATATTAGTTAGGATAAGATTGGGTCCCTACGACCCATCAAGACTAACTAGGACTCGTAAGGGGAGTCGTAGTCTGGACAGTGAGGATAAAATTTCAAAAACTTTCAAGGACCAAGAATCCAGAGTGTTACAATAATACATAATAAAGTATTGATATTTAAAGGGAAAGGAAAGAGTAAGAGTCAAAGTTAGCAAATTCTTGAGCTTTTGAAAGATCTCATCACACTCATCAATCTATACAAAAGGTACCTTTTCCTAAGTTAATCGAGTCAAGCGTGAAGCAATAGAAATGAATCCCTTCAAAAAACTTGTGATTGTAAATAGACAACCCAACAAAGCTGCAAATTTCAGTCGTTGAGGTAGGCCTAGTCTAATTCTTAATTGCCTCAATCTTTTAAGGATTCACCACAACCCTTTCTTTAGAAACCATGTACCTTAGGTACATTGAAGGCAAGAAAAACTTAAATCTATAATATTTAGTATAGAGTTATTCTCCTTTAGCAACCCCAAAACAATGCATTAGTGAACCTCATGCTCCTTTCTACTTTTACAATACATCAAAATATCATCAATAAAGACAATAACAAAGGGCTCCAAGTATGGTTGGACCACCTCATTCATCAACCCCATAAAATTAGTTAGGTCATTAGTCAATCCAAAGGACATCACCAAAAACTCTTAATGAACATAACAAGTTCAAAAAGTTGTCTTTGGTATATACTTGACCCGAATCTTAAGCTATTGTTAATTGGACCTTAAATCAATTTTGGAGAAAATAGAAGCACATGATAATTGATCAAATAAGTATTTTATCCTGCACAATACGTACTTGTTATAAATTATAACATTGTCAGTTGTTGGTAGTCAATGCACATATGTAGCTTATTATCCTTCTTGTTAATAAATAAGATAAGAGCACTCAATCAAGAAGCACTAGGATGAATAAATCCCTTACCCAACAATTCTTATAATTGATCCTTTAGTTCCATTGGTTCAGCCGATACCATTCTATAAGAAGGAATGGAAATGGGATGAGTTCTCGGCTTTAAATCTAAGCAAAAATCAATGTCATGATTAGGTGGCATCTACGTAGCTCATCAAGAAGCACTTTTAAGAAGTCACATGTAATGACCCTCCAGGTCATTTTTCGTATTTCTGATCATTTTTTTAATTTAGAGATTTCCCATAACTGCCCAAGTCATTTATGACTTGATAGAACTAACAGTTTTGTTATCGAGCAATTAATTTGATTTTTAGAGGCAATTTTCTATTTTGAAGTCTTTGCTGGTTTAAAATGGCTACTAGGCAAAAAAATTAATCAAATGATATTGTATGATAAATCTAGCTATTCCAACAACTCCACAATGACGATTTTAGGATAGGGGGCCCTTGGTCTGAGTCCGGAGGTTCCAAGACATACTTTGGACTATTGGTCTGAAGTTAAGAAAAATGACAAGTGGGTATGAGACCCACTTCTCATAAAACAACCTCAGATGGAAATTTTGACTGTGTCATTTTGTCTGGAATGTCTAATTTAATAGGGTATCATAGTCTATTTTCATATATGGTATTTCGAATGAATCTCGTGGGGTTAGCAATTTTCTAAGTCTCATCTGCCAAGCCCAGCCGATGTTGCTTAAGAAACACTTTTTGTTGCGTAAGAGATACCCTTGGCAGTGGAGCGAGTAACGTGTATGTGGTACTATTGTTTCATAAGTGATGTATGCTCAGTTAGCCCAGGTATCGTGTAAGTGATCGGCTGATCGCATATGTGATACCCGTGTACCATGAAAGAGTATAAATACCCCACTTAGCCTATTTGTCACCATTTCTCATCCATTTCAAAGATATGAAACCTAAAAAGTGGGAAAGCTTGGGAAAAATATTTGCGGGTGATTTAGAGGCTTGGGTGAAGATTATTTACGCAATTTATCTTCGGATTTGTGGTAAGTTTCCATTATTTTCTAGCAAGAGTTCTCTTTCTTTTCCTAAAATCTCTAGAAGCATGGTGGTTTGATTAATTCACCAATCATTCTCAAAATTCGCCTATTTTGTAGGGTAAATATTTCTTGAGCATAGAGGGACGTTGTGTTGGTTTCAAGACTTTGATTTCGTAAATGAGCCCCACATGAAGTTTTATGTGATTTTTGATCTCAAAGAACAATAGTGTAATATGGGTATCATTGTCCTTATTTTTAAGAGTGGATTATGGTTTTGATAGCGTGGGACCGTGCGAAATCTTTTCGGATGGGAAAATCATTAGTTTAGCAGATTCTTCAGCATCCAGGTAGGCTAGGTTTATTCTCTTTATAGATTGAGTTATTTTGTAGTGTGATAATGATATTATGCTAGATTTGAAATGAGATTGAGATGTCAGCGGTATAATTGTCAATATTTAGGTTAGTTGGACTGTTTAGACTATCTTGAACCTGTGATTTAGGTGTTTTTGGCTTAGTTGCTCATATTCTTAGTAGAATTTCTATCATAGGATAGTTAAGGCTTGTTTAAGATCTAAAACTGGAATTAGATACCTTAGTATAGTTTGTGGTAGAATTTGCCTTATAATGCATTTTGTGGATTAAAAGTGGACCCCAGTGGCGGACCTAGGATTTTACACAAGTGGGTTCAATTAGTAAATAAGAAACGATCTTGATAAAGTACCTTCGAGCACAAACAAACGTTTGTTTGTTGTTCTTTTATTTGTTCTTTTTGTTAATAATATAATATCAAAATAATTTTCTTTTTGTATAAAAGAAAAAGCTCAACATTATTTTAATTTAACAAAGTTGAGAAAAAAAATTAAAAAAATTACAAAGAACCTTTTAACATTTTCTCAAACTAAAATTATATTAAATTAAGGAAGTATATATAATTTCAACAAAAGTAGTGGCATGTTCTAGCAATTTCACAATATTCATCCTTGAATAAATAATAAATTTTTCGATAAAGTGGGTTTTGAACCCACTTAGAACCACCTGAGTCCGCCCCTACTTAGCCGAAAATTTGAGTTAGTTTTGGTAGACCTTTATGCTCTTCTTTACATTTCGAGATATTTATTATGGAATTTAAGGAAATTAGATACTTAACGGTCATGACGGTTGATTTTGAAAGTTAATGCTAATTATGGTAAGAGAAAATACATAAAGTCACTCCTGAACTTGTCCGAGTTTTGCAAAAAAATAATTTGACTTTGCGGAGGATCTATTACCCCATAAAAGTTATAAAAATAATGAAAAATGGACCACTTTGACTGAATTTCAGCATAGGTTTGTGTTCCACACAAATGGGGCGCGTGAAGGAGAAAAATTAACTAGAAGAACAAATAAAAAACTGCCACGTGTCAGTAATTTTTTAATTCATTTTAAAAATCCATTTTCTCTTCCATGTTTCTCATATCTCTATTGAAATGTAACTGAAGCTTCAAAAAAAAAAAAATTGTTACTATTTTATCCCTTTCGGATTTCAATTAAAGAACAAAATGGTTTTGACATTTTAAAAACTATTTTAAAAGATTCAAGAAAATTTTAAAATAATTTTAAGAAAATTCACAGAGCCGCCACTTGATTTTTATAGAAAAATCAAGAAAAAAACTTAAAAGAGTTTCAAAGGTTCAAAAACAGAAAAATTAAAACTACAAAAACAGGGTAAGAGTTCAATTAACGCCCTAAGAAGATTTTTAAGGCACTTAGGAGCGTCCATTTAAAACGGTTTACCAAAACGAACTAACTTGACTAACTAAAAGTGGATAATTTTTACAAAGATTTGATTTTACCAAAAAAAAATATATTAAAATTATTTATTTAAATATTTAAAAATGACATTTATTTACTCTAAGGAGGAACATTCTACTTGAAGAAAACTAAGTTGCAATTTTTTTTGGATTACAAGATGGGAAAATAACTTTTTAATTTTTTATGAAAAAGGAAGGAGATTGCATAGTTATTTTTTAAAAATTATTAATCATTATTATAGAAAATTAATTTTGTTATAGAAAATGTCTTTGGAAAAGATGCTAAGAGAGTATTAAAAGTGTTTTGCTAATTTTGAAAAGTTGATTTACAAAACATATCATGGGTTTGGAGAAAATTTAATCCAAATAAACTCTAGTTACATGAACAAATCGAATACTATTTTGAAATAAAACGTTTAATTTTTAAAGATATACTAACAAAAGCCGAAGGAGTCGATTTAATTTATTTTTAGACAAGATAAATTAGGTGAAAAAATTATGAATTAAGTAAAAGAAAACTAAGATAAAATAAAATGACAACACTTGACGAAATTTATCTAGGTTAATTGATTAAAATGTTACATAGTTAATATAAATAAACAAAACAAGCTACAAAAATAATACAAGAATTGAAATTTGGCCCTTAGTTAGCCCATCAATAAAGCAGCCCAGCTTTGGGCTTTGAATAATGGACTTCAGTCCATTTTTCGGTAGTGTATACTATGTGCATATCAGCCCCCTTTTCTTCCTGCGTTTTTGTATATCTGGTGTATACATGACCATATATTGGTCATATATACACGTATTTTAGTCCTCCACCTGTACAATAAGCTTCCTCTTCTTCATTCTTGCCAAATATATGTGTATATCTGTTGTATACACGCGTATACAACCTTGTTTCTTGTCTCTCAATCCAATTTTAGGGACTTCGGCGTGGAGTTCAACTCGAAGGTTTTGGGATGTGGATATAGAGTCCGATGGACTCATAACAGAAGTTCATTCATAGAAAACAAGATAATAATTAGTATCGTACCAAACCAAATAAACTTAGGCAAATCTAACAGAATTTACACATAGTACAACAATTGAAGCATGAACATAATCCATAGACGACTAGTAAACGGGGCGGCCTTTAGATTTGATTATAGCTTCCAAAGATAGACAGATTCACTTAGCATACTGAAAAACGGATAGGTTCAAAACAAGGTCGAAGTGCTTTCTACTCAAACTGATAGATTCAGCCTTCTTGCTTAAAGTCAAACTCAATATCTAAGTATGAATTACTTATCAACCACCAAATTATGAAAGAAAAGGTCCAAACACAAAACACATATTACCAAATATACTGATCCTTTTTATGATATTGCAACTCTTTAATCCATAAGCACCTCAAGAAAACAGTCTAATCTTTAGAAAGGAATTAAGAAAAGAAAAAAAACTGTTTTGAAGAATCTCGTCAAGTTTCAAACCAAAACGAGCAAGTGAAAAAAAGTACCTCACAATATTTCCAATGAATTTGAAAAAGAGTCATCAAAGAAGCAAAATTAACAGGTTGACGGACTAAACTGTTCCTAGTTAAACATTTACTGACCCTCAAATTTCATACCAAACACATTGTAACAAAAATCAAGAACAACGTTGTCCATCAATTTTTTTAGAAATGCTAGAGCAAGAAGACCACTTCAAGTAACAGAACATAGAAGAGAAGAATTTTGCTACAAAAATCCTATGTCCTTCACGACCTTCTACAGTAAACAATCCCACCATAACTACAATCACTAAAAAATTGTTGTTCGTAAAATAAAAGAATAAGAACGATTAACTAAAAAGATGAAAAAAAGAATGGTGTGTTTTACCTTTTTCCGAGCAGCGAATGGGGACTACGAGTCTGTCACGACAGATTCTCACCACCCAAATTCGACTTGAACTTACCGGTGTTGAATCGTTCTTGCAGGAATTTAGACGATTTGAACAAATTTAGGCGAATTACACCGAAATTCACAATTTCGCCGGAATTGATTGTTGGAGTGTGTTCGTCAAGAATTTTGGTTGCGCGAGGTTAGAAGCATGCGTCTCCAAAAATCTCCAAATCCTCCATTTTCACCTCTAACCCCCAATATCTATTTATAGGAGAAAGAATTAGGGTTTTCTATTTTTGAGGAATTTTGAATTCCATAGTTAGACAAAGAGGAGAGACGTTGGGCATTAATTGTTTGCCCAAAATGGTGAATCATAGCTGAAAAAAATGAAAGCTATTTAATTTTAGCCATAGATGGTTGTACAATGAGGGCAAAAAGGTAATAAAAGGGAGACAACTAGGGTTTTGCCGTTGAAATTGCTTATGTCGTTGTTAAAGGCTGTTATTAGTGGATGTTGAAGCTGTTGTTGGTGTATTTGTGCAATATACGTTGTTGTTGTTGTACGTTGCTGAGGTGGTTCGATGATGTTGATAACGTTGTTGGCTGTTGTTGCTCTGTTGGAGTTTTGCCATTGTTAAATAGGGTAAGGGAAAAAGAGAGAAAATAATTGGGTCGGGTCGGTTCTATGGTGTTAGGTTGGTGTTATGTTGATATTGTTGGGCTGTTTGTTATTGAAATTAGAAAAGAGCGGTGGGCCAGGGTAGACTGGCCAAATTTATTTAATTTTTGATCAAATTGAAAATTGATTGAACAATTGCATTGTAATTGTGGTCAATTTAATTTTAATAATGGCCAAATTTAATAGAATGGCTAATTAAATTAAAATTCGATATGAATTAATACATCATTTTAATCTCGAGCTTCTTAATTTAATAAAATTAAATAAGTATTTCTCCAATAAGAGTGGCTTCGGCGGAGGACAAAATGCGGAAGAGAAGGCTGAGATGGTTTGGGCATATGATGAGGAGGGGCACGAATGCCCCAGTTTATAGGTGTGAGAGGCTAGCATTGGATGGATTTAGGAGGAGGAAAGGTAGGCCGAAGAAATATTGGAGGAAAGTGATTAGACATGACATGGAGCAGCTTCAGCTTACTAAGGACATGACCCTAGATAGGAAGGTGTGGAGGTCGCGGATAAGGGTAGAAGGCTAGGATGAGTGTGTGGGTTGTACAAAGTACTTAGAAGATCTTCCAGCGAATGATGACGCCATATCCTCAATCCGATTAATTCTTAATAAATTAGTATTCGCAATTTGTGAGGGTCGTTCTAGCTATATAAGAAATCCTTGATTAATAATAACATAATAAGATAAATAACTTACTTCAGAAATCCCTTATGGAATCGCTTACTATTTCTGAATTTCAAAAAAGAGATAAAAATAACTGGGGATATTATGTGATTTATTAGTATCTCATGTATAGACAGGTTAGTAATACTAGAACTGTGTCCATAGGTAGGAGCCCCTAGTCAAAAGGGTTTGGGTGTGGTGGGTGTCTTTGATCTGTGAGTGTATGTTGCTACTAGATGGGTAACCTATTTCTTATCTCTTATTTCATATTGCACTTATTTATCTTATTTCGTATTGCTCTGATTTTTATTTTATTATGTCTTATTCCTTATTTATGTTATGCCATCCATCATACTTCATGTTTCATTATGCTCTTGTTTACTATCCTTTATCTTGAGCCGGGGGTCTATCGAAAAACAACCTCTTTACTTCTTCGGAGGTAGCGGTATGGACTGTGTGCATTTTACCCTCCTTAGACCCCACTTTGTGGAAAGACACTGGTTTTGTTGTTGTATTTCTCCAATAAATTATTTTTGAGAATAAACTAGATTTAAATCAAGATTTTATCTATTTGAAATCATTTTCCAGATAGCCCTTGATTAAAATTAAAGTTTTTGTAAAAATAGTTATTTAAGTAACAAAATTATACAATCTCGTAGATACAAAAATATATAATCGGTACTTAAAATGACAAAATTATGTACATAAATATTTTGAAAATCTTTTATTCGGATAAAATTATGTTGTAATTTTATTTAACACTGAAGAAACTTAGAATTAAACTTAATTATGGAAGGTAAAAAATTAGATGTCAACAACTGTCCCCTCTCTTTGGGTAGGGTGGATGCAAGTAACTCTGGCCAAAAGGAGTTTGATGTTCATAATTTTTGTCCGACCACATTAGTTTCTTGAAAAAACTTGATTTTCGCACGAGTTTCATAGAGTTATGGCCGGACCCTAGTGTCGGGTTTTCTACATATCCTAGGTATATGAGAACTCAGGCCACTTGTAGTTCATAAAGCTTGATTTTAAAGTACGATTTTCAAATAATTCACAAGCTATTTTGAGTTTTAAATTTTGGTAAAATCAAAAAACTGGGGAAGAAGAGGATTGGGGGAAGGGGGAATGCAGTCGAGTTTTCAACATAGAGGTCAGCCTACATATCCCCGAGGCTCAGGGTCAAACTAATTGTAGTTCGACTCAATCGGTGGAAAAGATAGTCTTTTATTTTAGATGATCTTTGATTTGGAATGAGTGAAAATACATCGAGTTATGGAAAAGAGGCTTGCATTTATCTCAATCACGAATGTGGGGCCCCTTTACACCCGCAACTGAGAGATACATGGACATAATTCCCAAAGCTCTAGGTGTACGTTACCCAAATTTAAAGGAAGAGGAAAGTTATTTTCGGCGTGAATTTAGAAATACACGAAAAGTGAAACTGAAACCAAAGTATCCCAATATATCCTACATGCCTTCTAATAGGGGTGTGGTTTGATGGTGGTGGAAGTCATCCTTTAGCTCGCATCCAAAGAGTTTGATATTTCTCTTCGGACTAGGTCCCAGTTCCCTGCTAAGAAAAAGTTCTATGTTGTGCTGCTTCTTTTTGGACTCATCCACACTTGTGGCTTTGAATTGAGAATTTCATCCTTTCGGATGCTCCCGACAACATCTCAAACAAAATAGTTAGTTGCAAATGTAGCATTACACTAACGTAAATTGGTGCAAACCTGTTTGAACATATTGTGCTGAGATAGTTGATGAACCAATTTGTACAACCTTGAATGGAGTAACGGTCCAATGTGTCTCATTGAAAGGCGGATGACCTATTTTGAATATAATATGCCACTTTGAATGGAGTGATGGTCCAACGTGTCTCATTGAAAGGCGAACAAACTATTTGAATATAACATGCCATTTTGAATGGAGTGACGGTCCAACGTGTCTCATTGAAAGGTGGACGGCCTATTTTGAATATAATATCACACTTTGAATGGAGTGATGGTCCAACGTTAATGACCTATGTCACTTTGAATAGGGTAACGAACAAATGTGTCTTATTGAAATATGGACGACCTATCTTGAATATAACATGCCACTTTGAATGGAGTGACGATCCAACGTGTCTCATTGAAAGGAGGATGACCTATCTTGAATGTAATATGTCACTTGGGACGGGGTGACAGCCCAACGTGTCTCATTGAAAATGTAATATGGCACTTGAACGGGGGTGACGACCCAATATGACCAATATTGAATATAACATGTCACTTTGAATGGGGTGACGACCCAATGTGTCCCATTGAAAGGCGGACGATCTGTCTTGAATATAACATATCACTTTGATCGGGGTGATGGCCCAACTTGTCTCATTGAAAGGCGGATGAGATATCTTGAATGTAACATGCCACTTTAAATGGGGTGATGATCCAACGTGTCTCTTTTAAAGACGGACGACCTATCTTGAATGCAACATGTCACTTTGAACGGAGTGACAACCCAAATATAATAAGCTATGTCCTTTTTAAAGGATGGATGACCCAAATAAGATAAGAAGAGATAGAAGTTGATTTGTTGAACTTCATCCTTTGAATCAGGAGTCCTTTAAAGAACTTGTGCATGTATTAAGCTTCTCGATTGAATCCTCAAACTTTGAGAGGATACTTTTCCATTATTTATGAGGTGGTCTTGTATAATGTCACCGGTATAACTTAAAAAACACTCATTAATAACATACAAAATTATTATAGCTAAGAAAAGAGTGTAACAAAAGATAGAGTTTAAAGATAAAGATAAAGATGTTTGACTCATGATGACTTAGAGATAGTAATTTGGATAATATCTCCACATCTCCGTGTTATGCCCGATCATTTCCCTATAAAATCAGAGAAATTGTTAGAGATCATGACAAAGTAATAAAAACATAAATCAAGAGGAAAATTGTAACACCCCGAGAGTACACCCTGGACGCCACACGGTACTTGGAACCACAAGTGATCCCAATTTAACTCATGAACTGGCATATTGTTAAGCAACTGAATTATAATAAAATAAATAACAAGTTCTGCTATGCGATAACATAATCATGGCATAATCTAAATAAATACATTACTGATAAAGTTTACAATTTGATAACCCTTCTCAAATTGGGATATATCTGACTGTTGTACATGTGTGGTGGTAACCTCCATATATTGGGTTTCCATTGATGACTCCTCTTGCTCAGCATCCTCAAATGAATCCTAGGACCCCTCCTTAGACTGGGGTCTTGAGCTGCAACATATGGAGTAGACTCAGACTCTATCTCGTCCTCATCATCATCATCATCTAGTGGAGGAGTGTATAGGGGTAACATCCATGACGACTTCATTCTTGGTCGGGCTGGAACTACCTGATCAGCCTGGCGCATCTTCCCTCTAGTAACTCTACGTGTCACCCCAACTGTAGTGTCTCTACGTTGCTACATCAGGTACTTCTCCACTGAACCACTAGGCTCGAAAGACTCTGCTCGTCTTCTTGAGGTATCAACCTTCTTCTTCATAGCAGATTTAGGTACCATATATACCTGAAAAACCAGTTGTTAGTTTCCAACAAAAAGAGGGATGGCAAAAGTTGAAGAAAAACTCAAAATTTGAAAAGTTCAAATATTTCCTCTATTTTCACACCCTATAACCTGTTTGAAATCTTAGAAAGTCCATGTGCACACACTTATCAATAATCATGATTTTCAAAGCAAACTAACATGCTCAACTTGTGGTATTATTCTAGTCATTCAAGTTCAACTTCCAGTTGGGGCCTAACCTTAGAATTTTAATCGAAACAAGGCCCTACATTATGATTTTAGGCTACTTCAAGACTCCTACATACAAGCATTATAGAATCTATATATTTTTATGGGAATACACATATCAACTTGTTTAAATAATAAATAAATTAAAACATACCCATTAGAAGCCGAGAAAGTTACCTCTATTATGATGAACCAGAAGTGAACAAAGAAGAACTCGAGAAAAATCAAAGTTGGAACTTGTTTTTAGTGTATTAGGACAAGTTGGTATCTCAAACAAGTGTCAATTTAGCCTTTACTTAAGTGTGGGGTTAGTTTGTATAGAATAGAATGTCTAGGAAGAGACGAGTACGGTCGCACCATTATCATCACCAAAATCAGAATCAAAGACAAATTAGTAATGACAAAAGTGTAATGATGGGTGTTGATGTTAATAATTATACAATGTCTCAATCTAAATGTTATATTCGGACAGAAATAAAGCAAACCATAAGCAGAAAGAAAATAAGAGCACACAGATTTACGTGGAAACCCTTGCACGAAAAACCACGGGCAGAAGCAGAGGAATTTCACTATGAAAGGAGAGGAGTACAATATGGAGATATGTAATTTCTGAATTGATCAAAATTGATCCACTAATTGCACTAGTATAATAAGTGCATACAAATAAGTCCTAGGTCCAAAAATATAATGGTCTATACCATGAGGGCTTCGTCGTTGCACCCTCATCGATATCAGTGGTGTGATCTAGGATCGGGCTACTCTACCACCACAAACCTCATTGAAAATCACAAACATGGGTTGCACTGCAAAACTTTCTGGGCCGGATCAACAAAATTTAGGTCACAACTCTAACACTAACAATTTAGGAAATTGGGTATGTTGGCCTTCTCCACCTATGTTTGATGGTTCCATAATCACTTCTATTGGAGAGGCTAGCTGTGAAACCACCATATAGCCCTATGAAGAATGGTTCTACGGACAAAAAATAGGTTGGTTTATTAGTTTCGACACATAATTCTTTACGAGTTCAAAATTTCGTACACTAATAGTAATGATCGAGTCATCTGACATAACATAACTACAAGCCATCTAACTTTAGAAATAACTACAAGCCATCTAACTTTAGAAAATAAGGCAGGTTAAATTGTTACAAATTCTTTACAAAATTGATGTAAGAATCTCTCTACTAGAAGAGAAATAGGATATAGGTGAGCTCAAGGAAATATTAATTTAGAAAAAGTATTCTTTACAAGAAACTCTTGGCTTGCCCTTTACACTCACATCATGAACATATGTTAAATCCTTTTAATAATGGCTAATCCTATAGCTTGTTAAATATATACAAGAGTAACTGATCAAAAACACACTTCAGCTATCAATTCTCTTTTCCTACCTGGGATAGGCAAATGGAATAACTATCAAGAGAATAACTAATAGTAGTTGTGTTTTTTGATAAATAGTTGAGGATAATTTATGTAGGAAACTTGCACACCTGATTGTTCATGTATGAAATTCAAAATTAGGATACTTTAGGTGTAAATTTGACCATTCACCCTATTTATATCGATTGTATATGTATGTATATGTTGTGTAAATGTACTTTAAATTTTTTTATGTTGTTCTTCAATAGGGTACTAAAACGAAGAAGAATCTCAAGTTTCTCTGGCAAAAAATGCGGAAACAAAAGTGATGTTAACAATCTAAGAAGAATTGTGTTGCTGAAGTACTTTAATTTTACATCCTTATAAATGGTGATTCATACCCATTTAGTAATTTAATAGTGATTAAGTGGGTTATTGAAATTTTTTGTTTATAAGCAGAGAGAAGCAGAATGTTATCTCCCACATCTTAAACAAGAGATATGATACAAGATAAATTGCCTCCGGACCTTTGGATGAGATACGTATGATGCTCGAGGGGCTTGATGACTCCTTAGTTCCTTTAAAAGATGCCACATGGAGAAGATAACCATTAAGGAGGGTTAAAGGACTTTGGCGAGGTCAAAAGAGTGCAAAACTTGGCTCGAAAGCCCCTTGGAAGGGTGATGAACCCAAGGCACTTTCGATCTACTTTTGATCCACTCTAGCATTTCAAGAGCGGGTCAAAACAGCTCCTAGTGGGTCTTTTCTTACAATTGGGTCACTTTTGGGCCCTAATTATGTAATATATAGACAAACTATAAATTCTTGGTAGCTAGGCTTATTTCCTTAGTTTTTGGATGATGATTTATACGTGATGTATTCATGAGAGCTCCATGAGCGTGTTTAAGTGCTTGGAAAAGCATTTGCTGAACCTTACTTAGAAATGTTGGTTGTAAGGCGGATCAAATCCCCTTTGCGGTCATTGTAAGAGTTAGGTGCTTATTGATAGCCATTAAGGGAGGTTTTAGCATTTGATACATCCTTCGATTGCCCTTTCGATATCAATTTTGTGTCTATCTTTCTATCATCATTATCCTATCCTTCTATCTTTACTTTCTGCGTCTTTGATTCGAGTCCTTGTGGGCCAATTCGTATCATTTGGTATTAGAGACGAGATTAAGATCGTTCCCACGATTCTAGTCTTGGGTCTCTTGAAAATCAACAAAAAAGAAGTGTCAAAAATAAAAAAATCCCTAAAATAAGTCACTATTCATGTTTTTTTGTCTTTGGTAAAAAATTGAGTCTTAGATTTTGTATTTTTCTTATGTTTCATGTGTTAGATTTTTATTCCCTAACACTATTAGAGTCCATACATCAAATTCGAGCTAGTTTGGAGTGAAATTAAGCCTTATACAGTCATTGGAAACTTGGATTTGAAAAGAAGAAGTTTAAGGTATGCTGCAAGATTTTTAAGGTGTGTTTCTAGATTTGAAGTGTTGGGTGAACAAATTTACCAAAATGATGCTTGTAATGTGTTTAGAAGGTTGAAAATAGCCCTGGTTCAAAATTTCATCACATTTCGATCAACGGTTTAAGAGAGAGATTTTTTAAGTCTTGGAGTTATTGAGTGTTCTTGAGGAAGATTCAAATCTTCATCTTGAATTCTTATAAATAGGTGATGTTTGATTCAAAAAGAGGGAATAAAAATGGTGAAAAGGTGTTTGTGAAAAGGAATCTAAGAAGATCCTAAGGATATTTCATAAGAAAGTACGAAGGGGGACTATTGGAAGGGCAATTTTGGCTAAACACAAAGGGAGGGGCGGGCCACTTGCTCCCCATCTGCACCCAACCTGCGCCCAAGCTGTGCTAGCAGGTTGGCAGCACCTCAAAATAGTAAGTACAGCCTCTCTTGCATCCAAGGTGTGTTGTACCTGCGCCCCACATGTTGCAGCAGGTCACAACATAACCCTCAACACAGATCACTCTCTATTGAATGTAAGGCATCCACAAACACACCCCAAATTCATTTCAGTCACTTCTCCAACATCAATTCAAGTTCTAAAACACATCTCAACACATCTAATTACTCTATTGCTCAAGGTTTGATTTCTAATTTTCATATTTTTGATTCCTAAACTCTTTTTTTGATTCTTAAACTACTCATCAACTAGTAATTCATCTACTAAGTTGATTGATTAGTTCTTGAGTCTTATTTCTTTCATCGTCCAATTTCCTTCAAGCTTTTATCTTTTTCAAATTTTTGTGATTTCTTGATTTAAGTCCTTAAGCAGTTTTATTTCTTTGAGTCATTCAAACAAGAATCCACTCTGGCAGCAAAGTAGAGATTGGCACCTTCTTGTCCACCGGAGTATAAGCAAATTTCAACATTCGCCACTCCAATTACGATGATCACAAAGGTGAGATTATTACGAGTGTTGGTGAGGAGCTTTACTACTAATCTTATTTTTTTATTTTGTAGGTACAAGATGATATAAGGAAGCATGTCTTCGATAGCCTCAAATAGTCATGACTACGACATAAGAGACTATGATTGTGGTTAAAATAGTTATGGCTATGAAGAAGATGGATATTATGGGGGCTATGAATATAGCCATGATCAAGAGTTGAATGAAAATGAGGGCTACTATTCTGAAGGATAATGTGAGATGAATTATGATCCTAGTTCTTATAGTGAGTATGGAGATGATGAAGAGCCTTGTAATGGTTCTTATGAGGAAGATAGGGCATATGATGAGTACGAAACTTCCCACTCTGAGCCTAGAGGTGATGTAAGGTATAACTCATTCATTTACAAATCTAATGAGGATAATGGTGAGAATGTATGTGAGGGTATAAAGATTCATATTCCTCATCTTGTAGTACTTCTTATCAAATTTGAAGTGGTGTGAATGGTTATACTAGCTATAGTAAAGGTTTTCTCATGAATAGAAAAGAGTATATATCTCCGAAGTCTAACGGTGTGACATCTCAAGATTCTTGTTCTAGTTCCTAAATAAGAGGAAGCGGGAACCAAGGTATGAATGGAGGGTATAGTAGGAGTAAATGTTTTCCTACTCTATCTATCTTGAAAGGATAATAGAATCTCAAAGTTTACCTTGATTGGGAATGGTAATGTGAAAGAGTCTTCAAGGATTATGTTATGAGTGAATCTGAACAAGCTATATATTCCCTTAAGTACATTCAAGGTCTGACCTTAGCAAGGTGTAAAGGTGTAAACTTACAAGGACTCCTACCCAAACTTGGGATGCCTTAAAAGAGTTCTTGAGGCAAATCTATGTGCCAAAGGGTTATGCAAAGCTTTATAATAGTGATCCAAGAAGACAACCATGTTCAATATGGGTAGAAATTTGTGAAGTTCCGAGATGTGTTCTTATCTTTGATGATTGGGTTCATACAAACTACACAACTCCTCTTTTGGTTGATTATCTAGGGATACCTCGAGTGTCCAAGCATTTCCCATACTTCTTGGAAGGCTATAGAGTCTCCGAGATCGTGAAGGTTTTCTTCACCCGAGATGGGTACTATAAGGATATGCGGTGTGACATTTTTCTATTGGAATGTGGACACTTAAACTTAGGTGCCAATTGGTTTGCACAACATATGATTCCAAACGTGAAAAATTAGCCTAAGTTTGGAAAGGACCAATGGGGAAATCATCTCTTTCCACCTACCTTCCCAAAACTCAAGGAAAGGTGACCATTACTCCAAGCCTTATGAAATTAAGAGACAAAAGATTAAGAGGAGTAAGGGAGTGCAAGGTGGCAATCCAAGAGAGTTAAAAATAGAGGTTGAGAGAAGCAATGTGAGGGGGTTTTCACCAAATCGAGTTAACATTGTTTGTCCTTCTATTTCTAAGGACATTTGCTTAGGTACTAACATGGCAAACAGAGGAGAACAAGTGCTAAAAGATAAGATTCCCTTTAAATATTTGAAAAGGGTAAGTTTAGATGATTCCAAATCTAGCGGAGGACCTTTACACCAAGGTAAATAAGAATGTGCTCAAGAACTACAAGGTAACATTGCTAACTCTTACACTTTTATGCATGTGAATGATAATTGTGTAGCTAGTAGCCCATTGAGTGTGGGTATTAGCTTACCTACATGTGAATCTATTGATTCTTTGCCTCTTGATGATGAAGTACATATTGTGAGTGTGGATACACTAGTTGATCCTATTGATGACCGAATTGACTCTTTTTGTAAGATCAATTTGTGTCCACCTAGTGTTGAAGCCATTGTGTTGGATGATAATACATCATCTTGTGGAAATTGTGTTGATAAAATTGTGTGTAAAACTAGTCCATCACTTGGGAATGTGTGTAATGTGATTAGAAAACCTCAACTGAGTGACGAAATTGAGAATGTTGGTCAAGAAAATAGGAGTGACCCTTTGAGCTTATCTTTTAGTGAAGATCCTAATGCTTTCTTTGCTCATAGAGATGATCATGTGCTTGAAACATCTTTGATACTTGATAATGGTCTTTTAGAGAATGGATTTGCATGTTCTATATCCTCTTCATGGATAGATCCTTCTCTCTTTAAGGATAATATCTTATTAAAGATGATGAGCTTACTCCTAATGAACCTAGTGGTGAGAATAATATTGAAGGTATAGCTTGTCTTGAAGGCTATAAACTATATGCTGACCCACTATGGTATGACAACATTCCTCCTAAAGATATAAATCTCTTCATGGAAGATGAGAGTACTCTTAAGGAAAAGGAGTGCGAGGTCTTAGAAAGGAATAATCAATTGGGTGATGATAACTTTGATTTTCTTGAATGTTTAAGAAACTTAATAAGAGATTGTTCCTTTGAAATTAATTGTGGTTGTGATCCTTTGTATGATACGCCACCCTTGTTTGATACCTATGAGGATGAATCTCTTGCTTCTTATGAAGGCCTAAGTAATAATCCCTTTGATGTTGGTGGTGGTATGTGTCTACTTGAGGATTCTTCCATTAAAAGAGAAAGTATCCATTTTTGGGACATAGCTTCCTCTTCTACTTTGTGTTACCCTATTGTTGATAATAGTCATGGTGATGCTCTTGGATTTAATAGTGAGTATCTACATGGTGACACCTTTGTTGAAGTGGACTTGAGTGATACCTTTCTCTACTCTCTACTTATTTTTGATGATGTTTATGCTATTATAAAGAGTATGTCTTTCTATCTGGGTGAAACCTATGTGGAAAAGGAGTGTTGTCTAAACCCGTGTCTATGGTCACTTTTTCCATTTGACCCCGGGTCCAAATTTGGATATAGTGATTATGGCACACCAAACTTATTGCTTGGTCCACATAAAGAGAAAAGTTTGAATGAAGGTGTTGGTATCCTTCCTTATGATGGAAAGTCTTTTTTGGGGATTCACAATCCACTTGAGGGACCAACATTGTGTAAGGAAAAGAACTCTAAGCAAGATGAAGGTTTTTTAAAGAAGGGGAGGAGTGAAAAGCTCCAAGAGAGTTCACCATTATGTGTTTCCATTCTTGACCAAGGTTACACTACTTGTAGGTCAAGAAGAGAGTCTTCTCTTGAAACTACTTTGGAGATAATAGCACCTTGGAGAATGTTTTTACAATTAATTCCTTCCTATACTACCTCATTGCTTATAATGATATTCATACTATTTTTGGTTTTGTTTTGTGTAGAGGTAGGAAACTTATTGGTTGGTACAATTGCTTGAATGACAATGCTATATGGGTATTGTGGACTTTAAAACCAATTAAAGCACCATTCTTGATGTGGTCTCTTGAAGAGGTAAAGAAATAATTGTATCTTATGGCTCCAAAGGTGAAGGTAGTTTTACCCTTTGAACTATTTGATGCCATTATAACCTTTGTGATTTCCTTATCTCTTGATGAAACCTATAGACAACCCCTTTGTGTATTCTTCGATAAGCTTCTAATATTCAAAAGGGGGATCCATGGTTATATCTTAAGTGTGTACAACCTTGGCATGATGCTATGATTATTGCGCTAACCCTAACCCTTATGTCATGAGGATGTTGTATTTGTTTGTCTTTTCTTTGGTTTGCAAGGTTTGGATTCGAGATCGAATCCTATTCAAGAAGGGGAGGATGATACAAGCCAAATTGCCTCCGGACCTTTAGATGAGATATGTATGATGCTCGAGGTTCTTGATGACTCTTTAGTGCTTTTAAAAGATGCCATACGGAGGAAGATTACCATTAAGGAGGGTCAAAAGACTTTGGCGAGGTCGAACAAGTGTAAAACGGGGCTCGAAAGCCCCTTGGAAGGTTCATGCGCCCAAGGCGTTTTGGATCTGCATTTGATCCGCTCTAGCATTTCAAGAGTGGGTCAAAACAAACCCTAGTAGGTCTTTTATGACATTTGGATCACTTTTGGTCCTTAATTATGTAATATGTAGACAAACTATAAATGCTTGGTAGCTAGGCTTAGTTCCTTAGTTTTTGGATGATAATTTTTACATGATGTATTCATGAGAACTCCATGGGAGTGTTTGAGTTATTGGAAAAGCATTTATTGAACCTTGCTTAGAAACGTTGGTTGTAAGGCAGATCAAATCCCCTTTGCGGTCACCGTAAGAGTTAGGTGCTTATTGATAGTCATTAAGGGAGGTTTTATAATTTGATACATCCTTCGATTGCTTTTTAGGTATCAATTTTGTGTCTATCTTTCTATCATCATTATCCTATCCTTCTATCTTTACTTTTTGGATCTTCGATTTGAGTCCTCGTGGGTCAATTCGTATCAAGATGGAATTTTGATTTCCATGTAAAGGCATCAGAAATTCCTGTGTTTGGACATTTTTTATTTGCTACTAGAAGTATAATTCCATTATGGTGAATGTTCTAATAAATTATCTCTTGACTCGACATCTTACGCCTTTAGTCCAAAGTAGCTTCATCAACACAACTTTCGTTGTGGTGAAGACGATTATTTGTATGTCGTATTTAAAGTTTACTCAATTTTAAATTACTGAATAAATTCTTCATGTTGGGCCCGTGCTAACACGGGCCATGCCCCTCTAGTCTACATAGAAAAGCAAACTCTATTATTGTTTCATTTTCTTTTCTGCTAACTCCTAACGCACTTAAATAATTCCAAATCTTAAATACTACTATGTATCTATCCAGTTTAGTTATGCCCAATTAATATTGACTATTGAGTATTTTAATTTGTCCCAGATCCCTGTATGATTACACTGCATATGTTGTTGAATAATATACTTTGTATCGTGGGATATTAAAAACTCAACTATTTTAGAACACAAGAGGCAATTGCCTAGTGTTGAAAAAAAAAACAATTGCCTTGTGCTACTGGTCGTTATTTTGTTAAACGTACATGAACTTTGAAATTTGCTTAATTATACAAATACTTTCGGCTGAAAAATCGCTTAAATATACAAATACTTTAGGCTGAAAATATGTGTGAACTTCAAAATTCATTTAAATATACAAATACAAATTAGAGTTTAGATTGGAAATTGGCTTAAATATACAAATATCTTAGGCTGGAAATGTATATGTGCCCCGGAATTCATTTAAATATACAAATACAAATTAGAGATTTATATATGAGCCTAGAAATTCACTATGTATACAAATACAAATGTATATGAGCCCTAAAATTCGCTTAAATGTAAAATTACAACAGAAGTGTATATTTACCTATTTAATCTAAATCTTAGCTGCAAACATTAGCTACACCGTGTAAATATTCCTGAATGTTTTCTACATAAAAAAAAAGTACCAAAAGAAGGGATCTTTTCCAATACAAGCGCAATTTAAATCAAAAGAAAGGAAATGATAGACTCTGTGGAGGTGTTCCCAACTTAAATTTTCCTGAATGCTCCAAATCTGCAAAACACCTTGATTCAAGAGAATGGATAGTTGTTACAGTTCCTATTGCACTCATAGCTTTGGTACTATATTCCTGCGGTGCTTATTATAGGCTCAGATACTCAAGAAAGGCAAACCCTTGGATCAATGGGCAGCTAGCAAAGATACCAAGAACAATATATAGAGAAATATTTAGAGCAACAGATAGTTTCTCTGAGGATAAATTGGTAGGTACAGGAAGTTTTGGTTCTATATATAAAGCGCATTTCCATAGTGAGGATATAATAATGGCAGTGAAAGTGTTAAACCTACAACAAAGAGGGGCCTTGCGGAGCTTCCTAGATGAATGTAGAGCTTTAAGAAATACAAGGCATCACAATCTTCTGAGAATCAAGACTGCTTGTTCGAGCACTGATCACCAAGGTAATGACTTCAAATTCCTAGTCTTTAAGTTCATGACTAATGGAAACCTACACAATTGGCTGCATCCAAATAACAAAGACCAACAACACCAAACAAAGAAGCTGAGATTTATCCAAATACTAAACATTGCCATAGATGTTGCTTCTGCACTTGACTATCTCCACAACCACTGTCAAACACCAATAGTTCATTGTGATCTAAAACCAAGCAACATACTCCTCGATGAAGATATGTGTGCACCTGTGTTATCTTTTATGTATTCGGATACAAGAATCTGTAAATAAGAAACAAAAAGTTCAACACTAGTTCAAGTCCAAGACAAGAACACTTATGAAGTTCTGTAACACTTTCAACACTAGATTACGAATAATATATCTAAGAAGCGTGTTAAGATTTAGAAAAGAGATGAAACAGAATTTAAGACCAAGTCTTTAACATAATGAATTTCTGTCAAATAAACTTTGTCCAACAAGATAGATCTCATCGATCGATGATTTTCCAAAT
Organism: Capsicum baccatum var. pendulum; assembly: GCA_030864225.1. Lineage (NCBI taxonomy): Eukaryota > Viridiplantae > Streptophyta > Magnoliopsida > Solanales > Solanaceae > Capsicum > Capsicum baccatum. The sequence continues at coordinate 224,547,525 of CM061559.1, read as the reverse complement.
CAAAATTTGAAGCCGAAGCTAAAGCCAAAGCCGAGCCGAGCGAGCGACAATGATGATGGCACGAGGCATCTCTTATTTCTTGACTCACTTACCATGTAGAGTAAGTATTCATTATTTTAAAAACTCACAAGTTCTCTTCTTCCACCAATGTGGGAGAAAGAGTGAACTTTCCAGTTTGGGAGTACACTTTCTAAGTGGTAGCTTCTCAATGATCACTGCTAGTTGAAATGCTTCATTCATAATCAAACCTTCTACTAGGAGATCGTGAATGATTACCTGTATTTCCTGCACTTGAGAGACAACCAATTTGCTAGTTATCATTTTAAAGTCCAAGAACCTTGCAACAAAGAATTTCTTAATTCCCGCATCCTCTGTCTTGTATTTTCATTCTAGTGCCCCCCAAAACTCCTTCGATGTCTTAGTTCCACTGTAAATATTGTAGAGGTCTTCTTGGATACCACTCAATGTATAATTCCAGCAAGGGAACTCCGAGTGTTTCAAAGCTTCAACAATCATGAAATGCTCTTTGTCCGAGGTTTCCTTGGACACCTCAGGAGTATCCTTAGTAGTGAACCTTTGAAGGCATAGAGTGGTGAGGTAAAAGAACATCTTTTGCTGCCAACACTTAAAGTCAATGCCCTAAATTTTTTGGGCTTCTCCGCAGGTGCCATTGGTCGCGGAGCATTTGCTTGACTTGTTGAAGCAATGCTACTTGCCCCCACAGTCGTAGCTGCATCTTGCATTTGACTTTCGTTAGTCATTTTTCCTGTCACCACAAGACAATAAAATTTAGTATATTCAGAATACTATTTATAAAGTTAAGCAACTTTAAACTCTTCTTCTTATTTCTAGTTAACGATGAAGTATTTATGACTTCCACTCATCAATTGAATGATCTTTAACTTGTGATGAAGATTTTATGTCTTCGAATCACTAGTTAAGTTCAAACAAAGTAGAAAGCTTAAAGCTTTAATCTCTAAAAATAAGCAATATAGTATCTGTAGAAGATTATTCCTTAAGATTGTTATCTTTTATGTATTCGGGTACAAGAATCTGTAAATAAGAAACACAAACTTCAACACTAGTTCAAGTCCAAGACAAGAACACTTATGATGTTCTGTAACACTTTTAACACTATATTACGAATAATCTATCTAAGAAATATGTTAAGATTCAGAAAAGAGAAGAAACAAAATTTAAGACAAAGTCCTCCGAATTCACAAAGTGTCTTTAAGGAATAATTCCCCTCACTGTACCCGAGGTTTTAGAATCTTCCTCCCAGGATAAAATGGCCTTCAATCCGAACAATAGTGGTACCTCAAATTGTTGGATTCAGCAAACTCATCCAACGGTTTTATATATCACACAGAAAGTATTTCAGGATAAGAAGAGAGTTTTTATTTTTGAAAATTCATACCTAAACCTGTGGATGAAAGCAGGTTTATATAGCCAACATGTGCCTCTTCTGAAAAGTGGCAATGGTTCACGTAAAAGTTGTGACCTTTCTAGAAAAGCCATGTCTGTTCGTCCAAAGAAAGTGTCTTTTCTGAACAGGAATACTATCTCATGAATTAGTGTGTCATTTCATTGAAGGGTTGAATCCATTCGTTTAAGTACTACACTATTTCGAAACACTGTTTTGGAATCTGCATGCATGCTTATAAATGGAGTATCATTTCATTGAAGGGTTGCATCTCTTCATTTCAGTACTGTACTGTTTTGAAACACTATTTCGGAATCAGTATGCATGCATATAAATGGAGTATCAAAACACAAAAAAAAGTTGTGTTTTTCCCTTTGGTATTTATGAACTGAATTTCTGTCATATAAACTTTGTCCGAAAACATAGATCTCATGATCGATAATTTGACAAATCCAAATCCAAATCCGAAGCCAAAGCTGAAGTCAAGCCAAGCGAGCGATGATGACGATGGCACAAGGCATCTCTTATTTCTTTCCTCACTTACCATGTGGGGTAAGTGTTTCTTATTTTAAGAACTCACAAGTTCACCTCTTCCACTAACGTGAGAGAAAGGGTGAACTTTCCAATTTGGGAGTACACTTTCCAAATTGGTGTCTCCCTTCTCCACTATTTTTTTCTCCATTTTTCATTCACACTTTTTCATATACTTTGAACCCAAATATTCCCCACATAAATGGGAAATGGTTATTTTTGGTAAAAAAAAAATTACGGACAAGTATGTGATCATCAAGCAAAGACTGATTGCATCTGGACAAGTGGGTTTCCTTTTGAACTTTTCATAGTGAATATGCATCGGATGCACTTGATCAATCGGTAGATTTGATATCTTTGAACCATTGAGCTTTAGTGTACACCTAGACAACACATGTAACACAACCAACCTTTTACCATTTACGGTTCTCATAGTTTTATTCTTTTCAGCCATGAACACGTCCCGGTTTCATGAGAGCTTAGAGAATACGCCTTCACTAACATTCTCCTTGAAGCGGCTTCCACATCACCCACATATAGGTTATTTCTTCAATCCTATAGATTAAATTATTAGGTCAAATCTGCCAAATTTAGATAATCATTAAAAGACTTTTCACCCTAAGTCTTATCCTTATTTACTGAAAATTATCTACATCAGGAGAATAGGTTGGGTAATTGACAATGGTGAACTTGCCAGACACAACTTTGTTTGATCTCCTTGAACCTAGCTCTTGAGATCTCCAGTCTGCTAGGTAGAGTTACCACCATGATGACTTGTCCTAGGCCTTAAACTCATTCCCTTGGATATCCTTTCCACTTCTTCTCTAGATAGGCCTTTTGTAAGTGGATCCGACACATTATCCTTTGACTTAACATGGAAAAAACTGATAATTCCACTAGAGAAAAGTTCCCTAATGGTGTTATGTCTCCGTCGTATGTGAGAAGATTTACCGTTGTACATCATGATCCCTGCCCTACCTATTACCGTTTGGCTATCACAGTGTATACATACTAGTGCCACTGGTTTGGGCCAATAAGGAATATCTTCCAAGAAATTCTGGAGCTATTTTGCTTCTTCACCGGCTTTATCCAATGCGATAAATTTAGATTCCATTGTAGAGCGAGCAATACAAGTCTGTTTGGATGATTTCTAAGAGACTGCTCCTCCACCGATAGTAAATACCTATCCACTTGTGGATTTTATTTGGTTCAATTCGGTGATCCAATTTGCATCACTATATCCTTCAAGTACCGCAGGATATTTATTATAATGCAAGGCATAGTCTTGAGTATATTTAAGATACCCCAAAACACTTTTCATTACCATCTAATGAGTTTTGTTGGGATTACTTATGTACCGACTCAATTTTCTAATAGCGCATGCTATATCTGGTCATGTACAGTTCATTATATACATTAAACATCTGAATACTCTGGCGTACTTCAATTGTGAGTCACTTTCACCTTCATTCTTTCGAAGTGCAAAGCTCACATCCAAAGGAATCTTGACAATACCGAATTCCATATACTTGGATTTTTCAAGTACCTTTTCGATATAATGAGACTATGACAATGCCAACCCTTATGGAGTTCTATGGATTTCTTATACCTAAGATCACATCCGCAACTCCAAGATCTTTCATATTGAACTTGCTTTCGAGTATTCGTTTCATTGCATTTATGTCTGAAATATTTGTACTGATGATCAACATATCATCCACATATAAACAAACAATGACTTGGTGATTTGGAGTGTCTTTAATATAAGCACATTTATCACATTCATTTTATCTTGAACCCGTTTGCCAACATGGTTTGGTCAAACTTTGCTTGCCATTGTTTAAGTTCTTACTTTAGTCCATACAACAACTTAATAAGTTTACACATCTTATTCTCCTTTCCTGAAACCACAAAACCTTCAGGCTGTTCCATGTAAATTTCTTCCTCTAATTCTCCATTTAGGAATGCGGTTTTCACATCCATTTTACGGATTTCAAGATCATATACCGCTGCCAAGGCAATTAATATTGGAATGGATGTTATCCTTGTTATTGGAGAGTATGTTTCAAAGTAATCAAGACCTTTTTTTTGTTTGAAGCCTTTTACTAGAAGTCTTGCCTTGTATTTGTCAATAGTATCATCCGCTTTCATTTTCCTTTTGAAGATCCATTTAGAACCTAAAGGTTTTTTTTTCTGGAGGAAGATCAACCAATTCTCATGTATGGTTGCTTAAGATTGAATCAATCTCACTATTGACTGCCTCTTTCCAAAATATTAAGTCTGAGATGACATTTCTTCTTTAAACGTGTGAGGCTTATTTACTAAGAGAAATGTTACAAAATCTAATCCAAACGTAGTAGAAGTTCTTTGATGTTTACTACGTCTTGGATTCTCTTCATTATGTACATTATCACTTGGTTCATCTCAAGGTCATTTAGATCCTCCACTAGACTGTTCATGTTTAGTTTTATACGGGTAAATGTTTTCAAAGAATTCAGTATTATCTGATTCAATTACCGTATTTTTATTGATATCCGGATGTTTGGATTTATGAACCAAAAACCGACATGCTTTACTATTTTTAGCATATCCTATGAACACACAGTCCACTGTCTTAGGTCCTATCTTAACCCTTTTAGGCATAGGAACTTGGACCTTTTCTAGACACCCCCACACTTTGAAATATTTCAAGTTGGGTTTCCTTAATTTCTATTTTTCATAAGGAATTGATTGTGTCTTACTATGAGGAACTCTATTGAGTATACGATTGTTTATAACGATAGCCTCCCCCCACAAGTTTTGCGGTAAATCGAAACTTATAAGCAAGGCATTCATCATTTCCTTCAAAGTAAGGTGTTTTTCTGCAATTCCGTTAGATTGAGGTGAATACGGGGAGGTTGTTTGATGGACAATTCCATTTTCTACACATATTTTGGCGAAGGGAGATTCATATTCTCCGCCCTTATCACTTCTTATCATTTTTATTTTTTCTCTAACTGATTTTCTATTTAAGTTTTGTATTGCCTAAACGCATCTATTGCTTCATCCTTACTATTTAGCAAGTAGACATAACAATATCTAGTGCAATCGTCAATAAAAGTATTGAAATACTTTTTCCCACCACGTGATGGTATTGACTTCATATCACAAATGTCAGTGTGTACTAAGTCTAAAGGATTGGAATTCCTTTCAACGGACTTATAAAGATGCTTTGCATACTTTGATTCCACACACGTTTGACACTTTAATTTATTGCACTCAATTTTTGGTAAAACTTCTAAGTTAATCAATTTTCGTAACGTTTTGTAATTAACATGGCCTAAACGTTCATGCCATAAATTATAAGACTCAAGCAAGTAAGAAGAATTTGAACTTTTATTTATTTCAACACTCATTACATTCATCTTATAAAGGCCCTCGGTGAGATAGCCTTTCCCTACATACACTTCTCATTTTCTAATTATAATTTTTTCAGAAACGGATACACATTTGAATCACTTCTTGTCTAGAAGTGAAATAGAAATCAAGTTCCTACGTAATTTCAGAACGTACAAGACATTGTTAAGTGTCAAGACCTTTCCTGAAGTCATTTTCAAGCCCAGTTTTCCTATTCCTTCTACCTTATCCATAGTTGAGTTAGCCATGTAGATCATTTCTTCCACTTGAGCTGGAGTGAATAACGAAAACAACTCTTTGTTTGCACAAACATAGTAGGTGGCACTAGAAACCATCCACCACTCGTGAGGATTCCCCACCAAGTTGCATTATTAAAATATAGCACACAAATCATCACATTCTTTATTGGACTCAATCATATTTACTTGGTTCCTTTTCTTGCCTTTCTTAGGGGCACGACAATTCGTGGACTTATGGCCAATCTTGCCACAGTTGAATCACTTTGCCTTGGATTTCTTCTTGGGTTAATGGCTTCCTTGTTCAACTTTCTTCCTTTTCTTAGAATTGTTTTGGTCATCTTCTACAATATGTGATCCATAAATTATTGAATTTCCTTCTGACCTTCTCTCGACAGCCTTATTATACTCTTCAGTACGTAGTCGGGTAATAAGATTTTCAACAGTTATCTCCTTGCGTTTATGCTTTAAGTAGTTTTTGAAGTCTTTCCACATAAGTGGTAGCTTCTCAATGATCACTGCTACTTGAAATACTTCATTCACAATCACACCTTATACTAGAAGATCGTGAATGATTACTTTCATTTCCTGCACTTGAGAGGCAACCGATTTACTAGCTATCATTTTAAAGTCCAAAAACCTTGAAACAAAGAATTTCTTAATTCCCGCATCCTCTGTCTTGTATTTTCATTCTAGTGCCCCCCAAAATTCCTTCGATTTCTTAGTTCCACTGTAAATATTGTAGAGGTTGTCTTGGAGACCACTCAATATATAATTCCTGCAAAGGAAGTACGAATGTTTCTAAGCTTCTACAATCATGAAATGCTCTTTGTCCGAGGTTTCCTCGGCACCTCAGGAGCATCCTCAGTAGTGAACCTTTGAAGGCATAGAGTGGTGAGGTAAAAGAACATCTTTTTCTTCCATCGCTTAAAGTCAATGCCCATAAATTTTTTAGGTTTCTCCGCAGGTGCCATTGGTCGTGGAGCATTTGCTCGACTTATTGAAGCAATGCTAGTTGCCCCCACAATCGTAGCCGCATCTTGTATTTGACTTTCATTAGTCATTTTTCCTGTCACCACAAGACAATAAAATTTAGTATATTCAGAATACTATTTATAAAGTTAAGCAACTTTAAACTCTTCTTCTTGTTTCTAGTTAACGATGAAGTATTTATGACTTCCACTCATCAATTGAATGATCTTTAACTTGTGATGAAGATTTTATGTCTTCGAATCACTAGTTAAGTTCAAACAAAGTAGAAAGCTTAAAGCTTTAATCTCTAAAAACAAGCAATATAGTATCTGTAGAAGATTATTCCTTAAGATTGTTATCTTTTATGTATTCGGGTACAAGAATCTGTAAATAAGAAACACAAACTTCAACACTAGTTCAAGTCCAAGACAAGAACACTTATGAAGTTCTGTAACACTTTTAACACTATATTACGAATAATCTATCTAAGAAGTATGTTAAGATTCAGAAAAGAGAAGAAACAAAATTTAAGAAAAAGTCATCCGAATTCACGAAGTGTCTTTAAGGAATAATTCCCCTCACTGTACCCGAGGTTTTGGAATCTTCCTCCCAGGATAAAATGGCCTTCAATCCGAACAATAGTGGTACCTCAAATTATTGGATTCAGCGAACTCATCCAACGGTTTGATATATCACACAGAAAGTATTTCAGGACAAGAAGAGAGTTTTTTTTCCAGAAAATTCATACCTAAACCTGTGGATGAAAGCAGGTTTACATAGCCAACATGTGCCTCTTCTGAAAAGTGGCAATGGTTCACGTAAAAGGTGTGACCTTTCTGGAAAAGCCATGTCTGTTCGTTCAAAGTATCTATCTTTTTCGAACAGTCATACTATTTCATGAATCAATGTGTCATTTCATTGAAGGGTTGCATCCCTTCGTTTCAGTACTCCACTATTTCGAAACACTATTTTGGAATCTGCATTCATGCTTATAAATGGAGTATCATTTCATTGAAGGGTTGCATCCCTTGTTTTCAGTACTGCACTGTTTCGAAACACTATTTTGGAATCAGCATGCATGCATATACATGGAGTATCAAAACACAGAAAAAAGTTTTGTTTTTCCCTTTGGTATTTTTAAACTGAATTTCTGTCATATAAACTTTCTCCAAAAACATAGATCTCATGATCGATCATTTGACAAATCTAAATCCAAATTCAAAGCCAAAGCCGAAGTCCAGCCAAGCGAGCGACGATGATGAGGCATCTCTTATATCTTCCCTCACTTACCATGTGGAGTAAGTGCTTCTTATTTTAATCACTCACAAGTTCTCCTCTTCCACCAATGTGAGAGAAAGAGTGAACTTTCAAATTTGGGAGTACACTTTCTAAATTGGTGTCTCCCTTCTCCATCATTTCTTTCTCTATTTTTCATTCACACTTTTTCATATACTTTGAACCCAACAATCCCCCACATAAATGGGAAATGGCTATTTTTGGTAAGAAAAAAAAGTTATGGACAAGAATGTGATCATCAAGCAAAGACTGATTGCATCTGGATAAGTGGGTTTCCCTTTGAACTTTCCATAGTGAATACGCATCGGATGCACTTGGTCAATCGGTAGATTTGATATCTTTGAGCCGTTGAGCTTTAGTGTACACCTAGACAACACATGTAATACAACCAACCTTTTACCTTTTACGGTTCTCATGATTTTATTCTTTTCAGAAATGAACACGTCTTGATTTCATGAGAGCTTAGAGAATTGGCCTTCACTAACATTCTCCTAGAAAAAGCTTCCACATCGCCCACACATAGGTGATTTCTAAAAGTTCAATCCTATAGACTAAATTATTAGGTCAAATCTGCCAAATTTAGATAATCATTAAAAGACTTTTCACCTTAAGTCTTATCCTTGTTTACTGAACATTATCTACATCAGGAGAATAGGTTAGGTAATTGACAAAGTTGAACCTGCCAGACACAACTTTGTTTGATCTCCTTGAACCTAGCTCTTGGGATCTCCAGTCTGCTAGGTAGAGTTACCGCCATGCTGACTTGTCCTAGGCCTTAAACTCATTCCCTTGGATATCCTTTCCACTTCTTCTATAGATAGGCCTTTTGTAAGTGGATCCGACACATTATCCTTTGACTTTACATAGTCAAAAGTGATAATTTCACTAGAGAGAAGTTCCCTAATGGTATTATCTCTCCGTCGTATGTGAGAAGATTTACCGTTGTACATCATGATCCCTGCCCTACCTATTGCTGTTTGGCTATCACAGTATATACATACTGGTGCCACTATTTTTGGCCAATAAGGAATATCTTCCAAGAAATTCTGGAGCTATTCTGCTTCTTCACCAGCTTTATCCAATGCGATAAATTCAGATTCCATTGTAGAGCGAGCAATATAAGTCCGTTGGGATGATTTCCAAGAGACTGCTACTCCACCGATAGTAAATACATATCCACTTGTGGATTTTACTTTGTTCGATCTGGTGATCCAATTTGAATCACTATATCCTTCAAGTACCATAGGATATTTATTATAATGTAAGGCATAGTCTTGAGTGTATTTAAGATACCTTAAAACACTTTTCATTACCATCTAATGAGTTTTGTTGGGATTACTTATGTACCGACTCAATTTTCTAATAGCGTATGCTATATCTGGTCATGTACAGTTCATTATATACATTAAACATCCGAATACTCTGGCGTACTTCAATTGTGAGTCACTTTCACCTTCATTCTTTCGAAGTGCAAAGCTCACATCCAAAGGAGTCTTGACAATACCGAATTCCATATACTTGAATTTGTCAAGTACCTTTTTGATATAATGAGACTATGACAATGCCAACCCTTGTGGAGTTCTATGGATTTCATATACCTAAGATCACATCCGCAACTCCAAGGTCTTTCATATTGAACTTGTTTTCGAGTATTCATTTCGTTGCATTTATGTCTGAAATGTCTCTACTGATGATCAACATATCATCCACATATAAACAAACAATGACTTGGGGATTTGGAGTGTCTTTAATATAAGCGCATTTATCACATTTATTTTATCTTGAACCCGTTTGCCAACATGGTTTGGTCAAACTACGCTTGCCATTGTTTAAGTGCTTGCTTTAGCCATATAATGACTTAATAAGTTTACACATCTTATTCTCCTTTCCTGGAACCACAAAACCTTTAGGATGTTCCATGTAAATTTCTTCCTTCAATTCTCCATTTAGTAATGCGGTTTTCACATCCATTTGATGGATTTCAAGACCATATACCGCCGCCAAGGCAATTAACATTGGAATCGATGTTATCCTTGTTACTGGTGAGTATGTATCAAAATAATCAAGACCTTCTTTTGTTTGAAGCCTTTTACTACAAGTCTTGCCTTGTATTTATCAATAGTATCATCCACTTTCATTTTCCTTTTGAATATCCATTTAGAACCTAAAGGTTTATTTCCTGGAGGAAGATCAACCAATTCACATGTATGGTTTCTTAAGATTGAATAAATATCACTATTGACTGCCTCTTTCCAAAAGATTAAGTCTGAGACGACATCACTTCTTTAAACATGTGAGACTCATTTTATAAGAGAAGTATTACAAAATCTGATCCAAAGGTAGTTGAAGTTCTTTGATGTGTACTACGTCTCGGACTCTCTTCATTATGTACATTATCACTTGGTTCATCTCGAGGTAGTTTAGATCCTCCACTAGACTGTTCATGTGTTGTTTTATACGGGTAAATATTTTTAATGAATTCAGTATTATCTGATTCAATTACCGTATTTTCATTTATATTTGGATGTTTTGATTTATGAACCAAAAACCGACATGCTTTACTGTTTTTAGCATATCCTATGAACACTCAGTCCACAGTCTTAGGTCCTATCTTAACCCTTTTAAGCATAGGAACTTGAACCTTTGCTAGACACCCCCACACTTTGAAATATTTCAAGTTGGGTTTCCTTCCTTTCCATTTTTTATAAAGAATTGATTGTGTCTTACTATGGGGAACTCTATTAAGTATACGATTGTTTGTAACGATAGCCTCCCCTCATAAATTTTGCGGTAAACCAGAACTTATAAGCAAGACATTCATCATTTCTTTCAAAGGTAGTTTTTTCTCTACAATTCCATTAGATTGAGATGAATACGGGGCCGTAGTTTGATGGACAATTCCATTTTCTACACATATATCGGCGAAGGGAGATTCATATTCTCCGCCTCTATCACTTCTTATCATTTTTATTTTTTTCTCTAACTGATTTTCTACTTCAGTTTTGTCTTACCTAAACACATCTATTGCTTTATCCTTACTATTTAGCAAGTAGACATAACAATATCTAGTGCAATCGTCAATAAAAGTATTGAAATACTTTTCCCCACCACGTGATGGTGTTGACTTCATATCACAAATGTAAGTATGTACTAAGTCTAAAGGATTGGAATTCCTTTCAACGGACTTATAAGGATGCTTTGCATACTTTGATTCCACACACATTTGACACTTTAATTTATTGCACTCAAAGTTTGGTAAAACTTCTAAGTTAATCAATTTTTGTAACGTTTTGTAATTAACATGGCCTAAATGTTCATGCCATAAATTATAAGACTCAATCAAGTAAGAAGAATTTGAACTTTTATTTATTTCAACACTCATTACATTCATCTTATAAAGGCCCTCGGTGAGATAGCCTTTCCCTACATACACTTCTCATTTGCTAATTATAATTTTTTCAGAAACGGATACACATTTGAATCACTTCTTGTCTAGAAGTGAAATAGAAATCAAGTTCCTACGTAATTTCGGAACGTACAAGACATTGTTAAGTCTCAAGACATTTCCTGAAGTCATTTTCAAGCCCAGTTTTCCTGTTCCTTCTACCTTAGCCATAGTTAAGTTAGCCATGTAGATCATTTCTTCCACTTGAGCTGGAGTGAATGACGAAAACAACTCTTTATTGGCACAAACATGGCGGGTGGCACCAGAATCCATCCACCACTCACGAGGATTCCCCACCAAGTTGCACTCTAAAAATATAGCACACAGATCATCACATTCTTTGTTGGACTCAATCATATTTGCTTGGTTCCTTTTTTTGCCTTTCTTAGGGGCACAACAATTCGTGGACTTATGGCCAATCTTTTCACAGTTGAAGCACTTTGCCTTGAATTTCTTCTTGGGTTGATGGCTTCCTTGTTCAACTTTCTTCGTTTTCTTATAATTATTTTGGTCATCTTCTACAATATGTTATCCATTAATTGCATAATTTCCTTTTGACTTTCTCTCAGCAGCCTTAGTATACTCTTCAATACGTAGTCAGATAATAAGATTTTCAACAGTCATCTCCTTGCGTTTGTGCTTCAAGTAGTTTTTAAAGTCTTTCCACATAAGTGGTAGCTTCTCAATGATCACTGCTACTTGAAATGCTTCATTCACAATCAAACCTTCTACTAGGAGATCATGAATGATTACTTGTATTTCCTGCACTTGAGAGACAATCGATTTTCTAGCTATCATTTTAAAGACCAAGAATCTTTCAATAAAGAATTTCTTAATTTCCGCATCCTCTGTCTTGTATTTTCGTTCTAGTGCCCCCCAAAATTCCTTCGATGTCTTAGTTCCACTGTAAATATTGTAGAGGTTGTCTTGGAGACCACTCAATATATAATTCCTGCAAAGGAAGTTCGAGTCTTTCTAAGCTTCTACAATCATGAAATGCTCTTTGTCCGAGGTTTCCTCAGGCACCTCAACATGTGCCTCTTCTGAAAAGTGGCAATGGTTCACGTAAAAGGTGTGACCTTTCTGGAAAAGCCATGTCAGTTCATCCAAAGAATTTCCGAACAGGCATACTATTTCATGAATCAGTGTGTCTTTTTATTGAAGGGTTGCATCCTTTCGTTTCAGTACTGCACTATTTCGAAACACTGTTTTAGAATTTGCATACATGCTTATAAATGGAGTATCATTTTATTAAAGGGTTCCATCCCTTCATTTCAGTACTGCACTATTTCGAAATACTATTTCAGAATCAGCATGCATGCATAAAATGGAGTATCAAAACATAGAAAAAAGTTGTTTTTTTCCCTTTGGTATTTTTGAACTAAATTTCTTTTATATAAACTTACTCCAAAAACATAGATCTCATGATCGATCATTTGACAAATCTAAATCCAAATCTGAAGCCAAAGAAGATGTCAAGCCAAGCGAGCGATGATTACGATGGCACAAGGAATCTCTTATTTCTTTCCTGACTTACCATGTGGAGTAACTGTTTCTTATTTTAAGCACTCACAAGTTCTCCTCTTCCACCAATGTGAGAGAAAGAGTGAACTTTTCAATTTGGGAGTACACTTTCTAAATTAGTGTCTCCCTTCTCCACCATTTTTCCTCCATTTCTCATTCACATTTTTTCATATACTTCGAACCCAACAATCCCCCACATAAAAGGGAAATGGCTATTTTTGGTAAAAAAAAAATTACGGACAAGTATCTGATCATCAAGCAAAGACTTATTGTATCTAGATAAATAGGTTTCCCTTTGAACTTTCCATAGTGAATATGTATCGGATTCACTCGGTCAATCGGTAGATTTGATATCTTTGAACCGTTAAACTTTAGTGTATACCTATACAATACATGTAACACAACCAACCTTTTACCATTTACGGTTCTCACGGTTTTATTCTTTTCAGCCATGAACACGTCCCTATTTCATGAGATCTTAGAGAATAGGCCTTCACTAACATTCTCCTTGAAGAGGCTTTCACATTGCCCACACATAGGTGATTTCTAAACGTTCAATCCTATATATAAAATTATTAGGTCAAATCTGCCAAATTTAGATAATCATTAAAAGACTTTTCACTTTAAGTCTTATCCTTGTTTACTGAACATTATCTACATAAGGAGAATAGGTTGGGTAATTGACAATATTGAACCTGCCAGACACAACATTATTTCATCTCCTTGAAACTACCTCTTGGGATCTCCAGTCTGCTAGGTATAGTTACCACCATGCTGACTTCTCTTAGGCCTTAAACCTATTCCCTTGGATGTCCTTTCCACTCCTTCTCTAGATCGACCTTTTGTAAGTGGATCCGACCGTTATCCTTTGACTTTACATAGTAAACAGTGAAAATTCCACTAGAGATAACTTCCCTAACGGTATTATCTCTCCGTCGTATCTGACGATATTTATCGTTTTACATCATGCTCCCTGCCCTACCTATTGTCACTTGGCTATCATAGTGTATACATACTGGTTCCACTGGTTTGGGCCAATAAGTAATATCTTCCAAGAAGTTTTGGAGCCATTCTGCTTCTTCATTGGCTTTATCCAATGCGATAAATTTAGATTTTATTGTAGAGCGAACAATACAAGTCTGTTGGGATTATTTCCAAGAGATTGCTCCTCCACCGATAGTAAATACATATCCACTTGTGGATTTTACTTTGTTCGATCCGATGATCCAATTTGTATCACTATATACTTCAAGTACCACAGAATATTTATTATAATGCAAGGCATAGTCTTGAGTGTATTTAAGATACCCCAAAACTCTTTTCATTACCATCTAATGAGTTTTCTTAGGATTACTTAAGTATCGACTCAATTTACTAATAGCTCATGCTATGTCTGGTCGTGTACAATTCATTATATACATTAAACATCCGAATACTCTGGCGTACTTCAATTGTAAGTCACTTACACCTTCATTCTTTCGAAGTGCAAAGCTCACATCCAAAGGAGTCTTGACAATACCGAATTCCATATACTTGATTTTATCAAGTACCTTTTCGATATAATGAGGCTATGACAATGCCAACCCTTGTGGAGTTCTATGGATTTCTTATACCTAAGATCACATCCGCAACTCCAAGGTCTTTCATATTGAACTTGTTTACGAGTATTCGTTTCGTTGCATTTATGTCTAAAATATCTCTACTGATGATCAACATATCATCCACATATAAACAAACAATGACTTGGTGATTTGGAGTGTCTTTAATATAAGCACATTTATCACATTCATTTGATCTTGAACCCATTTGCCAATATGGTTTGGTCAAACTTCCCTTGCCACTATTTAAGTGCTTGCTTTAGTCCATACGATGACTTAATAAGTTTACACATCTTATTCTCCTTTCCTGGAACCACAAAACCTTCAGGCTGTTCCATGTAAATTTCTTCCACTAATTCTCTGTTTAGGAATGCGGTTTTCACATCCATTTGATGGATTTCAAGACCATATACCACCGCCAAGGCAATTAACATTGGAATCGATGTTATCCTTGTTACTGGTGAGTATGTATCAAAGTAATCAAGACCTTATTTTTGTTTGAAGCCTTTTTATACAAGTCTTGCCTTGTATTTGTCAATAGTATCATCCGCTTTCATTTCTCTTTTGAAGATCCATTTAGAACCTAAAGGTTTATTTCCTGAAGGAAGATCAACCAATTCTGATGTATGGTTGCTTAAGATTGAATCAATCTCACTATTGACTGCCTCTTTCCAAAAGATTAAGTCTGAGACGACATTGCTTCTTTAAACATGTGAGGCTCATTTTCTAAGAGAAATATTACAAAATCTGATCCAAAGGTAGTTGAAGTTCTTTGACGTGTACTATGTCTTGGATTCTCTTCATTATGTACATTATCTCTTGGTTCATCTCAAGGCCGTTTAGATGCTCCACTAGACTGTTCATGTGTTGTTTTATACGGGTAAATGTTTTTAAAGAATTCAGTATTATCTGATTCATTTACCGTATTTTCATTTATATCCGGATGTTTGGATTTATGAACCAAAAACCGACATACTTTACTGTTTTTAGCATATCCTATGAACACGCCGTCCATAGTCTTAGGTCCTATCTTAACCCTTTTAGGCATAGGAATTTAGACCTTTGCTAGACACCCCCACACTTTGAAATATTTCAACTTGGGTTTCCTTACTTTCCATTTTTCATAAGGAATTGATTGTGTCTTACTATGGGGAACTCTATTAAGTATACGATTGTTTGTAACAATAGCCTTCCCCCACAAGTTTTGCGGTAAACCAAAACTTATAAGCAAGGCATTCATCATTTCCTTCAAAGTTAGTTTTTTTTTCCTGCAATTCCGTTAGATTAAGGTGAATACGGGGCCGTTGTTTGATGGATAATTCCATTTTCTACACATATTTCGGCGAAGGGAGATTCATATTCTCCGCCTCTATCACTTCTTATCATTTTTATTTTTGCTCTAACTGATTTTCTACTTCAGTTTTGTATTGCCTAAATGCATCTATTGCTTTATCCTTACTATTTAGCAAGTAGACATAACAATATCTAGGGCAATCGTCAATAAAAGTATTGAAATACTTTTTCCCACCACGTGATGGTATTGACTTCATATCACAAATGTCAGTGTGTACTAAGTCTAAAGGATTGGAATTCCTTTCAACGGACTTATAAGGATGCTTTGCATACTTTGATTCCACACACGTTTGACACTTTAATTTATTGCACTCAATGTTTGGTAAAACTTCTAAGTTAATCAATTTTCATAACGTTTTGTAATTAACATGGCCTAAAATTTCATGCCATAAATTATAAGACTCAAGCAAGTAAGAAGAATTTAAACTTTTATTTATTTCAACATTCATTACATTCATATTAGAAAGGCCCTTGGTGAGATAGTCTTTCCCTACATACACTTCTCCTTTGGTAATTATAATTTTTTCAGAAACAGATACACATTTCAATCCGTTCTTGTCTAGAAGTGAAATAGAAATCAAGTTCCTACGTAATTTCAGAATGTACAAGACATTGTTAAGTGTCAAGACCTTTCCTAAAGTCATTTTCAAGCCTAGTTTTCCTGTTTCTTCTACCTTATCCATAGTTGAGTTAGCCATGTAGATCATTTCTTCCACTTGAGCTGGAGTGAATGATGAACAACTCTTTTTTGTCACAAACATGGCGGGTGGCACCAGAATCCATCCACCACTCACGAGGATTGCTCACCAAGTTGCATTCTAAAAATATAGCACACAGATCATCACATTCTTTGTTGGACTCAATCATATTTGCTTGGTTCCTTTTCTTGCCTTTCTTAGGGGGAACGACAATTCGTGGACTTATGGCTAATCTTGCCACGGTTGAAGCACTTTGCCTTGAATTTCTTCTTGGGTTAATGGCTTCCTTGTTCAACTTTCTTCCTTTTATTAAAATTGTTTTAGTCATCTTCTACAATATGTGATCCATAAATTATAGAATTTCCTTCTAACCTTTTCTCGGCAGCCTTATTATACTCTTCAATACGTAGTCGGATAATAAGATTTTCAACAGTCATCTCCTTGCGTTTGCGCTTCAACTAGTTTTTGAAGTCTTTCCACATAAGTGGTAGCTTCTCAATGATCACTGCTACTTGAAATGTTTCATTCACAATCAAACCTTCTACTAGAAGATCATGAATGATTACTTGCATTTCCTGCACTTGAGAGACAATCGATTTTCTAGCTATCATTTTAAAGTCCAAGAACCTTGCAACAAAGAATTTCTTAATTCCCACATCCTCTGTCTTGTATTTTTGTTCTAGTGCCCCCCAAAATTCCTTCGATGTCTTAGTTCCACTGTAAATATTGTAGAGGTTGTCTTGGAGACCACTCAATATATAATTCTTGAAAAGGAAGTCCGAGTCTTTCTAAGCTTCTACAATCATGAAATGCTTTTTGTCCGAGGTTTCCTCAAGCACCTCAGGAGTATCCTCAGTAGTGAACCTTTGAAGCCATAGAGTGGTGAGGTAAAAGAACATCTTTTGCTGCCATCGCTTAAAGTCAATGCCTGCAAATTTTTTGGACTTCTCCGCAGGTGCCATTGGTCGCGGAGCATTTGCTTGACTTGTTGAAGTAATGCTAGTTGCCCCCACAGTCGTAGCCGTATCTTGCATTTGACTTTCGTTAGTCATTTTTCCTATCACCACAAGACAATAAAATTTAGTATATTCAGAATACTATTTATAAAGTTAAGCAACTTTAAACTCTTCTTCTTGTTTCTAGTTAACGATGAAGTATTTATGACTTCCAGTCATCAATCGAATGATCTTTAACTTGTGATGAAGATTTTCTGTCTTCGAATCACTAGTTAAGTTCAAACAAAGTAGAAAGCTTATAGCTTTAATCGCTAAAAACAAGCAATATAGTATCTGCAGAAGATTATTCCTTAAGATTGTTATCTTTTATGTATTCGGGTACAAGAATCTGTAAATAAGAAACACATACTTCAACACTAGTTCAAGTCCAAGACAAAAACACCTATGAAGTTCTGTAAAACTTTTAACACTAGATTACAAATAATCTATCTAAGAAGTGTGTTAAGATTCAGAAAAGAGAAGAAACAGAATTTAAGACAAAGTCCTCCGAATTCACGGAGTGTTCTTAAGGAATAATTCCCATCACTATACCCGAGGTTTTGGAATCTTCCTCCCAGGATAAAATGGCCTTCAATCCGAACAATAGCGGTACCTCAAATTGTTGGATTCAGTAAACTCACCCAACGGTTTGATATATCACACAGAAAGTATTTCAGGACAAGAAGAGAGTTTTTATTTTTGAAAATTCATACCTAAACCTATGGATTAAAGCAGGTTTATATAGCCAACATGTGCCTCTTCTGAAAAGTGGCAATAGTTCACTTAAAAAGTATGACCTTTCTGGAAAAGCCATGTCTGTTCGTCCAAAGAATGTGTCTTTTCCGAATAGGCATACCATTTCATGAATCAGTGTGTCATTTCGTTGAAGAGTTCCATCCCTCCGTTTCAGCACTGCACTGTTTTGAAACACTATTTTGGAATCTGCATGCATGCATATTAATGGAGTATCAAAATGCAACTTTTTTCTGTTCTTTTCCCTTTGGTATTTTCAAACTGAATTTTTGAATTTCTATCAAATAAACTTTGTCCAAATAGTTAGATCTCATCGATCGATCCGAATCTAAACTGAGCGAGCAAGCGACGATGGTGCGAGGCATCTCTTATTTCTTACCTCACTTACTATGTGGAGTAAGTGTTCCTTATTTTAAACACTCACAAGTTCTCTTCTTCCACCAATGTGGGAGAAAGAGTGAACTTTCCAATTTGGGAGTACACTTTCTAATTTGGTGTCTCCCTTGTCCACCATTCTTTCCTCCATTTTTAATTCACACTTTTTCATATACTTTGAACCCAACAACATGTTGGTGACTTTGGTTTAGCAATATTTCTCCTTGAAACATCGAGCAATTCTTCGAGTCATCAGATCTCTGAAGCACGAAAAGGTTCTATTGGTTACATCCCAACAGGTACAACGTCACTAGCTTACATTCTTTATATACATGTCTTCCTGAAGAAAACTAATTTAGTATGCTACAAAGTATGGATCAGGAGGACAAGCTGTTATTCTTCCTTCTACAGGTACAAGAATCTATATACTAGAAACAACCACTTCAACTAGTTCAAGTTTAAGAAGTAGAAGACAATGAAGTACAGAGAAATACCCTCAACCCAAGATCAAAGTGATCTTTATAAGAGGTGTATTTTATCTTCAGAAATAAAGATGAAACAGAAATGGCCAAGTCTCCCAAATTCACAGACTTTCCTTATGGAAATAATTCCCCTCATTGTACCCGAGGTTATGGAATTTTCCTTCTGGAATAAAATGGCCAAACAAACCAACTGTAGAGGTACCTTAAACAAATGGAATATCTTCGAACTCACTGAACATTTTGAGTGATCACACAAAATATTTTTAAGGAAAGAAAAGTGTTTTTATTTTGTAATTTTCATATCTAAACCTGTGAATAAAAGCTTCCGAAAAGAGGCAATGGTTCACTTTAAAAGTTTCACCTCTTTCTGAAAATTCATATTTGTTCATCAAAGAGTGCATCTTTTCCTGAACAGTCATCTCATTTCGTGAAACAGTGTGTTACTTCATTGAAGGATTGCATCCTTTTGAAGCATGCGTCAATTCATGAAGCAGTGCATTAGTTCACTTGAAATTATACAACTGAAGCATCAGTTCTGTTCGAAACATTGCAACTGTTACTGCATGCATACTATATAAATGGAGTATCAGAAAATTTTTCCTGCGTTTTTTTCCTTTGGTATGTTCGGATCTCAAATAATTTTTTCTCAAAAAGATAGATCTCATCGATCGATCATTTGATAAATTCAAATCCGAAGCCAAATCCGAAGCCGAGCCGAGCAAGCGACGATGACGATGGCACGAGACATCTCTTATTTCTTGCCTCACTTACCATGTGGAGTAAGTGTTCTTGATTATAAATACTTCCAAGTTCTCTTCTTCCACCAATGTGGGAGAAAGAGTAAACTTTCTAATTTGAGAGTTCACTTTCCATTTTAGTGTCTCCTTTACTCCACTATTTTACTCTCCATTTTTCCATTCACACTTCTTTCTTATACTATGAACCCAACAATCCCCCACATGAATGGAAGGTGTTATGCACCTTTCGAGGTCCACAGAGGTGGTTCCTGACCAAATTCATACTTTACGTAGGGATTCTATGTGATCAAATAAAAGTCTCTTATTTTATTATTAATTTAATGTTAGCTAGGATATAAAGTAACCAACAAACATGCTTTACTTTATTATTTCTAATTGTTGGTTATCTAGGTGATAAAACATATAACAAGATGAGCGAGGAGAAAGAAATGACGTAATTTATAACAAAAAGAGACTGCTTATGTAATAAACTAACTACCCCAAATAAATGGACATGTGTAGTAAATAAAAAGACTAAAAAAAAAAAGAATTCGTCCAAATCAAACAAAGAAATGTTTTGGTCTCATTCGAATCAGAACCCCAACTTGTTTATTCATCATCTGACCCACTGGTCAAACTCTTAGACAAGTATGTCTTACCTTTAATTTGTTGGAGATTATCATTTCCAAATGACTACCCGTCCCACCCCACTTAGGCTGGATGTCAAGTCTAAAGGCATACCATTTCATGAATGTGTCTTTTCATCTAAAGAATGCGTCTTTTACGAACAGGCATACCATTTCATGAATCAGTGTGTCATTTCGTTGAAGGATTTCATCCCTTCGTTTCAGCACTGCACTATTTCGAAACACTATTTCGGAATCTGCATGCATGCATATAAATGAAGTATCAAAATGCAACTTTTTTCTGTGTTTTCCCTTTGGTATTTTCAAACTGAATTTCTAAATTTTTGTCAAATAAACTTTGTCCAAAAAGATAGATCTCATCGATCAATCTGAATCCAAGCTGAGCGAGCGACGACGACGGTGCGAGGCATCTCTTATTTCTTGCCTCACTTACCATGTGGAGTAAGTTTTTCATATTTTAAACACTCACAAGTTCTCTTCTTCCACCAATGTGGGAGAAAGAGTGAACTTTCCAATTTGGGAGTACACTTTCTAAATCGGTGTCTCCCTTCTCCACCATTTTTTTCTCCAATTTTCATTCACATTTTTTCATATACTTTGAACCCAACAACATGCTGGTGACTTTGTTTTAGCGATATTTCTCTTTGAAACATCGAGCAATTCTTCGAGTCATCAGATCTCTGAAGCATGAAAAGGTTTTATTGGTTACATCCTAACAAGTACAACGTCACTAGCTTACATTCTTTATATACATGTCTTCCTGCAGAAAACTAATTTAGTATGCTACAGAGTATGGATCAGAAGAAAAAGTTGTTATTCTTTCTTATACGAGTACAAGAATCTGTATACTAGAAACAACCACTTCAACTAGTTCAAGTTTAAGAAATAGAACACAATGAAGTACAGAAAATACCCTCATCCCAAGATCAAAGTGATCTTTATAAGAGGTGTATTTTATCTTCAGAAATAAAGATGAAACAAAAATGGCCAAGTCGTCCAAATTCACGGACTTTTCTTAAGGAAATAATTTCTCTCACTGTACCTGAGGTTATGGAATTTTCCTTCCAGGATAAAATGGCCAAACAAACCAACTGTGGCGGTACCTCAAACAACTGGACTATCTTCGAACTCACTGAACGTTTTGAGTGATCACACAGAATATTTTTAAGGCAAGAAGAGTGTTTTTATTCTGTAATTTTCGTATGTAAACCTTTGAATAAAAGCAGGTTTATATAGCCATAACATGCCCCTTCTGAAAAGAGGTAATGGTTCACTTTAAAGGTTGCACCTCTTTCTAAAAATTCATATTTGTTCATCAAAGAGTGCATCTTTTCCTGAACAGTCATCTCATTTTGTGAAACAGTGTGTTACTTCATTGAAGGATTGAATCCTTTTGAAGCATGCATCAGTTCATGAAGCAGTGCATCAGTTCACTTGAAACAGTGCAACTGAAGCATCAGTTTTGTTCGAAACATTGCAACTGTTACTACATGCATATTATATAAATGGAGTATATGAAAAATTTTCCTGCATTTTTTTCCTTTGGTATGTTCGGATCGCAAATAAATTTTGCCCAAAAAGATAGATCTCATTTATCGATCATTTGACAAATCCAAATTCGAATCTGAATCCGAAGCCGAAGCCGAGCCGAGTGAGGGACGATGATGACGGTGCGAGGCATCTTTTATTTCTTGCCTCACTTACCATGTGGAGTAAGTTTTCTTGATTATAAACACTTCCAAGTTCTCTTCTTCCAACAATATGGGAGAAAGAGTAAACTTTCTAAATTTGGAGTACACTTTCCATTTTAGTGTCTCCTTCCCTCCACTATTTTACTCTTCATTTTTCCATTCACGCTTCTTTCATATACTATGAACCCAACAATCCCCCACATGAATGGGGAATGGCTATTTTTTGTAAAAGTTTTACGGACAAATATGTGATCATCAAGCAAAGACTGATTGCATCTGGATAAGTGGGTTTCCCTTTGAACTTTTTGTAGTGAACATGCATCGGATGCACTCGGTCAATCGGTAGATTTGATATCTTTGAACCATCGAGCTTTAATATACACCTAGACAATACATATCACACAACCAGCCTTTTAACATTTGGTTCTCACAATTTTGTTCTTTTCAGCCATGAACATGTCCCGGTTTTGTAAGATCTTAGAGAATAGGCCTTTACTAACATTCTCCTTGAAGCGGCTTCCACTTCTACCTCACATAGGTGATTTCTAAAGGTTTAATCCTATAGATTAAACTATTTGGTCAAATCTTCCAAATTTATATAATCATTAAAAGACTTTTCACCTTAAGTCTTATCCTAGTTTAATATACAGTGTCTACATCATGAGAATGGGTTGGGTAATTGACAATGTTGAACCCGCCAGACAAAACTTTGTTTGATCTCCTTGAACCTAACTCTTGGGATCTCCAATCTACTAGGTAGAGTTACCGACATACTGACTTATCCTAGGCATTAAACTCATTCCCTTGGATGTCCTTTCCACTCTTTCTCTAGATAGTCCTTTTGTAAGTGGATCCGACACATTATCCTTTGACTTTACGTAGTCAACAGTGATAATTCCACTAGAGAGAAGTTCCCTAACAGTATTATGTCTCCGTCGTATGTGATGAGATTTACCGTTGTACATCATGCTCCCTGCCCTACCTATTACTGCTTGGCTATCACAGTGTATACATACTGGTGCCACTGGCTTGGGCCAATAAGGAATATCTTCCAAGAAATTTCGGAGCCATTTTGCTTATTCACCGGCTTTATCTAATGTGATAAATTCAGATTCCATTGTAGAGCGAGCAATACAAGTCTGTTTGGATGATTTCCAAGAGACTGCTCCTCCACCGATTGTAAATATATATCCATTTATGAATTTTACTTCGTTCGATCCGGTGATCCAATTTGCATTACTATATCCTTGAAGTACTGCAGGATATTTATTATAATGCAAGGCATAGTCCTGAGCTTATTTAAGATACCCCAAAACTTTTTTCATTCCATCCAATGAGTTTTGTTGGGATTACTCATGTACCGACTCAATTTACTAATAGCTCATGCTATGTCTGGTCGTGTACAATTCATTATATATATTAAACATCCCAATACTCTTGCGTACTCCAATTGTGATTCACTTTCACCTTCATTCTTTTGAAGTGCAAAGCTCACATCTAATGGAGTCTTGGCAATACCAAATTCCATATACTTGAACTTGTCAAGTACATTTTTAATATAATGAGACTGTGATAATGCCAACCCTTGTGGATTTCGATAGATTCTTATACCTAAGATCACATCTGCAACTCCAATGTCTTTCTTATCAAACTTACTCTCGAGTATTTGTTTGGTTGCATTTATGTCAGAAATGTCTCTGCTGATGATCAACATATCATCCACATATAAACAAACAATGACTTGGTGATTTGGAGTATCTTTAATATAAACACATTTATAACATTCATTTATCTGGAATCCGTTTGCCAACATGGTTTGGTCAAACTTTGCATGCCATTATTTAGGTGCTTGTTTTAGTCCATACAATGACTTAATAAGTCTACACACCTTATTCTCTTTTCCTGGAACCACAAAACCCTCTGTTCCATGTAAATTTCTTCTTCCAATTCTCTATTTAGGAATGCGGTTTTCACATCCATTTGATGGATTTAAAGATCATATACCACAGCCAAGGCAATTAACATTCGAATCGATGTTGCTCTCATTTTCCTTTTAAAGATTCGAATCCGAGCTGAGCGAACGACGACGACGGCGCGAGTCATCTCTTATTTCTTGCCTCACTTACCATGTGGAGTAAGTGTTCTTGATTATAAAAACTTCGAAGTTCTCTTCTTCCACCAATGTGGGAGAAAGAGTAAACTTTCTAATTTGGGAGTACACTTTCCATTTTACTGTCTCCTTCCGTCCACTATTTTACTCTCCATTTTTTCATTCACACTTCTTTCACATACTATGAACCCAACACAAGCATCTACACTCGGAGATGTTTACAGTTTTGGAATAGTGTTGCTAGAGTTGTTCATCAGTAAAAGACCAACCGATGCGATTTTTAACGAGAGTCTAAAAATTCACAAGTACATTTCAACGGCTTTGCCTGATCATGCCATAGATATTTTAGATCCTTTATTGCTCTTGGCAGAGGAAGAGCAGAACATCAATCAAGATCAAGCAAGAAGAATGGAAGAATGTTTACTCTCGGTTTT
This sequence comes from Capsicum baccatum var. pendulum, assembly GCA_030864225.1. NCBI lineage: Eukaryota > Viridiplantae > Streptophyta > Magnoliopsida > Solanales > Solanaceae > Capsicum > Capsicum baccatum. Next base: position 224,522,829 of record CM061559.1, on the reverse strand, counting down.
GGAAATCGGGCTTACATGTTCTGCATCATCACCAAGAGATAGAGCGCCAATTGACACTACTTTGAGCAAACTTCAATCAATCAAGGAGTCCTTCCTTCCAATGAGATGGTAATATGTTAACTGTTTATTTTTCATATTTCTTTTATTAAGCCTTGTCATGAACCAAAAAATGTAACATAATTAGAATGTAGTGGCTAACCAAACAGGTCACCTACTCCTTTTCCTGTTATGGTGTTTGATCGAAGTTTGTAAGCAGATCTAAATCATTTTGATTCAAATAGGCAAGAACTGTACAATTTGATAACCAACTTTACTGAATACTGACTATATATCCTACATTTTACGGCTGTTCCCAACTTTATTTTTACATGAGAAAGCTAAATAAAATGGCTACATGAATACTAGAAGATTCTTCGCCCTCAATACATGCATATTTTCCATGAGCATAAGAGAAATTTGACAAAGAGCTGCACTTCAGCTACTTCACACTCTCTCTTTTTGAGGAACAAAAAAAGACTAATTTATTAGGCGCGCCATCATTCCTGACACCCATCTAGCCTAATTGGCCAGCATTGTTTTATTTTTGCCTAAGTTAATCACGGCTAACCCCCCTCCTAGTACTATAATGGGTTTACACGTGTGAATCCAGATAAATCGAGGCTCCAATAAGGATACCAGACACCAGTTGGAAAACAAAAAGAAACTCAAGTCATTACTAACAAATTAAACACGAATTCTTCAGTACTATCAGCTGAAAAAAAAAAAATAGAACAAAACAGCAAATAGTATGCTATGCATTCTTGTTGCAAAATATTTACTCCTCACAAGATGGTATAAATATGATTGTCAGAGACATGGAAAGAATCAAGAAATGTACTATATATCTCACAAATAGTCATAGCAACATACTGACAATTAACGAAAAAAGAATTTACGTGAAAATAAGATAAACAAATTGAAAAACGGAGGTAATCTACATGGAAAAACAAACTATTATTGTTTCATTTTCTTTTCTGCTAACGTACTTAAATAATTCCAAATCTTTAATATTATGTCTCTATCCTGTTTAGTTAGGGTCAATTAATATTGACTACTAAGTATTTACTTTGTCCGAAGTCCTATGTGTGATTACGCTATGTATGTTGTTGAATACTATACTTTGTATCGTGGTATATTAAACTCTTAATTATTTTTTTTAAAAAAGAAATTCAATGTATTTTTAAAGTATTAACTTATTATATTGAGATGGTGATAAATTAAAATCATTTATATTATTTATTATTTCTTTAAATGCATATCAAATTAATAGTGAATTGGTAAAGATGGAGGGAGAAAGCAATATGTAAAACTCTGATTCATAATTTTCCAAACAAATCAAGCATGAGTTGAAAACACTATCCCTTTGTCCCTGTTCTTTTCCTGTCCTCCTGGCGCTACAGGCTACGAGCGATGGCGATCAATAAACCCATCAAAACCCATTACTATGTGGGCTCAACAATCTGATTTCTGCGGTAGCCATCATCCTCGTCGCCATTTTCATCACCATCAACGTCTTTGTCTGTGCCATCTTCATCTGACGATAAAGGCACAAGCCAACAACTTCCATGTAAATGCCCATTCACACACACAAAATACTCCAACCCATTTTCCAGCGTACCTAGCCGCCGCGCAGCGCTCCTGGGGACAAGCCGAGCTGCTGTCATGCTCCAAACCCGACCCCCACAGAATGGACACCTCACTCCTTCTTCACCCTCCAGCTGTTTCGTAATCAAACACGCCCTCGTCTTCGACCTCGTAAATCCTCCAAATACACCTCTGAAAATCCCCAAATCATCACCCCTATCCCTAATCTGATGCTCACATGGATCACTCACGTACAGCAAATCCGTCCTACATCTTTTCACCAAAAAGCTCCGACCCGACGTCTTCGAAAACCGAGACGATTTCACGAAATGACCCGGATATGACCGACCCATTTGGAAATGTCGGGTCGAATTACACCCGCAGCAGAAAAACAGCAATTTCGCCATAGCATCCCATTCCCCTCCAATCCGACCATTGGGCGCACCGTCCATTAACGATGCTATCATGCGTGGAGCGCGATGGATGCACATCTCCTTCCACAGTAGTCTTTTTGCGAGTGCTCGGAGCCTTCGATTAACCGATGACAATTGACATAGGGCCTGAACATCCCACTTCATGGAAGCAAAAACCGAACGAACAATTATCTCATTCTGAAACGCCAAGTCGTCTTTCTGGGACGAAGACGACGACGACTCCGCTAATCTATTCGGATTTTGCCTCCGTCTTTGACTCGGGACCTCACTCATTTTTCACCTTGATGACAATATGGTAATCCTATTCTTTATCTTCAAAAAATTATTTTTGGCGCCCATATAAATCGTAACCTCTAGAAACACATGGTCGGACACGTGTACCAATAGTAATAGGTAATGTTAATTACTAAACCCCTTGATTTTTTTTTTCAAATTGGGATACGTGGATTTTCTCATTGATGGACACTGGCATTGGGATATGATTTGATGTGTTACATAATCTAGGACAACGTATGAGTTTGGAAGAAAGTGCGGATTCATTGACACGTGTCCTAAAAGGTTTCTTTTTTGGTTGCTCGAAATATCTCAGGGAGTACGTGGCAGGATTTTGGAAGCGTTAAACTCATTAGTGCTGAAATGTGAGCTTTACTTTTGTTCTCCTTTCAAAGTGATTTGGTCACATGTGTATCTAATCTAAGGCATACGCGTATACAATATGATTTGATTATTGTTGAATTGATTATGGTACAAAAGTTGGCAGTCTGTTGTTTATTATTTGTGGTCACATGGTCTCGTCAAGGAACAAAGAATTATGTCTTACCACCAAAGGCTGTCCTCCATCTTCAATAGAGTTTGGGTTCGAGCCTTGCTACGTAATCATCTTTAATTCGGAGTATTTTACTCTCAAATTTTTTAATATAAATTTAAATTAATTGAACTTCAACATAAATTTCGGACTGAGAAATTAAAAAAAAATATATGTTTTATTACTCAACTTGATATATTACGCATCTTGTTGGGAAAAAATTGCAGTGTCAGAAAATGGAAGAAGTGGTTGTCTCTCTCTACTTTTCATGTAGAAGAAGCATTTTCCTAATTTGCCAGAAGATGACAATCTTGTTTACCGTTACTGTTTTTAAAGGTAGAGGCATAAGGTGAGGCGTTTTATCTAGCATAAGGTGAGACATAAGATTCGCATTGTTGGGACATAAGCCTCATGAACTTTTTAATTTTTAATATTTTATAAATTAATATAATTAAAAATAAATATTTATTGAAAGAGATAAATCACCAAAAGAAAAACTAAACTATATCTAATTATATATATATTTTTTTAAAAGTGAAATATGTATCTAAAACTGTTTCAGCAAAAAAAATTTAACCAAAGCCACATAATATAGTTAATAGATAAAGTCAATTTCATATAATAAATTATTATATGTTCTCAAAAATATAAGTTTGTATATAAAAAATAGTACATAATTACTCAACTTTCACCTTCCCGTAACTCGATCAATATATTTATGCACCCATATATCATATATTATATTTTAAAAGAGAACAAAAAAAGTAAATAACTTAAAAACTAATCACTATGCGACTTGAAAAGAACTAAAAGAAAAGAAAGAAACTAGGAAGAAGAAAATACATTCGATACCTTCTTGAGTAGCAACATTGTCGACACCTAAAATACGTTTGAGTGTATTTTTTAGGTTTACTTTTACTTTTGATTTGAGTATTTAAGAATTTACCAATCATTTATTTTAGTATTAAATTTAAATTAGCGATTTAATAAGATATTTTTTTTTACTTTTGTAAACTTTTTAGGGTGCAAAAACTTCAAAATAATAGCTCATGATTCATATCTGCATGATGTTTTTGTTACACATGACACTGTGTACATGACTGTTAAAAGAGGATTTCAAACTCTTCATAAATGGGCTTATTCTGATCGGCCACTTAAATGTTCTTGGCCCAGTAGCCTCAGGACCATACGAGCATCATCACAAGTCCGGACCTTTGGAGATGGAAACAACTTCATGACCAGACTTGTCTGTTGAGATCGGTATTGCGTTTGTTGAGTCTATCTTCAATTCTTTATAATCAATCATTAAATGTGGAATTAACGTTGACTCATTATTATTTTGAAAAAAAATATCAAAAAATTTTAAAGTGACCTAATACACATCTAAATTATATAAAAGTGAATTTATTTACCTTTTTAATTGACGCAAAAAAAAAATTAATTAAAAAAAAAAACAGACACGTTTGAGTATAAAATTAAAACGAAAAAAAAAAAAAATCAAAATTGCCCCACTTCCTACCCTCACTTTTCTTTTTTACACCCCACCTACTGTAGTACTCTACTATTGCATTTTTATTTTCAATCATAATTTTCTACAATTATATTTCTTCATCAAATTTATCAAAAAAAGTAGTAGAGAAAAATATCACACCATCATTTATTTCTCCACATCAATCAAGAAGCCATCACAATCACTATTAATTTATTATTTCCACTAAAATCATAACTTTATCACTTAACCCATTACTAGCAATTTCATCATGAGCTTCTACCACCAATCTCATCACCTACTACCTTTCACCACTAATATCATCACCCGATTCATCACTGTCAATTTCATCACATGCAAAAAAAATTTAAACATATTTGTTGAATCTTTGTCGGGCAAATTTGTCCCCTCAATTTTGTTTCTCTATCTGTAACTTGATTCGTTCAATATCTCATTTCTTTCTCTAAAAAAAATTATTGTCTGGCCGGAAAATAAATAAAGAATGAGAAAAGAGGGGTTGAAGATGCATGACACAAAGGAATTAGAAGAAATTATTGATAGTAATGACAACTTTGGTGGTGATGAATTGATGATTGAGTTTGGGGATGGTGATGATATCAGTAACAATAGAGGTTTTGTGATAGTGGTAGAAGAAAGAAAAAGAAAAGGTTTAAATAAAAAAATAGTAAAATAATAAATTTATTATATATTTTGTGTGATATTGAAGTGACGCTAATGTAGTCGGCGCGTGTGGAACACCTCAACTTATGAAAATGGTATAACACTTCACGAAGAAAAAAATAAATTCACTTTTATATAGTTCAATTATATATCAGGTCACTTCAATATTTTAGGTTCGTCTTCAACTTTTGAGGTATAATTTAGAGTGATTTCGATTCTCGATGTCTTTTTGAGTAAAATTGCTCTCCACCTAAAGTATCCTGACTGTAACACTTGTAATCAACACGCTATCTTGTATGGTCAAGAATGGTATCCTAAGCTCATGTAACATTCTCTTTTAGAACTGAATTAGCATGATTTAAGTATGGCTGTCAAGTGGGCCGGGTCAGGTCAACTCGAAATCGGTCCGTGTTATTTAATCGGGTTGAGGGCCGGTCCGGGTTTGGGTTGGGGTCTAAGTGGGTTGGGCCGATCCGGGTCCAACAGTAAAAAAATCAAAAACTACCTTAACCCAACCCGGTCAAACCCGATTAAAAAATCGGTCAAAAATATTTTTAAAAAAACTTTTTTTCAATATACATTATATATACCCACCTATATACATTATAAATACGTTAAATAATATATATACACTATATATATAGTATATACTACATTAGAATTTAAAAACTATATACACATATATACGCACCATCCAAATATATATGTACTACTTTAAACTTTAAAGTTTAAATAAAATATACTACAATATATATATATAATTATATATACACACATGTATACGTTAAATATGCACATCTATAGAAGATCTATTCACATATATACACTCTAATCTATGTATATGTAATACTTTAAATGAAATATACTATAGTATATATACATTACAATATATATTTGTATAGTTATATACTAATTTATAAAACATATACACATGTATATGTTAAATATATACGTCTATAGAAGATCTATTCACATATATATACACTCTATTCTATATATATGTAATACTTTAAATCAAATATACTACAATATATATACATTACAATATATATTTGTATAGTTATATACTAATTTATAAAACATATACACATGTATACGTTAAATATACATGTCTATAGAAGATCTATTCACATATATACACTCTATTCTATGTATATGTAATACTTTAAATGAGATATACTACAATATATATACATTACAATATATATTTGTATAGTTCTATACTAATTTATAAAATATATACACATATATACATTAAATATACACGTCTATAGAAGATCTATTCACATACATACACTCTATTCTATGTATATGTAATACTTTAAATGAGATATACTACAATATATATACATTGTAATATATATTTTTGTAGTTATATACTAATTTATAAAATATATACACATGTATACATTAAACATACACGTCTATAGAAGATCTATTCACATATATACACTCTATTCTATGTATATGTAATACTTTAAATCAAATATACTATAATATATATACATTACAATATATATTTGTATAGTTATATACTAATTTATAAAACATATACACATGTATACGTTAAATATACACATTTATAGAAGATCTATTCACATATATACGCTCTATTCTATGTATACGCACCATTCAATGTATATATACTACTACTTATAAAATATACTACATTATATATACATTAAAATATATATAGATATACTTATATACTAATTTATAAAACATATACACATGTATACGTTAAATATACACTTCTATAGAAGATATATACACGTGTATACGCACCATTCAATGTATATATACTACTACTTATAAAATATACTACATTATATATACATTACAATATATATAGATATACTTATATACTAATTTATAAAACATATACACATGTATACGTTAAATATACACTTCTATAGAAGATACAGTATAACCTCGATAAATTAATACTGTTGGGACCGTCAAATTTTATTAATTTAGCGAGGTATTAATTAATCGTATAAATTAATAATTATTAATTTATAAATTATATACTTTTTGGGTCCATATTATGAATGTACCTAGGTGTACGTGAAAACTAATTTCTACATTGACTATTAATTATGCATACTTAACCAAATTCATGTATTTTTGCTGATACATTTTCAATATTCTATGTATATCTTAATAAAATATATAAATCTACTTAATTATTAATGTAGTTACATGCTACATTCATTAAAATGTATAAATCCACTCAATTATTAATGTAGTTACACGTATATACATTAACTAAGTTACTATATAAATAGATGTATTATGCAAGTCTTCAAATCAAAAAACAAAAAAAATGGCTTCTCATCTCAAAGGTGTTAAAAAATCAACCATGACTAATGGTATACGTAGAGAACTGTGTGAGTATAAACAACAAAATCTAGCATGCACTCAAAAGCAATTGCAACAATGGGTGTTAGAGAAGTTTAATTTGCAAGTGAGTCAAGCCACAATATCAAACACGATCAAGAGGTCAGCAGAGTATCTATCAGCAGCCGACATTCCAAAAGATGAGGCTAAAAGACATAAAGCTGCCAAATTTCCAGAATTAGAGAAGTTTCTATTCGAGTGGTTTATTCATTACCTGATATTTTTAATGTAGTAAGAAGGGTTAGAGATGAGATTCAAGGTGATATTGATTTCAAGAAGAAACAAACAACATTAGATTCATATTTTCAGAAACCTGTTTAGTTTACTTATGTATTATGTATGAAACATTTTGATACAGATGAATTATTAATTTATATATCAAATGGGACCTATATGAATTTTTTTTTAGTATTATCTTATAAATTTAGCGAATTATTAATTTACCACGTTGATCCTGACTCGGGACCAAAGAAAATTATTATTTTAGCGAGGTTATTAATTTATCGAGTATTAATTTATCGAGGTTATATTGTATATGCACAAATATACAAAACATATGCTATTTAATATAATAATTAATAATATTTGGTAGTAAATTAATAATATATTAGAAGTAAGTTTTTAATTTAAAGTAGAAAACTAGAAATTCAATTTAAAATTTTAAATCGTTAAATGAAAAAATATAAAAAGCAAGGACTAAGGAGTGAATGAATTTGGGGAATTTTATTGATTGCAAAATGATCCAAAATTTATGATTACATGAATGAAAAATCTATACATTATGCATCATTTTTTCCAACTCATTCATGTTAATATTAATGGGAACTTGCATAGGATAGTCGAAGTCAACGGAGGCAAAACCATGCATTGGACTTGATTCTGTTGAGTTCTCCCGTGAAGTCATAATTTCTTCAAGTTTCAGCTCGTCGCTCGGCTCCAGTTCCATTCTTTGGTTTCTTCTTTCCGCTCTAATCCAATCTCTGAGGCAAACTAGAACATTCATTGCATTGCTTCCCAATGAGTGTCGGTTGTCTCCAAGCTGTTGTCGTCCCTGACTAAAGGCGCTTTCTGATGCAACGGTTGACATTGGAACATTCAAGATATCTCTAGCTAATCTTGAAAGCACAGTTTCATTACTCCTCCACCAATCCAACGTGTTGATCCATCGTCTGCGATCCTCTGGTGCCGTCCGAAGATAATATTTCAGCTCTTCCCGATAGGTTGATGTGTAAGTTCTCTCATCAACACTGTTCCAACAATTTAAATCATAAAACAAATCAGAAAAATCACTATGTGCCGGCCTTTTAGAAGATGATGGCTCCTCGGGAGGATGAGGAGCGACAGTTGGAGTGATATTTGTAGGTACGGCTAAATCAAATAAATCAGCATAGTAATTATATAATTTTTCTATGTAATCCTTTGCATCAGCCGTAGCCGTCCACAAATCAGGTTGTACTTGTTCAGAATCATGGTTAGTATTTATTTCTAAGTTAGTATAAATAAGAGTACTAAAGTGACACATATTATTATATTTCATGCACGGATTTAGCATAGCACCAACCAAGTAAATAGGGGGAATCGGGAAAAAATATTTTTTAAATTTCATAAACATGACGCCAACAGCTTCTTTATAACCTTCTTTATTTTTATATTCTTTGAGCAAACCAGAAATATCGGCTATATATGCCAAAATATTACAAACAGTAGGATAATAAGCACTGGAAAATTCAACCGTAGCTACATAGAATTTTTCTAAAAACTTAACAAGATCATTAATTACAACCCAATCAGAATTATGTAGCATGCAATCAGCAGAATCGGCAAATGAACCGCAATGTTGGTTAAAAGCTAGTGTAATAGGAATTCTATATTTATAACAAGTTTTTAAAAATTCATACGTAAAATTTCATCTAATATCAATTTCCTCAGGCATCAAAATCGGTATAAATCCATTTTCTTGACATTAAACTTTAAATTCTCTAATTCTCGATCTACGATTATTTTCTTGAATAAAACCAACAACAAGACAAATTTTTTCAATATAAAACTCAAAAAACTCAAGACCATCTTTTACAATTAAATTATATATATGACATGCACACTTAATATGGAAAATTTCAGGCAAGGGCGGAGATAGCGTAGATTTTAATTTTTTTATAGCAGTTTTGTTGTTAGAAGCATTATCAAAAGCAATACATAAAATTTTATTTTCGATACCATAATATCCGGCAATTTTAACAATAGAATCAACAATAAATTGTCCAGTATGTTTACGATCTTCATCATATAAAAAAGTAAGAATACGTTTTTGCATCACGAAATTACTATCCATCCAATGACAAGTAACGGTTAAATAATCATTTTTATTTACAGCACGACCAAGATCAGAAGTTAAGGACAATCTACATTGAATATTTTTTAATAATGTTGATAAATAAAAACAATATTGTGAATGAAGTCTAAAAATATTAGACCGATAAGTAGTTCTAGGAATACCGTTAAACATAGGATTATAAATTACTTGTATATAACGAATAAAGGCTTCAGAAGAAGGAAAACTAAAAGGCAAACAACCCACAACTACCATTTTAGCTATTTCTTCCTGGTCTCTCAATTTATTATACTTCTTCGCTACGTGACCGGTTGCTGGGTCCATTCTAGTTTGCGTTGACCCACCAACATCCCCACCACCTTTTGCAATATTTAACTCTCTTTCGTGATTTTCAGCTACATGTCTCATTAACGTACCCGTACCCCCTTGCTTGCCTCCACTTCTATGCTTATATATTTGTTGACAAATATTACATTGCACCTCACTATCTGATATACGTTCAAAAAATTGTCATGCAATACTAGTTCTTTTACGAGGTTTTGGGGCATTGGGAGGACGGGAAGGGAGATTAACTGATTCAGATCTAATGTTAGCATCTCCTACTGCGGGTGTCTCAGCAATATTTTCATTATCTTCGTCTAAATTAACCGCATCTACTTCATTTTCTTCTTCTATACCGTAATTTTCCTGAGCTTCTACATAATCCATATCGTGAGCACCTACACCTATTTCTTCCTCAAAAGGTGTACCAAGCGGTACCGGAGGCGAAGGCACATGAGTATATCTACTACTTGAACTACCTCTACCGCTAGTAATTCGCTTTTTACTCCCGCTACCGCTTCCGGGACAAAAAATTTTAACACCTTTAGTAGCGAGGTTTCTTAATTTATCCATAATATAAATTAAATTAAACTAAAAATATTCAAAATACACAAATATAATAAAATTAAATATTAAACAATTAATACAATAAATAAAAATTAAACATAAGAGATGGAGCGACAATACCAAATTTTGGAAGTATCCGAAGATTGCGACTTTAGAAACTTCCGCTCATACTTTGTAAACGAAAAATTAAAAAATTAAAGTGAACACTTTAAGAAATTAAATATATTGAATATTTGAGAATTGAGAATTGAGATTTGAGAGAGAATGAGATTTGAGAGAGTGAAAAATTGTGTGAAAAATGATTTGAAGTTGTAGGGTATTTATAGATTTTATTTTTGGATTAAAAATATTTTTTAAAGTTTTTTTTTTTTTTTTAATAAATGGGCCCAAACTAGCCGTTTGGACCCAAAAACGGCTATATAGCCGTTGGGCCAACGGCTAGTTTGGCTCAAAAGCCAAAATCTCATTTTTTTTTTTAAATTTATCCGGGCCGGATTAGCCAGACCCATTTTAAAAAATAACCGGTCCGGGACACGGAACCCAGAACCCTAAAGCCTTAGAGCTTACCGGGCCGGGTTAGTTACGAGGGCCGGGTCGGACCCACTTGACACCCATAGATTTAAGGCATTCACCTTTTTCAAAATCTTCTCTCCCAAATGAATAAATAATGATTCCATTATTTTCTAAAATATTAGTCCAGCTAAGATTGTAAAGTGTCATATAGGATGATTTTTTAGTGAAACTTTCTGAACAACATAACATTCATTTATAAATACTCAACAAAGCAATGGCTTAGATGGTAAATATCAAGTTCTACTTTCTCATGTGCAATATGCAACATTATTTTTTTTTAAGAAGACATCACATAACTACAATGTTGAGTCCTAAGTACTGTACACTATTTCTACTCTATTTATACTAGTTTTAGAACAAGAGGCAATTGTCTAGTGTTACTGGTCGTTATTTCGTTAAACGTACATGAAACTTCGATTAATTATTCAAATACTTTAGGCTGAAAATTCGCTTAAATATGCAAATACTTTAGTCTGGAAATATATATATATAAACTCCGAAATTAGCTTAAATATATAAATACAAATTAGAGTTTGGGCTGAAAATTTGCTTAAATATACAAACAATTTAGGCTGAAAACGTATATGAGCCCCGAAATCTACTTAAATATATAAATACAAATTAGAGAATTATATATGAGCCTAGAAATGACTTTGTATACAAATACAAACGTATATGAGCTCCGAAATTCGCTTAAATGTACATACAAATACTATAGAAGTGTGTATTTACCTATTAAATCTAAACCTTAGCTGCAATTGATAATTATTTTATACATTAGCTACACCGTGTAATTATGCCTGGATGTTTTCTAAGTAACGAGATTTTTCCTGTCATGTTCAGTAAACAAGGGAAATATTGATCTCATACATGAAAGAGCTGCTGTCATGTGAATTTTTTTCAAAAAAAGATGACATTAGTTCAGTGCCAAAATTAGCCCCTCCATGAAAACTTGGCAGGGATAACTATATGTAACAAGCCAATTTACATTTATTAGCATTTATACATGTTAGTTGGAAGAGTCCAGAAAAATATTTGTATAATCATACAGATTCTTATAAAAGGAAAGTGTACATTATAATGTTAGAAGCAAGAAACTAGCATTTCTATACAAAAAATTCCAAGACAATATGAGGCTGTAGTATCCAACTTCGAATTCCATATGACTTTTGTTGTGATTCCAGTGTTTGGTCATCGTTTTATCCATTACAATCTCACTTCAAAAGCAGAATAACAAAGGATTCACTCCATGTCATGACTTCTTGGAACGATCGTTCTTTTCCATTACTGCAACTGGACTGGTGTAACATGTAGCCCTTCCAATGGAAGAGTTACGTTTCTTGATTTGAGTTCGCGACAACTTGCTGGCACCATACCGCCTTCCATTTGTAATCTCAGTTACTTTACAGGTATTAATTTTGGATACAATAGTTTCCATGGTGAAATTCCTCAATAATTCGGCCTCCTATGCAGCTTCTCTTTGCAAGTAGTAAATACTCGTACACCTCTGAATTCATCATCTTCTTTGTATGAGTTTCAACATAAATTTGCTTCTCGTTTTTTCCATCAGGTTTGACTGTAGCTATGGGCAATGAGAAATCTTTATACCTATTGTTGTATCTGCATAACTGGAAGGAAACATCTAAAATTCAAGGAGGGTAAATTGAAAATTTTCCTTGAGTCAACATACCTGCAAATCATTATACTTAACAAACTAGATTAGATTTAAACAAACAGGCGAGTAAATGAAAAATTTGAGATAAGAACACGAAAATTTATCCTTGTTCGGAATCTCAATGTGGTGCCTACTTTCAGTCACATTGGGTTTCATAGTTTCCGTAGATCTTTTCAAAGTTGAGTCTGAGTACAGTAATGGTAAACAAGTTCTGAAAACTTATTTTGTTTTTTTAGATGTTGTGACACAGCTAAATCTATATGACAAAGTTGACTCGATCTTATTCATGTATAACTAGTGTAAACTAAGAAGTACAAAGCTTTGTGAGACTAAGATTGAAACACACTAAGATTCTCCTTTGAAGTTGTGTGAGTGTTTCAATATTCAGTCCTTGTCTTTTATATTCTTCAGCTGCTCTGGTTTCTTTTCTTCATAAGGGAACCCAAATCAAGGATTTAAATTGATTTCTTGACTGAGGGATGAAACTGTATAGTATATCCATATCAGATATGTCCATACACAGTGTAACCTTCTTTATCATAGCCATATATATAACCATATCAGATATTTCCATGTAGGAGAGTGATCTTTACTTTTGTTTTGTGGGAAAATTATTTGTTTATTTCAAATTAATTTATTGTGTATTTGAAAAGTTATGGATAATATTTCTTTACGCAGCAAGAAGTATAACTGAGAATACATACATGCTATTAATTTTGTCACTTGGCCAACACTTGTCACCAACATGTTAAGAGTGGCTATCAAAATCTCACTTGTTCATTCCACTATAAATATCCCTCAAACTTTACTGCAAAGTAACCCAACTTTCAATTTACTTTACTTTAATTTCTTACTCCTTTTTCATCTCTTCCTTTTATTATAATATATTTAACAAAAGGGCTCTATTAGTTATACCTCTATCTAAACTAACTTGTTGGTATTTGTATTAATAATTTTGTTGCTTACTGTATTCTTTGATTTATTAGAGAAGATTTATTTAACTCAGAATATGCTCTAATTAATCGGGAAAGTGTTTGTTTAATCTTGGAAAAAATATTTAACATTGCTGAAATAGTGTCTTAGCATAGTGTCTAGCACGACTCAAGTATAATTAATATAATATCATAGTAATATTTATTTAATATTCAGTATCATTAATTTGTCAATAAGAAATTATATCACTATTATAATTATTATTTCGGTTATATTATTATTATTATTATTATTATTATTATTATGTTTATGTTATGTTTATTATACACTGTTATGTTATTGTACTACAAATATTATTATTGTTATATTATCATTTTGTTAACAGTTAAATAATATTGTTATTATTATTTTACCATTGTTCCCTAACAATCTAAGAAACTATGGAAAATAATTCTACTCCTGGTACTTCTACTACTAGCGCAACTTCTAATACTCTTGTTCTGGTTGTTCTACCATATGCTAAGCCATTTTCTGATGTTTCAAATATTGAAATATTCGCTAATGAAAACTTTAAAAGGTGGCAAGAATAAATTTTTTCACTACTTGTTGTCCATGATGTTGCATATTCTTTGTCACAAACACAACCTGATTCAAACGTTGATAGCCAAATTTTGGAATCATGGCAATACGCCAAGAAGGTATGTCGCCATACTAATTTACAAACAATTTCTAATGAACTATTTAATGTGTATTGAAGTTGCAAAGAAGCAAAAGTTATCTAGGAAGCTTTAATTAAGAAATTCACAGCTGAAGATGTAACCAAACAAAAGTTTGTGGTTGAAAATTTTTATAATGGGCAAATGAGTGATGTGAAAGAAATGAAAATTCAAATAATTGAATATCAAAAATTGTTAGAAGATTTTAAGGCTAAGGACATCGCTTTACCAGAAATTTTTTTTGTTGGAGTGTTGATTGAAAAATTGCCTAAATCATGGAATAACTATAAAAATAACTTGAAACATAAGAAAACAAATTTTACTATTGAGAAAATAATAACTCATATTCTAATTAAAGATACCAACAGAAAAAAGTCATTCAAAGCTAAGCTGGCTGCGCTCAAAGAAAATTTAGTACCAGATCAACACAACAACAACAGAAGGTATGGTAATAAGTCTCAAGGTTACAAGCCGAATAATCTCAATCTTAAGAAAGAAAAGGCCCTTGTTTTACTTGTGGAAAACCAGATCATTATGCCGCTCAATGTAGGCACAGAATGAGAAATAACAAAAAAAATGAGAAATTCTCCCAAAGCTAATTTAGCTGAAGGAGATGAAATAATTACAGTTGTTATTTCTCAAGTAAATATGGTAGCACATATAAAAGAATAGATGGTAGACTCTGGGGTTACTCGACACATTTGTGCTAATCGAGAAACATTTGCCTCTTATACATCAATAGGATATGACAGTGAAGTGGTCTATCTTGAAGACTCGAGAACTGCTAAATTCTTGTGCAAGGGTAAAGTACTCCTAAAACTTACTTTAGAAAAAACTTTAGCCCTCATGGATGTGCTACATGTTTCTACAATGCAAGCAAATCTAATTTGTATGGCTTTACAGGATAAAGCTGAAATGAAAGTGTCTATTGAACCTAATAAGATTATTTTGACAAAAAATAATGTATTTGTGGAAAAAGACTATTGTAACCATGGAATTTATGTACTTAACATTATCAATAATAATGCATCAGCTTCCGCTTAGATGATTGAGTCTATTTCTTTATGGGATGCTAAATTAGGACATATTAATAGTAAATATATAAAGAATATGCAGCACTTGGTTTAATATTTGATTTAGATTCAAGTAATTTCGATAAATGTAAAATATGTGATGAATCTAAAATTACTAAAAAATCATGTTTTCAGTTAATAGAGAAACTGAATTGTTATCTTTGATTCACACTGATTTGAGTGATTTAAAACAAACTATGATTAGAGGTGGTAAAAGATATTATGTGACTTTTATTGATGATTTCTCTAGATTTACTAAGTTATATTTTCTTAGAAATAAAGATGATGCATTTGATGCTTTTGTGTCTTATAAATCTGAAGTTAAAAATCAGCTTAGTAGAAAAATCAAGAAAATTAGATCTAATAGAGATTGAGAATATGTATGTTTAAATGTTGTTTGTGAAAAAGGAGGAATTGTTCATGAGCCTTATTCACCTGAGTCTAATGGTATAACTGAAAGAAAAAATAAGACATTGAAAGAACTGATGAACTCTATGTTAACTAGCTCTAATGCATCTGATAGTTTGTGGGGTGAAACTATTTTATCTGCATGTTATTTACAAAATAGAATTCCTCATAAAAGAACTGGCAAAGCTTCTTATGAATTGTGTAAAGATTATAAATCTAATTTGAAATTTTGAAAAGTCTGGGGTTGTCTTGCTAAAGTTCTTCTTTCTGAACCTAAAAAGAGGAAAATAGGTTCTAAAACTGTTGATTGCATGCTTATTGAATATGCGGAACATAGTGTTGCATATAGATTTCGTGTATTGAAAAGTGATGTACTTGATCGTAATACTATAATTGAGACAAAGAATGTTGAATTCTTGAACTTATTTTTCATTATGTGATAAAATCTCTCATGCATCTGTTGAAAGAGAAAATGAATTTACTTCTAATACTGAGGAATTGAGAAGGAGTAAAAGGCCTAGAAAAGAATATTTATCTTATGGAAATGATTTTCAAACTTTTCTTGCTGATAATGAACCATCAAATTATTTTGAAGTTGTGTCTTCTTCTGATGCTAAATTTTGAAAAGAGACAATAAAAATTGAACTTGATTCAATTATAAAAAATAATATATGGGTTTTAACTGATTTACCTCCTGGTGCAAAATCAATTGGTTGTAAATGGATTTTCAAAAAGAAACTTAATTTAGATGGATCTATAGATAAGTATAAAGCTTAGTTAGTAGCTAAAAGATTTTTTTAAAAGTAAAATATTGATTATTTTGATACATTTGCATCAGTAACAAGAATTTTTTCTATTCGAATATTAATTGCTTTGGCATCAATTCATAAGATTTTTTATCTATCAAATGGATGTAAAAATAGCTTTCTTAAATGGCGATTTGGAAGGAGAAATTTATATGGTTCAACCTGAAAGATATGTAATTTCTGGACAAGAAAATAAAGTTTGTAAATTAATTAAATCTCTTTATGGCTTTAAACAAGCTCCTAAACAAGTCTTAATAAAAGACGGCTTTTCTTCTGTTGAGGTGGATAAATGTGTTCATACAAAAGTGGTAGACGATGATTATGTAATAATTTTCTTATATGTTAATGACATGCTTATATTTGATACATGTTTAAATGTTATAGAATGTACCCAATTATTTTTGTCTACTAACTTTGATATGAAAGATCTGAGTAAAGTGAATATGGTATTAGAAATTAAAGTTATAAGGAGTGAAGATGGTATAATGTTGTCACAAGAACATTATGTGGAAAGACTTCTTAAGAAATTTGAATGTTGGAAGGTAACTCTTGTATTCACTCCTTTTGATGCTAATTCTAAATTAAAAAAAGAATAATGGTGGCCCAGTAACTCAATCTAAATATGCACAAATTATTGAGAGTCTGATACATTTAATGAATTTTACTAGGCCTGATATAGCCTATGATGTGTGTAAACTGAGTAGATATACTCATAATCCTAATAATGAGCATTGGTCTGCATTAATGCAACTGATGAAATATTTGAAAGAAACCGTGAATTATGATATCTCGTATAGTGGATTTCCTTCAACTTTAGAAGGGTATTGTGATGCAAATTGAATCTTTGATTTAGAAGAGACAAAATCTACTAGTGGTTATGTGTTCAGCCTTGGTGGTTTATGAGGGAATGACCATGGAACACTAAAAATAGTCCACAAACTCAAGACAAATCCGAGAGCACAATGAACGACACACGGGCAACAATAACAATACAAAGAAACCGAGACAAGAACAATAGGATACAAACACACAAATAATGCAATAAAGTAAAGGATAGTTAAAAAGACATAAGATCTTACGAAACAAAGAGAACCGAAACGTATATCAAACGTAAAGATCCTCAAAGTTGCAACATCAAACACCCATCTTCTTACGGTGACAGCTAAGGGAATTAACTCACCTCATGAACCACCTATCGCGCCTCATTTTCCTTACGAAAAGCGGAATTCGACGTGACAAACTCTTTTGGGATTTGTTTTGAGGGTAGAGTGTGAAGAGTCACCACCTAACATATTAAGGTGATTTAGGGCACCGGTCTAGGTTAACTGCGAAACTATTTTTTTATTTTGTCTTAGTTCAGCAGAGTTTGGGTAAGGGTACAAATTACCTCAAAAGGAAGGTGTTAGGCACCTTTCAAGGTCCAAAAAGGTAGTTCCCGATCGAATTCATACTTTACGTGGGGGTTCTATGTGATCAAATAAAAGTCTCTTCTGTTATTATTAATTTAATGTTAGCTAGGTGATAAAGTAACCAACAAACATACTTTACTTTATTATTTCTAATTGTTGGTTATCTAGGTGATAAAACATATAACAAGATGAGCGAGGAGAAAGAAATAATGTAATTTATAACAAAAAGGGACTGCTTATGTAATAAACTAACTACCCCAAATAAATGAACATGTGTAGTAAACAAAAAGACTAAAAAAAAGAATTCATCCAAATCAAACAAAGAAATGTTTTGGTCTCACTCAGATCGGAACCCCAACTTGTTTATTCATCATCCGACCCACTGGCCGAACTCTTAGACAAGTATGCCTTACCTTTAATTTGTTGGAGATCATCATTTCCAAATGACTACCCGTCCCACCCCACCTAGGCTGGAGGTCAAGTCTAAAGGCGTTCTATGACAAGGATAAAACTAACATCTTTTAGTAATACTTATCGTCCCACCTATCGTCCAAGAGGCATTGGACTTTGCTATGTTAGATTTGTGTTTTAGACAAAAATAAAGTTATGTTGCCTAAGACTCAAAGCGCGTAACACTATGGACAGCAAGTAGCACATAAGAATCCCAAGTTAGCCTCTTGATTAATTAACGTTAATTAATGTGATCATCATGCAAAGATAAATAATTATTTATTTATTTTTGTTAGCCTATAGGTATGATGTCTGAGCATTCAACAGGAGTTAGTGTGACCAAAGACAACTGTGACTCATGTATGTAACAAAGTGTTGCTAAGTGTTTAAAAGAGGGTGTCAAAAGTGTGGTAAATGTGTCAAGGACTTGTGCTCATGAATTGAGTGTTATGAACTAATGCATGATGCAATGATGTACTTGAACTAGTGTTCAAAATGTTGAGAATGCCTAAAATCTAACATTTCATGCTAAGAGTAGTGCAGGGAAATTATGTTAACATGCTGAAAATAGTGCAGGAAATAATGCTAACATGCTGAAAATAGTGCAGGAAATTAGGTTGATATGCTGAAAGTTGTTTTATTGTGTGCAGAAACATATTGAAATTTGTTTAAACGTGCTAAACTTGGCATATTGCATTTAATGTTAACATGCTGAAAATTGTGCAGGAATTTATGTTAATAAGCAGGAAATTCAGTTAAACATGCTGAACTTGTATTCTAATGGTGGAGACATGCTAAAAATTAACTGATTTATGTGAGAATACGATTTTTAGCATGCAGGACATTAATTATCTTATATGAAAACATAGTTCTAAACATGTTGAGCTGAATTCGTTTATTTGTCATGCAGAAAACATTATTAAACATGCGGGAATTGTCATTAAACAAATTGAAAATAATATTAAGGCGTAGTATTCCATGTTGTATGCTGAAAATATGCCAAGACTGCCTAATGTCTAATATTTCAACATGCTGAAAATTAGAGAAACAGTAATTTAAAATACTGAGTATTGATTGTCTATGCCTAAAAAATGCAATTTGAACATGCTAGAATCCCATTGAAGATGCAGAAAAATTAATTTAAACATGCTGAAATTTTTATTAAATATGCTAAAAAATTGATCAGATATGCTAGAAATGATATTAAACATGCTAAATTTCAATATTAACGTGCTCAAATTCATTTTAATATGCCTAAATGGTGTTAACACGCCTAAACATGCAAAGACATATTACATAAGTCGTGCTTAACATGCGAGAAATTAATGCAATAGCCTAACATCTTATCATGTTTTAAATCAATGTGGACATGTTAAGAAAGTGTTAGCATGCTTGGATTTTATTTTAAGGCGTCGGATTTTAAAAAAAACTTAAGCAATATTTGAAAACGTCTAAATGATCCATGCATTAATAAATCCTACTTTTGTATGCCTAAATGACCCACGTTGCATGTAACACACGTAAAACCTAAGTTGTGCCTATCTACGCCATTCATAGAGCACGTAAGTCCCCGTCCCCCAAAGCAGTCCCCCAAAATTTATTATTACATCAATAATAATAATGTCTTCACAAATATTACAAACCAAATAATACGAAAAATAAGAAGAAACAAAAACAACTAGCTATGAAGAATAACATAGTCAATTTCATCATCCCGGCGACTCTTCGAAATCTTCTCCCAATAACACCTGTTGAATATAATAGAAGAACAATGCAAGCACGGGACAAACACACATGGCTTGACATATTAAAACGATCGAGCAAGGCACAACATATAAGCAGAAAACAATTGTTTCAACTAATCCGATAGGCATGCTTTCTAGTATGTAAATACATTGATGAGGGACTTACTAGTGCACATCAGTAAACGAGATAATAAGAATAAAAGAAAGCCAAGCACAGTGAAATACACAAGATATTTTTCGTAAGCCACCAAGGAAAAATCGGAGAACCTTTAGAGTATCTAATTGCCTTATGTTAAAAGTAACTGATATGTTGTTTAAGAAAGTAGTAGTAGTAATATACATTGTTTAAGAGAGTAGTAGTAGTAATTGTAATTGTTGGAATTGTCAGCTAATGAAAAATAAGAGTTGTTTATATAGTGTGGGATATCGTGACATAAAAGGAAAGACATATTAAGAAAATCAATTTCAGCAATCAAGAATCAATTAAAAAAGGGAAAATCTATTTAGTTCTATATTTACCATAAAAGAAAAAATCACCACATGGCAACCACACATATATTAAACATAATTCAATCAATTATTTCAAGTTACCATAAATAACTGAGTACGAAAAAAGTACTAAGTTAAGAGAAAATAAATAGCAATCATGAAAACATATATCAACGTTGGTATTTGTCATATAAGAAGTAATTAAAAGATAACAATTCCATAATATCGGATTTATTCAAATCAAGCATATGACTTATATTGTCATTTACGGATGTAACTGATCAGTCCCAAAAACATGCCATAATTAAAGGAATGTAAAGACAATCAATTAATGGCAAACTGATATTGTAGAAATCAAGCCAGTTAGTCATATGGATCTCGCCATAATTCTTCAAGTAAAATGTTATGAATCTAGCAAAATTTAGGCATTTTCGTATATGAGAATCTAAGCATATAGGCACACAAAAGCAATGCAAGAACACTTTTAAAATTCTAATCAAATTTATTCAATTTTGAATAAAATAGAAAAATGTTAAAAAGGAAAGTAAACTGAGATGAAAACCTAGAAAAAAGTGAGAATCCAAACCTTGGATGGATCCCCAAGGATCTGTCAAGAGGAGTACGCATTTTTCGGCGAGTAGGATCGAAGTAGCGGTGGCAATAGACTGTTTGACGACTGCATGGCTGGTGAGATGGAGTTTTTTTTTTGTCATCGGCATTGGGAGGAGGGGGAAGTGGTGTGATTATTTTTGCCAGTGGCTGCGCCGGTGATGGTGTTGTTCGCTAGAACAGAGCGGGAAGGGGTGAAGGGCGAAGGTGGTAGCAGATCTAGGATTCGATGGAGGAGAGACGTGGCGCCACGACTGGTTTCGACATCCATGGTTGGTGCAGCGTAGGCTGAGAGGAGAGGAGGAGGTGAAGACAACTTGAGGTGGTTGTTTCTGCTTCTTCGTGGCGGCACTGGCCCATGGCCTGTCGGAGGAGGAGGATGAGAGGGGGAGAGAGAGAGGAGGCTCGCCGGTGCTGGGATGGCCAGCGGCAGCCATGAATGCCGATGGAGAGGAGAGGAGAGAAGTAGCGAGAGAAAGAAGAGAGAGAAGGGTGGTTGTCTCCTTTGGTGGAATGGGGAGATTAGGGAAGAGAGAGAAGGGCAATTGTCTCCTTTGGTGGAATAGGGAGATTAGGGTTAGGTTTTGAATTAAAAAGAAAAGAAAGGGTGTATCTGATCTCAGCCGTTGGATCATTTTTTTTTCAACGGCTGAGGTTCGAAAGTTGAGGATTTAATCAAAATTTGACTAAAATTTACAAATTGGTTATAATTGAAATATATTAAATACAATTAGGCTAAAATTGTTATAAAACGGATGAAACTGTAATGAATTGAATGAAATTGGTTTAAAAGATAAATAAATTTCAGCAAAGTAATTAGGTTGTTATTTAAATTCTAATAGGGATAATATATAAATAATAATAATAATAATAATAAATAATAATAATACTAAATAATAAGTAAAAATCATAATAATATATAATAATAATAATAAAAAAAAAATTTATAATGAAAACGACATTGTATTTGAAAATTGTGAGTGCATATTTATGAAGAATAATTTAATAAATTTTTTTAATATAATATTAATAAAATAATATAAAATATTGTATTTGAATTAATAGATTATAAAAGTGATATCAATAATTAATAAAATAATTTATATATTTTTAAATCGTGAATATGACAGTCAAAAATTTATTTGATGCACGAAAAATGTGTGAAAAATACGAATATTTTAAAATTAATAATTTTGCTAAAATAGCAGCCTAAATGTAATATCGGGAGGTCAAAATTGTGTGTCAACAGATGCCCCTTCGTTTCTTGAGAATGATAAAAGAATTGTCAAGCAATGAAAGTTGTCGTAGTAGCCAATTTTATCCGACTGAGGAAGATCCGTTAGAGTTAAAGCGATAGGAGGTGTTTTAGAATAGTGTGGCCGAGACTTTGGTTTCAAGTCGCCTACATATCTCTGGTTTTATGAGAATCAGGCTGTTTGTTGTTCTGGATTTAAGAATGAACAATATTCCTAAAGAATGTGAATGATAAAGGACGGGCATTCAACAAAGGTATTGGGTAAGTAAGACGAGAATGAATATGATTTGGGAGCAATGACATATGGAGATCTTGAAAATGTTGAGGTAGGGTAGTTTCAGGATGAGTTCAGGTTATGAATAGATAGATGGGGTAATACTCCGAAAATAGAAATGAAAATTGTCTCTATTTGTTATTCCTTCTTTGTTACCTGTGTCTTTATATCACTAAATAACAAAGGTTAGATATGTAAGAAATAAATAATTAATAAACATAACGTGAATGCAGAAATAAAGAAAGCATATTGTTGTCTCATGGAATTGTGTGATCAACTGCTTGGCTTTTTATCGTGGGATCAACTTTTAGGCTTCTACATGCTTTGTGAAATTGTGTGATCGGTTGTTCGGCTCCTCATCGTGAGATCAGCTTTTGGGCTTCTCCATGCATTGTGAAATCGTGTGATCGGTTTTTTGGCTTCTCATCGTGGGATCAACTTTTGGGCTTCTCCATGCATTGTGAAATCGTGTGATCAGATACTTGGCTTCTTATCGTCGGATCAACTTTTGGTCTTCTTCATGCATCGTGGAATCATGTGATCAACAGCTTGGCTTTTCATTGTGGGATCAACTTTTGGGCTTCTCCATGCATCGTGGAATCGTGTGATCAGCTACTTGGCTTCTCATCATGGGATCAACTTTTGAGGCTTCTCCATGCATTATGGAATTGTGACCCGTACCTGCCACTTTTAGCTCGACTTGGCAGAAATGATCAGTGCGGATATATGTGTTTGTAGAGGATTGACATTATAGCAAACAACTATAACGATAAAGATAATGAAATATGAGAAAGCGTATCTATCATGTCGTCGGATCAACTGCGAGGCTTCTCGCCATGATGTTGGATTTTATATTATGCTCCTTCGTGATAGAGTGATTCCTGTCACTTATACCTGTTAATCTTCTACTCAAAGGAAAATAGTGAGTTTGTAAGAGGGGGAGGTTGATTTTTGCTTCCGCCTTGACTGGAGTGTTTTCCTCTTGAGGTCGTCATCTTGTTGATGAGTTTCGTCCGGGCCTTCACTCGGGTAGACAGATAGTAAATAGATGTTTTAAAAGAAAAATCATTTTTGAAAAAAAAATTATCTTTTGAAAGTAATAAGAAAAATCCGTTAGAATAAACACAAAAACTTTGTTGAATCGTTGATTGTGACATATCCTGAGACGATACAACATCTTGCAGATCCTTGTTCTTTTGTTAAGAAATTTTTTAGGATCACTCAAAAATTTCTGCCCCAGTATAAAACTAACTCGTTGTAAGAATTTCAAAGTCTGCTTATAGGAATTTTCGAGGTCGTCTTAAAAATTTTGCCCTAGTTCATAATTTATGCCGATATCATGCCCATGTGGAATTTTTGAGGTCCTCTAAAAAATTTTGCCCCAGTTACAGTATTCCAAGAGAGGGGAAGAAAATGTTTTATTATGAAGTGACCGAACTCCACAGGAGCGCCTACGTATCCCTCTTAAATGGGAATCAGGTCGAACGTAGTTTCAAATATAATTCAAGGGGCGTAAAGATAAAATTAAACATAATATCTCTTAACAGCGTCTGAATTAATGGGCTTAGACTAAACTATGCTATCTATTTCTGTAAGTATGAGTGCTCCTCCTGTCAAGACTCGATGAACCACGAAAGGGCCTTGCCAATTGGGCGAGAATTTGCCCTTTGCCTCATCTTGATGTGGAAAGATTCGCTTCAGAACCAGCTGTCCAGGTGTGAAGTGTCTTGGCCTAACCTTTTTGTTGAATTCTTTGGCCATTCTGTTCTGATAGAGCTGACTGTGACAAACTGCATTTATTCATCTTCCGTCAATAAGTGTAAATTACTCGAATCTGCTTCGTATCCACTCTGCGTCACTTAATTCTGCCTCCTGGATGATTCTCAGAGATGGTATTTCGACCTTAGCCAGTATCACTATTTCGTTGCCATAAACAAAAAGTAAGGCGTAACGCCGGTGGATGTTTTGATTATTGTGCGGTACCCTAGTAATACAAAGGGTAGCTTCTCATGCCAATGTCGACTGTTCTCAATCATCTTGTGCAGGATTCTCTTGATGTTCTTGTTTGCGGCCTTGACTACTCCATTCATTTATGGTCTGTATGCTGTGGAATTTTGATGCTTGATCTTGAACTTCTCACATGTGGCTTTTATTAGGTCGCTGTTGAGGTTGGAACAATTGTCAGTGATAATGGATTCGGAAATTTCGAATTGGCAAATGATGTTACTTTGAACGAAGTCATCCAGGACCTTCTTTGTGATTGATTTGTGTCAGGTGGCTTCTACCCACTTGGTGAAATGGTCAATTGCAACAAGGATGAACCTATGACCATTGGACGTGGCTGGCTCAATGGAACCAATATGTCCATGCACCAAGTTGCGAAGGGCAAAGAAGAGCTAGAGACATGGAGCTCGTTGGGAGGAACTCAAATCATATCAGCATGAGTTTGACACTGGTGGCATTTATGCACGTAACGAATATAATCACTTTCCATGGTCAGCCAGAAGTAACCCGATCTCAATATCTTTTTTGCCAACATGAAGTCATTCATATGTGGACCGCATGTTCCATCATATACCTCTTCAATTAGTTTAGACACCTTTTCATCCTCGACGCATCTTAGCAATCCCAAATAAGGGGTTCTCCTATATAGGATTTCCCCATTTAGGAAGAACTAATTGGCTAGCCTTCGAATGGTACATTTTTGAACACTTGTCGCACTCTCCGGATAGTCTCCACTTTTTAAATACCTTTGTATGTCTGTATACCATTGTTTTCCATCCAGCTCCTCTTCAACATGGAAGCAATATGCAGGGTGCTCATGCACGTAAATAGGAACAAGATCAATGTAGTTTTTGTCTGGATGTTGGATCATGGAAGAAAAAGTGGCCAATGAGTCTGCAAACTCGTTCTGGATCCTTGGGACGTGTTTGAACTCTATCTTATAGAACTTCTTACATATTTCTAACACGCACTCCAGATAGGGTAAGAGCTTTTGTGTTCTTGACGGCCCATTCACCTAGGGCCTAATGAATCAGTAAGTCTGAATCTCCAATCACCAGTATCTCTTGGACATTCAAGTCGATAGCCAAGTGAAGCCCCAAGATACAAGCTTCATATTCGGCCATGTTGCTAGTGCAAGGAAACTTGAGTTTGGACGACACAGGATAGTACTAACCAGTTTCGGAGATCACAACGGCGCCAATTCCAACTCCTTTGAAATTTGCAGCTCCATCAAAGAATAGTCTCCAACCATCATATTCTTTGGAGATGTCCTCTCCTATTAATGCCTCCTCCTCATCAGGGAAGTAAGTTTTCAGTGGTTGGTACTTGTCGTCCACAGGATTTTTGGCCAGATAATATTCTAGTACTTGCACTTTTACCGCCTTTTGTGTGACATAGACTATGTTAAATTTGCTTAACAATATTTGCCATTTGGCCAACTTTCTAGTAGGTATTGGCTTCTGGAATATGTACTTCAATAGGTCCATTCTGGAGATCAGATAAGTAGTATGTGCTGATAGATAATGCCTTAACTTTTGAGCCACCTAGTTCAAAGCACAGCAGGTGCATTCTAGTAGAGAATATTAAGCCTCGTATGAAGTAAACTTCTTGCTCATGTAGTAGATTGCCTGTTCTTTCTTGTCTATCTTGTCATATTGCCCTAAAATACATCCGAAGGCATTGACTGTCACAGATAAGTACAATAGCAGTGGCCTACCAGGTTTGGGAGAAACCAAAATAGGAGGGTTCGACAGATAATCTGATCTTGTCGAATTCCTGTTGACACTCTGCGGTCCATTCTACAACAACATCTTTCTTCAACAGCTTGAAAATTGGTTCACAAATAACCGCGGATTAGGCTATGAATTGACTGATGTAGTGAGGCGCCCCAAAAAGCTCATGACGTCTTTCTTGCTCTTTGGAGAAGGGAGATCTTGGATGGCCTTGATCTTGGCAAGATCCAACTCTATACCCCTACGACTGATGATGAAGCCCAATAACTTTCCTGTAGGGACTCTGAAAATGCAGTTTGCCGAGTTCAACTTTAGATTGTACTTTATTAACCTGTCAAAGAATTTCTCTAAATATGCCAGATGACTTGTATCCTTCTCTGTTTTGATGATGACATCGTCCACGTATACTTTAATTGTCTTGTGGATCATATCATGGAATAAAGAGGTCATGGCTCTCATATAGGTGGCCCTAATATTTTTTAGACCAAACGGCATAAACTTATAGCAGTAAACCCCGCACGGAGTAATAAAGGCAATTTTCTCAGCATCAACCTCATGCATCTTGATTTGATGATAACCAGCGAAGCAATCCACGAAGGACTGTGTTTCATGTTTGGCACAATTATCAATTAAGATATGAATGTTCGGGAGTGGAAAGTCGTCTTTGGGACTGGCTTTGTTGAGGTCCATGTAGTTTACACAAACTCTGACTTTTCCATCCTTCTTAGGGACAGGCACACTGTTCGCCCACCAGGTTAGATATTTGGTCACTCAAAGGATACCCACGTCGATCTATTTTTAGATCTCCTCTTTGATCTTCAAACTCAGCTCAGGCTTGTATTTTTTGAGTTTTTGCTTGACAAGGTGACAGGACGGGTCAGTAGGCAGTCTATGAGCCACTATCGAAATTCTTAGCCCCATCATATCGGTATAAGACCAAGGAAAGACATCCAGATGCTTTTTTAGGAACTAGATGTATTCCTTTTTCTCCTTTTTAGACAAGTGGATGCTAATACGGGTCTCTCTTATGTCTTCAGAAGACCCTATGTTCACTATTTCTGATTCCATGAGGTTTGCCTTAGGTTTGTCTTCAAAGTCTTCAAACTTACTGACAAATTCCTAGGGGATTTCAAATTCCTTTGTATCATCAACTTCCCTTATATTATGTTGTATTGTCTCATTAGATGTCACAGTCACAGATTCAACAGTTTTAAATGTAATTTTGCTGAAAGAAATGAAAGATAAATAAGGAATATTAATAATCGAAAGGGAAATTTTATTAATAATGCGAATTTCTTGAAACATAATGTTGAGAATAAAAATAAAGAAACTAAAATTTCAATCATCTCAAATGATCGAGTTTATTAAAAAAATATGCTAAAAATATTCAAAACTCTGTCAAGTCTACCCAAGTGCTCGGCGGGGCCTGGATGGAGTGATAGTCCAGCTACTGACGGTGACCTTCTATTCTTGGCTATGGTTAGAGGCTCCTCCTTCCTTGCTAATAACTACATGGCAACTATCTTCCTCGTTTATAAAAAGAAGCCTTAAGCATTCCAAAACATCCTCTTCGCTATTGTTTAGAAAACCGGCAGAACAGAAGGTCTCATGTAGTATAGGTAGAGGCTTGGGTAGAGGGCGGTAGTAGCTTTTCAGAGGTGGCTCCCAGTCGAGGTAATCTTCTATAGTGCATTCGTATCCCAGATCGAAGGTGTCCATCTTAACTTGCGGTTGTATTGGCTCAATGATTCCTTGCTGTTTTCCCCCAAACCTTTACCTGGTTCATACCCTTTCATCAACTTTTCACCTATGTTCTTCCAAGTCATGTCTACCTCTACGGTTTCATTCCAAGTCATTCCTGCGTCCTCGATTTCAATCTTATCTTGGTCTTCAGAAGGGAGGGTGATGTCCTCAGTCAAAGAGAGCTCTTTTAGCATCTCTATTATTGCATTAACTTCATTCTCACCATCCTTGAGAAACCCTATAGAATGGAAAATTTGATACAGTGATATTACAGAGTCAAGTGTGTTTCCGCCTTTGCTTATCTCTCCATCAAATACATAACCCAGCCCGCAAGTGTACTCTTTCACCTTGAATTCCAAGGGATTAACTATCCTTTATAATCTAGATCCGAGACTTTTGTCCTCTTCGTACCCTAGCCACCGCATGTAACTCAAAATATTGAGAGGTTTTTGGAGTTGCATGCAACTCAATGTGTCTTCTTCAACATTCCTAATCAATTCCAAAGCATCGAGCCCTCTTTGTCCTTCTTTACCCCATGTCAACATCTTTTGTTGAAAGTATTCAAATTGGATGCATCGATGCAACGTAGAAGGGACTGCACCAGCTATATGGATCCAATGTCACCTGAGCAACAAATTGTACGAGGCAGGAATGTCCATTACCTGGAAGGTTATGGGGAATGCGGTAGGGCCCAGTTTAATGTTTAGTGTGATTTCCCTAATGGTGTTTTGCCTGGAGCCATCGTATGCTTGTTTAACCCTTACTCGAGGTTGGATTTGGGTCATGTCAACTTCAAAACTTGCTAGGGTAGCCAAGGGACAGATGTTTACCCCTGAACCTAGATCAATCAACACATGCGGGATTACTCGTCCTTTATATTGTACAACAACATACAGTGCGTCATTTTGTGGCCCTACTTCAATGCTTCCTACCAGCTCAAGGGTGTGGAGTATTTCCCCATCAAGGTCTTCTTTTCCTTCAACGACATATGTGGGATGCCCCTTTTCCCCATGTATCACAACTTCCTGGTGGTTGTATTCAAACTTAAGGTATTGATGAAGTGTAGAGGATACGACGCCATCTGCATGAAGCCATGGATATCCGAGCAGCAAGTTGTAGGAGGCGAGAATATCCATCACTTGGAAGGTTATGGGAAAAGTGACTGGTCCTATAATCATGTCCAATGTGATTTCCCCAATAGTGCCCCATTGGGAGCCATCAAAGGCTTTCACATTCATCTTCCAAGTCTGTACTTTGAACATATCAACCTCTAATCTAGTCAAGGTGTTCAAAGGGTAAATATTTAATCTTGAGCTTGGATCAATCAGCACACGATATATCATTCTCCCCTTATACTGCAATGTGATGTGTAGAGGCCGATTGTATGCTCTACCTTCAAGTGGTAATTCATCATCATGAAATGATATCTTGTATGTCTCGAATACTTGACCTACCATGTGGGCTGTCTCCCCTCCTGTTATGGTGGTTGGCACATAAACTTTGCTTAGGACCCTCATCAAAGCCTTTTGGTGATTTTTGGAAGTTTGTAGCAATGCCAAGATTGATATTTGGGACAGAGTCTTGCTCAGCTGCTCAGCCACAAAATACTCTTTGGCCTGTACTTTCTTCTAAATGCTATCTTTTTCAACCCCGATGTTAGGTTGCTTTCCCTTACTATAACTTCCCTGAAATAAGTTTTCAGGCGTGTATATTCTACCTGATCTGGTCACCCCTTGTGCAATGTCTGTCTCAGCTATCTTTGCTTTTCCTAAAATGTTAAGTGTATAATTCCATGGAACTGTATGAGGATTGTATACAGTTGGGGTAACTCTCACAACAGTGTAGAGAGCTTTGGGCGTGGCAACCTCGACCTCAAATGGTACCTGCTTCTGTACACTGATAGGAGTACTGTCTCCCTTTTTAATAACCTAGACAGAATGCTCCAAGTCTACTTCGTCGTTATCATCGAGCATATTTACCTCATGAGTAGGTAGAGGATTATCAGTGATGTTCGATTCTGGGTCCTTCAACTGAATCACCTTAGTATCGATCAGTTATTGAATTTTGTTCTTCAATGCAAAACAGGCCTCAATGGGGTGCCCCCTCATACCAGAATGGTAGGTGCAGGTTTGATTATGCCGATACTATGGTGACTTTATGTCAACTAGTAAGTAGGAATGGTCGTGATATGGCCTACTTTTTTAAGCCTTTCGTACAGTTGAGCTATCGGTTTAGCTAAAGGCATATATTGTCTTCTCTCGACATTTTCCTTGGGTTTGGAGGGCAACAGGCTTGGTAGCAGGGATATGAGTAGGTCGGGTTTTTTAGACTTTGATGGGTTGGACATTATATACAAAGTAGGAAGGATTTGAAAATTGTGGAGGCATTTGGTATAATGGGGTTTGATATGGCATTGGAGGTTGTGTTGGATAGAGGGGGGTTGTATATGGTGTTTGTGGGTAAGGTAAGGGAGGTGGAGCGGGGGTTTCACAGCTCGAAACACTATCCAAAGTCTGGGACACCATCACCGACCCTGTCTTTCTCTTCTTCTTATTTTCCACTGACCTTACAGATGGAGCCTTCAAGCGGATAGTGCTACCATTCTTAAGACACTCCTCGAACATTTCTCCTATTTGGATGATTTTGGAGAAACTCTTGTGACTGTTAACAGTTTGTAAAGGTATTGTGGCTCTTGGGCCTTGACAAAATATTCCTTCATTTGTTGCTCTTCAATTGGAGGCCAAGCTCTCGCAGCCTCGGCCCTCCATCTCATGGCATACGCACGGATGGATTCATTCGGTTTCTTTCTCATCGCCTACATGTATTTCCAACTAGGAGCGTTATCGATATTGTACCCAAATCTATTGACAAAACTAGAGGCCAAGTTAATCCAACCTGCCCACTTTTTCACATCTTGTTCAATATACCATGTGAGAGCCTCTCCCGTAAGGCTTCTCATAAACAGCTTCATTCGAATTTTCCCATTCTTCTATACACCCACTAGTTTGTCACAGTACACATGCAGATATGACTTAGGATCTCCAGTTCCATTGTACAACTCAAACTTGAGAGGTTTGTACCCCTCCGGCAGCTCTACGTCTGGATGGATGCATAAGCCATCGTAATTGAGACCCTTCATACCCTTGTTTCCCTCCAAATATCTCAAACTCTTAACTATAACCTGTATCGTATAATCATTCTCCAGGTTCTTGGATGAGAGTTGAGGACAGTTTAGTGAAAGTGTTTCAACATAGATGGGGTTTAGGTTATGGCTTTCAGATGCGTGATGGTGGTATATGTTTGGATGCGAAGGCTTTTGTGGAGAAGGATAAGCGGAGTTTTTAGGTTCTTGGGTAGGAATATATAGAGGAGCTATGGTATTTTGGAGATTTTGGAGATTGGTAGGAATTTGGGGATAGTCGGAAGGAGCTTGAGATTTTGGGGCGGCAAAGCTACCGGCTTAAGTTCTGGAGTGTTCAGGTTAAGGAAAAGCTTATCCAGGTTGTGTACTTGAGCCAATTCTACTTGTAGTTCCAGGATTCTTTGTTCCATTTTCATCATCATTTCATTCTGACCGACGACACTATCTCCTTCTGAACTAGTACCCTTTTTTCTCCAACAATGTGACAATCACCCATTGCTTCTTTTCCTCTGGAATTTGTAGGTAAAGGAGGAGGAGGAGAAGGAGGAGCCCCTTTTAATCTAGTATGATAGGCCAGAATGCACAAATCAACCTATTAAAGGGGGAAACAAAATAAACAAAACAATAAAGGTGAAGAAGTTAGTGCGTTAGTGATAAAAAGAACAAACTAGATTAACACATAGCACATTGTTTGACGTGTCCTACGATGGGAGCCTCTTCTGAGCCAGAGGTAGGCCTATCGTTGTTTGATAGATAATTATGCCATAAATAATGCCATTTGCTCAAAGATAAACCCCCAAAGGAAAATAGACTTTATTTCATTCAAACTGTTTTAACATTGCAAAAAATAAATAAATACAAGAAAAATGAAGTCTAAACTACATTCTAAATACGTCCTCTTCTTGCTCCTTCTTGTCAGCTTCTAGGGCATTGTCAAAGCGGTGGTGGCTTTTCAAGAGATAAGATAATGCTAATTTTTCTCCCATGTTTCCCATATTGGTGCATTCTTGTCCCTGCTTGTCGAATTCATCTCGAAGCTTTTGCACCTTTCTTTCCATTGCTAGAGCAGGGTACTTCCAAGATTCCAGTTGATTCCCCATGTTGGTAATTTCTTTTGAATTCTCTGTAATTATGTGGCGGTTGCGTGCTTCAGATTCTAGAGTCCTCTTCTTGAATTTGCGGTAGAGGGCTTGTGCTTCGGCCTCCTTGTCATTGATATGTCTACCCGTTTTGACTCCCAGGGTCACTTTGTTTTCCCAATCATCATGCAACCATTCAATATAACCCATTGTGTTGCATGTATTATATCTATCTGGCGCAATGCTCTTTATGTCTAGGAGGGTCTTTTTACCCCAAGTCTTGGCAATTCCATGGCCATTTGGAATCTTATCATCTTTTTAGTCGACTCGGTATGCCTCCATATTAGTAACTCATGGGATTAATTGTTGCCTTCCTGTTTGCCTCATCACTCTAGTAGGAAAGTTTGGTTGCATTCTATGAAGTCCCATCAAAATCAAGGGTTCTTTTTGTTGAGTAGAAATCACAAAATTTGTGCTTGGGAACCATTCGAACATCCATTGGACGAAATCTTCAGTCAAGGACCCCAACATTCGACCCCACTTCTTTGCCTCGTTTGGTTGCTTAATCCTTTTGACTCCCAATGTGACTCGAGAATCATGGGCAATGATGTTGTTAATTTCAAATGATCTAGGCATGCTTTGTACACCATGGATTTTCTGAAGATGCTCAATCAACCACAACTGCAGTAACAAATTGCATCATTCAAAATGTTTGGCGCCATTTTTGCAATGCCCAACGGAGTGATAAATATCTTCCACTATCATTGGTACAATCGTGCAAGCCCCCTTTGAATTTCATTACATAAGTCATCAGCTACAGTGATCAGACGAGTGTGCACTACTTCTTTTGATTCGATTGGGAAAACCACCATTCCCAGGAAGTAAACGATAAATGCAAAGATTTGTTTATCTTCCCAAGAGTCAAGGTCAGAACCCTTTGCTACGTATATTTCTTTTCCTTTCCAATGGGTAAATGTCTTAGCCAAATAATTGCCGGGCATTTTCGACCGCATCAAATATGCTACTAGTCGACTGCCATGAAGGCCTAATTTATTGCTTGCTTCTTCTAAAGTGACACTTTTGGGGATGATAACCTCAACCCTTTTCCACCTCATTGCTTTTAGAAACATATTGTTTTCTATGTATCCTCCAATTTCCTCCAAAAGCGGGGTCATTTCTATGTGTCCAAACCGGAATACTGATCTCGTTTCGTCCCAAAATGCAATAGTAGCTTCAATAAGTTCTCTACAAAGGGCGATGTTCATGAGAGACGACAAGCTTCCCAATGCTTTCTCTATCACACTTTGTCCATAGTATCCCAAGTCTGACCACCAATGTTTCATGTGCGGCGGCGTGCATCAAACAATGCCAAATCTTGGGTATGTGGTCGGGATGGCCATTAAATTTGTAAAACAAAGCGTTAGTCTACCCTACCCCCAAAGAGAAATTGACATTATTTGGCATAATTGTCTCTCAAAATGCACGTAAATAGCGAGGCGTTCATTTCGGGATCTTGGGATCCCTTAGAACTTAGGGCCAGGTTTTTTAGCATGACATCCTAGGATTTTTAAAATGTTTATTCCTTAGTAAAGGGATAAATGGTTAAGTTCTAGGAGTAAGAGTGGTTTTGACACGGTTCCCCCTAGTGGACAACTTGAGAGTAGAAAAGCTTGTGGCTATCAACGCACCGCTAATCGACTGATCCACAAGTAGGGATGGGCATATTTTGGTTTAAACCGAAAAAACTAAAATTTATTTTTGGTTTCGATTTTTTGGATCGAATTCGGTTTGTAATTTTAGAATTTTGAATTTTCGGTTCGGTTTTCGGTTTTAAAAATAAATTCGGTTTAAACCGAAAAATCAAAATTTTATAAATAAATAATAATATATATATATTTTATTATATATATGATATATATATATATATATATATAACATAATATACATAATATTATATTATATATATATATATAATATTTAGTAATTCACATTCACAATTAATATTTAATAGAAAATTCGCATACGCCCCCGGCTGTTTATGGATTGTTTTAGTGACTCAAATATTTTATGGACTATTTTGGTGACTTTGAACTATTTCATGGACTATTTATGCAGAAAGTATGTTGTTTCATGGACTATTTTTATGAGTTTTGTGTTGTTTTAGAGACTACTTATGCAAGAAGGTTATAGTATATGTAAATTAATGACGTTATGTATTATGTTGAGCTTACGATTACTTCATTTCGTTTCATCCATGTTGAGTTATTTATAATTATTTATATTTGGGAATGAAAAACAGGTTTGAAAAAAATAATTTTGCTTAAAAAATCCATTAATTTTAAATGCTCAGTTATGAAAAAGAGAGGCTAACTACTTTAATATTTCAAACCGGAATAAAAATCTGAAATAACTGAACCGAATTGGTAAAAATCAAACCAAACTGAATTTATTTTGATTTGGTTATGGATGTCATTTTTGTCGATCCGAAAACCGATAAACCGCACCAATATTAAACAATCAAAAAAACCCGACCAAATGCCCACCCCTATCCACAAGGCATTTCCCGAAGGATGTTTTAAGGGAGAACGTCCGTGCAATCACACAACCGGTTGTAAAAAAAAAAAAAAAAGGTTCGAAGCGGAGGAAGGTATGAGCGGAATGCCAATTATATAAAAGCAGTAACACATAGCACATAGCAACACACAATAACATGCTTTAGCAAATAAAAAAACATATAACTAATGAAAGAAAAGTAGGCATGGAGAAACATGAATAACACATAAAAATAGAAAAGGACAAAGACAAAATAATGATGTGTGAATAAACAATAAAAGGAGAACATATGGAAAAAGAAAATAAATCATGTCAAAAACAAACATTATAATAAAACCATAAAAACAAATAAAGAGAATCCCACATAAAGCACAAATTCATAATGGTTAGAACCTAAGTATCCTCAATGGAGTCTCCATTCGATCATGCCCTATTTTCCTTGCAGAATGCGGGATTCGATGTGACAAACTCTTTTGAATTTTTTTTTAGGGTAGAGTGTGAAGACTCGCCACCTAACGTATTAAGATGTGTTAGGACACCGGTCTTGGCTAACTGCGAACCTATTTTGTTATTTTGACTTAGTTCTATATTACCATTCTCAAATTCATTTTAATATGCCTAAATGGTGTTAAAACACCTAAACATGCAAAGACCTATTACACAAGTCGTGCTTAACATATGAGAAATTAATGCAGTAGCCTAACGTCTTATCATGTTTTAAATCAATGTGGATATGTTAAGAAGGTGTTAGCATGCTTGAATTTTATTTTAATGCGTCGAATTTTAAAAGAAATATAAGCAATATTGAAAGCGTCTAAATGATTCATGCGTTAATAAATCCTATATTTTGTGCCTAAATGACCCACGTAGCATGTAAGACACGTAAAACCTAAGTTGTACCTATATATGCCATTCATAGAGCACGAAAGTCCCCGCCCCCCAAAGCAGTCCCCCAAAATTTATTATTACATCAATAATAATACTGTCTTAAAAAATATTACAAACCAAATAATATGAAAAATAAGAAGAAACAAAAACAACTAGCTATGAAGAATAACATAGTCAATTTCATCATCCCGGTGTTTCTTCGGAACCCCCTCCCAATAACACCTGTTGAATATAATGGAAGAACAATACAAGCACGGGACAAACACACACATGGTCTGGCAGATTGAAATGATCGAACAAGGCACAACATATAAGCTGCAAGCAATTGTTTCAACTAATCCTATAGGCATGCTTTCTAGTATATAAATACATTGATGAGGGACTTACCAGTGCACAGTAATAAACGAGATAATAAGAATAAAAGAAAGTAAAGCAAAGCGAAATACGCAAGATATTTCCATAAGCCTCGAAGGAAAAATCGAAGAACTTTTAGAGTATCTAATTGCTTTATGTTAAAAGTAACTGATACCTTATTTAAGAGAGTAGTAGTAGTAGTAATTGTAATTGTTGGAATTGTCTGTTAATGGAAAAGAAGAGTTGTTTATATAGTGTGGGATATCGTGACATAAAAGGAAAGACATATTGAGAAAATCAATTCCAGCAATCAAGAATCAATTAAAAGAGTGAAAATCAATTTAGTGTTATATTTACCATAAAAGAAAAAATCACGACATGGCAACCAGACATATATTAAAAATAACTCAATCAATTATTTCAAGTTACCATAAATAACTGAGTACGATAAAAGTACTAAGTTAAGATAAAATAAATTACAATTGTGGAAACATATATCAACATTGGTATTTGCCATATAAGAAGTAATTAAAAGATATCAATCCCACAATATCGGGTTTATTCAAATCAAGCATATGACATACTGTCATTTACGGATGTAACGAATCAGTCCCAAAAACATGCCATAATTAAAGAAATGTAAAGACAATCAATTAATGGCATATTATAGAAATCAAGCCAGTTAGTCATACAGATCTCTCCATAATTCTTCAAGTAAAATATTACGAATCTAGCAAAAATTAGGCATTTTCGTATATGAGAATCTAAGCATATAGGCACACAAAAGCAATGCAAGAACACTTTTAAAATTCTAATCAAATTTATTTAATTTTGAATAAAATAGAAAAATGTTGAAAAGAAAAGAAGTAGACTGAGATGAAAACCTAGAAAAGAGCGAGAATTCAAACCTTGAATGGATCCCCAAGGATCTGTCAAGAGGAGTACGCATTTTTCGGCGAGTAAGACCGGAGTAGCAGCGGCAATAGACTGTTTTGATGACTACATAGCTGGTGAGACGGATTTTTAGTTGTTTTTTATCGCCGGCGTTGGGAGAAGAGAGCAGTGGTGCGGTTGTTTTTTTCGGTGGCAGCCCCGGTAATGGCGTTGTTTGCTGGGATGGAGCGGAAAGTGGCGGAGGGCGACGACGACGGCAGATCTGGGCGCCGATGAAGGAGAGGCTGGCGCCATGGCTAGCGTTAGCGTCCATGGCTGGTTCGGCATAGGCGGAGCAGAGAAGAGGAGGTGAAGGCGGCTTGAGGTGGCTATTGCCGCTGCTTCGTGGTGGCGTTGGACCATGGCCTATTGAAGGAGGAGGATGAGAGGGGGAGAGGGAGAGAGGAGGCTCACCGACGCTAGGATAGCCGATGACAGCCATGAATATCGATGGAGAGGAGAGAAGAGGAGAGGAGTAGAGAGAAAAAGAAGAGAGAGGGGTCGCCGTCTCCTTTGGTGGAATGAGGAGACTAGGGTTAGGTTTTGATTTAAAAATGAAAGAAAAATGTATCTGATCTCAGCCGTTGGATCAATTTTGATCAACGACTGAGATTCAAAAGTTGAGGATTTAATCAAAATTTGACTAAAATTTACAAATCGGCTAAGATTAAATACAATTAGGCTAAAATTGTTATAAAATGGCTGAAACTGTAATGAATTGAATGAAATTGGATTAAAAGATAAATAAATTTAGGCAAAGTGATTAGGCTGTTATTAAAATTCTAGTAGGGATAATATATAAATAATAATAATAATAATAATAGTAATAATAAATAATAATAATGAATAATAAGTTGTAAGAATAATAATAATAATACATAATAATAATAATAATAATAATAATAATAATAATAAATTTTATAATGAAAATGACAATGTATTTGAAAATTGTGAGTGCATATTTATGAAGAATAATTTAATAAATTTTTTTTAATAAAATATTAATAAAATTATGTAAAATGTTCTATTTGAATTAATAGATTGTAAAAGTGATATAAAAAAATTAATAAAATAATTTGTATATTTTTAAATCGTGAATGTGACACGTCAAAAATTTGTTTGATGCACGAAAAATGTGTGAAAAATACAGTATAACCTCGATAAATTAATACTGTTGGGACCGTCAAATTTTATTAATTTAGCGAGGTATTAATTAATCGTATAAATTAATAATTATTAATTTATAAATTATATACTTTTTGGGTCCATATTATGAATGTACCTAGGTGTATGTGAAAACTAATTTCTACATTGACTATTAATTATGCATACTTAACCAAATTCATGTATTTTTGCTGATATATTTTCAATATTCTATGTATATCTTAATAAAATA
The DNA here is from genome assembly GCA_030864225.1 of Capsicum baccatum var. pendulum. Taxonomy (NCBI): domain Eukaryota; kingdom Viridiplantae; phylum Streptophyta; class Magnoliopsida; order Solanales; family Solanaceae; genus Capsicum; species Capsicum baccatum. The sequence goes on along the minus strand of CM061559.1, from coordinate 224,483,937 downwards.
TATAAATCTACTTAATTATTAATGTAGTTACATGCTACATTCATTAAAATGTATAAATTCACTCAATTATTAATGTAGTTACACGTACATACATTAACTAAGTTACTATATAAATAGATGTATTATGCAAGTCTTCAAATCAAAAAACAAAAAAAATGGCTTCTCATCTCAAAGGTGTTAAAAAATCAACCATGACTAATGGTATACGTAGAGAACTGTGTGAGTATAAACAACAAAATCTAGCATGCACTCAAAAGCAATTGCAACAATGGGTGTTAGAGAAGTTTAATTTGCAAGTGAGTCAAGCCACAATATCAAACACGATCAAGAGGTCAGCAGAATATCTATCAGCAGCCCGACATTCCAAAAGATGAGGCTAAAAGACATAAAGCTGCCAAATTTCCAAAATTAGAGAAGGCTCTGTTCGAGTGGTTTATTCATTACCAAGAGCGTGTTAATATGAATGGGGAACTAATTGTAACGAAGGGAAAAGAGCTTCTAAAAAAGATGTATCCCATCGATACACCTGATTTTTATTTTTCTCAAGGCTGGCTAGAGCGTTTCAAATCAAGACACGGTATCAAGCAATATCGTCGTTTTGGAGAAAGTGGATCAGTTAATATGGAGGCCATGGAGAGCAATTTACAATCCATCAGAGAGAAACTTGATCAGTTTGCTAAGAAAGATGTTTTCAATATGGATGAAACTGGATTGTTCTTTAGGCTACAACCAGATCATTCTCTTGCAACGAAGCAACTTGAAGGTAAGAAACAAGATAAAGAAAGACTTACAGTTGTTATTTGCTGTAATGAGGATGGTTCTGAGAAAATTCCTTTATGGATCATTGGGAAGTATTTAAAACCACGTTGTTTCAAGAATGTGAATTTGGGAAGCATGGATTGTGAATATCGAGCCAATAAAAGAGCATGGATGACTGGGATTCTATTCCAAGAAAATGTTCAACAACTTGATGCAAAAATGGACGGCAGGAAAATTCTTTTAATTGTTGATAATTGTCCTGCTCATCCAAAAAATGTCGAAGGTTTGAGAAATGTTGAATTGTTTTTTTTACCACCTAACACAACATTAAAGATTCAGCCTTGTGATGCAGGGATTATAAGAGCTTTTAAGATGCATTATCGTAGGCGATTTTATCGAAATCTTTTGGAGGGTTATGAAATTGGGATCTCAAATCCAGAAAAGATTAATGTTTTAGGTGCAATGAATCTTGCAATCTCGTCATGGAAAATGGATGTCAACTCAAGTACAATTGCAAATTGTTTTAAGCATTGTAAACTTAGGTTGTTAGATGATGAATCCTCGGAAAATCAAGAACAGTTGAATAATGATGGCTTACAACAATTGCAGAATCTAATCAATGGATTGAAGTATCAAAATACAATGAATGCTGAAGATGTTTTGAATTATCCGGGAGAAAATGATACGAGTTTTGAGCTACCTACGGATGAACAAATAATTGAGAGTGTTATGGAAACACATAAAGAAGATGAAGTGGAAGATGATAGTGTGGAATTAGAACAAGTTTCGCGCAAAGATGCTCTGAAAGCAACAATCACCTTACATCACTTTCTTTTGCAATATGAGAAGACTACACCTGATATTCTTAATGCAGTAAGAAGGGTTAGAGATGAGATTCAAGGTGATATTGATTTCAAGAAGAAACAAACAACATTAGATTCATATTTTCAAAAACCTGTTTAGTTTACTTATGTATTATGTATGAAATATTTTGATACAGATGAATTATTAATTTATATATCAAATGGGACCTATATGAATTTTTTTTTTGTATTATCTTATAAATTTAGCGAATTATTAATTTACCACGCTAATCCCGACTCGGGACCGAAGAAAATTATTATTTTAGCGAGGTTATTAATTTATCGAGTATTAATTTATCGAGGTTATACTGTACTAATATTTTAAAAATAATAATTTTGCTAAAATAGCAGCCTAAATGTAATATCGGGAGGTCAAAATTGGGTGTCAACACCACCGTTTCTAAGAAAGAGAATAATATTGACTTTTCCAAGCCCTACACTAACTACTTTGCTTTTCCAAGCCCTACTCTAAAGATGTTACACTCTCAAAGAAAGAAGAAAGTCTTTCACATGTTCATCATCAATAAAAAACTAAAGAGAAAAGACCTAATAAGAGACTATATATAGCCTAGATTATACATAGTATAATGGACCAAAATACCCTTAATGAAAGGGGAGGTCATGGGTTGTTTCTTTAATATGTGCAATCTCCAAAATACCCTTAATGAAGGGTCCTTCTTCAATACTCCAAAACCGTGGGATCACACATCAAAACTTATAGTCTCGAATTGGCATCAAATATAAGCCCCCACGCAATCTTTCACACATGGGTTTGTTTAATGGCATGCTCAAAGCGGGTCCTCCATACATGCTCTTGTGTCCTCGAGGTGACCAAGTCTTGAGTCTTTATGTGTTGGCGTCCAATGATGTCTTCAAAGACTAAGATGACCATTTGGCTCGTATCATTCTCCCCTTCTTGAAAAGGACTCAACCTCAAATCCACACCTTGCAAGTCTAAAGAAAGGACAAACAAGCACAACATCCTCATGGCATGAGGGTTAGAGTTATTACAATAAATAACATTATCATGCCAAGGCGTTACATACTTGAAATATAACCATGAATCCTTTGTGTTAGTCATGAAAAGCTTTGTAAAAATGTCACAAAGAAAATGGCTATGACAAGAATCAAAAGATAAAGAAACTACAAAGGTCTTAATGGTATCTCTAAGTCCAAAAGGTAAGACTACCCGTAACTTGGGAACCATAAAGCACAATTGTTTCACCACCTCTTCAAGTGGCCTCATCAAACGTGGTGCCACTTTTGGTCTTAAGTTCCACCAAACCCACATAGCATTGTCATTCAAGCAATTGGACCAACCGACAAGTTCCCTACCTCTATATAATACAAATAAAAAACTAGCATGGATGTCATCATAGGCAAAGAGGTAGTATAAGAAAGATTCACGTGCAAAGGCATACATGAGTGAATAATAAGCATTTAAACACACACACATTCTTTTCTTCAAATAAATAGACATCTTGGCATCCACAAGTTGGAATTCATGCAATTTAAGCATAAGTGTGTCAAACAAAGATTCACATTTAGGGACATTACCCTAAGAAGTTAATGACACCTTTGCCCTCGGGTTGTCAAGAAGGACTATACATTCCTTACCCTTAAGAGTACTCTTATCTTTCGAAAAGAGATTTCCATCTTTAGGAGGAATGTTGTCACACCATAGTAGGTTAGCACATAGGCAATAGCCTTTAAGACAAGCTATAACATCATTCTCACCACTAGGTTCATGAGGAGTGTTTACATCATCTTCAAACAAGACATTATACCTAAAGAGAGCACGATCTATCCCGCGGGTAGATTTAGAACAAGCAATTTCTTCACTCTCTAAAAGATCAATATCAAGTTTCAAAGGTGTTTCAAGTACAAGATTATCCCAATGAGCTAAGCAAATATTATAATCAAAGGACAAGCTCACGAGTTCACTCCTATCTTGTTGACCAACATTTTCACATTCTTCACTCACTTAAGTTCTATTAATCACATCACACACATACTCAAGTGGGGGACAATTTTTACACGTAAGTTGATCAATACCATTTACACAAGACGATGATATACTTCCATTCAACAAATAAGCTTCAACACTAGGTGGACATAAATTGATCTTACAAGAAGAGTCAATTTGGTCATCAATAGGATCAACTAGTGTATCCATACTCACACCATGTACATCATCAATAAAAGGCAAATAATCATTAGACTCAAAAGTAAGTAAGCTGCTACTCACACTTAATGGGCTACCAGCCACACAATTATCATTCACATGCACAAAAGTCTAAAAGTAAGCTATTTTACCTTGAGGTAGGGCTGTTAAGTGGGCCGAACCGAGTCAACCCGATATCGGCCCATCTAGTTTATCTGGTTTGTGGGCCAGTTTGGATTTGGGCCCGATTAAATAGGTTGGTCCGATTCCGGACCCAACAGTAATTTTTTTAAAAACAACCCTGAACCGGCCCACTTAACCTAACCCTGTCCAACCCACCTAAACTCGTTCAAAATCGGTCCAAAATTCGGTCAAAACCAATCAAAAAAAATTAAAAGTTTTTTCTCCAATATATACTATATATACCCACCTATATACATTTTAAATACGTTAAACAATATATAAACACTATACATATAGTATATAGTATATTAGAATTTAAAAAACATATACACATATACACAATTACATATGTAATCGCGTATGCGACGATACGTTAGTTATATATATACTACTCTAAATAAAACATATGTTACAAGATATATACTACAATATAATGATATATATACTAATTTATAAAATATATACACATGTATGCATTAAATATATACTACTTTATAGTCTATAGAAGATATATACACATACGTACCATTCAATATATATGTACTACTTTAAATAAAACATATACTACAATATATACACACACTAAATATATAGTTATATACTAATTTATAAAACATATACACGTGTATACGTTAAATATATAAGACTTTAGAGTCTATAGAAGATATATCCACATATATAGGTACCATTCAATATATATGTACTACTTTAAATAAAATATACTACAATATATACTACAATATAATGATATATATACTAATTTATAAAATATATACACATGTATACAATATACACTACTTTAGAGTCTATAGAAGATATATACACATATATACGTACCATTCAATATATATGTACTACTTTAAATAAAATATACTACAATATATATATACTAATATATACACACACACACACTATATAGAGTTATATACTAATTTATAAAACATATACACTTGTATACGTTAAATATATAATACTTAGAGTCAATATTCTACATATACACATATATACGTACAATTCTATATATGTACTACTTTAAAAATATGATCCAAGATATATATTACAATATAATTATATATATACTAATTTATAAAATATATACACATGTATGCGTTAAATATACATTACTTTAGAGTCTATAGAAGATATATATACACATACATACATACGTACCATTCAATAAATACGTACTACATTAAATAAAATATACTACAATATATACACACACTATATATATAGTTATATATTAATTTATAAAACATATACACATGTATACGTTAAATATATACTACTTTAGAGTCTATAGAAAATATATACATATATATACGTACCATTCAATATATATGTACTACTTTAAATAAAATATACTATAATATAATAATATATATACTAATTTATAAAACATATACACATGTATACGTTAAATATATACTACTTTAGAGTCTATATTCTATATATACACATATATACGTACCATTCAATATATATACTACTCTAGATAAAACCTATACTACAAGATATATACTACAATATAATGATATATATACTAATTTATAAAACATATACACGTGTATACGTTAAATATATACTACTTTACTTTAGAGTCTATAGAAGATATATACATAAATATATGTATCATTCAATATATATGTACTACTTTAAATAAAATATACTACAATATAATGATATATAGACTAATTTATAAAATATATACACATGTATACGTTAAATATACAATACTTTAGAGTCTATAGAAGATATATACACATATATATGTACCATTCAATATATATGTACTACTTTAAATAAAATATACTACAATATATATACTACAATATATACACACACTATATATATAGTTATATATTAATTTATAAAACATATACACATGTATACGTTAAATATATACTACTTTAGAGTCAATATTCTATATATACACATATATACATATAATTCAATATACGTACTACTTTAAAAAATATGCTCCAAGATATATACTACAATATAATGATATATATACTAATTTATAAAACATATACACATATATACGTTAAATATATACTACTTTAGAGTCTATATTCTATATATACACATATATACGTACCATTCAATATATACGTACTACTTTAAATAAAATATACTATAATACACACACACTCTCTCTCTCTCTCTCTATATATATATATATAGTTATATACTAATGTATAAAACATGTACATTTGTATACGTTAAATATATACTACTTTACTTTAGAGTCTATAGAAGATATATACACATATACACGTATCATTCAATATATATGTACTACTTTATAAATAAAATATACTACAATATATATACCACAATATACTGATATACATACTAAAATATATATACACATGTATACGTTAAATATAACTACTTTAGAGTCTATATTCTATATATACACATATATACGTACCATTCAATATACATACTACTCTAGATAAATTATACTACAAGATATATACTATAATATAATGATATATATACTAAATCTGATTTTTTTTTAAAAAATAATTAGTTATCCGGGCTGGGCCGGGCTGATTAACCGGCGGGCCTGGATCGATTTTGGTCAGGGCCGAGTTAACCGGGCCCAAAAAATTAACCCAGCCCGGTACTCTACAGCCCGTGGACTGATGGAGCCTGGTCAAACTGGGCCGAGTTTGTTTAGTGGGCCGGGTCAGGTCGGGTCAACACAGCCCGTTTGATAGGCTTACCTTGAGGTTCTTGAGTAGATTCTTCTTTGCCGTGGTGTGAAGGTCCTCCACAAGCTTGGGCAGCAACTCCTCTTCGACATTGCTCTCCTTCGCTTGCCATGTTGGTACCTACACAAATGTCCTTAGAAATAGAAGGACAAACAATGTTAGCACGGTTTAGTGGCAATCCCCTCACTTCGCTCTACACAACCTCTCCTTTTTTCACTCTCGGATTACCACCTTGCACTCCCTTACTCTTCTCAATCTTTTGTCTCTCATAATCATTCATATTGAAGTAGGTGAGTACTTCTCTTTGCGGCTTGGGCAGAATGTTCGTCATGAGATGATTTCCCCATTGGTCTCTTACCACATTAGGCTAATTTTGTACATTTTAAACTTTATGTTGTGCAAACCAATCGGCACCGAAGCTTACATAACCGTATGTTAAGAGAAAAATATCGTACCACACCTCCTTATGGTATTCAAATTGGGAGAAAACAACCTTCACCCTCTCGGTAACCTTAAACCCGTCCAAGGAATATGAAATAAGTAAACGTTCCCAAAACAACCCCAAATAATCAACCATGGATGGAGCGATGTAGTTTTGATAGCACCTATTATTTAGCACAATGAGGCAGCCCGGTATCCCATAAATGATCACCTTTCTGGAGTGAACACTTCTTCTTGGATCAACATTGTAAGGCACATGGGTATCATTTGGCTTTGGAGATGCATACCCTTTTCTTCTCGTGGGACAACCTCCACTATAGCTAGTATAACCAATCACACCAATTCGAATTTAGTAAAAAGTACTACAAGGTGAAGAATATGAATTTTCACACTCCTTATGTGCACTCTCATTATAGCTCTCATTAACTTTGCGAATGAAAGGGTTATACCTAACACAAAATCTAGGTTCATAGTGGGAAGTGTAAGACTCTTCACATGCCCCAACATCACCATAAGAACCATCATAAGGCTCTTCATCATCTCCACACTCACTATAAGCACTACGCACTTCATTCACCTCATTTTCTCCCTCAAAATAGTAATTTTCAAATCTGCTCGTACCTTGATCTTGGCTATTTTCATAGCCCCCATAATCTCCAACATCACCGTAGTCATAAAATTCCTCACTATAATCATAGTCTTCCATGTTGTAGTCAAATAATCTGAGGCTAACAAGATATATTCCCCTTATACCTCCTTGTACCTACAAAATGAACAAACAAGATAAGTAGTAAAAGCTCCTCATGTGCACTCACCTTCGTGATCTTCACAATTGGAGCGATGAATATTGAAAGTTGCTTATACTCCGATAGTCAATAATATGTCAATCCTACTTAGCAGCTAAAATAGATTCTTGTTTGATTGACTCAAGACACAAAATAGAAAAATCTACTTACGAACTTGAAACAACAAAATTCAACAAATCAAAACGATAAAAGCACACAAATAATGAAGACAAGAAAGAAAAATGGACTCAACAACTAATCTACATCTACGTAGGTGATTACTAGTTGTTAATTAGTTCAAGAATCAAGAAATGAAACTAAAGAAACAAAGAAAAAAAATTAAAATCTAAATTTGAGCTTCAAAGTATTTTGGAACATTGATGATATGGTACTTTGATGACATGGTAGTTTGGTGATGTGGCGGTTTGGGTAATGTGAGATTTTTTTCTTATTAGCAATTTGAATTGGTCAAATTTAATTTGAAAAATATGGAAATTCAGTTTTAGTAGGGGCAAACAAGATTTTGGAGCCTTTTTTCAAATTCAAAAAGGAGTTTGACTTCATTGCATATTTTTGGCAAAACACCTTTTTGAAGACCTTTTGGCTCTTTTCTTTTTTGTAAGTCTTGAGAAATGCTCTTTCTCTCTTTTGTTAAACAAGACTTTTGGAAGCCTCTTTGTTTTATTTTCCCTTTGGATGTCTTAGAGTTGTGTCTTTCAAGACTAACAACAAGACACACTCTCTTTCTTCAATTTCTAAGATCAAACAACCATTTTCTCTTAAACAAAATATGAAGATGGTGAAGAACACCAAGAACACAACTTTTGAATCTTGTAGTTCTATGGTTCAAGTTGGATCCACACATTAACAACACATTTTTCAAGATCCAACCTTCAACAACAACATCAACAAGACGTTTTTAAACCACAATCTCAACAATATGCATCAACAACACTCTTTCAAGCCACCAATCCTCAAAAAACAGCATCCTCAAAGTTTAAAAACAACTCAGAAATGACTCAATTTAGATCTAGACTCTATAAGTGGTAGTGAAGAAAGGACTAACACTACAAACAACAAAACACACAAAAAACATAACAAAACTAGGCTTCAAATTTTGGTCTAAACATAAAAACATGGACAAATTAGTATTTTTGAATTTTTTAGTTTTTCAATACTTTTTTATATATATATATATTTGAGTGAACAAGCCAAAGATTGATCTCATGACAATGAAATCAATAATGGCTCTGATACCAAATGATAAGGGAATGACCACGAA